>OW052221.1:99681139-100982541 GCA_932526605.1 Nephrotoma flavescens
TGGTTCTTGGACTCCAGAATCCTTGAAGCCAGAAACTCATTTCCAGGTAGTTCCGAAGCTGTCTCTCAAGAGCCTAGAAACCACAGAGTTGTAGGCTTTGTAAGCCAGGTTATAAGCTGAAGAAAAACCTTGTAAGCTGTAAATGGCTTGAAGACTTATAAGTCGGTAGGACCCGATGTATAATGCCACCGGCGGATGTTCAAAGAACGACTGCCTTAACCTAACCCTGGGTGCAAGTTATCTTCTAGAGCAGCCTAGAACTCTGTTACATTCCTAGTAAATGGACAGAAGTGGATGTAATATTTATACCTAAAGAGGAAAAAAGCTAGCATCTTAAATACCCAAAAATTTTGGAAAAACAGATAGAAGAAATGTGTGGAAACTGTTCCTCAATCCCTTATTGCTCCTATCGATAAATCCCTTGAACCTATAAAGGATGTTTCTTGTCAAATTTTACGGATATAGAGAGGGCCTTTAACAAAAGCAGACCGGAGGCGATGACACATGCACTCTGCTCCATGTGGGTGGACGAGTCCATCAGGACCTTGGCACATGAAATGCTTAAAAGCAGAACCGTGACCGCCAGCATGGGTGGGTCCTTCTATAGCAGAGTAGTGGTACACCGCAATGTGGAGTATTTACCCTTTTTGTTTGGAACTGTTTCATAAATATTCTGATTAACCGTAGAAGGGTATACGGCTTTAAAGTGGTAGTTTATGCGGATAATATTGCGAATGGGGTCGTCGCTAAACATCTTTCGACCTTAAGAGATTGGATGCAAGGTTCGCCTGAATGCAATTGGGCTAACAATTGCGGTTTGAGCTTCAATTCATACAAAACAGAGTGGCTCCTTTTCTACAGGAAATACAGACTTCCTAAGGTCGACCCTCGTTGTGTTAATTTCTTCACTGATGGTTCAAAGCTGACGGAAAGGTTGGGTGGGGTTTTCAGTGAAGAATTAAATGTATACTCTCTTTTCGCCTCCCGGACTACTAGACTAGGTATAATGTAATATCTGCAAGGTATATTCGCATTTATACGGACATCAATTAAGACGCTTAAATCATATTTCTTTACGTCGAAAGTAGTCCAGATTTGTCTCTCATCTCAAAAAAGGCGAAAAGGCGGATGAAATTGCTTGACAAGGCTCAACCTCCCTCATTTCATCGAGCAGGGCGGATAATGATATATCGCACGCTACTTGAAAATTACTACTTGAAGAGGAGGCTAGGAATAGTACCTCATGCGTAATAAATAGACCAATCTGGCCGAAACTAGACCTGTCAAGATCCCGATAGCTGGTACGAAACCAGATTCGATAGTTGAAAATGAATCGAAAATGAAGAGGAGGAGGAAACTGTTCTCCATTTGCTTTGCACCTGACTCCTTCTAGCGCTTAGCAGACTAAAATTCCTGGAAGCTCCCCACCTAAATGACTTGCACGGCTACGGACCTGATTGTGTCTCTACCAGTTCTTTAGGACCATCATCCAAACCTAACCTAACCTAGGACACATAAGACTGATGAACGCTGCATGCTTTGATACGGTTCATTTAGGTTGCGACTGAATACAGAAAAATGTTTTTTCAGTTTAGTCAAACAGTTTTCTGATCCACACTCCTTTTTATTGAATGGTTGTTAATTATCGTAAGAAATTTGAATGATTAAATTTGTATAAACACTCAAATATAGATGGCAGTAGTAGATAATTATTAAACCAGTTAAAGTACACTGAAATTACACTTTTCCGTTTGAACTGTATGAGAATAAAGATGCAGAAAATTAATCTAGATTAACACTACCAATAATTTTATAAAAATATAATTCAACAACTCCTCTATTCTAGGCCCCATAAATAATTATAAAGAAAGCGAAGAAAATGAACCGTTCATTTATTATGACTCAAGTGCACACTTTAGCACTTTCTCTCCATCTAAATTCAATTATTGAAAAGCTTCGAAGTGAAAACACAATAATAATTACAATAATACATCTTCAAGTATGAAGCGTAACGCCATAAATCGAAATAACGTAGGATAAAAAATCTTGAATAATTTCCAAACCATTAAATCTATTTTCTCCGTTTAAAAATGAAAATAAAAAAGGAATATTTCTATCTTAAGGTAATTTCGCCGAAATGACGGCAACATAAAAAAAAGAACGAAAATACAAATTGTAACAAAAATAAAAATAATAAAAAATATAAAAATAATAAAAATCACTAAATTACCATAATAATTTTCTCGTCCTCCCTTAAAAATTTCGGTAAAACTGGATGCCCCTTTGTGCGCAAATAAATACACAAAAGTTGATCCAACATTTTTACGTCCATCATCAGCAACAGGATTAGAAGATTTTTTTATTTGTACATCGTTGAACAAACGTATTTTCAAATATTCATCCATTCCTGATAGGAACCAACCATCTGTAAAAAGCTTTATAAAAATAAAATAAAAATTATAAAATAAAATAAAAATTGGAAAACATTTGCAAAAAAAATGTTAAAAACGTTAAAGGATGAATTACGGGTACGTAAAATACGTAACAGCGCAAGAATGTTGATATACACGGAATATTTAAATGTTCGTACGTCAAGAAAATTATATTTAAAATTCAATTTAATATTTTTTGGTATAAAACACAAAAATTGTATCCCAAAGGAATTTTGATTTTTTTTTGTGTTCCGAATCTATGTCGTTATCCGTTTTACTACACCTCCGCATCAAACAAAATGTGATTGTTAGACAAATTAGATGAGAGCCCAGTACTTAACATTTTTTCCCAAAATATTCGGAAAAACTTTTTTTGTCGGTTTCACAAATATATAAAAACTTTGATTTTAGAAAAAAATTACCCTTTTTCGGTTACAAATAGCTTTTTATAAAAACACAACAATAAAAAAATTAAATCCATCCAAATTTTTTGTTCGGTATTAGTTTTGTGTTGTATTTTTTTAAATCGACTTTTATGTTTTACATATAAGATCTTATCTCACGGTAGTAATACTTTAAGACAAATGCTGCAATGGGAAATCAGAGCTTTTACATATTTTTTTCCTTTTGTGGTTTGCTGTATAATTGTACGTCTTAATATGTCGTTTAAAATATAGTCTTGACAAGGAAGAGATTTTATTGAAGTTTTTGAAAAGTGTAACGTTTTCCAAGTAGCTTGAGGTAGCACAAACCTCAAGAGACCACCGTATTAGTGTTGTTGTTCTCATCCAATTTCTAAAACATATCCAAATAAGAAACAAAAATTTATCACGATGCTTTGACTTTCTTTTTCTTGGCTTGATATTGGATCTAGGAAACAAACCAAAATAATACAAAGACGCGAAAGATTTAGTACCGAAGTTGTCGTTTGGCGAACGGCAGATGGCAATGTGAAGAAAATTGAAATTTTCAAAAGAAGCGCTTCCGAAACGGTGAATTAAACTTCCTGTTGCATGATCATGCAGATATTTGCAGGGAATTTGGTTTAATTGTCATCCAATGGATTCTAAAATAAATAAAAAAGTCAGTAAAAGTTGGTTCGAAGAAGGGAGACGCGATATTAAGAAAATAGATGTCAGAACAATAGACAACTAGAAAAAATTATTTTTGTGCTTTTTTACAGAATTATTGCGCGTCATTCGACGGTGAATCATTGGTTAGAAATATATCTCCATGCCCTTTGATTGTTCAATTGTTGTTAATGCATATTTATTTGATTAACTCTTTGGAGTGGAACAAACAATTAGCTATTAACATGATCATACAAATTTTTTAGTACTATTTGCCATTTAATGTTCATTCCCAATATTACCTTTGAAGGGTGCGCTTAAACCTAAAAAACAAATCCCAATGGCGATGGAGGCTATTGAAGGGCTACCAAAATAGTTAAAATCCGCTATTACTCATACAAATGCAGCATTAATCGGGCAATGGATAATGATGAGGAAAAAACAAAATCATTCCTAAAGATAAAGTTGGAGCTTCGGAGTCTAATACAAATTCGTTGGAACATAGACAAAAAAAGGAACAGACATTTGCATGCCTAAACTCTATTAAAGTTAGCCAACTCCAGCCGAAAAATGTCGGCAAGGCAGATTCGAACTAATCAAACGAAAATGACAGCCGTTTTTTGCTGATAACATCCCAGCCGAAAAATATCGATAATGCAGATACAAATTTTATGACGAAAATATTCGAAATTTTTATCTCGTTCTTCCTAAAAACCAACTAAAAATGTTAAAATGAGAAATTTACATTCGAAACAATTAAAATTAACATACCAAACCAAATTTCTCTAAGTGCTGTATTAGATGTTTGGGGAGGTAAGATGTGAAATGCATCTATAGTTACCTGTTTGGAGAATATTTTAAATGAAGTGTCATCTAATAATTATCATTTAAAAACGTCAGGTCAATTTCCATATTGAGGGTCCGGGAAAACTCGATTGAATATAATCGCACACACAAAATTTGAAGTTTTTTAAAAATTGACCATTTAAAGTGTCATGGCTGGAAATTGATTCAAATGAAAGTTCTAAAAAAATTATTTTCAGACATAAAATTTGTATCTGCATTATCGCCATTATTCGGCTGTCTTTTGATGTTTTTATATTTAATCTGCATTATCGGCATTATTCGGCTGGTTACTTCTGTGCATTTTTTTACCATTTTATATGTTTTATTCAATTGAATTTTTATGGATTCCCCACATGAAAACTGATCTGAAATTTTTTCCAGGTGTGAGCATCAATAAGACCTTTTATTTGAATCTATTTCCAGCCATGACACTTTAAACGCTAAATTTTTAGGAATTTTCAAATTTTGTGTGTGCGTTATATTCAATCGAGTTTTCCCGAACTCCCAACAAGGAAATTGGCCTGAAATTTTTTCCAGGTATGAGCATGATTAAGGCCTTTCATTTGAGTTTATTGCAAGCGATGGCACTTTAAACGGTCAATTTTTAGAAATTTTCAAATTTTGTGTGTGCGATCTATTTATAAAAGCATTCGTACTATTCACATCAAAATTGACCTAAAACTTTTGAAGTTTTGCTTGAAATATGCCATTGAGTTTTCTCAGTATTAATAGTATTAATAGTATTTTCATTATAGTTTTAATGCATTTAATAAAAAAGTTTGATTTTGAATAATATACGTTGATGAACCGAAATAAACATTTTTGATTTAAAAAGAAATTACTGCGTTTAACACCAAAATTATTAATCTGCCGTATCGACTTTTTTCGGATGGCTATTTATACGAATCTGCTTTACCGACTTTAACGGACGAAACAAGTTGTGTTTGAATGTGCATTGCCGACATTTTTCAGATGGTGCGCTTTAGTTATTACAACCGAATCTGCATTATCGACATTTTTCGACTGGAGCAGGTCGGCTAACTTTAACAGTATCATGCCTAACGAAACGTAAATAGAGAATCATTTCCGGAGTATGCAGTTCAATCAGACCGCACGAGGGGAGAGAAATGTCCACCTCTCCTATTTATATTAATAGAAATACCAGAGCACAAATTTTGTTCGAAAACGGCGACTTGAGAGTGGGAATTTTGCTGCTGGTTTACTAACCTACTAGATGCACATAATTAATATTATTATTGATTGATATAAGTAATTATTAAATTTTATATTTGCGCCTAGTGTGCTGATAAAACAACAAAAAAACACCCAACTCTCAAGTCTTAGTTTTCGAACAAAATTAGTAAACAGGCAATAGTGGTAAATCGACATCTTGTTCCGGTTCGTAATTGGTTTAGGGGATTATCCGGTGGGGCCCTAGTTCCGCTATTGATTTTTTGTGGTTCCCATAATTTTTTTTAAAATTGGTCTAGAGGGGTTTTAATTTGCCAGGAATCGATTGCATTGGGTGTTATTTCTGGAAAAATTGGTCACAAAGCCATTCGTTAGTGCTTGCTAGAGGGGCGTTTTCGATTATCAAAAACTGATTTTGATGAGTTCTTATTTCGGGAAAATTCATTTAATAGGTCACCAGGCTGGGAAGCTTGGAGCCTTCTTTTAACATTTTATTTGATTTGAACGATTTTGATAAAATTTAGTGGAGCAGGATTTTCGAATGCAATGAAACGATTATAAGGATTTCTGGATAATTCATTTTGGATACCATGGATAGTCCGCCATGTTGCACTGCACCATGTTGCATGATGTTGAGTGATGTTTCACGATGTTGCATTATGTTGCAGCATGTTGTGGGATGTTGCAACATGTTTGAACATGTTTGATTTTTGTGCATGATGTTGCACAACGTTGCGCCTTGTTGTATGATGTTCCACTATATTGTGTCTTGTCGCCCAGCGGCCATATTTTAACATTTGATTTGGCTTGAACGATTTTGATAAAATTTGGTGAGACAGGGTTTTCGAACAAGGAGTTCCAAATAAATTTCTGGATAATTCATTTAGGAGTCTTCCGAATAGGCCGCCATGTTGCTCATGCTGCATAATGTTGCAACATGTTCCATCATGTTGTGGGGTGTTACTGGATGTTGCGTCATGTGTACCATGCTTCTTTATGTTGCACGAGTCATGCTGCTTCGTGTTGTGTCTTCTTAATTAGATATCAGGAGTTGTTTCATCATATTGTGGACCAAGTTACGTTGATTGCGTGACGGTTTACGGTAACATTAGATGGTTTCAATAATCACGCCTCCTTTTGAAAATTTTGGTTGTTATGTTGATGGTAACAATATTGATTTGTGGCATTCGCTACCTAATTAATGTTTGACCTTGGTATTTTTTCACGTTTTGTACTGCCTCAAACGATGTTGATGTCATCTGGCATGGCCCGGTTCTATTTATTATTTTTTTTTTTTGTGAAGGGAAGGTGGAGCATTCAAATGCCGCGAATCGATTCCGATGGGTGTTATTTCGGGAGAATTCGTTTAGGAGGTCTTTCGTTTAGGATTTTTAGATAAAAATTACGAGGATAAAGGTTTTCAAATGACTGGAATGGATTGGATGAGTCCTAATTTTAAGAAAATACATTTAGGGTTTTTCGAGTTGAACGAATTTTAATAAAAATGGATGAGATGCACTTTGTAGTGCTAAGAGACGACTGCGCTGAGTTCCAAATCGGGAAAATTTCGGGGGTTCTAACGAACCTACGTCCCTATTTAAAAAATATCGGAGAGGATATTTCCGAGTGTCAGGAAATGATCGCATGTTCACTATGTCATCTCAGTCGAAGGGAATGAAACTCAGACTTCAAAAAAATGGAAATCTAATATAAATTTTGGACATGCTCTGGAAAATAGTTAATTTAACGAAATTAAGAAATTTTTTAACCGATTGGGATACAACTCTTTATGAATGTTTATGAGTATGTTAAATATAGGATTATTTCTAGTGTTTGTATGTTAAACATAGGATTCCAAAATAAGTTCCGGATGTGATTTTGAATAATTAGTAAATTGGCTGAAACAAACAGCTTTCTCAAACGAATAGTATGAGACTCGGTTGGTACTACGGAAATGCCCAATTTGCTTGAAACAAAACCGCGGGTTCTTTAATTTGAATAGAGCTAAGCTGATGCTTAACCATAATCATGGGCATGCACCAAATTTCAATAAGGGGACCAACCCCCAATAAAATTTGGCGGAAATCGGATCACTGGAAATGAATATAGTATTTGCAAAAAACCCGATGAAAGGATTCGAAATTAAATTTGTAACAAAACTGGATTCATTTCTCCAAGATTTAAGCTTAATATCGATTTTTTATAATTAACTGTTATTTTACATAATTCGGCCCAAACAGGTTGAGTGCTCTGCATAAAACTTCATACTTAAGATTTTTCGATAAATTTTGATAAAATCCTTGTTTATAAAATTTATGAAAATACTATTAAAGCAAAAAATTCGGCTTAGTTTTCGTTTTATTCGTTTCCCTGTTCAAATTCTTGCCTTGCTTAAGCCACCATGAATAGATTTCCTGCCTTATGACCTCCTGGATACTTATTCGCCGTCACCCCTTCTCTTCCAGATCACCAACAATACACTCGATCTCGCGGTTTGAAACAGTAAAAGTAGTGTCCATGCTCATTGCAGTTGCAAAATGATATGGTTCGGCCGTTTATACCAATTGTGAAACGCAGTTGTCCACGATTTGTTTTGGTCGGAAAAGAATGGCCGTGCATTATCTAAACCCTTTCTTATATTGCGTTGATCCAAGAGGTTAACCTCACCCATGTTTTAATAAAACATATCTAATTGTTCTGTATGATACTGATACCGCTATTCCATTGAAACCACGGAATGTGTAATAAAATGCCGCATCTGCTAATGACACCCAAGTATATTATAAATAAGCAAAACAAACTGTGGTAAATAAATGTATAGTGTTGAAGGAAAATAATACTTTGAAGTGGCAATAAAAACACATTATGGTTTACATTGTTGTTATCACAAGAAAATATAATTTATGAAGAAGAAATATTTTTCCTTTTTTGCATAATGAAGCATGCAATATTCATAGGATTTTATGATTTAAATTTGTTTACTACGGAATTTCTCGTTGGAGCTTTTTTCTTAAAACCATTATGGTAAAGTTAAAAATTCATTTGAACAAAAATTGAATAATATTCAGACTTTCAAGGAAAATACGATATCTTTAAAATTTAAAAAATATGTATGACTCAGAGTTCAAGCCAGACATTTATGATTGAAAATAAACACGAAAACTGCACTGATATTCACATCCTTGTAAAATATATTGCAAACGCACATCTCATATTCTAAGCTAGCACAATCAAAAATCCGGGAGGTACAGACTTTTTGGATTTTTTTCCGCTTTCGACCTGGTCATATGAAGCTGTGGAGCAATGAAAAAGGTATTTGATGTAAACGAGATCCTATGAGAAAAGGTGCCCTAGAGACTGGTAAATTTTATTTAAATGATAACTAAATAAAATATATGTATTCTTCCTTGGCCCTACGGAAGAGACCGGAATTTATTTTAGACCACATTTCAGATATTTTTAGAATACCTATTGGTGAATACTATGATATTATCTGGATGTCCTATATGTGATCAAAAGTAAAAGGCACTCAATATAGTCACGATGAATCTCTAGTTAACTAAGATGATCCTTTTCACAAGGTGACTGTTTTGCGAAAAATGTAATCTATAAAAATTTGGGGATCTTCCCACCCAATACTCTTGCCGGATTTGGTATCGTGGCATCAGGTGGATCAAATAAACCAAACAACCCTCCGCCTTCCTTTAGTACTATTATGGTGACCTATAATTAAAACTGGTACTCGTAGGAAATCACCAGCTTATTTAATGGGCATGGTATGTTTGAGAATTGTGTGAACTCGTCAAATCGATTTCTTCATGTTGAAGAAATTATTCTGGTTGATCAATTTTTAGTTCTGCCTTAACCAAATCGAAGGCGTACGGCTAATTGGTCAATTTTCTCAAAACCATTTCCACATTGTATAGCACCATGCCATCGTAAAGTACTGACATGGAAGATGGGTCGGCCCATGAGTTCTGCAGTACGAGATGGAGTCATATAGCGGGGACTGAATCTTCGCTTGTGCAAAGGATTAAAGAGGGATTTTGCTAAATCCCGAATTTACTCGATTTTATTTTAAAAATGTTTTTCTCTATATTTTGTTTTATTTGCTTGTTGCGGGAAAAAATTTGATATGGAGCAATTTGTAATGTTTTGCTTTGTTCATCTGTCGCATTCATTTTCAACAATTCAATGATCTTAAAGGTCATCCAACGTTTAATACCCCACGATCGACTTATTTTTCAAATCATCTTATTTTTATTCAACATCACTCCTGCCATCTTTTGGAGAATAGCGTAAAATGCACTTACAAATTTTATCATTTGTTATGACCGAGTACCATAATAACCGCATTTTAAACATCGTTCTGCATGAACAACAACTCGATATGGTCACGGTTCGCCACAATTCTACTAATTATAGATATTGTCGTACACTTGTCGTACACCATGAAAATGGGATTCCAATATGAGTTCCTGCTGTAGTTCTAGGAAATGACAAATTTCAAAGAAACTAAGCCATTTCTCAGCTGATTGTAATGCTACTCTGTTTGCAAGCAAGTTCCATTAAAAAATAACTTGAAATATGGAATGAACATTGCAGTGTATAAAATTTTATTTTGTGATTTAATTTATGAGTTTTAGATAAATTACTACTTTTTCTAAAGTTTTTTTTTTACTCGGGTTGTTTGTCTAAGATGGATAAAGTTTTCATCTAATTAGGAACCGTGGGTAAACTTAGTAAAGAAAAATAGGATCTGTGGGTTCAGAATCAAAGAGTATATAAAATTACATGATCAATGAAGTCTAGAAAAATTATTGCTGGTAACAGTTAGTAATTAAAATATTTTTCTACTTCCACAATATAGCAATGATGACATAACCACGGCCTAAGAGTACTCCGCGTGAAACCCTCACATCACGCTAGTGATTTTCTTATTCACATGGTTGAGGTTTGAAGCTTTTCTTCGTTTCTTGGCGTTAGCCATTCTACTTGGAATGCCTGTAGATTTTAGAATTGTTTCAACTTTCAAAACTGGAAATGAAAAGACCACTGAAGCATCCTAGATCGTTATTTATCGTATTGCACTAGCAGGAGAAGCTCATACAATAGCTAGCACATAGATTAAGCCGTGTGCAGTCGATATAACTAAATGTATATTCGATAAAAAGGCGGCAAAGGAAATCACTGATGTGCCGCTATCCAATGACACAGTAGTTCGTCGAATTAAAGATTTACCAGCTAACGTGAAGTCTCAATTTATATTTCGCCAGAAAAATTGTAATTTTTCTCTGCAAATGGACGAAAGCACAGATGTGCTTTGTTTTGTGTTGATATCTGCACGGATGGTGCAAAGGCAATTGTAGGAAAACTCGATGGCGTTGTTGCTAAAATCAAGAATTTAGCACCAAACTGCAAGAGTAGCCGTTGCATTCTTTACCGCGAAGTACTTGCAGTAATAAATTTCAATGTCTTTGAAAATGACCGTGATGAGGCTGTAAAGATCATGATTTTCATCAAATCGAGGCCCTTGCAAACACGGCATTTTAAGATTATTTGTGAAGAAATGGGCAGCATTCATAAAGCTTTATTTCTCCATACTGAAGTACGATGCTTGTCACGAGGGAAAGTTCTTGTTCGACTATTCGAGCTTCGTTCCGAATTGTGCACTATTTTCATGGTAAACCGAATGGATTTACAAAAAAGACTAACAGATAAACTTTCCTTGTTTCGGCTTGGATACCTCGCCGATTCTTTCTCAAAGCTAAACAAAGTGAAAATGTCTCTTCAAAGAAAACATGTAACTGTGTTCACAGCCAATGAGGATTCGAGCTTTTAACAAAAAATTCTAGTTTTGGATCATTTGTATTAGTGCTCTCTTTGCTAGAATTTTGGTGCACTTTAAGAGAAGAATATGCAGGTTTATCAATGAAAGCTGTTAAAATACGTATCCCTTTCGCTACGATATCTCTGTTCGTTTCCCCGAATTAAAAAAGCCTGACTTAGAAATGGCGTTTTTATTAAATTGTTTTTTTAGTTTTAAAATTGACTAATGGTTCTCTATTGGACATGTAAGTCCAAACCATTTAAATATTGCAACTAATGCTTTCATTAATGAAAATATAAAACAAACTTAAATTTGCAAATTGACATGACTTAAAAAAGGTCCCATTTTTTTATATAAAAATACAATTTTTAAGTCAACCTTTTTAAATTCAGCCTTTTTTAATTCAGGGAGCCCTCTGTGCGTGTCCGGATTTTCCTCGTATGTTGCAACAAAAAAAAAATACCGGAACAGACTCGATGCAGAACGTAACATGAGGATTTAACTTATAACTATAAAACCAGACATACAAGAATTGTGTCAAAATAGGAAACAAGTCCACTCGTCTCACTAACAATCTTCGTTTTTTATCATTTACTTGCTGACCAGGCAAACGTTGTTCTGCCATATATAGTATATTGTATAATTAGGAGGAAAAGTACTGCATTCACGGACGATAGTGGAAATTGGACGAGGCGATAGCCGAGTCCGGCAACCACGGGAGTCCGGGAATGCACTTTTCCTCCGAATTGTACATACCATTTTTTCTCCGGTAGCACTTTAAAACGAATATAAACCCAAAATAATTTTTAGTATTATTCATTAATTATCATATTAATGCCGTGTGCCTGATGCCGATTTTTTTGTCTAAATTTCGGACTAAATAAATTGATCGTTAGTTCAACCAGGTATTGTTAGATGTCTCTAATATTTATAAACCAAAATGTACCCGATATTTAGTTCTAAACTGCAAACTTAGTTCCGATTTATCAACTACCGATTAGAAATGTTTCGTAGAATGTTAAATTTAAGTTTATATAGCAGATTATAATTAAACATCAGATGCAGTATTTTTCTGCCATCTTTGAACGATTGGTGTGAACTAACCATCAATATAGTTAGATGGAAATTTAGAAAAAAAATTCGTCGTAAGTCACACAGCATAAGAAATCAAAACAAAGTAAAAAATCGAAAATAACATAAAATTATTGCTTAGTTAGCCACGACATCATACGACATAAATACATTTTGTTTTTTTTCAAAAGTTTAATGAAATATATTCCCGGAAAAAATATTCTCGTAATATTATTACTTGTTGCTTAGCAACAAATACAATATACTGGAATCATGAGCTTTTCGTTTCGAAAAAACAACGGAAAGATATATTTTTCCCTACGAGCGGAGAAAAAATTATTTCTAGTGAATATTTTAGTAGTTAATTAAAAAATAACGAATGTATTGTAAGTGTGTGGGGAGGGGATCTATGACAGAAAGGGGAACGGAGCACTGTAGACGATGACCGCCGACAAAAACAAAAAAAAACCACTTCGTTTTCTCAATTCAATGTATTTCATTAACGTAACGGACATATTCATTGTTTTATCTCTTAAAAGATAAATGTAAAGTGAAAAAAGTAATATATTTTTTATCCTAAAGTAGGAAAATGAAATAAAGAAAATCAATATAAATGCCGAAGAGCAATTGAGTGTACTACATATTTTGTCAATCCGTCTTTAGCCCACACAAATAAGCTCGATGGTTTGCCCACGCGAGAACATGCCACGTATAATTATCCGGGTGAAAAACATGGTGTGCCAAAAAAAAATCTAAGCCGCAAACAGAAATCGTTTGGCCTTTCGACTTATTGATTGGCATTGCGAATGCCAATCTAATGGCTCGCGTTTGAATTCAATTGACACGTCTGTGAGAATCATTGGAATTCGTGGCAGCAAAACATTTTTGGCTTGGAATTTGCCATTCAAAATGGTGGCTTCGATAATGTTTCCATCAATTTTTTAATGACCAATCGTGTGTCATTGCACAGCCGTGGTGGGTTCAAATTCTGAAGTAAAATAACTGTAGATCCAATTTTCAGCATTAGAAGGTGTGGTGGCATGCCTGGCAAATCCAGTGAGTTCAAAAACTCTGTTCGATAATTTACAGCTTCGTTGGAATCGTAAACTGTAACGATCGATTTGTATGATACCAAGTCGCCTGGCAGCGACTGCTGTACCTTAAAGTTTAAATCGTCGATGTCCAAATCTTTTTACTGCCAAAATGGCTCTTTCTGCACGCATGATTTATTTATTGTGTGCGTACATCAGGAAGTATGCCGTCAATGGAAGCATTTTGCGAATCAACGATTATGCAGAAATTAGTGGGCAATTGTATGCATCCAGTGGTGCAACAATTGGTTCGAGAATATATCAGCGTATGAATCTTGTAGCATTTAGACCCGCATGTTTATTTTTAGATGGACTTTTTCAACATTACGTCACAGTGGCGATGATTACAAGCAAGCGTTGATCTCATCAGCGTATACGTTGAACTTGGAAGGACGGGAAGTGTTTGTCTGAAATCAACTGAAAGAAGTAACAGAGTGCCGCCGAATAGTTTTTCGTTGTTTTTATATGTTTGAGGGTTATTTTCAACGCCTCAAGATAATGTTTGTGTGCCATAATAGTGCATTAATCCCAGATGATAATTTTTCATTGTTTCTGCACCGGAGCCATGGACGATTGTTTTTTTATGTTGCACAAAACATTGCGTCTGGGTTATTTTGAATATGCAGTGGCAGCTTAAATGCTGAATGAGCTGTTCTGCCTCCATCTAATATAGTTGCTGCAATGCAAGATGATGCAACGGCCAATGCGATGCCATTATTTGATCGTAATTCGGGGAGAATTAGTGAAATGAAAAAGTTGTTGACAGTGCCACCTGGTGCATCCAAAATCCACCTTGTCCCGCCGAAACTGCCAGCATGATTCGGTCGTAAATGATTTTTTGTTCATAAGTTAGTATAGTGGGACATTGCGAGTAACAATTGCTGCCATTTCTGATGTATCGTACTGCAGCTCACGATTCATTTCAGTGTCCAAAGATCCTCGATAGCAATCAATGCTCCATTGTGCATAGCGTCGCTTAATGTAATCGTTGCATCGTGTACGAATTCGATGCAATGTATCGTCTGTCATTGAATATTTATGCTTGTCCCACAACGTGTGTCTGCACGCCCGGGGAACCATGTAGTCAACACTATAGCGAGTAGTAGACGAATTTGTGTTGCTGTACAGCCCAATACTGCTTCAGCAAGCATATATCGTCCCAATGATTGTCGTCTTTCACCAAGCCGCGTGCAAGGCATGCAGCTTAATATGTTGGATACTATTGTCTGGCTGGTGACATTAACCAACAACAGTCGCAGATAGAAGCACTCAATCTGCCTTGGAGTGACTGTATATACTCGGCCCAAAGTTTTTGATTTGGATAAACCGGGTGCTCGCATCCATTGGTGTGCCTTGCTTGCGGGGCATCCATGTTTTTGTTTGATTTCATGTGAAATAGCGTGGAATAGAGTTGTGTTCATGCACGGTTGAAAATTATCCAAAAAATATTAATAATATTTTCGTATAAACCTTATTTATACGAATATTCCTCTTAATTTCGATAAGTACAAATTTATTAACAGAAATAATACAAATTTCATATAAAATGAAAACGTTCGATTATAACCTGAATACCACTTTTGTCTAAAAATTATAAGACTTACATTATAAATTTTATTTATAGTAAAATCATATTAAAATATAACACCTTTTTTATTAAAACATTTTTTTTAAGTAGCAGCATTTTGTGTGTAGTTTTCGTGTTTAACTCGTTTATCTTGTATATGAAATTCGTTTTATTTTAATACAAAAAACATATAAATACGAAAAATACCGTTTGTTATAAAAAATAAAGAGCCATCTATATACGAAAATAATATAAAAATTATACTATTTAAGATAATAAGTTTTAATTGACAGAATAGCCGTCCTGAATCATTTCGCTCAAGAAAAGTTTACCAGACGCGTTGCGGTGTAGTGAAAATTTATTTGTTATTAAAATATTTGAAAATTAAGTGGATTATTAAAAAATAACAGAAACAATAAAATCTTGTGTAAAGTGAATTATAATTGTGTTCGTAATACTTTCAATATGTGCAGGCGCGGTTCAATATTACAAAAAACCATTTTATTCTTGTGATTTCTTATCTTATGTTACTTAAGAATAAATAAGTGTTTCTTAACATGAAGTTTAAGTGATTTACGGGTAAAATTTGTTTCGATCGCAGCAAGTTACGCTCAAGAAATTTAAGGGTTTAAAGCTACCAGAAAACAACAAACAGCGATGGCGCAAGCATGCGTAAATTTGTTTCTATATGTTTAAAAAAAGATGGCGAGAATTAATTGGTGAGTTTTCCAATTATATATTCTATTTTATTTTCGTTTTATTCCCAATATTACCCTACCATTGTCCTAACTTATTCCTATTATTACTTTTATTCCTAATATTACAGTTATTCCTAATATTTGAAATATGTCTAGTCTTTTCATGATTTTCTTTTCATTTTTCTGTGCTTTAGGATATATATTAATTAGTTGTGAGGCTACAGATTTCCTGCAAGTAAAGTTAAAAAACATCGAGCAAGAAAATGATAATTCGTTATTTATTTTACTCAAGAATCCGATTAATTCGATTTAGTGGAAGAGATATTATAAGAAGCAGAAGTGGATGATGAAATATCATCCCAACGTTATTTAGATGTGATTAGCAGTTTAGCCAGATAAAATCGTTTTAGTGGAACCACAATTAAAAGCAACCGTGAATTACAGGTAAATATTTTATCGTTAGTCTAATGCTTTTCTAAAGAATCTGCTGTCTTGAAGATTTTATATGATTTTAGTTTATGCTTCCCGAAATGCAACGTCAAGTTTTCAGATGCTTTGTGTATGTATCATGGACATATATTAGTTGCAGTCAAATCAATTTTATATACTGAACGTGATAGTGATTGATTAAGGTAAGCAAGGCCCAATAATAGCTGTATATCTAGAGAGTTTATCTGATCCGATTTATTTCATATTTTATGAAATAACAAAACCGATTACTATGCTTAAATTATAAAGTTTTCCATATGAAATTTAAACTAATCCGGATCGACGGGTGTCATGAAATGCAGCAAGTATTATTTTGAAAATATTATAATTTGAAAGCAGTACCACCTTGTTAAAGTTAGCCGAAAGATTCCAGCCGAACGATAATGCAGATAGTGTCTTGACTATTTTTAAATTCTCTTTATACTCTCGCCCCTATCGATTTTTAAATTCTTATAAACTGAAATAATTTCTCCTTCACCCGAATGATGTAATTCGATCCTAAATTCTCTTAAATTCGAGTTCATGACTGATTTTTGCTGTATTCAAGACACTGTCTGCATTATCTTTCGGCTGGAAACTTTCGGCTAACTTTAACAGTATGTACCACCGTAAAATCAAAATTTCATTGTGTTGTGATAAAGAAAAATTAACTTAAATGTCATAAAGATGCTGATTTTGCTATGATATTTTATTTGTTTAATTTCAGACTGGAACCCGGCTACTCTTGCGTTTTTAAATTTGATTCGTTTATTACCACCTGCTCCATCTGGATGACAAAAATGAAGCTGAACATCAGATGAATTGGCAGTAAACAATCTTATTCGATTTTTTGTTGAAAGAATTTTTAAATTTTTGGTTATTTTATTTAGTTTTTAAAAACGTTTGAATAATTAATTCATTTCAGTTATAACCAATAAATCGAACTAATTACAACAACAATAACATAAAATTAACTTATCAATATTATTAATAATATGAAAAGTATAGAAGGTGTATTCCATTCTCAAATAAAATTGTATTGACAAGTGATTTCTTATGTCGTTGTTGGGTTCTTTGATATTTATTGGAAATAACAATAATTTTTAAATATATTGTACATACATCATAAATAATTTGATATTTTTTATTTTTATATTCTCTTTTCAGCCTGGTCAAACTTATTCACGCTATAATGAAAATTCAGCTAAAAAAGCCCCATACATAATCGTTCTATACAAACTAACTCTGAAATGGTATAATATATAAGATCATACTTGATTCAAGTTCGGTTGCATTAACAATTACCATCAAACACTGGAATTATTGCTACAATCGATTATTTATTAAATATAATAATAATCTTCGGATGTTTTCGACTTTTGTCCAGAACTATTTACCAATATTGTCCATATATCAGCCACAAAGAAGTTTGTATATGTAGTTGAAGCAATGAATAAAAAAATTAAATGAAGCGGTATAAGGAGGCGCGGGAACACTAAACTTTATGTTATTCAGAAGGAATACTCGTAAACAAACTAAGAATGTAATAATGAAATTTTGCAAATAAATATATGTAGTATAATATGAAATTATAAAACTGTTTTTTTGGTGCTGCATTTTCCAAAGGGCGACTTTTATATAATTTATTTTATATCAACCGTTTCTCGTATTTATATGTTTCTGGTATTAGCAACCAATAGTTCTTAGCTTATAAACGTATCAAGTAATCTTATCAAATTTGATACAACTTCTTATAAAACCTATAATAGGTGTGTTATTAATTTTGATAATTACGATTAATAAATTTATAAGATAATGTTATAAAATTTTATACAAATATTTCGACAAAAGTTTATACGCATTGTTATAAAAATTCATGACGTCATGTTGTTTGATTTAATAAGAATAGTTTATAAAATTTATATTTTTAAACTTATCAATTTTATAAATACGGCTCGTATTCAATTTGTACGATTTTTTTATGGATTTATATGAATATCAAAATCATATTACTATTATACCAAAATTTTCAACCGTGTGCAAAGGCACCGAAAGTATCCGCACGTTTACACAATTTGAAAAATTCGGTGAGTGTAGTTTTTGCTAGATTTATGACACGCTCAATTTTTTTTTGCTTTCTCGTTTTTGAAAAATACGCTTAATTTTTTTTTTTTTTTGCTTATGCCTTTGGAGGGCTCCGCAGCTCAAAAAATTTGTGACCTGCTGGTGTAAATGATTGATTTGGTTATAGGTTTCAAGAATGAGTGAGGATATCCATTACACAGAAGGGTTAGTCTGAGAAATTTAAAATTTAACTTTGCTTCGTTTATACGAAGCGGTGGGAATTAGGTATCTTCCAGGCCAAGTGCTTTTTTCAAACCAATCAGTGGAGTGCGAGCCCCCCGTATTAAGTATTATAGTTACCTCTAAAAACGCTGGTCTATGTTATTTTCTAGTTCAATTGTAAATTTAATATGATCATTAAAATTGTTAAATTGCTGGAATAGCTGTGACCATCGACATAACGAAAAAAGAAAGCTGACTCGAAGCCAATCGAGTTCAGAACACTGTTCGGTTAATTAAATTCATGGCGTCGACATATTGATCTTTTTTAATTAAGTTTTAAAATTTCGCTTGATTTCACGTCATCTACTACTTAACAGGCCAAGAACGAGTTTGTTATCTACGCTAGTAAAGAGCTAAACCACCTCTAAGGAGAGAATTTTAAAACCTGGAGATAATACGATGTTCCTAATCTTGTTTTCGAAATCAACTGAATTTTTTAGGATATTTGAGGATATTTGATATATCTGAAGACATAATAAGGTCTTAATTATGCCATACTTTGTCGGGTCGTTCAGGTTTTATTGAATAGATCCCGCGCTATCCTTTTTCATCAACTGATACATGCTATTGTCCTCCAACATAGATAAAATGTTGCCAACATAGTCAGAACGATTCAACACAACAGTGGTGTTGCCTTTATCGACTTTAGTGATTAACATATCTGGATGATGTTTCACAAATTTTTTGACAAGAAAGAAGCTCTTGAAGTAAAACTTTTCGGTGCTCGTTCAACGTTGAGAGTGCTCATTGCGATTTTTATAGTTAGTAAGAATATTTATTAATTCATACCGTAACTTTGGTTCTTCTAATTGCTCATCATTACAAAAATTTTCACCTAGTTTAGGAACGTCTGCAAGTGGTGGTAGTATAGTTCTAAACACATTATACAGATTAACTAGCCCTTGATTGATTTGTCTCTGTGTTCTCCTGTGAAACTTGGTTTTCCATAACATTACTAAATTTTCTTATGTGTTGCTAATTTCGTAAAATCGCTGTTTAAAACTGTATCAAGTGATTGTAATTAAAAAATCCCAGGTTTGAGCCTAAGGCTAAAAATTTAAACATCGAAAATGGGGCTTGAAATTTTGCTTAATGTCTAAATAAAAAAGCTTAAGCCGACTGATTTGTTTTGGGCTAGAGTACTTGTTTTTATATAAACTTAAAAATATTGGGTAGAGTAAAAATATTGGGTAGTTCGTGGCCTTCTTCCCGGTAGATGGCTTTCATATATCTCAGTAACCATTGATCGTATCGGGCAATTCTTATGTGTGTTTGAAAGGTGACATTTTAACTTGCACTTCGACATTCAAAACATTAAAATCGGTGAAGTGAATAAAAAGTTTCAAAATTTTAAACATGGAGATAAATATTATTACGGTAAAGATAAAACGCGGCTCAGGCTTGCGAAAAAATTTGTGCTGTTTATGGAGAAGGTGCTTTATCAAAATCAGCAGCAAAGAAATGGTTCGTGCGCTTTCGTTCTGAAAATATGGATGTCAAAGATGCACCTCGCTCTGGTCGACCAACCACTGGAAAAGTCGATGAAATCATGCAGAAAATTGAAGAAGACCGGCATATAAGCAGAGCCATGCAAATGGCAAAAGACTAAATATTGATCATAAAACAGTTCCAAACCATTTGAAAAGGGCTGGGTACAAAAAAAAAGCTTGACGTTTGGGTACCACATGAATTAACAGTTAAAAATTTAATGGGCCGGATTTCTATCTGCGAAACGCTGTTGAAACGGAACTAAATCGGGCCATTTTTAAAGCGGATAATTACTGGTGATGAAAAGTGAATAAAATACGACAACGTTGTGCTCGTGGTCAAAAAGCTCATGGACAAAACAAGGTCAAGCTTCTGCAACGGTATCAAAGCCAGGTTTGACGCCAAGAAAAGTAATGCTGTGGTGATGTCTAGGCGGTCCTTGCAAAGAATTTTACATAAGTTTCACCTTTCTCATATAAGATTCAATTGTTTCACGAGTTAAAACCAAATGATGCACAAATATGCATTCAGTATAGTCTTCAAGAATTTTGCCTAGAAAACAACAAGCTTATTCACAAGCTCATAATGAGAGAAGAGGCCCATTTGGAGAACAATCCAGAATTGTGGTTCCAACAAAATGGCTTATCTAACTATGGCTCTCCTCTGCAAAATTTTTGGCGATCGAATAATATCGCGTTTTTCTGATTTTAACTGGCCATCGCGTTCGCTCGATTAAACGGTTCCCAATGTTTTCGGTTGGGGCTACCTAAAGGGTACGGTGTATACCAATAAGCTTAAAACCATCCAACAGCTTAAGGGCAGTATACGAGAAAAACTGAGGGCGCTAGGACCTGAAATTCTAAGCACAGTTACGGAAGATGCTCTAGAAAGAGCATATGTCAGTCGAAGCAAAGAATGGGCACCATTTGAAAGATATTATCTTTAAAACGTAATGTGAACAAATTTCCAAACTATAATCTAAATTTTAATAAATGCCAACGTTAAATAAAATCAGAAACGAATACGTTATTCATTAAATAAATCATAACGTTACTTATGCGCCACCCTATATAACTCGTTAACTTATGTAATGATTTCTGGGACGGAATTTTCATGAATAATATCTACAGAAAGTATGTCAAGGATTTTCTAGAAACCATTGGTTATATCTTTAGATTTTTACCCCGATTAGGAGCCTTGTGGATTTTTTAGAACTAAATGACTAATCCTGTATCTATTTCTTGCCTCTTTCACTGTAAACCTCAATGGAGAAGATGATAAAATAAGTGCTTTTGTCACGTGCATATTTTCCTGACAAAAGGAATGTGCCCCAATGATACATTTTCCTTAAACTCCTAAACCACCAAGCAATTTATCATTTTTATACATCCAAAAATATTTAGATAATTCATATGATTACCATATGATATGTAATTTATCATCATATGAATATTCACACGTGTGGGTGTTTTTCAAACAATTTTTCAAACAAAGGACATCTTTCTACATTGAACATAAATCTTATTTGAGCCTTTAAATATTTGAATAGTCCAAATTATATGTTATGGGAATTTTTTTAATCACCATGCACAACCTTTCAGAAAATAAATAAATATGTAATTTTAGAAAAACTGGAGGAAAAGCTCTTCCTATCTACGACAGGGTAGAATAGAAAGGGACCCCACGACAAAATAATTAGTCTACGTACACATCGTACGCATGTCTTAAAACTAAGCGCCATGTGACAATTTAACCGTAAAGGTATATGCATGGTACTACTATATGGATGGATATAGAAGATTATTTTCAAAAATCTAAACCATAAAATTGTCCATGAAAAAATATAATGATGATAAGAAAACGTTGAAAGGTAATTGATGTTAGGGTAAAACATTTACGAGTTTTTTTTGTATTTTCCAGTTAATTTATTAACAACAAAAGATTTTACGTATGAATATCAATCTAAAAATAGAATAACGACCCCAAATTTTTATAAATTTTTGTCGGGTGTTACAACAAATTGAATATCATCCTCAATACACCAACCACACACAATTTTTTAATATTCAGTTTACAACCAACCCTTAATCAACGTTAATTAATTTATATTTACGTAACCCCATCTCGGTATTTAATTAAAATAAAATTTACACTTACATTTGTTAAGTTGTCCCTCGTTGCGTCTGTCAACTTATTATGATTAAAGTAATACTCGTTAATTTTATTTGTGATCTCTTGCTGTTTCGCAGACGTATGGTGGTTGTAGTATAAGGCAATTGGTAGCGCTTTGTCCCAATTTGCATTCAAATCATTCCATAATTCTGGCGTATTGAGTATTGCTGCTGATTTCAGTGCACCCTCGTCCTGTGTTAAACCCGTAATCCACGGCAAATTTAATCCCCATGGCGTCTTAACATCACGTGGATGCTGTGTAATAAAAGCACCATCGTGTTCATGTTCAACGACTGGTGGAAATGGAATCATTGGATCGGTGTCCCATTCCTGAAAGAAAAAAAATTTAAATAATTTAATAAATTCGTACTGTTACAAAACTGATTCAGAACATATGATTTTCACCGGGCGCTCATTAGTTAGGGGAAATTTGGGAGACAAGTAGCAGAGGTCTGACGAAGAATGAGGAATCGCTAATGATGCGAAAACTGGTGGTTTGGAATTATCTATGAATTTTGATATTAGACAGAGAGGTGTAATACAAAATTCAAGAAATAGTGCAAGGTGTTGAGGCTGAGTTAAAAAAATTCCAAATTTTGCGAATTTAGTATTTTACTCAATACTCAATCCTGTTCACTCACAAATAAAAAATATTAAAAAATTCTGTATATGTGGTTTATAATCAATTTCTTGAGTACCGTTAAGTATCACAAAAATTCTAGTATTTTGTATTACACAACACACAAATGAAATTCTCTCCTGAATAATAAAATTCTCAGAGATTTCGAATTAAGTAGAAGATCGATTTATTTCAAATGTTAATTCAGGATTTACTGTCAGTTTATCGTGAACAATTTACCGTAGATCAGTTTATCGTGTGCACAGTTTATTGTTAAACACATTTGGTGTCTTTAAACATTAAAAACCACCACACAACGTCAAAAAAAAATTTAAGATGTATTTCGATAAGAACTCGGCTAACCGATCATGATGAGATTAGGTATGTTGAATTGAAATGGTATTCTAAAATGATTTTTGGAAGAAGTTTTGGTTTCCCAATTTGGCTACCTAGAACGGAACTCGGCTTTATTTTTAATTTATTGTGATTAGCTTTTTATAATTACGTTATTTGAATGGAAATGAGAGTCATAATAACACCGTCTGGGATGGAGCTCGGCCATTTCTTAATCACATGTTGGTTGGACGATGATAAACTTATGTACCCGTCGGTGGATGAGAAAATGACGACTGCTTTAGTAGGAGAGTATAAACTTTCGTTGTCTTATGGATCTAGCTCCCAGCCCATGTAAGCGTTAAAAGTCACTCCATCTGTTAGAAGGCTCAACACATGCCATGTTACCGATAAGCGCTTAGCAGTCATGTTAACTCCGCCGAGGATCAGTGGAAGATAATTTAAACAGAGTTAACAGATGTATCGGTGTCGATTTTAGGACGGAATCCACTACAAGCAAATAATAACAGGTAGGATGAAGAATCTAGGAAGTTTTTTGGGATAAATTTTGGTATGCCAGCGAAACCTATATCAAAACACAAAATATTTTCACCAAGATTGCATGACCATTATGAAATTGTCCAGTCAATTGTGCAGGCGGAAAAATACCACCCAAGTAGCAGCGTAATTCACAACGACTGTGGAGAACCACCGATGGATAAAAGAACCGCCTTTAAAACATGGAGAAATTATTTTTCCACACTTCTCCTCAGACATGTATCACCACACACTTATGAACGAACATTACTTCATTTAGCTACATTGTGAATATATGTAAGTATAATTGGTCACACTACAATTTCCCGTAAAATAGTTATCCTTTCATTAGAAATTTCAGCTCAACATATTTGAGCATCAGATCGAGGATCAAAAACTAAATATATGGAAAACAAATATCACGGATCGGATGTAACTGAACACATGCAGTTTATGAAGTCATCGAGAATTGCAGCCTGGCTTAGAGTATTAAAGTTTCGCCAAATTTCGCTTAAAATTAATTTGGAAATGTATATAAGGCGCTGATACAGAAGGTCATTAATGTTTGTTTATAGTCTTGGATGCTCACAGCCCGTGGCATCTCACCATTTAATCGGTTAAGAAATGGCTGAGCTCCGTCCCAGGTTATCATATTATATAAATTCTCCAGAAATCATTTTAAAATCCCATTTCCATCCAACATACCTGATCCCTTCAAAATTAGATAAAGAATGGCCGAGCTCAGACCAAGGTGGCCATATTCCAGGACTTCTTCTAAAAATCATTTTAGAATTCCATTTCCATTCAACATACCCAATCCCATCATAATCAGTTAAAAAATGACCGGATTCCGCCCCAGGTAGCCATATTCTAGAACTTCTTCTAGAAATTATTTTAGATTTCTATTTTCATTCTACATACCCAATTTCACTTCAATCGGTTAAGATATGGCCAAGTTCCGTCTCAGACAGCAATGTTTCAAAATTTCATCCAAAAATCATTTAACAATTATATTTCCATCCAACATAACCAAAATGACCGAGTTCTGTCACAGGTAGACGCAGATATTGCAGAACTTCTTCTAAAAAAATTTTAAGAATCTCATTTCAGGTGGCCATATTCGCGTTCTTCTGCAAAAAATCGTTTTAGGCTGTGTGAAAAACTTAAGTAAAAATCAATTTTTTGGAAATTTTACGGTTAGTTCAATTATTTTTTCAAAAACCTAATGGCAAACTGACCGAAAATTCTGTCCTAAAACCGGTTTTTACCGTAGTAAACGATTCAAATTAAGTTTGACACAAAGCTTTAGCCACATTTCGAACCCAATCCTATCATCATCGGTTAAGAAATGACAGGGTTCCATCCCAGTAGCACTATTCTAGCTTTAAAATATTTTTAAATATGTTCACGTCGATTATAGAATCCGCGGGAGCGGATCGATTGCGGATTGAAAAATGCATATAAATAAAATGGAAAACAATTGCTATAAATCAAAGTAGCCAAGAAAATTTGTATTGATTTCCATACAAATCGTTTTTTATGATTCCCCGTACAAACGCAATAAAATATTTGCGGATCTAAAACAAATTTTTCTTTACTAATTGTATAAAAATCCATAGGAATTTCTATGATACTACGATTTAAAATTTTGTTTTGCGTTTTTTTTTATATGCAGTTTTCAATCCGCAATCGATCCGCTCCCGCGGATTCTATAATCGACGTGATTATATTTTATGGAGATACCCGACAACTATGGATTGAGATATAGTTATAAGACAATGCACAACGACAATGCAAAACACATTAAAAACGCCCAGTTGTAACTTTTTTGTCACCACCAGGGATAGAACCAGGGACCCATAAATTACAGAGCAAGCGCTCTACTTACTATGGTATCGAGGGCGACAAATTTTCCGATCAGTTTCCCCACTTTCCCTGGGAATAGGGAATTGAGAAAAATGTTTTCATAGCATTTTTGTCCAAATTGTATTTTCTGGCCTACTGAGGGAATTAGTTTTGCATAAATATTTTCGAAACAAAAGTTGTTTTGCTTTCGCAAAGGCCGCTTAGCTTTAATATTAAAGGCCAATTTTGGTTTCAGCAATATTTGTTTGTCAATTTCTAGTAATGGAAAATAATTGTTCATCATAGGCTGCGTACCAATAAGCAGGTAAATCGTTTACTACAGTAAAAATCAATTTTAAAACAAATTTTTCGATTAGTTTGCCATAGAGGTTTTGAAAAATAAATTAATTTACCGAAAAATTTACTTAAAATTGACTTTTACCCTACAATTGTTATACGAGCCTATGATGAACAAGTATTTTGGAAATTCACAAACAAATATTGCTGAAACAAAAATGGGCCTCTAATACTAAAGCTAAGCGGACTTTGCGAAAGCAAAACAGCTAAAGTTAAATGGGAAAATATTTGTCCCTAAAAAAATTTTGTGGAACAAAAGTTTCCCAATTAACTTTGTTTTGAGAATGTTTGCACTAAACTTATATCTTTCAGTAGGCCAGAAAAATAAAAATTCGACAAAAATGCTTTGGCAAAATATTTTTTCCAATTTCATATTCCCAGAGAAAGCCAAAATAGTGCGGCAGGTGGCCATATTTCAAATTTTCTACTAAAAATTATTTTGAAAACTCATTTTAATCCAACATATCCAATCACATCGTACTCGATTAATAAATGGCTGAATTCAATAAAATTTTATAAACCCAAGACACTTTAATTTTTTTTAGGCCGTGGGTCAATTCAAAAACTGATCGAAAATCTGTCCTAAAACCGGGTTTTACCGTAGTAAACGATTTACCTTAAGTGGCACACAGCCTGACACATGATTTTGTTATACGGGCTGCGCACCAATAGTTGGGTAAAAGTCTATTTTAAGTAAATTTTGCGGTAAATTCATTTATTTTTCAGAACCTCTATGGCAAATTAATCAAAAATTGTTCTTAATTCGATTTTTACCATAGTAAACGATTTACCCGTTTGTACGCAGCTAAGGATGTATGCCAAACTTAAGGCAAAAATCGGTTTTAGGACAGATTTTTCGATCAGTTTGTCATAGTTTTTGAAAAATGGCCACAGCCTTAGTACATAGAGCTGTTGTAACTTCCTGACGACGTCTTAGAAGCATCCCTGTGAACCTCATAATATTAGTCGAAATATAAACTTCTCCAACAGCTGAAATCGGTATGACATAATAAAAATTTGAGAATTTGGGAGAACGTTATTTATATGTCATATGGGCATATTAGCCCGTCTCAATAGAAACTATTTTATCGACTTGATAATCCCATGCTATTTTTCAAGATATTTTACTAAAAATATTTTATTAGAAATTAGGTTAACAGTGTAACACTAATACAATGATATAAATATCTGTTATTTGTTAAAAATTTCATTCCCGTAATTTTAGAATCTCTAAACATACATAAAAAATAGGGGTGTATAACGAAATCTTGGGTTTCAAAATCCCGGTTTTGTATAAAAAAACCCCGATTTTTAGGAAATCCCGGTTTGAATTTTTAAAATTTGACATGTGGGAAAATGGAACTCTTAAATAATTTTTTGGCAAAATTCAAAAATGAGTTTGCGATAAAGTTGTACAAAATGGCTAATAGGCATGGAATTTGGCTGTTTCTTAACCGATTTAGTTTAAATTCGACATGTGGGTCTAAGGGTCAAAGGGCTAAATTTCGAAGGACCGAAAGTCAAAGGGCATAACTACGTAGGGCCGAATGTATCAAAAGGGTTACTTTTCGTGTTTGCAAATATAATTTTTTAATTTGTTTTAAAGAATATTTCGTCATTTTTTTATCAAATATTAATGAATTTGCTTGATAAAATTTTCCTTCACCAAAATGTATCACTGACTGGATACGTGGAATTTTGACATTCGGCGACCACCCAGGCATTACAAAAGTCAAAAAGAAATAAAACATTATTAATTGTTAAGCAATGTTTCAAAAACCACTTATTATTTTATTTACTTTCCAGAATTTATATAAGAAAGAAATTATATCGAACGAAAATTTGGAATAGCTATTCCATCGATTTTTAAATTGAAAAAACCGGAATCGGGGTATTTGCCTGCAAGACAACATCTTAGGCTCTGTGTCAAACTTAACGTAAAAGTAAATTTTAAGTAAATTTTTCGATAAATTCAATTATTTTTCAAAAACTATATAGCAAACTGATCGAAAAATCTATCCTAAAAGCGGTTTTTACCGTATTAAACGATTTACCTTAAGTTTGGCAGACAGCCGTAGTATAAAATATAGTTTACCAAAATTTTTTTGGACAAAATCTTGTTTTTTTTATTTTTGTTTTCCGAAATAATTATTTTGATTATTTTATAATGAAATAATAAAATGTTTAGTGAAATAGATTTTCTGTAATCGATATAAAATATTGCATTTCAAAATGATGCATTAACAAAATATTGCTTTTTAATCTTGCAACTAGACAAAATGTTAAAACTACAAAATGTTGCAAGTACAAAAATTTGCAATTACAAAATCTTGCATAACAAAATGGTGCAATTATTTTTCTTTTTAGTAGGTCTCATTAATAGATTCTATATAATCCGCTCTCCTACGTGCGGCAAATTTTTCCTAATTACGGAAAGAATCGATGGAAGCGCCGCGACCCGACTTATATATCCTGATCCTTTACTTTTTTACTGTGTACGTGTTTTACTGTTTTAGTTTTGTTATAGTCTTTTTTTATTTTGCAAGAAATTGGAATTGCAATTTCAATTTTCGAAAACCATCAAAAACTAGGAATTCGGCGACTAATTTTAGAGCGGGTGCCATGGCATTGGGTGCTTTCAGGTACCCTATCATGATTAGTGAAATCATCGCCAATTTGATTTGTAAATTTAATAGTGTTAAACATTTTCATAACGTTGGCTACGATTTTACTCAACATGTTTCCAACTGTTGGGTGTCCTGAAAACGCCCATTGTTGTTTTAATTTGACAAAAAAAATGGTTCAGTATTTTCCGACTCCGATAAAATAACACCGACTCCACGAAACCGACTCCCGCCTCTGACTTCGCAGCTTTGGGTTTTTCTAGTAAAATTTTGGGCAAGAATTTTATTTTTATGTTAAATATTATCAATCCGGCCGGCCCGAATTAAAAAAAAATATTTTTTTCAAAATCAAAACTTTAGAACTATGAAGAAAAGAAAACCGGGATTTTGAAAACCGGAATTTTGAAAGCTGGGATTTCGAAAACCGAAATTATAAAAACCTGGATTTTGAAAACCGGGATTTTGAAACCAGGATTTTGAAAACCGGGATTTCGTAGTACACCTAATAAATAGTGTCTGTAAAATGGAAAAAAAATTTAAATATTCACAAAACTAAATATAACATAAGTAAAAAGTGTTGCGTGCGTAAATGTAAAATGTAAACAATGTAAACTCTTTTTATTGTTCAATTGTGGCTTTTGGGTTTTGGTAGATCTTCAAACTGAGGTTGCTAATTGCCCTAGTTGGAATGTAATGGTGCATTCGCAGATTCCAAAACTAGATCCAACCAAAATACTTCTTTGTAGACGAACAAGATCGCAGAAGGTTCGAATTTGATGAACTTCAGATTCGGGAAATTTACGAAGTAATATCATATTATTGGTGCACCATAGGGGGCGCTAATTAAATTTTGTTTCAAATTTTTTTGTTTCATGGTAGAGCTTGCTTTGGTTCTCTTGTCGGAGGTAGTTATTTGCAACGTGCATCGTGGTTCTTGATGAGCCTACAGTTTTAATTTTCCTATATTTACAAATCTTTTTATAAATTAGCATTTTGTATGAATTGTTTTTAGGTGTTGTTTGGTTGAATCACAATTTAAATAAAAATACTTTACTATATTATACTGGTGATTGGACAGGTGAGGTTATGTTTTGTTGCAAATTTGGGGTTGTGTAATGCTGGAGTATTTTTTTGAGTGTTGCAGTGGGTTCATGAAAATTCATTGCATTAGTGGTAAAAGAGGTTTGAGGTATTGGAGAGGTGGATTGGGTCAATGTGGATTTGTGTTGAGGTGCAACAGTCGAATGGAGAGGATGTCCAGGATGGTGGTCGCCATCAAGTGTGTTCGATGGTTCGTGGTTGGGATTTTGGGGGGTTGCAGGGGTGTTCGGAGCTACTGAGTCAATGGCAAAACTTTAATTCTAGGAAATATGCAGATTCAAAAATAATTATAATAATTTTCGGTTTTAGTAGGCTGATTTATCATGTTAGCTGGCAATTGTTTGCTGATTAACGTATATTTTATTTTAAGGATGCTAATTGAATTTCATTTTGAATTTTGATTTAAATAGCACGTTGACATGTTGACATTTAATGATTGCAATTCTCGTATTTCAGCATCGTGATCGCTAGATATATACTATAGTAATCCGTCAACAATCATACTTAGATACATAGCTGAAACAGACTAACGAATGTGCAGTATATTTTACTTGCAGTAGAAATTTACATATTTTGTTTAGGCTAGGACTGAGTAGGAAGTCAGATTAGCTAACCCTAATATTTTCATTTCATTTATAATGTTTTAAGAGAATTGGGTCGTTAACGTCAGTTCGGACTCAGTCGAAGAAAATGAATTTCTTACATGGAATATTAGCTGCGTTGCTTTCGTAAATCCCGCTTAGCTTTAATATTATAGGCCAAATTTGGTTTCGGCAATATTTGTTTATGAATTTCCAGTAACGAAAATAATTGTTCATCATAGTTATCGAATTTATCAGTGGTAATCAAACTAGAGTTGGCTTTAAATAAAATTAAAAAAAAAGATTTTCATAAACCCGATCAGATTACAATTACTCCTGACATAAAAGCCTACTATGATAAACAATTATTTTCCGTTACTGGAAATTCACAAACAAATATTGCTGAAAGCAAAATTAGCCTTTAAAGCTAAGCGGTTTTGCGAAAGCAAACATTAAAGCTAAGCGGTTTTGCGAAAGCAAAACAGCTAATATTCAAAACCAATTCGAGCTCTGTGAGTTACAAAAGGCTAAATTAAAGAATCTCAAAATTTTAAAAATCTTATGTTTAACTCAATATATTTTCTCTCGAAAATCAAAATTCTCGTGAGGAGAAGCTCGATCCGGTGCAAGGTACTGTATGACGCTCAATGATATGCTCTCTCGAATAGCAAAATTCTTGGAGCTTATGTGGGTGAGCAAGATCGGCTTCTCATCTAGGCCCAATCATGTATGTTAATAAGCCAAATGCTTATTTGCCTAATGATCATCTCTGGGTGAGTGGGTGATCATTAGAGCCAAAATTTAAAAATTTTGAATAAGACTCATAATTTTCTCTCTCGATAATTTAAATTTCCGAAGATTTCCTTCCAAAGAGTTTATTCTTAGATTTTTGTATTTCACTCAATCTTATACTCCCTCGAATAACAAACTTCTCAAAGATTTCCAATTATGTAGGTTAAAAGGATCAAGGGAAAGAATTATTATTTATTCAAACCCAATTCCATCTAGATGCGTTACATAAGAATCAAATTAAAGAATCTCAAAATATTAATAATTTTATGTTTCACTCTTGAGCGTAAGCTCGATCGGCGGTTAAGGACTGTATGATAGTCAATGATATTCTCTCGCGAATAGCAAAACTGTCAGAGATTTCCAACCATGTGGGTGAGCAAGGTCATTTTGGCCATACCATTCATTCTCTCTCGAATGACAAACTTCTCAAATATAAAGGATTTCTGAAAACAACGATCATTTACACTACAGTTTTATGTAAAGACTCTAGCCTACCACCATTCCGTCCTGTCGAGATGGATGCCGTTATTGCATAACACGATAGTGTCTTGTGATGGATCGGATGTATGTAATCCGAGGCTCTTTTTATGTCATATTTTAGATAAAATAGTTATTTTTGCATCAGAATGTTGTTAGCCTGCCGCTCAACAAGCTCGTTACATGTGTGGGTTTCAAAGTTGTGCAAAACGAATATCGAATTCGTATAAACCACGAAACAAAATAACTTATCGGAATATCAAAAACAGAGAGAGAGTGTGTCTTGGAACAAATAAATTGTGTTTAATAGATGATTTACATGTTCCAATTTTTTCCAGTAAAAAATAAAGGGTTAAGTATATTACGATTTTCGTTTACGAGACGAGCACGAAGCAAATTCCAGTAAAATAAAATTGGATTTTTTTATTTTTTATTTGAGGAAATGTTGGCATAAAACTTTGAATATTGCCATAAAATATAGTTGCTAGGAGTATTTTTATAGTAGTAAAATAAAAAATTCAAAAAAGTTTCAAATAACCATAAACATCATTCAAAGAAACAAAGCAAACATTAGCATAACATAATTTAAAATTACTTTATTTTACAATTCGATTTTGTTCGATATCTTATTAAAACGCAAGCTGTCTGAACTGTGAAAATTTATGGAACCTACAAAAAAAAATTATCGCCAGTTTTGTTTACAAATTGCTGTAACTAGTAATGAACTAGTAACTTTGTTTTATATGCGTGTAGCTCTATTTTTCAGTAAAAAAATTGTTGTGGAACAAAATTGGAACAATGCAAATCGTCCATAAAAATGCAATCCATTTAAAGTTTATTACAAATTGAGCAATCGTTTATATTGCTATAAACAAATAATAAACTGACCAGACGGAATGACATTATTAGGTTTTGACATTTTCGTATTGTTATTTGGAAATAAAAAACCAATTGTTAAATCGTTAAATGACCAACTACGATAGACTTGCGACTAACAAGATTTTTAAAAGCAGTTATGAAAATCCATCAAATTAGACCTCATCACTCATAGACGGTGTATGTGGCTAAGTAAAATTGCAGGAAAACATGTGACAGCACTGAGGTAGGTATGCAAGGACAAGTTCTTCCCCTCATTTTTATAAAAAAAAAAACTTGAATATATGCTCGCAAGGTTACATGCATAGATTTTGACAGTTAAATAATTAGTAGGATGGTAAAACTACGGGCAACACCTAACATATTAAATATAGTAAAGTAAGCAGCTAAACCGCCTCATCCATCGAAAATATTAAGATTAACGCCTGAGCCACGTACACCGGCTCTATATCCAACATTTGTAATTTTGCTTCACCCCAAACATCTAGACATTCTAATTAAAACTACCGAAGCCTAGGGCTGATACTCGTTAACTTTCTTATGAATGCTCAATGGTACATGAATGGGAGTTCTAAAATAATTAACGGCAAATCTCTTTTTACGCCTCATCGATTATTGCAATCTACTGTTACTTATTAATTCCTACATTAATCAAAACAGAACGTTGTCTCTACTTACGAAAAAGTCATAAAATGAAGCTGTAATTTTCTCCGCCGATGCAGAACGCAAACATTCAATCATTGACTTCCAGTTATCCCCGCTCTTCGGACAACCTAACATTTTTCCAACTGCAGCGGCTCGCGTTGGTGCCACATCCTTGTGTGCTGGTTGTGCCCATGGATCTAAATTGGTGCCCGATTGTGAAATAGCCTGTTGGAATAGTCCTTTCGAAAGCGGTGACATCATATGATACGTTGCACTTGCACCGCCCGCACTCTCACCAAAAATAGTCACTCGATCGGGATTTCCACCAAACTCTTTAATATTCTCTTGAATCCAACGGAGTACCGCTACTTGATCTTTAAGTCCATTATTTCCGGGGCAATCTTCTTGCCCGGTACTTAAGAAACCTAGTGGTCCCAATCGGAAATTAGCAACGACGAGTATAATGTCGTGATCCATTAAATAATCTGGGCCATAGAAACTACTAATACCGGAACCACATTGCCAACCTCCGCCATGGAAAAATACCATTACGGGGAGAGGTTCTGTTGTGGCTGGTTTTACCGGTGTATACGTAGCAAGATACAAACAATCTTCACTGCCTTCAATTTCATAGTCTCGTCTAAATGGATCACGCTGCAAACACATTGGTGAATCTACCGTTGCTTGTCGCTCATCGTGCCAAGGCTTCTTTGTCTGCGGTTCCTGAAATAAATAAAATAAAATTGAATTAATTTATTGTTTGTTAAATTTATTTCAAAAAATCATGTTAAGGGACTGAAATTATACATATTACAATGTTGGTGCCTAGAATATACTTAAAACAACATCCAACTACTGTCAACAATTCCTCTCTACATTATAATCATAAGTTATATCAACAGCACCACATAACAACAAATACTCCCTTTACAGCTTTACCGCTCGTAATCATACAAAATTCTTCATTTGTAAGTGTGATTGTTGGAAAATCCCCAAGGATCAAAGACAGATTTTCCGTATAAAGAGAAAATTTTCTAGTTTAGATTTGTTATCGTCTACGAGTAGGATTTTTTGTTGTATTGTCGCTGTTACAGTTAGCTTTTCACAAATTATGGTTTTTAGAGTCGAAAAGTTTTCATACACTCGTACGTGATTTTTCAAAATGTTATGTACGAGGATGTGTAGTTTGTGTTATTACAAATTATATAATATTGCTCTAGCATAATTTTAGTTTAGTATGATAAAGGAAAATTTTTGTTATGCAAATTATTATACGTTGATATTATAATATTGTATACCTTTTCATATTTAGTTAAATAACTTTTTCAGCTAAATTAATTTTCCATTGAAGGCAAAAGACCAAGCAGAATAAATTTCAAAGCACAAAGGTGAACGGAAGTTAGAAAATGTAGGAACAACATATTAACAAGCAATTTATGGCATCATAATTACAGTAGTTCATTCTGAAAAAGAACGACCTAATTGAAACTACCTTCGAAAATAAGCTTTAGAACCCCACAACGGCAACGAAGTTCTAGTGAAGGGTTATATTAAAAACAAAAATGTTGAAATGAATTAAATCACTAAGAACTTATCGTTGTATCAGAGAGGGAACCTTAGAAATCTACAAAAATATATACTAACGGTTCAGAGGAATATGCATATGGAAGTTAACTTTAAAAAAAAAGTGGAACTGCCATAATATTCCACGTAAGGTGACGAGATTTTAAAATTTTCAGAGGAGCACAAAACAATGGTTTCCCAGCATCTTATAAACAGTGTTGTAAATTCTTAAACTTGCTGTTCGTTTAACATAAATCATTTAACGGGTCAAAATCTTCTTCTGAATACAGATATTGGCGCTCTTGTCGGAAACAATAAACCCGACAAACAATTCATTACCGATAACAGCATATCGGGCTTAAAAATACCGTCACACGGTAACAATTACAAAAACAACAATCCAAATAAACTGAGCATGGGTTTCAACGACAAAAACAACAACTCGAAGTTAAAATAAAAACCAAACAAAAAATTTTTATTTTACATTTATTTAGTAGAAACTATTAGAGTGAGTGAAACAAATGATCATTTATAATTTTTCGTAATGCTATCCTTTATTAATATTTATTTTTTTTTCGAAATATTTCATTTTTAAATCCCAAACTACCGAGTACAGCTGATAAATTACCGCAAAATAGTATTTTTCAAATATCAAAAAATGCAATAATAAAAAAAATATAAAAATATTAAGAACTGAAAAAATTCTGGCATTTCACATAACAGTAACGACAAAAGAGTATATTAAAACCTAGTTGACCCAATCGATAACAGTTGATAATGTTTAAAATTACTTAATTACCAAACAAAGACCATAAATTTACCAAAGAACAGAAATGTGGAATTTACGTTAACTAAAATACAAAAACTGAAAAAAAATATCAAAGCCTTCGGACAAATTCTCTAACTTTACAGAACAATAACGTCGAAAACCTCTTAAAAATTAGTTGGCTCGATCGTAAACCGCTGATAAGGTTTTCAAACAAGTTAATTACCGAAAAAAGACCATAAAATTACCGAAGAACTGAAGTGTGGAATTTATACGTGGAAAATAATTCAATAAACGAACAAAATATCAAAGCTTCCGGACAAATTCTCTAACTTTACTGAATAATAACGTTGAAAACCTCTTAAAAATTAGTTGGCTCGATCGTAAACCGCTAATAAAGTTGTAAAACAAGTTAATTACCGAACAAAAACCATAAAATTACCGAAGAACAATAATTTAAATTACCTAAATTTTTTATTTCTCTCGATTACGAGAGATTATTTTTTTCCATGATGAGAATGTTTCCAAGATTTTATTTATTTATTGTTACAGAAATTGGTTGATACGAGAAAATAAACAAAGTACCGGAAACTCTCCAAGAACACGATTAATTCATTCCGCGTTCTTTAACACCGTGGTGTTCGAGACTATCAAAAAAAATTAAAAAAACGTTCGAATAACGAAAATCGTTTTGTTTGAAACCGTGTTATTTGAGGAAGTAGGTATCCGTGATATTTGAAACCGTGTTCCTCGAATACTGTGCTCTTGGAGGGTTATCAAAAAATCAGAGACAATTTTATTGGGTGTACAAATAAATTTCCGACCTTTTTCACTGAAATAAAAGACATTATTTGAATTTTTGACTTATAGATGGCTAATGTGTAAGAATCACAACAATCAGTTTCGAACAAATGAGACTATTGATTTGAAAAAATCAGTCTTCTCATCAGGTCGCGACGACTGATGTTGTATTATTACATTGGAATATTGTCTATATATATAGAACAGTCACAATAACACCATTACAATTGCAAAACCAAAGTAAAATATATAAAAAGACATTAGTTTGTGTAGAAAATGAAAGAATGTTTTATTCAAAGTATGCTCCTTCGGAAGCTATAAAATTCGCCCATCGTTCAGACAATAAACGGATTCCCCGCAGGAAGAAGTCTGGTAGTTTCGAAGCTACCCAGTCATCGACCCATTTTTTAATGTTTTCATATAAAGTGAAGTCCTGCTGTGCCAGGGCTGGTTGCATCGACCGGAACAAGTGGTAATCAGAGGGAGCAATGTCTGATGAATACGGCGGGTGGGGTAGAATTTCCCAGTTCTGCCTGTCCAAGTAATTTTTAACAGGTGTAGCAACATGTGGCCTAGCGTTGTCATGTTGCAAAATAACCTTATTGTGCCTTTTGTCTAATTCCGGTCGTTTTGCAGCTAGAGCTTGGGTTAAAGCCATCAGTTGTCGTCGATAAACTTCTCCCGTAATGGTTTCACGCTCTTTCAGCACCTCATAATAGACGACACCCTTCATATTTCATTCTCAAACCGTTGTAGGGTACACAACGTGAATTAAAGTCTAAACAAAATAATATAAAAAATATTGTCCAATACCAGTTCAGTGCTCATAAAAGTAATAAAAAATTGGTGTAGATTATTGATTTAAATTTCTAAATAATCATAATGGATTAAAAAACTTAAAAAATGTATTTCAGTCTTAAGTTCATAATTTCTACATATTGATTAAAACAGTAAATAAAAAGTAATAAAATCTGAATTCTGTGATATCGTAATCATTTAGTAAATATCTGTAGTTATTAATAATAAAAAATATATAAAATCCTGTTGTGTAAGTGCATTTCATAGTGGTCAAATTTTAACTTCTTCATTGTCATGGCTTGTATTACCTGCCAAATAAAAATTAACCGGGAAGCAGCTAAAATTACCTGCAGCCAGTGTAATAACATGTTCCATCCTGTATGTGCGAAGCTAACTGAGCGGGACCTTGAGTTTATGCGCGTCGAGAAAAAACAGTGGCAATGTCAGAGTTGTTCATCAAAATCTAAAGTAAATCGTAACAATGATAACTGTCCAGTTTCTCCTGCGCACACTAATAAATCTACTAATGCAGAAAATCAAAATATAACCTTGGAAACACTGTTTAATGAAATCAAACACAGCCAACAGTTGTCAATGATTAACAATAAAAAAATTGATGACCGTATTACGATTTTGGAAAAGGCGTTACAAAAAATTGATCAGCTGTCATCTGAAATTAAGTATCTTCGTTTGGAACTATCGAAAACACAGAGAAAGGTAGTCTTCTTAGAGCAGCAACAGTATTCTAATTCCTTAGACATTGTGGGAGTTGAAGTAACTGATAGTGAAGATCTTAGTACTATAGTGACGAACATAACCAACACAGCATTAAATTTGGATATCAATACATCTTGTATTGATTATGTTTTCCGAAAAAAAAACAAAGATGGCAAACCATCAAATATTATACAAGTGAAATTCTGTAGTCGGCAAGTGAGAAATGCCATTCTTCAAGCCAAGAAAAGGATGAAAGTCACTGGAGCGAATTGCGGCTTTAGCAGTAGCAGAAAAATTTTTATCAATGAAAGTATGAGCTTCGTAGTAAGACAATTATATCTTAATGCTAAGAACACTAAAATTGACAAAAATTATAAGCATTTATGGTTCCAGGATGGCAAAATTTTGATGAGGAAGGATGATGGTGGAAAGGTGTGGTTGATAAATGATGTGAGTGACCTTGACAAACTGATTTGAAAAGTTTTTTTTATTTCATAATTATAGTTTGATATAATGATTAATAATTCTAGTACAGATCAAGGCCACTCTAATTCATTTGTTAACAACACCTCTCCTTCAGGCTCTTTTATGCATGTTAATAATAATTTTTCAATAGTCCATCAAAATGCGCGTAGCTTACGTAAAAATAGTGATTCTTTGTTTGTTCACTTTAGTGCATGCAATCCATTGACAGATATTTTATTTTTTTCTGAAATTTGGATAAACAGTGACGAAGTGTCTTCTTATCATCTCAATGGATATTCTTTGATCGATGGCTGTAACAACAAGTACTCAGCTGGTGGAGTAGTTGGCTATGTTAAAGCGGGTCTCAATTTTAGTTATGTGACTAAAAATCTAAGTACCGCTGATATTGTGCAATTAAATCTAAGTCTTCGAAGTGATGTGTTCTGCATAATATGCGTTTATCGGTTTAATTTTTGTTCAATTAATGATTTTATTGCAGAATTTTCTTCCTACTTAAACGGAATTCAAACCAAAAATGCATTTATACTTGGCGATTTCAATATAGACATCTTAAAGTTCTCTGTTAATGACCAGGTAAAAAATTATCTAACAATGATGTCTAATTTCGGTTTAAAAAGTCTAATTAATACTCCGACTCGTGTAACTTCCTCTACCTCATCGTGTATTGATCATATTTTTGTTCGTACGAAACCTCATTCAAATTATGAGCTCCTAGGAGAATCATTTGATTACAAGCTTCCTGATCATCATTTGATATCACTTCAAATTAAGCATATGCCTACATATGTTAAGCAGACAGCTGAATTACGTCCGATTACAAAAATAGATTTTCCGAAGTTAAATTCTCTTTTAATGTTTGATCAGTGGACTTTGCTTCAAGAGACTGATCCTAATACTTTAATGAATAAATTTACTGGGATGCTTACTACAAAAATAAAGCAATCTTCATTTGAATTTAAACCCGCCCCTAGTATTAGAAAAATTAAACCCTGGATGAGTATTGATCTAATGAAATTAATTAAACTTAAGCATAAATTACTGAAACTTTTGTTAAAGCAGCCTAATAATGCTAATCTAAGCAAAAGAGTTAAATCACTTCAGCATAAAATTAAAAGTCAGATTATAACTACAAAAGAACAGTATTATAATGACAAGTTCGTGAATGTTAAGAAAAATCTGAAAAGTCAATGGCGCATTATTAACGAAATTGTTGGTAAGCTAAAATCTAAATCTGATATTTTGACTATTTTAGATGGAGAAGGCAAATCCGTATCGGATCCACTATGCATCTCAGAAATATTTAATTCATATTTTATTAACGCACCCCAACTTCTTAAAAGATCGATTTTGCGCAGTAGCCATGATTCGGATGGAGACACAGTGATGCTAGTACGCAAGATTGAATCTAATTCTCTTTTCTTTTCCGATATCACGCCGGAAGAAATTTTTATCTACATTGGTAGTTTAGATAATTCAAATTCTTCTGGATGTGACAATATCAGCAATTATTTAATAAAACAAATTGCGCATTCCATTGTTTATATATTAGCTTATATCTTCAATCTCAGTTTGGAACAAGGAATTTTTCCAGATTGCCTAAAAATTGCAACTGTTATTCCCATATTCAAAAAGGGTGATAAAAATGATCCATCTAATTACAGACCGATATCATTGCTCTCAGTATTTTCGAAACTATTCGAAAAATGTGTGAAAGCCAGATTGCTGCTATTTCTGAAAGATATTTCCTTCTTCTCAGATCAGCAATATGGGTTTAGGGAGGGGAAAAGTACGGAACTTGCGCTGAACGATTTTTCTGACCATGTTGTAAAATTTTTAGATTTAGGTGAAAATGTTGCGACTAACTTTATTGATCTCACTAAAGCTTTTAATACGATTGACCACAAAATACTATTATATAAGCTTCATTGCGCAGGAATTCGAGGCGTCGCCCATAATTGGTTTGAATCTTACCTTAAGAATAGGTCACAGCTGGTAAAAGTTGGCAACAATTATAGTAGTGCTGGAGTCATTCGGTGTGGGGTCCCGCAGGGGTCAGTCTTAGGTCCCATATTGTTTATTATTTACATTAACTCAATTTTTCAGTTAAAATTGAAAGGTATTGTTATTGGTTTTGCAGACGACATTGCAATTACTTATACGGGTCTAACAAATGAGGTCATTGCTAATCAAATAAACTATGATTTGCTGATCTTACGCAGGTGGTTGGATTTTCATTTTATGATTCTGAGTAATAAGTCAAAAGTAATGTTCTTCAAATTAAATGGCTCTATAACTATAGATTCCGACATTATTTATCATTCCAATATCTGTCAGAATTATGAATTTAATAACGTTACAGCAGCGATCGCTAGCTGTTCAGACAAATGCAAACTTCTTGATGTAGTTGACAATTTCAAATACTTGGGTGTAGTATTGGACTGCAGACTAAATTTCAAATCTCATATTGAAGTGATCCAACATTATATTTATGCTTGTAACAGAAAACTATATCTGTTAAGACTTTTGTGTCCAATAAAAGCTTTATTACAGCTTTATTATGGTTTAGTTCAGTCAAAGCTACAGTATGGGTTAACTGTCTGGGGAGGAGTATATTTAAGCTCGTTACAACCTTTGATTGTTGCGCAAAACACGTCAATTCGAATCTTATTAAAGCGTAAGAGATTAACGTCTGCTCTACCATTGTTTCGATTGATAAAAGTTCTTCCATTGAGATATTTGTTTATTTTTAAAGTTCTCAAAATGTTTTTTTTAAGGAGCGGAAATCTAATCTTTAAAACGACCAAATATAACTTGAGAAGTTTTAATAGTTGTATTTATTCTACACCGAGAAAGGAACATTTTAGAAAATTCTTCCTATTTATTGCACCAGTTCTGTATAATAAGTTGCCGGATAGCATTAAAAATATTTGTCGCGTTGGAGAGTTCTTAACTCAATTGAAGATATGGATACTTAAGTTTGATAACATTGAATCACTGTTCGCAGTTTTATCCTAATTGTTAATTTAAATTTAATCTTATTCATGTTCTTTTAGTCATATTTTGTAAGCTATCTACATATGTTCGCTCACTATCATTTTATATATTATTTATTTTTTTTTAATTTAACTTTTGCTTTTATTTCTAATATTTTTTGCTTTTTTATATTATATTACTTAGCCGTACAAATAAGAAGACTGTTTTAATTATATGTACATACATATCTATGATATATTATTTTAATTTCAATTATTTTGATTTTGTATTCCTGTACCCTATTACTGTAATAACAGAAGAAAAAGAGGAAAAGAAAAATAATTGTTTTTTCTTTTGTTATTTCTTTTCTTTTTTTTGTTATATTCAATAAGACAGTTGATCTCAAAACTGATTAATAAATCTCAGAGATCTCCTATCTCCATCCTTCTTGTTTTATAAACAATTTCAATTTTATTTATATTGTATTATTTATTGTATTATATGTTTTATATTGTACCATTTTATAAATGCTTTTTGGGTCAGAGATGGTTGGATGAATAAATAAATAATAATAATAATATCCCACCAAATACAAAGCATCACCTTCGAACCATAAATATTTGCTTTTGGCGTCGACGGCCCTGGCTCACCTGGCTTGACCCACGCTGGTTTGCGCTTTGGATTGTCTTAATGGATCCATTTTTCATCCCCAGTGATGATCCGATGCAAAAGCCCCTTCCTTTGTTGTCGTTGAAGCAACAATTCGCACATGGTTTTCCGACGTTCCATTCCCCTTTCTTCCAATTTGTGTGGCACAAAATTTCCCAGCTTCTGAACCAATCCCATTGCATGCAAACGTTTCGAAACACATTGTTGGGTAATATTTAACTCTTCTGCCAGTTGTTTTTCAGTCTGACAAAGGTCCACATCAAGCAATTCTTCCAATTCTGTATCTTCAAATTATCTTGGTCTGCCTTCACGTTCTTTGTCTCTTACGCCAAAATCACCAGCTTTGAATCGTTGAAACCACTCTTTTCATGTTGTTTTCGATGGCGTATGTTCACCGTAAACTTCTACAACCAAACGATTTGTTTCTGCTGCACTTTTCTTCAACAAAAAATAATGAAGTAAAACTTCCCGCAAATTTTGTTTTTTTGACACAAAGTTCGACATTTTCAATTACATGAAAATAATTATTGTTTACGCTTTGAACAAATGTCACTAGTAATTATTCAAGCTTGACATCTAACCTCCAACAAACATGCATTGCCCGATTGAATAATGTGCAAGCAGTGATACTAACGACACCTATCTAAAAACGTCGGAAATTTATTTAACCTTTGTGAAGTTACCCCGTAAAGTCATCCCGGAAAATGATTATAGTTAAGTATGGCAACACCATTATATATTTTAGAAATTATAATGAAACTACAACTATCACGATATAAAAATATAACGATAGTAAGAAAAATTATTATGAAATATAATACACGAAATGGCGGCCATTATAAATAAAAACCGATTGACATATTTTAACATGCGCTATATATAGCTAATCACTATAAGCAAAATAAAAATTATGAGAGTGGGTTTATTGATATAATAAGTAATACATAATTAAATTTATAACCAACAACAATGCCACAAAAAATTGTTTTCTTCAAAAAATTGTTATTGCAATATTCCCGTTTAATTAATATTTGTTTAATAAATACACTTATTGATTGATTGGACTGTAGAACCAAGTACTTGACAAGTGGTCCCGGATAACGCCGGGCCTATTCCTATAGCCTGTTTACACATAACAATAGCAAGGATAGGAAAGGTATTTTTTTTGGGACTTCTAATCTAAGAGGAAGGATAAAGGCTTAATAGGTTTAATGGATAATGATGGTATTGGTCTTCAATAATTGCTTCTCAAAATCAGCAACCTGAGGGAAAAATTTTATTATTTCACGTACATCTGAAAATTTCTTGAAATTTAATTCAAAATTAATGCTTTCCGGCTTCCTAAACAAATTTGATTGAGTGAATCAGCCCGGTTACAGACACCTAGGTAAAGTCGATAATTAATAACACAATGACAACGCAATTTTAATCTGCACAATCAACAATTGGATGTTTCAATTACCAAAACGATTAACTCCATAAAACAAAAAGTTGCGAAAAATGAGAAAATACAAAAATGTTTTTTTTTTAAATTCCTCATAAATTGCAACTTTAGTTACTTTTAATTTTGTCATTTAGTGGTGTTAACACTTATTATTACAAAAATTTGTATTGAATATATACCGTTAGGAGCCAATCAAGTACGTTGATATTAAAATTTAAAAAAATTCAAAAAATAGAGTTAATCGGTTTGTCTTGTGAACCATCCAATTAATATTTCAAAGTAATATTATTTCACCTACTTCTGTAGATTTCCTGAAATTTAATTCTAAATTAATATTTTCCGGCTTCCTAAATAATATAAACATTAATTTAATCCTCCTGCAATCCCACATCCTACAATATAATTTCTGAAACCATAATTATTTAAATTATATTAAAAATTACTCGAAAATTCATTAACTCTTGAATTGGCAACCACGAGATAGCCAACAAAAAAAAAAAAAAAAAAAAAAAATATGTGAGGCATTCCAAAGGCAATGGATCCCGGAAAATTATCAAGATTATTCAATGCCAGATTAACTACCGGATTGGATTTTTCAAATAAATTTAGGTTATTTCGCAAACATTTCAAATGATTTATTAATTTTGGTCACTGACGCATATTCATTTAATTACAATTATTTAATAAATACACTTATGAATTTAAATTACTGTGTACTTCAAAGTATTGTAGTTCAGGGATTGGCCTGTCTACACAACAAGTGGCAAAAAATTTCTATGATTTAGTGCCTCGCTATAGTGATCTGAATTCGTAGAAGATGTCCATTACTAGAAACCGGACTATATAGGTATTGAAGTTCAGGGATTGCCCCGTCTACTTCGCTTGTTTGCGGGGCTCTAAATCATAGAATTTTTTTGCCTATTATTATTTAAACAGGCCAATCCCTGAACAACAAAACCTATATAGTCCCGTTTTCTGGTGATGGACATTTATTACTACGAATTCAGACGACTATGGCGGAGCTCTAAATCAAAGAATTTTTTTGCCGCTTGTTGTATAAACAGGCCAATCACTGAACTTCAAAACCTATATAGTCCGGTTTCCGGTAATGGACATCTTCTGCGAATTCAGATGACTATAGCGAAGCTCTAAATCATAGAATTTTTTTGCTACTTGTATTATTATTTTGGTTTATTTTGTGTTTTCCTACTCGTACTTAATTTTCCTATATTTTTAACTTCATATATCATTTCATGTTTTTTTGATATCATACACGTTTTTTTGTTTTCAAAAATTATTTGTTTTCTAGTTAGGAAATTTATTGTGACATAATCTTTTCCGGATTGGCATCAGTTTTCAATACAATTTGTTTATAAATTTTTATGTATTGATATAGTAAAAAACTGTCATGACATATTTTTTTCCGGGATGACATTGAAAAATATCGTGATAGTTGTACTTTAACGTTGCCATCGCGTTTTTGCGGGATCGTTTACGGGCTAACTTCACAGACATATTTATTTATACACCCAATACTTAAGATACACTTATCAATTAAAAACTTAAAAATCTAAAACTAATTAAAAAATCCATTTACATGCGCATTAAAAAATCCATTTACATGTGCTTTTGATCACACAAAATGAATACGATCTATATTTCGTACTTGTCGATATATCACACAAATTTGTTTCATTTATTTATTGCTACACACAAGAGAAATAAAATAAAATTGTTTTTGAAATACTTTTCGTAAATAAAATGCTTCGAAAAATGAAATATATTTTTACATTATTCGCGATTTCCAACAAAGTAGCTGACATCTGGTGAACAAAACGCAAACCACAGTTTGCTATCAAGCAAGGGGGATCAAAACTGTCAAAACAATGGAATTGACAATTATCATCTCCTTTGTATATTCGATGAAAATTGCGAATAGCAGCGTGGCACTTTTAGCATATTCTCCAAAAATTATGTTGACACTCAAGGGTCAAACCGTTTTTCGAGAAGTGGAAGTCGATTTTATTGAGGTATTAGACCATTTGAGTTTATATAACCGTGTAGATTTCCTAACATCGAGGCACATAGTTATTTTTTACGATTGTTCAGGAATGTTATTTTGTATTTCTAACAGCGATCAGTATAAGGCGAAAGGCCTAAAAGATTTTAGTAGTACGGTATCATAGTTGAAATCGTCTTTACGAGCAATATACAACAACAAATGTTTTAGACACTTTAATGTTGTTTATTTCCCACGACCACCGCTTATTAAGCCCCAACATAGAGTTGGCTTTTGCTATTAAATATAACTTCCAGGGCCGACATGTTGTAACTATCACTATTTTCGCTTCGACGAAAAAACCGTGCCTACTTTGTTGAAAATTGAAAAATTTACATGAAAGAAAAAAGTGTTTACTTCCAAAATACCGTTATTCTATCGAAAATGCATCGAAGCGAAAAAATAGTGATAGTTACAACATGTCAGGCCAGGTCCCGCATTTCGGCTGTTCGTTTTAGATATGTCCTGTTAATATGATACTCAAAATGTAGTGGTTTCGATGGAACAAAATGATTTTGCATTTACTAAAATTTAGTTCCAATTGATTAGTTTCACACCACCCCCTAACTCTATTTAAATCGTCCTAAAGGGCCCCATCGGCAAGGATTTTAAATATTTTGTAATTTTGAATTGATGATTAATTTAGTCATTCGTGGAGATAATGCAGATCCATGGACCCAAGTGAGATCCTTGGTAGTCTGGAGTGAACAGTAATTGGTTTAGAGGTTAAACGCTCAATTTCAAAGTATGATTGAAAGCATATCATTTAAGTAAGAAGAAATCCAACTAACTAATGCACTTGAGAACCCAACGTTTAATAGGATGTGTTTTACTTTATCGTGGCAAATCGAATCAAATACTTGCATCAATTTGAAGGTTGCAGCAACTCGATTATTCGCAAAATAATTGATTGTACTAATAATCAACTTCCAAAATCAACCGCACATAAGCGCGCGACACACATGAATTGGCCACGTGCACTGGCATTGGCGAAAACCACTGAAGTTGATTTTCTCGATTTTTAGGTACTAAAAGTGTCCAAAAAAACAAAATACTCTCTCTTACAATCGGCTCCGCCTTTTTAGCACCCCATCTAAAGGTTTTGGCAAAAGTGACGATTGAATTTGTTTAGCCATCGTTTGATCAGGATTGGCCACTAGTTTTTATAGTTTGGCCACTTATAATTAAACGGTAAATAAATAATGAAAAATTCAAAAATAAAGGTCCCGGATAGCACCTCATTGCAAGAAAATCGTACCGTTTTTAACAAATTTCGGAATTGGAATATACCAATTTTTCTGTCCTTCATAACTCGTTGAGGATTGGTCATTAGTTGATTACGTTTGGTCATCCCTACATAATGATTTATTGCGAAAATTCTTTAAAAACTCTTCATTTCCTTAATATATCCTCCATGGAAAAGATGGCTATCTGTATATCAAGGCTTGATTAACCCCCCGGTAAAGACGATAAAGATGAGTTACTAGGTTGATACACAGATTGAAAAAACTCTGGAAACATGTTGACAGTGCACTGCTGGTCAGTTGGCTGATTCTGATGACTGATACATGGAGGCGGGATAACCTTAAGTTTTACGTTTAGTCTTTTGATGTTGATCAAACATTATTTGGCAAGTTTTATTTTTCCTATTTCTCAGATTAATCAGTGTAGCGTCATACCAATGAGGATGATTCAGCGCCGTAGTTTTTCATAAAGGAATATAATCTTCAAACGACCGAAAAATAAGTAGGTAAAACGTTTCAACGTTCGTTTCCAGGTCGTTTGAAAGTTCGTCAGCACACGGATATTTAGAGGATTCTTCATCTCCGATACATGTGCCTTGTTAAAGGTAAAACGAGTTTCCGCATCTGTGCATTCCAAACGGGAACATAATTCTTCTAGACATCATTTAAAATAAATGATACCATCGACTCCACCATTTCGAAAATTGTAGAAACACTGGGAAGGAAAAGGTTTAGGTACTTGTTGTACGAGTTAGGAGTGTTGTTAATCTGGTTCAAGTTTAAATTTAAAATAGAATCAATGAAGTAAGTTTTGGTTGCTGATGGTACGTTAAATGGAATATTACAATTATTGAAGTTGGTGACTTTATCATTTCACTAGATGATAAAAAAATAGAAACAATCTGACTAGGAATCGATGACTTAACTGCAATAAGAACACCTCTTCCAGTTACTTTGGTACTGGTATAAATAGTTCTATCAGCTCGATCTTCGAGGTAAGCATCAAAATTAGTATTTTCCACATATAGTGATAAAACTGTGCGGCCTTAGATGACTACTGACAAAGAGCCATCGTCAGGGTTCTACAGTTTTTATTTCATAAGATAGAGATATAAAGTTAAGTGATGCTGCTGATGTTATTACTGATGGTATTGTTGTTGTTAATATGGATTTGGCTGATGGAGGTGTTGATAACGAATTTGAATCAAACTTGTATAAAATGATTGTATTGCGTCATTTTCAAGTTGAATTTTGGATTGAAATCATGTTACTCTATACAGTTCTCAGTACATTGCCTTGTTCAAAGTTCTGCAATTTTATTTGACAAGATGAGCGACTTAGAAGTGTTAATCATGTTAATTATCCATTCAGGACAAAACCAACCAAGACCCGTCAATCCATCAAATATAAATTGCCTTTGATGTTGCACAGATGTAACTAACGTCTTTATCGTGTACACGTAATTTTTTTCTACCGACATTTCACTGTTTCAATTATTTTAGTTTTTAAACATGTATTTTACGACCGTACACACAAACTTAATCAAATGGTGCACTCAAAAGTATTCGTTCTAATATAAAAAAATAACTTTTATCAAAATCTGCCAAACTAATGGGTTTCAAGGTCATTCAAGACCACCACTGAACGTCTTCTTTACTGAACAATTTTTATTATAAATAATTCGACGACATTTTCATGCAGTCAAACGCAACGATAAATATTTTACGCTCCCTGAATTAAAAATGGCTTACTTAAAAATTATGTTTTTTCGGACTTTAAACCAGCGTTTTATTTCATTTTAAAATTGACTTAATATCTGTAATGAAAATGAAATAAAAGAAGCTGACTTTATTAATGCATATCATAAGTCATTTTGAAAATGATTTAAGAAGTGTGTTTATAGGTGACATAAAATGTGTATTTTTAAGTCATTTTGAAAATGAAATAAAATGTGTATTTAAGATCGAAATAAAACGTGAAATGTATAACAGTAAAAGCCCGATTATCTGGCATCCAATTAACCGGAACACTCAGTTAACCGGAATTTTAATTTTAAGGAATGTTTTTTGCTTTTTTCTCTTTTATATGCATTTTGTAATACATATGAAATTTTCAATTGTTTTTTGCTCATTTTCATTAATGAAAGTATTAGTTGAAAATTTGGAATGGCTATAATTTTCTTATTATAAAAAAACCCGATTATCCGGCATTTAACCGCCAATTAACCGGAACACACAGTTAACCGGAATTTTAATTTTAAGGAATGTTTTTTGCTTTTTTCTCTTTTATATGCATTTTTCAATACATTTGAAATTTTCAATTGTTTTTTGCTCATTTTCATTAATGAAAGTATTAGTTCAAAATTTTAAATAGCTTTAGTTTTCTTATTATAAAAAAAACGCTATTTTCCGGCATCCCATTAACCGGAACACTCAGTTAACCGAAATATTCATTTTTAGTATTTTTTTTTTGCTTTTTCTCTTTATTCTCACTTTCATATTATGCATTTTTAAATTAATTTTGATCGGTGATGATAATAAACACAACTTAGACCCTCTGGGTATGTGCGTGAATGAAAAGGGGAGTATTAATTGATCTTAAAAGGACATTAAATCCACTGGATGGTTAATGCTTTCTTTTCTTTGAAAAAAAAAAAATTGTAATTGTTTTTTACACATTTTCATTAATGAAGAAAGCATTAGTTGAAAATTTTGAATAGCTTTAATGTTCATATTACAGTAAAAGCCCGATTATCCGGCATCCAATTAACCGGAACACTCAGTTAACCTGAATTTTAATTTTTAGGTTTTTTTTTTTGCTTTTTTCTCTTTATTTTCTCTTTCATATTATGCATTTTGTAATTCATTCTGAAAGTTGCAATTAATTTTTGCACAGTTTCAGTAATGAAAGCATGAGTTGAAAATTTGGAATGGCTTTAATTTTCATATTACAGTAAAAGCCCAATTATCGGCATCCAATTAACCGGAACACTCAGTTAACCTGAATTTTAATTTTTATTTTTTTTTGTTTCCACAAAATATTTAATATGTTTCACCGCCGCATAAGCCGTCAAGAACTCCCGATCGTACGTACTTTATAGAGTTTCGGCATTGTTAAGTTTTCGTGAAAAATAAAAATAATGGCTGCCAACCATCTGAGGAAAATTGCTGTAACACCGTGCCTATTACTGCTATAGAGGTGCCAACCATATAGAGAGTTTCGCGTTTTATGAGGGATACGATAGCCGTGTCGCTTCGGCGGAGCGTAATTTGCACGTTTCGAACGACGACCACGTACATCTACATCATTCCAAATTAGTAGCGCGTTGTCCTTTTTATTTAAACCTTTTAGAATAATAGTATAAATTTGACCGTGCGCCGCTTTAGGCAGAAACATTCGGTAGTAATTGATCATCCCTAAAAAACGCTGTAGACCTTTACACGCAGATGACATTGGAAAACTTGTAGTCGCTACAACGCGAGACTTATCCGAAGAAATTTCTTTTGCCATCCATGGTTTTCGATACGATCAAAAGATCGTCGATATATAGGAAATCGAACGGCATGTCACGAAATATGGGATGTATTTGCAGTTGGAATGTTTGAGCTCAATTCTGTATAGGCCAAAGGTCATTCGAGGGAGCTGAGACAATCAAAACGGTGTACAAATTGCAGTTTTTGCGACGACTTTCCCTTCGAGTGAAATCGGTTCCGGATGGGGTATTGAATGGCGACCGTTCCTGTTTTCTCGTTAAAAGCGTATTAGTCGTCACAAAGTCACCAATTTTCATCCTTTTTTAACGATGTGGAGTGGACTGGCCCAATTACATTTCGATGTGGTGCAAACACCTTGTGTTAACCAAACCATGGTGCACCTGTCATTTTGGTGCAATCTGTGACGTTATGTTTGATGTATTTAACGTCATTGTCTCATGCGATATTATAATAAACCTGAATATAAACGAAAATCCACACCGAGAATCGACATTTGCTATTATAAATTTTCAAACTATTGGTTTACGTAAACCAATATTGAGCATCAGATTTTATGGAACCAAATGTATCTGTCGTGGATGTTTGTGGTATTTGCGGCATATAGTTTGATTTTTGTTAGATAATGTTAGATTTTTCAACAGAAGTTGGTGGTGTTACCGAGATTTCCGCTCCTGTGTCTATCAAAAATTGCAGTTGGCTGTGAACGTCAACTATAATGAGACGGCAATTAGAATTTTGGTTACCATCATCTGCCGAACACAATCAGGCACCTACTGGTTTCGAAAAGCATCGAAATTACAGGGCTTTTAACACTTTAGAGATTTCGCATATTGGGTACTTTCGAATTTGGATATTTGATCGTGATGCGCTGCGATAGCGAAATCTGTCGCGCGTTAAATTCTGCTGTTGTGCCGGACTATAATTGCAACCGCCGGATGTTGGCGTGACAGCGGAGAATCGTGGTAAGAATAGATTCTCAAGGCGATCTGGCAACTCGTCAATTCGTGTTGCTATACGAGAGCCTTATATTTCTCGGATGTTGGAAATTTGAGAATTTTGTCGCTTATCCATTTAATCGTATTGGGGTCGTGAGCCGCAATCAGATGCCCGTACTTGGTTGCGTCGATGGAAATTTCGATTGGAAGGTGTATATTTTAGGGACACTTTCTAAATGTTAGTCGTATTTAGAGAATTTCATAGATCTGGCGTGTTCTCGTACTTTGGTTATCTAAGGAAATATAATTTGCAACTTACTAACTTATTTTAGTTGTCACGTCTAACATTCAAATAATCAAAATTCCTTCTAGGATTATTTTATAAAATCATCAAAATTTCAATAATTCCCGGTCGCAGAATTTTGTTCTTGCGAATTCATCGAAAATAAATCTTGAGTCTTTAACTCAACTTTTACCTTAAGAATATCAATTTTATGTGACACGACTATATTTTCACTACTTTTGAGATATGTCACGACTACAGGAAATGTTGCACTTAATTACGGCAAAAAATGATATTGTGATCGATAGCTCGATTTTTTATTGTAACCGGCCATTATTAAAAAAATTAGAAAAGATAATAAAACAATAACAGATGACACTAAAACCGGCAAAATTTGAATGATAATATGAGATATTTTAGATTATATCTCATAAATGGGAAATCGGTTTTTAAGAAGCTTCCGGACCAGATGGTCTAGCAATGAGCGAAGTAATTCCTTTTTCCGTTTACAGTTCGTTTGACTAAGTCCATGTTTGACCAAGTTCTACTATAAATTACACTGATAATTAGTAATTGGTATGATAAAGAAGTAATTGCTTTCGCTCGTTTAATGTCAATAAAATATGACAAAAATATTGATCAACTGCCTCCCCGTATCACATTAATACCTGTCTCATATTTTAACAACAGTTTATTATTATGTATAGTTGATTAGATTACGCTAATAAGTATTTTTTTATAAAAAATTATTTTCAAGCTTTATCAATCATACATAATCGACAATACAACGTTGTTGTTGTAAAATGCTGTAATATAATTTTATATGGCGCTTGTCGTCGTCGGTATAACAAAAAGTGAGGAAAACGAAACTGGAAAATTACAGGTGTTAATTATTAATTACAATTAGCTTATATTGAGAAAATAAATCAATTATCAATGTTCCTTATTAATTTTCTTCTAATAATCTCATTTTCAATATTACGAGCGATATGAACAAATTTCTGTATGCGCTTAATTAAGATTATCTGTATCGCGTTAATGGAACACGTTAATTATTTTTCCGTTAATTAGTTCAGGTGCTGGTTTTTATTGGTGTTACTTATGGTGTGGGAAAAATAAGCACGGATAATAAGATATAAAAATTAAATTTTGTGAAGGTGTAAAATATATAATGAAATACGACCTTGCTTCAACCAAAGAGTGTCTGTATCATTAGAGTAACGAAACAACGGAAAATTTTTCATTCAAAAAAATGCGTGGGTTATGCAATTTAAATGGGTTAAGATACCACATTTTTATTTACTGTAATTTAATCGTTTTCTATCAATAGTCATGCATGTGACAATATTCGATACAAATAAAATGAAAATTTTTTGGGTTAATGTTTGAAAAGGGTTTTCCAATAGGAATGATACAATTTAAGAATTAAAAGAAAACGCCTAAATTATTCAGTGAGACCAAGGTAACATTATGCCATTTTGTATGGAAAATAACATCATTCATATGACCACCACGAATTCTCCGTAAGTACTGCATTCTATCAGCCCAATTTATCATCACTTGTTCACATAAATTTGGCTGTATTTCATCAATAGCGCATTCAATGTTGATTTTTAATTGCTCAATTGATGTTGGATTATAAGCATAAACTTGTGACTTAACATATCCCCAATGAAAGAAATCACAAGGTGTTAAATTACACGACCTGGGAGGATAATTAACTCGACCAAATCTTGAGATAATTTCATTATCAAATTTTATTTTCAATAAATCGATTGTTACGGTGGCCGTCTGGCAGATGACCCCGTCTAGTTGAAACCACATATCTTCCAGAATATTTATAACAACAGCAGGAAAAAAAATCATTTAACATTGTTCTATATCGTTCTCCAATGACTGTTACTCTTCGATCATTTTCTTTAAAGAGCAAATGAGCACTGCCGCTGATTTTGATAAAACAATTTAACAATTTCTAAACTTTGTTAAAACGAGCATAAATTTTATAAGAAATGTCAAAAAATAATACACAGTTTCGCCAATATAACTATTTTAAATTATGTCATTCCTAAAGGAAAACCATTACAACCCATTTAAATTGCATAATCCGTGCATCTTTTGTTGAAAATGTTTGCTCTGTTTCGTTACTCTTACTTACTATATTCTTCGCGATGGACCTTTGGTTATTTGATGAGAAAGGTACTATATGTCGATATATGTGGTATGGTTAAAGTCCGAAATAGGCGAATTTGTCGATTATCGCTTCGTTAATAGTGGTCTACGCACTATGCAAAATCGATGAGACTTTCTATTATGATATTTTATGTACACTCAGAAAAAAGATTACTACCAAATACTTAGTTAAATTAATTTGGTTGTTTTAACACAAAATTCTGAGCTAGATAAACCAAATATCTTGTTTAATTTATAAATTTGGTATTTTCTTATTTGTTATTAGAAAAAACGGGTGTAATTTGAGTAGGATATTGGTACGTAGTTTTGTTTAATTTAACCAAAAAAAATTTTGTTAGGTGAACAATATTATTGTTAGAACTGACAAAGTATTCTGGTTTTTCTTAATTACTTATTTTGACCTCTAAGTTTTGTCATATAAACTAAGGCTTGCTAAAAACTACAATATTTACGAAGGAGTTGACAATTGCGTAGCATATCATTAAAATTCGCTAAGGCATTGTGTTTATGCTTTAATTACTTTGAACTTGTATTTTCAATATTTTTGTAGTTTGGTCACTGCAGTTTGATGAGACAACCGATTTTTTTTAATATAAAGAATTCAATTGGCGTGTTCAGTCCGACCAAAATGATAAAAATTATCATGATATTTTTTGTGGCCCTAACTTCACTCCGTATAATTTTATGTCAAACCCGAGTGAACAACCAAATCGAAAAAATAATTATAAATTGATTCTGCACGTCAAAACATTGTTGACGCTGTCATAACAACAATTTACTATTTACTAATGCCTAAGTATTACACAATAGTTTAATACTTCACATCTTAACGCTAATAAAACAAACCCGGGGAGTATACATCATAGTAATTCACTCATTTAAACATTCATTCAATTATAATTTACTACAGAGATTTGCAGATAAGATAACTGATTGCTCTAAAAACTTTCACAAATTGTTTTTAGATGGCATGTGTAAAAGAAATCACATTCTCGCCCAATTCGTGACTACACGAATAATTTTAACCACACAACGTCGCACCTAATAAATCATTCAAGGCGGCCGCATGAAATGTCTCTCGACTCTCGAGCCAAGCCAACAAAGTTAAAACTTAAAAATGTGTGATCTCAAAAAGGCGGTACACAACATTTGCATTACAACAACAATTTCAACAACAATTTGCATTATATCACTCATTTTTAGCTTTGTTGCCTCAGCTCGAGAGTCGAGACACATTTCATGCGGCCGCCATCAGAGGAAATGAAATGGACATTGAAGATTGAACAAAAACACAGAAAAGAAACTACACACACAAATCATACACAACCAATATTTGTTGTTGAGTTTATTAAAGACGCTGATTTCAACTACATTGTTCTTAATGTATTATTGTTTAATACAAAAATATAACATTAAGTTGAACAAAATGTTGTTCCTGTCAACATTAGAAATAAAATGTACATAAATTTTGACAGCCAGAATCGAAAATCTGTTTGGTTTTTTTTGTGATAAATGAGTGCGTTTTATGGCAAAAACTGATAAAAATATCATGATAATTTTTATCATTTTGGTCGGACTGAACACTAGGAATGTTTCGTTAGCTCGAAACCAAACTTCCAAGTTCCAACGTCTTGGTAAAAAGTTTATCAAAACATTAAGTTATATTTACCAATATAAACTTTTACTTACTAGGACTACATTATTGTGTATTATAATTAAATTAAAATACAAATTGGTTACATTTACTAAGAAAATTTGGTAGAATTAACAAGTCATTAGTAAAATAATTTTTTCCCTTGGTTGATTTAACAAAATAATTTGCCACTGTTACCGATTTTTTCCACTTATATCCATTAAAATAATAACCATATGTTTTTGGTTAAAAATTAAGTAACCACGATTTGGTTATTTAAAATTAAAATTTTATTCAACCAAGATCTTGGTCGTTTTTTAACTAAGAGGTTTGGTTGATCAAAAATCACCAAGATTTTTGCAAAATAGACTTAGATTTTTATTTCTTTTGACCCAAGTTTTCCTCTGAGTGTATGTGTATGTTTTTTTTCAATGTATTGATAAGTAATTATCAAACAAATATCATAACTATGGGAACATTTTAGTCTCATAATAATTTCTTCAAATTTTCCGTAAATATTATCCGTAAAAATCCGTAAATATTATCAACCAATAGATTTTTATGTTAAAACAGTGTATCAAAGATACTGTAAACTAAATTAAAAATATAATTAAGATTTTTAGAATGATAATTATTAAATTTTATATTAAAATTAAGAGAAAATCGACGTCTAAACACTGTAAGTGCACATTAAAATCACAAAACATAACCTTCAAAGTGTATTTTAATTTGACATTTCGTAAAAATTTCATGTAAATTTTTTCGTGAAATAGCCTCCTGATAATTTTCTCATTCCCGGTTGCACAGGAAAATGACTAACGGTTAGTTGTGCGCTTGTTAAATGTTTTTTATAAAATCTGGGGCCTACTATGCAAATCGATCGCCGTCGATTTTTGCCCGTTGTTTATATTCAGCAATAGCAATTAGTATTGCTGAATATAAACAACGAACAAAAATCGACGGCGTTCGATTTCAATCGTAGGCCTCCTGTTTTTGTAATAAAAAAAAAATCAACGCAAACTTGATTAAAAATATTTTATTCCGTAGAAATATTTAAATGACAGATTTTGATTGTATAACTTTTTAACTAATCGTTAAATATTTCCATAAACATAATTTTTCTGTGCAACCGGGCATGAGAGTTTTAAAATTTGTATAACATACTTACACATACATTCATAAATTTAATCTCTTGAAAGAAAATTTCAGCAATTTTGCATAGTGTAACCCCATGTAATCGCCGATAGTTTATATACATGTTTCATTTATAAAAGTAGTCCTTGATATTCTATCCTACTGTTTAATCGGGCAAAACGCGATAAAAAATTTCATGATATTTTTCATCGCGTTTTGCCATAAAACGCACTCATTTATCATAAAATAAACCAACAATATTTTCGATTTTTAGATGTCAAAATTCTTGTACATTTTGTTTCAATTTTTGTTTTTTTGTGTTGTGATTTCGGTATTGAGTTTGGAAACTTTCATGTTATAGTTACTTATTAAATATTAATCATTAAATTATTTCAACAGAAATTAAAATATCAAATAATTTTTCCTTATAGTTTGTATGTTTTGAATCGTTAACATTAGATTTAATTTGTTAATAGCTCCTGCATTGTATTTTATGTGGTTATACATAGTTTGTGTATCCGAGATGATGAACATCGATGCATGAATTTTATCATACTTGCACAACATAAATTTATCCAACGTTTTGTTTGTTCATAAATTTGATTCTGACTATCAATACGGCACCTGAACTCCGCTTGTAAAATAATTTTGGCCGACTAAATTTTCTTTAAATCTGTCATATATGGTTTACATTGAACCTATATTAGTCGTATTTGGTATTTTATATTTTAAATGAAAGTCAGTTTTGGACTAAGACCATTAGAAATTGGTATTACATAATTGTTATGATATGCAGCTACAGTATTTTGACCTGCAACAGCAAATCATAAATGTATTATTGATAATTAAAGTCTCATGAATTCCATCTAGTGGATTTTTTAAAGCTATACTTTTGACGTTTGTTCCTTAGTAAATAATCTTTCAATTGACGATGTTGACACGACGTGACGTCTAGCGGATTCTGTGTCAAGCTTTATTTAGTTATAAATCATACAAGCTTTGACCGCTCATATTAAAATTCTAGCAAGTATTTTTAAAACAAGTATTTTACATAATGTGTTGAATTTATATTACAAGAATTGGTAAAAAATATTTTAATCTAGAATAAAATATTAGTTTGCACTTTTATTAGTATTAAATTTGTTTTGATATTCAACTGTTTTGATTAGTTTTTATAGTGGGTTGACAACTATATAGTATTCACGTTTATAGTATGAAATCTCGGGGGCAATATTGCGGTGTTCCACAATACCATACGTACAGAAACCATCTATTTTGTTGCACAAAATCCAATCTAATGTTCTTAACAACCGGAAGCAGCTGCTTAAGTGAAAAGTTGTTCTAAAAATGGACACACCTTTCCCTAAATATTTTTCAATTTGCAGTCGTCACTTTAAAAAGAATGAAATAATTGTACCTATTTTACGAACAAGACGTCCCAAATCTAGACTCTAGACTATTAAGCTTTGCTTTTCCAACAAGGAATCTTCCACGATCAACATGTACAGTAGCAAAAACGTGTACCAAAAAATTCGAGCTAACTAATCGACTAACACAAAGAAATATTTCCAAACAGTGGTATGTAGAGATGTATTATAATATTATGAGTGAAATTTGTAATTATATCGTTTCTACTTAATTTTTAGTGCCAACGAATTCTAGAGAAAGAAGACTCTGAAATGATGGATTTAGGGTCCACCGTTTATACAGAGCCTCAGACGGAACAGAGATCTAATGGAGTGCAGCATGATCTTAAGACATTCCATAAAGGCATACAAGTAAGTGAGGATATTCAGTGTAACGACTTACGATTTCAAATTACCACAAATTGAATTCAATGACGGGAACTATGATACGGCCTTCTGAAAATGCCAACATCGGTTTTTCTTAAGGCACAGAATTGTTCTTACAATCTTTAGAATTAAAACCAATTTATCTAACGTGCAAAACTGCTAATTTATTCAAGCTGAATCCTGAAGAAACAACTAAAAAATTTCTTATACTATCGAAATATGTTTGGTAATAGATTTCGAATAAGATAATTATACGTCGTAAAAATCAAAAACAAATCAAAATAAATGTTCAAAATGCGTTCAATGTCCACATGTTTTAAAAAATTATACGAACGATTAAAAAAATTCAAAATCTAATTAATCTCAGAGATGTCTAAGAGAAACGGTATATGTGGGCTAGTTGGCTCAAGATAAGTGCTATCAAACGACACCGCCCTTATATCAATACGATGACCAGAACCCATTTGGCGTTGACGATGAATATGACTGTCTTAATAGCCAAGGGGATGATCACTGTAAAAAAAATTTTCCAAATCTCAGAGATGCTTAAGAGAAACGGTTTATATGGCTAGATGGCTTAAGATAAGAGCTACCAAACGAAACCTCCCTTATATCAATACGATGACCAGAACCCATTTGTCTTTAACGATGAATTTGACTGTTTAAATAACCAAGAGGATGATAAGTGTAAAAAAAAATTGTCCAAATCTCAGAGATGTCTAAGAGAAACGGTATATGTGGCTAAATGGCTTAAGGAAAGAGCTATCAAACGAAACCTCCCTTATATCAATACGATGACCAGAACCCATTTGTCTTTAATGATGAATTTGACTGTTTAAATAACCAAGAGGATGATCAGTGTAAAAAAAATTGTCCAAATCTCAGAGATGTCTAAGAGAAACGGTATATGTGGCTAGATGGCTTAAGGAAAGAGCTATCAAACGAAACCTCCCTTATATCAATACGATGACCAGAACTCATTTGTCTTTAATGATGAATTTGACTGTTTTTATAACCAAGGGGATGATCAGTGTAAAAAAAATTGTCCAAATCTCAGAGATGTCTAAGAGAAACGGTATATGTGGCTAGATGGCTTAAGAAAAGAGCTATCAAACGACACCACCCTTATAATATTACGATGACCAGAAACCCATTTGGCATTGACGATGATTATGACTGTCTTAATAACCAAGGGGATGATCACTGTAAAAAAATGGCCCAAATCTGATGTCTTTACAGATGTCTAAGAGAAACGGTATATGTGGCAAAATTTTCTAATATAAGAGATGTCAGACGACACCACCCAGTCAAGGAAAATTTATGTAGAGGGTCAACCGGTGGGACACGGGTTCCATCTTACATTTTTTCAAATCTTGTATGATTTAATTCAAAATTTGTTGTTCGAACGTTTTCAGGGATCTCCGAATTCTATTTTTTACGGTTTTTAATGGGATAGTTTGTTTGTTTTGTTGAAAATGTGTAAAGGTTTTCGAGTGTCGGAAAAATCGAATGTGATGAGTCCTGATGACAGGTAAAATTTTTAAAAGGTCGTCGAGTGAGAAAAGGGTTCTGTTTTATATTTTTACAAATCACTACTGATTATAATCAAAATTAGGAATGCAAGGATCTAAAGTACCGGAAAACAATTCCGTAGAATCATGATGGATGGGAGGGACTCGAAACTAAATGTTTGAAATAACAACCCACTTATACTGTACTTATAAAAAACAATGAGAATTGGACAATTTTTATGATATTCAACGTCAACGTCAAATGGGTTCTGGTCATCGTATTGATATAAGGGAGGTGTCGTTTGATAGCTCTTTTCTTAAGCCATCTAGCCACATATACCGTTTCTCTTAGACATCTCTAAGATTTGGAAAAAAAAATTTACACTGATCATCCCCTTGGTTATTTAAACAGCCAAATTCCGCCATTAAAGACAAATGGGTTCTGGTCATCGTATTGATATAAGGAAGGTTTTGTTTGATAGCTCTTATCTTAAGCCATCTAGTCACATATACCGTTTCTCTTAGACATCTCTGAGATTTGGAATTTTTTTTTTACACTGATCATCCTCTTGGTTATTTAAACAGTCAAATTCGTCATTAAAGACAGATGGGTTCTGGTCATCGTATTGATATAAGGGAGGTGTCGTTTGATAGCTCTTATCTTAAGCCATCTAGCCACATATACCGTTTCTCTTAGACATCTCTGAGATTTGAACAATTTTTTTTTACACTTATCATCCTCTTGGTTATTTAAACAGTCAAATTCATCGTTAAAGACAAATGGGTTCTGGTCATCGTATTGATATAATGGAGGTGTCGTTTGATAGCTCTTTTCTTAAGTAAACCAGCCATATTTACCGTTTCTCTTAGACATCTCTGAGATTTGGAAATTTTTTTTACAGTGATCATCCCCTTGGCTATTAAGACAGTCATATTCATCGTCAACTTCAAATGGGTTCTGGTCATCGTATTGATATAAGGGAGGTGTCGTTTGATAGCTATTTTCTTAAGCCATCTAGCCACATATACCGTTTCTCTTAGACATCTCTGAGATTTGGAATTTTTTTTTACACTGATCATCCCCTTGGTTATTTAAACAGTCAAATTCACAGTACTGAAAATAGACCAATATACAGAACACCTATACGGAATCGCAATAACACCATTACAATCGAAAAATCAAAGCAAAAAAAAGTTTAAAAGTTGTCTGGCAATGTTGCATTATCTATACTTCTTTTTTAATTGTTCAGTGGATTTAATGTCCTTTGAAGGTCAATTTAATAATGCACAGACCACCCATTCACACAATTACAGTACACTACATGCACATTGCAAGCTCCATGTCAACCTGTAGAAGCAGAAGCTCTTAGTTGTGTTTATTAACATCACCCAAGTAAATCTCAGTTCAAGTGCCGAAGCTTTAACCACTGCATCACTTGTCCGGTGGACATGTATATTATCTATATTCCTTATATAGATAATATTTTAACAACTGTGCGTGCTATTTCTAGCCTAAGTACACCAATTTTAAAAGACGATAAGTTTTAACAAACATTTGACGACATTGTTTGACGACAAACATTTTAATAAAATTAAATTTCACATATTTAATTCATTTCACATATGCTGTCACATATTTTGTATCAAAATGAGGTTGCAAAAATTTAATGAAAGATGGCACTGAAATCACTTTACTACTCGTCAATTGACGATTGTAAAAGTTGGAAAACGCAGCTAGCGAAAAAAATTACATTAGCTATCCTTCAATGACATTTCGTAATAACAAAAAACACGCGTATTTTAAAATTGGGATAGCTGGGGATTATTTGCGAACGGTCAAATTGGCATAGCTCGTTGAGTTTCAAATTTTTCCGCTATGTGCCACTCAAAAAACTTTAATTTTGTTATAATATTGCTGTGTGTTAACCATTAAACGTGGTGTAAAAAAATTATTAATAAACCGTGATGTTTGGATGTAATTTTAAAAATACAATTTAGACAATTTTAGAATATCTTTCATTTTAGATGGAAAATTTGTAAGAATCACAACAATCAGTTTCGAACGGATGAGATTATTGATTTGAAAAATCAGTCTTCTCCTCATCAGTTCGCGACGACTGATGATGTATTATTTACATTGGAATATTGTCGATATATATAACAATACCATGTCGTTGTAGTACTAGCGAATTACTGCTTAGCCTACGAAATTCAATTTTTTATTTTTCATCTATATTTCATTCTCACAACTAATTTTTCGTGTTGACGAATTATGCACAATGTTCATATTTTATATCACGATATATTATTAAATATTTAGCTACCAAACTGATAAAATCATTCTTAGGTAGGTTTGATTACTCTCAGCTCAGCCCAAAAAATTGCAACATTTTTACACTCAACCCCGAAAATACTTGCTATCATGATAGTATAAAACTGCCATGAGAGTTCAAAAGCATCACAAGATTAAAACATTTATTAAACATTTGAATGTTTAATATTCGGGATATACCATACATAGTCCATTGAACTCAGAAACTATTCGTTGGCCAGACTAATGGGTTACATCGGGTGATAGAGGAACATTTAACGCAATTGAAGTAATTTTTTGAGAATTAGTGTATGTTTAGGTTTCGAGATAGAGCCCATCGAACTCAGAAACTATTCGTAAACTAAGTTTCTGAGTTCAATGGACTATATCTCGAATACTAAACATACACAAATTCTCAAAAAATTATTTCATTTGCGTTAAATGTTCCTCTATCACCCGATGTAACCCACTACAATAAATATTTACTGAGTTTAAGGGACTGTATCTCAACTCTGCCCAATAAGAATAATTCAGAAAAAAGTACTGAAACTACTTTAAATCTTCCTTCATCAGCACACACCAACAAATATTTGCTGAGTTTGAAGGACTATATCTCAGATTCTCAACTCCACTCCATTGAAAAATTCTAAAAAATTTCTTTGAATCACCAAACTAAAGCTTATAGTTCGATCATAAAATATATCACGTAAAATTTCTTAAAAACATAATCGGGGATGGGAAATAATTTAAAAAAAATTCTGAAAAATTTTCTGTTTCCATTTTATCATGAAAATGTAACATTTGTACTCTCAGGCCCGAAAAATGTTTGTGTCGTGATAGTTTTAGCTGTCATGACACTAAATATTTTCGGGGCTGAGAGTAAAAATGTAGCATTTTTCCGGGATGATAGTAAAAAATGTCATGATATGTGGAAATTTTTTGGGGTGAGGGTAGAAAATGTCATGATAGCAATAATTAGTCTTGTCATCGTATTTTTTGGGGATGGAATTTGGGCTATCTTCACATACATTGGTTTTATTGTGATTGTTCCATACAAAAAACAAAGTAATAAATTTGATTTTGACTATCAAGTATAATATAAACTTTTATTTGTTTAGGTAAACATGACAATAAGCGCAAATATTCAAAATCAAGCCCAAGGATAAATTCTATTAATTTGTTTTGGTGCAATTAATATTTGCTTGATATTTCCTGTCATTTGCAGATTGTTAACCAGTGTTGTGAGAAAGTGGATAAATTTTCAAAGATAAGAAACGAATTAAATAAATATAAATTTTAATTTCAATAAATTAATTAACTAATAATATTTTAAAATTATGCAACAGTAAAGGGTAATTATTGAGTTAATTATTTAATTTATGGGTGTTAGATTTTAGATTGTCATTTCATGCATTTTATGTTGAGAAATTTATTTTGGCCAGGTAAGTATTCAAGTATTCAGCTGCAACGTGACTAGATCACAATCACCAACACTATTTCTTCATTTGACATACTAAACGATTTCTGTAAAAATCTGGGCCAATAAGTGTTGCATGTTGCAACTTCTCGTTTTGCTTTTGCAATACAATTTTTATATAAATAGTGATTAACTAGTTACAGAAAAGCGGTTACGAATATCTCATTTACAGTCTATAGTAGAGGTAATGAAAAAATCAAATATTCATTAAAGATATTTTATGAATGTGACAAATGCAAATCTTGTTTTAATTTGAGTTCAATTTATTGAGTAAACCTACTGCTACTAACTACCCACTTAACTTTCAGACAGGTAATTTAACATATTCAATAAAATCGCAACATAAATTTTAAAAAAAATTATCAATTGAATGTAATTACGATTATAATGCTAACCCCAATTTGAATTATTATTTGTACTGGTGTTATGTACTACAAAAATAAATTTCAATTTTTTATCAAACAAACAATTACGAAAACAAAAATTTCCAGCGAATTGAAATGTTATTAATGTTACAAGAAAGCATAAAAGAATTCGTAGAATAATTCCGCAAGCGATTTTTTCATCCCCTAATTTATATTCATATCGTCTGGAGGAAAATCTAAATATGTATATATATTTTTATTTGTTATTTATGCGGATACATACAACATTCGTACGTATTGATACCTAATATAATACTAATCTATATTTTTTCAATTTATCTTAAATGTTACGGAACGTAAATTCGGTTTGCAAATCAAATCAAATCAAACATTTTTTTTTGCGTAAAGCAACAAAATACAAATTTAATTAATCAGCCTTGATTTGGTATTCCACCTCATAAATCAAAGTCGCGACACACAGAACAAAATAAAATTTGTACGATTCCGTTTCCGCGAGCATTCCATTCATTTATATCGGAATACGTAAATAAATGATTTATGTTGATTGGATCAATAAATGAAACGCGTTCATGCAAAAACCCTATATACATGTATACATTGACACATTGTCACATTTCAGTAAAAAACAACATAATACATCACATACCGCGTATATAATTCACGTTAATTAGAATATTTTATAAATTAGTTTGTACGTTAAACAGAACACACACACACACACACACACATGTCAAATGTAACACGCGATTAAATCAAAAGTATTTATTTGACATTTATGTGGTTTGGAGTAATATACATATAATTAAGTTATATAATTCAAAAAACAATTGACTCAAATATTGATTGATGGATGTGTTCAATTAATTTGTTCATGAAATAGTGCTATAATTTATTTTTATTATTCAATTTAAAATTTTCGTACAGTCGTGGCTTTAATTTTATCCAATCACATTGCCTTTTTGCTTGTTGGTAAGCTGTAGTTGTAGAACAGAGTCATCTATATAATTAATATGTATTAATACAGTGTAAAAGTTTGAATCTAAATTGTTTTTTTACTTATGACGAGTGACATGTAGTATGTTACAGACCGCGTTGTGCGTCTACGCGTATTTCGGAATTGTTAACATATTGGTGTCGAAAGAAAGCAAGCTGTGCCTATTCAAAATCCTAAATTATCGACTTTTCGTGAATAAAGGAAATATTAAATTAAATTAACAAAACGGAAGATGATATGACATTTGCATTATTTGCAAATGTTATTCTAAACTACAAAATGTTCAAAAATAAAAAAAGGTGTCATGTAAAAGTTTGTGCACAATAAAGGCGATGATACATGTACAGATTTTGCCTTTAAGAGCGCTGATTGGTTAAATGGCGGCCATCTTCAATCACCTTATAGGCAAAAATTTTAAATTGAATATTTCTCAATTTTTACAAGGCAATTTTTTTTGCCTTAAAGGCAAAATCTGTACATGTATCACCGCCTTAACACATTTGCATTAAATAGCGAACAATGACATTTGACAACTAAATTGAAAAGTTACCTCGCGAGGAGACTTTTCGTTTGTAACCTGACGGAAAATAGCGTAAGGTCACCTTAAAAAGTTTAGTTCATAATTCAGCAGGAAAAATAGACCTGAGGCACACAGCATAAATATAGTTTATACCAAGGAAATATTTAACGACTATAGTTAAAAGTTATTCAATCAAAATTGGCCATTTAAATATTTATACGAGGCAAAGGCTACTAGACTTATTTTGGTTTTAAAGTGAGCCATATCAGTCTAGAAATAGTATTTATCTAGTTTTCGTTTTTGATCACCCAGTAAAATCCAAGGCATCTTACAATCTAACAGCTCAATTCCCTTAGACGTGTCATTTCATGCGACGTAACTATGGATCTTCTTGGTTACTAGATTTTAAAGTGAAAATTTAATAAATAATTTTGTGCAAAACTCTCAATAAAATTTTTTTAAATCTTAGTTGGCTTCATTAGTTTGAAATTTTTTTATTTATTTGTCACGTAAAAATTTCAAGTGATAGAAATTGTCATTTGGAGTGATAGCAGTCGCAAGGAAATATTTATAAAGCAGCGTACTAAGATTTAAAAAACAGCCAGAACGACTTTATTGAACATTTATTTTGTAAGTTTCGATTTAATGATCTAGTAACCAGGAAGATGTGCAGTCACGTCACTTGAAGTGATGCGACTAGTGGAATAGGGGTGTTATTTGTAATTTTATGGATATTTAATTGATTTTTTAATCGATAAAATTTGCACTTGGTTCCTACCCAGATTTCATATAAAACATTTAACTGATGCACAACCAATCGGCCGTTTGTTATTTTCCTGTGCAACCGTTTATAAGGGATATTCATATTTTCACGCACATCCAGGCTTCTCACGCACGCAATATTTTCACGCACATCCAGGTAAAAAACTATACTCACAATATTTCTTTACGTCGAAATTAGCACAAAATCAGTTCATCATCCACCTGATGTATGCCATGCACTTCAATATTTCAATAAATGTAAAGGTAGATGAATTTGCTAGTCAAAGTTCAATTTGTCAAACCTCACCAAGCAGAGACAATCTCGCAATATACCTAGCTATATCAAAACCTTTCAGGAGAATGCTATGTGCTAAAGTAATAACTAAATCTAACTATATAGAGCAAGGTCTAGACAGTAGTTGTTGCGGTATCTTACGTAAAGGTGTCGTATTTGCGAAGAGTCCAATTTTTGTTTGAATTTTTAGTGATTCATAGAAAATGCAAGAAAATTTTACGGGAATTTACATACATATTTTTACAATAAATTTGAAAATTTTATAGTTAAATTTTGACATAACCAAAAAAAAATATATTATAAAAAATTTCATTCAAATAAAAGTAGTAATCGGAAAATATCCTTATTATTAAAACTATCGTAATACTTTCACGAAGATACAATTTAGTGAAAAACTTTTAACTTACAACATCTCTCACATCTTAAAATCAAACTAGAAATTATTTTAACATCATTTTGCGGTTTATACATAAGATTTACGATTTTACGACTCGTATATACGAGTCGTACAATAAATCATAAAATTCATGGAATAATTCATTTGGTATTCAGCACATGAACCTGTCATGTGAGTATAAAACCGTTAAATTACTTTTGGCATCTCTTATAGCGAGTAGTCCACCTGTGCATTTTTACAAATGTATTCAGCTACCCCAATATAATGTATTTTCAATTCATAAACATATGTCTACAAAATTATATTCTCCCGTTTCGAGTATGTTGAAAAACGAATTACGAGATATTGTCAAGGACGCTGATGTAAATTTAACATTTTCGTATTTTAAATATTTATGCTGTTATTTCAATATTGTATACCTTTTGGCAAAAAAAAATAAATAGGATCTCGTATAATAGATTATATGTATGTGTAACAGGGGTGTTTACGCCACCTGTACTACCACTGTTCGGAGCATATTCAAAACAATGAATATTGTTTTCTTACGGATGAGAAATTATGTGGCCTTAAGGAATGTTCAATATTCGATTGAGTTACTTAATTTTAAATATTTATGTTAGGTGATGTATTTATGTAATCTTTAAAAACGCGAACAAATTTAACTTAGACTGTGTCCGAATTGTGTGATAAATATTTTCTACCACAAATATTTGACACTAACGTGAAAAATTTTCTCTTCCGGTAATTTTTTTTCAAGTTGCTGCCCGAATTCTGTGATAATTTTTTGGTAAAAATTTCCCACCCTCACTTTTAATTTTAATTTGAAAATATTGAATATAATCATGATAAGATTAAGATTAAGTTGTACATTATTAAAAACACTTGAAATCATAAATCCAGTTATATTTATTTAATTATAACTTTGTACTGAATTATTTAAAAATCGAAATACAATGATATTGTGGAATATTTAACCTTAAGTCCATTTGTTTTACATAATAAACAGCTTCTAATCATAATCAATGCCCTAAACAAGTACATTCCATAATTTCCATCCGATTAAATTTTCACTTATCTGTCAAAAATTATTATGCTCATAGACTATGATAATTCATGTGTCTTCGATATTTTGGATTTTCACAATATTTGTACTAAAAAGTATTTATCATACAATTCGGACACAGTCTTTAATGTAAAAATTTTACAAAAGTATTATGTATACTAAAAAATATTTACTACTTTCCCTTAAAAATTTCCTAAAGCAAGTTGTTAATTAAACAAAATGTTTAGACAACTAGCCCCCCCCCTCCCCCCTAAAAGACTAGCTGTGAAATTTACATTTACACAGAACGTTTGTAATTGAAATTTGTACACCATAATGAATGCTAAGAGATGATTTGTACCCTAAAAGTATATTATATAATAAACATCCTCAAAAAGTGTTATTTCTCTTTTACATGAAATATCCTTCCTTTCATTTATACGTAAAAACAATACTTTATAAACAGTTTTTTAAACTAACAACAATGTTTTATAAATACAAATTTTACGTTGCACATGCAAATCTTTCTAATTCTACTGAGAAAAACAAATTCTTTTTTTAGTATGGATATTTAAATGCCCCTAAATATATGCAACTATTTTGTTCCTAAGATGTTTGAGATTTCGCATAATTTGCTTACTAAACCAGGGAAAATAGACAATTTTTGTTTATTTTATGACTAAACTTTACTTACATATATTGTTTATACATGTGATTAGCTATATATAGCGCAAGTTAAAATATGTCAATCTGTTTTTATTTATAATGGTCGCCATTTCTTGTATTATTTTTCATAATAATTTATTTTTATTTTTATTTCATTTATTTATTTATTTTTTATTTGAAAATTTACTGATAATTAAATTAGTTTACAAAGTAAGCACACTTAAATTTACGCTTAAGCACACGACATTATAAATTAAAATCAAAAACAAAATAATAGGAACAGTCAGAAGCTAGTTAAGCTTGTTTCAACTGTACCAACAAAAAATGAAATTTATAAGATATTAGAGCATGAGGTGCTCAAATAAAAAATAATAGATAAAAGAAAATGTAACAAAAAGTAACACAGAAAAGTTTCATATGGAAAAATGAAAGAAGTTATATAAATTATATGGAATAAGTTGATGAGAAAAGAGGCACATATGTATTTAGAAACTTAAAAACAGAAATAACTATGACAATTAATAAATCATACCAGAATAGAAATAAAAATATAGCATCCCTTACAAAAAAAATAAAAAAAATGTTAAATAAATGTAAGCAGTATGAAAATTAATAATAGTAAAATTTAAAAATTCTCTCTCTCTCTTTCTGGCACTATATCCCATCAAGGGATTTGGCCACCTCAAATGAGGTTTCATAATCACATTTTCATTTCGGATAATGAGTGATTAATTCATTGATCCTAAACCAGCCGTGAAAATTTTTCCTTGCCACCACCGGGAATCGAACCCGGGACCTCCGGTCGCTGGAGCAAGCATGCTGACCACTTTGCCACCGGGGCGGCAAAATTTAACATAATTGGAGTATGGTGATATTGATGACCAATTCGCTAAATCTCAACAAATTCAACAATCTTCAATTTAGTTTTAAGGCCCTTTCTCAATTACCACAATTATATTATTTGTGGACACCGACTTATTCAAATAAGTCACCTCGCGAGGAGACTTATTTGAAAAAGTATGTCTACACAGAAATCTCTCCGAAAACGGGTCTTGACTAAATGTAATACATGCAGTTTTTTTTCAAATCTAGTAGCAACGACCAATATGTCAAGAAAATGATTTCTTCCATATAATAGAAATAGTGTTTTGTTTTTTGGTTATTGCGTCACAAATAAGTCGGTACAATGAAATGGAACAAATTGACTGACTTATTCAAGATGGCGTCAAATAAGTTAATAATTCTGAAATATGTCGGTAATTGGAAAAGGGCCTAAGTATATATTTACGATATATAGTATTGTTTTTACATCACCTTATTAATTGTGTAATGATTTATGGTATTTTAAACGTACTGGTACGAGGAATTTTGGAGATATACATATTAAAATTACACAATATATTTACTTTTGGGTGGAATTTTTGAAATTTGAAAAAAAATATTTACGCCTAAATGTTTGTGTTTTGTGTATAATAACTAATGCAGACACGTAAATTTTAAAACTGAAAACATTTGACATCAAAATGACTTCAAAAAGGTATGGAAGGCTACTGACGCCAGGTGTGAATCTTATGTTGCTCATGTATATAGATTATGATCTATAAAAACATACATCTAAGGTAGTTACACAGGGGTTTTTCTAACACTTTTGTTAAAAAACTGAAAACATTTCACATTAAAATGACTTCAGAAATATATGGCGATTTTTTTGACGTTATCCTGTATTTGCATAATGACGATTATGGTAATTTTACATTTCACATTATATATTAGTATATTTTGTATAGCACATTATATATTAGTATATTAGTATATTTTGAAAGTCATTACACATCACATATCGTTTTTTTAAAGAAAATTAACTTTCGTCGCTTCAAAACGTTTAAACATATATTTTTTTTCTCTTCTTTTTCATAAATTCTTTGATTTTTCATAAAACTTTCTGCTGAGAATTAAATTGCATCAAAATTTAAAAAAAAGTTCTGCTGATGTCAAAAAATATCAGCAGAAAAAGTTCATTTTTGTGATAGTGATGCCTCTAGCGGTGAATAGCAAAACACATTTTTTCTGCTGGAAATTTTCTGCTATCTTATACAGCATCTGATCAATAGATCTTTCTTTTACGTAACCGCACCTCGCGTAAAAAATTTGCAATACTTTATAACCGTATCGATAGCGTAACGGTAGAATTTGAGCTGACTTGAATAATGGAAATGATGTAACCGTTGATTTTTTTAAAAACATGACGCGAATGGCACATTTCTGTAAATACATATGTATATGTAATTATGTAAATATATGTTATGTAATTATGAAGATAAATACCACCCTAAGCAGCTAATGCATACTCGATTTTCGAATTAAATAATGCAAAGTAAATGGATTTAAGAATCCGCTGAGGACATATTGACCTTAGAAGGTAAAATTGGCAAAGTGAAACCCGAATTTTCTTATACAAATGTTGCCAACATGCTCAGAGAATTTCAATTTGCTGTCCAAAATAATACCTAAGTATTTAAAACTGGAAACCATTTCTATTTGAAAACATTTAAAATTACAGTCAGAAAGTGAACAACTCAAAGCATGGCTACTGGGAAATCATCTACATTTTTTAAATGAAATATCATGAACCGTGTTTTTGGGCTTAATATCATATAGTGCAAATCAAACCATCTTCTGAACCGAGCTAGGTCACTCTGTATGGCATATACAATATCAGACCAGTCATTATTACAATAAACACAGGCTGTGTCAACAGCAAACGCCACAGAGTACCCACAAAGATTGATATTAAAAACGGAATTTATATAAATTAAAAATAAAATTGACCCAAGAACCGAACCGTGCGGTACGCCCACAGTGACAGGTAGAAGATCACAATAAGTAATATTTAATTTTACCGATTGTGACCTACCAGTAAGGTAAGGTTTCAGCAAATCTAAAACTATTCCCCTAATTCCAGCATTCCATAATTTTTCAAACAAAATTGAATGCTTGACTGTGTCCAAAGCTTTCGTAATATCTATAAACAGTCCTGCAACTTTTTTATTATTATTTAAACCACCGTTTACTTTGTCCAGAAAGCTAATCAATGCATCTTCAGTATTTAGCTGTTCTCGAAATCCATATCGCGCATTATTAAAAAATTCAGTTTTATCTAAAAATAACAATAATCTTTTTTTAATAACTTTTTCCAAAATTTTTGAGAAGGCTGTAAGGAGTGAAATAGGTCTGTAATTAGACATATTTGAAACTTCTCCTCCTTTGTGCAAATGAATTACTATAGCTTTCCTTAAATCGGATGGAAAGACCCCACTATAACACATACTTAAATTGCAAATGAAGCACAATGGGTCGGAGATGAATCGTCCGCACGCATTTGTATTTTTCAATTGAATAATAATACGAAAATTTCATTTACAGCTGCAAGAGGTAGAAAACAGTTTTTAGCCTCATAATAATTAAAGAATAGCAGCTGTTTTCTATCATGATTACTTATATCATCCTGTTCAATGTTTTCTGCACATAATTTAAGAGGAATTGATATAAAAAAATTATTAAAAGCAGAAGCAACTAAGAAAGGATCATCTTGAGAAGTCCCTCCCTCCATCATCTTTAATTACTAGATCATATTTCTTTTTCATGTATTTACCAGTTGCCTCATAAATTATCCGCCATTGCCCCTTTATATTATTTCTATTTAATTCAAACTGATATTCGCAAAATTGCGTTCGAGTTTGTTTCGCCAAATTAGCAACACATTTTTTTTGATTTATAAGCTGTTGCCAATTTTTTATTTTGAGGGTGGATTTTGTGTTTTCTATATAAATAAATTTTTTTCTTAATTTCGTTACTTAGTTCAATGGTTATCCAAGGATTTAGCTTCTTGGTTTTGGATTTTGAAACCATATATTGACAATTTTGAATGTGGGAATTGAGTAATGCGGTGAAATTATAATACACTTTCTCAACACAACCGCATCATAAACATATAAGCCATCTTTCATTTGTTTGAGAATCCGATAGTCGGTTATAATCTACAGAGACGTAATCAATTCTCTCTGCATTTATATTGATTTTAGGATTATCATTTATAGAGAAAATAATAGAAGCATGATCAGTGACCTCAAAATCAAAAACAATGGGGTTAATCTTATGATTGTTGTTTAGGCCTCATTAACCAATGAAGCTAACCCAAAGGAGGACATCATGAATAAATAGTTGTTGCTATCATTGGAATCACTCAATATGTTGATATTTAAATCACCAATTATAATTAATTTTTTGTCAGTAACATTATCCAAGAATGAACTGAATTCGTTGATAAAATAGTCAACAGTATACGAGTGAAGTCGATACAAACAGATAATTGAGTAATATTGTTGTGGTCCCAGAAATTCAGACGAATAGCATCAGCGGAATTAAATGATGGACAAGTAACTTCATAGTTTGAAATAATTAATTCCGAGATATATACAGCGACACCAGCAGATCTTTGCTTTTTATTACAGTTTGCAATTAAACTGTACCCTTCAGTATTATAGTTGTCAATCGATTCATCATTAATTCAAATTTCCATTAAAAAAATTATCGATGGAAAAATATTACAAGCATCTAAGTGAGATAGAAAAGAATACATGTTGGCATTCATACTGCGTTTATTTTGATGTACAATAGGATGCTTATTAAAATTCTTTAGTACATCATTCATCTCTGTTGAGGAGTATTCTTGACCCACATGTTCCCCCGAAGGTACAAAATTTTAATAACATAAGTAGTATTATGACCTGATAAATTATTAAAATTGATCATAAAAAATTGAAAACAAAAACAAATAACAAAAATACAAACTACAAATCATCAATGTCAAAAGCTGTACGAATATATTTTATTGTATCTCCATCAGTTTTCCTCATCATAATGTTGACATTGCGGATCGATAAATAATTATAATTCTTTGTGATTTTTAGCTCTTTCGCCTTTTTCAGCAAGTTCCATTTATATTCTGTTAAACATTCATTAATAAAAATTGTAGAATCAGTATTAGTTTGCAGCACACGTCTTTTGATGATAAAGCTTTTGATTTTCGAATTTTTTCCAAAATATCACGTTTTTAATTTAACATAACAACTATTTTCCCCGGTTTATTAGACGACTTATTTTTAACCCGAAAGCTATTATAAATGTTATCTGGTTCCAAAGGTAACTCCAAACCATTTTTAATTAGCGTAGTGACGATATTAGTAGTGATTTCATTGTCCTGTTTTGGAACACCAATTATTTCAAACGAATTAATCAGCGATCTTTGTTCGATAGTATCAACACGCTCCTTTTAGTTTCTTACTATCGTTATATTTTTATATCGTGATAGTTGTAGTTTCATTATAATTTCTTAAATATATAATGGTGTTGCCATACTTAACTATAATCATTTTCAGGGATGATTTTACGGAATAACTTTACAAAGGTATTACTGATCTAAATATGGCATATTATAATAAATTAATAACCACTTATCGCGGACACACTTTATTTCGTGATTTGCCATCTAGTGACAGTAAATTTTCCAAAAGTAATCGTCATTGTATGACATATTACAATAAGTGTTGCATGCTCTGTGATTATATTATAAAAAAAAACACTTTGCCAAAGAATTGTTAGCCGAAAAAATTTATCTTATATTTCTGCCATTAATAATGGAATTAAAGGTGAGAAAATAGCAGTCATGTATTCGACGAATACAAAATATCCACGAAATACGTAAATGTGGCCTTTTTATTGAAATTCTAAATGGGTTGAAGCACATCAGAAACAAAACTATTCGTAAAGAACACGCCTACTACGTTCAAATTGAAATTCATATACATGTCACAATTTTATTGAATGGAAAGAAAAAAAATTAGTTTTGGAGATAGTTTTGGAAATCGAACAATCGAACGACGTTATCGATCGATCGGTATTTGTGAATTCGATATTCGATCAATAGATATTTATCAATTCGAGAAGATATCGAAACAACAAAATACAAACTTTAAATACTAAAATTCAACAAAATGTTTAGTGTGTGTACGTATGACCATTAGCAAAAAAGTTCCCTTCTAATTATTTAACAGTGTACATTTTCATTTTCTATCGAATTCCCAAATACCAATGCATGTTCGAATCGAATTGATCATTCAAATCGAATATCAATTTGAATCTAACAGCAATTCGAATCGAATTCCCCGCAATAGAGACCCTGGGCTCCAAGTGACGTGGATAGTGAGATGCTACTAGCTCCTTTTTAATAATAAAAACATGTTTATTTTGTTCAAATTTGGGGTTTAGGGTGTTTAGGACAGTCAAATTTGCCTTGGAGTAAGTATCAAGTGTACAATTTTCTAAATTTTGCTGGGAATCTCCTGTAAACCAGCATATAAAGTGACATATATGGTGAGGTGCTACTAGGTCCTTATATAATAGAAAAACATGTTTGTTTTGTTGAAATTGGGGGTTTAGGGTGTTTATAGGACAGCCTAATTTAAAAATCGAACCTCAAATTTTCTGGATTTTTCCATTGTTCTTCATTTTGTTTCTTGTTAACAACAAATTTCTATATATCGTTTACTTAATTATCAAACATCAAAACTAGAAATGTTTAATATTAAACATGTTTTAATATTTAAATTATTTGAATATCGTATGAAAATACATCAACATTTTGAATTTTGTGTCGCAGCAATCGAACTTTAACAAATTATGGAAGAGAAAATTATTTCACTAATGTTAGAATTATTACAAAAAATTAAATTATTACAGTATTCAGACGGGTCCTATAAATCCTGTGAATGTGAAATCAATAAACGTGAGTCCTCTGCAACAATTTTTCTCGCTGTACCGACATTTTCAGTTGAACGAACTAATCGAGCACGATTTGCTATCGTTATGTTTGCTACTGAACCACTGAACTCAAATTTTTGTATGCTAAATTTTTAATAGTGGGCTCAGTTGGGTGATTTGTCTACCAAACATGACAAGAATTTAACGAAATATTGTTTTTACAGATCCACCATTTTCAAAATTGAATTCATTTTTTCTAAATAAAACGACCAACCGTCTACTGTTAATTTGTAAACCTGCTAATTATTCTCAATCGTTCATATTTTATGAAATGTTGTTTAATTTTTTGATGTAATTTCTTTCGATGATTTTTTTTAGTGAAGACACTATCTAGGTAGACGGTATCTTTATGTTTCTATCACTGTACAGCGCACCAGTATAATATATTTTAGCATAAAGCAAATAAAACAAAAATTACATATATAATCTTATCGTGAAAAATATTATCAAATTTTGTCTAAATAAAATATACGCACACACGTATAAAAAATAAAAATTTCTTTACCTTAAATCTCAAGTCACCAACCGGCGGCTCAGCATATGGTATTCCTAAAAATGCCCGCATGCCACGACCATCATGCGAAACTAAATACCGGCCCACCAATGTACCATAATTCGGTAGGGTCACTTTTAATTCATTTGACGTGCGCGAATTCACCAAATCACTATAACAAATAAGTATCACTAGCACCACAACTGATAAGCGACAAAATTTCCCTGACATTGTCATTTCTCACACGAATTAATTAAATGTTTTACAATTTATTTATGTATTTAAATTCAAACGACACAACTCAGTTTCACATCAACCCGACGAAGGCCAATCAAACACTAAGCAAGCACAGAGCACAACAAAATAAATGATTATTGTTTTTTAAATACAACAACAAAATTAATCGTACAAAAAAAAATTTACTAAGAAACTGGTTACACTAAGCTAAGATACAACTAATACTCGTATAAGTTGTCTGATCGCAGAAACGATTTTTCTTAATTATGTATCTATCATGGAATAGAGTTGTACTGCTCTGGTATAGTACACTTATACAAAAAAAAAGAATAACGACGCAGCCGATTAGGAAATAGGAAGGGGTCAATATCATAAATAACGAACGAGGCAAGTGTTTAAAAATGTTCGGTCATAAAAGCAGCGCATATAATTTTACCCACCGTTGCAAATTGTTGCTATTTGCATATTTTTTGTAGCATAATCAGTCCACTCAGCAAACATATTGGGTTTGCGCTGATTTTGGTTCGCTTTGTAATCTAAAATCCACATACGAGGCAGTTTTGTATTTTATGAACATTTCATACAAAAAAATACGCATGCTAAGTGTTTTGGTTAAGATATTAAATGACTTAACAAGATATCTAACATACATTTCCTGCTCATACATTTTACCTATATAGTTCAAGTGTATCACGAAAATATGGTCAGTTAACCATTAAAAAAAAAAATTAACAAAATGACCTTTACACCATAAAATATTGAGTCTTAATTTAGATTCCAATCGTAATTCAAGGTCGATTTAATAATTTCATTTTATTTTTTTTAAATCATAGACAAAAAATCTGTAAGAATTACTACTTCAGTGTCGATTCGATCTGATAAAGAGTTTTTCAGAAAGATCAGTTATATGTCGTTGCAGTTTTAGAAAACGTGACACGATAAAATTAAGATCAAATGATAACGAAGCTGTTTCGATTCTCTTGAATAAAAAATGTTTTAAATCACACAAAACTTTTTGATTCCGTGCCAATATCTCATAAACTTTAACTAGTAACCAATACCTTCGGTTTACTTTCCAACAGCTAAGGTCATACTGAGATTATATTTTGAATTTGGTGTTTCTAATTTTAATTTATTTTTATATTCATTTGTTTATTTACATTTCTGGTAGTTTACATATATGTATGTGCAGTTGTCGGTTTAAACATTTGTTGCGAAAATATTTTTGCCGAATATGTTCGGCGCTATTTTTTTTTTAAATGTGAACCCACCTTTAAATCTATTTTAAGAAATTCTGAATATCATGAAATTTTAATGTACTACCGGTAGTGGAATCAAATATTAGGTCAAAACTGATATTTTCACATTTAATTTAGTTTTACGAAAATTTTATTACAATGGAGGAGGCGTGAGAAATGCTCAGTGACCTTCCTTAAGTATTTAACAATGTTTGTGTAAAGTTTGATTCAAATCGGCCAAGGCGTGTAGCTTTATATAAAAAAATATATTGTACATAAATAAACAATGACTTATAGATCGAAGGGTGGGCCAATGGACTAGATTAAAGTGTTCTTTGCTCTACCCGTGCTGAGGATCGACTAGGCTGGGGGCCCATTTAACAAAGCCCAGACGTGAACGGAGCCCTTTGAATACCAGGCGACCTCCACTTGTATTTAGTCTTACCTGCGTATACGGATCTCTGCGCAGGTAGACCTGTATTTCTCAGATACTCGTGGGAGAAACATGGAAAACAAAACAAAAATTAAGGGGCCGGCACCCTTCAAAAACCGGAAGAAGGAAGTAACTCTAACCGTGAAGGTGGGGCTCCCTCATCAAGGACAAGGGTAAGCGACACCTTGGCATCAAAGCCAAGTGGAAGCGGAACCGCCAGACAAAGTAGTGGGGGATTGAGGGAGATCCCTCCGGCGAAGCGTCCTTACAGGGAGAGACGGTTGGCATTTAAAATTCTGGAGAAACTGGCTGTGACCCCTGAGGGGCAGCTTACAGTAGAGCAGAAGGAATATGTAGCATGGACTAAGAAAACGGTCGGGTGCGACAGCTCGGAGAGGATCCTTTTGTCTAAAAGACAGAGGTCCTAGGAGGAGCTTGAAGCGGGTGCCAATAAGCGGGCCAAAGTGCAAGCAGACATGGCGTCAGGTGCTCCTAAGGAGCAGAAACCGAAGTTATTCATGCGCGAGGCTTGAGGCAGTCAGCAGAGGGGAAAATCCGAGCTGGCCGAGGGCACGCGTCTGGTTACCAACCGAGGCGGATTCATTGAGATCATTTGGGCCAGTAATTCCGATCTTCCAACGGCAGGATGGAAGATTGTGAAGTAGGAGGAGGCTAAGGGGCTTTAGATTAATTAGCAATCATACTGCTATACTAATCCAAGAACCTTGGGTTAACAATAACAGGATCTGTGGCCTCAGAATGAAAGGGTATAAATTATTATACTCAAGCAATTCTGAAAAGATCAGATCGTGTATTTTAGCGAAAAATTATTTGAATTTTTTTCTTCTTCCAAAATTTAGTAGCGGGGACGTTACAGCGGTGAGCGTTGATGCTGACTGAAAAATTTTTGCTAGCCTCATCCTATATGGATCGTGAGAAGGAGGTTCCACCAGATAACCTGGGGTAACTGATTCAGGAAGTAGATCAAAGAAGAGTAGGTGTTATACTCGAATGTGATGCAAACGCGCATCACACAATCTGGGGGAAGCACAGAAATTAACGAAAGAGGTGAGTTATTTTTTGATTACTTATTAAATACTAACCTTGTAGATTGCAATATTTAATGTGAACCAACATTCAATTATTACAAATCGACAGTAGGTTCTAGATGTGACCTTTGCGTCAGAAACAATTTGTCATATGATCAGCGGGTGGAGAGTGGCAAAGGAGCACTAATTCTCTGATCACCGATATGTAACATATATCCTGAACATCAAACCTGTTGCCCAGAAACCCTTCAGGAATTCCCGAAGGACAAACTGGAAAAAATATGGGCTGAACTATTGCCGCTGGAGGTTCCTGGACTTCCGGCGACAGTAGACGAATTAGGTTGCATGGTTGATATTGTCACAAAAGCATGCAATCTTTCATTTAATGCTGCGTGGCCCCTGATAAAACCTAGGGGCAGGCAGAAACCAACATGGTGGACCATGGAGTTGGGAACCTACCGGAGAGCGTGTAGAACAGCCTTTAATAACGCCAACAACACAAGGTTAAATCGGGATTGGGACTCCTATAAGGAGAACCTAAGAAAGTACAAAATAGAGTTGAGGAGGGCACAAAGGGGGTCTTGGAGACTCTTCTGTTGTAGAATGGAGGAGGTCTCTGAGGGTTCTCGCCTTAGGAAAATTCTAGTTACTAACCCAACCAGTCCTAGTTACTTAATTAGGCCGGACGGGTTATCGACAGCTTCAAGTGCGGAATCATTGAAGCTTCTCATTGAGACCCATTTTCCGGAAGTGTTGATGACTCGATGGAGCCTGGAGTTAATCGGGGAACACCTTTGACAGATGTGAATGGCATCGTGGACAGGGAACGAGTCCTGTTCTACCAGCAGAGATCCAAAGGAACACTGCAGTTGTCCTCCTCTGGCTGGAGGTTATCTTCAGGGGATGTCTGCAACTGGTCGATATTCCCAGGAAATGGAAGGAGGTCAGAAAGGTTTTTATACCGAAATCGGGAAACAGCTCACAGGATCATCCAAAGGACCTGAGGCCTATAACTCTATCATCCTTTCTGTTGAAAACCTTGGGAAGGGTGATAGATGTACTTTTTCGAACAAAAGTTGAGCCAAGGAATTGGGCATTGTCGCAGCATACGTACTGTAAGGGGAAGTGGGTGGACACAGCTCTGCACAATCTAGTATGCATGATTGACAAGTCAATTTACTTGCAAGAGTTTTGTATTGTAGTATTTCTCGACATTGAGGGTGCCTTTAATAATGTAAAAATGGAGATCAAAGACGGATTGTCATTTTTGAAGGTGGATTACCCTCTAAGTAGGTTGATAAATTAGATACTGGTAAGCAGGATTATTACCTCGGAACTGGGGGAGTCCACCATTAGAAAGCGGGTGGTTAGAGGAACTCCGCAGGAAGGAATAATGTTCCCCTTTCTTTGGAGTGCAGTGGTGAATGAATTGCTGCTGGAACTGAAGAAAGAGGGGATGGGAGTTGTAGCGTATGCAAATGATGTAGCATTAGCTGTCTCAAGCAAATATCTGGACACGATTAGGGATGTTATACAGAATGCACTACTGATCGTTACGAAATGGGCCAGCAAATGTGGGTTAGGGATCAACCCTTCCAAGACAGAGCTAGTACTATTTACTATATGAAATAAAAAACTCCGGTAGTTAGCCCTCCTACCGTGAACGGCATTAGACTAGCTTTTGCTGGCAGAGCGAGATTTTTGAGCATAATCTTGGACAGTAAGCTCAGCTGGAAGCCTAACATTGTAGCAAGGTTGAATAAGGCTAATGTAGCCATTTACTCGTGTAGGAATGCCATACGTAAGAGATGGGTCTTGAAACCAAAGCTGGTACACTGGCTCTATACCGCAGTGGTAAGACCTGTGCTGATGTACGGGGTGGGCGTGTGGTGGCCGGCTCTGGAAAAGGTAACTTACATAAGGATGTTGTTGAAGGTGCAAAGAACGGCCTGTATGCTTATAAGCGGGGCGTTTAGGACAACACCTACACGCACTTTAGAGGTTATGTTTGACTTTATTCCAATCGATTTTTTTGGTAAACAGATGGCAGCCAAGGTGGCTACGAGGCTCTCGGCTGTCTCTCAGTGGAAGTGTCTTCAGGCGGGACACTTCATGATAGTTAGATCACTAAGGGAAGAACTGGTGGATCTAGATTATATTAAACCAACGTTGTGCTTCGATAAAGTTTTCCGGATCATCTGTCCTTCAACGGAATCCTGAAGGAGCGGATCAATACTGGAAAACGGGGCACTGAAATTACTCACGGAAGGCTTTAAGCTAGACGGCAAATTAGGAGCCGGAGTCTTCTGTGAGAAGCTCAATGTTAATATTTCTGCTCGTCTCCCTGATAACTGCAGCGTGTACCAGGCTGAAGTGGTTGCGATAAGGAAAGTCGTGACATGGTTGAAGCATAATGTGGTATCTGTGAGGGATATCGCGATTTATGTGGACAGTCAAGCGGCACTCAGGTCACCAGAGGCGGTTTCTCTGGAGTATTTCAGTATCCAGATAATCTGGGTCCCTGAGCACTCGGACATCACAGGAAACTGCAGGGCTGACGAACTAGCTAGGTACGGTACGACTCTCCAGATGCATCCGGAAAGGGCAGATCTGGGGAGGCCTATAGCAGCGCTCTCAAATCGGCGCTCATAGTAAAAAGGCCATCGCCTTGACAGATGAGAGGTGCACTAACACTCTCACTTGCAGGGTAGCAAAACAGGTTTGACCAAAACTGGACCTGCGGCGCTCCAAGGCACTAGTATCTCTGGGAAAACGAGAGTTAGGATTGGTCGTAGGGATACTGACATGACACTGCCTTTTTGGGGAACATACGTGAAGGTTGGGTCTACAGACGAATGACTTTTGTAGAAGTTGTATGGACGAAGAGGAGGAATAGACTTACGATCACTTTCTATGCTCGTGTCCGGCACTGGCATACAAAAGACATAAGTACTTGGGTGTGTACGATATGGACAGCCTTTCTGAACTCGCGGACTGTAGAGTGCGAGATATTTTACTCCACATAAGTAGCTCCGGATGGTTTCAGCGGGAGTAAGAAGAGATTGGATCCTGTGGTATCACGATGGGCCATTATTGGCCTAAGTGTACAAAAGCAGCCACTATAACCTAACCTAACCTAACTCACTGTACGACATAAATTGCTTGTTGGGAGTGATATGCTTCGTAGCACCACTGTCACAATACCATTTATTTGCATCGATGTTTTTTTTAATTGATGCGCCCAGACTTGTGAGACAAATACGGCGTTACTACGTTGCTATGTTTAATTGGGCTTCCACTTACATTCTTTTGAGGACACTCTGCTGCCCAATGGCCCAATTGATTACATTTATTGCAAGGAAATTTTTGCTTTGCCCGTTGCGTTGATGTTTTTGTTTTATTCGTGTTTCTTTTCGTTTTATAGTCACTGGATGCGACGAATGCAGTTGTTTCTGATTCTTGTTTTCTTTGATCACGTAGTTCAATCGTACATAATTTCTCTATGAGTAGATTCAGATTTTGTTTTTCTGATGAAATCGTGTCCCAAAGAGAAATTGTCATATTCCTTTCCCAATGTCGATAAAATCCGGCCAACTAATATTCGTTCAGACAGGATATTTTCGTTATGTTTTATTAATTCGTCATTTAAATCTACGAACAACTTTTGAAATTTAGCGAGATGTGCGCTTATTCTTCTTTCTCGTCTCGTTTTACTCGAAAAAAGGCTTTATTAACATATTCAGACGTTGCGTACTATTTGCTTAACGCACTTGCAATCACACTTGCAACTTTCGCATCGTCCTTCTGCCACTCCGCGTATACAGCTTTTTCATCATTATGTTGAGTCCGCTTTTAATTGAGCACATCCTCGCTTGCCATTAATAATATCTTCAAGTGCATGCGCAACACCATAGAAATATGCTATTTCAACTTTGCCAAGTCGTCAGGCCCTTCTAATTTATCGATATTAATTTTACATTCACCGCTGGTGGCCATTTTCTTCTAGTTTTAATTTTAACAAATCAATTTTTTTATTTCTTTTAACATTAGACACACGCTTGCTTTATACTTCTATTACTTACTTTTATGTTACCGCGTGTTCTAGGCCCGTAACCTGTTGAAAAATTATTATTTCAGAATATATATCAGAACACAATTGCATGTATTTCATACAGAAGAAAACCTAGAAGTGGTAGTTTTATTCAAAAATATACAAGAAGAAGTTACATGACATGACCCTATATACACAAGTCCAAATACAATTAGTTTAATATTAATTTACTAGATGTCACACATTTCAACATTTTTCTCTTCATCTTTTTTCTTTTTTCTTTTGTATTAACACAAACGAAAGTATTGGTTACTACTGGAAGTTTTTGAGATATTGGCTATAAACTGAAAATAACTTATGGCCGCAGAAAATCAAAAAGTTATAGTGAAAATTTTAATCCTACTTTAAACTTATTTTAAAATTCCTGATCAATACTACTGTCCAAATTTCTTCGTAATTCGTTACGAAATGGCGGAAAGACTAAATATTGTTAAATTTCAACATTTCATATACCGAGTTCCTTTACTTCGTAGATCAATCAATTTGCCATTTTAAGGATCACTTCTAATATTTTATTCCGCTGAGATGTTTTATTTAGTGAAAAAAGAGATACATAATCATTAAAAAATTTCGAGTGGTAATTACATAACAAAATTATTTCTCTTTAGTAATAGTGCTGACACTTGCGGCGAATAGCGTAATCTGTTATTTTTCGCTGTCAAATTTCCGCTATATTGTACAGCATTACGGCGTTACGTTAGACAATAAACTTTCCTTGAAATTTCACCTTGAGAACTTCAAAAGAACACTTCCATTTTCTGGCACTGTAGAAGATGCTGTATAAGATAGCGGAATCTTGACAGCGGAAAATAATAGATTACGCTACTCGCCGCAAGTGGCAGCACTATCACTGAAGAGAATTGATTTTGTAATGAAATTTTTTTATTCATTATGTATATATTTTTTCACTAAATAAAACATCTCAGCGGAATAAAATATTAGAAGTGATCCTTAAAATGGCAAATTGATTGATCTCCGAAGTAAAGGAACTCGGTATATGAAATGTGGAAATTTAACAATATTCCCTCCTTCCGGCATTTCTTCCACTAGTAACCAATGATTTCGGTTGGTTTTCTAATGGCTTAGGCTATACTAAGACTATATGGAAAATTTGGGGAAAATTCATGGACTAGAATTTTCAAAAGAATTTTTTGATTTTCTGCGGCCATATAAGTTATTTTCAGTGTTTGGCCAATATTTCAAAAACTTACACTAGCAACCAATACTATCGGTTGTTTTTCTAATAGCTAAGCTCATACTGAGAATATATGGAAAATTTGGGGAAAATTCATGAACTAAAATTTTTACAAGAATTTTTTTGATTTTCTGCTGCAATATAAGTTGTTATAATTACACGAAGGCCAAGCTTTGCATCGCTATTTGATTCTTCAAGTACGCTAAACGCAAACTGTCCAATATCATATTTCATTTTATAATTTCTATGTAGTCTCAGTATGACTTAAGCTATTAGAAACCCAACCGAAACTATTGGTTACTAGTGGAAGTTTTTGAAATATTGGCCAAACACTGAAAATAACTTATATGGCCGCAGAAAATCAAAAAATTCTTGTGTAAATTCTAGTCAATGAATTTTCCCCAAATTTTCCATATAGTCTCAATATGACCTAAGCTATTAGAAAAACAACCGAAAGTATTGGTTACTAGTAGAAGTTTTTGAGATATTGGCAAAAAACTGAAAATAACTTACATGGCCGCAGATAATCAAAAAATTATTGTGAAAATTCTAGTTCATGAATTTTCCCCAAATTTTCCATATAGTCTTAGTATAGCCTAAGCTATTAGAAAACCAACCGAAATCATTGGTTACTAGTGGAAGAAATGCCGGAAAGAGGGAATATTGTTAAATTTCAACATTTCATATACCGAGTTCCTTTACTTCGGAGATCAATCAATTTGCCATTTTAAGGATCACTTCTAATATTTTATTCCGCTAAGATGTTTTATTTAGTGAAAAAATATATACATAATGAATAAAAAATTTCCGCTGGTAATTACATTACAAAATAAATTCTCTTTAGTGATAGTGTTGCCACTTGCGACGAGTAGCGTAATCTTTTATTTTCCGCTGTCAAAATTCCGCTATGTTATATAGCATCTGTAGAAGAGCATTTAGGAAATCTTGGGGCATCAATCATCTATATCAATATGGTCAATCAATATGGCATCAGGAACCAATATGGTTAATGACAAATAGCTACTAGAATTATGTGAGCCACAATCATACGGGAGTCTAGGTTAAAACTGCACAATGTTCCAAGCCAAGCTGATAGAACTCACGTGTTGCGCGATTAACGCTTCTAATCTCGCTATTTCAAGCGAGAATATTATTCCGTGTACAGATAGTAAATCGGTGCTCAAATCTTTGCAGAATCCAATAACCACTTCCAACCTGGTCAAGGAAGGATTTTATTGGTCGTCTTCACTCCAGCAGTAGTGTCAAGATTATGAGGGTTCCGGCTCTTTGTGATATGATATTGAAGGAAATGTGAAAGCTGTTGATTTGCTGTTGCGGGTCGACCCATCTTCCATGTCAGTTCTATATAGGCTACCTTTGAGCTTTACAATTGCCAGATGGTTCTACAAAAAGCCAAACCATATAGTAGCACAATCTGTTCAATTACAACTTTTAACTTTTGCTATTATTTAATTTGTGGTAAACACCGTTTGTAATTTTAAACATCGTGTATAGTAGAATTTTGTTTGCCTAAGGCTTACCAAATCAAATTCTTTAATACACTGAAAATCAAGTTCAATGGTAACAAGTTATAAAATAAACCCAATTACACATTTAAAAGTCAGTTTCAATGGCACATCGTTTTATGACCGTTTCATAAAAAACTCGTTTGTGAATTCCATGAGAATTTTATATAAATTACTTGCAATCATTATATGCAAATTTCGAAGTTTATCATATTCGATAATTTGATATTTTGATAGGCTAGTAAATTAAATTAACATAAATTATCGTACAGTATGTTAATGGTACCTATATAATGCTTGCAGATTAATAAGTAGTTCTCAATACACTGGCTAAATGTCGTTATTGAGTGGGTGTTAAGTCAATGTAAACTCGAGATTACCGAAATGCCAGATTTCCTACTATACGAAGCACAAATTGTAATAATGAAAGTAAATAATCAGTTTAAGTGCATTAATGATGAAATATGATATAAATAAAATCTACATAACACATTAATGTTAAACCATACAAGTGCAAGATAAATTACTCTACGCGTATTACAAAATAATGATCAGTGTGGTTTCCAATTTCATAATAAATTCTATAATTAATTTATTTATTCCATGAAAATTTTAACGATCAACTGTTAATTATTGCGTATTTAGCGTAATGTTTCTATTACGAGTAATTGATAATTTTCATATAATTTACTGGTTTTATGAAACTTGTAGTCGTGTGTTGGTACGTGGATTAGAACATTATCGGAATTTAATCTGTGATGTATTTGGTAGCACGACGTTTCAACGAAAATCAAAGTTTACTGAAAGCGATGATTTTGCGCCAAAACTTTCCGAGCATATTTGACTGAGAGTATTGGCAGAAAGTAAAACTAAACAACCAAAATATTCTATTTGGTAAACAAGTTCTCAATTGCTAATCAAGCAACGAGGCTCTGGAATACAACAAAACGGAATTTTTGCGCCATTTGGTATGCCAACTGTATACAGTTGGCTAATCCACGAGGCAGGCTCAATAGATTGGGGTGAGCCAACCGTTGCGAAACCCATGCATAACAAACCCAATAATCTCTAGATCACCATCTAGACAATTGCATCCCGCGACTCAACAGAAGAACGAAGATGCTGAACGCATGGAGAATGTGAACCAAAAAAATCACTACGTTGTCGCTATAGAGAAAACTCTTATTTAAAAATAACTATTCAAACGGCTTAAAGAAGAAGTCGCTATAACCAAAAATGACAATCAAACCAAAGAAACTACCTATGCAAAAGATGAATATCAATTGGCATAGAAACGAGTTTTATACAAAGGCAAATTAAAACTAAACGTCAAAACAAACAACGAAAAGGAGAATATTCGCCTGAGGTGGAACAATTAACACAGAGCGTAAAAAAATCACAACCCCAATGACCTGATCAGTCATCCACGGACCTAGCGAATGTGCATAAGAACGTTTCACTGCAACCGAAAGAGAGACCACTGCAACCAGTTAATACACCCAACGTAATTAACCAAGGAAAAAAGTTGAAAGTGCAGGAAAATCAACCAATACATAAAAAGATACCACCTCCAGCCATTAACAATCTTATGCCCGGTTGCACAGAAAAATGACTAACGGCCGGTTAGTTCTGCGACAGTTAAATGTTTATTGTGAAATCGGTTTTCGCAATCAGAAAAAAATCAACGCAAACTTGATCAAATATATTTTATTCCGTGGAAATATTTAGCTTGCGTATAAATATTTAAATGGCCAATTTTGATTTAATAACTTTTTAACTAATCGTTAAATATTTCCACGGAATAAAATAATTTTAATCAAGTTTGCGTTGATTTTTTCTGATTGCGAAAACCGATTTCATATAAAACATTTAACTGACGCAGGACTAACCGGTCAATAGTCATGTTTCTGTGCAACCGGGCATTAATGTTAGTGAATATGAAACAACAAAATAGTGAATCTGTATAGATAGCGGAAATTTGCCAACGGAAAATAAGAGATTACGCTACTCGCCGCAAGTGGCAGCACTAGCACAAAAGAGATTTTTTTTCACTAAATAAAGCATCCCAGCGGAATAAAATATTAAAAGTGATCCTTAAAATGATCAATTGATTGATCTCCGAAGTAAGAGAACTCGGTATATTCTGGCCCAGACTACAAACTGTTATAAAATCAAAACTACTACTCAAATCAAGATGATGCTAATATTACAAATGTCATTTATTTCCTAACCCTTAGCTAACCAATAAGAATCGACGTCCACCAGATCTATAGGTGAGATCATGACAATGGGCGCTTCCTGGTTCCCCATCATGATGTAAAATAATCGCCAATTTGATTTGAAAATTTCGTAGTTCTAAACATTGTAATAATGTTGGTTTTTATTTTACACGTCATGTTCCCAACTGTTGGGTGCCTTGAAATCCCCCATTAGCTGCGATTTTAACCCAACATGTTCCCAACTGTTGGTGCCCTGAAAGCGCCCAATGTCAATTTTTAAAGCTAAGTAGTACTGTTGTTCGATTTTGTTTGGTTATTTGATGAGGTTTCCCGACATGTCTTCAATGTGGTGCCCACCGATAGGTGTCACCTCTGTTTGACATGAAGAAGGTAAGTATTATGTCTAACATTTCCGATCACCCTAAAGGATTTTAATGCTCTATCTCACGATTTCGTTGTCGGGGATTAGTAACAGTCATACCTTTGCAACCGACTGCTAATAAACAGCACTCTGGCATGTTACTTTCACGTCACATCTCGAACTCGCCATCGGATCCTGGATGCGTTTTAATAACCGTTTCGTCTCGTCGCGAATTTAAACAAGATTCGATTTGAAACCAAAACGTTTTTACGGATTTGGTGACAGCTTCCGTCGAGATAATGCAAGAGGAATGAATTTCCAAGTGGTGCCGTCCTAAGCAAATCACGCAGCACGAATACCAACTTCAAATTGATCTCTTTGGTGGATAAGCAGACGTAGTTGCGCGAAGTCGAAATCACACGATGCATTTGTGTACATGCGAGTGCACCAAGCGTTTTAAGCCCCGCAGGTAAATAAGTAAATGAATGAGCTGATCTTTAGGAAGGACTATCGAATGAGAAGCATGTACTGCAATTTCGATTTGTTCAGCCACCCTCCGAGCCCTAGTACTTAATACACCGTTATTGCCGACGAAATGTTTGAACGATCGAGGTGAAGTGACCAGTTGAGCTTCGGTTCGATTATGAAAGCCGTGATACGATTTAGTTTACCGAGCGATGAACCTCGTATAAGCTACACATGTTTTTATGACAGGCTGCGTTAGTGTAACCTGAGCCTCACGACCGCTAAAACAGTACCTGTCTATTACAATGGATGGTTGTATAAAATCGATAAGAGACGTGCAGTTAGCGCGCTTATGAGTGGTGTCAATATAGTCCCTATTAGTAGGTTGAATTTGCCTCATATCGCACGAAGTATCTATAACTCTTGGAACATGGTCTGGCGGAGATGATGCAATCATAGCGAACACCCAACCTTCCAAGAGGTTTAAATATTTTCGATGACAATATTGTTCGTGTACTTTTCACACTATTTGCCGTAGGCACTTGACGAAATACACTAACACTTAGTAAACACATTTCACTTTACAGTTGTGTTTTTTATTAAAAATTTTAAAAAATCAGTAGATCGGAAGATAGGCAATAAAAATTAAATTTTTGTGATTTTTTAAACTTTCGGGCAAATTTTTTAATTAAATTATCCAAAAATTCAATTTTTTGCGAAATAAAAAAATAAGTGTTAAGTGAAATGTGTTTATTAATTGTTCGTTTAGTTGGAAAACGTTCACTGACTCAATCCAATTCAGCTCGTTTGCTCTGCTGTTCGCGAATTCTCTTGGTATTATTAAGTTGAAGAGCTGTTGCCTCCTTGTAGACCATTTCCGTAATTCGAAGCCACCTTTGATGTGGTGGCTGGGCCACCATTTTAGTGGCAAGTCATCCCAAGTAAAAGCAAATTTTATTCTGGTACGTTATATTATTATTAAATAATTTATTTAACAATCATATTTGAAACATATAAGCATAATTTTAATCATTATACCAATCTAAAAATAATAAACTAAACGACATAACAATTAAAAAGAATAGTACATAAACACGTAAGCCAGCATTACGTTGGATTGCTTGTTTGATTTGCTCGTTTGCATCACGAACATTTTCTGTGGCCCCTACAACCGTATTTGATATCCGATCAATATCATGTTTTTGTAACGTTACCTAAAAAAGTAAGGAAAAACTTAAAAATATATTCTCGCCAATGGTCTTGTATCTTAAATACCTTTTCACTAAAAATCTCCTGCAAATTAGCTATGTCCACAACATTTCGTTCAATTTGTTCCACCTCGTCTGACAAGCCTTTCAATTCCTTTAAAAGTTGAGTATTTTCCGATTCAAACATTTGTATATCCTCAGCACTAAGTTCATTCTCCTCACAAATCATTTGATTGTGATTTGTAATGATTTCATCATCCAAACTTAATTTACTCGAGAGGCCGGTCTTCCGATTCCGCAACACACTCCCACTTTGTGCCACCTCATCTAATGCGTTGCTTGTTTTTTTATTTCTTTCCACCGGATTCGACACTTCCCGTTTCTTATTTGCAGCATTCGCATCATTTTCATCTCCAAACATATTTCGTGTCTTTTTACGATCCGAATTTAATTTCAACAGTTTATACGTTTCAAGATCACGTTGCATACGATACTTCTTCTGATCGCTATGGATTTTCGATACGGCTCGATGAAAAATCGTTAAGAGCTCTATCACCAAGTCCAGATGATCCACCAATTGTGGACCCCTTTTTGTTTTAAAATTTCTCAAATCCATTTTCAATTCATCTATCAGGCTATTACAAATATTTAGGATTTTTTCGGATTCGGAATCGATTAGATCACGTTCATCGTCTGTCATTTGTGCAAATCGTTTCAGATGGCATGCGAATTTCATATAGGCCGCACGGTTTTCAATCAGGAAATTTCGAAGCTGAGTTAATTGATATTTAATATTTTTCGCTTTGGTTTCGAATAGTTTTTCATTCTTTTTCACAGTTTCATCGAGTTTTTGTTCTGCGGCCGAATGTTTTGTTTTATTACTTGCGAGATTTATGCCATCAAGGCCAATATTTTTATTTCGTAAGCGAACGGTTTTTACGCAAGCCTTAAATAACTGGGTTACATCCATAATTTTTTAGTTTTGTAATATATTAAATTTAATTTATAATTTACATCAAAGATTCCACATCATCTTCAAAAAAATAAATGTTTATTTTGACATTTAGAGTTGTCAAAAAACGAACAGTGAAAATTTAGCAACAAAAATTTGCTCAAAATATTTTTAGTACAACGAATATTTTGAGGTGACCAATTGTTCGTGCTTAACAGATCAAAACTAAATTTTGAAATAAAAAATGTTTTTTATAAATTGACTTCATGTTGTTGTTTTTTGTATTTTTCGGCATGTTGAATTATTATATGTATTTTGTTGGTCCATGCTTTCCCAAATAACGTAGATATTGTGTTCACCGCAATATATTTACTTTATTAACTTTAAACTATTTTTAAAACAAGATAATACAAACATCAAAACAAAAACTTTTATTTTTTGAGAATTGTCAAGTACAATAATGTCAAATTCACTACACTGCTGTTAAGTTAGTGTCTAGTACAAAAATTTAGTTTATGTTTAGCTCAAATTTGTATTGGTGCTATTTTGTTTTCGTGACGTTTTAATGGTGCGATTGTGTTTTGTTCATAACATCGGGAAAGTAGCATGGTATTGATACCATGGTATTGAAATAAGAAATTTTTCAACTCGAGTATGAAAAAAGTAGGCGTTTTTACATTTTGACGCGATTTCATTAGTGTAGAACATAGTTATCAATAGACCATTTTCCCCAAAAAAATTTGACAGCTGAAGCTGTATGGCAAACAAGAACAAACTAAAATTTATTTGTAATTTTTAAAGTTTATGACAAAACTATTAAAGTTTAATGTTTGAAACATATCCACAAACAATTGTATTGTTAAATTTTAATAGCATTATGAGAATTTATGAATAAAATAAAAATATACAATTTTATTTTAATGGTTTGCCATACACGTTCAACTGTCATAATGTTATTTTGACGTTTGAGGAAAATGGTCTATACCATAGTAATTTTTCCCGATGTTATGAACAATGCATTATACTTGCAGAAAATAGTGCAGCACTAATACATCGCACTCGCTCGCGCTGGTATGAATGTATACCTGCGCGAGCGAGTGTGATGTTATAGTGCCGCAGTATTTTCCGCCAGTATAAACGCACACTGAGAGTGCCAAGATAGTCGAAGAAATTCAGAAAATTTAGAAAATAAATCTTAAACCTTTGTTCAAAGATAAAACCAACCAAACTGCTTTTTGTTTTAGTTTAAAGTGACGCGTTCAATTTAGTGCTCTTAAAAATCTTGAAATTATTAATTAAAATGATTAGCATAATATAAAATGGTTATTGGATAGTGTAGTAGTGTGTCATTTGGTAATAAAAATTGGAAAATTTTAATTAACATGAAGTGTCTTGTGAAAAACTGCCAAAACACCTAAAAAATTACAGAACGAGACTGGAATATTTACCAAGTATTGATATCCCTTTTGCCACCTGGTAACACAATTGTGTGGGTGCGGCAAAAGTACCTTGTCAAATATTTATTTTTGTATGTGTTTTGAACCAACTTACACATTTGTGTACTCCTTTCAAACTTATTTTCGTTCGAAAAAAACATTATAACTATGCGCCCAATTTTGAAAGGTTGTACTTCAAATCAAGCGAAATTTTTTATCAAAAATTTGGACATTGTACCATTTTTTTTTTTTGTTGACAAAGGGATATAAAATAAAATGTAAATTATGTTAAAAACAAAGTGATTTGTGGTAAAAATATCCTTCTTTTAATTTAGAAATCAGATAAAACTAAGTAAAATTTTCGGTTCTGTATTTTTTTTTATTTTAATTTAATAAAACGGAGTTTATTTCATGTGCTTCATTTTGGATTACTATAAGAACAATGTTTTACCGAAATCAAACACAATGTACTTTATTGGAGGAATAGAAATAATTTTGAATTTGTGTAGTTTTTATTTTCAACTTCCTAACCTCATTGCATTCGATCAAAAAAAATTCTAAATACGGCCCTGTTGATTTATATGCTTTCTCTTTTACCTCCGCATTTCACTCACTTGACAGCTGCTTACATTCATTTTAGAGCCGATGTACACGGGTTGTCAAAGAAGCAGCTTCATCTTTGTTTCTTTTCCCGTTTTCCTATGATACCGGTTTTAATTGCGAGTCATTTTAACAAAAAAAGATTACGGTGAGCAGCTTCAACACAAATAAAATGAAATAAAAAAAATTTAGGCCATTTTTGAGATGTAGATTTTAGTTTAAATTTTATTTTTGAGAGAACAGAATAAAACAATACAAAACAATTTTGTGTTTAAACATAAAATGCGGCTTTAAATTAGAAATAAAATATCTATTGACTTATTTTGAAGCGTGAGTGCTTCTTTTGACATCTCGTGTGCAACGGCTGTATATGATTCAAACATTATTGCAATAAAGAAAATTGAGCAACAAAATTTGCTTAAAATGTTTTTACTTCAACGAATTTTTTGTGGTGTCCAATTGTTCGTGCTTAACAGATCAAAACTAAATTTTGAAATAAAAAATGTTTATTAGTTCTTGGATACCAAAAAGTTATTACACATCTACCAAAACAATTTTCATAAACTATAAGCCATTGTCAATTAAAGCAATGTAGGTAGGGGCTGTATACTTTGTTGAGTTTACTCCAGCGGAATTTCTAACGGTACTGTCGATGTTATGTGAATTATGTGTGACTCTTCTGGTTGATAGTGATGTGCGGGCACCTGTGTTTCCTGTGCTTGCAGTTCTTCTATTTGCATTTGCTGTTCGTTCTGCTTTTGTTGTTCGTGGGTTATCAGGTGCGCACGCAAACAATTATTTTGAATAAAACCTTTTCCACATATGGAACAAATATGTTCCCGTTCGCCTGTATGAATTTTTCGATGCGACTAGAAATTACAAAATAAATTATTCGGCAAAATTGTTGCTTATCAAAATAATAATTACCCGTAAATTAGTTCGCCGATTGAAACATTTCCCGCATATGTCACACTCATACGGCTTAACACCGGTATGTATTAACAAATGTGTTCGGTAATGAGATCGACCAATAAATGTTTGCCCACATTCTGAGCATGAGTATGGTCGTTCGCCTGTGTGATACCGTTTATGGAGTACGAGCACATTCTTATATCGGAAATGTTTGCCACAAACATCACATTCAAATGGTTTCTCACCCGTATGAATCATCATATGTCTTTGGAGTGCCACTTTCTGTGTTAATCCTTTCCCGCATACTCCACATATAAATGGCTTAACTGAATTGTGGGACCTCGCCTTGTGATCTTTCAAGCTCCGATCATTTTTATAGCACTTATTACATTCATCGCATTTAAATGTGGTATTGGGATCGTGTGACACTAAATGATCCTCGTAGCAGGTCTTAGTCTTAAAACCTCCACCACAAATGCTGCATAAGAATAGACTACTGCCTGAATGGATTAGCATATGGGTTTTTAAAGCCCCAGCACTGCTAAGCGATTTAGCACAAATATCACATGAAAATGTTTGTTGCGTTTTAGGTTTTCGCTTCAATTCTCGAATGTAAGAACTGATCGCCCGGTCTGTCATGTCAGTCTGTTCATTATCCTTAATCATATTTTTCAACTTTTCGCTAATTTTCTTTTTTTTTTGCAGTAGTTCTTCCTCGATCTTAATTTTATCTTTATCAATTATAATTTGGTGTTCTTTGCTAACGAGAGGTTGGTCCTGAATTGGTAATTCTTGCTCAATCTTTATGTTTCCATCATCGATAATATTTTGATTCTCATTACAATCTAGGGATTCATCAAATGTATTTTCAAAATTAAGACCTTCCAAATCTGCCGGAGTATCATCAGCGTCGTTACCATCATCACAACCAGTTTCATTTGCAATACAAGAGTTTGAATCTTTTAATTTTACAAAGACATATTCAAATTCATAGTTTGATTTTTGTACCCCACCACTATCTTTACCAATGAAAGATAGTTTCTCGCGTAGAATCGCATTAGCGCGAATAAATTGCTGTTTGAATGTAAAGGCTTTAACCACATCATCGGCGCATTGCTTACATATTTTTCCTGGTAATCCATCTCCTTCGTATACCTAAAAAAGATGTGATTAATTTATATATAAAAATAGAGGAAGTAGTGTTTAAAATATTTTTTGTGGTAAAACTTTCTGATTATTAAATGTAAATGGGGGATGTAAGACATTACAGTTGTATGATTTCATTTATTTAACACTGGCGTAGAAGGTTGATATACAAGATGAATTTAACAAACCCCTGTCGGAATGCAGAACTCAAGGGCCGGTGATCTACTTAACACGGATTTCATTGTAAAGAAGATTGTAAAGAATTAAAATAAACTATATTTGTGGCATCTAATTTAAATATGTAATATTTTATATATTAGAAATTCTATCTAATCCAATGGCTTCGAGTTAATTGATTCGCTAATTAATGGCAAAGGTTAGTAAGTGTGATTAGAAACATCTAGATCAATCATCTAAATTTGGTATTTTGTAAAATATCGGAGACGGAGTCATTTTAGCGTCCCTGTAATTTGAATAAACTAAATATAAATTTAATAAAACTCCATACAACAGAGTATTGGTTTGTGCAATAATTTTTTGACTTAAATGAGTCTTGCTTCTGCAACTTCTGAATTAAATTTCTCTAATTCCCCACAGTCTTAAAATTAAATGGTACCTAATGGTATACCAAAGGGAACTTGAATGTTGTTATTTGGGTCTACCAAAAGCAGTTTGTTGAAATGATTGCATTCTTCTAACTAAAATTGATCTGGGTGATTTTGGCTTGTTTTACTTCCTATCAGATAATGACGATTGCAAGTGTTGCGCAGAGATTTTACGGCACAACATTGAATGTATGGTGTCCAGCTTCGGAGACAAATATTTGTATTCATCGGAGTATACGAAACAAAGTGTAGTGGACCAATGAGGTTTTCTTGTGCACACAACAGGCAAGGATGAACCGACAGTTTAGATTTTTGAGTTTGTTGGTACGAACCAAATAATCAATTTAACCAAAAGCCATCCGAAGAATTGGTGTTATTAACTAAATAAATATTCGCAACACTTTAGATATTATTTCTGCAATTAATAGTAAGATCGCCCAAAATTTTTCGCAACACTTGAATGATGATGGAAAAATAATTTCAGAGATTTCTAAATAATACAACAATACTCATTCTTTAATATACTTACATCTAAATTCGTACAATAATTTAATATTGTACAAAATTTTATATTTGCATTTTGGATTTGTTCAGCTTTATAAATTGACTTCATGTTTTTGTTGTCTTTTGTATTTTCCAAACAAGCACGGCATGTTGAATTATTATATATATTTTGTGGGTCCATGCTTTTCCAAATAACGCCAGATTATTATGTTCACCCCGATATATTTAATTTTTTAACTTTAAAACTATTTTTAACATAAATTAATACATAATTTATAAACATCAAAACAAAAAAATTTATTTTTTGAGAATTGTCAAGCCCAAATGTCAAATTTACTATACTGTTAAATTTATTTTTAGTACAAAAATTTTGGCTCAAAATTGTATTGGTGCTATTTTGTTTACGTGACGTTTCATTAAAAGTGCCAACATGGTCGAAGAAGTTAATTCGGAAAATTGTGAAAATAAATCTAAAACCGATGAGGTTTTAAAACCTGATGCAGAAAATGTTGAAAGCGGAGTTAAAGTGTATACGCTAGAGAGTAAGATTAATAAAATATTATACAATTAATTAATTTAGGTTTAACAAAACTTTTCATAAACATAACCTCCACCCGATCCAAACTTTCTTTTTATCGATTTTAGTTTTAAGAGTTGTGAAGGATGCCCAGCAGCAGCATGGTTTACGACATGGCGATTTCCAGCGTTATCGTGGCTATTGTTCGCGACGTGTTGGTCGCCTTAGGAAAGTGCTGAAATTGCCCCAGGGCGATAAGCGACATTTCAAAAAGAAAGATGTAACCACCGCTCATTTGGAAGGTAAAAAATCGGACGAGCGGTTTTTACAAATTCCGTTGATGTTGTCCGAACGTACATGGTCGTATGCGATGCAGTTACGCCAGGAGGCAAATACAGAGCCCAGAAAAAAATTCCATTTAGTTTCGAAGCTTCGTAAGGCTTGTGTGTATTCGCTGCAGCTGCAGGAACTTTGTAATGTTAGTATAAGTACATACATAATTTTAGAACCGGATATGTAACGTAACTTAATTTATTTTTAGACTGATTTCTGTGATGCACGTACTAAATTGGAGGCCGAAGCCTATGTTGCCTGGATGCACGGGACTCTACATTTTGAATTATCACTTTGGCAGACCGCTGCCGAAAATTTGAAAAAAGCTCAGCTCGTATATGAAAATTTGGCGTTAGCTCTTCCCGAGGAAGAGCAATCATTGTATCGATCAAGAGTCGATGAAATAACGCCCAGTTTAAGGTATTGCGCCTACAATATCGGCGATGGTGGTTCTATGGATGAATTGATTGAGTTGAAGGCGCAAGGATTATTAAATAATATTGATAGTTTAGTTGCTCAAACGAAAAGTGAAAGTTCAGAAGCATTCCAACAAACCGAATGGCGTGGCCGTAAATTTACTGTACGTCCGGAAAAGGTGCGATTATTTTTAATCTCACTCCAAGAGACGGAGAAAAGTATCGAAAAAGCGAAAAGCTACGAATCTAAAATAGAAATTCTTGAAAATATTCTTATGGACTGTAAAGATGCAATTTCTGCGGTTAAAGATGAAATCAAGCAGGAACCTAAATTACGTGTCGCAACCGGAAACGACAAAATATCTGGAATTCAATACTTACTCGCGTATTTATCATATATTCGTCTTTATCGTACACTAGAGCGTAATTTATGTCTAGTCGAGCAGTCGAAAATTAATTTGGATGCCGTTGTTAATCCTACCGGCAACGAGAAAAAAGTACGACCCCAGGATTTAACCCGTCTCTATGAAATTATATTACAAAACATTTCCGAACTACAACAAATCACTGGTATGGAAGGGGATACAAAGTATCAAAACGAAATGGAAAATTTGGCGACCGCTTTTAAAGCATTCCGCTGTTACTATATTGCGGTTACATTGGTTGGATTGAAGCGTTGGAAAGAAGCCGTAGCTTTGTACGAGCGCTCCACAAAGTATGCACGTGAAGCGATTAAAACGAGCATAACGGAATTTAATTTAAAAACTGATCTGCAAACTTTGATCCATAAAATTGAGGGATCCAAATTTTCGGCGCATGCCTATAGCGTACTCGAAGATGATACGAATGATGAATCGGTTTTGTATAGCAAACAACAAAAATCTTCAAAACCATTATTTGAACGATTAACGCAGTATAAAGAGGATCAACAGTTGAATACTAAAAACCCAAATGTGTTCAATTTAACACCGGAAATGGAACCAATACCATGCAAACCGCTGTTCTTTGATTTAGCATTGAATTTCGTAGAATTCCCTAATCTCGACGATAAATTGGAGATGTCACCGAAGAAGGGAGCACCGGCTGGAATTTCTGGATTTGTTAAAGGATTTTTGGGATGGGGTGGTTCGGCTAAATAAATTACCTAAATTATATTTTTATCACATTTTTTTTTATTAAATACAAACATAAATAAATAAAACATTTTTGTGTGTAATTTACATTTTGCAACAAATTTTTATTTGTTTAATTTTGGATACCTAAATTAATTACGATATTAACAAAAATAAATATTTAATGTTTTTATCAACTATTTCCAACAATTTTTACTTAAAACTAATTCGCCAGTGGTTTTGAAAACTCGTCATTTTAAAGTATTTAAGAACAATATCTAATCACGTAAGTAGATCAAATTATTTAAGAGCTAACGATTTAAGTAATAATTTAATTGTTTGAATTTGTAATACGAACACAGTTTAAAACTTTATTTTATAAAAAACTGACCTCTGTGGCCCTATTCTGGTAATTCTCTGGGAATAGGGAACCAAGGGGAACATTTTACATAGCTTTTATCTATAAATAAGTTTTTTCTGGCCTACTGAGAAAAAAGTTTGATGTAAATTGGGAAAATTTTTCAATAGTGAAATTCCTAGTGAAAGTTGTTCCCAATATTATTTTATTTTGTTTTCAAAAAATTTCCACTAAATTTGTACCTTAGCATGCCAGAAAAAAATTATTTAGATAGAATTTATATGTAAATTCTTTCCCCAATCACATATTCCCGAGGAATTACCAGAATAGGGCCACTGAAGGAGAATAAATTTACTAGAGCTATAATTCAAGTAACGCTTTGTTAACTAATTTTGTCTCAATTTCCGACTAACTAAATTGATGAATCGTACCACTTATTTATAGATGTCGCTAATGTCCATAAAAGTTCTAATCTTCAAATTTAGAATAGTATTGCGATTCTCATTCTGTGCATGTTTAGATTTCTGACAAAAATAAAAAGTGCAAAATTGTAACGATATGACGTGCATATCGCTACACGATTTTTTTTTGTCATGCTATATTGTGTGCATATCGCGCGGTATCGCGCAGATAACAAAAAAAGAACGATGCTACATTGATTTAAAACTTTATCATTCATTGTACGTATGAAATTATCAAAGTTTGTTGTGGGTCTGTAGTTTACAATTCTTAATTGTACACATAGGTATCGACATTTTGACTTTTACTAGATATACCTAATATTTTATTATATTAGGCAATTAGCCTACTAATTATGATATTTGAGTTTATAGCTATTATTGGAAATAAGCATTGAATCATTTCCTATGTTCCATTGTATTTGACTTTTGTAGCTAATTTCACTTCTGTACGAACCATCAATCAAGTAACACGCGAAAAACATCATAAAATAAAATAAAGGAAGTTTTATAATTAAATTAATTTAGAATTATTCGTGTTACATTTTCAAGTTTCCAGCTCTGAATAGCATTTATTCTATTAGCTATGTACTCTCAATAATAATTAAATTTTGTTTATGTAAATCTTATCCGAGACCAGGGATGATTTGAACATTTTATTTTACTGCCTTAATGGTAATTCATACATCCGATCCTGGATCCTGGAGGTATAATGGTATGCAATATTGTTCTCTTAATAATGTAGTTATATGGAATCAACATTCTCACGACGTATACTACCATCGAACATGAATCGAAAAGTTAAGTAAATTAGGAATAGCGGTTCATTCGTTTTTGGAAGTTTTGTGGCGTCTTCACACCTTGTATTGAAATTCATTTCACCTGAATGATTGGGTATAAACCAACATTTTGTAAAAAATTTCTTTCCGTAGTAAGCCTTTGTAAATAACAAAAATTAGTTTTTTCAGTTTTTGTTTTTTCGTTGAAAGAAAATGTACTGATAAATTAAAAGAAAAGTACATAATATAAAAAATAAATATAAAAATTAAATATCTTAAAATATAATAGTGTATGTGTATAAATATATGTTAAAGCTTGGTGGAGCTATAAACTACTATAATTGGTAACCCCGACGTGATCGCGGACACCAAAATAACCTACAGTCGCTAATATCATCACCACATGGTCCAACAGCAATAACTAAAATTACGGCCACTTTAAAATACGGCCGATTTTTTCGGAAAGAACGGAGCACCGGCAACTATAACTATACCAGTGATTTTACATCATTACTGTTCAACATCATACACATACGGTCGTGATTTATATCCGGCCTGGTAAAACCCGGACAGTTCAATACACCCGATTGCTATAAAAGTTATTTGCATCATCAGAGACCGAAGTGACACCTTAAATAACGTGCTCTGCATCGGCTGCTAATTGGATAAATGAAACAGAATTGTAGGCACCCAATTAATTATTTACGGTGCTAGTCTTAATAAAAAGTTTTCTGTTCAAAAAATAAGTTTTTTATTTTTAAATTTATTATTAAAATGTGTTTCGCTTTTTCGGTATTCTTTTTAATTTTCGCTTTCCTGTTTCGGTGTGTTGTGCAAGGTGTGAACGATCCACCTACTTCCCTAGCATCGACAAATGGTACAGACTTGTCAGCGACATCAAGCAGTGGTTTAACAAGGGAGTCTAGTATCACGTTAAATCCTACTGAGCTGGCTGGTATTGTTAATAATGCTGTTGCCAAGGCTGTCTCACATTTTAATATTAATTCAGATGTAATTCAGGGGACTCCGCGATCAAATGTTAATTTTTCTGCCGGTGCTGGAACTGTTGCTCGAGTGGTTTTCAAACCCCCACAGCCGCTGTACTCTCAAAACCCTAATGGTTGGTTTGAGATACTCGAGCACCAGTTCGCTTTGGCAGATATCACGGTTGAGTCTACTAAATATGCTCATGCAGTAGAAGCCCTGGATGCACGTCCCCATGATACATTCACATATGTTATCAAAAGTCAGAAGGGTAATACGCCTTACACTTCGTTCAAGGCGGATGATCTGATGCGTGGCTTGACACTTGGGGACAGGAAGCCGTCCCAGTTGTTGAGTATCATGAAATTGAAAGCTGGTGATAGTTTTAACGAAGCAACACTTCGTCAATTTTAGATGAAGAGGTTGCACCAGACAGTTCAAATAGTGCTTGCAGAACGGACTAACAACATGCATGAGACTATAACTCAGGCGCAAATAAATTCCATTGAGACTTCTGCATCTTGTTCATCTAGTCCAAATTTAGCTTTTTCAATTGACAATAAACTTTCGGAATATAAAAAAACTTTGCTATCGGAGATTTTGGAAATTTTTAGTCAAAATTCAAGATCGCGATGTCAAATTCACGCGAGCCTAACAATTCACGATCGGATTCTAGAAGTAATTATTAACGGAAAAGCACGCCAAAATTTCGAAATTCTTTCAATCCTTTTTATGGTGATCCTTCGGCTGAAAATAATTTTATTTGTTTTTATGATCATCATATTGGCACAAAGGTGTTAAAATGTAAACAAAATTGTAAATTCGAACTAAACAACTCCGATAACAATGTTTCAAAAAAAATAAATAGTCATTCACAATTGGCGGTGTGTAATGACGATTCTAAAACTAGCCGCATTTTTATTAACGAAATTTTTCTCCAGACTCATTTTTTAATTGATACAGGTGCAGATGTCTCAGTCTTGGCAGCCCGTTTTGTTCGGAATCCCAGGGTTGACCGATCAATCAGAAACTGGTTTGCTTGTGGATATACAGAGACAGAGGCTTATAGATCCGTTAACCTCTCTGTATTCAAATGGTACCCCTTAATCCTACGACGATACTACTGTTTCTAGGATCGACAAGTCAACAATGGGCCCAGGAGTTTTCTACGTAATATCAAAATTTTTAACAGTAATTCACGGAAACATTAAGATTGACAACACTAGACATAACGTGACTCACAAAATCGAAACGAACGGACCACCGGTTGCATGCAAACCACGACAACTAGTACCGGACAAATTCATCATCGCGAAAACAGAATTCGAAAACATGATGAACTCGGGAACCTTAGTCCTTGGTCCAGCCCGCTACATTATTTAGTACCCAAAAAGAATGGAACTTGGAGACCGTGTGGAGACTTTCGTGTGCTAAATAAAGTCACAATTCCAGACAGGTATCCGATTCCTCATATTCAAGATTTTACACAACGACTCGAGGGCTGCACTATTTTCACAACGATAGACCTTGTCCAGGCTTACCACCAAATTCCTATTGAACCGACGGACATTCCAAAAACAGCAATTTCGACATCTTTCGGACTATTTGAATTTTGTAGAATGACTTTCGGCCTTAGGAATGCGTTCCAACGTCTTATGCATTCAGCACTACGTGGACTTGATTTCTGTGTTGTATATTTGGACGACGTGCTCATTGCTTCTCGAAATCATGACGGACATCTCGAACATATTAAAATTATTTTTACTAAATTAGAAGAACATGGACTGGTTGTAAATGTTGACAAATGCGTTTTCGAAATTATCATTTTAGGCCATTTGGTAACTGGACAAGGTATATTACCGTCGCATGAACGGGTTCAAGTCATCAAAAATTTCGAACGACCACATACTGTTAAACAACTGAAACGTTTTTTAGGCATGATAAACTTTTATCGACGCTTCATTCCGGGTGCTGCTGCTGACCAGGAATTGTTGAACGATTACCTAAAAAGTTACACTAAGAACAGTCGAGTTTCAATACAATGGTCAACGGTGGCTATTGAAGCGTTCGATAATTGTAAAAATAAACTTACGGACACTACTTTACTAATTCATCCATCATCATCAGCACCTCTGGCCATCATGGTTGACGCTTCCGATATGGCGATCGGAGCAGTGGTCCAGCAGTTTGTATCAGACACTTTGCAACCACTCGGTTTCTTTTCAATACGTCTCAGTGATACGCAAAAAAGATACAGTGCCTATGATCGTGAACTTCTCGTGGTTTATTCAGGAATTAAACATTTTCGATATCTTCTCGAAGGTCGTTTATTTACGCTTTATACCGATCATAAGCCACATATCTAGGCTTTTAATCAGAGGCCGGAAAAAGCATCTCCTAGTCAATTTCAACACCTAGATTTCATTGATCAATTCACGATCGATATTCAGCACATTGCTGGTCTGGATAACGTTGTCACAGATTCTCTTTCACGCATTTTTTTCACAGAAATTTGATTTTCTGTTCCCGAAAGTATTGATTATCGAAAGAGATCGATGACGAGGAACTTCAAGAAATTTTAAGAAGTTCAATGTTTCTCAAATTTGAGAAATTTCCTGTTTCTTTCAATTCAAAAACAAAAAAAATTATTGCGATATTTCTACCACTACACCTAGGCCAGTCATTCCCCTAAATTTTCGAAAACAAGTTTTCGAGGCGTTTCATAACCTTTCACATCCTGGCGTTTTCCATCAAACTTTTGACTCAGAATGTCATCTGGTCATCGATTAAAAAAGTCGTTCAGAAAATGGCAAAATGGCGCAAAGTTGTATAGCTTGCCAAAAGGCTTAAATCTCTCGAAATACAAAATCTCCACTTGGTAACTATAAATTAATTTCTCAACGCGTTTCGACTATTCATCTCGATATCATTCGACCTTTATCAGATTCGGATAATCAACAGTATTGCGTTACATTGATTGATAAATACACTCGCTGGCCCGAGGCCGTTCCAGTTCCGGATATAACTGCTGCAACCGTCGCTTTCGCTGTTTACTTTCATTGGATAGCTCGCTTTGGTGTGCCAGATTTGACCAAGGCATGCAGTTGGAAGACTAGCTACTTACTAGTTTTTTGCATGTAAATAGAATTTAATTTGTAAATAAAATCATAAATTGTAGTAAGTAGAGAAAAAAAAAGAAAAAACGATTTATACTTGAATTTGAAATTTGATTATTTGATTTGTAATGCCATCTATTGGTGATAATTTGAGTTGTATTTGTTATTGTAATATTATTATTATTTTTCGCTAGAGGGATTCAGAGATAGATAAAAAAAGGAGACATGTGTAAAAGGGTGGAGTACATTTTTTATTATATATTTTTTATTATATAATATTATTATATATTTTGATAAAGATAAGTTGTTAGTAAAGAGTTTTAATTGTTTTATAATTGTTTTAATAACAATCCGTTAAAGAGATAAAATTCCTACAAAATCTATTTCTATAAACGTGTTGAGTGTTTTAAAGTTTTATTTAATTTTACGATAAACAATGTTTAGTATAATGTACAAATAACTAGGTCATTATAAAATTGTATCATCCTCAATTTACTATTATAAAGCTGAATAGAAAATCAGTGAATCTACTGGTTTACAATATTCGTTTCAAAGGTTTTATTCGAATGCAGCAAAATAACTTGTGTATTTCGAAAGGAGTTTCATCTATGTATATAATATTCCCAAAGATAATTAATGTTATTTCAAAAGAAATTGTAATAACATTAATTTACCTGTCATGATCATCTAATAAAGTGTTTATGGAGTTAAGTTGATGAATGGTTCAAGTTTTGGTTTTGACTTGGTCTGAAGAAGAAAATTTTGTGCCAGATAAAAATATGTTAGATAAAACAGAAAAACAGACCACCCTTATCAATTTTATGTTTGCCTTATTCTTAAACTAAAAAATATTAAAATAATAACCCTAAACTGTTGCTCTTTTGTCAACCACGCAAGTAGGGCAGAATTAGAAAAATTATTTAGAGGAAATAAACCAAACTTCTTACTAGTACAGGAAACAAAACTATCATTAATGTGATGTATGTAACTATAAACATATGTGAATGAACGCACCCTTGCCATAATATATTTTGTATATCATAACTAACTTCAAGTGAAGTCATTCGTGTAGTTAGCGTGCCTGAATAAAGATAAAAAAATAATTAGAGTGTTAATTAATCAAGATAATCTTCCATAATCCGTGTGCAAACATTACAATTAAGACATAGAATCGTAATACAGGGCTACAACAACTTTAGAACCTATAAAACTGAAGGTACAAATGGGACAGCAATCTTCTCAAAAAACAAACTCATAACAACAAAGATCGAAATAAGCAAGGTTGACCCATCGTTTTACCCCGAAAATAACGCTTGAGCGTTGTAAACAATTAGAACGCACACCCTGCGTTTTATTCGAATAAAAAGCCTACGCATTCTATTTGAATGTAAAATTATTAAAAATGTAAAATCAATAATCATAGATGGGAGTATTATTGTATTATTTATTGAAAGTACACAACCGCTACTAAAAAATTATTTAAAATTTTAATTAAACAGATTCAAGCGACATCTTTCTGATTAATTTTAAATTTTTTTTTCTTATTAGCATTTGTACCGGCACGTTCACAATGCAAAACGGTTTTTCTTTTACTAACAGGTTTGTATGGATTTTATTATGAGAAAAAAAAAATGTTTTTGTTTCTTATGTTGGATAAAAGCAAAATTTGTTTGCATTGTGAATGCTCCTTATATTAACCTACAAATATTTTGACATTTTGTTGTTTGTGAGTGAGTTCGAGGAAATATTAGTGCATATAATATTTTAACAGGTAAAATTATGTAATTATTATTGTGTTTTTAATACAATTAAAAACATTCTAGGTAGGTAGCATGGCCGAAACACGAAAATAATATACTCTTAAATTCAAATTAGATGTAATAAACGAATATAAACCAAATGTCACCGGTTTTGGTTTTGAAGCGATTGCAAAAAAACATAATTTATCAAATTCTACGGGGCTGGTACACAAAAAGGGATATTTTAGCGAAATGCTTAAGCGACAAACAAGTGGTAACGCGAGTTGCTCGTAGATTGGATGGCGGAGGTCGTAAGGAAGAATTTCAAGAAATGGAGATTATTCTGCTTGAATGAAAAAAAAAAACGTAATTTAAACGGACTACGAGTAAAGGATAAATATATCCAGCAAAAGGCAATAGTTATTTCTCAAGAGCTGTTAGCTAAATATCCAGAGAAAAACTACGCATCTTTCAAAGCTTCTTCTGGATGGTGCGAACGATTTAAAAAACGTTTGAATTTAGTATTACGTCGACAAACAACATCTCGCTCATTACCATATAACGCTGATGACATAGCAAGGCGGTTCTTAAGACAAATCCATAAGACGATCAAAGAAAAAAAATATAAAAATGTGTAACATAATCTAAAATAAATGTGTAACATAATAAAATTCTGATAATATCTGTATATATCCCCTGCGAACCTAACTTCTCACAAGATAAACCTAGATATCATAAACATCAAAGCGACGGAATACGATTCCTGCATAATCGAAGGAGGCCACACGAAAGATTCACATGGCAATATGTAATAAAAAAATGCTTGAGTAAAAAAATAAGAAAGAAACGTGTTTTTAATTACTCCTCTAAATTTACAAAAGTTTTATCGACGAGAGGGATTATAAAATAAAAAAATAATAATTGTGTTGTTAAGAAAATGCTTGGGCGTGAATTCAAAACGATTGGAATTGAATATTTCAACCCAAAAATCATCAGATTTTTAAGATGGATCCTGCGGTTAGAGGACATTTTTAAATTGTGCAAAGTGGAAAACGAAGGAAATAAAATCGTGTAATTACTTCATTATATTGGAATAAAAAATTATGATTTGCTTTGTGATAAAGTTGCACTGGAAAACATACACCAGAAAAAATCCGAGGGCATCAAAAATACCTTACAAGGACATTTCGAAGTAAAAAAGAAAGAAATAGTGGAAATTTACAAATTTATGGGAAGAAAGCAGAAGGAAAACGAGAACGTCGAAGATTTTGTTCAAGATATAAGAAGCTTGTCAACATCATGCTGGTTCGGCGAATATTTAAACAAAGCAATCAGGAACCAAATTGTGATGGGAGTAAAAAGCAAACTGGTTTAACAAAAATTATTGGAAGAAGACGACCTTACGTTACAAAACGCAATAAAAATTGCAACCAGACGTGTAGGGGATCAACTACACAGGGAAATTACCGATGAAGTGTCACATATTCAAGACATAAATAAGATAAAAAAGCAAGTTCATGCAAATAATAGGTTAAGTAATTTTAGTAATAGAATGTTATATGGTTCAAATAACAGGTCTACTGGTAGTAGTTGTGTTCGTTGTGGTTTTGGAAACCATTTAGCAAATAAGTGTAAATATAGAACATTACATGTAATTTCTGTAAAAAAATGGCCATTTAGAATCAGTTTGTTTATCAAAAAGTACAATGTAAGAAAAATGAGCATAAAGAATATTTATAATATATGGGAAATATTTTAGCCATAAATGATTTTAACGGTGATAGCCGTTTTTTTATAAAACTAAATATAAATAATATTAAAAATTTTAAACTAGATAGTTTCTTTAATTAGTATACACGACAAACAAAAATATTTTAATGATAGTAAGGTTGAAGATATTGATCGATTATTTAAATCTTTTTGCGGGAATCAAATTCCTCGTGTAGGGAAAACTAAAGTGATGTACATATATTATTTGAATGGAAGTTATGAATTATATTTTTATGTAGGTTTGAATTAAAACCGTCATCCAATATTAGGTTGCGAATGGATGGAGTGTTTATTTATAAAACGCGAGCGAACAGGTAAATCAGATAACATTTGGCAATACAAATCAAGACTGCGTTAATAAAATTTTAGACAAATACAAAAAAGTGTTCGATAATGAACCAGGCAAAATTGAAGAGTTTGAAGCGCTAATTAATGTTAAACAACATACTACACTGATTTTCATAAAAGCGAGACCTATTACGTTTGCTATTAAAAAATGGTTGAGGATGAATTGGGGAAGTGGTTGAAGATGGCATCATAGAGAAAATCAATGCAGGTGAATGGGTAACACCGGATACATATGATGAATATTAGTATCCTTTACCTCAACCACAACTAACCCAAATTAATAAACTACCAAAATCTAATCAAGAGTGTAAATTTAATTGAGACTAACAATTTAATACATTTAAGTACATAGTTAAAAATAACTTTGCTGCGGTTCGCCCTAGTTATTTCTGTGACTAACATCCTTTCCTAAATAACCTTATCTTTTAAGGATGCAAGCAGCCCAGATTCATCACCACTAGTCTCGAAATCACAAAGTGAAATGTTATTGAGAAATTTGTTTGATGAAGAAATACCAACAACGATGACGTCTTCTCAAGAACACTTTCAGGGTAAAGTAATGGTTTAGTGAAGTAGACTTACACAATTTTTTGTTTCTGATGAAGTGATAAACAGATTAAACCAAGTTCTCGAAGTAATGAAAATGAGTACGTGCAATACGTAACGAAAATGGTACACTTTTTAAAAGAATTGCAGCGCTGTCCCTCGACAGAATAAAAAAACAACAAAAAAAAACCTAATTATCCATTTTGTTTTTATTATAAACATGAAATTAGTAGTTGCGGTCGAGGGTGATAAAGATTAGTTTTGAAAATTAAATAATTTAAAAAATAAATTAAAATTTTTTGTGTGGTTTTAATAAATTAAGATAAATAAACTATATAAATTACTAGAATCTTGTTTAGTGAAAATATTGTGCTAAGTTTAAAATCTTTAAATTTAAAGTAAGTGCGTTATTTTATCTTCTAAAATTGTGAAAACAAAAATTATATCGTACAGTACGACGAGAAATAAACGCTATTTTCAATAAAAAAAAAAACATAACTCATTGCCCATATAATGTATGTAGCGACGATGAACAAAACTATATTACTCAGGACAATAAATTATCTTGTTATAGTGAAAATGAAAAAGCACCGTTGGATAATTTCCAAATTGGAATTTGATGAAGACGTTGAATTTAGTGTGGGGGTAACATTAAAACAGAAATATTAGAATAGAGTATAAAATACCACAGTCCAAATGAATCGAGTTAATGCGTTGATCCAAATACATACTTAGAAAGTACTACCCACAACTTCCAATATATGTGACGGCATTGAGAAAGACGCTTAGCAATCTTAAAACGGTCATACCAAAGGGCGAAAGAGAATATTTACATTTTGGATTGGAAAAACAATTGAAAATGTACTTAACACCAAATTAGACAACGATTCGTTTACTATCGACATTGGTGTAGACTGAGTACCGTTAACCAAGAGCTCAATTATGGCCAATTCTTGGCCGAATAGTATCACACCAAGAGGAATTTCCTATTGGCATATTTCATGGCTACAAGAAACCCTCTTGTGCTGATGAATTTTTAGAGGAATTCATTTTAAATTTAATTTTTTTTTCAAGTGAATAATTAATAATAAAAGTCGATAAAATCTCTAAAGACAAATCAGGAACGATAAAAACATAATACCAAAAGTAAAAAATAATAATTTAATAAAGACATTCAAAAATATAAAAATCGGTGAATTTATAAAATCCCAAGATGGCGGGGCATTAAGCCTTTCGCGTTTGGAAAAAATATTTAACAATTGAGGATGGCTTTAAAGGATATGAAGAGAAAGTTTTCAAAATTAAAAGAAAATTAGATATTAAAATTGATAAAAGTGAAAGTGATAAAAATAAATATAATGACAAATAAAATAAAACCCCAAAATATGGATTGTGTTAACGCTTATAAGCCATTTGATTATCAACCCGCAACCAGAGGCGACATCAGTTTAGATATTTAAGCAATTAACAATGAAGTCATTCATTTTCATTTATACGCGCTTCACGCTATTCATTTTATATTTCTTTTTGTTTTCGCATCACTCATCAGTCATGTGTGGTTTCTTTTCGGGTGCGCTTCACGCCATTTTTAAAACTTATATAAATTTTGTGAAATAAATAATAAAACAAAGTAAAAGTGATCTCGCAATCTAGCGTATTAATTCAAAACACATAAATTACAGTTCACTCACGAATTAAAGTCAGAAAACCAGAATACCAACTGGGTATTCGCAGCACCATTTCGATTTACAACACAACAGATTGTGAAAATGAAGCGAGCACATCTATTCAATATAATCAAAAATTCTTTCCAATTAATAAATACACTAATACGGATAAAGGACCATTCTATGTTATGATCGAATCAAAATCTCCAAAAGTTATGATGTCAATAATACTTTCAAAAATGTTTATAAACTATAATATTAAAACTAAAAATATAATTGAAATTAACAAAAAAATAGTGAGAGTGGAATTCGGCTCGAGATATTTCTAGAATGTTTTGTGTTCCTAAATTAAATTCATTCCTTACTTTAATTCTATAAATTGAAATTTTGTCGAAAGTCCTGACTTAAAACAATAAAATTATCGGCAAACATAATTCAAGCTAGTAAATTTTTTGAACCGGAAGGTCAGGGAAGATTGTGATTGTAACATTCTTGATCAGGGGATCTATTTAATTACTTACGCTTTGAGGATAAACTCAATACAATCAAATATGTTGACGATCCAAAGATTTTTTGCTATGGAATGTTGTTTTCGATGATCTTTCTGGTTGAATTCAATTATGTTTTAGTGAAATTGTGTGAATGTTAAATATAAATCAACCCTGCTTTTAGTTTAAATAACTTATAATACTATAAGCGAAATCGTGTCAATTTCCATAGTAAATGCCAACGACAGTATGATTTCGTTAAATATTAGTTTCGGAGAAGATTTCTAGATGGCATACCAAACGGTTTTAACGAGAACAATAGATGGAGCGCGAAGCAATTTTTTCTTATTTTTTTTTTACATATTTTTGTTGCATATTTTTTTATTAATTCCTTAAATGCAACAGACTGAGCACATATAATAAAATTTGTCATATCCCACTTACGCGAGGAGTGTGATGCAAACATTATAACGTTAACATTGGACGGGCTTAAGGCAAATTTTAGTATGGTCAAATTGTTAGGAGCCGAATTACCACAAAAACCTTATTTTTATGTCGAACCTAGTGATCAAAATTGTTTTATATATTTGGATAATTGTCATATGATTAAACTTATTCGTAATCATTTAAAATTAAAAGGTACATTTTATACAAAAACTAACGATAAAATTGAGTGGCATTACATTGAAAAACTAAATAATATTCAAACTGAAAGGGGACTTGCACCAAAAAATAATGCCACCCATATAAAATTTTAAAATTATATTATGCGGGTAAAATATGCAATACAAGTGTTTAGTCGCAGTGTAGCAAATACACTAGAATATTTAAGCCAAACCGATCCAATTTTTAAGGATTGTATGCCTACTGTTAAATTTTTACTAAATATCAATGATTATGGTTGCCAACAAGTCTCTTTTAAAGAAAACATGTTTTTTAACGGGAAAAAATTGTTCTCTATCTTTTTATTAAATTGTTGGTTTTGTTCTCTTTTTCGATGATATTGTAAAACTAAACAATTTTTATAGAAAAAATTAAAAAAAAATAAATAAATCCTAAATTCTATAAAAATTATGAGCAACTTTCATAAAATAAATATTATTAAATATTCATCAGAAATTGTTTAACATAAAGTTAGCTATAAAAGCGGAATAAAATTTAAATAATACACATCAGGTGAACCAACATAAAAAAACTGAATTAAATTTTTGCTATTACATGAACGCCACTGGAGAAATATTTTTTTCTACGTTTTACTCAAGTACGTTTTATTAACCATAACAGTTCAGTATTTATTTATATTTTAAAGTTTAGAAGAGTGGTGTTTAGATTTTTTGTTCTGATATTTTACAATTAATAATTAATAATCAAAAATTACTTAAATTTTCGTTAATCAGTACTCTGATTCTTAATAACTATATTAAATAACCTAAAAATATTTACGTATGTGGTATGTATAATATATTACATATCGCTCATTTGCGGGAACAATGACATATCTAAAAAAAAAATCGAATTTTGAGTTAAATACAGTACTCGAAAGTTTCTTTTCGTCTATTTGCTGTGTTAACGGCACGCCGTATGAACCCAAAAATTTTCCGTACAAATCTAAAATAAAATTTCGGCTCACACTTCTGTCAGTTGAAATGCGTTGAAATCATATATTTGGTTCACTCTCACTTAAACAAAATATTTAGAATTCATATTCTCCTTTTCTCGCATTTTTTTCTTTTTTTTGTCGCCATGTTATCGCTTTACCTCTGCGGCATTGTCAAAAGAGTTTATAGTTTTGAAATCATAAACAATCAAAGTGTTCTTGTAAATAATACTGTTTTAGTGCGTGTATAATTTAAAACAGATTATTAAAAAAATTATTTAAAATTAAATCAAGTGATTATAATTCATAAAAATGAAGTGCATTGTTCCTACGTGTAAAAATCACGACTCAAAAAAATTGAGTGCTCTAAGTTTTCATAGGTAAACAATTTTCGTATTTTGAGCCTATTTGTGAATTAATTTAACCGATCTATTTAATAACCCGCCATACTCAAAAAGATGGTGCCAAAAAAAAAATCGTAATTTTTTAGTGTCGCAAAAGTTATATTTATTTCATAATAAATTGTGTTTTTCGTGTTTATAACCAACACTTATAGTTTATTTTAATTAGTTTAATTGAAAATATTTAGTGTTAAATGGAAATTGTTTAGAAATCTTAAGTTTTAAAAATCATACATTTCCATATTTAATACTTATTGGAAATTTTTTTATTTTTTATTTTTTGACATTGCGACGCATGGTTTTATCCATAAGCGTCGTATTATTTAATTAATTTAAAGGGTCAATTTCCTATTGAGAAATTAATCAAAATTGAAAAAAAAATCTTTTAATGCTTTTCGTGACAGATCCAATTTTAACTTTCTTTTTTTCTGAGATATCAAAATTAATAATAATAATTTTAATAAATAGGATACATTTATTTATAAAAGCTCTTAACCAAAAACTGATCAAAATTATTCAATTCTCATATTAACGTATTTCTTGTTCATACTAATAAAATTCAATTAATTTTTCTTTAAATAAATTTAATTAAAAATGTTAATTAAATATTCAAATGTTAGGTATTTTTATATGTCATCCAAAACAAAACATCTAATTTCAGTTAGAAACCACCTTACTCGAATCGCTATATTTAAAAATATTTAAGTTTAATTTTATCTGTGTATATGGCTTTATTAAAACAATATTATATTATGTAATTTATACGTTTTAAGATAAATGTTTAATTAATTATTAGTTTAATGATCGTGAAATAAACAATCCCTCCTTTTTAAGTTTTTTGTCTACGTCTTTTGCTCCCCTATAACGCATCCAACGCTTCCCCTACATTTTGACAGATTTGCAAGCCGAAAAAAATTTACACCATAATCTATCCTTTTATATTCTTATATCGATGGTTAACGGCATAACTTAGTTTATACAAATGACCGGTTGAGGCACTTATGTCGTTGTTGCTTTATTGCGAATGAGGAATTATTTTTTTTTCTGAAACGTTATATTTCAGTTATTGTTCTGTGTTTGATGTGTAAAGATCACGTTTCCGCAACAAGAGTGACATATTTTTAATTAAGTCGTTCATTTTGCTTTTCAAAATGTAAGCATAAATATTAAGTTTGATTTTTCAACTAAACATGACATAATTCGACTTATGACTTTTTTATGTAAAAATTATATAATTTGATGTAGTACTATTTTAAATTATCACATTTCTAGCAAAATTCATAGTGTCATTTAATTTATTGTGCCTTATGACATTCTTATTGAAAATTAAAATTTAATTGCCTGTATTTCATTTTGATTCATATTGTGTTACTACATTATTTGTGATAAAATATGTATACGGAATGTAATTAAATTTTTATAATTTATGATTATGTCGTTATTGTAAATAATTTTTTTTTAAAATATTCTTCTAGTTTTGATATTTTTTAAATAACACACATAACTGTTACATATAGAAATAAATAAAATCATTTAAGTTTTCAGAGAAAGTGAAGTAATTTATTTATCACAAATCACAAAATGGTTTCCCGCGGTAAAATTATGGTAGAATTAGCTAGACAGTTAGTCCAGCCAGAAAAGGAATTGCCAGAAAAAGTAACACAAATAGAACTTTTAGACCACCACCCAGAAATGGAGTTAGAAAATGCACCTGTAATTAAAAATGGTGAGCAAAGCCTTAAATAATTATGTTTACTGAATATTAATAATTAATTCGTATCATATTAAGCTTCTTCTATGCTGAGTTGGTTACAGAAGATGGTTTAATAAAAAGTAGTTCATCTAGTTCTTCTTCAAGCAAATCATCGTCCGAATCAGAATCATCCAGTGAAAGTAATCTCATTTTTCAGTATATCATGCTTTCCATTATGTATTTTATAACATTTCTTCCATAGATTGTGATGATATTTTATTTGATCCCATCTATAATCCAAACACTAGTGACCGTTCAGACGAAGATTTAAGTGATGTAGAAAATAATTTAAACAATCAAAATCAACCCAGAAATAGTCCCGCAGATCCCACACCATCTCCATTAAAAATAGGTAGAAAAAGGAAAATAAATAATCAAAATTGGAAGAAAAATTTGAGCAAAACACTGAGAAATTCGGGAAAATCCTATGTGACTGTAAATAAAAAAGTACAAAAGGAAAGGCAAATAAAATCCCCATGCAGACAAAACTGCAGAATTAAATGTTCAACCAAAATTACAGAAGAGGAACGTCGACAAATTTTTAATAATTATTGGGAACTCGGTGATATCGACAAACAAAGATACTTTATTGCAAATAGCATGAAAGTGGTTCAGCCGAAGTATCGCTACGTTCGTGAGGGTGGCGTCAGAAAACCACGAATGAAAAATAATCCATTTCTCTTTAATCTAGCAAGCAAAAGCGTTCGGGTTTGTAAATTATACTTTAAGAATACGTTGGACATCAACGTTCACCCGATAAGAACAGTGCTTGAGAAACAAAATAAGGTCGCTAATACGGTAATGGAAATGGATAAACGAGGAAAATATGATCATCATCCAAAAGTGGAAGAGACTATTAAGCAATCCATAAGAGAACATATTCGCTCAATTCCAAAAATAGAAAGCCATTATACGCGAATACATCGAAACATTTTATTGATGGCAGCAAATCGATCGCTGATATTCATAAAGATTATGTTACCAATTGCAAAGACACTAATATTAAATTTGGTAATTACACCTTATTCTACAGAATTTTTACCCAAGAATTTAATATTTCATTCTTTCAACCTAAGAAGGATTTATGTGAATTGTGTATAGCGTATGGCAATGTAGAAGGGCAAGATAAAGAGAACATGAAGGGCGAGTACGATCATCATTTAAATGAAAAACAACTATCACGAGAAGAAAAAAATAATGATAAATTAAAGTCTGAGACAATAATTGCAGTTTACGACTTACAAGCGGTTTTTCAATGCCCTAAGGGAGATGTTTCTACGTTCTACTATACCTCAAAACTAAATGCTTTAAATTTTACAATTTATAACCTATTAAATCATAATACTAATTGTTATGTGTGGGATGAATCGTGTGGCAATAGAGGTGTTAACGATTTAGGAACATGTGTTTATAACTATTTGACAAGAATTAACGAAAATGGCAAAGAAGTTGATGTCATATTTCACTCAGATAATTGCCCTGGGCAACAAAAAAACAAATTCATGATTGCTGTATACTTATTTGCAGTAAATGGGCTTGCAAATATTAAATCTATCACACATAAATTTTTAATAAGAGGTCACAACACTCAAAATGAAGGTGACTCTATTCATTCGCTGATCGAACGACAAGTCAAGAAACAATTGAAAAGTGGACCAATGTACACTCCTGAATCATTTATAACTGCTATCAGAGCTGCTAAAAAACAGGAAAACCTTTTCGAGTGTATGAAATATTTTATTCAGATTTTTATGATTGGAAAGATGTTTGTACTCAAATGGGTGTTAATTTAACTGTAAATGTGGATAAAGAGTCTGTGAAAATGACTGATATTAAAATCTTGAAAGTAGAAAAAATATCGCCCCGATTACTACTTTATAAAACATCTTACGCGGAAGTCAACTTCAAAGAAGCAATACTCATTAAGAAAAGAAAAACTATTAATGTAGAATTAAAACGAGTCTATGACCAAAAACCGGGAATATCCGAAAACAAAAAAAAAAGATTTATTAAAATTGGTCAATAAAAAGTTGATACCACAATACTACAGCTCATTTTTTAACTCGTTATAAATTTATATTTTTTTTTAGTTTTATTCATGTCTGAAATTTTTTGTGAATATCTTTAAGCTCCTTGTAAAAGTTGAAAAAATATATTTTTATTGTTTTTTATTTTATATAATTTATGAAATTAATATTAAAAATAAATACATTGAAATGTTTTCATTGCTTCGTTTTTATTTGATACCATCGACATAACTAAAAACCATTTTGAAGCCTTACTAGAAAATCGACACATCTTGAAATACATCTATGTATAAATTCAATAATTGAAATTAACAATTTGATATACAGTCATAACACTAAATATTTTATTCGTAAGTTAGTAATTTGCAAGAAAAGAGTGCTAAGTCAAAAAGCTCAACTTTGAAAGAACTTTTTTATTAGTTAATAACAATAATCCCTAACAAAGTTAAGTCATTATGAAATCTTAATTTTAACACAATTATTTCCACTAACAAAATACTTTTTATGAAAAATACAAACGAAATTATACTTAATCAAAACCTTAAAATTCATCTCCTGTAAAATAGCTTTTTTTGGATTATGTCATTGTTCTCGCAAATGAGCGATATATATAGCCAACACACAAATACAACGAAAATTGATAAATTAATATCGGGTGTACTGTATATTTGAAAATTACATTTATAAATAAAAACCGGAACGTATTTTCTTAGTATGTTTAATGCGGGTATTAAAATTTATATTATTTTCAAAATGTTAAATAAATAACAACAGATAAAACATAAATTCTAAATCATTCATTAGTAAACGGAAATGTATATTCTCAGAAGAGCTGCAAAAGAAATATGTTTGTTTTAAGCCATCAATCAATTCTAAATCTCAAGCTTTTTGAACAATTTGTAACATTGTAGTTTTGGTGGCTAATAAAGGAAAATATGGTTTTGAACAGCACATTCAAAAAACTTCAAAATGTTTAACCGATTTTTTTACCAAAAATTTTTCGCAACTTGATAACAAAGTATCGGCAGTAGCACATTAGCATTCTATACAACCAAGCATTATTTTAGTTTTAATTCGACAACATGCACAAATAAGCTGCCCAAAAAATATTTGATGATTCGGAAATTACGAAACGACTTTCTTCAGGGAAAACGAAAACTCGATGTATCGCTAACAACGTTATTGCACCGTATTGTATAGAAAACATTATGCAGGATTTAACAAAAATATCATTTTTATCAGGTTCCACTGACGGAGGCAATCATGGTGCAATTAAAATGTTTCCATTTCTAAATCAATTTTTTGATTCGCAATTCGGGGTCCGTACAAAAATTATCGAATTAAATTCTCTAACGGATGAAACTGCAGATACCATAAGTGAATACTTATTATCCTGCTTACAAAAATATGGTATTTTAGAAAAATGTGTAGCCTTTTCCGTTGATAGTTGCACAAAGGAGCCTTTTCCGTTGATAGTTGCACACAAATTTTGGAGGATTGAAACGAGCTGGACAGAATAACGTGTACAATCTGCTCAAAGCTAAAACCGGAAAAAATATAGTAGGTATCCACAATGCGACACAACACGGATTTGACTCAATGACGATCGATCTGGAGTCAATCATTTTAAAAATATTTAACTATTTTTCTATATACACAGTTAGAACGGAATCTTTAAAAGAATTTTGTGAGTTTGTGGAAATAGATTATAGATCGCTAACTAGACGTTCAAAAACACGACAAAATAAAAGGAATAGAATTAGAGCAAAATTCTATATTAGAAGTAAATACCATAATCAAATCCCTAGCCATTATACTTTCACAAACATATGAGGATGGTTTTCTTCCATTAAAAGTAAAATGTATATTAAATGCAAATATTCAAAATGGTTTGGATCGTGAAGCGGAAACATTCAAAATAAATTGCATTAATTGTTATAAAAAGACTATTTAAAATTATGGACTGATCAATTAGCAGAATTCGACTGCTTCATGTGGATGAAATTAGATGGTATTGCGCAGTGGAAGGATGTCGAAGCCACAATTATTTACCTCGCCATAAAAAACATTAAAATAGATGATGGGAAAAATATTTCTTTGTCTTGTAATAGATGGGCAGAATATTTCAAAATAAATAGTAATCTGGAATTGTGTTCAGAATTACTTAAAATATGCCAATATTTCTTTCCGATTTCTGGACAAAACGCAAATGTGGAAAGAATTTTTTCTATGATTAGTGGACAATGGACAAAGGAGCGAAATCAAATGAAAATTTCTACAGTTAAGGGTATTTTAACAGTGGTTTATAACTATAAAAATGTTAATTGTGAGGATTTCTATGATGAAATTAAGAATAATTACCAATTGTTGCACCAATTTTTTTTGAAAATTTAGAATACTTAAAACAAAATACGAATGAATTAAAATACATATGTTAACAAATATAATCAAAAATTAGATGTACTACATCGTAATTTTAATACAGGATTTTTAATAAATGCTGAAAGCCTAGAGATTTTAACTACTACTAGTGCCATCTACTAATATTCTCCGGAATTATATCATGTTGGCACATGATATCGACGCGATTTCCTTAATAGTTATTATAAGTTATTTGATAACAATACCGAATTTAAATTTATTTTTTTAAAATATCAACGGAATATTTAGGTCGTCATATGTATACTGTCGAGTCATTATACGTACGTGAAGTCCTTCGGTTAGATCATGGTGTCGGGTGAGAATATAGGGTAAAATAGCGGTAACAAGCAGCATATGATGAGATGACCGATAGATGTGAATTAAATAACCTAACCAATCTATTATGACTGATGCCGAATACATATGATGAATATTCGTATCCTATACCTCAACCACAACCCAAATTAATAAACTAACAAAATCTAATCTAGAGTCTGAGTTTAATTGAGACTAACATTTTAATACATTTAAGAAAATAACTTTGCTGCGATTCGACCTAGTTGTTTCTGTGACTAACATCCTTTCCTAAAGAACCTTATCTGTTACGGATGCAAGCAGAGCCTGGGCCCGCATAATGCTGAAATATTATTCTGCAACGGTCAGTTCATACAAACTCAAGAACACCGCAAATAACATTGCATACTTACAATGTGTTCCACAAACGAATTGCCAGCGACACACTGATCACAGCAATTCGTTTGAAACAATATTTTCAAAATAAATAATTATTGTTTTTTTTCTTTACATCAGAACGAAAATAAAACTTCAACAATGAACATCTAAACCGCAGAACTAAAAGACACAGAAACGAACACGGATCCAGAATTTCTCCAGAAATAAACGTCTGTTGAACAACAAGAACTAATAAACAATTATATAGTAATAAATTGAACTATTGTTTTTAATTATTCTCAAATTATTGGGGGTTATAAGTGGATTGATCATCAAATTGTTGATATAATTTGTTATTTGATTGTTGATATTTAAGGATTATGGTAACGTACCTAGGATCGCCATTATGGTTGGCCCATACGCCTACTATATCATATCATGAATTGAAAACAAACTTCGCTGGAAACAACAGCCCAGATTCACCACCACTAGTCTCGAAATCACAAAGTGATATATTATTCAGAAATTCGTTTAATGAAGAAATACCAATAACGATGCCGTCTTCTAAAAAACACTGTTCAAACTTTGGCTCAGTTTAAATTTGAGTTCAGTGGAAGTGGCTCAATTTCAGTTCAATGACAACTATAAAAACAAAAATTGGACTTGAACTGAAATCGGCGTCATGTTTTTTGCTAGGATTTTTTTGTTCTTTTTCGTGGTGAACGGTCACTTTCCGTCTAGTGTAATAAAATTGTATTAATAAATTGAAAAGAAAAAGTGAAAGTGGTTTTATTATACGAAATCAATATTTGAACAAGAAGCAACAAAAGAAATACAGTCCACTCAACCGAAAATCCAGCCTAAATATTAAACATAAATTTGGTCCGTACGAGCATAAGTAAGTTACAAAAAGCCATTTTGTGGCACTTTCAATAATTTCAACGTCGCATTAAATTTCAACAAAAGCCATTTTGTGGGGCTTTCAATAATTTCAATGTCAAATTAAATTTCAACAAAGAGCCGTTTTGTAATATAAAATTTACAATTAAATACAGAGGTGTTTATGCACTCAAAACACACATGAAGAGTGAACGACATAAAAGTCGTATTCGTATGCAAAGCTCTTCAACTTTATCAAATTTTTTTATAAATTCGAGCGCAACCAACCATGATGAAGTAACTATTTCAGAATTAATTTTGACTTATCATGGTGTTAAACATCACCATAGCTATTTATCTCAAGATTGTGGAAACAAATTACATTCGATAGTTTATCAAGATTCAAATAATGCCAAAAAAGTTAGATGCGGACAAACAAAGGCCGAAGCTATTGTCGAATTAGTGTTAGCACCACATTCTTTAGAACTAATTTTAAAAATGCTACAAAATAGTCCATATTCCATTAGTGCTGATGCCTCCAACAAAGGCAACAGAAAGATGTTTCCGATATCTATCAGATTCTTTGACCTAGAAAAGGGGACTATAGGTGCAATATTAAATTTTTACGAAGATCCAAACGAACAATCAAGTGCTATTGCTGATAAAATTATGAAGTGTATACAAAATGCTGGTATAAGATCGAACCAATTAGTATCATACGGAGCAGACAATGCATTCGTAAATTTTGGTAAGCACAATTCTGTATTCGTTCATTTAAAAAATCATTTTAGTTTGCCAAACTTAATTCCTGGACATTGCAATGTCCACATTCTGCACAACACAGCTAAATTTGGATTCGCATTACTGAGCTACGATGTAGAAAATCTAGTCTCAAAAGTATATTCAGTATTTTCATCTTCAGCCAAGGAAGTTGAAAACTTAAAAGAATTTTGTGAATTTGTAGATTGTGAATACTCCGCTATAATTCGTCATGTTCCAACAAGATTTTTGTCATTATATGCAGTAGTTGACAGACTTTTAAAAAACTGGAATGCCTTAAAAAGTTATTTCATCAGCAAGGGTGAAGAAAATGTAAATAAAGGAATATGGAAATTTATAGAATATCATAAAGATGGTATCCAAAATGAATATTCATTGGCAGAATTATACATTTTCTTCGTATATAACGTGATGCATCTTTTTCAAAATGTAATGAAAACTGTTGAAAGCAATTATATTCCATCGCCTCAAATATTAAAAATTTTTAATGATTTAAAAAAAGAATTAGTTTATCGTAAGGAAAAACTGTTTTTCGGATTTGAAGTCAACCAACATATAAAAAAAACTAAATTACTCCGATAGATATATATTGGAAGTAGAAGGTGTCCAAATCTATACGAGGATGTTATCATATTTGGAAAAATGGTTTGATTTCAGCGAAAATTCATTTTTCTTTATTTGCAGCCCATTCAACTTAAATGAACGCATAACTCTAGAACAAGCCTGCAAAGTAGCTTCTTTATTTGGAATAGTGTTTGACGGCGATCAGTTATTTTCAGAAATACGTGTTCTAAATGAAGTTTTTCCCTCATTAACTGGAAGTAATTGCACAGAAAAGTGACAGAAAAAAAACAGTGCAAAGGATTTACAGATGTTCGTAGATTCATTCTGGAAGCAATATAGTGCTTTAAAATCGCTAAAAAATTCCCATAGACCAATAGGATTTGTGTTTGGTGTTCCATGTTTCTCATTTGGTTGACTCAGTATCTCGTTATTAAATTGAAATAAAGAAACCGATCCACAGAGATCTCACCATACAAGAAGTCATGGAGATTCTAGCACAACAAGCACGTGTACTAGAAGTAATATCGTCTACTGATTGTAAAGCATCAAATAAAGAATCCATTGTCAAAAATTCTCCAAAATCAAAGTATTCAATGGTGGTTACCGAACCAAAAAACACAATCGCGTGTCATTAATGTAAGTCTGAACATTTGATCTACAATGACTGACTTGTCATATTTTCTCCCACACCAAATTACGGGTTGTCTTCAACGGGTCTTCCAAGTCATTGTCTGGCCTGTCATTGACTGAGATCCTAATGACAGGACCAACAATCTAACCAGAATTATTTTCGATTCTTATGCGGTTTTGAAAGTATAATGTAGCTCCAGAGCATTGTATGCTTCAACAGATTTGGCAGCGTGGTTCTCTAAGAGTCTCTGAATATTTACCAATTGAATACTGTCACCTACTGCACTACGAGTGCACCATTCTTGGCCGTCAGAACTTTAAAACAATTGGCCAGTGATGAACATCAAAACCATATGAGTGTTTCTCAGCATTTGTTGGAGAATTTCTATGTTGACGACTATTTGGGTGGAGCAAGTACTATCGAGCCTATCTGATAGAGAAATTTTTTTGTATCATGGTTTTTCCAATTAAAACTATTGCTGAGTTAAGCGAGTTTGAGCTCCGTTTAGAAAACACCGATCTTGTGTCAAAAGTGATAATTTAATAAATGAATCCTAAATCATATGAATTTTACAAAAATAAATTCAAATATATTAATTTTTTCATAGGTCCGTAAATTGAAAGGATCTCATCAGTGGAGAGTATTTTTCGATTTATTGCCACAGACAGTGTGTACCATGAATTTAATTTAAATGGAAAGTCGGGTAAAAGGTCTTTAAATTCCTTAATGCTTTCTAGTACCGTTTTACTTGGTAAATTATAGATATTAATAATTAAAAAAACATCAAATTAATTTAATTTTTTAATCACTAATTTCAGACGCTTGCGGTGGTACACTTGGCTAGGAAAATTTCGAGAAGAATATTCGGATAATCGAAATAGTACGTGTACTTAGTATTTTATAACTATGTACATGTTAGTAGATGTAAGAGTAATCATTAGAAATTAATATTTATTTTAAAATAGAAGTACAATAAATTATTACAAATTTAATTGAAGGAAGAAAAAAGATATTCGAACATGCGTTCTACCTTGCTAAACCGTTGCGAATTAAAAAATTGTTATTTTAACTATGACGTGAAAAAATTTAAGTACGGAATGAATATGGATTTTTATATTAAAACTTAGAACTTTTGAATTCATCATACATATTCCTAAATCACAAATTTCAAAACGGTTTGATTGTTGAACGCATTATTATCCACCCAGTATGCAATTTTTCCACTGTGTGGAAAAAATAGTTTTAATTCTATACCAAATTCCATACTAAAAAATATCAGACACAAAAATATTGGTTTTGGAGAGAAATTATTTTGTTTCTCTTTCTATTTCACGGTTTTGTTTTATTTTTATAAGTTTTTATTTTGTATCTCCTCTCCAGTTGCATTTGACAAGTTGGCGGATAACTACGCGCGTACAGCTGTGCGTGCAAATTTTTTAACAATATATATGTATAATGTTTTTAATTATTAATTGAAATTTTTATAAAGTTTGCTTTATAATAATAATAATAGTGTTTTATAAGTGATTCATGAACGATGTACTATACTAGAAAGGTAATAAAAATCTATTTTAATATGGCGTCGCCCTATTAAAGACGACGTAAATTGTTGATGAAATTTTTTTCTTCTTACTTTTTTAAAATGTTCAATATGCGGGAGTTGAAGATATCAAATCGGGAGGCAATAATGAAAAAAAATATTATAAACAAAATATATTTCCTGTATTGATATTGAAATAAAATATATTTTTTTTAAACAAATAACAAAAATCAGTATTTTCGGAAAAAAAAATTAGTGCTAGTTTCATACGAAAAATACTAAGGAAATCGAATTTATTTTACGTAGAAGTGTTTAAAATTAGTATGGACAAGTGTATAAAAAAACCCGAATTTTCAAAGAAATTCCACCTTCTTTCATATTTAATTTTTTCTCTTTTTAGTTGGGATGCACACTGACACCGGCATTTTTGTGACACTTTTCTTCCGCGAGTAGTACGGATTTCCGTGTACTTAATATGATTCTTTCCATAGAAAGAGTGAGGTTTTTGCACGCGAATGTAAACGAAATTCCGTTATTATTTTTTAAAATTTTTTTTTTGCATTGAATATTGGGCAATTCTAACAAAACTGAAAAGTTGAACCGGTAACACAATTTGTTCCGGTTTTCGACCAAAAAATTCGGATTGTGTTTCAAAATTATAGCAGCACGAAAGCGTTGCTGTATATGTACATATTTATAATTTTTTATTTTTTCTGCGAGATGCCATTACGGTTGTTGTGAAAATTGTATGTGACGAAAGTATATAAATTTAGCGTGTTCATGGTGGCGTGGCGTTTGATTACGGCAAGATAAAAGGTTTAAAGCTAATTATCAAGAATTTTTTTGGATCAAATTTTACCAATTATTTTTTTACAGTCATTTTATGATATAAGAAATGGCGCAGGTGCCAAGTTTCAAAGAATACGCAAACATGCGTACAAAACCGGAGGTGGAGAGCCCTTGGATATGGAGCAGTGGATTATTGGAATAGATAACGATACAAATAAATTGTTTTGCAAATACTGCAAAATTTTGTTTTTTTGCAAAGAAATTCATTATCGATCGTCATGCCTAAGTAAAAGTAAAAAACATATGCAAGCAGCAAAACCGTTTAGTGAACTTCGACAACGTACAATAAATTATAATCAAGACAAACAAGCCCGAAATAAACGTAATAGTTTAGAATTTCATTTGTGCATGTATGTAGCTTGCCATCAGTCAATTTTACCCGTTGGACATTTAACTGATTTGATAAATACGAAGTGCCGTTTAAAATCATAAATTAAAATTCGTCGAACCAAATGCACAAACATCATTCAAAATATATTAGCAACACATTTTCAAAATGACTTAAAATCGGATGTCGGAAATTCGCGGGTCGGAAATTTGGTTTAACATTGTTGTCCAGCTTTGATTAATGCTTCGTCTAAAATCACTTGTGCTGTCGTGACATTGTTGTATTGTCTTTTTGTTCATCCCTTTTATTTAGTGGTTCGACGAATAAATGATGGAGCGACACCAAAGTGTGCCCTTGTGCGTGTGTACGAGCGGTTAAAGTGTATATTAATATTTTTATTTCTGTTTTTCTTGTTTTGTGTTTTTGGCGCATCATGTTCGTTTTCGTTTTGCGCCACCCATGAATTGCATGGGCGAAAACGAGAAATCTATAGAAAGGAAACTATTTTTCTGCATTTTTGGTTCTAGAATTTTGGTTAGTTTTATTTTTATTCTAGATTGGAATTTGATTCAAAAATAAAGTCTCATTTTGGTTGTGGAAGTAAAAAAAATAGTTTTTTTTTATTTAGTTAGTTATGTAATGCACGTGGACAACCTCCAAACGGATTATCAACCCATAACTCAGGCACGCCACCAACATAACGCTGACATTGTAAATCCCATAGAAATACAAAACCCATAATATTTTTCAATTCAGTAAATTCCATATTCGCAACTATTATTCAAATATATATAATTCAAATATATCAAATTTAAATGTAAATTCATTTTATTATTTTTCTATTTCTTAGAAGTTTCATTCAAATAAAATGCTTGCATCGCATTTTATACACATTGTAATCTGTATAGCATTTTTATTATATAAACCTGTTACACGCTATACAGAAGATTAATCGTTAAAGTAATTTTGTACATGTATAAGTGAATACACTAACCGTAGACCATTCGCGTCTTTTTAATTATCAGGGGAACGCTGACACCGTGTTAAAAGTTTATAAATAAGATTAAGGGTCGGCTACACCTCTTAACTAGTTATCGACTATTTTGGGATATAAAAAAATCGGTCGAGTCTTAAACATAAAACCAGTTGAGTTGTTCGAGTAGAGTAAAATTGTTGGTATTGAAGTAGTGACTGATTTTTTGATTTTTTTTTTGTTTTGATATATAAAAGACATGTTAAGTCGTAAGAATTAAAAATAATACCAATTAACGGTAAAATATTGTGATTACTTACGATAATGAGGTTATGTTTATAATATGAATGTAAAAAGAAATATTATGATTGGACAAAATATATATTAAGAAGGAGTCAATTTTGTTGCCTTGATTTGTTGATATAATTTTGGTGAAATGGTACGATCAAGGAACGTACAAAATTTTGTGTTTTGGTCGTTTGTCAGCTTGGTGCTGATTCAAATTTTGTTTTTATTTGCAAAGAAGTAGAGTGAATTGGTATCGGCAATCTCCGCTGTCGCCAGCCATACAAGTTGCCATTCGAGGAAAGGCTGCCTTACGGGGCCTAAAGTGGGTGATATTCAATTTACGAGTGTACCGCAATTGATGGCATGCTAGTTGAGAGTCGTGATTAGTGGCACAACGGGGCTGAAATTTATTTTAGTGAGACAACGCTCAACATTTACGGTTGGCGAGTCAACGCCCGACATTTTCGGTGGCCCATAAGGTCACGTACATTAAGGTAACCAAGACCATTCATTTCTATGGATTTTCAATGAGGCCATTTAACGGTTTTGGGCTAAACAACGCCCAACAACTTTATTCACGGTTGGCGAGACAACGCCCAACATGTTATTTTGGTAGCCTATCAAGGCCAATACATTTATCGGCGGGTGGGCCGCAACGTTCTAAGGTTAAGGCGATAGGACGCCCAATGAAAAATATTCCAGTATCCAAGGCAAAAAAGTTACCCAACGAAAAAATGATTAATTTCAACATCAGTTTTAAAACACCATCGACTGATCAATGTTCCCAATGCTTAATATACACCGAAAAGATAAAATTCAGCAAAGATTCAGATGAAAAAAAGAATTTAATGACAGCCAAAACAGTTCACAGTTTAAGAGCAAAGGCATTTTACACTTTGGCTAAGGAAGAATCTGATAACATGATGACATTTTCATTTGACTGTCAAAAAAATATGCCTTTGCCAAAACTTAATGACCAGGCAGCATATTTTAGTCACCAACTCAACCTGTACAATTTTGCTATTGTGGAAGTACCTATGGACTGAAGAACAACGGCCGAAAGGATGCAAAGAAATTTCTTCTGCTGTTTTCAATCGGCTCAACAACAAAACTTTGTGGTGCATTTCAATATAATAAGACTGATTTGTGACGGGGTGCGGAGCACAAAATAAAAACAGTGTAATAATATCTATGTGCTCTTATTGGCTTAAAAATAATGCGCCTCAAAATATAAGTGAAATGCAAATCATTTTTCCCGTGCCACGACACTCCTACATACCACCGGATCGAGTGTTTGCATTGCTTGAAAAACGTACTAAGTCAATAAACACAATTATTAGGCCCAACCACTATCAGAAAATTTATTCGGAGTATGGTACGGTGATATCTTTAGGAAGCCAAGATTGCCCAATATACGACTGGAAGACTCATTCTTCATTTTATTATAAAACAACAGGAAATTGGCACTTTGAATTTGACAAGTCGAAGCGCTTTATTATAAAAAGATTGCAGCGCGGAATTGTCGTACGGGGTGAAGTCGCTTACCGATCAGACATATCCGGAGCACAGTCGGTTTTAAAAAAAGGTGTGAACATTCTAGAAATGCTTCCCGAAAAGCTAAGCAATGGAAGAGCCATTAATTCTGCGAAATTGAATGAAGTAAATAATTTAAGGACGAAACTTTTCGGAGATAACTGGAAATCTCATGAAGAATTATTTTTTACAAGGACTTATTGGACGGCACTCCACCGGAAAATGATTTAAATACACACAGAAAAATATGCGGTGTCAGTTCGTTTTGTACTCGAAAAAGTATTTTTTTTTTATTCAATCGAATAAATCTTTCAAAAATTAACTCCGCTTCAAAGGATAAATAATTTTAAATATCCAGACAGAGACTTGTTACGATTACATGATCGTAACAAGCGCTGTTTGTATTTTATTCCTCTTGGTTTGTGTCCTCGCTTTCGGAGTTGTTTAATGTTTGTACACGTCGTGGTGATGGCGCGAGGGTGAGAAAGATGATGGGAGAGAGAACAATGCGCATCGAGTGTGTGTGTAAAGCAAAACATTCCATAAGAATGTTTTTCTTATATGCCTCTCTTCTTATATGCCAATTCGCATTGATGTAAACGAGAAACAGAGAAGAAAGACGATTTTTCTGGAATGTTTTGCGCGTTATTTCGGCGTAAGAATTTTTTTTTTCGATTTGAGGCATTCGAGTTGTGATTTTTGAGTCGAGTTTTTGATTTGGATAATCAAATTTGGGTTTGATTTTATAAAGCCTTGTTTTTGATTGATAAGTAAAAGAAAGTATTTTTGGAAGGAATAATTTAATAAATTGGACATTTTTTGTTAAGAATACCTTAAATATGGGTAATAAATCGTTTATGTTGCTGTAATATGTTAGTATTGTAGTGAATAAAAAGGGGTGAAAATAAATTAAAAATATTTATTAAAGTGTTTTTTTGTTTTGAAGAGTGTTCTCGATTATTATATACAAAACGAGTGAAAATTAGAAATACAGTTGTTCGGGATTGGGATGAAATAAACGGTGTAGTTTTCATTACCACATTAAATCAAAGTTTTAACTGTACCTTGTTGCGTTGTTGAGTGTGTGGGCGGATGACCGAGGCACGTGCACATTACATAACGGATATAAAGTTTTCCACGGGTACCGCATATTTTCATCGGGTGCCGTATATTTCAACGGGTGCCACATATATTTTCGACGGGTACCGCATATTTCCACGGGTACCGCATATTTTCAACGGGTGCCACATTGTTAAACGGGTGCCGCATATTTTCAACGGGTGCCACATTGTTAAACGGGTGCCGTATATTTCAACGGGTGCCGTATATTTCAACGGGTGCCACATATATTTTCAACGGGTACCACATATTTTCAACGGGTGCCGTATATTTCCACGGGTACCGCATATTTTCAACGGGTGCCACATTGTTAAACGGGTGCAGTATATTTTCAACGGGTACCGCATATTTTCATCGGGTGCCACATATATTTTCAACGGGTCATTTTTTACTACTCAACGGGTGCCGCATATTTCAACGGGTGCCACATTTTTAAACGGGTGCCGTACAATATCAACGGGTGCCGTATATTTTCAACGGGTGCCGTACAAGTTCAACGGGTGGCCAACCGGCTATTTTAATTTTGGCATCGGGGAGAGGCCCCGCACCGGTCATTTTTTTTTTGGTTAGTATTAATTAAGGTACGATTTTTTTTTATTTGATTTTTATTGTTATTTCATTTTTGATATTTTCTTATTTAAATTTTTTATTCTAAATTTTTAAATTTTTATATAAACATTTTTTGTAATCGAGCGCCGAATAACGGTCGCGCGCTCGATGTGCATTGTTGCTTTCTCTCTTTCTCGTTTCTCTCTCTCGTTCTCCCTTACTTGTTTTTCCTCGTGGGAAGAGGGTTCTTTATATTATTTTTTTTGTTGTGTTTAAATAAAAAAATTAATAAATAAAATGAACTATTAAAATTTTTCGGTTTTGGTGTGATGAGGGGGGCGTTCCCATCCTGTGTCGGTGTAGTGTTTGCAGTCCCTTGGTGCCCGCATCCAATTTCGTAACCAGGGATTAGCTCTGTTTGAATCCGAATGGATGCGCGCACCAAGGCACCTCTACCGTTATTATTATTTTTATTATTTATTTTGAATATTCGGTTCGTTTCTCAAGTTCCGGCCGACGAATTTCGGCAGAACCCGGTTTTATTATTATTTGCGTTCCCCTAACTTTCTGTATGATCACGGTGTAAGCCAGGAGCCCTGCATGCCTCAAACCCCACGACCTTAGCACTTCTCCGCTGAGAACGTAGCCGGCAAAAACCACCGTGGAGGCCTCTGCAGGGGCTTAAGTGAAATCTGCAGGTTGGCAGTAGCCAGCCTGTAACAGACTATTTCAAACAAATTAATTTTATTTTCTAAATTTGGTGTAAAAGATAGTTGTATTACTTTAGATAACTCATTTAACTTTTTTTGGATTAAACGGGCGTCATTAGTTTTTGGAAAAACATATTTTGGATTTATTAGAGAACACCTGTTGGAGTTTTATCTCATCACATGAACGAATCTACTTTAGCCATCTGTTTTATAGCGAATTCTCTTAGTTCAATTACACGAAGTTATTTTGGGTGTAACAAATTGCACCATTTAGAGTTTATGCATATCTTCTGAAAATATGTATATGGTATATTCTAGTCTGATGCAAATTAGCGATGAACGCGACGCAGACTATTTTAGACCAGAAACAGCGTAATATGTATATGGCTATTTTGAATGCTTAAACTTGGAACATAAATTGATTTATCAATATTACAAATTTTATTTACAACCCTAATATTCAAAAACGCCAAGTATTCGTATTTATGAACAGCAGACGAGCCAAATTCAAACACCATATGGGTTCGAAAACCGGACAAGTGGTGCAGTGGTTAAAGCTTCGGCACTTGGACCGGGAGGTACTGGATTCGAATCCCATCAGAGGCTAGATGCAAATCCGGGGCATTGGGGAAAAAACTCAGGATAAAATTGGTCAACATTATCGTAAGCCATTTAATCGAAGTACACGGTACGTATCCGAGTTCCGAAAATAAACTATTATGGGCCCAAGCTACGGCATTATTATTTCCTAAATTGTGCGAGAACTACGATCCCGATAAACATGTAAGTGAATTTTTATTTATAACAAAATTATGCAATTACAAAAATCTTAACGTTCCAGCAAATATTTTATGACCCAAACGACAGAGGCGGTTTTTTTGGATATCGTCTTCGGACAATAAACAGATCACTTGGGAATTCATCACGCAATTCTTATAAAATAGCAGCTCAATCCGATCAAATAGTCACAGAAGATGAAGAGATAGCAGACCATAGAGACGACATAGCATTGCTCAAACAGGCGTGCCCATGCGATGGATTTCCTCATTCGAATAAAAATTTTTTATTCGAATGAGGAAATCCATCGCGTGTCGCCCAACTATTTTTACATTTGAGGAATTTCCAAGGTTCTTAGATACTGCAGGATTGGTATGTAATTTATTTATCATATACATAGTAAAAAAAATTGAATTTTCAACATTAGGTTTTACCAACTTTGTCTCCCAAATTTAAATTTTAACTGTAATAATGCATAATACTCTGATTATTACGTGTATTTTCTCTCTTTTAAAGATTTTTGAATTTTTCAACTGGAATTTAAAATTCAACCAATTTTAGTTTCCTCTTTAAATTTGAGAGAAATAATATATAATGCGCGTGGGTGTAAAGTGTGGGTTGGTGTGGGTGGGTGTGTGTGGGTGGGCGTGGGTTTGGGTGTGTGTAGATGGGTGTGGGTGAGTTGGTGGATGTGGATGGGTCTGGGTGGGTTAGTTGTGGGTGGGTCTGGGTGGGTTTGAGTGAGTGGGTGGGTCCAAGATAATTGTATTTCTCTTAATCCGTCTTTTTATTAGCTCGTTTGAAGTTTTTGAATGGATTACATAACTTTACTAGTAAATTTACGGTAAACCATTTAGTTTTTACGCTATTTGCCTTTTTGTTACTCAACCTATGACTCATCGCCTACCTGCGCGATCCGTAGATTAATTTTTATTGCTTATTTTTTCCCTCCTTCTTTTATTTATATTTTGCTTTTTTCTACTATATTACAAAATTTTTACTAATACAAATCAGTATAGATACTCCTGATGATGACCTAACAAGTCGAAATCGATCAAGTGATTTTTTAAACTTTTTGAAAAATATTCAAAATATTCTGCGAAACAAAAAACAAGTGATTAATAAAAATGTGTTTATTAAGTATTATTAAGGTAAACCATTTAATTTTCAATAAAAATCTATTTTTCAATTTCCATGTAATTTTACGTGAAAAGGTTCGGCAACTTTGCCCACATAAAATTTCATGTAAAATTCAATGCATTTTTTTACTGTGTACATAAGATTAGTAATATTGAAATAGTTTACATTGTTTCTTAACAGCTTCATAATTCCAAATAAGTCATTTAGCTTATAATTAGCATATTATTATAATTAGTTTAATATTGTCTTTCCAGATTGATCAAGACTTTGACCTAGTGTATGGAGAATGCTTATTCCTAAACAAAATTTTGGAAATCGGTCGACATCGCCAAATTAAACTGTATGAGGAATGTACTCTAGAATATGAAAGTAATACAAGCTTAAAATGTTTATGAAACTATGTTAAGTTTGCTAATTCGTTTGAAATTATATTTTCAGAGTTTGATGATAAGATTAATGCTCTATTAGTATTAAAGACCCTTTGTCGAACTTACCGAACTAAACATCGCAGAACACCAGAAACTAATATAAGTCCATATTCGTTCTATGTATTCGAAAAAGTAAGTTGTCTCCTGAACTCTACAATTATTCTTTATATTTAGTAAATTATTGTTATTTTAATGAAATAATCCGAATTGTTTATCAGACTGGAACTACGCCAGATAACAAAATCAGCCAGCCGCATTTGATATTACGGGAACATATAAGTCGGAGATATTTTCCTACAAAATAAAATTGGATGGCAAGGAAATACCTATTGACACAACCACAAGTATTGAGGCTTTTGTAACCTTATTCAAAGCCTTCTACGTGTTTAATTACCAGTATCCGGAAGATCAAAAAAGGTTTTTTCAATTTATACAAGAAGCGTTTTTTAAGTTAAAAAAAACAAGTTAACCCCAAGATTGAAAGAGCTACAAAATACGTTGGGGTGTTAAAATAGTTTATTGAATCTATGTTATTATTATTATAATTACATCTTGATTTTTTTTGATAACTTTATTTTAGTTAAATTTTTTTAAGACAATTACAATATGTATAGTTGCCGGATTAAAAACTGTTCAAGAACTTACAAAGATTTTAAAATTTATGCAAAACACCTAAGGTTGATTCATAATATAACAAATTCGCAATTCGGTCAATTATTTTGTGGTTATAATAATTGTGATGCCGTATATGAAACTTATTGTGGCCTAACCAAACATTGCTTATATAAACATGTTCCTAAATGTGATAGTTCCATACTAGTTTCCAATTTAAGCCTCACGTGTGATGTAGTATGCGATATAAGTAACAACGACGTAGAAATTACTTCTAATCAAAATTATGTTGGGCGTCAAATCCTTACTCAATCAATTGAGGATAATTTACCAGAAATACGAGATGAGTTTATTACCGATTTTATGAGATTAGGTCTAAATTACAACCAGCAAAATTGTATTTTACAGCTGGTTTCTACATTTACTCAGTCATTACAAGTGAATATAAGAAATAACATTTTAAAACTCAGTAACAATGAAGATATTAAGAAACTGCTACAACCCGAGCTCCAAATGATGCAAAATCCGTTTAAAATGACAATTTTACGTACAAACGTCGGAAACAAATTTTTTGTCAAATACCTGCTCCCAAAGAAATTGCCGTTTGCGTAAGAAGCGACCGAGTATGGGACAAACAAAATAATATTTATGATTGACGTCGGCATGCAGTGACAAATACTTTTGTTTATATATCTATAATTGAAACATTGTCTTACCTATCCCAAAATAAACATTTTTTGAAAAGAATTTTAGAACCATCAAATAACATACAAAATTTTCAGTATACAAAATGTAATTATTTTAAAAATAATTTATTATTTTCATCAGGACTTCCAAATTTTCATTTGCAATTATATTTTGATGAGTTGAAGTAGTCAACCCATTGGGATCTAAAACCGGAATTCATAAAATTCATTTTAAATACAAAGGATCAAAGGATCTATTTTCTCACTTAGCCACGACAACCTCTCGGCAAACTCTCTATACGGTTTAAGTGAATCATTTAAATCAAAATACTACTGTCGCTTCTGTAAAATGCAATCCAAAGACACTGAACAAGTTTTAATTATTTAGAAGATTAAAAGATTTATTAAATAAAAAAAATTAAAATTTGTAATATGAAATAATAGGTGCAATAAACACTTTATACTTAAAAACTTTGTTAATTATTTATATTCTTTGTTTTAATATTTTTAGTTATTATGAATATTATATATTTTATAATATTTATTTTTATTATTAATAGGGAAACCATGAACTGGTTTGGTGTAAATTATACTTTCCTATCAGATTTTTTGAAACATACGAAAAGAGTTATGCGGTGTTATTTGCTACACCAAACAAGTACAAATTTTCTTCGTTTGGTGTAATCTTTGTAATCCAGAAAATTTCATTCGAAACTTATTTTCGGTGATGTGTGATTACACAGGAAACATTACGAACAAAAAGAAGTTATAAAAAACGTAAAATCGGTGTTTCAATCACACCGCAAAATCTAAAATTTTTATTAATAAGGTTTAAAATGACGTATCCAAAAATAACTTTGCTTAAACCTAAAATCGGTGTAAATTGCTAATAACACCAGAAATGTTCAAACATTTATCTGTTTTATCGTAAACTAATTCATCCAGAAATGTTTTTTAGCGCTTTATTTTTAAAACCCTATTGGATACAATTTATGCTTATCCAAACGGTTGGATGCTATGTAACACCGATTCGGTGTTGTGGTAACCTTTTATTTTTCTGTGTGTATATGTGATGAGGAGGCATGGGATACCTTTATTGAGGGTGTTGATCTAAGGGTCTAAACATCTTCTTTAAATGTGTAACAGACTGTGGTAGGTAGATTTTAAAGATTTTTATGTTTTATGTAAGATGCTTTAAATTGAATTTTGTTTTGTATAGATATAAGTGTAATTTATGAATTTTTGTATTTTTTAGATTATTTTTTTGAATTAACTGAACTGTGATTTTTTTTTTTAAATAAATGTTAAACCTAACAGAAAATTTTTTTACGAAATACTCAAAGTTGCAACAAAAGGTACCACTTCCAGTAGACCGCGCATCAAAAGCAGATATTTCCAATGAATTGCAACAAAACGCAACACATCCAAAATTAAAAACAGTTTTTCCCCTAAAATATCACAATTTTCCAATTTTTTTTTTTGTCAACAGTAATCACCTTTTATTATCAAAAAACAATATTCGAGGTCTATATATGAATTAAAAAATTTTTAAAACGTTGTTTTTTTCATTTACCCAGGAATTTAAAAAAACGGAAATGATTCGGTTTTGATACTACTACACTCACATTCAAAATGGGCCGTACGAAAGCACAGGCGTTGATATACACAATGTTGACAACACTCAAGAAACGAAATAATAAGAGTTCGATATAGCTTTTTCTGCGACGTATCAACACCATTCGGGTTGGAGTTTTGTTTACCACAAGACATAAAGTTTTTTAATATTGGGCGCGATACAACTCGCCACAAAATAAAATGATAAATTTAAAAAAAAGATCAAGTGAATTAAATTATAAAACAGTGCATGCGAATGATGCACACAAAATAAATCAATAGCGTGTTTGTGGAAATTAAACGGAGTGTTCAACAATATACAACGAGAACGCTAAATTATCCTGATGATGACGTAACAAGTGGAAATCGATCGAGTGATTTTATAAACTTTGTGAACAAATTTTTTATTTAAAATATTCAAAAATCTAATTTTTTGCGAAATACAAAGAGAGAAATGGAAGTAGAAAAACAAGTGGTTAATAAAATGTGTTTATTGAGCCTGTTTAGACGAGTATTAAGTGCATGTTGTATCTTCCTCGTCTCTTACCTCTTTGCCTATAAACTAATTTTAGAGTGGGGATATTTGTGTGCATTTTTTCCTCTAAAATTTTTACTGCGGAACGAGTTGCTATACACTAATACAATCAAAAGGCAATAAAAAAAATGTTTGGTTCGAATTTTTTGTTTTTGATTTTCGCTGCTCATTTGTAATTTGACTAATGAAGTGTTAATAAGAAAAACATCCAGGATAAAAGTATTAAGCGAAAAAAATTTAGTGAATGTTATTAAGAAAAGTGTTATTAAAAAAATTGTCATCTAAATATTAATCTCCGGCTATATATATATATATATAGGTATATAAATATTTTAATTTAATTCAATTTTCTGTTTGTCATAAATCATACCACAAATAATTATCGACGTATACGCCGGTTTACTTGAAAAGTTTTGACATAATTATTTGTAGGTTAAACACAAACACAAACTGGATTATATTTGTGATTTTTCATGTTTTAAGTTCTTCCTTATTTTTAAACGTGTTTCAGGTTCGAGTACATACTAAACCATTTCAATTTTAAGTTCGGGAATATGTCGGATTTAAAAAAGTGTAATATTTTTTAAATAAAAAAGACAGTTTCGCCGAAGGATGATGATTTTGTTTTATTATCGTTTTACACTGTGTGCAGAATAGATCGTGTTGTCATTAGTGATTATATTTGAATTAACAGATTATACGAGTAGTGATATAGTGATTATTCACTAATATATTCGAAAGTTTTTTTTAAAAATTTTCAGCCTCGGTATTTCGATCAATTTTTCGTTTGCATCTATTTGTACACGTGAATATTGTTTCATAATTATTGAAGCTGATTATGAGTGGTTGTGTGGGACTTAAATGCTACGTTCAGGATTGTGATTCTAAGCAACGGGATGACACTCGACTGTTTAAATATTCCACTAAATATTATTCGTACCACGAAACATGGTTAAATTGTAGAATATTGGCTAAAAATACTATTCAAAACATTTTGAACCGCATTATATAGGAAAACGTAAACTAAAAAGAACAGCCATTCCAACTTTAGATTTACCTCAAAATGAACTAGAGAACTCAGACGTTACCAAAGAAAACAATTTAAATTTATCACTAGGCTTAAATGAAACCCGTACTGCTAAAGATTTCGAAGATTTAAACTTAGAACAGATTGCTTAGCTACCAGATCCATATTTCGATAAAGTAAAAGCTCCTTTAGAAATAGAGCAGTGATAGTTGTGAAACAGGGAAAAGAAATATTGCAGTGTACCGATCGATAAATCATAAATTTGTTAAAAAATTACCAAACTGCAACATGAAAAAACAGAATTGTACAAAAAAATTAAGAACTTACGAACGAAAAAATAGGCTAGCAAATAAAAAACTTGCTTATTTCAAACTTCAAGGTAAAATGCTTCTGAACACATTGGCTGAGCAGACAATGAAGAGTCAACATGCGATTTTTTTTTGTTTGATGGTTTTTGTCTGAAAGAAATTCGATTTACCATCAAACGTCACTTATTCGATGGCAATCCATAAAGAATTTCTTCCCAGGCACCAACAATTGATTTATGTTAAAATGTTTGAAAGAAAAAGTTGAAAGCTTAAGTGTTTTAGGCGGGCAGTGCATTTTGTTGTTTGACGAAATTAAAATAAAAAAAGATTTAAAGTATAGTTCTATCAGAGACTGTGTTGATGAATATGTTGATGTAGCGGCCGAGAAAAGATAGGCAAAATTAGGCAGCTACGTTTGTGTATTTATGGTCCGGTCCACGGGTTAGTTTAACAACTTCAGATACAATAACAAAACTTAATAGAAACCAATATACACTTATGTAAATCATTAGGCCTTACACATTAAGAGCTGTTAGTTAGCCAATATTCAATTTTAATAATTCCGTAAAAATCGTTTAAATTTTTCATCCTCCACATTTAATTAGATATCTCTCAGTATAAAAACATCTTGCTTGAGTACTCGCTTTGTGAATATTATCAGATTCGGGTATGCTTGGCGGTGTTCAAGTTCTTGAAGCAAAAACAGAATGAGTACATTATTAATAAACTAGAAAAATTAAGATCTAATCGGCTTCAGACATTAGTGGACAGCAGAGATAGCAGAACCCAGGAAAAGCTGCCTACGCGCAAGGCGAGCCATACACCGAGCGAGGACCACTGAGGAGGCAGTTTTGCGATCCCTGGAACATAAGGAGAGAAGGATGCATTTACGACACGCCATCAACTGTAGTAAGGCTCGTTGCTGGAGAAAATTAGTCGACGACGTTGAGCTTGATCCCTGGCGCCTTGGATATAAGATAGTGGTGAAAAAACTCGGAGCTCATACGCCAAGTGCTATCATGGATGCCCAAACGATGGAGTTAATAGTCAAAGCCCTGTTCCAAAGTCACTCGGAACGAGCTGAAGAACAAACAGAAAGCATAGCCGAGGTGCCACTATTCTCGAGCCAAGAGCTAGAAGCGGCTATTAAAAATATGAAGAATAGGAAAGCCCCAGGTCCTGACGGAATACCGGAGGCCGAGGTATTAAAAGATGTTCACATGCAAAACCCTGACATGTTGTTAAATATGTTCAACGCATGCTTAAAAGGAGGAATCTTCGCCAGGTGCTGGAAAGTTGCGCGCCTGGTACTCGTTAACAAAGGAAAAGGAGGAATAGACATATCTTCTTCCTTACAGCAGGAAAGGTGCTAGAACGATTAATAAAACCTAGATTATTAGCGGAAATCGCAAGAGGTGGAGATTTCTCTCCTAGGCAATTTGGATTTAGACCGGACCTCTCCACAATGGATGCCATAATGGAGGTCGTAGATGCGTTAAAAAGAGCAGAGAGTAGAAATCATCACTCCAGACATATTGTCCTGCTGGTGACTCTGGATGTAAAAAATGCGTTTAACTCTGCAAAATGGAGCGACATGCTGTATGCTTTGAAACACGGCTTCCGGACATCACCCTACCTGATCTGTTTTGGGGCCTGTGCTGTGGAACGCAGCATACGATGGGCTACTACGGGAAACTATGCCAGACGAAACATCATTGGTCGCCTACGCAGACGATGTGGCAGCACTTGTCGCAGCCCGTGACATTGTGGGAGCGCAGATCAAACTGAACCAGGTGATGCGTGTAGTAAATAAGTGGATGCCCGAGCATAATCTTGCTTTAGCACTCCACAAGACTGAAATTATCATACTCACGCAAAGAAGGATGGAGAGAACAATCCCATTTAAAGTCGGCACAGAAGAAATCACAAGCAGGCAAGCTGTGCAATACCTGGGAATCTGGCTGGACGGAAAGCTATACTTCTGGGAGCAAATGAAATACGCCGCCGACAAAGCAGCCAAACGTACGGCATCCCTAAGCAGACTGATGGCAAATACGAGCGGGCCCAGAACGTGTAAGCGTCGTTTGCTGATGTCAACAGTCAATTTTATCCTGTTATACGGTGCGGAAATCTGGGCAGAAGCGATGACCAAGGAAATGTACCGCAAGCGAGTGGCCCAAGTGCAACGTAGGGCGGCCATCAGAATTGCGTCGGCATATAGAACAGTACCGGAACCCGCAATTTTAGTAATTGCTGGTGTGATCCCGATCGAACTCCTCGCTAAGGAACGACAAGCGATATTTACAAGAAAGTCCGAAGGTTCGCGGAGGGAAATAAAAAGCAAGCAAAGAGTGGAATACGGACTACTTATCAAATTTAATTTAATACTGGAGTATTCACATTGAGGATTTACGGAGAAATAAAAAAAAATCTTCTGTTTATGAGGACATTTCTAACATGATTAAAGAAATGAATGTACTGAAATCGGTTGCAGAAGTAAAACTAAAAATAAAAAATTTAACTTTACCCTACAAATCCTGTTTATACTAGAAAAAATAAACGAGATCTTGCATTAGACAAACTTTTGCAAGTGTTTCGGAAAATTTAGAGTGATGCTAATCGAGAAGACGTGCGACCGAAAATAAGTACGATTCGGTCCAATTATAGAAAAGAATTAAAGAAAATAATCGGTTCCAAGAGATCGGTAATAGGTCGTGATGAAGTGTATCAACAGACTTCATGGGTGAACTGCTCAAGGGTGAAAGAACTGCTCCAGAAGGAGCTATTAACTAACTATTTGTATAATTCAATCACGAGAAAAATAACATTCCAGCTATTTCGATAGCTTGGAGGAGGGGGCACTCACACTGACAGCCATTAGTGACATTATCTTTGAGACACGACAGGGAAACCTTCATAAAAATTCGATTAAAATAAATGAGGAACCATGGACAGTTATTTCACCAACCGGCTTGGTAAATTCATCTACAACCTCTCATGAGGCGTTTATTTATGAAAATTCTTCTTCTCAGCCCTCACCACAGGTACAACAGGCACAGAGCACAATTTCTGGATATTTTACAAATTTTGTACTTAATTAAAAAAATATTTTTTCCTAATAAATAATTTGAATTACATTGAATAAATGTGTTTCGTATACTTTATTTTAATAACCATATTATAATTTAATAACTTAATCAAAACGTGGGTTACTTTTTCAATTTTTCTTATTTTTCTTCCGTGTTGTAATATGTAGATAATTTATCTCGGTTTTCTTTTGCATGTTGACTTTGATATAGATTTCGCATTCAACACCGTGACCGTAGGTATATCCCAGAACTACATTCACATTGTAGGCAGTAATTCCCTAGCATCGGATCATTCCCCGGTTATCATAACAGTCAGTAAAATGGTAATTGAAATTCACTCTAGCATATTTCTGGACGTCACCCAAGCATTCGATAAAATCTGGCATAGTGGACTAGAATTCAAGCTGCATAGAGATCTGCCGAGGCAATTCTATGCCATATTAAGATCTTATTTATCCAAAAAACATTTTCGTGTGAAATATGATGATGAATACTCCGAACTAAAGAAAATCTCTGCCACTGTCCCGCATTGGAGTGTCTTAGGATCAATCCTGTATTTATTATATACAAGGGATATTCCAACAATAAATGAAGGAACCATAACCACCTTTGAGGTTTGGAAGTAATGTTGCTGATTCCACGAGCAAACTCCAGAAGATTACTAATGCGGTTTGTAACTGGACTATGCGCTAGAGAATCAAGCTGAGAGACGAAATTCACGCATATTAATTTTATATATCAAAAGGCTTCCCATCTACCGATAGAAATTAACTCACGACCGGTGCCATAAGCAAACAACGATAAATATCTTGGTATGACTCTCGATGCCAAACTCAAGTGGAGAGAGCATGTCAAAAAAGAAAAAGAACTTAACATTAAGTTCAAAAAAATGTATTGGCTCATATGTAGAGGCTCTGAGCTTACAATTCACGACAACTTGCTGCTATATCAGCAAATACTGAAGCCGATATAGACCTACGGTATTCAACTCTGGGGATGTACTAAGCAAACAAACGCGAAAATGATACAGACGTTTCAAAAGAAGTTTCTTCGTAGCATCGTAAGTGCTTCGTGGTACACAAGAAATGAAGACCTTCACAGGGACTTACAGATGGAATACATCAAAGGTGAAATAAAAAAGGATGCTGCTAAATACGAAATAAAACTCCAGAAACATGGAAAACCTTATATTCACCAAATCATAGACAACCCTGTCGTTGAAATAAGACTCCAAAGAATGAGGCCACAACATACCAAATTAAAATTAGTATTTTAAATAGGTTTAATTAATTATGGGATTAACATCTAACAAATAAAATATACAAATTTAATAGTCAAACTCAACCTCATCTATGAACAGCTAGGGATTATTCTCCCATTTGTTAATATAGTCCAGCGCCTCATAGACATTCCTTCGGCAAAGCCTCAGTATCAGCTCCAGGTTAGCAACACACCGCGCAACGTACTGTCTGCAGCGCTCCTCAGCCTGAGCCATTTCTGGATGCGGTTCTGCACATTTGGTTTATTTTTAAAAATTCTGTTCTATCAAAGTCAAGGTCACATTAATCTAAGTCAACTCAAGTGTCCCACCTACTACAATTAACAAAATTGAGTTTTTCATTTGTAGCTTCTCCGTTGGTTGAAAAATATGAATGATTATTTTCTTTTGCGGGGGAGCTATGCATATAACAACACGCCATAGCCATATATGTCGAGTAATGATATGAATTAAAGTTTGAAATTTTATTAATTTATTTATAGTATTTTTATTAACTATTATCTTATTTATTGCTATTTTACTAATAATAATATGTTTGTACTTTTATTACTTTAAGAATTTTTTAAATAAAAATCACTTTAAGTGAAATAAACTTTTAAAAACTATAAGTTTAATATGATAGTGCAAATGCAATGAATGTTAAATCTAGCAGTTTTAATTTGGTTTGTAAGTAGGACTAGGATTTAATATGACCATTGATAAGATTCCTACTGGTGAGGTCTTACCAATTGGAGAGTGAGAACTATATGGTTATAAAATAAATAATCAGTAAAATGAACATATATGTTAGTTTTATGATTCTTTTCACATTCGATGATGTTTTATGATGACACACAGAAAGAAAACTTTAGTACATATTTAAAAGATGAACCAATTTAATTTAATTTAGATTAAATAATAAAATTCATCTATTTCATTTTTTATTGAATACGGTTTTTCCAGCACTTTATTCATTGCTAATTTGTATAAACACTTTGGCTGTTTAATTACAGCAGCCATTTTTCATTGATTAAATTTTTAAAATAGCACTTAAAAGTTGGCCCATCCAAAAAATATTTTTTGACACTATTTTCAATAATTTTTGCACTAAATTTATTCCTTCAGAAGACCACAAAAATAAAAATTGAATGAAAATATTTTTCCCAATTCCCTATTATTCCCAGCGAAAGCCAGAATAGTGCCGCAGGTGGAACGAAAATTATATTATATACAAAAATTAAAAAATATTAGGAAATATTTTTGATCCCGACCATAATACTCGTTATCTCGTCGGTCAACTGAAAAATTAAAATTTTAAAAAATATAATAAAACGCCGACAAAAACTGACTAAGAAACAAGCACAATATCTGAGTTTTATGATCCCAAAGACCACCTAAAATATTTTTTAAAGGTGCGGTACTTCCGGCCCAAATCGAGAATATAAAAACAAAGAAAGGATTTAATCGCAAATAATACGAAATTGTTCGAAGAATTCAAAGAATTTTCTTTGTCGATCCAAATTTGGTAAAATTTATTTAAAATATATGACCTTCATTACAATATTACTATTACTTTATTTCAGATTGTTTTTAATTTTAACAATCAATTCGGTGCGTCACGTTAACTAAAGCAAAAGTGGCCAACTTTGCAGCAAAACATTTTGGAATTTTTAAAAGAAACGGGAAACACTTAAGAAAACTTAGACGAATGGAATACAGTTACACTTGCATTGATAGCCCTAATAAAATTATTGCCAAGTTCGCCGGGATCTTTTAAAACTAAAATAGAAAAAATGATAATTTTCAAAACAGCTTGTTTGATATAAAATGTACAATATTAAACAACAAGTTTAGACCCATTTCTTAGTTTCAGAGACCAAAAGAATAATATTTGAATGCATATCTACAGCCCTACATAATTGCAATTGGATCAACAAAATTCGCACTTGATCAATATTTTATCGCAGTAGATCGTGAGCTCATATGTCTTCCAAGCAATTACGACGTGTGATGCCACTGAACCCGTTTGCGTGTTTTCCAAAACCGCAATGTCGCGTCCAGGATATAGATGTAAAAATAGGGATAGATTCCAATGACATCTAGATTTCAATGACATTTTGATAAAAAGTTTGATTCATTCAAATTAGTAAAAATGCGTAGTTTCTAAATCATGCAATAAATACCTAACGAGCCACGTACTAAAATCTTCAAATTTAAGCGAGAATACATGTGATTTAACACAAATCAATTCGAAAACGTGAAACTGGTTTAATTTTAGATAATACAGATTTATATTTATCAGATAATTGCACTTTGACTTCAAATCATGAAAATGAATTTGTTGGTTTAGATGAACAGGGTATTTCGTAATAATTTAATAAGAAACAAAATGTTGGGTCAAAATTAAATTTATCAATATCGAGCATTATAAAATTTGTATCGACTATTGGAGTTGCTGATACAAATATAACAATAATATGAAAACAATTATTTAATGCCCTTGAAGAAGTTGTTTCTGAAGTGAAACACATACCTATTGTTAATATTCCTGCAAAACAAACTAAATTTGGATCGGGAGGTACCGGGTTCGAATCCGGATAGGGGCAGGATGCAAAATAAAATTTCATCAACAGATTACGATCTGTGATGAAATGGAATACATCTGACAGGGGGTCTGTCGGTGTGCAAAACCCATCTTCCATGTCAGTATACACGAAAAAAAGACTTAAAAAAATTGCTAGATTAACTTGTATTGTGGAGAAACTCAATAAAACTTGCAAATTTTATGTCGAATTATTGTACATTTTACAAGTTTTTTACTACAATTCTAACAAGATATTTTGGTGATTGTATGTTCCTTTATAAAAATGTACAATACAATCACAATATTTGCCGTGTTTTATGACGACAAGGGATCCGGATCAGATAAAATTTTATACACAAAACAACAACAAAATATGACGTAGAACCATAAATTTCTTTTCTTTCTTGGGTTATTTTATAAAAGACTAAATAAAATGTTGTTTTCCCCTTTTTTGTTGGGGGTTTGGTTATTTTTACTTGACGCAGGCGTACCTGTTAAACGATGAGTAATTCTTTTGAAAACAAAAAATGAACATTGTTGATATAAATAAGAGTAAAAATTTAACTTTTTGATTAGTTGACATTGTGAATTGTAGACAGCGTTGCCATATTCTCAGTTTTATCATTTCTTATCAGATTTTCAGTTTTTTCAATCCAAAATTCAGATTTTTCATTTTTGGTTCACATTTTTCAATTAAATTTTTATTATTTTTTTTTTAACATGCAAGAAATATTTATAATATCAAAAAAAACTGAAACGCGTAACTATGCGGTAAACCGTCAATGTCTCTTGGTTTAGTTCATTAAACAATCATGGAAGAAAATAGTTGATTTGCTTTTAGGGGAAAAAGTGCAGTGGATTTACATCATTATGTCAAAATTTAAGGTTAAAAATTATCTTTAAGCGAGGCGTCATTATTTTGTGGCTTGCTGAATTAATATTTTAAATATTATAAATAATAATAAAAAATAGAAGAAAATTATAATGGATAAATATTTAATAAAAAAAGGTAAGCAGATATGCCATAATGGAGTATAATTATTAATACTAATATCCGAGCATGTGAAAACCAAACGGTTGATCCCGCTGTGAGTTCAAAAATATTGAATGCAAATAATGCTCCGGGTAAAAGTTTAAATTCAACAGCGCAGATTGAAAACAATAATTCTCAAACCGTTGAGCAATCTACGAGCACAACTGTGATAAATCAAACCGTTGAGCAATCTATGACCGAAACTGTGATAAATAAAACCGTTGATCCGTGTATCAGTAAAACAACAAATAAAGTACAAGTAAGTACCTGATTTATAATCTCACTCACATATTGTTAACTTACGTAATTGATCAATCACTGAAAATTTTATTGTTTCTCTAGAAAACTAAAAAGAAAGTAACAAGCGGAAACTACTCAGTTTTATGGGAATCCGACATGTCTTTAGCGCCTTGGCTCAAAAAGAGCGACAATAATTTTGCATATTGCAAAATTTGTCATTGTGAATTGAAAGCAGCTGGAGGAACAACAGATTTAAAAATGCATTCCAAAAATCGATAAAAATCAAAAACAATTGATTTTATTTAATTCATCATGCGAAAATTTGTTACGACTGTGTGGTCGCAACCACGATTTTATGTTTTGTATTTGCCTCTGGTTAGTGTCTCTACTTTCTATGATTGCTCAATGTTGGTATTTTATATTCACCTCGGTTGTTGTCTTCGCTTTCGTAGTTGTTTGTTGATTGTGCGCTGAACTCACCCGCGACGTTTGTTACCTTTCTAATTCACGACCCCGGTAGCTCTGTTCGGTGAGGTATAGAATGGGTGGGTAAACATTAGTTTGAAGGTAACAATAATAATTGAGAACACTATTACCATAAACTTCACTCAACTATAATCAATTATTTAATATTTATATAACATGACAATTAAACCAAATTAATCAGAAAATATTTACAAATTAATATTAAAAATAAAGTAAATTAAAATTAAGTAAAAAAAATATAATATTTACAATGTCTTTTTTTTTGGTTTAAAATACTCTTTTCCGGAATATTTATCAATCCAATAATGATCACGTAGAATTTCTGCACCAGCGATAGAATTTCTGCACCACCGATTTTGTTTCTGCACCACCGATTTTGTTGGTTACCAATTTCCAAAATCCAAGAAACGAAAGAAAATAAAAACTGCTCACCCCGCTTCTCAAATAAATTGTGTCCAATTGCTTTACAAATTTTTGATAAACGTTTTTTTTTGTATATTTTTAATAAAGTTTTATTTACATACACAAATTACATATCGTTTACAATGTTACGAAAATTTGTATTTTTTTATTTTTTCGTTAAATATAATTTTTTAACGATTTTTTTTCTTTTAAATTTTATTCACATCTTACATATACATCTTAACATTTGTACAAGTAATATTTTATACAATATACAAAACATATACCCAGAGTTTATACCATACGTTTTAATTAACGCCTGGTGCAATATATATATCTAGTTTATTCAATATATGTTTTTTTTTTTATTTGGTATATATTCTTATTATTCTTTTTAAAATGTTTATCACCAATTACTTATTAATATTAATAGTTCACAAATTACTTCCTATCTCATAACTCTAATTTTCCCAACATTTCAACCACAATCTTTTCACGCGAACCCCTCAAGAATTTTTTTTTTATTTCAAAAACAAAATTTTTCAACCCAAAAACTCCAGGCTAATTTAATTTCGAATCTTTTTGAAAGTTTACTTTAATCAAAATTTCTAAAAACTAAACAGGTTTTTAAAAGGCCTAAGTGCAATTTCATGATTGCAACATTCGTGGGGACGTACCACACACCCTGAATGTCTCAAAAGCCGGGTTAAACATTAGATAACCGCATATATATACATCTCATCCTTATGAAAATTTATATTAAAATTTTTATTAATTTATACGTTACGTTCGAATATCTTTTATGTGGTAAATTCCGAGGTTTTTACCGTCTTCCTTTACTAATTCATAAGCTGTATTACCTAATCTCTTTTGAACTACACATTTAACATATTTCGGTGCAAGTTTTGCTGAAAATTTAGCCACCGCATTGCTCTGAACATAATTTTTAACGAATACAGTTTGACCAACATCTAAATTGCGATTTCTACTCCTAAGATTGTAATTCTGACAAGCCCTGTTATAAGCATTTTCCAGGTGTTTTAATACGGAACGTTGAATGACACTTAAACAGTTTGCTTTTGATTCCGCCGAAATAATGCCCTCGTTTTCCAAGTTTAACAACTTTAATAATTCGTATTCCTTTCCGTTCGTGATCATGTGTTGCCCAAACATGAGAAAATGGGGCGAAAACTTCGTGGAGTCATGTACAACGTTTCTTAATGCGCAGGTAATTTCTACAATGTACTGATCCCAAGTAGTGTGATTATCTCCAACATAGGCTCGCAAGGCCGCAAGTATCGATCGATTCACGCGCTCTGACGCATTCGCCTGTGGACAATATCGAGGAACAAGTGAATGTTTAACGTTAAATTTCGACAAAAAAGCTTGAAATAGTTTTGAAGTGAACTGCGCTCCGTTATCAGAAACTATAAATTCCGGGACCGAAAATGATAGAAAAACATCTTTCTCCAAAAATTTAACAACATCTGATGCAAGGGCTTTCCGAAAAGGTTTTAGAAATATAAATTTAGAATAATGATCAAGAACAATGAAAAGATATGTGTTACCGTTTTTAGATCTGGGGTAAGGACCCAAAAAATCGATAAACAATCGCTGCATTGGTCGAACAACCAGCCTTTGCTCACCCATGTTCGTTTTGGTGGAATAATTTACTGGTTTAATTTCCTTGCATTTATGACAACTAGCAACATAGTCCTTCACATCAGTTGCCATTTTTGGCCAATAAAAATACCTTTGAATTCGTTCAAGCATTTTCACAGAACCAACATGGGCTGACGTAGGAGGGTTGTGCGCTTGCCGAATTATATAACCAATTAAATTTTGAGGAATGTATAATTTCCAATTATTTAAGTCTGTTAAAGATAAAGAACAATTTTTATTTCCAGATGTGTTAATAAGAATTTTGCCATTAGATACCATAAAATTGGAGAGAGAGTCAGAAGAGGATACAATTCTGGAAATTAAATCTAAATATTCATTAGATTTAAAAGAAGCCGAATCAAGGTTTATACTAAAGCCACTTTCATTTAGGAAAATCTCATCCATAAAGACTCTCGATAATGCATCCGGTACGACGTTCTGTGATCCACTGCGATGTTGTATGGTAAAATCGAAACCCTGAAGTTTCAGACTCCAACGCGCTAGTCTGCCTGTGAGCTCTTTTTGACTCATAAGCCATTTAAGACTGGCGTGGTCAGTAACAATGGTGAAAGGATATCCTTCGATATATGCTCGAAACTTCTTTACGCTAAGCACGGCAGCTAAACACTCTAACTCGGTAATCGAGTAGTTGCGCTGTGCTGCGTTCAGCTTCTGAGACATATATGCGATGGGATGCTCCTCACCATCATCACTTTCCTGCAACAACACGCTTCCGACACCAGTTGTACTAGCATCGCACTGAATCACAAACGGTTTGAAAAAATTAGGATGAACCAACACTGGAGCATTTGATAATGCCAATTTGACACTATCAAAAGCTTGTTGGGCTTTTTCAGACCAAATGAATTTCGAGTTCTTTTTGGTGAGATCCGTTAGAGGTGCTACCAAAGATGCAAAACACGAGATAAAGCGCCTATACCATCCAGCCATTCCTAAGAAACGACGAAGTTTCTTGTGAGTGGTTGGTTTTGGGAAGTCGGTTATGGCTTGTACTTTATCTGAATTTGTTGAAAGGGTTCCGTCCCCAACTACATAACCAAGATAATTAATGCGTTTGAGGAGGAAGTGGCTTTTATCCAAGTTTACCGTTAAACCAGCATCGCACAGTCTCTTAGCTACAAGTGACAGCAACTCGAGATGTTCTTCAAATGTTCTGGAAGTAATCAGAAGGTCATCCAGATATACAAAAATACGATCATGGAATTCATGGGGTATCACCTGATCCATTAACCGGCACATGGTTTGTGGCGCGTTGCAGAGACCAAATGGCATAACTGTAAATTGGTAAAGAGGACGACCAGGAATGGTAAACGCTGTCTTATCTCGGGACCCAAGAGCTAATGGAATCTGCCAAAATGCATCCTTCAAGTCAAGACTTGAAATACATTTGGTTTCTCCCAATCGGCTTAGCAGTCCGTCGATTATAGGCAGTGGATACGCATCCCTGACCGTTACCTCATTCACACATCTTGCATCTAAGCACAAGCGAACCTTGCCATTTGGTTTCCGAACCAATGTCACAGGTGAACTCCATGAACTATTTGATTCTTCTATTACTTCCAGAGACAGCATCCGATCTATCTCGAGATACATGTCAGCTTGAACTGCAGGAGATACAGGGTAGTATCGCTGTTTGACGGGCGTGGCATCTTGGACATTAATATGGTGAGAAATTAAGGAAGTTTTGCCTAGACCATGTTTATTGAACGAAGGAAATTGTTCAATAATTGATTCTAAACGAGAATTTTGATCAGAGGTAAGAGAATGAAAATCAGAATCAGTTCTATTTAATTCAGAAATGGTTTTGGGAACTATGTTAAATAGTTTCCAGAAATCGATTCCAAGATACAAAGATTGAGTGAGACTAGGAATTAAATAGATGTTCATAGATTTCTGATTTCCATTGAAGCTTACAGACGCACTGAAATAGCCATGTACACGCTGTGTGTGACCACTAGCTGTTTTGACATTTGACGAAACATTGTAAATTTTGATATCCGGATTAGACAAAAATTTTTCACAACCTGAACCAAGAGCGGTTATTGATGCACCACTATCCATCAAACCTTTATATGGTATTCCATTGATATTTACAATGGCGTAAGGTCGATCATCCGATTCTTGGGTAAATAATGATTCAGAAATTCTGTGTACAATTTCTTTCCGCTTTTCCCAATATTTCCGAACACGTAATTTAGCTGAACTTGGAATATTATTATTAGTTTTGAATTTTGAATGAATACAATTAATTGAGTTATTTACGTCTGACCTTTGAAATTTTGGTTTAACTGAGAATTGCTCCTCAGAATTGTAGTTGGTTGTCTTGCCTGATGCTGCTGGTCGTTTCGAGGATTGCTCATTGCAGCTGAATGAGTCCCCGAATTTTCGTTTCCCGTGCGATTACAATTTGAACAGTTTATTTTGGAAAACCCATCTGTACCACATCCATGGCAAAACAATCTCCGTGGCTTTGGGCAATTAATAAATGTATGTCCTACATCACGACAATTCCAACATATAAAATAATTTGCTTGTTTTGAATTTGTATTTTGAAGAAAAGCATCAATTTTATTTGGTGAATCAATGTTATTAAATTGATTTGAATTAAAATTTTGACTTCCAGAATTTGGAACCGAAAAATCACAATTAGAATCTGGAATAAAATTTTGATTCATAGTAATCGGAACAGACTGACCCTCGATTGATTTACAAATTTCATTAACATATTGTTGTTTACAAAATTTTTCGGGTACAAAATTATGCCGTTTCCACATGTCTTCAAGTGCAACGCATCTTCTAACAAGGGTATTGATTGAATCAATCTCCTGATCAGCAAGATGATTTTGTAGTCCGATATTCATATTGTACCGAAGAATTCTTAGAATGTCTGAATCAGATAGGGGTGTACGAAATCGAAGAGTTAAAACAAGAATTTCATTATAAAATTCCAAAAATGATTCACCTGCTTTTTGTTTTCGGGAATCGATTAATCTCCGAATGTCGTCATCCGTACGACGATCTTGGAAACGCTCAACAATTGCTTCTTTAAGTTGAAACCAGCTTGTATTTGGATTGCGCTCGAGATAACACCAATACCAATTAGAGGCAATTCCTTTAAGAAGGACACCGAATTGATCACGTACTATAATGTCAGAAACCTGGTATGTACGTTTAAGATGTTCTACTCTGAAAAGGAATCTCTCTATCGATATTCCATCCGTGGTACCATCAAAATCTATTTTCCAATTGGATAATAAATGATGTTTCGTATTACTAGGAACAAATGAATTATTTGGTTGAGACGAAAACAGAGGAAGTGGTTGAGTTTGGTTATAACGTTGATTTGGAATATTAGGATTTTGAAAACAACATGGAAAAATATTAGATCCAGAATCAAAGCCAGAATTTTGTGGAATTTGGTTAAAATTTCTTGATGAATTATCGATGTTTAATTTAGCAAACTGTCCTAACATTGAATTACTTGGCATCGGATTTCCAAAATACTCATTACCATTCGAATTATTATTATCAGAAATTTTATTAGTTTTACGTGGTGTGGAACATACAGTTTTCTGAGAACAAATAGACTCCACATCTGAACGTTCATCTTCTGAGGACGACAAATCTTCAACAATTATTTTAATATTATCCTCTACAAACTTTACTGATTCATTAAGGGATACAGTATTGACGACCGTGTTATTGATTTGAATTTGTAATGATTGACCCTCCTTAAGTGCGGCCAAACAGTTGGACTTATATCTTTTTGTTGCGTTACTCAACCGTTCTAATCGCCTATTTATATGATCTAATCGACATCTAACAGAATTATAGTTATTGATATCCAATTCTTCATCTTTTTGCCCCACAAACCACTCGCGAATTTCTTGAAGTTTTACTAAACATTTACGAATTTCACGATCAGGATTTTTTGAAGCTGATTTGTGCGGCTTAAAAGGTTGAAGAACGGGGTTATCTATTTCTACGTCCATTAAGTTTTTGAGAAGGTCAAATTTAACTGTTGGACTACCATCAATATTTCTTACAATACATTCTACAGCAAATTCATCCGGTTTCAAATATTTAATATTATTTGAATCCATAATAATGATCAGTTTTTTTCAAAACAAAATATATACAAAAAGAGAATTAACGCTAATTAAACCTATAAGATGTAACTTCCAGCTAAAACCTGGAATTTATTCAAGACGATGCAAAACGATAACCAACTAAAAAAAATACCAACAAACTAAACCTAAGGACCCAACAATATATTATGGTGGTAAAATTAAAATGATAAACCTTCTAAAGAACAATAAAGATTTTCCCAATTTAAATCAAAAATTGAATATGTTAAAAAAATAGTTAAAGAAACTTGGTTATATAGATGTACATATGTAATAAGGATATAACTATACAATACGTTAAATAAAGTGACAAATTATAGTTGAGTGAAATCATCGGACAACAGCATTCCCAGGCATTAAACAGAAACTAAAAATGGATAAATTAGAGAAAAAAAAAACGTTTTGGAAAAATAACTAATAAGCAATTTGTGTGTATAATCTGTTAGCTTATGGGTCATAGCAATCGCTAGCAAAGAGGCATAATTATACTTCACATTAATTTTTAATCGAATCAAACATAATAATATTAAATAGAAATAACCGCGATCAATTTGAAATAAAAATTTCAAAGCACTCATAAAATTATCTATAAAATATTTGTTAAAATTCGATAAAAAAAAATAAATTTTGATTTTGTTTTCTTTCACTTGGAACCGTTTCAATAATTTAAATTTTAAATACTAATATCAATCCTCAAAAGAGGAGTTAGAAAAAAAAATGAAATCAGGAACGAGCACATTATCTAAGAATACAAAATATAAATTTAAATAAAAAAAAATGTGATATATGAAAATTCCAGTACTTAAATAAATTCAGTTATTTTTGAAATACTTTGAAACATAAATATCATCAATACCTGGTTGTAAGTTAAATTCAAACCCACTAGGAGGAATAAAATAAATTTACAGATACAGAAAACATTGATCCATCAAAGCAAACCAAAATTTAAAACAAAATTTTCATATTAAAAAAAAAAAAAACCGTAGTTGGGCGCCATATTGTTACCTTTCTAATTCACGACCCCGGTAGCTCTGTTCGGTGAGGTATAGAATGGGTGGGTAAACATTAGTTTGAAGGTAACAATAATAATTGAGAACACTATTACCATAAACTTCACTCAACTATAATCAATTATTTAATATTTATATAACATGACAATTAAACCAAATTAATCAGAAAATATTTACAAATTAATATTAAAAATAAAGTAAATTAAAATTAAGTAAAAAAAATATAATATTTACAATGTCTTTTTTTTTGGTTTAAAATACTCTTTTCCGGAATATTTATCAATCCAATAATGATCACGTAGAATTTCTGCACCAGCGATAGAATTTCTGCACCACCGATTTTGTTTCTGCACCACCGATTTTGTTGGTTACCAATTTCCAAAATCCAAGAAACGAAAGAAAATAAAAACTGCTCACCCCGCTTCTCAAATAAATTGTGTCCAATTGCTTTACAAATTTTTGATAAACGTTTTTTTTGTATATTTTTAATAAAGTTTTATTTACATACACAAATTACATATCGTTTACAATGTTACGAAAATTTGTATTTTTTTATTTTTTCGTTAAATATAATTTTTTAACGATTTTTTTTCTTTTAAATTTTATTCACATCTTACATATACATCTTAACATTTGTACAAGTAATATTTTATACAATATACAAAACATATACCCAGAGTTTATACCATACGTTTTAATTAACGCCTGGTGCAATATATATATCTAGTTTATTCAATATATGTTTTTTTTTTTATTTGGTATATATTCTTATTATTCTTTTTAAAATGTTTATCACCAATTACTTATTAATATTAATAGTTCACAAATTACTTCCTATCTCATAACTCTAATTTTCCCAACATTTCAACCACAATCTTTTCACGCGAACCCCTCAAGAATTTTTTTTTTATTTCAAAAACAAAATTTTTCAACCCAAAAACTCCAGGCTAATTTAATTTCGAATCTTTTTGAAAGTTTACTTTAATCAAAATTTCTAAAAACTAAACAGGTTTTTAAAAGGCCTAAGTGCAATTTCATGATTGCAACACGTTTTGTTTTGTACCTCATCGTAAGGTGGCGTAGGGGTGAGAAGAATGACGAGAGAGCGAGACCAATGCGCATCGAGTGTGTGTAAAGCAAAACATTCCATAAGAATGTTTTTCTTATATGCCTCTAGTTTACATCAATGCGAATTGATGTAAACGAGAAACAGTCTGGTTGTGAATTTAAAAGAGAACAAACTCTCGTTTTTTTGGAAAATAAAAGTCTAGTATAAACTTAAAATAAAAAAATCTAATGTTGGCAGGCAAAAGTTTTTTTTGTGATGCCTATAATTTTTAGTAAAATATATAAAAACAAACAATTAGCCATATAGTGTACGAATTATTATATCATCTTTTATAAAAAATATAGAAATTTATAGAAAGAAATTTGTTTATTTTTGAAAACTACCAAATTTGTGATTGTAAAAAGTGAGTTAACGTAACTATTTGAGTGGTGTACAGTTTTATATATGTACATACCGAGGCAATATAACCGCATCGCTCCGAATATAGGACATATTGTATTGATGGGATAAGCCGATATTTTAGAGCGAGTCCCGTAAATGTTTACGGGTTTTACGAGTACAATAGTTACGAAGTATCGTATTTTCTTCGGGGAGTGGTGATCGTAAAGAGTGCCGTTTCATCATTTAAAGTGTGCACGATTTTTACTTTTTTTTTGATACCGCTTTTTGAACGGGTATCACATTTTCGAAAACACCGGTGGAAGAGCCGCAGCGCTAGACGAAACAGACGGGCAGCCAGGCGAGGCTATTTATAAAATATTTTATCCCTTTTTGGGGCAAGACAACGTCTAATACCTCTACGGTTTGGTGGGAAAACGCTACAATTATATTTTTACGATTAAGGCGAGCCAACGCCCAACTTATTTTGGCGGCCAGGCGAGGCCAAATACCTCTATCGGGGAAAGACCCCGCATCATTATAGTGCCCAACCAGGCACGCGCTCGAGCGCGAAAGCGAACCACGCCTAACGTAACGGGTTGCCAACCGGCACCTCGTTATTTTTTGGTATCGGGGACCTGTGGCATGACGGCCGCGCAAGGCCGCAACAGGATTTTTTTTTGAAAAATAATTAAAGTATTTTTGTTTTATTTTAGTTAATTTTATTTAAATTTTCTTGACTTTTATATATTTAAAACATTTTTTTTTCCTGATTAAATTTTAAATTATAATTTGTAATCGAGCGCCGAAATAACGGTCGTAGGTCACGCGCTCGGTGCTCATTGTTTTCCCTCTCTCTCTCGTTTTTCTCGTTCTCGTTTCTCTCTATTGTTCTCTCCCTTTCTCTTTTCTTTTACTCGTGGGAAGGTGGTTTTCTTTATATTATTTTTTTGTGATTAAAAAAAAAAAAAAATATTAAATAAAATGAATTATTAAAATTTTTTTCGGTGTGGTATGATGAGGGGGTAATTCCCATCCTGTGTCGGCGTAGGGTAAGCGGTCCCTTGGTGTCCGCATCCGGATTCGAAACCGGTGTTTACCACCGTTTGAATTCGGGCGGATGCGCGCACCAAGGCACCTCTCTACCATTATGATTATTTTATTTTTTTTATTTTGATTTTGGCTGTTCGTTGCTCAGGTTCCGGCCGACGAATCTCGGCGGAACATCGGGTTTTTATTATTTGCGTTTTTTCCCATTTTTTATAAATATCTGTATCATCACGGTGTAAGCCAGGAGCCATGCATGCCTCAAACCCCACGACCCTCGCACTTCTCGTTGAGAACGTAGCCGGCAAAAATCACCGTGGAGGCTTCTGCATGCGCTTAGTGATAACTGCAGGTTGGCAGTAGCCAGCCTGTAACAAATTTACTCCAACAGTTCGTAAGCACGGATAAACAGGTATCTAAATTTGAAATTCAGCTCTCTGCATTTTGCACAGAACATAATTTAGCGTTCAAAACTTGATGATTTGGTCCCACTTTTAAAAATGATTATTCCTGGCTCGGAAGTTTTAAAAAAAGTTACTTGTGGTCGCACAAAAGCTACTGCCATCGTTAAAAATGTTATTGGAGAGAGTCACATGTACGAGCTTTGCAATATTTTAAGAAATAATTTCTTTTCAATGTGCGTGGATGAGTCAACCGACATTTGGACCACAATATTATTATTCATTGTGGTAAGAGTGGAATTCCGAAAAAAGGTAAACGATTTTTTTTACTCTTGTCAAAGTCGAAAAATGCGATGCAGTTGGCATATATTCAAAAATTGTCGAGGTATTTGAACAATATGAAATTAACTACAAACGGTATTTAGTTCGATTTGCAGCCGACGGTGCGAAGGTCAAGACGGGTTCTAAACATTCAGTTGCACAACTACTTAAAAAGGATTGTCCTAATTTATTAATATTTAAATGTACTTGCCATTCATTTGCACTTTGTGTAAGTCGAGCAATTGATTGTTTACCGAAATATGTCGAAGCTTGTGCTAGAGCCCCAAACGCAATAATCTTTTCGCACAAATTCAAATTATTTTCGACTATAAAGCGCGTAAAATGCTTCATCCATCACAAACTCGATGGCTTTCTATAGAAGCAACCGTTCAACAGCTGCTAAGTCGTATGGATGCCCTTAAATTGTTTTTTGTTTACGAGGATTTGGAAAAGTACCCCCAAACTCAGCGAATCATAGATAACTTACATAATCCGCAATTTGAAATATATTTAAAAATTTTAAAATTTATTTTGGGCCACGTAAATAAACTGAATCGGTTATTCAAAAGCGAAGCGCCTCAAATACATTTATTGCACAATGAAATAACGCATCTCTATTTGATGATATTCGACTATTTTGTTAAAGACGAACATATTTCAAATGAAATGTGTAACGATTGTTTGTCTGCACATTGTTTTTCCCTCTATTACGCATTCCATGTTGTAGTGTAATACCACCTTTACATTTGAATAGTGGCTATTCGTTAACAGATGGCAGAAATGCTCGTTACGAATAATTAAGATTTATTTCTCATTTTTTTTTTGTTTGACAACTACCGAGGTGACGAGGAAAACATAAAGAATCGAAAAACGGATGAGACCACCTACAACCGACAAGATCAGATGAGAAAAAAACGTTTAAATAAAAAGTGAAGTGAAAAAAATTATTCAGCAACACCCAACTGGGTAGCCTAACGAATAGAGTGGTGTTTATTAACGTGAAATATTAAGTGCGTGGTGTTGTTGTATGCAGGGCAGTGGAGAAGTGAATCTCATCGGATTGGTGCTATCGCGATCCCAAACATATTAAACATTGTGCTGAATAACGAAGTATACTCGATAAGCGCTATACATACCACACGATCGGAATAACGCTGGTACACACTAATAGGCGGAACCGGTATATACACATCGATAAGTGAAACCGCCATATATACACACCTCGAGCGTAGGAACCTGGATAATCCTAAGTTTGGACACACAATAATCAGCGAAACTGCGGATAGAGGCGGCGTACGAGCGGTCCTGTTTTACGGTGGGTCGGCTATTTGCGGACGGAAGAATGGCAGATCAAGCAGCGGGTATGACGTGGGTGATCGGTACTCATTTTTTTTCTTTGTTGTTTTGTTTCATGTTATGGTCAAGGTCATTACGTTGATTCGGTTTTTTTTTGCTGTAGGTAAAACAAATAATCTTAGCTAACCTAGTTTTTCCCAATATAATCGTCTGCGGTCGCAGGCTTTTGTTTTTCTTCTTTTTTATTTTCAGATCGGTGTCTACCAACGAGCTCGGAGGGATCCACCGACGGAAAATTGAAGTTGTGAATCGAGGTGTACGGTAGCTTTGTGTGTATTCGCGATTGGAGGAAAAATTTTGTTGGTTCGGTATACTTCCTTTTTTAATGTTAAAATTCGCTTTAATTCTCAATATAATGTAATAACTTTAACTTCCAAATGATTAATGTAAATATATCTAAAATTGTGTTAAAAATGACAACAGTTAAGAGTATGTTTTAATTTTAAGCCATTCTGGAGATGAGGACGAGTCGTATGTGTGTGTAGCTTCGTTTGCAATGAGCTGAGTAAATTTTCTTTCAACAGCAGTAAAAAAGACCCAGGAAGGGCACCATCACAACCCCACGCCAGACTGCGCGATAGCCGGACAAATGCTGCTGGTGGTGACTCCTGGGCATCTGCTAACGCACGATTTCGAAACGGAGTCGTTCGTTACAAATGTTTAAAAAACAAAAGATATTGTGGAGTGAAAATTTTTAAAATCTTAAAGATATTTATTTTGGAGCAGAAGTTTCTGCGGCACTTGAATTTTCGCAAGTGTTGTCTGAACCCGAAGAAATTGAATTTAGAACACATTGTTTAAATTTTTACATACAATTTTGTAATAATCTTTGATTTTCATTTTGATTTTCTTAAATCTGTTGAAATGATTGCTCCTAAAAATATTATAAATAAAAAAACGTCCACTTCCACAATCTCAAAACTTTATTATTTTTTACCATTCCTATTGAGAACCTTCAGCAGTTAGATGACGAATGGCGAGAATTGCTTCATATGAATTTTTCTGAGTTAAATTTAACAGAAAATATGCAAGTGGAAATATTTTAGGAGAAAATTTTAAATCTTAAAAGAGCTGACGGAAGTGAATGTTTCCAAAATTTACAAAAACTGGTAATGACAATTTTAACTATTCCGATTGCAACCGCCAATGTGGAGCGAATATTCTCTCAAATTAATTTGAATAAAAACAAGATACGAAACAAATTAGAAATTCCAACTTTAATAGGAATCTTAAGAACAAAAGATTATTTGAATAAAACGAATACGACTTCGAAAAATTTTGAGCATACCAATTTAATGTTCAAAAAGCTTGATTCGACAATGTATAAAAAAAGTGATGCTAATGGAATGACATTTTTCGCAAATAATAATAATTTTATTTATTAATAATGTTTTATATTGCAAGTTTATACCATTGAATTAATTGATATATTTTGTGATATTTTATACAAACAATGTTCCTTTCTATAAACTTTATTTTTATTTAAAAATGCCTGAAGCATTATTTTATTTTTATGTATTTTAATATGTATATGTATTTAATTAATATGATTATATGTTAATTATTGATTGATTAATATATCTTAATAAATTCTGTGACGAATTTTCTAAAAAAATGACTTTTTTTGTCTCGGGTCAGATTTTTTTATTCTAAATTTAGTGTAATCATTTTTTTCACCTAAAATTCAGATTTTTGTTCAGTTTTCCGTAGAAATTTGTTGGCAACGCTGATTGTAGACAACATTTTAAATAAGGAGCAACATTTTATAAAATTTGAAAAAGTAACAGTGTGTTAAACTGAGTGTAAGTTTAAGTGGATAAATAAGTACTAGTGCGCTAAATTTGATATTGGATAAATTTCGAAAGTGTTGTAAACCTTATCGCGATTCAAAGTGTTCGAGTAAACTAAAACGAGTTACAGATTATGTTAAGCAATTTATGCCACAATCAGTTGAGAATCAAGATAATTTGTATCTCTGTACAACGTGCTATATAAATATTACCTGCAAACGACGAAAAATTGAACCAAAGTTGTCACCAGTTGCGGGACCATCAACAACATCACCTCTAACACCGCAAACAGTCGATTACGATAATAGCAGTGATAGTGAAGAATGTTATTTAAAAAATGTGTCTGTTTTGGAAAAATATGAATGAAGTGTTACCCTTTCTTGGAAAGTCTCCTATATATCCGAGTACGTTTGAAGCCAGGCCAAAACATCAGCAGCAAAAAGTAATAAATTTAGCTTCAATGACACCATCAACATCTTTGATTCCGGGAATCGTGCCGCTTTTGAATCAGTCAACCGAAGATCAAAGGAAGGTTACTACGCTATATGATGAATTGATTGGTGATCTAAAAGCTAAATTCGAGGAACTGGAGAAAACCAGTGATAACATTCAGCTACTTACTATATTGCCAAAAATCATTAACCATTCAAGAAATCCAGAATGAGTTCAAGCAGTATTATCTTATTATACTAATGATGATGTTGGTCGGGTAATGCCAGGCAAAAACGATTGTTTAACAGTCGATAAAGCTAAAGATCAAAAGCGGCGAATGATGTGTACATTGAAAGAATTCTACGAAGGATATAAGACGATGTATCAGGGTGACGAAACAAAAAAAAAATGGATTTTCTAAATTTTCACTACTTCGTCCAAAATACTGTGTACAACCAGGTAGTAGTGGAACGCACACTCTGCGTGTGCACCATATATCAAAATGTAAAATTAATTATTTATGACACCAAAATGGAAACTATTACCAACGGAAAGATAGCGCACTACCGGGATTGTATTTCAACTACTTTATGTGATGAGCCTACACCAACATGTTACCTTCTACAATGCGAAAGCTGTCCAGGTCTGGATAACTTTAAAGAATATTTGAAAAATGCATTTCGGGAACATAGCTGCGAGGATGCTGAGTTAAAATTTAGTCAGTGGGTTTCTACCGATAGGTGCAATCTGGAGACCTTTTCTCAACCGTTGGATGAATTTCTGGATTATTTCAACAATAAGCTGAAGAATCTTTTACCTCATTGCTTCATTTCACTTCAGCAGTCCAGCTTCTTAAAAAATAAAAAATTGGCGCTGAAGTCTACGGAGGTGATAGTTTTATGTGATTTTGCAGAAAATTATGCATTTATAATGCAAAATGCCGCACAAGGATTTCATTGGAATAATAAGCAAGCGACTATTCATCCATTTGTAATTTACCAAAATTTGGAAGGCAAATTACTTCACCACACCTTCATTATAATATCGGATTGTCTTCACCACGCTAGTGTAGCGATTCACTTATTCATTGAAAAATTGATGCAGTCCTTGAAAACTAAAATATCCATTTTATCTAAAATGTATTATATTACCTATGACGCAGTCACGCATTATAAAAATAAGAAAAATTTTAAGAACATCTTAAAACACAAAGAGGATTTCGGAGTTGATTGTGAATGGCATTTCCATGCAACAGCTCATGGAAAAGGTCCATGTGATGGAGTAGGAGAGTAGTATGTAACGACTAGGTTTCACGGGGGGTGGGGGCCGGACCGACCCCCACCCCGTGAAACCTAGGTCATTACATACTACATAGGGTCTTTTCGTATGATTTGGGTGTATAAAATGGGGATTTTAATACATGGAAAGTATCCGTACGGGATTTTTAAAATGTATCCATACAAAAGTGCCTATCTGTAACGACTTGACCACAAAAACATTAATTTTTTCTGATCTGACTAATATTTTGTGTAAGATTAGCTTATAGTAGAGGTAGAGTACTGTAATACGGCCTAAGAGCTTATAAAAAGTATGTTTTAATATATGGAAAGTATCCGTATGGGATTTTAGAAAATTTTCCCATACAAAAGTTCCCATCTGTAACGACTTAATCATAAAAACATTAATTTTTTCTGATTAGTTTATAGGATACTGTAATACGGTTTAGAGATGTATAATTAATACGTTTTTAATATGGGAAAAACTATGCGCGAGCACTTTTTAAATTCTGCCCCATACAAAAGTTCCTATCTGTACCGACTTGATCACAAAACAAAATGTACATATCTACTAAATCACAAAAAATTAAATAAAATAAAATATTTTTTTCTGCTTTGATATTTTACTGTGGATTCGATGACGATGATCTAGTATATAGTGTGTACATAAATTTTTATTTTTACGCTGTTCTAAAGTATACATCTGTAACACCTCCATCGCAAAAATTCTTTTCTTTGAGAAAATTTTTTTAATCTACTGTATTCTCTGTACAATATATTAAATAAAATAGTGTGATGATGACGAAATCGATACGTTGTATATTCACAACACAAAAAATATCAATATAAAATATTTTCGTTTTCTTATTTTTTTTTGTTTTGCGATGATGATGAATATTATTAATTTGTTTAATGTGTAAGATTGTGTGTATGGTAAAATCCGAGTGTATATTATAATGAGAATATGTCGCGTACGTTTTTGGTATTATGTTCCCCTGGTAATAATGGTGGGCCGATGAATGAATAAACGTGTTTGAACGTGTCTGAACGGGAAATTATTATTTACATATAGATTTGTTAAACAGTATTATGTGTAGTAGTACTATTGTTTACAATACCTGTTAAATAGACATTACAAATAATAAGTAAGGCATTTAACATGGTTTGAATAATAATATTCATGGATCAATGACATTTGATGATTTGGTTATTATATTAGAATAGATATTAAGTTCTGTCGATAGACTATGAAAAAGAGTGTAGTGACTAGGAATTTTGCTATTGAAAAAATCGTATAAAAGGGTGAAAAATTCTAATAAAAGGCTAGTAAAGATTTCATTGTCGTCCACACATAGTTAATACATTGAAAATGTTTAATTCAGCACAGCCTCAGCGCGGTGGCATGTCAACTGACTCTGCCTGCCTTCCGGATGATACGTATAGAAGTGATTCCGTTGAAGTAGATTCTTCGTGTTTTTCGAACCCTGAAACTGTAAACCATTGTGAAGCCCCAAGAACCGCCTTACAATACATGTCGAAAGAGTTAGATCGATTGGGGTCATTCAAACAAGCATCATGGCTGATATATATGATTAATCCGAAAGCACTTTCTGTCGCTGGATTTTATTATTTGGGGAAAGACGACAAGGTAAAATGTTTCAGCTGTAACTGCATAATAGGAGACTGGAATTTTACCGATAATCCATGGGAGGAGCATGCGTTTTGGTCGCCGGATTGCAAGTTCGTTCTACAAGAAAAAGGTCCCATGTTTGTGGGTAGTGTTAAGAAAAGATGGGCACAACACTTGAAAATGCTAAATCATAGTCGATATAATGGACCAGATAATTTAATAGCAATACTCAATGAAGACTCGTGTCAAACTCAACAAGAGCTCGCAGATTCATTGGGAGTGACACAACAAGCCATTTCACATCGTATAAAAGCCCTCGGAATGATCCAAAAGCAAGGACATTGGGTGCCGTATGAGCTGAAGCCGAGAGACGTCGAGCGCCGTTTTTTTGCATGCGAACTGCTGCTCGAACGGCAAAAACGGAAGGGTTTTTTGCATCGCATTGTCACTGGTGATGAAAAGTGGATCCATTACGATAACCCGAAGCGCAAAAAATCATATGGTTACCCCGGCCATGCATCATCATCGACGGCCAAACCAAATATTCACGGCGCCAAGCTTATGCTCTGTATTTGGTGGGACCAGCTGGGTGTGGTGTATTATGAGCTATTGAAATCGAACGAAACCATCACAGGAGCACTATACCGAACTCAATTGATGCGTTTGAGCCGCGCACTCAAAGAAAAACGGCCACAATACGAGCAAAGACACGACAAAGTAATTTTGCAACATGACAACGCTCGGCCACATGTTGCAGCGCCGGTCAAAACATACCTACAAACGCTGAAATGGGAAGTCTTACCCCACCCGCCGTATAGCCCAGATATTGCTCCTTCCGATTACCACCTTTTCCGATCGATGACACATGACCTAGCTGACCAGCGCTTCCATTCTTACGAAGAAGCCCAAAAATGGGTCGATGACTGGATAGCACTAGCAGCCAAGCCGGCCGAATTTTTTCGCGACGGTATCCGTAAATTGCCAGAAAGATGGGAAAAAGTTGTGGCTAGCGATGGACAATATTTTGAATAATTCATTTGTTACCATTTTTTCAGAATAAACGTTCAAAAATAGAAAAAAATCCCGCATTTTCAATTTGTACCCCCAATATATATATATATATATATATATATATATATATATATATATATATATATATATATATATATATATATATATATATATATATATATATATATATATATATATATATATATATATATATATATATATATATATATATATATATATATATATATATATATATATATATATATATATATATATATATATATATATATATATATATATATATATATATATATATATATATATATATATATATATATATATATATATATATATATATATATATATATATATATATATATATATACACCCTGCGCCATTGAAATGTTTTTTTTCGATTAATTTCTATTTCATGCAATTCTCTCGTTTTCTACTACGTTGGTTTACTAATTTTTATGGTTTTTGTTTTTTCCATTTGTTTTTTTACTTTTACTGTATATTTTACGTGTTACGAAATATTTAAAACAAATATAAGGATTAATTATTAGCTTAGTTTCAATAAAGTAGTCATACAGTTAATTTTAAAATGGGACGCGCTAAATTAAACGCTGACGAAAAAGCTAAAATTTTGCAATTAGAGGCAAAAAAGTACACACATTCACAAATTGCAAGATTAATTAAGTGTAGCGAAACAGCAATTAAAAAGTTTTTGAGGCGCTATTCCGAAAATCAAACGGTTGCGAGAAAGGTCGGCTCTGGTGGAAAGAGGAGAACTTCTGTTCGCACAGATAGATTGCTCAAACATTTGGCGCTAAAGCAAAGGTTTACCACGGCCTTAGAGCTGAGGAGAGAGCTTGCCACTGCAACAACCGAGACTATTTCAGTTCGTACTATCCAAAGAAGACTGAACGAACTTGGCCTCTATGCGCGAAGACCTGCGAAAAAACCATTACTCACAGGAAAAATGAGAGCTGAACGACTGAAATTCGCAAAAGAACGAAAAAACTGGACGCCCGAGGACTGGAGTAGAGTCATATTCTCGGATGAATCCAAGTTCAATATTTTTGGACCCGACGGAAGGATAAGTGTTCGGCGGCGAAAAGGCGAACGGTATTTATCAGAATGTATTTCTCCAACAGTAAAACATTCACCATATGTTATGGTCTGGGGAGCCATAACTGCCTTTGGAGTGGGATCACTATGTCTTCTGGAGAGTTCAGTAAATGGAGAAAGATATAAAAAAATTATCAAAACCTGCGTAGTACCGACTATTGAGGACCTGAGCCAATATGTCGATAGTCCACTCTTCCAGGACGATTCAGCTCCTTGCCACAGGGCACGCATTGTAAGTTATAGATGGTATCTGTGTCGTAAGAATGCTTTATTTTAGTGTCTATTTTCTTTAGGTAGCCGAATTTAAAAATAGTTTGGGGATTGAGTCACTACCCTGGCCAGGGAATAGTCCTGACCTCAATATTATTGAAAATTGTTGGTCCCTCATGGAGAAAAACATTAAAAAATATAAGCCGAAAAGTGTAAAAGAGCAAAAAAAACTCATAGAAAAAGTCTGGTTTGAAGAAATATCAAAGGAATATTTAACCAAACTTTACCACTCAATGCCGAAAAGGATTAAGGCCATCATAAAAGCCAAGGGCGGGCCCATTAAATATTGATTTTAAGAAGTGCAATTTTTCTTCACTAATATTTTTTTTTTTTTGGTTCAAATGAATTTTTTTATTTATGTTAATCTTTATTTTGAATAAAAACTACGGTTGTTAACAACAAACTAGTTTTCAATTGAAGTAACTTTGTTAAAAGCACTGTCTGTGAAGAACCACCAAATTGTTACGAGATAGGGGAACTATTTCTTATCCTAAGTTATGTAGGTTTAAAATGTCGGATCAACGTTTTTATATGTTTCATATTTAGAATAGTGTAGAAATTATGTTGATAATCAGAATTTAACATTTCTCGAGAACTACTTTTAAAGCAAACAGCGGCATTACCCAAATTTACTAAGAAATTTCAAACCAAACATTTCAATGGCGCAGGGTGTATATATATATATATATAAATATATATATATATATATATATATATATATATATATATATATATATATATATATATATATATATATATATATATATATATATATATATATATATATATATATATATATTCGGCCAAGCCGGCCGAAATATATATATATATATATATATATATATATATATATATATATATATATATATATATATATATATATATATATATATATATATATATATATATATATATATATATATATATATATATATATATATATATATGTGTCATATGTCTCAGACTTAACAACATTATTTTTTTTTATCAGACGATTACAATTTATTTTTTAGTGACACATGGTAAGACAAGAAATGTTTGTTTTTAAAAAAAAACGAACTCAATAATAATAATTTTTTATTGAGGAAGATCGTACATTACGAATATAAACTATATGTATATATATATACATACATATATGATATATATGATTCAGCGTTTAATAAGATTCTCTTTCGGCCGCCGATGACATAATTTAAGATTACTGACCGTCGCAATTTATTTTTCATGATACAAGGTAAGACAAGAAATATTGTATTAAACAAAAAACAAAAAATGGGTAAATATAATAATTTCTTAAATACTTATATTACGAATATACTAGACTATGTGTAGAAGTCGGCAGGGTAATGAACGCGGCACGGTGATTGTGTACCGATAGTAAATATGAGAAGCCGCAGCAAAAACTACCATGTTGACTTTTTGAAATATCAACACCAAACCCCATCCAAAAATTGTTAATGTTGTGTACAATTTGAATATGGATATTTACGTACCGTGTTTATCATCATGCAAATTTATTTAAATGGCTAGATAAACAGAGCAATCAGCTATTACGCGTATAAATATCTGTTGAAGATATTTTTTAATTTGCATAACAGACTCGTATATTGACTAATAAATTTATAGCTGGTAAAATTCTTCTAATATGGTAAGTGCTAACAAAAAAAATAATAAGATGTTAAGAATCTGTTTTTAATTTATTCTTTTATTTGCAGTTTACCTTTGATACTTCTAAACTTGCTCAATACTCGGATTTTGAATTTGGAACACCGTATAAAGTGATTGCATGGATGGTAACACCGTGCGCACAAATATTCTTTAATGTGGAAAGCATCGGAACTCTACTGATGCCGCATTCCGTATATGTCGACTTTGCAGAAGAGGCAAAATCATTTCACCCGACACCCAATTTAAGAATACGGGTTATAGATGTTGGGGGCGATAGGCTGTTTTACGAAATATGGGAGACTGTTGACTCTGCGTATGACATGCAGTGAAACATACGGCTGAACGTGTTAACCATAGTGTTAAATGATATGGCAAAATAAGTTTTATATATTTTACATGTTATAGTAAATAAATATCGAAAATAGATTTTTGTATTTTTATTCAGTCATTTGTACCTAGCGAATACGAAAAGTATTCTAAAAACTATTACTTAGAAACTAAAATTTTAAATAAAAAAATTTAGATTTTTTTTTTAAAATTTTGTCTTTCTTTTTGTTGAAATATTTTTTTTTGGCTTGTGATTAATTAATTTTTTGTAATTTGTGTAATCATTTTTATTCCTCCCTCAATTGAATAAAGTGTTTCTGTGTTGTGTATTTAAGTTTTGTTTTCCATAAAAAAAAAGAAAAAAAAGGTAAGATATCACAGTGTTTATATATATAAATATAAAAAAAAAAAACCTTAATTTGTTACTGTCTCCTTTGACAGATGGATTTTTCACTCCATTCAGTTCGGGATTTAATGGATATGTGTAAAGGTCTACAGGACGAGACAAAGAAAGGGCCGCTTTTGATAGATATTTGTCAGAGAATAACGGATGAGGGTTATGCACCCTGCAACGACGATACTATTCACCACGAATTTCGTGAATTATGTGGCGAAATATATCCGGAGGTTGTATTAAACGTGTATTCCCGTATGGGGCATGCGGCCCCTAGAATAGTCTCTGAAAATATAACCGGTAAAAAAAAAAACTGAATTATTATATAAGATTTGTTTTTTTATTGTATTTATTATATTTTCATAGATAATAATCTAGCTTTCGGGAGTAAAGTGAGGACCGATGTAGTCAAGCAAAATCAAGGTAAGTCAAAGTAAATAAAAAACTTAGTATGCATTAATAAAGTATGTTCCTTATAGGCAATAATGCAGTTTCTGTAATACAACAAGCAAGATCTATTCCAAAAATGGTGTCACACATTCAAGGTAAAAAACAATATATATATATATATATATATATATATATATATATATATATATATATATATATATATATATATATATATATATATATATATATATAACAAAACATTTATTAATTTTTTTCTTGTATATTTCAGCTGGTTCAGGGCAATCAAGATTGTCCTTGACCGACATGCGGAAACACCATTCCCGTGAAGCAGAACCACAACCCAGTACTTCTAGAGGATACATGTCCATTGCGGAAAGCGGACGGGGAATATCAGAAAGTCGACTCTCGATTATTAGTAATAGGTCAATTCTAAATACTAAATTTAAATGTAAAAGCTCCGAGACGTCTTTCAAATTTGTCAATATTCCTAAAGACGTGAACCATTTGCCTCTATATCTAACTGCTGCGTTTACACAATTAATTAAACATATTACTGGAAACACCCCTCCCCATTATCTAATAGGGCTAACAATTGCCTTGCCCCATTTTATTAATTGTACTAAGCCAATTGGTATTAATTTTACAACAGTTTCCGACTTAAAGGCTGACGCCATTACATCCTTACTAGCCTCGGTGTCTCAGTCTAATTCCCACTTCCTTATTACCGAATCGTTGGTAATATCGTCGGTAATTGTAGAAATTCCTAGCGGGATCCATCAAAAGAATGGCATCCAGAGCTAGTCTCACAATGGAATACAGCAGTACAATAACCAATGCAAATGAATTATTTAAATGGGCTAAAACGTTGAAGACAGATATCAATTTTGGATTTTGTTCAGACGCAGAACATAAATCCAAGCAAATCAAACTTGCAACTAGGTTTGAAAATTTAAAAACAGTAAAAGGAACTCACGGTTTCCATGCAGTTATTCCAACAGAGGATGGCTGTTTGAATTGTAAAAAATATTCTAATTCCGACGATTATGTTAAATTTAAATTGTAATTTTTAATTTGAATAAGATTTAATGTTAAACAATAAAATAAAATTATCAAAAGAATTTGGGTTTGAAATTTTAAATGTATACAATTAAATTTGAATAATAAATATTAATAATTTAACTGAACAATTTCAAAACACTGAGAAATTGTTACGATTGTGTAATCATAACAAGTGTAATCGTATCGATCAAGTGGGGTAAAATGCGGTACAGCGTTTGTTACGATTACATAATCGTGACCAGCGCTGTGTTGTATTTTATTCCATTTGGTTTGTGCCTCCACTTGCTATGTTTTCTCAGTGTTGGTTGTTGTCCCCACTTTTGTGGATGTTGTGTTGTACGTACCTTTTGTAAGGTGGCGCGAGGGTGAGAAAGAGGTTGGAAAAGAGAGAGCAATGCGTATCGAGTGTGTGTCAAGCAAAACATTCCATAAGAATGTTTTTCTTATATGCCTCTCGTTTACACCAATGCGAATTGATGTAAACGAGAAACAGAGAAGAAAGACAATTCTTCTGGAATGTTTTGCGCGTCGTATGTGCGACGCTCGAATTTTTGTTGAGTAAATTCATTCGAGTTTGGATTTTCATAAATCGAGTTTTGATTTTATAAGTCTCGTATTCGTTGTGAAAAAAGGTAAAATGCTAGTTGTTGAATTTAGTGAAACCCGAATGTGTTTTTTATAAAAGAAAAGTTGAGTTATAATTGTATATTATAAAATTATAAATATAATTAGCATTCTTGATAAAAATTGTCATGTGTACAAAAACAAAATAAGAAGAATAAAATATTAATTAGGTTATTTCTGTAATAAATACAATTTTGTTTTATGAAAAGTGAGTTGGCTATATATAAGATTTCGCTGGATTAGTGTTTGGATGCTGTAAATTTACATAATACATAAGACGTGTATCGGTGCGTGTGGTTGTAGTGTTGAATATCGAAACACACGATACCGTTTAGTGTCGTCGTCACCTAATTTACGGGTGGCCAGTTGGTGCCATTCATGGGGTTCAGTTTTGGCGAGGTAAACGCCCAACGAAAAAAAAATTTTATAAATTTATTTACGGTTTTGGCGAAGGACGCCGCAACGGTAACGGAAGCCAACCGGCTATTGTTTATCGGTGGTCTGCCGCAACATTGTGCCCAACCAGGCACGCGCTCGAGCGCAAATACGGTAATCGGTGGTCGGCCGCAACGATAACGGCACCAAAGCCGCAACGGTCCGGGTGTGGTACCACCTGTGGCATGACGGCCGCGCAAGGCCGCAACAGATCTCGTTATAAATAATTAAGGTACAATTTTTTTATTTTTATTTTTCAAATTTTTTTTTTTTGATTTTATTTTTCGTATATATTTTTTTTATTATATTTATTATAAATTAAATTTAAAAATTTTGTAATCGAGCGTTGCACAGCGGGTGCACGCTCGATGCGCATTGTTCTTTCTCTCTTTCGTCTCTCTCTCTCTCGCTCTCTCTCTTTTGGTTCTTCGTGGGAAGAGGGTTCTCTATATTTTTTGTGTGTTTAAATATAATAAAATGAATCATTAAAATTTTTTTTGGGTTGGGTATGATGAGGGGGAATTCCCACCCTGTGTCGGCGTAAGAGTAAGCGGTTCCTTGGTGCCCGCATCCGGATTCGGAACCGGTGGTTACCACCGTACGAGTTCGGGCGGATGCGCGCACCAGGGCACCGCTCTACCATTATGATTATTTTTTTTATTTTTTTTATTTTATCTGTTCGTTCCTCAGGTTCCGGCCGACGAGTTTCGGCGGAACATCGGTTTTTATTATTTGCGTTTTCCCATTTTTTTTATAATTTTCTGTATTTAATCACGGTGTAAGCCAGGAGTCATGCATGCCTCAAACCCCACGACCTTCGCACTTCTCCGCTGAGAACGTAGCCGGCAAAAATCACCATGGAGGCCTCTGCATGCGCTTAATGATAACTGCAGGTTGACAGTAGCCAGCCTGTAACAAAATGACCACTGAAATACAGTTTTTCCATATAAAAATGAAATACTGGGGCGCTATCATAAAATCCGCACGTTAAATTCTGACGATTATCGTTTGTTGCCGGTTAAAGATCCGTTCGGTAAAGAAACTGTATCACAAAAGCCGTACGGTAATTTTATTGAGCAAATTTTGAGCAAAATTCAGTTCAGTGGCAAAAAACCTCAAAATTTAAAAAAGTGACATTGGTGAAATTCATAAACACATAAAACAAGACATATGGTATTTTGGAATTCCCTCAACCCTAATTTAAAAAAGAGGATAATTGAGGATCTTGTTTTATTGGTATCATAAAGTGGAACAATTTTCTTTAAGATCATAATTAGGTTTTACCTTTATTTTATCTTATTTTATTGTTGTAGTTTCTTTTTGTTTTGTCAAATTATCTATATAAATATCACATTTTTTAAAATAGAATGATTCTTGTTTCGTCTGTCGTGAAGATAGTTCTCAGATAGTTAAATAAATGTATAGCTTAAATCTTTATCGCGTTGTGTTTTATTTAAACAAATTCATTTTCGAGAAATTAGATCACACCAGACATTTATCTGTCAACTATTTTGTATTTATTGTATGCTTCTCGTTGTGATAATTTTGTTTTATTTTAATACAAAATACATTAATTATGATTTAAATATATATTAAATAGTTTTACTATTGAAGATGTAAGTTGTTTTATTCGATAACAAATTTAAATTGAGTATATGTACATGACTATATACGTATTTTATAGGAATTTCGTTGAGCTGTTCATAGCCGCAGGTTCTTCGTCTGAAGATGACGCTTCTAATATTAGAAGTACTCGTCTTGTAAGAAGACATTTAAGAGATCGGAGTGATCTGCTTCAACTCGAAAATTTTATGTGAGTACATATATATGTTCATTTAATCAATGTTTTATTTTAAATTAATCGTCACTTTTTAGATTTAAACAACGATTTCGTTTAACGAAACCAGCGTATAAATTTTTGGAAGAGAAACTGTCCCTACAATGTGGTAAAACTATGGCGTCAATACCACCGCGGTTAAAGTTATGTGCTACGTTACAAGTTTTAAGTAGCGGTGGTTATCAAGCCGGTATTGGAAATGATTATAGTATCGGAATGGCACAAAGTACCATATCTACAGTATTAACTGATACTTTGAATATAATGCAAAATATTCTTTGTGCTGAATTCATCCGCTTCCAGCCATCACAGTCAACCAAATCATATTTCTATGATAAATATAACTTTCCGGGGGTTGTTATGGTTGTATCGATGGCACTCATATTTATTTATTGAAGTCAAAGGAAAACGAGCATTCATTTTTAAACAGAAAATCTCGTCACAGTTTAAATATTATGATTGTAAGTTAAATAATGTAAATTTGGAAATTTTTTGTGTATCATTTTTATTTGCTAATAGGTATGTGATGAGAATATGACCAAAATGGTAATGGATGCAACATACGTGGGGTGCAATCACGACGCGTTTGTTTGGTCAAATACTGACGAGAAAAGATATATGGAACAGTTTGTGCAAGATAATCCAAACTCCTTGTTCTAGGTAATATACATTTCATTATGATTACATCTAAAAATTTACAAATTATTTTATTTGTAGGGGACTCCGGTTACCCACTTGAGCCGTGGTTAATGACGCCTTATAGGACGGCGGAAGAAAATTCGCCAGAAGCTGCATATAATACAGTACATAGTAAAGCCTGCAGCATTATAGAACGATGCATAGGTGTTTGGAAAGGCAGATGGCGAATTTTATTATCAGAACGTAAGTGTCATTATACGCCAGAAAAATTAATAAAAATATGTAATATATGAGCCGCATTGCATAATATTTGTGTGCAGTTTAAAATTTCTTTACCAGATATGCGAATTCATGTGGAAGATGATGATCTATCAATACCATATATTGATGTTCTAACATCATCAACGAGTAGACAACTTCGAGTTGTAGCCGAACAAAAAAGAAATAATATAAGAGATGTATTGTTTAATTAAAAGAATTGTTTTATTTAATTAAATAAAAGTCAAATTTTATTAAAATTCAATTTTTTGACTTAAATTTTTTTTTTTTTTTATAATCACAGACAATTCACAGGTAAATCATTTTTATTTATCACGATCTTACTAAATAATATTAATAATAAAACACAATATAAAATAAATGAAAAAACAAATAAATATTTAAATATAGGAAATTTGGTTATCGATACTTCGTTCTAATAGTTGTCGTTTTTTTTACAATAATAGATGGCTTTCTTTAAGCAATGCTAGTTTTTGTTTTTTTAATTCAATTATTGTTTTGTTTTGTTCTTGAAGATTTTGAAGAAATTTCTCGACATTTTGAAAACATCCTAACAACTTTTCATTAACAGAAACCGATTTTTTTAATAAATCAAATTTATTTGTGGATTTGTGGTCTAGAACATCATTTTGATTTTCATAAGAAATATCTAAACCCAAGTCAACGGTTTGAATTTGAGTCAATCAACTTCGACTATTTCAAATTCTTGAGGCATAATTGATTCACTTTCAATTTCAAGAATTTCTAAATTGGGCTCGATTATACTCGCCCCAAATCGTTTATACCATTTACACCATTTATAGTGGCTTCTAAGTCTAATTTGGAAAACGATGAATGTGTTGTTATATGTGATTTTTCGGAAAATTACTCATTCATAGTTCAAGATGCAGTTCAAGGATTTCATTGGTCCAATTCTCAGTGCACCATACATCCTTTTGCAGTTTACTATAAGAATAAGGACGAAAATTCTTCCAATAATAGTAATTTGGAATTCACCAGTTTAATAGCTATCTCGGAGTCAACCAAGCACAATCATGTAGAAGTGAGATTATTTATTCAAGGCCTAGTTGATTTTATAAAGGCGAAGACAAGTCATGTAAAAAAGATTTGTTTTTTTTTTCTGATGGATCTGGAGCACAATATAAAAACAGAATGAATTTTTACAACTTGTGTAATTTTAAAGAAGACTTCAAAATACAAACAGAATGGCACTTCTTCGCAACCGGCGGCGTCATTGGGCCATATTTTTTCATCGACGATAACGATCGCCACGTTACTGTTAATGGAAATCGATACCGCGATATGATAAACAATTTTTTTTTGACCGCAATTGAATGGAATGGACTTGGACGACATGTGGTTTCAACAGGGCGGGGCCATATGCCACGCAGCACACGATACAATCGCGTTATTGAAGACTAAGTTCGATGAGCGTGTTATTTCGCGAAATGGGCCCGTCCAGTGGCCGCCGCGCTCGTGTGATTTGACACCTCTAGATTATTTTCTTTGGGGTTATATGAAGTTACTGGTCGATGCCAATAAGCCGGCGACGTTGCAAGAGCTCAGAGCCAATATAGATCGTGAAATTGCTGGAATTTCGGCCGATTTATGCGAAAGAGTGGTCGAAAATTGGGTTCAAAGATTGGACTTCGTAAAACATGCACGCGGTGGTCATGTAAAAGAAATCGAGTTTCATACTTAAATGTACAAAGAAAACGGTGAAGACCATGACGGACCATGGTGGAGGCAACATTAAATTATGGGGATGCTTTTCATATTATGGTGTTGGACCTATTTATTGGATTAAGGAGATTATGGACCAGCACATCTAAGTTGATAATATCCTACAAAATGTAATGTACTCATATGCTGAATATAATATGCCCCTACGATGGGTGTATATGCAAGATAACGATCCAAAACATACTTCGAGGAAGGCCAAACAGTTTTTTTGGACAAAAAAATCAACGTCATGACTTGGTCAGCGCAGTCGCCCGATCTCAATCCTATTGAGCATCTATGGAAAGACCTCAAAGTTGCTGTGGCCTCCAAAAAAACCAAAAATCAGCGCGAATTATGGTTGGCAGTTCAGGAAGCCTGGAAGGCGATACCAATTGAAAGATGTCGGAACTTAATCGACTCTATGCCACGTAGATGCCAGACAGTCATTGAAAATAAAGGGCAGGCTACTAAGTACTAAAGATTCCCTTATGAATTTTCTTATAAATAGCACATAGAATTTATATTTTTTTAACATTATTGAATTGTCCCTAATTTTGTGACAAGCACTTTATTACATTTATGAATTACAGATAGAAACCAGTGGGTTAGAAATACGACCTCATTTATTTTTTATAACAAACTGCAAACGTACTAATCAAAATAATACTCGAAATTAAATATAATATTATAAATATGTATCTTAAATTATTGTTTTTCATGTTTTTTTTCCGCTGTCCCTAATTTTCTGGCTACCACAGTATATATATATATATATATATATATATATATATATATATATATATATATATATATATATAGTAAGGTACGCCACCATATATTCAACCGCATGTGGTGCACATCTCAAATTCAACACCAAACATGTGCGCAACATAATTCATCAGAAAACATTAGCTTAATCATCTAAATAAAATATGTACTGTAATTTTAATCTTATTTATGCACACATAACAAATTGTGCTTATTGTCGTAATTATTATTTCTTTCTAAGAATAAGTCATATCGTATTGTAATTGTAAACTAAATAAGAATTTAATTCGTAAGCAAAATTGTCAAAATGTAAAATCTTGACTACAAATAAAACACACTTGTAATTTGTACGCGAATAAAGACACTCGTTGAACATCAGAGTTTTCGTTTTTATTATTTTATTCTTTAAAGTCGGTTGGTACGCTCACCCCAAATAATTGTTACGGTCAACGCAAAAGCCACATCTGACCATAACTGGCGCAGTTGCAAAAGTCGACGCGAATAAAATTAAAAATAAATCCAAAATTAAGTGAAATATCAAAAAAATTCGTGTCGAATAAAATCAAAATGGAAGGGAACTTATAAAAACCAAGTGAAGCCCAAATTTCATAAAGGTGTGCCTGATCAACATGCTGATACTAATTGGATTATTCGTGAGGTAAGGTTTTCTTTAATAACATATATTTCCAATATTTCCATCATAACTAATTTCAACGAATCGTTTGTACAAACTATAGTGTCCAAGTGCCAACTTGTAAATCATGTGTTAATGCGTATAAAATATGCAACTCTATTTTAAACGTAAAGTCAATTTAATATAAAACTTTGTTAAATTGTCAAACAATTACAGTATGCAATTCTACCGTAATTGTCGTACGGGCGACATAAAATTTAGAAAAAAAAAAGAAAAATATTTATTTCTCGGTTACTTAATTAGTGTACTTGTATTTGTGTTATGCCAAAAATGGAAAATACTAGGGAAGAAAAAATTGTAGATATTAGGAAAAATCTTGACATATTCAACCAAAAATTAACAGAATATCACAAAGAAAGAGTCACACATAAAATTAATCAAACAAAAAAAAATGGAAAACGCATTATCCGAAGTACTCAATTTATACAAGATCGAACCCATAACTAAAAATTTACCAGAATTCAAGGGCGACCACAACGAAGTATATTTTTTTTATCGAGTCGGTGGATAATACGTTAAAAAACTGTGTATCTTTAAAAGATGCGAGTCAATCAGTAATCACCCATAATATTCCAAAGGACGATTGGGATAAAATAAAAAGTCACTTGATATCTCAATATGCAGATACAAGAGACGAACACAATTTACAATACCTGAATAACGTGCATCTAAAACTGGATGCCTTGGAACGATCCCAACAATTCATTAGCGACACTGTTGATGAATTAAATAATAAAATTAATGTGTTATCCAGTGAAAATCATGCGATGAAAATTAAACTCAATCACTTAGAAAAAGTTATTGATATTTACGACAACAAAATAAGCTGGTTGGAGGATAAGATCGATTTACCCAACCAAATACATAATTCGCGCAATATCATTGTCTGTGGGTTGCCCAGGAATTCTATTCTCACACCAGAACTGTTTTCTAAAGTTATACAGAAATCAGGGGAGACAATATCAAATGAAGCCATCGTATCCATCGATAAAATGAAACTAATTAATGATAACAGTTTTCTAAAAAATTCATTTATTGTAACTTTTAAATCTATTGAATTTAAACAATATACACTACAATTATTTCGCAGCTGTAAATCCATATTGTGGAACGAAATTGATTCCGGGTTGGATAACAGCAAAATTCGTCTGTTGCACCATCTCACAAAACACCAAAGTAGACTGTACGCGGAAGCTAAAAAATTCAAAACAAAACACAATTTTCGATTTTAATGGTGCAACAACAATAAAATATTACTTCGTAAATTACCTGATTCAGATGTGGTTCACGTCCGTTCCATCACCGATCTCAGCCAGCTTGAACGAACACTGGAAAAGCACGTCAATAATTCGGCTGCATAATCGTCCACACTGGATGGCAACCAACAACAAGGAGCTACTGGATAAAAAATATCACAATTGTATGTTGGTTCGTTTTAGTATTAGTTTCTTAGTTTATTATATACTTAACTTTATGTTTTTTGATCTTTTGTTTACATTTGCTTTCAAAATTTTTTTTGACAGTTTCACATTTTTTTTTATATTTATATTATTTTTTATTTTTTGGCGTTATATTGGTAATGAAACCTTACAAATGCTTTTGAAGTATATGAATTGTAATGGTCGAATTACACGCATATACTCTAGACGATGGATTAATTTTTGTGTAGTTCAAATTTTTTTGTTAAATGATAATTTTGTAATTAGTTTATTCTGTTTAACTTTTATTACTTTACTCAAAATTATTTTAACTAATTTAAATATCCCAAGATTGTTTTTCATTTTGGATATTATACTTTTTTATTTTCTCCATAAATCGACATTACGATTGTGTATACTCATTCTCGTTCTAGTGGCAGTATATTTTCTTACCGATATCGAAGAGTTGCTTTTATTAAACATTACATTTTATCAGATTTTGAATTATTTTTTGATTATATTTAATTTCGTTTTTGTATCTACATCTCTCATTATTATTATAAGTTTGTGCAATGGATAGTAATCTAAAAGAACTTTATTTTATCCATCAAAATATAAGAAGTCTAAGGAAAATAATGATAAGCTGATTGCATACATTGACTCCACGAAAATGAAGCCTCTTATTATTGGTCTTTCTGAGATTTGGATTTATGAAGAGGAAATTGAAAATTATTGTTTAGATGGGTATAATTTATTTGCTAAGTGCAACAATGACAGTCGTGCGGGTGGAGTAGCTATTTTTATCAATAATAACTTGCACTGTAAACAAGTTAATTTTAACTTTCAAACATTCGATGCCGTCGGTGTTACATTTACCCTGAACTCCAAATTGTTTTTCGTAGTTTGCATATATAGACTGAATTATACTAGTATTCCTACATTCGTTGATGAGTTCGCCAAGCTAATTAATGACGTATCTCATACTAATTTATTTATTATGGGTGATTTCAACATCATTTTTTTACAAAACAGTCCACTCCTAGATAGTTTTCTAATGTTAGTCTCCAATAACGGTCTTGACGTTTTGGTTTCTGAACCTACTAGGATTACAAATAGTTCGGCAACTTGTATAGACAATATTCTGTATCGATTTGATCAAAGATACTTTAATGAGGTGTCGTATGCTGTCTTAGATTTGAAGATATCAGATCACTGCTTAATTAACATCAAAATATCAGGGCGTATTCAGTATACAAATTTTAGTCGAAACATTGAGGTATCGAATGTTGATCACAATCAATTAATTAATCTGCTGACATATGAAGAATGGGCAGATGTATACTGCTGCAAGGATCCGTCTTTGGCTTTTGACCATTTCTTAAACATATTTAGAGATCACATTGATAAATGTACTAGTTCTAAATCAGTGAACAAGCAATTAATTAAGTTAAAGCCCTGGATGTCCGATTATCTCTTGAAACAAATACGGAATAGAAACAAGATTTGCCAACTGGTCAAGAAGCACCCTAATAATAATAGGTTAAAACAGTACAGTTTGAAGTTGTGTGAGTCCGTAAACGAGAAAATATGCGCTACTAAAAAACAGTTTTATGTTCGACAGTTCCGTAGTAACGGCAAAAACGCTCGCAAAAACTGGCAAACTGTAAACGAAATAATAGTTAGTCATGCACAGCATGTTCCAATTACAGAAATTATTGATGAGATGAATAATCCCATTCAAGGGTCAGTTGACATTGCCAATGCATTCAACAATTTTTTTACAACTGTTGGTGACTCAACGCAGTCTACTTACAAAATGCGCAATTCTGAAAAAAACAGATTAATCACAGAACACTATGATATTATGAGTAGTTTCCATTTCTCACCTATTTTATCTGGGGAACTGTATTTAATAATTAATTCTCTTAGAAACCGATCGGCTCCTGGCATAGATGGAGTGTCAAACTGTACTGTAAAAAAAACGGCTTGCTTTCTGGTTGATGTATTATCGTTTATATTTAACCTAAGTGTGGCTACAGGAATTTTTCCGATTACCTTAAAGAAAACCGTGGTAGTTCCAATATTTAAAAAAAATGATAGAGCATCTGTAAATAATTATCGCCCAATCTCCCTTCTTTCGGTTTTTTCAAAAATATTCGAAAAGGCTATGAAAGCTAGGTTTGTAAGCTTTTTAGATAAATTCAATTTTCTATCTCCCTCACAATTTGGTTTTAGAAAGAACAGAAATACCGAACAAGCTCTATTGTCATTTTTAGAACAAATAAGTATAAACATTGACCATAGTCTAAAGGCGTCCGTGTTATTTATAGATTTGACTAAAGCCTTTGATAGAGTGGAACATTCTACACTCAAAAAAATAATAAGGTAATATTTACAAAAAATTTAAGTAAATTTAGCTTAAAATCTCTGTTGAAATTGAGCCTAAGTAGCGCAACGCAAAATTCACATATTTTGTAATGTAAAATTAACTGCATGCCATGTAACATATTTTCTAAAAAAATTATCTCGTTGCATGTAATATTTACTTCGCATTTTGTTGATTGAACTTATTGGATGAAATAAAATGAAAATATAAAATACGTAAAATGCAAATATGTGTACATGTTAAATTAACTTTAATTTAAGTAAAATTTACATTTTGTTTAAGTAGAAATAATATAAAAAAAATATCTTTGAATTCTGAGGAAAACAAATATTTTGTTATCATCCAAAAGAACTACGATTTTATAGCGGGGGACGAAAAGTGATGTGAAACGGAGTAGACGTGTTTTGTTGTCGCTCCTTCATTTAATTTAAATATTTTTTTTTTGTGTAAATAATAAATAAATAATTATAATTATTAATAATAATAATAATCAATGTGTTTTTTTACATTATAAAATAAGTGAATAAAAGATATGGCGTACACCTAGTGTTTTAAATATTGATTTGTTTATAAGCCGCGCGTGAAATTGTGTAGAACGTATACGTATATATAATTATTTCCGTATATGTTCTGATACCATTTCGTGAATGCGTAAATGCACATTTGTGTTTGAATTACTAGGTATACATAATATACATAGTGGGTTTCAAATAAACAGTAAAGTGACGAGTTAAGTGACGTGTATGATGAAATGTGTTTATATACATAAAACCCGAGTTGAAATATTTATAACGGGATATATTTCGTTTTAATGTTTCGATAAACTGGTTATGTATAAAGATGCATTAAATCAGAGAAGTATCCTTTATATACATTTATATATATATATATATATATATATATATATATATATATATATATAATATATACATATAGACATAATTTTATTTTTGTTTATGTACTTTTCATACTTCGTATATAGATTTGTGTGTAGCATCAAAATTTACCTAAATAATACATATAAATAGTTATGAGTGTGTGCTTCTGTGCGTTTAGATGTATATATATGGTGTGTATATGCAGGGATGTAACAAAACCAATAATCGCCCCTTTCACACGGGATGTCAAAGAAGCAGCTTCTTTTTCGTCTCTTTCCCCGTTTACATATGAAACCGGTTGCCAAAATGTTTTTCGGTGAAGCAGCTCTAACACAAATAGAAGTGAAATAAAAAATTTAATTACATATTTTATTTTAATTTAAATTTGAAATTTAATTTTAAAAATTAATTTTTTTTTTCATTCATTTTTGAGATGTACATTTTAGTTAAAATTTTATTTTCGAGAGAGTAGATTAAAACAGTACAAAAACATTTTGGTTTAAATATAAAATAAGGTTTTAAATTAGCAATGAATCATCTATTACGACTTATTTTAAAGTGTGAGCCAGTGCTTCTTTTAAATCCCGGGTAGAACGGATGAATAAATTTGATATGTTAATTGTTGTTGGTTTTGGATGTAGACTTATGTATACGTGTGTGGATGGTATGTATATTTTTGTGGTTTATTATATATTTCCTTGTGAAGCGTGTTTTTTGAATCTTCATCTTCGTCTCTTTCCCTATTTGCCTATGAGATTGGATTTGATAGCGACTTCTTTTTGAACCAAATTTTTTATTGGTGTAGCGGCGCTGGCCCAAGCGAAAATGAGATGGGGGATTCAAGGCCATTTTTTATTTATTTTTTTTTTTTTTTATATGTAGGTTTTGATTTGAATTTTGTTTTCGGAGAGCATAATAAAACCATGATGAAAAATCATAGAGAGGTGAAATATTCCCAAGTTCATTTTCGTCGTTTTGTGCGCGTTGCGTCACTTATTTTTTTTTTTTCTTATGTTCGAATAATTTAGATATTATGACACATATAACATTATATATAGTTACATATAAATATTAAAATATATTAAATAAAATTCAGCTCACAAATTCTTGTTAATGATATTATAGCTTTGTTCCTCGATTTACAATTTTCAAAAATATTCGTGATCTTAAGAATTCATTTATTTAAATAGATTATGTACTTTAAATTACAAATTAAAATTTATCTCGATTTTATTTTATTTGTTATTTTATGATTTCCGCAGTGATTAAAATTCAAATTTTTAATGATTTTAACTAAATTTTTATTTTCTGTCATTTTGCGTGTTAAAATCATGTTTTAGTATCTTGTTTTTATGTTTCTTATGGCGTTTTCTTTTAACAAAAAATTGACAAAAAATTTTGTTTTTGATGTAAATCACATTTTAGCGGAAAAATAGCAGAAAAATTTTTTTTTGATGTACATCAAAAAATGGAAATATAGATTTTTACTTCCATTTTAACTACCACGTACACATATTTATATATGTACATATAATACGTCAACCGTAAATATTGTTAAATACGTCAAACGCGTCATTTGAAATTTTTTCAAATGGTTTGTTATTAGACACACTACGCCACACATCAAATTTTTTTTTTCATTTTCTTTTTAACTATCCGAAATTTGATTTACATCAAAAACGTAAAAGAATCCGCTATTAATAACTTGAACCGTGAAGCGTAAGTCATAAGTTTGAATATATTGAATACAATTAAGTAGTCAATAATAAGCATACAGTTTGTTTTCAGGTTTAATAAATAATACGAGTATATGTTTACTGACTATTTTAACGGCCAGTTTGCCAAATGCTAATGACTTTAGAGAAATTATTAATGATTTAATATTAATTATTAATATACATAATTCAATTTATTATTAATATAATTCAAATAACTATGGGTTCAGAAAATTATATTGTAAGTTATGGAGTTGTAGAGGATTAAATTAATAAATATTTATATTATTTAGGAAACCGGTAGATTAATTAAGAATGAATTTCAGAAATCTTTAGATGTTATGAAGAAATATTTCTTTGAAATATTAATTGCTGTTCGTGTAGATTAGAATTGTGCTGTCATTATGTTAATAACTATTGGCTTTACCTAGGTATTTGTAACCGAACTGATCCAATTAATCAATTAATCAATGTTGTTTTTAGCTGATAAGTATTAATGTAGAATTATATTACAGAAAATTTCCAGATGCACGTGAAATATTATTTTTTCTCAGGTTTTGATTTAGTGAGGCAATTGTTGACGATCAAAGCAATACCATCGTTATCCATTAAACCTATTAAGCCTTTATCCTTCCTCTAGTAGATTAGAAGTAGATTAGAATTGTGTTGTGCCGTACGATCGCTAGGTGTCTGCAACCGGATCGTTCTGTCCCAAAAAAAAAAAAAAAACCTTTCCTATCCTTCCTATTGTTATGTGTAAACAGGCTGTAGGAATAGGCCCGGCGTTATCCGGGACTCTTGGCTAGCACTTGGTTCTACAGTCCAATCAATCAATCAATCAATCATCCAAAAGAACTACGATTTTATAGCGTGTAATTTAATTTGCTATAAGTAAAATCACCAATCATTAATAACCATATGATTGCTAATTTTACTTATAGCAAAGTAAAATACACATTTTGGATGATAACAAAATATTTGTTATAACATCGAGATGAGGGGTCTCACCTTTTCAAAACCGATGAGGCAAAAAATTTGAATCCTTTTAATTAAAAGATTCGATCCTCATCAAATTATGTAGTTATCAAACTACGAACATAACGTTTCAAACTTCATGAATTTAAATGATGTTTACATCAACTGACCTAGCGAATTATATTAAAAATGCAATAATAATTGTTAAATATCGTCGATGTAAATTGAACACACCAGTTTGCAACCTTTACCTTGCAAATGTAAATTTTGGTTAAAAATGTATTTTACATTGTCTAAGTAAATTTTACTTGTTAACAATAAGAATAAGAATATAATGATGATTTTTTGTTTTACACAACTTTTACGTATGATAAAGTTCTTTTAACTATTTAAAAGGTTTTGTTTCGATTTATTTTGACAAATAGTTTTTACATTTCAAAAAATGTTATTTTAACTTAGGCTTAGTAAGGAGAACTTTTCAAATTTTTACTTAGCATGGGTAAATAATGTAAAATATTATGTTAGTTGTACAATTTTAAATTTACTTCGCAGGTTATGTAAAAATCGCATCGATTATTTTTTTCAGTGTACTCTTGTAATGAAGCTTTACCGCATTGGCTTTCGCGATACGATCCACAAGTGGTTAGATTCAAATTTAAATGGTCGCACTCAGGTAGTCAAAATAAATGGTCATTTTAGCCATGTTCTGCCGATTAGTGTAGGGGTTCCTCAAGGTTCAGTCCTTGGGCCTCTACTGTTCCTCATTTATGTAAACGGAATTTTTAGCCAACCATTCTGTGGCTCCCCCATTGCATTTGCTGATGATTTTTCGTTTGCTTACAGTAGTCTTAGCTTACAAGATAACATTAAGTATATTGATAGTGATTTGAATATGCTCTCGGTTTGGCTCAAGGCTCACAATCTTCATCTAAGCGATAAGACGAAAATATTACATTTTCGACACGGATTGTCATCACCATCAGCCATTAAGTACCATAAGTATGGTTGCAATAAGGTCTGTAACTCCAGTGGATGTTTCATGGTTGACTTGGTTCATGTTTATCGTTATCTTGGCATTTTAATAGACGAACAATTAAACTGGAAGGCGCATATTGAAGGGTTGAAATCTAAGCTTTTATTGGTATCAAGGAAACTGTACGTTTTGCGTTCATATTGTCCATTATATTTATTAAGAATGGTGTACTTCGCACTAGCTGATTCAATTCTGCAATACGGTCTCTCCTGTTGGGGTAGTGCATGCAAAACCACGTTAATACCATTATTTAATAGGCAGAAACTCATTGCTCGAATCATGTGTTTTAAAGAATCGCCCATATTCCAAACTCTCGATATCTTGCCACTGCGTCACTTGTTTGTCTTCAAGGTATTAAGAATTTTTTACAATATTAGCGGAAACTCATTTATTAACTATTCAGACTATAGTCTTCGTTCTAGTCTCCAATTCAAAAAAAATATCAAAAAAAATATATTTCACATCTCAGAAGAAGTTTTTTCAATGTAATTTCACCTATTATCTTTAACAAGTTACCTTGCAAGATTCGTAGGTGTTGCACCTTATCATTATTTTCAAAAGAACTAAAACATTGGCTTAGTACAACCAAGAATATTGAGGAGCTCTTCAGTTTCCATATTTAACACTAGTACGAGTAGAATTATACTTTCGTGATTATTATTATCTATTATATTTATATATTTCATTAGTATTTTATACCGTAAATTATTAATTAATTAAATTATAAGTTTATTTTATACTGTAAATTGTATTGTTATGTTAAATTTTTTTTTTATACGTATCTTATAATTTCAAACATATTCTCGTTAAAAGGGAATCAGTGTACCTGGCCCGTGTTCTTTTGAACCAAAGGTACACTTTTTCTTACCAATGTACATATTTTTATTATTGTATAATTCTTGTAAATAAAAATTGGTAATGAACTTAAAAAAAAAAAAAATCGAATTATTTTCACTTATCAAACTAAATCTAGAACCACAAGTTCTATTTGAAAAAATTAAAAGTTTAATGACATTGTTATCGAATTATGTTAAATTACATAATGAAAATGCAGAAATAGTTCAACACCAAACATCACATTATCAAAATGTTGGGTTAACGATATACCAAGCAGGAATTCGAGAACCGCTTGGTGGAAGGTTGAGGGCATCAAAGCCAACAACGCTACAAGCTGCAATGGATTTTGTAATTAAAAAACAAAACATAGCAAATTTAAAATCACATAATAATAATTCAAATTAGAAATATACTCCAAGTTACAATAGGAATTTTAATAAAAACCTATTCCGAAAAATTATACAAATAAATAAAAACAAATAATTCTAACCATAACCAAACTACTAAAACCAACTATCACGTTTTCTCTGGAACAAGCCATTCAAATTATATTAACAAAAATGATACATTTAAACCATAAAATTTCCAAAACATAAAAAAGAGAAATTAAAAAGGAAAATTACAACATACAAACTGAGGTAAACAACGAGGAGGATTTTTAAATAGAAGCCTCGGAAACTTAAACAAAATTTTCAATATCACCCACCTCCGTACACTACCATTCATCGTGCTAACATTCGGTAATCAAATTTTAAAATTCTTAATTGATACCGGGGCCGATAAATCGTATGTAAATCCAGACTTTGTAGTAAAATCAAATCGACAACTAACTAATTTAAAAATCAAAAGCCTTTTTCAAACTTTAAATATAACAGAAAAAACCGAAACAAAATTTAATGAATTTCCTAAACCAGTAGAACTGTACCTATTAAAATTTCATAGGCATTATAAAGGCCTTATAGGTTACGAAACCTTAAAGTTGCTTAACGCAAACGTACTAGTAAACAGCTACATATTACAAAGTCCAACATTCTCTCTTAAACTCCACGATAAAATAACATTGTGTATTTTTTTACCATCTTTCATACAACCAATGGAAAAAAGGGTTGTAGAAATCCCAGTTAATATACATCATGGTGAGTTCTACACTAATAATATCCAACTGCAGCAAAACTTGTATATACAAGAAAGGTACGTCAAACACTAACGCAGACGCATTGTCGCGATTAGAACTTAATAATTACAAAGAAAAAACAAAATTAAATTTCCCAAATACAGTAGATTCAATAACCCCCGTAGGTGATACAATTAAATAAGATAGTGAACTAGCTACTCCTATCGCAAGGAAATTAAAAACTAAAGCACATAACGATGAATTCGCTATGTTATGCAATATTGATATTGAAAACAATATCGCAAATAGTAGGAATACTCCTAAAATACCTGAATCTATTTCAGCAATAAATGAATTCGTACATCTTCGAGAGAGTTTGGAGCGTTAGATACTTTTCAGCTTTTCAGCCGCTAGCACAAGTATGCAACAGAATCAGCGAAATTAACAATGTCATTTCAACAGAAACTAATGTAGAAAATAGTTTCCCAATTTTAACAAGAAAAACAACCGATGATGCTAAAACTTATTATTATAAAATTAATTTGGGGTACGCAGTGCTTGATAACAGCCGAAGAAATCGTTGGTTTTTGACAAAAAGAAAAGAAATCAAAATTGAATCAATAATTGAAAAGAAAATATTTATTTGGGGTAAAAACCGAAACCCTATCAGTTTTTATGTTTTACCGTTATCATCAAGCAAATTTGACATTTACTGTGCTTCTTTCAATCCAAACGCAATGATGGAGAAAACCGAAATTAAAGATATTCTGAAAAAGCTTTTTGCCATGAAAATCGACGAAGACGGATATTACGTTTTTTCCCAATCCTTCATTTTATTAACTAACATTTTTATATCATTTCAGTTTGTACTATACAATGTAATACATATTCATATTTTTTTTTTATAATCAGGTATAATAAAAAATGTAGTCAGTAATCGAAATCGAAAGCCCAGCCGGGAAAAAGAAAGTATCAATTGTGTGTTCCCACTGGGTAAAGAATGGAACAGTTGCTTCGCCAAAACAATATAATGGGGCAATCTGAAAGAAATTGGTTCCAACTTCAGATTGGTCAATTTTTAAGTGCAAAATTCTAAAGGATAACATCGCTACTTATCAAAAGGCAAAGGATAAAGAAAAAATATTGGCTGAGTTTTCAAACTCCGAATGCGAGGAAAATATAAACAAAAAAAATTAGATACGAAATGAAAAATTATAATGACAATTTCGAACAACCTTCACCAAAATGTATAATTTTGGTAGATATTGAGCTACCACCTTTAACTCCGATTCAGCGTGAAGCATTTTGTAGAACATCAGCTTGAAACATTTGCAACGCCAGTATATAGATCAAATTGTTTCATAGAAAACCATGAATATGACAACAAGGAAAATGAAGAAGCTGTTTTTGAACATAATGTTTACGACAAAGTCAACGTTTGTGATGTGCATGACAACTCTTCAGCAAAAATTAAAAAACTGGAAGAGAAAAGTAAAAAACATAAACTACTTATTAAAGAAAACAAAGCTGATATCAAGCAAATATTAGAAAACCAATAGAAAATATTGTCGAACCAAGCGGATATGAAGGAAATTTTATAGGTGGTAATGAACGTGCTTCCAAAAAAAAAACGAGAGTTTAATTATGAAAGATAGTTTATTCCTATTACCAAAACTGCCGATTATTTCTGTTGAAGGTGTTCAATCGTTAAATTCAAAATTAGCTGTTCAAACATATATGGATCAAATGGCAAATTTAGTTAATTATTGATAAATTGAACCAAATATTAATTTTATAATTTATTACAGACTCTTCATCTATACAAATTTACTACCGAAAAACCAAATAAAACGGTAAAAAACTATTTACAGCAGTTATTTTAATTATTAATATAATTTAATATAATTTCTATAAAACAAGCTGTCCAGTATCGGACATAGTTCTATTTCACGTTATTTTACAATTAATTTTGGTTTATGTATTTTAAATTTTTTTTCGTTACTATATAAAACTCTTTGCATGTGCTCTTGTTACTCTTGACATATCTGGTCATCGATTCAATAATTCGAAACGATAAACTTAAATTTTTCACAGGAATAATTCAAATGTGTCATTAAGATCAAGTTCAAATCGAGTTATTAAGTTCAAGCTCATCAAAACACAAATTTTTATGTTTCGTCGACCGACATAGTAAAATGCGGTTGACAAAATCATTTTATTTTCCAATAAATTTGACTTATTTTAACAAAATTATGTAAGAATATGATTCCAAACTAAAGCTTAGTTGTAATTTCATAAAAACTCTGTAACAAGGAAAGTCAAAATTTAGACGTAATGATTCGTTGGATCTGTCATCTGTCCATGTAACTTCTACTTAATATGCCAATAAAACCACTTTCGTTCTTCCGAATCGTAGCTAGCAGTTTTGATTAAATTAGAACTTAATTAAATTGCGCATCCAGTAATTGTTGTAATGTTAGAAATTCAATTATTTAAAATAACATTAAATTTAACCATATTATAAGTACATAATTAGCCGCTCTAAATTCTAATGTTTCTATTTCCAGATATAAACTTGCTGTTTGCTGAAAATATTAATATTTTGGAGCTGTTTCGTAATACGCACAATTACTTGAAATCGAACAATGTTGTTACAACGGAGGCAATTAAGTTAAGCGTTAAGGAATCTCTAAAACGGATTAATTTCCGGTCCAGCAGGAACAAGTCACATAATTGAAATCCAGAAACGTTATAAATATTGAATTATATGGATTACAACAGCTATTTATTTTTATATATTTATTTTTTATTAAACATAAATTTTTATATTGCCTTATGAAATTTATAATTTTATTTAAATGTTTAATTACAATACATAATAAAATTACGCATTGAGAAAAAAATATTTATTAACGTTTTTATTTTAAACACAAATTCAAAAAGAAATTGACCATTAACCGTTCCGTTTAAAGTATTTAGATACTTCTAAGAATAAGGCACCACGTTCCTCAAGGGCTAAAATAACTGACAAAAAACGGTTTATTGACTAGAAAATGTAACCACAGATTCCCAGGAAAACTGCCAAAAACTGTACCGTGGCTAACCCGAAGTCGGATAAAAATCATAAAACTAAAACATGACTTACAAAGATTTGTGATTTCACGTATTTTTCACCATATATATAATAAAAATATTGATCGTTATGTATACATAAATATGTTTAATACTTATACGAACATAATAAATAGTTTTTTCATTTACAGTAGCAAACGTAGTTGGTAGAATTCCGAAACGCGAGCGTTTCTATTAGCATATATGTCTAGGCAATCGGAATTCGAAAACTCGAAAAAAATACGCAATGTCAAACGTCTTAGAGGATTTAATTTCCCAAAACGTTCTGGTAAGCAAGGAAATGAATCTGGAGAATTTTGATGAAATAGTTAAAAATATATTTCGCATTAAGCAAATTTTTATTTTTAGGCCCAGCCCACTACGGTTGAAATACTCCACAACAAACTTAAAAACTTACTTAGGGCATATAAAAATTCAAAAGACAGCAATAAAGGAACGGGACGGAATTTAAATGAACCTCCATTGGAGGACTTGATGCACGAAATATTTGGAAATAATCTCATCATTTCCAATTCTCATAGTTTAAGTTTATCAGGCGAAGAGAAAACAGCCTTAACTCCAAGTCAATTTGTTTCGGCAAATTTTAATATGAGCGAAAGCGAAAATCCAGAGGAAATAACTGATATATCACCAGTAAGTCCAACTTCGACTGCTGGAAGTTTAAGCTCCTATGCAGTTATTCAAAAACCGCCTGCAAAAAGGAGTACTATAAAAGAAAAGTACTATATGGAAAAAATTAAAGTAAAAGAAAGTTATTATAAAAATAAATTAAAAGAAATGAGCGCCATTTGGATAAACAACTGCAGCACAAAGAAAAAATGGAGGCCTTAAAAAATTAAAAAAATTAGCGTTGTTTTAGAATTCTATCTTTAGCATTCTATCTTTAACCGTCCTAGTGACTAGTCGTCAAAATAAAAAGAGCAAAAAAAGAAAAAATACAATAAATAATTAAATTATATTAAATCATTTTAATTAAATAATTTGTCGGTCACTTGTTATTTTCAATATGTTATATACATTTTTAATAATAAAAATCATAAAATAGATATTAAAGCATACTCTAAATAAAAAAGAAAAGAAAAATAATAAAAAATAAGTGTCAGTGTGCGAATTGTGGCGCCAAATAAATAAAACTTTTCTACAACATGTCTAGTAAATGCAAAATTTGTGATCAAGCAATTAAAAATGTTCGTGCTCCTGCTTCTTGGATCTGCACGAGCTGCCGTCCCGAATCTAGGAAATCTATTGTGGTTCCTGATGATGACCCTGATATTGACATATTGCTACGTAACAAGTCTCCCGAACTAAAAGACGTACTATTGATGCTAGCGAAAGTGTATAAAAAAATCACCGATATAGAGTCGTTACAGAACTTTGTATGCAGTAAAATCGTCGAATGTAATCAGCAAATCAACAATTTGATTAGTGAAAACTCAATGTTACGTATTGGAAAAGAGGGCAGTCCGTTATGAATCTAAATTAAATGCACTTGAGGCCAACTTGGATAAACAAAACCAAAATTTGATCGAGAATGATATCATTATTAAAGGCTTTCCTGAGAAGTTTGATTTCTATTTTATCTATAATGTAAGTCATTCCACTTATCTTATTTTATTGCATTTTGTTAAATTTTTTCACTTTACAATAATTTTGTACTTTTTTATTATTTGTTTACATAAAAGAATTTCACTAAATATGTCAGATTTCATTGGTAAATTTTCTTTTCCTAAGGCTGTTAGTGAATGTATTTCCTGTTAAAAATTAAAATTTTGACAGGAAAATTAAAAATTATTTTTTATTCATCACAAAAAAAAAAAATAAAATAACGAGCTTTAGACCGCCTATAAATTTTGACAGGATGTTAAAAAAACATAACCTCAGTTTTTTGATAGTAATAGCTGTGACAACAAGTAAATATTTTGTTCATTTTTAATAAAAAAAAAACTATTCTATAAAAATATAAATATGGATGGTCCACCTAGAAAAAAGCAACGGGTAGTTGAAAAACCATACGTCACATGTAAGTTTAAATAATTTATTCAAGTGATATTATAAAATTTATTTCTACATTTATAAACTTTGTGATTTTTATTAGGGACATACGATGAACGCATCATTTTATTAGAGACGCGGATTAAGTTTGATGATTTATTTAAATCAAAAAATGCAAATATTAGCGCTGGTTGGAGGTAATACTCAATTGAATTTGATTGCTTTTTATTTTCTATTCATTTGTTCACATTTTGATTGATTTACAGGAAAGTATTGGACGATTGCCGCGGTAAATTGAAAAGTGAAAAAACCTACATCCAATGTAAACAGCAGTAGTCTCTATTAATGAAAAAATTTAAGGTTGGTACCAATTTTTATTTTTTTAATTAGCCCGTTCTAAACATAAAATTATAAATTTACAGTCATTCTTCAAAACAAACACTGGAGAGGGAGCTGGAGTCGAAGCACCTGAAGAAAAAGAGGCCAAACAAGATTGGCCATTTTTCGATATTATACATAAATATGCGAGTTGTAAAGACAACTTCCATCCACCTTTGTTGACGGCCAGTAGCAAAGGATTAATACAAAATAAACCGGCTATGAATACATCAGAAAATCCAACGCCACCCACTTCCTCGCAAGGATATGTCTCCGGGTCAGAATCAAATTTGAGAAGATCGACTTCAAAATTTGAGAAGATCGAGGCTCTTCCCGAAGTCGTACTACCAGTGATTCTATAACGACTGAACGCTATTTGGCTAATTGGGAAAAGTGGGACAAAAAATGGACAGAAAGATTAGTGGCCTGCTACGCAGCCCTGCCGAAAGGGGCACTATAGTGCATTTCGGGCACTTCTATAAACAGTAGGGCACTTTCTACCGTAAGGGCACTAAGAAGCACCGAAAAAAATATTAAAAACATTTTTTGATTTTCTATGAATACAAAAATATTTTCTATGAATAAAAAAATAATAAATCGCTTTATTCCGTTTAATACCGTGCTGAGTGCGGACTTGCTGAGCTGAATCTTTGAATCGGTTTGTTTCATGTGAATTTATATTTTAGGGTTTCTAGGGGTTTTCATGGTGTCGTTTTTGAGATGTCAAATAAAACCATAAAACATATATATTTTAAAAATATGGAATTTCGACGTGGTTTTACTATCCGGTAATTAAAATTTATTTCTGTAGAATTTTGTCATAGAAAATTAACACAAATAAAATGGCCAAACAAACGCTTTTGAAGTAAGTATATTTTATAAATAAAGCAAAAGCAATGATTTGATTTTTTCTTTTGTTTTTTTTACTAAGTCAATTAATGTTACATTACAGTTTTCCAAAAATTAGTAAGATCGATGTTTGTTGTTTATCTAGCTCCTCAACAGACTCGATTCCTTCTGCAACTGAAAATTCTTTGGTTCTAAATATTCCAGATAATATTTTAAAATCGCATGAGCCTATTCAAAAAAATGAAACTGCTTCTTCACATGCAAGTAAAGTATTCGATGTCGATGAGTGCATGGAAATAGATGACGTATCAGGTCCACCTATAAAAAAGAAAGACGGAGGGTAAGTTTCAAAGCAGCTCATTTTTGCAAGAAGTCGATGTTTTTCATACTTATAAACTTTTCTAGGTCTAATAAGCGCAACTGAAATTCTACAGCTGACCGAAAGTTTTATGCAAACTGGCTTACAACATTTCCATGGCTAACTGAAAAGAGAGCCCGGGCATATTGTAAATTTTGTGGTCAATCATTACCTAACAACTATTCTTTACTGAAACGGCACAACGATTGCAAATCCCATTTAAGTGTAATGATGTCTTTGAGAAACCAAACGCTTATTAATGAACCAGATGACGAACGAAATGCTAGAACAAAGAAAAAAATTGCGGATTTTAAAATCTTGATGTTCTTAATACAAAATAACCTGCCGTTTACGCTAATTGATCCACTGGTGGATTTAATCAAATCTGTTGATCCCAAATCTAACATTTGTCAGAAATTGAAGTTTGGCCGGACTAAAGGAACAGATACAATCACGAGGTTATTTGCAGAAGAAGGTATTCAAAATTTAACATATATTTTACGAAATCAACCTTTTTTGCTTATAATTGATGAAACAACGGACGTGAGCTCCAAAAAATGTTTGGCGTTAATCGCGCGATATTTTGATAAAGAAAAGAACTTAACGAAAGATAAATTTCTTGCGATGCTCGAACTTGAGAATTCTGATGCCCAATCTGTATTCGATAGTATTACCAAATTTTTTGAAAGTCATCAAATTCCTTTCAATAATTTGATTGGTTTTGGTGCAGATAATGCAAGTGTCATGATGGGAAAACATGCTGGTGTTCAGGCATTGCTCAAAACAAAAAATCCCTATTTATATTCGATTGGTTGTACTTGCCACTCGTTGCATTTGTGTTCGTCAAAGGCAGCCAAACAACTTCCAGATACGATCGAACAATTAGCTCGAAATGTTTATTACTATTTCTCACATAGCTCCAAACGGCAAAATGATTTCAAATCATTTCAAGAATGTATTAATGTACCAATCCACAAAATAATTAAAACTTCCATAACTCGATGGCTGGCCTTAGAAGGAGTAATTTCGCGTCTTATAGAGCAGTGGCAACCTTTAAAACATTACTTTTTACTTGAAAAATTCGAAAATAAAAGCTTATATAAGGACTTAGCTTGTGACATTTCGAATCAATTAACTAATGATAATTTAATTTATTTTTATTTTTTATCATATATATTAAAATTAACCAATAATTTAAATAAGGAATTTCAGAGTGAAAGACCAAAAATATACAAACTGCTTCCGTCTGTAAAAAGTTTTCTATTGCTAGTTCTACATAATTTTGTTTTAAAAGAATATATTGACGAAAATAGTTTAAATTTTATTAATTTTCAAAATAACGCTTCTATTTTTATTAATTTGAGTTCGATTTATTTGGGACCTAAAGCTGAATTGTATATCAAAAAATGTGACTTACCTATAGACAGTATCCTTACAATAAAAGAAAATTGTAAACTTTACTACGAAAAACTCTGCCAACAAATTATTAGTCGATTTGACTTTAATGACGAAACCCTCACTCAAATTCAAATAATAGATCCTGAATATCTAGGAGAAACCCTCACGCCTTTAATAAATTTATTTCCGCAATTGGGTGAAGAAAACTTTGAGGTAATTGAAGAAGAATTTAGATCAGTAATACATCAAAAGTATGTGCCAGTTTCTTCAAACTTAGAGGAGTTTTGGACCAAAATTTTTGAGTTGAAAAACGGTTTAGGTGAACTGAGATTTCCGAATTTAAAACAATTTGTTGGCGGTCTTTTAAGTTTACCTCATAGCAGTGCTGCTGCAGAAAGATGTTTCTCTGACTTAAACAATATTAAAACCAAAAATCGAAATTGTTTAAAACCAGATACTATAAATGCTTTAATGATAAGCAAGCAGCTTCTAGGTAATAGTTCCTTATTTGATTGGATTCCTTCCGAAAATTTAGTTAATAAATATAAACTCGCTTATTGAGTTATGTTCTTTACAATATTTTTTTGTTAAATTGAAAATAATAAAAATAATTAATAATTCAAATATTAAAATTATACAAAATCTATTGTAATTTTGTATAATTTTAATATTTGAATTATTGATTATAGATTAGGTATTTCTGTTAAGTATTTTGTTTTTATTTTATTTTATTTTATATAAATAAATATTTTATATTTATGACTTATTAATAAATAAACCTGTGATTGAATTTATGGACCTAGTATTATGTAATTAGCTGAATTACCAAAATAAATAAAAAAATCGTAAAAATTTGAGTTTTATTAAAACCGGGCTTGATTTGCATAGAAAGAAACGACCAGGCCTTTTTATCCGTTTTCCAAACATATCAATTCAATCATTTTCGATCAACATGTGACAAGGAGACAACACTTCCTTGTTTGTTTAGAGCTCGGGTACAAACATGTAGAGTATTATTTCATCCTCTCAAACTAAGAATAAAAATTTTTTAATTGGGGCACCGAAAGGCACTCAACAAGAGCTTCAGTGGCACCAAAAATTATTGCAGCGCGGCAGCGCTGCTGCTAAGCGTATACGGTCAAATGGTCCGACAAGACTATATCCGGATATAAATGTAGATGCTTTACTGATTTCTTTCGATTTCGAATCAGATTGATGTATTTAGTGACATAAGTTAGTTTTAAGTTTTTATGGAGTTCGTTTTGATCGTCGTAGAAGAAAGACGCGTTTTTGTCTTTCTCTGTATAGTGAAAATTAAAATTTATTTTAATGTGATTTTTGTGTGTTATAATAAATTAAATAAATATTATAATACATACTTTATAAATGATGTGTTAATAATTAAATTAAATAATTAAATAGATAAAATAAATTGTGTGTGGTGCGCGGCAAATCGGCAATGATGGGTGATCACACTTCAACGAGTATCGAGTACTACTGGATAAACATAACACATTATTCTTGGTACATTTTTCTATGATTATTCATAAAAATGTTACCTTCCACAGTTTAATTTGGAGATTGGCTCATTTTAAGTAATATTCCATCATCGAAGTATTCACCGTTTGAGTAATAAATTAATATATTTATTTATTATATTTTTATTTGATTACCAATTTAGAGTTATCTCCGAGGTTTATTAGGTGTATATTATTAATTAAGCTAATTTAATAAGTTATAATAAAGATTTTTGATTACAGAAGATTTTTGAAGTAGTAGTACTTTCTAATTAAAAATAAAATTTTAATTCAAAAGTCAGAACAGCAGACAAGATTAGAATAATAATGACTATTGGATTTACTAACGAATTTTATTTATTAGCGGATATATGATTTTTTGAAATTATAGATACATAGATTGGAAGCTACAGAGTAAATTTGAAATGCAGTTAAATATTGCTGTACTTGGATAGTTTTTTTTGGGGATATGACATTAATTTAATTAAATTATTTTGTAGGTTGTTCGGAAGGGAGACTGTGAATTAGTAAAGGTTTTGGTTAGCTTGTTATTGGTTATAGGTTTTATGATTTATAGTGTATTTAATACCTTTGTAAATTTATTGATATATACAATAGTTGACGACCATAGCTTGTTTTGAATGCCTTATTTTAATATTTACTAACTCATTTATTTTATAAACCAAGCGTTGAAATATCGACTGGGTTATTTGGTTATCAAGGATCCTACAGTTGTGCTAGCCACTTATTATTAATTCTGTCATCTTACAGATTCTAAAATTGAGCCAAACATCCATTATTGATATATGTCCTTACATATTCCGGATTAGCTGTTTTTGGAGCCAGATTTGGGTTGGTCATTGTGTTTTATTATTTTGATAAATTAAAATATTTGTACTAACTTAGCTTAGCGATGGCAAGGACAAGCGACAAATCAACAGATTCACAAAGACTCTATCCGTTTAAGATAGAAAAGTTGTGCGTTCCTTTCCTGCTTTGATATTACAATATTTGGTGATTTCTGGATGCGATTTATTTTATTTTGATTTAACTTATTGTAAGAGAACCAAATTAATTTAGTTAATACTAAATACGACATTACATTAATTTTATTTAATTATATCGTACGGTTCTAAATAATTAATCTTTAAGTCATAATAATGACGTTTTATTTCAGGAAGTTTACCGTTAAAAGAGCAACTTAATTAATTATAAATCTCTTTTATAATGCTGATTGCTGAATATTTATTGCAAAAAAAAAATCAAAAATAATTGTGCTGTCTTGTGCTAACCGCCTTACATTATATTGTTAACTAACAATTTACTAACTATTGACTACTTAGGTGTCTGTAACCGGGTCGATTCGGTCATATTTAACATACCTATCCTATCCTTCCATCTTGTTAAATGTAAAAAGGTGTATGGCGGGCCTGGCGTTATCCGGGAGTCTCGCTAAATTGCCTGGTCATACATTGAAATCAATCAATCAATCAATATAATTTATTAATATTAACTAAAAAAAAAATTTGAATACCATATTTAAAAATTTGTGTTAGAAGTAAGTAATTAACATGATTTTGTAAATAAACTTAGGTTATGTTTTTGCACCAAATAAATTATTTTTATGAAATTTTTATAAATTTACAGAAAATAAATAGCGCTATGCTAGCGAAATATGGCTCCCAAAGACGACGATACGAAAGCAAAATATCTCAGTTTGAGGCCGATCCGTATCTAATGAAGTACGATGAACAAATACTGCCAAAAAACGTCACGTTTTTTGAAATATTCCAGTATCTTGTGAATAAAAAATCATTATATACATCAACTGAATTAAAGGCATACAAATCGTTAGAGGCCTATAAACTCTATAAAAGTGGATGGGTACAATATTTAGGTGGGAAACGTCATAAGGTACAGGGAACGGGAACTAAGACATAGGGAAAGAGAGAGAGAGAGATCTTTCCAGCAGAGGATGAAGGAGAGAGAGGAACAAAGGAAAGAAAAAGAAAAGCGACTACAAGAGAAACAGGAGAAAGAAAAGCAACAACTGAAAAAATTGAAACTTCTGAAAGAATTAATTAACTTAAAAAAAAAGAATAATTACATTATGTACATAAATTTATTTAAAATTAACATTTATTAATTAATGAACATTCATTCATTTAGCAGACATCATATACAGAGAACTGGAACCTAAGCAACAACGAAATTGACAAATACATTGTCACCATCACTTCTCCATTAATGTCGTGTAGCTTACGTATTAAAAAACAGTCTATTTTTAGATAAATATTCTTAGGCACCGAGGAAATCTGTTTAAGCAAACACGCAAGTTAAAGAAAGGTATAGTTCGCGAGAAATTAAAAACCTTCCGAGATTTCCAAAAAATTCAAAGACTGAGATCACAAATAAATCAGATGAAGTCTTCTCAAACTGCGTCACCATTTCGGATATTATAAGAGGAATCAATCAGTCTTCCGCTCCCGATGGCATTAGTAACTTCATAACCAAGAATCTTTCGTTTATCTACCAAAGAGCATTCACCACAATAATTAATTGCATAAATAACTCATACTTCAAAAACCCAGAAAGTAGAAATAGCAGCCGATTATAAACCCATTCTGCCACTGTTAGTTACTAAGCTGTTGTGGTATTTTTGTGATCTTGCGAGCGGGGTGCAATATTTACGGTTGGCGAGGCAACGCCCAACCTATTTCGGCTAGCCAATTTTTGTGGTAACGGGGAAAGGCCCCGCAACATAGTGCCCAACCAGGCAAGCGCTCGAGTGCGAAGGCGAGACAACGCCCAACGTGTGGTTTTGGCGGCCGATCAAGGCCAAGTTTTGTGTGGGGATACTTCGGTGGTCTGCCGCAACGGTAACGGCACCACGGCCGCAACGGTGCAACTTTTTGGGTTTAAGGTACAATTATATTTTTATTTTATTTTTTTATTTTTATCTATATTTTAAATTTTTTTAAATTGTGAAAATTATTGTAATCGAGCGCCGGATAACGGTCGACAGTCGCGCGCTCGGTGCGTATTGGTTTCGCTCTTTAATTTTTTTTCTCTCCTCGTGGGAAGTTTTTCTTTTTAAGGATTAAGATAAAATAAAAAATGAATTATTAAATTTCCGGATTTGGTGTGATGAAGGGGAATTCCCATTCTGTGTCGGCGTTATATTTTGCGGTCCCTTGGTGCCCGCATCCTAATTCGAAACCGGTGTTTACCACCGTTTGAGTTCGATTGGATGCGCGCATCAAGGCACCTCACCCAGTTATAATTGTTGCTGTTCGTTCCTCAGGTTCCGGCCCACAAATTTCGGCGGAACATCGGGTATTAATTTATAATTTGCGTTCTCCCAACTTTCTGTAATCACGGTGTAAGCCAGGAGCCATGTAAGCCTCAAACCCCACGACCCATAGCACTTCTCCTTGAGTTGTAGCCGGCAAAATGTCACCGTGGAGGCCTCTGCATGCGCTTACTGAAATATGCAGGATGGCAGTAGCTATCCTGTAACAAGTATAACGTACAATTTAGGAAAATTCTCGAGAAAGTCATACAAACCAGCCTAAACAGTCATATTTATGGTGAACCTACATAAATACCGGAAAACCAGTTTGGTTTCAAAGCAGGCCACTCAACGGTAGCCGCGCTAAGCTACTTCACAAACACAACCGCAAAACATTTAAACAAAAGAAAACTAGTAATACCTACAAATCGAAACTGATTGTGTTTAGGTAAGCTGTACAAACGTCCTCATTTTAATAGGACAGTCATCTTTTTTAGGATTGTGTCATCTTAAAAATTTGTGTCCTCTTTGAAATTATTGTCATCTTTTTATTGGTATTTTACCTGACGTGATTGAATTTTTAATTTAAACCAGAAAAATAGTCCGAAAAGCTTTTAATATTTATTGTATATAGCAAAGACTATGCAATGTACAGTTTCTGCTTGTAGGAGTATAGTTTTTGCTTGTAGGAGTCATATTTTTAAATTGACATATGGCATTAAATAAGATGGCTGCTTTTTAGGTGTTATACTTATTAATTTGTGATACATTATAGAATTAATTAAATTTAGTGCAATAAAATTAATTAATTTAGGTAAATTCAATGCGATTATCAGTTTTGACAACAAAAATGAGCTACAAAAAGTAAGCTTGAATGAGTAGCCCAGAAGAGAATTTGCGCATATTGTGGGGGATCCAAGAGATTCATCTAAAGCGAATTGTTTAATTTGTGGTTTATTTTTTCAATTGCAAACGCCAGGATATTACACAATATAATAATTGTAAACTTCATAAGGCTAGTGCAGAAGCTGCAGCTACATCAAACAAAATAACGACTTTTTTAATTAGCCGTCCAAGAAATTGTATTTTGTTTTCATCAGGTTATCAGTCGTTCCGCAATATGAATTGTACGAGTCAATCCAAAAATTATTCGAAATAAAATTTAATTGTGCTCGTTCAAAAACCATAGTCCTTGTAAAAAATATTTTAATGAAAATCTTCGCAAGTTACTTGAGAAAACCAACTGCTTAACAGTAATGGGCGATGTACTGAACAGCAAAGCCGATAAATTAGACCTATCGTTACACAATTTTTTGACCCCGAAAGTAGCGTCGAAGTCAAATTGCTAAAGCTTACAAAAATTCCAGGTGATACTTCTGAAATCGTCAGCACCAACATTTACGACGTCTTGCAGCAAAACAATTTAGTAGATAAAATTATCAGTTGGCCAGCTACCAATACAAATTTTGGAGGATTACGACGAGCGGGGGAGAAAAATATTTAAAAAAAATTAAAAAATTAAATGACTCCAATTTAATGGGAATTGAATGTAAGGGTCACATGTATACTTTCTGCGCTATTTGTCGTAGGCACTTGGCGAAACACACTAATACTACAAACAAGTGTTTAATAAAATATGTTTATTAAGTATTATTAAGGGTCATATGTATGCAAACGCGGTTAATACAGCTACATAGCGCTCAATTACCTGTGGATATGGGTCACATAATTCCTCGACCTCACCGATTTCTTTTTTTTTATTTATTTCGTATTGAACATAATGAACACAAAAAAGTAGAAACGTATTTTTTTGTTAAGTTTTGTGACCTTCAGTTGGTCCCGTTATATGGTTTTGAAATTGTGACGTTTTTTAGATTTTTGTTTTTTTTTATTGGTCACGTAAAATTATTTTATTTTGAGTTCTGGGGTGGTATCGTGAAATCCGGACGGAAAAACCGGTCGTTCATAAAATGTTACCGCTAGAAATACCGACCGGTAAAGAAACCGAATATTGAGCAAATTTCTAGTTCAGTGGTGTTTTGCTATATTTTCTGTCAAAATTGTAATTATATGTATGTCCTCGAATAATGTATTATTGTTTATCAATTTCGTGTGACAATCAAAAATTTAAGAATTTATATTTATAATTTATTTTAATTTTGCGACAACAATTTTTAATTTGGTTTAATAAAACTACATAATATACTTGTACTAAATCGTACTCGTATAAATTAAAAGTGATCCATTGCATTACAAGTGAAATGACTCGTGAAGAAATTCTACGTCATAATAAAAATGTAAGAATTTTTTAAATTTTAAATTGATTTTTAAATGATTTGATTTATTTTTTTTATTCTAGGAATTTTATTGAAGGATTTATATATGCAGATTCCTCATCTGGAGAAGAAGAATCATACATAAGGGATACGCGGCTGAAGCGAAAGCATTTACGAGATACTAGTGATCCATTGCAGCTTGATGATTTTATGTGAAGATGTAAAACATAATAAATTATATGCATTTTATTTAAAAATATTTTATTTTTACAAATATTTTAGATTCAAACAAAGGTTTCGATTAACCAAAACTGCCTTTACATTTCTTGAGGAAAAATTAGGACTTCAGTGGGGAAAAACGTTCGCTGCAATACCTCCCCGTTTAAAATTGTGTGATACGCTGGAGATATTAAGTAGTGGAAGTTATTAATCGGGAACAGGCAACGATTACTTAATTGGGATGGCACAAAGCACAATTTCTGAAGTTTTTGGTGATACAATTCAGAAAATGGAAGAAGTTATATGTGTCGAACACGTATTGGTTGTACTAATATATTTTCCACCATGTGGACGTTTTTTTTCTTAATTCTCGTGTTTCTCCCTACCATAACGCCGCGCGATCATCGATTAAAAGAGAAAGCGAAACCAATGTGCATCGGGTGTGTGCGAAGCAATGAGCTTTAGAAGAATATTTTTTGTTATATGTTTCTTGTTTACATCAATGTAAATGAAATGCAAACGAAAGACAGAGAAGAAAAAAGATTCTTCTAGAGCGTTTTGGCACATGTTGTGCGGTGGGAGATTTTTTTTAGGCGTGTCTAGTTTTTGATTTTCATAAAATAAAGTCGAGTTCCGTATGTTAAGGCAAAAACTCAATTTAAGATGTTTTTTTTTGTTAAAATAATGATTAAAAATATAATGAAAATTTTGTAAGTTAAGTTGTTGAAATAAAAATAAAGATTTCGTGTACACACCACTGTTTGAGTTTGGTATTCTGAACCAAGAAGTTTATTTGTTATAATTGGGAAATTAAGATTGCGTACGAGATTTGGTGTTTTGTATTTTTAATTATACACTGTGGATTGGTGGAATGTGTTTATCGGCTCGCTAATTTTGTGGGGCCAACAACCACAACGTCGCCATTGACATTTTTTTTATTATTTTTACGGTGAAAACAATATACAGCGCAACATACGGGTGGCCATCAAAGAGACCATTCGCAAGTTACAATTTCTGCGGGCGGACGTAATGGCAGTTTTTATCTGGTGGACGCCCATTTATTTGGATAGAAATTGTATCAGGGAACCGGCCGTTTGTTAAATAAGTTATCTGGGCGGGGAGACGCCTAATTATTTACGCCACGTTTCTATTCGATTTGCGCGTGGCCAGCGGGTCACGTTTTTACCAAAAGCGGAAAGACCAACGATTTTCTACGGATAAGGCTAAAGGACGCCCAACGTGTTGTTTACGGTAAAGGCGGACGCCTCGCAATACTTGTACGGTATTTTTTTTGGACAACCAACGTCCAACGATATTTGTGGTGTTTTGGCGAGACAACACCCGTAACTAACGGGTAGCCAACCGGCTATTCGGGGTTTATTGGTATCGGGGAAAGGCCCCGCAATGCACGGGTAGCCAACCGGTTGCTTGTCCAGTCATATTGTGGTATCGGTGAAAGGCACTGAAACGGTCCGGGTGTGGCACCTGGCACCACCTGAGGCATGACGGCACCAAGGCCGCAACAGTAAATTTTTTTTTAAGGTACGATTTTTTTTATGAATGAATTACTAATTTCTTCTTTGCTAATTTCTTGTTTGGTATATGGTGGGATCGGAGATTCCTGCGTAGTGAACATACCACCATATTGCTGACTACGCAGTTTTCTACAAATTGTTTATTGGTCCTTCGAGCCGGATTACAGTTAAGTACACATTATTTTACGAATAATTACAAGTGATCTGTGAAAGCACAAACCAATCGGAATTTGCAAAAACCAAAAAGGAGTTAGTCGAACGATTTTCTGGGCTTAGGACTATAAAAAACACACATCAAATACACATTACTTGGTGTAATGTGCCAAACGATGATAAAAATTTAATTAAAACCAAAACGTTCTCGATATGTATTGAACTAAAAATCAATTTATTTATTATTGATTTATGAAACACTAGACCCCCCACAAGATCTTTATAATTTTATTCTATACAGTTGAAATAAATTTTGTATTAAAATGTTGTATTTTGTGTTTTATTTGTAATGTCATGAAACAAACTTAATACAATTGAAGCTCAACTGGACTTTAGTTCTCAAGAATGGAATAGTTGCAACATTGTGGTTTGTGGAGTTTCAGCAAACAATGAAGATATCCCCAATTTAATTCTTAAGATTATTGGTGCAGTCGACATTCGTATCTCCAGTGACGATATAATTTCTGTTAAACCAATGGTTCATAACAATGATCCGGTATCATAACTCAAATACTCATACATTTTTCAACTACTAAATACCGTCGATCTAAGAACTACTATATAAAAAACACATTTCGGAAGAGAAAGTATGGTGATTTTGTTCCAGTACATGTGTTAAAAAAATGTATTTCACATTTATTCATACCCGATTCTCATACGCTTCTTCTACCTTTGGGTCAGCTGTTAAAGAGAAACTGAATAAATTGCAGATTTTACACAAAATAGGTGCTGTAAAGCAATGTATAAACTGCCTCACCTATTTCCTACTGTGGAGCTCTATCGAACTGTTGCTATAGGCATTCTCCCAATTAAATCAATTTTTGAGATGTATGTGTCGATCTACATGTTTAAGTGTCTGCACATTCCATCATTACTTTCGACTATACAATTCGGATTTCTAGGTCATCGCCATTAAACCAGAAATTCTAGTCAGTTGAAGTGCTTCCAAATTAAAACGGAATTTGGAAGAAACCCATTAACATTTATTGGGCCGTATATTTATATTAGTTTACCTTAAAATATTAAAGAGCGCTGTACATATTTTTATGTTTAAACGAATGATAAAATCTCCTCTGTTATCATCACTTAAAGATTGTTTGTGATTTATAACACCATTCATTCGGAAATAAGGTATAAACCGCCCGCACTTGTATTGCGACTTAAATGAGTTCTAGGATACCTATACCTACTAATCGCGATAGTTACATGTCAAGAAATCACAACCCATATAAAAAAAAATGTTAAAAATGCACGTGATACACTTATTTCAGGTATCATGTTAATAAATTTTGTCACACGAAAAAAAAAACGTTTAATAAACATTTTCATTAAAGGAAATGTATATAAAATTTCAAGAAGTAAATTAAAAAGTAAAACTGCATTTATGATGAAAATTAAACAGAAAATAATAAAAAATCATTTTAACTTTGCTGTATAATTTTAATTTAATTGCTCATTGTTGTATGGTTTATATGTACTGAGTTACAGTGTGGGTTTTTAATTGCTCAATGTTTTACAGTGTAGTAAGATGTGAACGAATGAAAAATAAAATTTTAAAAAAAAAACAGTTCCGAAGAGAATATTGGTTCATATTTTGATTCATCCAACCCGAATTTATTCCAGAAAGGTTTTGAAAATTATTATCATTCGGATTAAAACGTCGCAGAAAATAAAAAAAAAGTATAAAAAGTATAAAAATTTCGTGTATCACGTCAATTTTGTTAAGTCATCAGACCACCAAAAAACTAATATTTAATGCAAGTGAGGGATGGTTGGCAGGATTTATAAAAATGTACGTATTTCATAATGTAAATAAAGGGAGAAGTAGCGTTAGCAGACGAAAATGCTGCAAAGAGCTGTAAAAATGCTGTAAAATCAGTGATGGAAAACGTTTGATGAAACGTAACGCAAAAACGGAATAACGTAATCAATATTTAAAAATAGTGTCTGTTACATAACGAAATTCGTAACGTTATGGCTGTTTTTTATTTCCGTTATTTCGTTACGCGCCCTTAAGTAAAATTATAAAATAAAAATATAAATTATAGTAAAAAAAATATTGGTACGTAATAAATATATTGTTTGTTCATCGATAATTTTTTACTGTGTGAATACACCTCTATTTCTCGACTATTTTTCGTTATGCGAATGAATATACCTTGATTTGTTTTGGTTTAAAAATAAATTAAAGTGACGTATTTTTCTTTAAAAATAACTTGGGTCACAAATTAAATAAAAAAGGTAAAAGTATAATAGAAATTATTTAGAATTATTATTATTGTGAAATCAATTGTAATTAATTTTGTTTCAAACACACTTACAGCTATGGGACGGGATATTGTTGCAGAAAATAAAAGCATACATGAGCAGTTTGTGAAAGAACAGGGTAACAGTAAATGTTTACATTGCAAGAAGAAAACGGTAATTCCCGGGGCACACACAGGAAATTTGAAGGCCCATTTAAAACGTAAACATCCAGATGTTCTGCAAAGTGATTCAGAAGTAGAAGAAAAAAAACATAAGGACGATTATAAGCAAAGAAGTTTAGACGAAATTTGTGCAATCGAAATTAAAAAAACCGTTAGTTTCAACATAAGTTCAGCTGAAATGATTGATCATTGCATTGAACTAGTTACTGTGAATGGAATGCCACTCAACGCAGTAGAATGTAGCGGATTGAAACATTTCTTTGATCCTATTTGTCAAAAATTAGGTATTACAATTAACCGGCATAATATTCGTGAACACATTATGGAAAAGACGAATAATTATAGAAGAAATTCAAAATAAAGCCTTGTCAATTAAAGTGGCGTTAATCAAGCGTTTAAATATATTTTAGATTCAATCGAGGAAAGAAACTTGACGGTCATGGATACATGAAAAAATTACACTTCGGACATTTACCCTAATTGCTTGCTGGAGAAAGATTTGGCCAGAATGCGTCGAAAGTGGAAATTCTGTAACAGACACATCAATTGCGTGTCCAGAAATAAAAAAAAAACTAATAAAATTATTATATAATAAAAAATATGTAGTCGTCGCCATTTTGGTTCATCGTGAATTTTAAGAGTATTTAAGAGTAGTAAGAAAAGAAAAAAAATTGGAACATATCGGCATAACAAACATCGAATACAGAGGCGTCGGTCTGCTTTTCGGAGAATTAAATCGTACTTATCAATTTTTGAGAATTTAAATAATGCATACTTAGTCGTCGGCCAGTTTTGGAAAAGAAAAAGTAGTGCTGAATTATTTCGTCGAATAAATCAATCAAGTTGTCAAGAAATCAATTACAATCTTCGTGACATTGCAGTCAAATGATTCATCGTAAGTGTTTATTAAACTAAATATAGTTATAGCATATGATTTAAATTCAAAACCACCTTGAATAAGTTTTAGTAATTTTACTGTTTAAATTTTGATTTGTAGATCAATTCAACAGAAAAATAATTATTTAATTCCATTGTCGTAAATTTCGAACAAAATGTCTGATAACGATTTTAAATCAAACTAAATTGGAGTCCATAGAAGACAATATTGCTCGTTTAAAAAAATAAGATCACGTCACAAATCTCGAGTAACATATTTTAAAAAAAAATTTGATAACGAATATGTATATGTCAATTGGCGAATTAGAATCAACACTTAACCGCCTTCGATCAACACTTAACCGCCTTCGCATTACATATTCTAAATTTGATTCCACACAAACTAAATTAGAAGCGTTAGATCCTCCACGATTTCGGTTACGTCGAATCCACCATTTTAAACAAAATTCGCGAGACACCAAGAAACAAAATTATCAAGTAATGGAAACAATTTGGTAGAACCTTTGCACTTCGGTATAGCTTAAATTACCAGATAACGTCGTTGTGTTCTTTCGAAGATCTTTATCATCAAATCGAAAAATTCTGGAAAACAGAAAATGTAGAAAACTCACAAAAACCATCGATCGAAGAATAGTGTTGTGAACATCTCATCATATTCCGAATCAGTCGTTCGAACACAAAGTGGAAGATATAGCGTTTCACATTTCTCAACTTGGTGAATCTTCATATAGTGCGTTAAGTCAGTTCAAATCATAATCCCGAGCTTCGTTTACAATATAATGACTTTATGAATGAATATCTTGAACTTGAGCACATGACTGGAGTGCCAAATCCGGAGACAACTAACTTTCCGTTGAACAAATTTTTTTATTTACCACAGTTACTGTATTTTAATAATTTCCGCTAGATAGCTATTTAAAAAAAACTAACAAAGAGTGTGTTGGTTACACTAACAATGCAATGTAAATTTGAATTTTTTTTTTTGTTCATTTTTTTGTTTCTACACCATCACACTTAAGAGGGTTGCCTTTTATATTTCGGGATTGGACAACCCTAGTGTTGCAATCTGGCAACTGACAGCTCTATCGTTAAGTTTGACATTTTTGAGATTATACGTACTCAGAACGTTTTGACATTCGAGCGCTATTTGTGTTGTTTACAGTACTCATTAACTCAACATCTCGGCGAAAAAATGGAATTAAATCGTGAACATTTTCGTGCTATTATTTTTTACAACTTTCGACGTGGATTAAGGCAGCAAGAGTGCATGGATGAACTTAATTCAATTTTTGGCGATGAACCTCCATCAAGGACTAGTGTTTATGGATGGTATGGTGTAATGCCACACACTTACTATGGAATTTCGACATCATTCGCGTTGCAATACACTTTGCATTTCGAAATAAGTACACGCGAAAAATATTTAATGATTTGAGAAATTGCATGAAACTGTATTTTATAAAATAAACATATTTTATATTTCAAAATTTACTTTGCTTTATCATGATTTAATAACAAAAATAAAATATGTTTATTAGGCATTACGAAATATTGTAATAATTAATATTAAATGTTGGATATGGATTAAATCGATCGAGTGAAAAGATTATTATTGTTTGAGGAGCCGTCGATTGATGGTCAACAATAAAGTTTAATAAAAGATAAACATGGATTATATAGAAAAGGTCTAAATAAATCTTTATTAATAAAAAATTAAAAGTGAGTTTAATTTATAAACAATAATATCATTACACAATGCCTGCAGTACGTCAGAACAAAATTGGAAAACTGAAAAGTGCATTGTGAAAAAATGCGATATTCCAACATTTCGGGAGGCAAGAAAATTTGAAGAGGAATTTAAAAAAATGGTAGCCGACGATGAGGAAAATTGGTACCGATTACCTAAACAACCGCTCGAACGATTTAGAACTTGCAAAAATAATCCCACACCAACTACAGCAATTCAAATCCAAATAAATTCAGAATATGACGACATGTTTCAAAAATATTCAGCTCCATCATCAACACAGCAAATACCACAATCTTTAGTGACTGAAACAACGCCAAACTGGCCAATTTCGGGCGAGATTTTGCAAACAGAAAATGAATCGTATGTTAATCAAATCATTACAACTGTACATGATGAAGATACCATGGCACAAATTCGCGTACTGGATGTCAAAGGAAAGCTATTCTGTTACAGTTTATCTGAGATTTTTAATCTGTGTTTCTTTGCAGTAGACAATATGAAAGATTTTTTCATGAAAAAATTTGCTAAACTAAATGCTAAATGTGATGATCTTATTAAATTGTTGATGCCATTGAATTTTGAAGCTACCACTAATCCAAAGACTATTGTTGACACTGATCCCAATTTTATGATTATTTTACCAATGACGACAGTAAAAGAAGAAGTGTGTTTACGACGATTCCTGAAACTCAAAGGGAACACAAAGAATCATTTTATTAATTAAATTTTTGTATGTACTTATCTAATCGTAATTCAGTTTAATTGATTTCCTGATGTTTTTGTATTTATCTAAAAGAATTAGAATTAATATTTATTAGATATTATCGTTGTATAATTATAAATTTATAGCTTACATGATGTAAATCAAATTTATTTGTTTATACATATTTTGTTGACAGATAATTGCACTGAGTAAAATAGTGTTACGATTTTGCCTTGTCACTCAAGGTTCGAATCACTGGATTGTGAATAAATACAACTGCTTCAAATTTGAACTCACACAATTTATTTACACAACACAATTTATTATACAACACAAAATTCACAATTAATTATTATAATTATAACACACTTTTTAATTATCACTTTAATAATCGCTTTAATAATCACTTTAATAATCTTTTCTATTTAACCTTCACTGTATCACGTTTAAAATAAGACTCAGCATTCCACGTCAACGCGCGCCTTTATATACCAAAATATTTGTTTCTATAGAATAATTCTAAATGCGCATCGAACAAATATGTTAGTATAGAAATGACGCCTAAATGTTGAGTATAAATCATAAATGCATTGAACAAATTATGAAATTAAGTTATTCTATTCTAATCCAGGTGTCACCGTAACACTACCCCCCACCTAAGCCTGTCACACCGCGGCGAATTTCACGATCATCAGTAGGACGTCTCATATCACGATCATCACCTCCTCGTCGGCCATCACGATCATCAGGACCTCGACGAATGTCGCGATCGTCTCTATCGTCACAGCGTGGATCTCGTACGTCATCTTTCCTATCATCAGATCTCCATCGGTCTCCTCCCGGCGTAGCTGAACCTGTCGAGGCTGTCGCTGATTTAGGCGCATCGTCACGACTAAATCCTCCACCACTGTTACCGCCGGTGATTCGCCATGCATCTCTTTTGGGTTCATTTTCTAAAGTTTGACCACGACGCCAATCAGGACCTCCTGTATCACATTCCGCCCCTTTACGCCAAACATCTTGCTCAGTGCGTTTTGATAATTGTAACTTTTCCCTTTCTTTCTGTATTTTTCTTTCAACTTCTTCTTCTTTAGCTCGTTGTTTTTCGGCTTGTATCTTAAGTTTCTCAAGTTCGGCTTCCTTTATCTTTGCTTTTCGTTCACGCTCAACTCTTTCTTCTTGTCTGCGCTTCTCTTCTTCTTTTTCCTTCAACAATTTAGCGTTAAACGCAGCCAATTTTTCCAGATATAGTGAATTTTGTTCGGTACGCAGCTTATCTAAGAACGCGTCCCGATCCGAGTACATTCGTTGAAAACGTTCCTGTTGCGCTACAGCATTCTTCCGTTCAGCTATCGCGGTCTCTATACGTGTAAGTTCCTCTTTCTCCTGTTCCAAGCGTTTCATAGGAGATGGTAACCTTGCTCGTTTCTTCTTAATCTCAAAACAGTCCCGTGAGATGTGACCCATTCTATCACATACCCAGCATTTAATCCTGCCCCTTCCATCTCTGAACCTTGGTGTAGCCCGCGCGGTGTCTATTCTGGAATCAATCTCAACTCGATGAATTTTGATTGCTGGTTTGATGATGGTTTGCGCAGTTTCGTTTGTTAACGCACAAGCGATGGTTTCCGTGAAAGTTGCCTTAGGTGACAACATCACCGCTCTGCGCGTCTCAGGATCTCGAATACCGTCAATGAATGCATCTATTTTAATTCGCCCCATGTAATCGGCCGACATATTTGAATGTGCTAAATGCGCGAGCCACTCAATTGCCGATGAATATTCCTGTAGCGATTCTCCTCCTCTTTGGTATCGACCCTTCAATTCCATGCGATAGATTTCTCGTTTGTGGTCACTTCCGTATTTACGATCTAACGCTTTCATAATTCCCATGTAAACGTTCCTTTCCTGCTCGGGAATGATTTGTAGTGTTTCTGCCGCTTCGCCTTTAAGAGCCACAATTAACGCTGCAACACATTGTTCTTCAGTCCACTGATTTTGCTTAATCGCCGTTTCGAATTGGAACTTAAAAATGCTGAAGGATGTTGTTCCATCAAATGTTGGTGGTTTTATCTTAACTGCATTAACCGTCTGGATCATTTGATGTGTCGTTCCATTCGCCTTGACATCTTCAAGCTCTTTCTCGAGACGTTGCACTTCGGTTTGTAGATCTTGTTTAACCGTTTGTATATTTTGGTTAACAGTTTCAAATTTTTGTTGAACGTTCCCTTTAACATTTCGAATTTCTGTGTGTAACTCGGTTTGCAGCTTTTCCACTTCGCCGTGTAATGTAGAACATAACTCCAGAAACTTCTCGTCCATTTTCTTTTGACCGTCTTCTATTTGATGTTTAATATCCGCGTTCGATTGTTTAATGTCCGCCCCTTGTTGCTCCACTTGTAACATCTGCTGTTTCATGTCCGCCCCTTGTTGCTCCATCGATTGTTTAATTCCACCCAACTGTTGTCCCATCATTCGATTCATAGCTGCCATTAACTGCGATAAATCAAAACTTCCAGATGGGTTTTGTGTTGTTTCGACCACCGTTTGTACGTCCTTTTCTTTCTTATCCATACTGATCTCGTCCGTTTTTTCCTCCTCGAAATCATACACGTCTGGATTTAAACCTTCCTTCTCCATGGCCTCACGTAGTCGCTCCACCAAACTAGCTTTTGTGCCTTCACTGGCCAAACCTCGCTGTTTCAGCTGCTCCTTTAATTGCGCAAGCTTTAATTCGTAGAGTATCATTTTCTTTATTATTCACAATCCCACCGCTGTCACCAATTGTTACGATTTTGCCTTGTCACTCAAGGTTCGAATCACTGGATTGTGAATAAATACAACTGCTTCAAATTTGAACTCACACAATTTATTTACACAACACAATTTATTATACAACACAAAATTCCCAATTAATTATTATAATTATAACACACTTTTTAATTATCACTTTAATAATCGCTTTAATAATCACTTTAATAATCTTTCTATTTAACCTTCACTGTATCACGTTTAAAATAAGACTCAGCATTCCACGTCAACGCGCGCCTTTATATACCAAAATATTTGTTTCTATAGAATAATCCTAAATGCGCATCGAACAAATATGTTGGTATACAAATGACGCCTAAATATTGAGTATAAATCATAAATGCATTGAACAATTAATGAAATTAAGTTATTCTATTCTAATCCAGGTGTCACCGTAACAATAGTAATAACCCTTAAAACATAAAATTCTATAATAATATTTAAAATATTAGATTTCAGATGGCACTTTGCCATCAATATTTTGTTAGGAAAATTTCAGTTGATTATTTCAACGCTAGATGACCCTTTGTCAATATTTTTATTAATTTTATTTTTTTTTATCAAAAAAGTTGACCGGGCGAACAAGAAAAATCAGAACGTTCTTGATACAAATGCGCAGTAAGCATCTTTTGCAAGCTAAAATAAAAAATAAAGTTGTAAAAATTATAAAGGTTGTAAAACGGTGTATTATAATTATTATAATTATATTGAGAAGTTGGTACGGGGATTTGGCTCATATTACCTGTGAATTTATATTATATATGTGAAAAAAACGTTGAGACATACACAGTTGGAACCAGTGATCACCAGTTATTAGAAATACGCTGCGAATATTATAACAACACAAAAAGGGGCTCTGGTATTGCGTCTCCCACGGTGCCAACACGACAATTCGAAGAACGAGATTGCAACCAAGTCCAGAGGCTTATTTAAAGTGGAAGATCTAGAAGAAAAGTTGCTAGATTGTTCTTTTAAAAATAGCATGGTAAGAACGTCCAAAAAATATATTTTCTTACATTTGAAGAAATGAACTATTAATTTACAGATTTTTAAATTGACTAATGTTGGCGGGAATTGTGGAAATGGTGATTGGTCAAAAATACAACATAAGTTTTTTCGTATGAACTATTAAACTGTTTTTCCTGGACTGGAATTAAAAAAAATTCATATTCAAATAAATGAACCAAAATTACCTTTTTTGAAGTACACAAGACTAATTAATTTGGTTTATGAAGTCGTGAACCTGGGCGGCAAGAATTTTACTAAAATATTTTACGAACAATTTCTAAAAAGTGGTTTAAGAAATGCAAAACTCAGATTAGATCGTCATAACAAAAAAGAAGAACGGTATGATGTTTTGAATCAATCTATATAGAAACAATAAATGAACAACTTTGCAATAACGAAGAAACCTGGAATAATTTAGAGAATGAGGAAGCCATTAACAAATGGGTTATTAAAAGATAAATGAATAAGTAAATAATTATTTATTTGATTTTATATGAATAAAAATAAGTTTATATTTTCAAATACTCTTTAAGTATTAAATGCCAAGCAATAAATGAATGTGTTCCTTTTTAATTTTAGTTAACAAAATATTAGTTTTTTCATTACTATTAAATAAATAAAATATTATAAAAATATAACAAAAATTATTTCTTATTCCAAAAACAAATCCAAAGTATGTAATAAAGGTAAAAACACTATCTCGTTACGGTGCTCAAGTGAAATCAATTTACATTTTATGTCTTTCAGATTGTATAATTTTGGAGATTTTCTTGCTGAACCGTATGATTTAAATATGTTTAAAAATGATGATTTAAAGGGTTGGTCATAATAATCGCACTTGTTTACCATACTTGCACCGTAAATGTATACTATATCGTTTAAGTAAGTGTCGTTTATCATTTCAACTATGTCGCTATCCTTAGTTAAAAACCATTTATTTTTTAAATCATTGGAGAACATTACTCCTTCCAAAATGTAAATTTGTCTATATATTCCAGTTAGGCATTTAACAAAAGGAAATTTTGCCGCAATTGGATATCTCTTTTTATTTAGATCATACTTTTCCATTAGTGCGAGTTCAATTAAGCGTTTTGCAACCTGTTCCAAAGGTTTGTTACCTTGGTAAATTAAATTCTTGATTTGGTATAAGTAATTCTCAAATGGGTAAGCACTAAATGTTGCTAGATGTCGAAATATTTTTACATCATCAGTTACATGGCATAGACTATGAACATTTGAACTGACAGAATCAATGCCATATATTTCAATGAATTTTTTAATATAAGCCTGGAATAGTGACTCGGCCACGTTTAAATACCTTAGGTAATGCTTGCATGAACATATAGTTACCGCACATGATAACATGTTAAAATGTTGATAGACATCGGTAGGTAGACATTCCTTCAATATGACTGGGCCCAGATAAAGTAAAAAAGGTACGATATTTTAATCCTTTCCAAAACTTAATAATTTGCAGTGATCTCATTGCATGATGTATTTTTTTAGGCAAAAATTTATTAATGTTTTCCCAGCACTTAGTTATTTCACAGATTTGTGCAAAAGACCATTTCGTATTAAAGTTAAAACATCCATTTATCCATCCTAATAAACATTTCCGCATTAGACCTAGATCAAATAAATGCAAAGAGTCTGCAACAGGAAAATCATCAATAATATTTATGGGCAATTTTTCAAACGGAGAATCTTCTCTATGGTGGTTTTCGTCCAGTCTATTCCGAAAACTTTCATTCGTTCGTAAAGGTGCATTTATTCTTGGATAGCTCATATGATAACCTCTCCTATATTCGAAATTTTCTCCTAACGTTTTACATTTCGAGCAACCATGATAATGATTAAAATAGACTGTTCCTTTTGTAAAATTAAATTAAATTAATAATAACATAATCTTCATATCTTTCAACTCATTTACAAATGGGTTTAAATAATTTTGTGAATGTGGCTTTGTTTGGCCACAATAGAGAGCAATGGGCATTGGATTTAAAAATTTCGAATGGCCGCTTATACACAAAATAGACCAAAACTCGGTCTTTGCGCTGTTAAAAATGGGCAGACCATCAATGTTAAAAGTAACGGAAACATTAATTGAATGGTCTAAATCGGGAAACTTATTAAACAAGCAATGTTTTAGTCCACAATACCAGAGTTTTCCGTTGTCCATAGAAACAGTATTGTTTGAGGGGTTTGTAATAAAGTACGTGAATCTTTTGGTAAGAAATTGGATCCACGGAATTTTAAAATCCTAAGTAAATTGTTTAAAGCTCGACGTGTGATTCGATGAACCAATGTCCAGTTTTTTAAATCTTCTAATATCGAAAGTTTGCTTTCAAATTCTTCTTCTTCATCGGGATCAGACATTTCATTGGCATAATCGTAGTCATTCTCGGGTTTCGTGGAATCTTTTGTAGTTTGATTTAAATAACTAGGAATGTTGAACTCGTTTTGTGTTGAAGTGGAAGTAATGGAAATATTTAAATTACTACAAACTACAGTTTTATGAACATTTTCCACAATAGTAAAATTATTTTGGAAACGTTGTTTTTCAGAAAATATTTTGAAATTGTTATTTTTCAAATTTGTTAGTCTTTTCACATTTCTATAAGATGACGATGTGCAATGAAAAGGTTTAGAGTTTCTCTTCATTTTGTTAATTTTTAAAAAAAAAATAATTGTTTTTATTTCACTAGAGATAAATTATAAACAACTTTTTGACATAAGAAAACTGTATGAATTGCGTGACAGTACAAATACATTGATAATGTAAATATTCAGTAAATCTACGAGGTAGCTATAAGCTCTTGTCGACTCTACAAATCGTAAATATTTTGAAACTGTAATCATATAAAGACATAGTATATAAACAAAAAAGTTACAGGCGTAGCTATAAGTTTACCTCTACAGTGTAACTTTACAGAATGCATTTTGAAACTACCTTTTTTAGAAGCATACATACAGCTACAAATTTTCGCTACAATAAATGCTCCGTAAATTATACAACAAAAATTTGTGACTATGATATATACAAAATGTTACTTGGGATACTCCTAAGTCAAACAAGGGATGTGGGCCTTATCAATAGGCCTTATCCGGATACTAAAAACGGTTAATCGAAAAAATTCTCTAGTCGTTATGCAAATGAGTAGCAATGATTTCAGGAACTTCGGCTCATACTCAAAAATGTGGTATGATTTTTCAACCGTTCCATTTTCGAAAATAAGAATTCTAAAATTTTCCCAGCAGATGTACGAAATTCAATATTCATTAGATTATAACGAGTCGAACCTAATAGACAGCAATATAAGACGAACAGAGAGAAGCGAACGAATAATGACCACTACCAAATCAGCCGAACCGGAGAAAAAAATAAAGGTAGGCGAATTGTCCGAAATAAAGAAAAAGCACCTTCAGCAAATGTTCATTTACATGACACCAGTCGACATTCAATATTATAAAGTAATTTTAAAATTGGAAGGGGAGCCATTAAGACATATTAATCGAACTGAAGAGGTTCAGGAACCTACTGAGCAATGCTCATTTAAAGATGACCCTGTAGTGTACGTTTTAAGATACAATGACCTGAGTATCAGTTCGATTCAATAAATGCATATTACTCAGCAAATTACTTAAAATACAATGTACCCAGTATAATGCATGCAGTGTAATATAACACCTAACTATAAGCGAATAAAGACTAAACAATAATTATAATATGTAACTGTGAATGACCGACCGGCGATTATGCCTAATAAGCGCAAAGAATGCAACGCGCAAAAACATTGTAAAAACTCAAGAAAGAAAAATAAAGTAGAATCGTTTTGGACAGTAGAAGAACAGGTTGTTCATTATTCAATTAAATACAACATAACAGCCCCAACATAAAGACAAGTTGTGTTCGGAAACCAATTAAACGACTAAACAGAAATATTTCTACAAAAAAAAATAATGCACGGATAAAAACAACAAAGAAAACGAAAACCAAACCCAAACTGGTGCCATAATTTTCTTATATTTAAGTATATGTGATTGTTAAAAAGTTCCTTTAATTTTAATACGTCTGAATTACCTGAATTTGAAAATTTTTATTTTTTTAATACCTCATGAATAGTTCATTAAAATGTATAATGAATTATTAAATAAAACTATATTTTACTGTTTTTAACAGTAACATTTTAACGTGTTTTTTATGCACTTTCAAAGTCCGTAACAAAGTTGTATCTGCTTAAACATAGTTTGTATTATTAATTTGCATTAAAGCATCCTTGTATGTACTTTTTACAATATTGTTATTCTTTAGTTATGGGCCTCTCAGTTCAGTTACAAAGTTGTAACTAAATTTTGAGGTGCTCATATCTACAATAATACACATTTTAAAACATATCAGTATGAATCTTAATTAAAAGATTATTCAAAATAAATGAGATATTCGTTTAATCCGTTGAAATATGGTTACAGTGTAAAAAGTTGTGTGTTCAGAAAATTTGCTTATAAGTTTTCTCCAAACTACCTGAAGTGTAGTTAACACTGTGTTACTCTCATGCTACGATAGTTCAACGGGACACGTATCACTTACCTTAATAATAATAATAATCACTGTGCTAGTTGAAAAATGTGACAAGCTGGGCACCCGGGGGGGTAAACCTAATTCGAGTACGCTGAATTCAATGGTGCTAGTCCCATTTCAAAGTTAGTCCCCATTTTTGAGATATCGCTATCGACATGTTTTGGCTCTGAGTCAAAACATACCCTCATTTTCACGTTGATAGCTCCTGAACCATTAAGATTTTCGTTATGCGTTCTTCAGCAAAGTTGTTGCGCACGTCAAGACCAACAACTTTGCTGAACATATCAAGACAGAAAAACGACATCTACATTCACATTTTTGTGTTATTTTTCCATATATATGTGTTTTACTTAGGCCAAGGTTAGCTTGGAGTGGCACTTCCGCACACTTAGACCAGGAGTGTCCCGTTGTGATACCAGAGGAACATATTTCTCCTTTACCCCTGTTCAAAACCATTCGGAGCTACGTACGTACCGCAAAATATCTCGCACTCCACATTCAGCGAGATCTGAAAGGCTGGTCACACTGGACACGCCCAAATACCTATGCCTTCTGTATGATAGTGCCGGACACAAGCATAGGAAGTTATCTAAAGTCTCTTCTTCCTTTTCGTCCATGCAACTTCTACAAAGTTATTCGTCTGTAGACCCAGCCTTCTCGCATGCTCCTCAAAAAGGAAGGGTCTTGTCAGTTTTTTAAAAAGCTTCTCACAGAAGACTCCGGCTCCTACCTTGCCCTTTCGAGAGACATAAGTACACAGGTAAGGCTAAATACAACTGGAATTCGGCATACTTAGGCCAAACAAGACCCTCATTTCAGATAAGATACAAAGAACACATCACAAGTACATAAAATCAAGTTTCGTACAACACATAAAAACTGAAAACCATACACTAAATTCAATAAAAATGTAACCATTTTGCACAGAATCAAAAAAGAACTGAAATTAGACAGGTGTACTAATTTGACTCATGAGTCATGAGACGTATACGAATTTCTCATGAGTCATGAGTCAAATTACGGCCAAAATTCACACCCTGAAAATATACAAAAACCCCCACAATTTACTTCGCGACAATATCAACACAAAATCCCAATAAAATTTACGACCTCCATAACTTAAAAACAAAGGAGGTACCAAACAGCAGCGCCTAGCTACAGTATATAAAGAGCTTCAAAATAAATTATGTAACAGTAGCAAAAAGTAAACCGAAGAAGAGATTATTCTCGAAATCGATATTTCTAAAAAAGTTAAAAAATTGGCACAATAAGCAAGAACTAAAAACTGTAATATAAAATTAAAAATAAAAAGTTTTTCATCTAAATATATAAAGTGACAAAAGAACACAAAAAATAAAATGAAAATCGTCTTGTGAAATCTGGTGAAATAAATAATATGGATAGGTGTTTTAAACTCAAGTGCTTTTGTTATGTGTGTGGAGAATTTACAATTATGAGCAATCGTTGCAAAATAAGTGATTAAACCGCTGATTTAAATCGACTATGCTTTTCACAAAATGTTATTAATTGGACGCCGTCTTTTGTTTGGACAACATGCATTTTCGTTCGGCATAGATGGCAAAACACTGGAGCCGCAATGCCATTTGGTGTCCCGATGAAATGGGCCGATCCACAAGGACATGATGCAGTTCAATGTTGGGTGCATGAATTATATTCTCAGTACAAACAGAAACAAAATTGGTTCTTTGACATACACTGCAACGAGAAATACTCATCTACCGCTGCCGCATTCAGATGAAATACCTGTTCCGGAAAGATGAAACCCAACTGAGGATTATTTACCAACAAAATTTGAATCAGGTGAAACCGGAGACAAAACAACATCTGCATCAATATATCAACTATCAAATGTCACTCATCACATTGAAATCTCGCAAAGTCGTTTGGATATTATGGTACGACGCTTGAAACTATCGCAGCGGCAATCCATTCTTTTGTCAAAGGATTTAAAACAAGTGAACATTTTGGCTCCAAATGTTCGGATATCTAGAGCAATAAATCGTCATCGTCATTTTACGAATTTTTTCAAATTAATTGAGAATAATTCACTCTTTTTTGCACTGATATCCGAGGTTTGGTATCCACAATGCACAATGCATATAATCCTGAAGATTGGCGATTGTTCATCGATTATTCTAAAAGCAGCTTGAAGGCAGTCCTTCACGTTACCAACTCAAAGAATTCCATTCCAATTGCACGCAGCACAAACACAAAGGAAACCTATGCATCAATGAAAAAAATCATCGATTTGATTAAATACAATGACCATCAATGGAAAGTTTGTGCAGATTTGAAAAGTGATAGCTCTTTTAAGTGGCATGCAATTGGGTTACACTAAAAACATGTGTTTTATGTGCTTATGGGATACTTGTTTTAAAGGCGACCAATACAACGAACGGAACTGGATGACATTTGTTGGAATTTGCAAGAGGAAGAAGAACCCGAAGACGACATGAGCAAATCAGAAAATTAAAATTGAAAGTTAAAAAAAATGTTAATTTTTTAGGAAAAAATTGAGAAAAATCACAATAAAATCAACTGAATCAATTTAGTTTTCTTTTAAATAGCTTCTATTGTATCTATATTTGCCGATGAGATGTTTATTCGATCGATTTAAATTCATTAAATGGACAAAAAATGATAAAAAAACGTGTTTTTAGTCGAAATGAAAAGCAAAAAATAAAGTAACACAAAAATGTGATTGTAGATGTCGTTTTTCGGTCTTGATAAGTTCGGCAAAGTTGTATGTCTTGGCTTGCGCAACAACTTTGCTGAAGAACGCATAACGAAAATCTCAATGATTCAGGAGCTATCAACGTGAATATGAGTGTATATTTTGACAAATTTTTGACTCAGAGGCAAAATATGTCGAAAGCGATATCTCAAAAATGGGGACTAACTTTGAAATGGGACTAGCACCATTGAGTTCAGCATACTCGAATTAGGTTTACCCCCGGGTGCCCAGCTTGTCACGCAAAAAAAGTTTAAAATTCGAGCACAGTGAATTATTGTAACCATTTCTATTAAAGTATCTAAAAACAGGAAGAACCATATCACCCAGGATAAGACCACTCCAGCGCTACCAAAGCAGCCTGACGTTCATCTAAGAGGGGAGGAGTTACGTATTGCTACTACACTGACAGGCATCACCGCGTCACAACAACAACGCGTGCCACAACAACAACAATATAGCATATAGAGTAGGCCATTTGCTGAATAAACAAATTCCTAAATTTGTGTTAAACTTAATTTAATATGATAGCATAAATAACATAAATTTTAATAGCATAAATAACATAAAATTATATTTTTCATTCTCAAATTCACAATATTTTCCATTCTCAAAATGCACAATGTGCATAATTAACGTAAAGTAAAATAAGTAACTTATATTTTAAATTCAATTCAGTGTGAACTCTCAAATAAGCAAAACGTAAACTTCTAATAAATTTGTTATATTTTAGAAATATAAATAAACAAAGATTTGGGATAATTCCCAAGTTTAAAAAAATAAAGTTTATCAAATACCTAAAACATAACTCCTCCGCCCCCGAATTGTAAATATAAAATCAACACAAACTCAAAAAAAAACTATGTACCACAAAGCCACAAGGAGCATATTATCTTAAGTAACTATGTATAATCGTAAAATAAAATAATAACAAATAAATAATACCGTAGATGTAACATAATACTTAGATAAGAAATATGTATGTGTTAAAAATTCTGTTAAGTACCACTTAATTAAAAATAATATAAATAAACCTGTATAAATCAATTTTTGCAATAAAACATTATTATATAGTAAAACTAATTCATAATAGTTTGTAATTAGAACTGAAGATGAAAATTTCATTTTTCGAACTCGATAATCTAAATAAATTTCTAAATTGTGACGATAATGCTGAAAATGTATTCAGCAGAATCAGGACGACACCACATAAAACTAAAAAAAAATGTTGAATCGCGACTAAGTTCAGTTTGTTTTTTTCATTTACTTTTGTGCAAAGGAACTAAAAGCATTCAAGTCACTGGAATCGTACCAGTTGTACAAAAGTGGATTGCAATTGAAGTGCAATTTATGGCCGGCAGAAAAATTATAAATGGATTTATTATATTTGGCAAGGTAGCTAGTTGTAGCAAGAAAAATTAAACAGTTTAATGCATACATTATTTTAAACAGGTACTTCATAGCCAATCTTTAAATTCACCGGCACTCAACGTGTGGATACAACTAAATAATTCGGGCATTATTAATACCGCGCACTATACATGTGTCGCTGGTTTAGGTGAATGCTGTACCCACATTGAAACAATTATATTTGCTTTACATGCAATATATATAAATATTTTAGACAAAAACACTGTAAGAATCTAATTGCATATTCAAATTTGATATGCATTGTGTATTATTGTACATTATATACTTTTTTATTTTAGGAATCATCAGTTACAGATAGAAAAGCACTGTGAGCCATACCATCTTGCAAGCTTACCAGCCAAATGTGCAACGAAAAAACTAATTATTCATTTGGAAATCAATCAAAAGCTGCATCACCAAATGTCTTAACAACCAAACAAAACACATCAGCAAATCCTGGAAGGACATCTATGATCGATCAGATTTTGGCAAAAGGTAAAACTCCAGTAGCATTAATGGGGCTTGTAGACTATCTACCAGTACGAGACAACGATTTCGATTTCGAGTTGGACAACTTGCTAAAAGTGTATTTCGTAAATTTGTGGAAACCCGTGAACTGTGAAGGACAGTCACGTCAAAGATTAGTTGATCAATTTTCTTTCGATAACTTTATAATGGAAGCAGAAAAGTGAAATTAATAGAACGGGTTACACGCCAACTGTCGAAAAGACATTATTGGTTCAAATTAAGATTAGGGCGTATTCCAGCTTCCATTTTTAAAGAAGTATGCAGGAACAAAATTAATCGAAGTTTTCCACATCATAATTAATCAACCGCGTGTGTATAAATTCGTGATTTTTATAAATTTGTGTGCGGTGCAGTGAATTATGGATAAATTAAATAAAAGGAAATGGCACGAAGGCAAATGTCACGAAGCTTTCATATGATGATCTACGTATTCGAAGTGATAATGCGCATAAATTATATACTGAATTTATTGCGACCGAAGATGCCATATTTGACCTTGATTCAATACCCTACTCTAAACCCATAACTGACATTGTTTAGTTTCCCTAATATAAAAATAAAATATTAGTCTATACAACTAAATATTACTAACTATGAATATTATTAGTTCCTGCGAACTAGATGCCTTATGCTGTGAATGATCATTATATTTAAACTATAAAATTGGCAACATGTACATTTGGAATTGTCGGATATTATTCGGTTTTTCCTTTTGTTTTTTTTAGTATTTTATTGTACTGTATTGTAAATGAAGAGTAGTAGGCATCGAAAATTTGTTTGCTTATGCGTCTTGCTAACGAAATAAAACTATGTATTAAACAAAATTGAAAATTATTTGTGTTTGTCCACTGTATTCGATTTACCACATTAAAATATGATAACTTATCGAGCGAGGAATTCGACCGTAGTTGGCATGCTTGCAGTAACTATCGCCTTCTAAACATACACAAACTAAATAGCTAAACTAAACTAAAGGAGATTTTCGAGAAGTGGCCATTTCATAAACAGCCTTCGGGATATCGTTAGGTATTTATTAGGTACAAAAATAATAATATAAACAAATTAAAATTTTTATGTAGTTTCCAGATTGACATGGATTTTTCGGGGTTAGTTTCCAGAAACCCCAAATATTTTAGTTAAATGGTCAGAGCATTATTTGGCGTTAAAAACATTTTTATTGGTGAACGGAAACGTTAAAGATAAAACTAATATATCGTTATTGAGCAAATTGAGGGATACTACTGTAACAGAAAGTAAGTATTTATGTTCAATATCAATTATAGATGAATTCGGATTATTCTCAATTATAAAAATAAATTATAATATTTATACTTATTATTTATACTTAGATAATTTTAACTCTTTGTTATTCTGGTCGCTGCAGGGATATTTAGTTCCGACACAAAAAACGATAACGAGATTGAATACGGGTCAAAAATTCATTACAAAGTTTACATTAAAAGATTTCCAAGAATCATACATCTATATTGCGAGAAGCATTCAGGAAATTGAGGAGCATTTGCGTTTCTTGGCTGCGAAGCAGGAGCATATTCAGCCATTAATTTTCGCAATTGGCGATAGTGCTGCTGAAATTAGCATAACATACGTTTATATCGACGGTGTGCGATTTGAATTTTATCTCAGCGGACATTTCTTTAATAATTTTTACATCCTCTTCAATATTTTTAATTTGTCGCTACAAATTGAACTGTGTTGCTAAAACGAAAAGGAGTTCTGGCACATTGTATTTAGTACAAGCATGGTATCCACTGTGCCCTTTCACTTGTAAAAATTACGCAGAAAACCATTTTAAGAGAGTTATGGGCTAGTTATATAGATGAAAACGAAACGGACCGAAACGAAGCGAACGAATTGAATACATGAAAACATACTAAACCAGTTATATACGGAGAAATTGATTCAATTCAATTTGCTTTCGTTTCGTCTTTGCGGTTATACACTATCGGTTATGTTTGTTTTTGTTATCCTTACAAGCACTTGTCAAATTGTCAAAATATTTTGTATTTTAATTGAATTCAAGCGCAGTGTGCAGTTCACCAAAAAAAAAATGGAATCAAATGGATTTTCTGGGTGTGCCATTAATCTAGAACTACTAATAGAAAATGTAAGAAAATATCCAGAACTGTTTGATATAAAAAATAGTAAATATAAAAACACGAAGCATAAAGACCAGATATGGACTAAAATTGCGACGGAGTTGGGAACAGGTAAAATAAAATAAAAAATAATAATCTCCCGAATCTCACGGTTAACGAGAATAGTTATAGGCATTCATTATTAGGTACACATAAATATAGAGTAAAACGAGGATTAATAAACATATTCAGTTCAGAACTTAAAGGGTCATTCGGTACAGTGGATAATGATGATGCGGTATATTATGATAACATCATAAGTACGGTTATAGAAAATCAGAAGTTTATTCAAAATGTTTTAAATGAAGAAGTAAAAATAATGAAAAGCTTAAATGAACAGAATCAAATTTTAACAAATAATTATCATATATTAGAAAATAAAAACGAAGATATTATAACGAACATTAATGGAATAATAGTTGCAATTGATGAAAATAATAGGAAACAGGCTTTATCAATTTGAACTAGAACTAGAAAAAGTAGTAGACGCAATATTGTTTCTTCAAGCAGGAAATATTCATTCAATTATTACTCCAGAAAGTATCGAAGTTTTAAGGGATAGCATGAATCAAAAAAAATTGTTGTATACTCCAAGTTTAGACAGTTATCATGTTTTAATTCACAGGTCAACATTTTTGCGATTTGCGCACTATCCAGCGACGATTTGGATTACCTTACTCCGGGACACTTTTTAATTGGCCGGCCAACAACTCAACTTCCAGCCGAAAATTTTGTAGATATTAAGGCTTCTAAACTATCCAGGTGGCAAATAATATGTAAGATGAAAGAACACATATGGACCAGATGGAGTCTTGAATATCTGACAAACCTACAAAATAGAAGCAAATGGCACATCAAACAAAATAACATTAAATTAAACGACATTGTACTCATCAAAGAAATCAACTTACCTCCGTCAAAATGGCCAATGGGTAAAGTTGTGGAATTACATCCAGGCACTGATGGTAACGTAAGAGTTGTCACCGTCAAAACACAACACGGCAACATAAAACGTCCAATTCACAAACTTTGTCGTCTACCACTGAGTTGAATCAACCGATTCAAGGCGGCCGGTATGTTGAGCACTAAGCATAAATAGTTCGATCCACCAACTACCAAACCAACAAGTTGTTTAACAAAAAAAAATATAAATAAAAATTAAAAAAAAGGAAAATTAAAACGAAGTGTAGTGATTTTATACGATAACCAACCAACGTAATCTAAAGATACCTTCAAGCATTAATATTCGTTTCACCAACATCAAAACCAATAGAATTCGATTCAACCTGCCCCAGGATAACCAACAAAATCATCGAACCAATGATTATAGAATTCTCAAACTGCCATATAAGCGTATTAAATCAACAATTCAATAATATCGGAAACCAGACATACACCATCCAAATGGAAAAAATACCTTGGAATGATGTAACCATTAACAACGAAATACCTGAAGCAAATATACACCATATACAAAATTGGACAATGGAAAACATCGAAGAACTACATAAAAAACATCATAGAACATCATTACATCATTATACTCAATATTCAATAATGAGTATCATAATTGTCATAATAATCATACTTTTTATATTTCACAAGTTCAAGATTCAATTGCCACTCAGATTCCGTAGAAATCGGATCGTCAATCTTAGAGGGGAGGAGTTACAAGACACGAGCTCCCACGAGTCTTTACGAATAACAACCAATGTTCCATTAATACGTACAACAGCCGATGTTCCATTAACCACACACAAAGCGCATGATGGAAAATCAAACTCATCATTCGTTTAACAATAACAGGAAATATGGATAACATCGATATGTTCTTTTTAAATTTTATCAACATATAATAATGCACAAACTATATGTAAAAATATATATTTTGCACACGATATCAATGATGTATTTTGATATGTATGATATGTATTTTTTAAATTTTATCAACATATAATAATGTGATGCATTTCGCACACAAACTATATGTAAACATATATTTTGCACACGATACTAACAAAATATATTTTAATATATAAGAACTAACACAATAGACAATAATCACTAATTGTATACTAAACATAATCTAAGCAGTTACTCTGCTCAAATATAAAATTAATAAATAAATATACATGTATGACATAATCGTCATACGGAGTTTGAATCTAAATAGGAGACGAAGTGGACGTGTTTTTGTGTTGCTCCTCATTTTCAAATAGAATAATTTTTTGTGTGTACTAAATAATATGTGTTGACGTGATAATTTGTACATAGTTTTTTTAATATTAATTTGCGTAAGATGCACGTGCAATCGTTTAGAATATATACATAATTTATACTATTAATTTCGTGTATATTTTGATACCATCGCATGAATACATACTTGCACATTTTGAATCTAAATTACTATGTATATAAACAAAGTTTCACGTGAAACTAACGGATCCAAAAGAGAAGTTTTTTGATTTAATATTAATTTTTATATTATTATATTTTTTTATATATTTCCTTGTGAGTGCTTATATACTTGAACATACTATATAAACAAAACAATATATAGCACACACAAGGATATCCAACATATATTTTGTTTGAACATACACGTGGTTTTATATAAAGTTGGAGTGAGAGAGTGGTTGGTGTATGTTTGTTCTATTTTATTTTGTTTTGCGTTCTCTTGAAATTTACCGATCACAAATATACTTGTTTTGTTTTGCTTGGGAGTAAATGAATTTGTGAATGAAACAGCAATCGATAATAACATTCTCTAATAATTATTACTAATAATTTGTGTTTTATACGTACATGTACGTACGTTTTACTCACAAACACGGGATAATCATACGAGTGTTTATATGTAGGTTTTTCTCTTTTCGTTTTCAATTTGTTTCAACATATTTACTCATTTTTCTCGTCAGCTTGTTTTCGTGTACATAGCTGGTTGGTGATGAAAATGATATAAACTTATGTATTTGTTGCGTGTGAATGGCCCGTTCCACACTGTGCTTCTTGGAAGTACTGCTTCTTGCTTCAGAGTGGGTTGTCTCTAGTCATAGATGGATGGATCTCTATTTGTTTGTAGTTGTAGTTGTCAGGGAGGAGTCATTTTTGAAATGTTTTCGCATAGTTCGCGTCGTAAGCGGTGTAGTTTATCGAAGCTGCTTAACATCAGTATATGTTGATAATTGGCAAAATGAACACAAAATATTTTACTGCTGCTTCATTGCAAAAAAAAAAAAGTTAAAATTACGCGCAATTGGATCAGGTTTTATAGGTAAACGGGGAAAGAGAACTACACAGTGTGGAACGGCTTAATGAATGAGTGGAGGTGCATTGGAATAATTTTGTTTAACAAAATAATAATAAAAAGAAAAAGAGTTTAGAAATCTGATGGTGTTGTTGGACGCTATCAAGTTATTAGGAATCGTGACCTAAAGATTTGGATCTGCAGACCATCGGATAAATATAATATGTTATACATGTTATATATGTTATATATTATATTGAAGCCTTGTCATTAAAATGTTAGTGTTTTCAACGTTCGGAACCATGAGATATTTGTCTTGGCTTATTAACTTCATATTTATTTCACTTTATGATTTTTTCAATTCAAATAAGCTAACCAAATACCTCCTGTAATAGAATGTTGTTCACGGTGGCCTTTCCAAATGAATTTATATTATAACTTTACTAAGTTTCAACATCTAGGTACCAGACTATTCTGTTCCAAACTAGATGAATAATAGAATATTTTAGGTAGCTATATGACACACTTACGAGATTATATTAAAATATAATTAATATTTGACCACGTGGACTAAATAAATTTTTGAGGTCATCATATGTATAAATACATGCTGTCGAGTTTTTAGGAACAAATATCTCGGGTTAAATGGTGTTGGGTTAGTTTTTAAGCGAACATAGAACAACAGCATAAGATGAGATGACCCCTAGATGTCAATGGAAATAATTATTCCAGTCGTACTATATGTATGACTGATGACGATAAATACGTATGATGAAAGTTAGTTAGTAGTCCTATACCATTTCCCAATTAACACAAACTAATAAACTAACAAATTCTCTTCCAAGGTGTGATTTTTATTATGACTAACTTAACTAACCTATTAATGTAGTTAGATAATAACTTTGCTGCGGTTACCGCCCTGGTTATTTCTGTGATTAACATCCTATCCCGATAAACCATTCATGTCGAGGATGCAGGCAGGGCCTGGGCCCGCATAATTTTGGAATATGGTAAGATGCAGGCTTTAATATTGTATCGCGCATATTTCAGGAATGTGCTATACATACCTAGGATCACCATTATGGTTGGCCTGTACGTCTCTATCATATCATATATCATATCATATCATATCATATAAAATTAAAATCCACTGATATAGCCTTACCTCAAAATCATCCAAAACAACGTATATACGTCATGCACTATTTGACTCGGTTCCAGTCTCAGAGATGCTAAAATCATCAAAGTAAAATATAATTACAAATATTTATGGTGCAAAGCCGGACAAATTTACTTACTTTACTACTGCTAATGATCCAAATTTATCTTATTCCATTTTTATTAATAAACTGACTGGGGAGATAGATAAGAACAAATCGATCGAGCTAAAAAACTAGCAAAGAACCAGACTAATGTGATATTGGGGTAGATACTCGATCGGCTAGCAAGCACGCAATTTGCTAGTCAAAATCCTGGCTACTCAATCAATTTTACCAAGAAAATTTGAATTTCAAATTACATTTCTTATAAAATTTTTGTTTTTTTTTTGCGATTGTACAGTAAATTTTGCGGCTTCAAAAAATAAACAGCAAATTTTTGTATTGTTTTACTGTGCAGTTGCAAAAAAAAACAAAAATTTTATTAGAAATGTAATTTGAAATTCAAATTTTCTTGGTAAAATTAATTGAGTAGCCTGGATTTTGGGTAGCAAATTGCTTGCTTGCTAGCCGATCGAGTATCTACCCCACTGAGTAATAAACTTAAAAAGATTAATGGTAAATTAAAACGTTTAGTTCCTCAAGCAAAGGAAATGTATTTTAAGGCTCAGTTTACTGCTGCAGAGCATTTAAAATCGAAATAGAGGAGACTGTTAGAGACAACTTAACTTTCTCGAACTGCAATTATCAGATTTTTTTCTTTTTCCCAGTTTGTGAAGAGGAAATTTTTGCGATCGTTCGTGATTTAAAAAATAGTACTTCATACGGCTTTGACGAAGTTTCACATAAAATAATCAAAAATATAATTAGTAGTTCACGTGTTGACTTTTATTTTTGATACTTGTTTGTCAAAAGGGGGTTTTCCGGAACTACTTAAAATTTGTTGTAAAACCGCTTTTCAAAAAAGGTTTTCAGTTGGATAAGATAACTACCGCCCTATTACTCTTTTGAGCACTTTTTCTTAAATCTTCGAAAAAATAATTAAACACAGATTGTTAGATTATCTTGATAAAATTAAGTTTCTCGACGTACGACAGTATGGTTTTATTAAGAATTCTTCAACGGAAAAAGCCTTATTAGCATTTTTGTCGCCTCTGCACCGTAATTTAAATGATAATTTAAAATCCTCAGCTTTATTCCTTGATCTTTCTAAAGCTTTCGACACCGTTAATCATAGTGTTTTATTATCGAAGCTATGCAATACTGGTATAAGAGGTGTTGCTTTGAATTTTTTTAAATCGTATCTTGTCAATTGTAAGCAAACTGTTTGTGTTAATGGGAAGTTTAGTGATGAGAAACTAGTTAATGTTGGAGTTCCACAAGGATCAGTTCTGGGGCCATTGCTCTTTCTAATCTATTGTAATTCAATTTTCAGCTTAGACTTACGTGGCAATATCGTCGCGTTTGCAGATGATATGGCATTACTGTACTCTGCTGTTAATATAGATTCCCTAGAACATGATATTAAGCAAGACGTTGTCTTGTTGAAAAAGCGGTTCTTTGTGCATAATATGATATTGAGTTACAAGCCTAAACTAATGAATTTTTCCATAGGTGGCACAACGTCTGAACTTAATTCATGTTTAATTTATCATTCGTTATCTTGCAATCATACCAATTGTGACCCCCTTTGCATTCCCATTGAAACTGTGTACTCTTTTAAATGTCTTGGTTTGCATTTGAAGCAACATCGAAACTTCGCGCTGTATATTTAATAAATCCGGCCAAATTCTTGGATATGCAGATGATATCGTGCTTCTTGGCCGAAGACCTAGCGATATCAAAGACAGTTTCATACCGCTCGATCGCTGCGCAAGAAGACTTGGTTTGGAGGTGAACAGCAGTAAAACCAAATATCTAACAACACCCAGGAACATCTCTAGTGCAAATCTCGGAATTGGCGACCACAATTTTGATGGTGTCGAAAACTTTAAATACCTCGGGTCAGTTATAACATCACTGAATGAAATGCAGGCAGAAATAAAAGCCCGAATCGCTGCCGGACAACGAGTTTTCTACGCCCAATCAAGATTATTGCGTTCGAAACATCTGTCGCAGTCGTGCAAGCTCGCACTTTATAAAGCACTAATAAGACCTGTGCTGACTTTCGGAAGCGAGGGCTGGACCATGACCTCTAATGATTGTAGATTGTTATCTACATTCGAAAGGAAGGTCATCCGTTCAATTTTTGGTCCAATTAAAGTTGCGAACAACGAATATCGGATTCGTATGAATCACGAAATAAAGCAACTCCTCGGAGGCAGCGATATCATCGGATTCATTAAATCCAATCGAGTGAGATGGCTCGGCCACGTTACAAGGTCCCCACAACAACGGATGATATATAAAGTGTTTCACCAACAACCAGCCGGAGTACGTCGTAGAGGAAGACCCCGACTACGCTGGCGTGACGACATTGAACAAGATCTGCAAGCATTAGGATGTCGAAACTGGAGGACGAGAGCAATGGATCGGGATGGATGGAGGGCCATTGTGCAGGCGGCGAAATCCCTTCATGGGATGTGAAAGCCAGAGAGAGAGAGAGTTTGCATTTGGACTCTCAACTAAATTTTAAGGGGCATGTGTATAATTTAAAAAGTAAATTACGGATGACACTCAGAACTTTTTACTATTTTCGGAATATTTGTAGTCCGGAATTCCTAAAATGCATATATTATGTACTAGTTTAATAGATTAGTAACTAGTTAACAATGTATAATAGAATAGTAATAATTTATAATTAATATTTTAAATTTGTAATAGTGTAATTAAAATATTATTTAAATATTTTTTGTAATTGAATCGTAGCTCCGAAACATTCATTTCCAATTCATGAGCGATATCCTGCTGTTGTTCATTTGGCTGTTCATCTTGAAAATGGCCAGCGTGTATATTTTACCGATGCAAATGTACGGCAGAGAGCAGCACAGCCACCAGCAACAACATTAACTGCATTCTTTCAATTGTGTGAAAGCGATGAATTTGCCAGAACGTTGCTGTATTCAGATGTAACGAATTATTTCACTTGGACAGCAAAGAAATGGCAACGACGCAAACAAAGAACACATTTTGATGGCCATCCGGGTGTTTTTTTGCAGATACCATGAGAAGATTATACACAGTTCATCCAAACAATGCAGAACGTTATTATTTGCGGTTGTTGTTAGTAAATGTTGTTGCACCACGTTCATTTCAACATTTGCGATGAGTAAATGGTCATTTATGTGTGACGTATCGTGAAGCATGTCAGCAATTAGGTTTACTTGAAAATGATGCGCATTGGGATTTAACGCTTCATGATGCATCGATTGCTTCTTCTCCACATCAAATACGTATGTTATATGCCATAATCATACCAACATGTTTTCCATCAAATCCACTTGAATTGTGGAATAAATACAAAGATTTTATGGCAGAAGACTATTTTATTGGAATGCGTTATTACACAAGAAACGCTAATTTGCTGATTTCATTGGAAATGAATAATGAGGCATTGATAGCGATTGAAGATATTTGCCTAACAATTGCAAATAAAGCATTAGGGCAATTAGGTTTGTTTCCACCCAATCGTCCAATGCATGATTTATTTGATCGAGAATTGCAACGTGAACAACAGTATAATTCCAATGAATTGCAAACATTTGTGAATTTGAATGTTCCCAAAATAAATGGCCATCAAAAACATGTATATGATACCATCATGCAAGCTGTATAAAATGTAGTCGGTGGATTATATTTTTTGGATGCGCCTGGTGGTGGTATGGGAAAAACATTTGTGATATCACTGATTTTGGCAGCCATTCGATTGCAACGAAAAAAATTGCATTGGCACTTGCTTCGTCGGGAATTGTTGCTACTCTATTGGATGGTGGACGAACAGCGCACTCTGCATTAAAATTGCCGTTGAATGTGCAGGTGTGCTTATATTTATTGATTGATCACTTTAAAATTTAATCGAAATTATTGTAAAATATAATCAAATTAACGGGTGATTGAACATCCCACGTGCAATATTTTAAGAAATTCTGCGATTGCAAAAGTTTTGCAACAAGCAGCAATTATTCTTTTGGATGAATGTACAATGATGCATAAAAAATCGCTGAAAGCATTACACCGTACAATGCAAGATCTACGTCAGAATCAAGAAATTTTTGGTGGTGCATTGATATTATTGTCAGGCGATTTTCGTCAAATATTGCCTGTGGTTTCACGATCAACACCGGCGGATGAGATCAATGCATGCTTAAAGTCTTCTCTTCTGTGGCGACATGTGCAAAAATTGACATTGAACACAAATTTGCGCGTTCAATTGCACAACGACCATTCTGCAGATCGGTTCTATAAGCAATTGTTAGATATTGGAAATGGCAAAGTTCGAGTCGATAATACAAATGGATTGATTACATTGCCGAACAATTTGTGAACCATTCTCCAATCAACAGAAGAGTTGATTGAAAGTGTGTTTTCAAATATTGCTCAAAATTACAGGAATCACAATTGGTTGAGAGAACGCGCAATATTGGTACCAAAAAATGTACACGTCACTGCAATCAATTATCAGATTCAAGAAAAATTACCAGGTGCAGTGACATCATATAAATCTGTTGATAGCGTAATGAATGCAGATGATGCAATGAATTATTCAATCGAATTTTTGAATTCATTGGAACCACCTGGTATGCCACCGCATTGCTTGAATTTAAAGGTTGGCTCATCAATTATTTTAATGCGGAATTTTAATGCAAAAAAACCGTGCATTGGCACAAGATTGGCATTAAAAAATTTGATGCCGAATTTAATTGAAGCCACAATATTGACCGGAATAGCGAAAGGTGAAATTGTGCTCATACCACGTATTCCGAATCAGTGGTTTCAACAAACATGCAATTTGAATTTAAGCGTTTGCAATTCCCAGTGCGTTTATCATTTGCCATGTTCATCAATAAGGCGCAAGGACAAACGCTTCAAATATGCGGATTAAATTTGGAGGAGCCATGCTTTTCACATGGACAGCTATACGTCGCCTGCTCAAGAGTTGGAACTCCAAATTGTTTGTTTGTGCACGCTTCAAATGGGCAAACGAAAAATATTGTATGTATATCCAAATGTTTTGGATTGACATTAATAATTTTGAAATACAATGCATTCATTTCATAAAAAAAAATCAAGAATATTTCAATTCTTTTTTTTTGGTTGGTTGCAACATCATTTAACATTTTACTAATTTAATTACCAAATTTTAAACCAAACAAATTTTCAAATAAAGAACGTTACAATAAATTTATATGAATTTCATTTCACATAAAATATTTATTACATTTTTTAATAATATTCTTCCATCAGGTATCACTGTGCGGCATATAATACGAATCATTAACAATATTGCCAAATCAATTTCCCGTTATAATGTTTACACTCTAATACAATGTACTTATTGTATAGATACACGAAAAATGAATTTTCAATAACTAAATGCTGTGACATCTATTTAAATCGAGAGACAATACAAAAGAAAAGGTTTACTTAGGGCCAGCAAGGCGGACCGGGCTCAGCTAGTATTAAATAAAAACAAAGTTTTGTTTATTATATTTTATTTAATAAATATTAGATAAGCATTTATGATTTTCGCAATCATAAATACTTTATCAGTAAAAATTATATAAGATACATTCGATATAATCGAAGATAAAATTGTAGAGCAGAGTATATTTGGATTCATGTTAATAAACATCAACAAGCAGCACCCGATAGTTCTGTATTTTAATATAGAATAATAAATAATTTGTGCAAGTAAATTGTGGTGAAAAGTGAAAGTGTAATAATTCGAAGTGTGTGCTTTCGGAATTTATTAATACAAAAATTTGGCACTGGCATATAACCGTAACCAATAAACTTTCATAGAAGTTCCATGATGCATAAGTTATTTTACATTGTTTCCATAATTATTTGGTAAGTAAATTTTAAATAAAAAAATAATATAAAAGTGAACATATAAATGTTCACCGCATTGCACAATCTCGTTAGGAAAAGATAATAAACCAAAAACGTTTCTTAGGGCCATCAGAAATAAAATAACATGAAAAGCTAGTGAAGTCTTAATTAGCTATGGTACAACAATAGATTGGACTGAAATAAAACAAAATCGAATAACCCATTACATAGGGTTGCCAGACGTGCCGTTTTCCGGAATTGTCCCGGCTTTTGGATAATAGTCCCAGTGCCCCGAAAGATCTCGTCGGGACACCCGATTGTCCCGGTTTTCATATTTTTTTATAACGTGAACATATCAAAAACAAATCTAAAAATATAAAAAAGTTCATATAATAATATAATTGTATGGATGAATTTTGACCATGAGCACTCCTTTTGTACTAAAATTTATTTCATTCTATTTAGTACTTCTACATGGTGTGATGCCGTCTAAAGAAAATCAAATAGTATTTGTCAAACAGTTGTTTGTGCGCGTTTAAAAATCTCGAACTTTAAATCGAAAAATATTCTAAAATAAGACATAGTGATGATTTGTAGTACTTCAGTTAATTATATAAGCAATAAGCTAAACGTCGTGTTAATTAACTATATACGTAATAATAAAATTCAATATTTATTACCGAATATTCCGATGGATTTCTGAAATACTATATAGTAAGTCAAACGATTTTTTGGTTATGTTGTTATCAGTCGATTTAAAATTTTTTTTTAATAGTAATCTATACAAAATTTGTGCAGCGTTGTGTTATAATTGAAATATGCAGAAAAGAATGTGCAAATTCCAAGAAAAATATATAAATGAATTCCCGTTCATTAAAAAGGGAAGATCGGAAACGGATGCTTTTTGCAAACATTACAATTCCACTTTTAGTATTGGTCATGGCGGTATCTCCGATATTAAGGATCATATTAATGGTCAAAAACACAAAACTAACGTCGCTTCGTCAAGTAGTTCTCAATCATTGACACGATTTTTCGTAAAACGGGATAGCACAGAAGAAGATAAATTAATTGCATTAACAAATTAATTCCTAAACTCTTTTGTGATTCTAAAGTAGCAATAAGATATTCATCGGCCAGAACTAAAACAACAAAATTATTTATTAAAGTCTTAGCGCCGCATTCAATCGTAGTAATCCTCTAAGAACTACTATCTTGTTCCTATTATAGCATCAGTACGGATACCAGTAACCATAAAGCCGAAAAAATGTTTCCTTTAGTAATTCAATATTTTACAAAGAGCGGAATTAATGTTAAACTTCTAAAAATGGATAAATTAAAAGGTGAAACGGCCGATATGATTGCAAACTTTTGTATTCAAGCATTAAATAATTTAAAAATCGATCTAAAAAAATGTAGAGCATTCTGTGGGGACAATGCAAATGTAAATTTTGGTGAAAAAACGAGATTTGGGAAAAATAATGTATTTACTAAATTAAAGGCGGAATTGGGCACCGATATTGAAGGGATAGGTTGTCCGGCTCATATTTTAAACAACATAATGCAAACAGCCGCAGATCAATTATCTTGCGATATTGATCAAATCGTTTTTAAAAAAATTCAATATTTTTCATTTAATACGGGAAAGGTTGATAGAATTTTGTGAATTTGTGGAAATTGAGTACAAAGCACTACTTTCATATTCAAAAACAAGGTGGCTTTCACTGTTGCCTGCAATAGATCGAGTTTTAAAATTATATGAAACATTGAAGTCTTTTTTTTGTCTGAGGAGAGAGCACCAAAAACATTAGTACATTTTTTAATGATCCATTGAGGGTGCTTTATCTTTTTTTTTATTCATAGTCAAGCCAGTGCAATTAATTTACAAATTCTCAAAATTGAAGGACGTTGTAAGCAAATAATTGAAGTGTTGGATGTTTTACAAACCACTATAGTTACCGCAAAAGATAAAAAAAGAACTGGGTTTTTACCACAAAGTGTCAAATTAATTTTAAATAAAAATGAAGAAATGGGATTTACCGAAAAAGTACTAAAGTTTAGAAACGATACACTCAAATTTTATGAAACTTTTTTAGAATATTTAGCCGCGTGGATTGCTCCTTTAGAAAAATATTCTGTATTTTCGTGGATGAACCTTAAAGTTAAGCCAGCATGAGACAAAGTAGAACAGACGAGCAACTACCTCAAGAAAAAAAACATCGTTCTAAATGATACGTTTCTGTTTAATCAAATTAGCAGCGTAGGAACCATAATAGATGAGGAAATAAATAAAGAGGGGAACGAATGGAATAGCAATACAATCTGCAATAATAAATACAGTGAGACTAAATAAAAAAGACAGTGAAATTAAAGTTATATCGAGAAATGTGTCTTTCTCAGTTTTTGGCAAATCTAAGAGAACCATTGGGTTCCATAATACGATCAAGGGATCCTAAAACTATTGCTCTCACCCTTGAAATGTGAGAGCAAAATATGTGTTATGTGAAGCAAAAAGTTTTTCCCACTCCAATTAAACAAAGTTGGTCTCCTAGGATTATAGATTCAAATTTTAAAACTTTTCCGTTTAGACCCAATTTTCAATTCAATCCACAATTGCAACAAAATCCCCGATATTATCAAAACTGGTCAAACAATACTATTAAACAACCATTTTACAAGCCACCAATTTCCGCTATTAAAAACGAAAAACAAGAACCACCCACAATCCAAGAAATAAAACCTAATAACTTTAGGAATAATAATAGAAATCCCAGAATAAACAATATAGAAATTGAAGAACAGAATGAATCGGAAAATCAAAGCTTAGATAACAACCCTTATTACGATTATGTACAAAATTTCGAGATTATTGAGAACCAAGAAACAGTTTCTGAAAAAAACCTAGAAGTTCTTTCAAAAAGAAGCCTCGGGTACATAATAACTTATCTTAATTATCACCAAGCTTACAATAAACTTCCATTTATAAAAACTAAAATCTCAAACAGTAAAAATTTAAAAATTTTAATTGACACAGGGTCGGATCACAACTTCATAAATCCGGCATTTATCCGAAAATCCGAAAGGTGTCTTTCCTACCACAGAAACAAAATTAAATCAGTTCAAAAGACAAATAATACTAAAATAAAAAAAAAAAAGACTTTCACGGAAATAACTTCCGAATCCGAAGTTGAATTAAACAGAAGCCAAATTTGACAAACAAATTGTAAACAAAGATAACGGAATAACAAGGCAAAAGGATACATAAAAATAAAATAAAACAATTTAATTTTACAGGTATTAGTAAACACTCCAATGATAATCATGTTTAACATTTTAAAAATGGACATTGAAAAAAAAAATAGAATAATAGCAACTGCATTAGAACAATTCAAAAATATGATAACCGATATTTATGAAATCATATCATTCGAACTTTTTATTCATGAAACTGAATTTACAATAGACTCACTACAATAGAACCTTAAAATCGTAGCTTGCGCGTGAAAGACTTATCAGAATCTGAAAAAATTGATATTGAAACTAACTGCGAAAACTAAAATCTCGGGTTAAATAATTTAACAGATACCGGTGCCTGCAAATCTACAAGTATTATTGATTTTATAGTGTGATTGATTGTAATAATGAAAATTAACTTTACACTAGGTACAAAAGCAAATTTTAGATGTGGAAATTTTGCCGAGTACATCTCAAGAGGCCTAGTCGTTCTAATGAAATTATTTCATTAAGCCTTCACTATAACAGATGCCGTGGTTTCCATTCCTACCGAAGCAGGAAGCATTATTCCAGCACTACTATACAATGAAAACAATTGCGAACTAGATATTACTAGGCTCCCTGAATTAAAAAAAGCTGACTTAAAAATTGTGTTTTTTCGGACTTAAAACCAACGTTTTTATTTCATATTAAAATTGACTTAAAATCTGTAATGAAAATGAAATAAAAAAAACTAACTTTATAAATGCATATCATAAGTCATTTTGAAAATGATTTAAGAAGTGTGTTTATAAGTGACATAAAATGTGTATTTTTAAGTCACTTTGAAATTGAAATAAAATGTGTGTATTTAAGATTGAAATAAAACGTAAAATATATAACAGTAAAAGCCCGATTATCCGGCATCCAATTAACCGGAACACTCAGTTAACTAGATTTTTAATTTTTGGGATTTTTTTTTTTGCTTTTTCTCTTTATTTTCTCTTTCATATTATGCATTTTTTAATTCATTTTGAAATTTGCAATTGTTTTTTACTCATTTTCATTAATGAAAACATTAGTTGAAAATTTGGAATGGTTTTAATGTTCATATTACAGTAAAAGCCCGATTAGCCTGCATCCAATTAACCGGAACACTAAGTCAACCGGAAATTCAATTTTAAGGATTTTTTTTTTGCTTTTTTTCTCTTTCATATGCATTTTGTAATTCATTTTGAAATTTGCAATTGTTTCTTGCACATTTTCATTAATGAAATCATTAGTTGAAAATATGAAATGGCTTTAATTTTCTTATTACAGTAAAAGCCCGATTATCCGGCATCCAATTAACCGGAACACTCAGTTAACCGGAATGTTAATTTTTAGGATTTTTTTTACTTTTTTCTCTATTTCTTCTCTTTTATATGCATTTTTTAATTAATTTTGAAGTTTGCAATTGTGTTTTGCATATTTTCATTAATGAAAGCATTACTTGAAAATTTTGAATGGCTTTAATGTTCATATTACAGTAAAATCCCAATTATCCGGCATCCAATTACCCGCAACACTTAGTCAACCGGAATATTCATTTTTAGTATTTTTTTACTTTTTTCTCTATTTTTTCTCTTTCATATGCATTTTGTAATTCATTATGACATTTGCAATTGATTTTTGCACAGTTTCGGTAATGAAAGCATGAGTTGAAAATTTTGAAAGGCTTTAATTTTCATATTACAGTAAAAGCCCAATTATCGGCATCCGATTAACCAGAACACTCAGTTAACCTGAATTTTAATTTTTAGGTTTTTTTGTTTTTTTTCAAGAGACTGAGTGTTCCGGTTGACTGAGTATTCCGGTTAATTGGATGCCGGATAATCGGGCTTTTACTGTAATAAGAAAATTAAATCCATTTCAAATTTTCAACTAACGCTTTCAAGAATGAAAATGTGCAAGAAACAATTGCAAATTTCAAAATGAATTACAAAATGCATATGAAAGAGAGAAAAAGCAAAAAAAAATCCTAAACATTAAATTTCCGGTTACTCAGTCAACCGGAAATTTAATGTTTAGGATTTTTTTTCCGGTTAATTGGATTCCAGATAATCGGGCTTTTACTGTAGTAAGAAAATTAAAGCTATTCCAAATGTCCAACTAATGCTTTCAATAATGAAAATGTGCTAAAAACAATTGCAAATTTCAAATGAATTAAAAAATGCATACGAAAGAGAAAAGAGAAAAATTTTCAAAAAAAAAATTTAGAAATTAAAATTCCGGTTAACTGAGTGTTCCGGTTAATTGGATGCCGGATAATCGGGCGTTTTCTGTAATATGAAAATTAAATCAATTAAAAATGTTCAAATGATGCATTGATTAATGAAAATGTGCAAAAAACAATCGCAAATTTCAAAATAAATTAAGAAATGCATATTTTTATAATACAAATAATAATTCACAAATGAAATTTATGAAATGCATGTTTTTTATCTTTCTCTACAATACAACAAAAAGCTGTAACAAGAAAAACAAGAAACCATTTTAAAAACGTGCAATTACGCAGGCATTTCTATGTGTATCAAAAACAAGTGTAAATTTTAAGTATATAATGTGAAATAAAATATGCCTTTTTTAAGTCATTTTGAAAATGAATTAAAAAGCATATTTGTAAAATAACATAAAAAATGCCTTTCTTGTGTCATTTTTAATTTAAATTTGTTTTTGTACAACACCTTTGTTAAGTCAAAAAATTTGTTAAAAGTATGACTTAAAAATGGTCCCACTTTTTCGTGTAAAAACACCATTTTTAAGTCCACCTTTTTAATTTCAGCTTTTTTTAATTCAGGGAGCCATATTACTAGTGTCGTGTATAACACTCACCAGTTATCATCAGTATCCGATTTGCGAGTAGACCTTCTAAAAGAAATTTTGAAAAGTTATTGTAATGAATCTATTCCTCGAAACAAAAGCTACGAAATTATCAAAATTGTCGCTGATTGCTTCAGAAAATATTTATTATTATTAAGAAGCAAATTACACGATTGTAATGTAACATCCAATATTCTAAGTTTTCTAAAGGAAATGTGTAAAAATAGTGTTGTAGAGTCCGAATATGATTTTTTTAAACAGCTTAAAAATTCAGAATATTTCGTAGAAGTAAAGTTTACTTAGAATTAATCACAGAATTTAATTACATATTTACAAACCACAGGTATACAACTGATATCCGATATTTCATTTGGCAATAAAAATATCAATAGTGTTAAAATAATTGTGATTTAATCCTTGGAGAATGGTATTATCCCGGTTTTTCAGAAAAAAATTCTAGTAGCATTTTTGCAAACTAGGTATATCGAAATATTAATTTCTATTAATCGCACACCGCAAGTACTTAGAAGTACTAATAATGTGTCTCGGCTAAATGGCCGATTGGAACATAAAAAAAATTGACATGAGTAAATCATAACCTAAAAATAAGTAATCAATACGTGATAAAAAGTGATTTGATAAAACGAAGAAAAATTGGAGTTATGCGGAAACCAAAACATTAATTGTCGCTTATGCAAATAGAGAAGAAGAATATGCTACAATGTTAAAAAGAACATTTTTGGGAATCGATTTGAAATGATTTAGAATCGTTAGATATATTAGTAAGTATAATTTTATGATCACGGGTATAAATATGGTAAGAATTTTCTTAAATTTTAAGAACCAATTACAACGGTGGAACAGGTTGAAATAAAGTGGCGGTCACTGTGGCCATCTTATAAATCCGCTAAGGATCGTTGCAGTGGTAGAAGTGCATCAAGATTTATATTCTTGGACTTAAAGGGTGCATCTTTTAGTTCTCGGCCTTCTATATCGAGTTCTCATTCCTGATATGTGTGTGAAATAATTAAACCTGTGCGTTCATTCAACGGGATCTCAACAAGGTTCTATATTTTTGGAAGCAATACACGGCGAGACGCCTCTGTCTACATTAAATGCTCAATTAAAACGCGAAAGACAAAAAGTAATTCCGACAAATTGACGGAAATATAATTAAAATACTACAAGGAAAAAATTCAAGCCTCAATGCAGACTGGAAACGAAAACTTGAAATCCACACTAGGCTAAAACGAGACAATAAACATTTTAAACATGGTAGAGATACGGGCAAGTTAGCATTTAAACAATGTTGCAGCTCTAATGGAATTAAGTGCCCAATAAACGGAGAACACATGAATTTAGAAGAATTAATACACACCGTAATACATATTTTGAAACAAAATAATAATTTACGGATTTTGTTATTTATTCCAAAAAGAGCGTTCTAACTTCAAAATCGTCAACTAAATTCAAAGAGCTGTTGGAACGTCCCAAAATGTAATGAGGACGAAACGTCAGGATAGTAATATTAAGTGACAAACATTCCGAAATAATAAGAAATATTTATAGTGTTGTTTACAAGGATTTATTTATTATTTTTTTTTTTTATTAGAAATAGACAACCTTTTGATTTATAAAGAGAAGTTAACAGTCTCCAAAGAAAAACTGGCCGTAGCAAAGGAGCAACTTGCTATTTTCAAAGAGAGGCTTGGGATACCCCATCCAGTCGCAGAGTGGTAACTAGTGCGGTCGCAAAATCGGAACTTTTCGATGCTCATATTTGCGACTGAAAATCCATATTCTCGATCAAAATCGCAAGTAACTAATTCAGCGGTTTTGCTAAACATTACTTGCGCCTGTCATTTCAATATTTCTTGTTTACAACAATTTATATCGTAGATTTTAATATTTTATTTCCAAAATTTTCATAATTGTGTTCATTATTTAATAAATACTACAGTAAAATGGAAGTGATACAAAATAAACAACAAAGACGACCAAATTTCAGTGAGCGTGACCTATTATTACGGTTAAAAATCCTCCAGAATAATAAAGAAGTTCTTTCATGTAACAAATTCCAATTTATTGAAGTAGATTCTAATTGCAGTTTTTTGTTTTATAGATGATTTTAATCTATATAGACGATTTAACAAAAGCCTGGGAAAATATAGCCACTGAATTTTCATCCCAAACAAATATAGCTCGAACTGGGGATGAACTACGAAATAAATTTAAAGATTTGAATCTCGAATGTAGAAGAAAATAGCTGATATTAGTAGACATCAAAAACAAACTGGTGATGATGCTCCTAAAGTGTTGACTGAGGTAGAGCAACAGGTGGAAGAATTAGCAGGAGAAAATGCTATGTCTGACAGTTTTTCGGAGGTAGTTATTTTAAATTAAAATAAATTAAAAAATAATATGTTAATTTGTAGTATATTTTAGAACCTCATCAACGTTGTTCCGGAAATTGAAATTACCAATGACGAAGCAACAGGTACAAACGTCATAGAGACGGTGAGCAACACACAAAAAATTATTGAAGAGCCAACAATAAAAGAAACAACTCAGCCAAGAAAGTCAGAATTAAGGGCTATTTGTGTTCTACCCGACATATGAACATGAAAAGAAAACGACAGCAGCAGCACAATAAAAAGAAAAACTTGGTAAACCGGAATGGTAAGGAAAGCTCATTAATATTCATGCTGATTTATTACATGAAATTATTTCACTAGATAAAATTGATGATGAGCTTTGTTACGACTCATTTGTCATAACATTTAATTCCTTTCCCGATTTCATTTTTTCTTGATTTTTTTAATTTATTATTGATCGTTGCGGCATTGCCCTCTGTGTATGAGTAGCAATACTATGAATTGGTTCGATGGGAATTTAACGAGCTATTTTTTGTGTTATGTCAGCTTGACCACCCTGTAGCATTACCAAATATTGATATTTGGAGCGAGACCAATGTGTGCCCTTGTGCCTGTGTCACTGAACCAAATATAATAGTCAATGTGACAAATTTTTCGGGGTAAAATGTTGATAAAGATTTTTCAGCTACTTTGTGGTTTTTTTGAAAAATATATTTCACTTTGCTAAAGTTTTATCATTTAGAATGGAAGTTGTACGCAATAATTTCTAATTACAAACAAAAAATATTCATTTTGTTAAATAGAATAAATTTTATCAAATAAAATGTTAATTTTTAGAAAAAATTTTATTGGTCTGATAAATTATTTTCTATAAAACAAAATTTTTAATTTTGTCCTCAAAATTAAATTTTAGCTTTGTTTGATCAAAATGATAAATAAATCTAGATCAAAAAGAAAATAAAAAAATAAAAAAAATAAAAGTTCATTGTTTTACACATGCGCATTTTCTGATCATTTCTATGTAGTACTACTGATAATTGTACATCTCGCTCATCATGTTTCTAACGTATTGTAACGAAAACAGCTCTAGTATGGTGGGGGAAAAAGATAGATATAGTACATTTTGTAAAGAAAAAACGTTTTACCGTATTTTAATTTCGATTAGTTGTGTATTGCAATCCTTTATATACGAGCATTGTAGTGAATGAGCCTGTTTAGACGAGTATTAAGTGCATGTTGTATCTTCCTCGTCTCTTACCTCTTTGCCTATAAACTAATTTTAGAGTGGGGATATTTGTGTGCATTTTTTCCTCTAAAATTTTTACTGCGGAACGAGTTGCTATACACTAATACAATCAAAAGGCAATAAAAAAAATGTTTGGTTCGAATTTTTTGTTTTTGATTTTCGCTGCTCATTTGTAATTTGACTATTGAAGTGTTAATAAGAAAAACATCCAGGATAAAAGTATTAAGCGAAAAAAATTTAGTGAATGTTATTAAGAAAAGTGTTATTAAAAAAATTGTCATCTAAATATTAATCTCCGGCTATATATATATATATATAGGTATATAAATATTTTAATTTAATTCAATTTTCTGTTTGTCATAAATCATACCACAAATAATTATCGACGTATACGCCGGTTTACTTGAAAAGTTTTGACATAATTATTTGTAGGTTAAACACAAACACAAACTGGATTATATTTGTGATTTTTCATGTTTTAAGTTCTTCCTTATTTTTAAACGTGTTTCAGGTTCGAGTACATACTAAACCATTTCAATTTTAAGTTCGGGAATATGTCGGATTTAAAAACGTCGGCGGATACTTGGAGCAGGCCACAAACGTTGGCACTGATAAATGCGTTCCGCGAGCATCCTTGTCTGTACAACCCAATGGACAAGCATTTCACAAATAAGGTAATGCGAAGTGAAAAACTAAATATGATTCTGGATCAAATAAAAACATTGAAAAGTGGTGTTACGGTGCATTGTATAAAAAATAAGATGCGCACCCTTCAAAGCCAAATTTCCAGAGAGAAAGCAAAAATGATAAATTCTAAAACAAGCGGATCAAGTGCGGATGAGGTGTACGTGCCATGTGTTTAAGTGAAAAAAAAATAAACTAAAAATCGATTAATATTTTAAGAAGTAATTATAAAAAAATTTCATTATATGCATTGTGCTCCTTATTATTAAAGTGTATTGTGTAATCAAACATTAAAAATAATTTACAGGTTCTATGAACATAAAAAATTAACTTCATAAATCCAGGAAAGTTAAAATTTGTTCTCACGTGTTTGTTTTTGTTTATAATTTTTAATTAAGTACTAAATAACCTAAAATAATATATACATAAGTATGTAAAAGTGTTCTGCAATTATAATTTAAATATCTAAGAATCATATTAAAAGTAAAGCTGTATTTTGAAGGCAGCAAAAAATTCAAAAGCTTACATAACCTAACTTTTTGTGCCATTGTTAGTTTTTATAGGTTTTGATATTTTTCAATTTAATAAATCTTTTTTAAATAAACAATTCAATAAATATATTAATTTTTAATGAAATAATTTGGTAATTATTTTTTTTTTTGTATTTAAAATAATGAGGTGTTTTAAGTGTAACAAAAAATTCGGGAACAATGTAAATGAATTGAAAATACACTTAAAAAATTTTCATAATTTGTTAAATAATGATCGTTATATTTGTTATGAAAAAACATGTAAACAAATTTTTACAAATTTTTATTCTTACCAGCGTCATATAAAACGGTTTCATTTAACAGTGGAAAGTATTAGTAATAGTTATGAGGTTAATATCGACAGCACCTCAATCATAGAAAAACTAGGCTCGTCTGGAAGTCCTGTATTAAATAACATTGATAGTTCGGTTGAATACAGCCAATTATCCGAAAATGTCTCGACACATAATAATTCATATAATGTGCAAAATTCTAATGAAGAAATAGTTTCTAATTTTTTTGATTGTAATGATTTTTCTTACGTCACAAATAATTTCAGAAGTGAATTGGAAATATCTGCATTTGAGTTCTCTTTAGCACTGCATAAAATAAACCGTTTTGCTTTAAGTGACATTATATTAATTCAAAATTTGGTGTTAGACAAAATTATTAACCCAATTAGTAAAGTTTTGAAAATTATTGACAATAATTCTTGTTTTCAGTTACTTAAAGAAATTGAATCTATTATAATGAGGCCATTTAAAACATGTGACAGTGATTTTAAAATATTTAAAAAATTATTTGATAATGATTTGGCTTGTGAGCTATTAAATTTTTCGTTTAATAACGAAATCAGTCTTGTAAGTCATAAAGGTTTTCCTCAGTATAGTGAAGTTTCAAGTAAAGGTATGATAATACCCCTTAAATTTCAATTTCGTAAAATATGGGAAAATTTTGTATCTAGTACTGAGTTTGGTTTAAATAATTCATTTAATTCTGAAAATATAATTTCATTTCTTCATGGTACATTGTGGCAAAAAAAAATTCAAGGCTACGCTAACAAAAGATGTGTCCCATACTTTATGTATTTTGATGATTTTCAGATTAATAACCCTCTTGGAAGTCACACTCAAGCTATTACTGGAATTTATTTTAGTTTTCCAAGCTTAAATAATTGTTCTAAACTTAAAAATATATTTTGTGCTGGATTTCTTAAATCAGAAGACCTAAAATCCTTTGGGAATAAAATATGTTTGAAAAATTTAGTTTCTGAATTAAATTATCTGGCAACAGATGGAATAGATTTTGTTATAAATCATGAAGTTATTAAAATTTATTTCGTATTGGGCTTAATTCTGGGGGATAATTTAGGCATCAATTGTATATGTGGTTTTGCTATAGGATTTTCCATGAACTATTATTGCAGATTCTGTAAATTGCATAAATCAATTATGCAACAGACTTGTGAGGAAATTCCAGAAAGCTTGAGAAATGAAGATGATTACAAAAATAGTTTAATAAATGTTACATATGAACAATCTGGTATTTTTGAAGATTCAGTTTTTAACCAAGTAAAATTGTTTCATGTTACCAAAAACTACAGCGTAGACATTATGCATGATTTCTTTGAGGGGATCTGTCATTATGACATATGTTGTATTATAATCAGTTTGACAACTTCTGATCCACCATTTTTTACCTTAGATGATTTGAATTTTCGAAAAACAAACTTTGATTATGGTCCATTAGAAATTGGAAATGCTTCCAAACCTATAAAAGAAAAACATTTGAAAAATAATAAGCTAAAGATGACTGCAAGTGAAACTAAATGTTTTATACATTTTTTGCCGCTTATGATAGGAGATCTAGTTCCCATCGAAAATGAAGTTTGGCAATTCCTTCTGTTATTAATAAAATTGATCGATTTATTACTTTCTGATTCGTTTTGTTCTCAAAATTTAAATACATTCAAAGAAATTATTAAAGAACATAACTCAAAATTTATTCAACTTTTCAGAAAAAGACTAACACCTAAATTTCACATTTTAACCCATTACCCTAAAGTCATTGAAAAATCAGGCCCTCCAAAATTTTATTGGTGTTTTAGATTTGAGGCAAAACATCGAGAATTTAAAACATATGCCCGTTCAATTACATCTCGAAAACATATAATTTTAAGTTTGTCGAAAAAATACCAACTTTTTTTTGCAAATGATATTTATTTTCGAGAAAATCAAACCTTAGTTACAGTCAACGAGAAAGATATATTGCATAATCGCTTTATTTCTAAAATAAATCAGGTACTATGTTTAACACAAAATGATTTGCAAGCGTATAGAAAGGTGGATTTTAAAGGTACTTTATACGAGACTGGTTTTTATTTAACCAAAAATAGTTCACTATTTGAAATAATTGATATTTATGTAGTTAGCAAAGATAACACCGTAATACTTCGCTTAAATGAAATTTTTATAAAAAAATTTAATGAACATTATTTAGCATATGAAATCGACAATAAGAAAACGATAGTTTTTACTGATTTACTGATCAACATAACTGAATTTAAAACACCTCCTTTTACTTTACATACTTTAATAAATGGATGCATATGTTTTCGTCTGAAAAAAAACTTTTAATAATATAACGATGTAAATTTGAAATTAATTTTTTTTTTTTAATATTTTAAGTTTGTACAATTTAAGTTGATACCATTATAGATCTAGTTATAAGTAATATTTAAGCAAAAATGAGTGCAGTTCTCCGTCGAAATGAAATTAAGGAGCTGTTAGGGCTTTGTGATAACGAAAACGATTCTGTGCAAACAAATTTTGAATCGAATGATGCAGAAAGTTTTATGGATCAAAATGAATCAAATATAACAATTATGTCTATGGAAAAATTTAGAGAGGAATTTTGCACAAAAGCTACTCAGACATCTCCAATTAAAAAGACCACAGGTATTCCAGTAATGAGTGAGCAGGAAATTCAAAAAATCAAAACTATTTTAGACGATTGGTGTATGGGATTCATATTACCATTATTTATAGGTTAGTATTTTGATGTTCAGCTGAGCTTTTCATTGTTCGGTTACGCAATAACAATTTATTGAAATAAGTCAGAGTTTTAAATAACTTTCAGTTCTTAACCTAAATATGAGATTTTCACATAATACCAAATTGCTAGTAGGTACTTTGTTACAGGCTGGCTACTGCCAACCTGCAGATTTCACTTAAGCCACTGCAGAGGCCTCCACGGTGATTTTGCCGGCTACGTTCTCAGCGGAGAAGTGCGAAGGTCGTGGGGTTTGAGGCATGCAGGGCTCCTGGCCTACACCGTGATTAACAGAAAATTTGAAAAAATAAAAAAAACCGCAAATAGTAATAATAATAACCGATGTTCCGCCGAAATTCGTCGGCCGGAACTTGAGGAACGACACGAATAATCAATATAAATAATAAAATAATAATAACGGTAGAGGTGCCTTGGTGCGCGCATCCATCCGAAATCAAACGGGGCAAGCCCTGGTTACGAAATTGGATGCGGGCACCAAGGGACCGCCATCACTATGCCGCCACATAGGGAATCTCCGCTCCCATCACACCACACCGAAAAATTTAATAATTCATTTTATTCCCAGAAAAAGCAACGAAAGGAAACAACTTCCCACTCCACCCGCAGCAAGACAATCGAGAACGAGAGAGAGAGAGAGACCAATGTGCACCGAGCGTGCACCCGCCGTGCGGCGCTCGATTACAAAATATAAAAATTTAATATACAAAAAAATAAAAATAAAATTTCAAATATATAAAAAAAATAAAAAATGAAAAAAAAAAAAAAATGGTACCTTAGTATTAAAAAAATCGAGTATAATTTTTTTTCCCCAAAAAACATCAATGTTGCGGCCTTGGTGCCGTCATGCCACAGGTGCTGTGCCACACCCGGACCGTTGCGGTGCCTTTCACCGTTAACCAAAAGGTTGCGGCCTTGATGCCGTCGTTGGGCGACTCCCCGCCTTTGCGCTCGAGCGCGTGCCTGGTTGGGCACAATGTTGCGGGGCCTTACCCCGATACCGATATAATTGGCTCGCAATCGAATGTAATGAATGTCACACCTCCAGCAATTAGATGTATTATAGTGTCACGTTCACGATTTGACACTCCTTTAATTCACTGTTTTCCAAGTTAATAATTGATAAATTTACTAATTTTTCCACTACAGACAATGTTTAAATATTTTTATCAAATATCCAGCTTTCTTATTGCAGCAAAGTAGAAAATAATAAAAAAAAATATTCCAAATGTGATTACGTAAAAAAAACTGAAAATCACACACAGTATGTCGTGTTTTGTATTACAAAGTAAATTCTACCGTAAAGTAATTGAAGATTATCATATTTCATAAATCATTCAAGAAAACTGATTTTTAAGCATACACAGAAAAATTCACTCATTTCACACAAAATAAGTTGTTTTTGTAAAACAGCAAAATTTTTTCGTCTTTTTCCTATTTATAGATAGGAATTTTTGTCGTACTTTTCAACAACACAATATTTATATAAATTTTTAGAGGTTAGATGTTTCTCTTCTATTTTGTCTTTAAAACACACTAATTTAATCAAATCGAAATATGAATTATTTATTACAAATAATTAAGTTCAGTTTACAATAATTTATTTATTTATCATTTAATGATGACTTTTGGAAATTTATTACTTTCAACTCACTGTACAACTACAATCTCAAAAAAAACTCTCAACACGACTTTATTTTATAAAGACAAAAACTCGAATGAATTTAACAAAAAAAATTCGAGCGTCGCACATACGACGCGCAAAACATTCCAGAAGAATTGTCTTTCTTCTCTGTTTCTCGTTTACATCAATTCGCATTGATGTAAACGAGAGGCATATAAGAAAAACATTCTTATGGAATGTTTTGCTTGACACACACTCGACACGCATTTTTCTCACTCTCAGCATCTTTCTCACCCTCGCGCCACCTTACAAAAAGGTACGTATAAAACAAACATCTACAAAAGTGGGGACAACAACCAACATTGCGAAAACATAGCAAGTGGAGGCACAAACCCGAGAAAATACCATACAAACAGCGCTTGTTACGATCATGTAATCGTAACAACATTAACAATTCATTGTTTAGAGTACACATAATTATTCTGTAATATTTATCTGGACAAAGATAACTTATATACCAATTATTATGTACAAAAATTTACTGTTAAATAAATGTAGTAAAACAAACCTTATTTAATTGGAATTTTTGAAATCATCCAATTAATTACGACATTCAAATTTATTTAAATGTTATCGCGATTGTCTGAATGTAATGAACATAGTTATTATTGCTGAAGTTATATCAAAAATTGGATACTAAAATTTATTATATATGTATTTCAGAAGAGCAAATAGACACAGAATGTTTGTTAGTTTTGGATACAAGGCATCTTTATTATCATGCTTTATTCAAATCTTTGCCATTCGGCATTCTCTCGAAATTGGACCATAAAATAAATGACTGGCAATGTACTAATAATAGCGACAATAATAGCAATATTTTAATCACAAAAACGGTAACACCTGCTACAAATTTAACCTCGCCCGCAAGAGTTCCGTCAACATCAATATCGGCAACGTCAAATGCAAACAAACAATATAAAATAGATGTTTTGAATATTTTCAAAGAAGACAAGAGAAGTGAAAAAATCTTAGCAGCTTATGCTAAAGATCCATATATAAATGAAGATCAAAGGAGTATATTGCTGGAAATAATAAACAATAAAATAATAAGTAGCGAAATCAAAATGACGACTGACATGGCTAAAGAAATATCGAGCAGTATAGTAAATATTTTTCCGACAGAACATTTGGTACGCTAAAATTACTTTAGTTTTGGTGTTAAATATCATTTTAAGCTTTTTGTTTTTGAAATAATTTATCTGAAAAATTTTAAACGTAAAACAAAATACAACAAATTCTCATAAAGCTATTTTATTCAACAGGATCTATATTACATAAAGGAAAATGGAAAACCTATGGTATCTAAAGTATACACTAAATATTATAATTCGACAAGAGTGATGAAACGAGCCGGTTTGATTGAAAAAAGGAGGTATGAGACCCGAGAACAAGATAAAACATTAAGAACTAATATTGCTCTAGATTTTGGTTAGTATAATCATTAGTACAATTAATAAGCTTTTATATCTTAAAGCTTTATAAATATGTACATATGTTCATAATTATATTCTTGTTTGCAGAAACCGAAAAAGATGTGGTCAATGCTATAAAAATACTTGAAGATCAGAACAGCAGCTGGGCAGAGCGGGATCAACTTTGGAAAAATACCAAAAACCATCGCTTAAAAAAGATTGCGGAGTCACTAATGAATGCCACATCAAGTTACGATATTTTGGAAAAGTGGCCCCAATACAAACATTCCATGGGTTATAAATTAATAGAAATCGACTTCCAGCATTTATATCCACACTGTGAATCAATAAACAAAGAATGGGATTCAACTGCAACGATATTAATAAAAATAATGGAAAAAAAACTTAAAGATCCTCAATACAAAAATATGCTAATTAAAGCTGAATCTGAAAAATCAGAGAGTAATAAATTAGTACTCTGACTGTTTTCAAATAATTAATACATTTTAATTGCTTTTTACAGACTCCCGAAATACATGTCTTTTGTATTTATTACATGCTATATTGCCGCCTATTGGTAAATTGAAATCAACGAATTGTTCCACAGACTTGGATGAATTAAATGAACCTGTTAAAAAATTCAAAAAATATACCATCAGTGATTCTCAAGAATCGTTTTTCTTAATTTGTAAAACTGCTTCACATGCAGAAGAACATATAATGCAAATTAAAAAGGAAAAAACTCCAATACAACCATTATTAATCGTAATTGGCTCAATTAATGATCCAAGAGAGTTTTTGGTATATTAATATTATAATGAAATTAAATACAAATTTTATTCAATTTTAAAAGCCTTGGAAATTTGCTTTAAAGTAATAATGCTGTTCAATCTACAATATCCGCCAGCGTGTTTATTAGTTTGGAATTTTATTCAATCACACTTTTTTAAAATTAAAACGAATTATGACATAAAACATCCTTCGATTGCCAGTTTATTAAAACAAATAACAAATTATCATTAAATTTGATTGCCGTAAATCTATAAAAAATGTACATGTGGTTAACTATATAAGATGGAACTTTGAAATTAAAATAAATTATATTTGAATTTGAAATAAAGAAAAATTATAAGTTAAAATATTTGGGGTTTTTATTCATTTAACAGAATGCTCAATGAAACAAAGACAATTATCAAATAGATAATTGTTTAAATATGCTGATAATTTTCAATTAGATTTAAGATGGTATCAAACAGATAAAATATTGTTAAATAGAAAAAACTATTCAACTCATAAAAATTTGTCTAGGAGAAAAATATAAATTTTCTAGTTGATAAAATATTTGTTACATTATTTAACTGGTGATAATTTGAACAGTCCTATTGATAGAGAAACTTGATCGGTTGTATATTAACAAAGATTTTGTCCGTGTGATCGGATTTTTTATCAGTTGGAACAATTTTTTTTTTCAGTGACGAGCAGTTAAGATGGATATGAGTATTTTTTTATGTTTATTGTTTTGTATTTTTGGCGCGTCACGTTCGTTCTCTTTTTGCACCACGCATCAAATGCATGTGCGAGAACAGGAAACATATAAAAAAATGTTTTTCTGCATCTTGGTTATTTGGTACACGAGAATTTGTTTTTAGTTGTCAGTCTCGTTTTGGTTTGTAAAAAAATAAGTTCAATAGACCATTTTCCTCAAAAAATTTTGACAGTTCTCAATCAGCTGTTTTTGATGCTGTATGGCTTTTGTGCTGTGTTTTTATACTGTGATAATTGATTAAATTAGGCTAAATAAAATCTAGTTTTTGTGTTTACATAATTTATTAATGTTAACAAAAAAAATTCTGAATACCATATTTCAAAATTTGTGTGAGAAGTAAGTAATTAACATGATTTTGTAAATATACTTAGGTTATTTTTTTGAACAAAATAAATTATTTTTATGAAATTATATAAATTTACAGAAAATATATTAGCGCCTTGCTATCAAAATATACAATGGGTCTATCGGGAGCCGAAAGACGACGATACGAGAGTAAAATTGTTCAGTTTGAAACGAAATGAAATGTGATTTAATTATTAGTTAGTTTATAATATGGAATTAAATTTTTATTATGAATGAAATGCTTGCATTTTTATTGAATATTAAATATAATTTAAGGGTTCAGATTGAAAATAGCGCATGATATTTTAACTATGTAGTCGAAAAACATATTGTTGTTAATTTTTTGGAAATTGCTGAAGTTGGCTGTCGGCTGATTGTGATAAGAAATGTTTGTCTTAATACATCTATGCTGGCAATTTTCCTATTGCTCTCTATGGTGATAGATTCCATTTGAGATTTTTTCACTAATAAAATTTAAAATTCCACAGGATTCGAATACAAATTTGTCACTACATTGTCCACCGTAAACTTTTGAGATAATCGCTATACTTCCAAAAGATGAAATGCAGAAGATGAGATGAAATGAAGAAAATGTATTTGCTGGTCATTTTGTCATTGAAGTTAGCAGTAAGAAAATGCTCGACATCGTTATAAATTACTTCGAGTGTATTAATTTTTTCGGAGCCAGTAAAGTATTTGGTTTTCTTGGTACTATTTCTAAGATCATCCACATTTGATTTGATTGGTGTTCTTAAATTTGTATACTTCAGTGCTGCATCTTCCTCCTTCAATGCAGTAATTTGTTGTTTCAACTTACATATTTCATTATTTTTGCCTCACTCAAAATAATGTGTTACGTTCAGTTATATTATTTTACGTTCAGTTTGACATGCTTTTTCATGAATCATTGAAACCGCGAGTACATCGTCCAAGTTTTCGTCAATCCTAACTTTTGGTTCCAAGTATGGCGTTTTTTCTGGTTTTGTGACACTCTGATCTTGCGTTACCATCAATGAGGTTCTTTTCTTCATTCTGTCATATCTAGCCATGGAGCACTTTGTGTTTTTCTTATGTCCTAACTCAACCGAAGGAACCCAGCCAGGATTTAATACGGGGAGCGCTTTTGCCTGATAAAAAATGCTAAGAGCAAACAAACGCATACTTTAATGAAGTAATTTTTATATCTTTGCGATTGATGGTAGTCAACCATGCTCGTGGCTATTGTTCTGCAAGAACTTTGTACTTCAAACATCGTGTTGGAACAGCGGGAAATCTATTGACACTTAAACATAGAACATGTCACGGGCATTTTTATGCAATAAAGAATGTTTTATAAATAAATTTATTTAGAATAATAAATTATTTCACTATAACATAAATTTTTGGTAAAATACACAAGAAAATAATCGTTTATTAAAAAATAAACAGTAAATATCAAATAAAATTTTAACATTCGTCGCCACACGCTCGTTTGACATTTAAAACGTCGCTGATTTTGACAGATAAGGAAAATGGTATATTTGGGAGGTCATTAAGATTACCCGAAAATATTACATACAGTAAAACCTCGATATAACGGACCCCGATATATCGGACTTCGGATAAACCGGACAAAAATTTTAAATTTTTTTTAGTACATGAAATAATATTTATGTACTTATGTTTATTATTGAATTTATTAACTGCAATGGATGATCACCTATAAATCTACTTAAATCGGCATATATTGTTCAGGACGTATGCGATATAAAAAGGGAAATCACATTAAACATAAATACTAAAATAATTTAGAAAATAAAAGCATTAATGTTGTTACATTTTTAAAAATTAATGAATCTATCCATTTCTCTGTAAAGAAGAGTGTTTTAACAGTGAACTTGTATCATTTAAAATATAGATAAACGGACTCGTGTTCCACTTACTCTACAACAAAAATTAACCGATATAGAAAAGGTGGAGTCAGGGGTGTCGATTAAAAATGCCACAATTTTACAATGGCAATCGGTTTCATCGGAGCAATTTTCCAAGATCGGTCCCTATAAAAATTTGTTCCCGCAGTCCGAACGCTTCAAGAAACGGAGCTTGGAATAGAACCAGAAGAAATAAAATGTTTATTGCTTCTGGACAATGCACCTTCTCATCCATCGGCGATAACAGTTAAAAAAAACATTATTTTTATATAACGGACAATCGGTTATAACGGATTGCCCTCGTCCGAATTAGTCCGGTATATCGAGGTTTTACTGTATTTTGTTTTTGATTTTCAAAGTAAATATGTAAAACATTGAATAAGATAAAAAAAAAATTATTAATAAAGAAAAATAATAAAATTTATGGTTTTGAGTTTTGAAAAATGTTTAATAAACTTAGCAAATATCGGGAGAGTCGAAACTGCATTTTGAAAGGGCAGGGTAAAAAAAGCAGAAAACTTTGATGGAAAAATTTCAATACGCTGATTTCCTCGTTGTTACAGTGTCAACGAAATACCAGAAAATACACTACAAAGAATTTTCACCAGAAAAATAAAAATAAAATTCGAACCAAAAAGCCAACGCTTACAGTAACATCAGGTGTAAAAGGTTGGAGTGAGGTTGGAAGACAAGTACGCGCCTATTTTCAACGAATTTTGGATAAACCGTTAACAAGGCGATCCACGAACCACCCAATGTAGGTTCAAGGCGATCCACGAACAACCCAATGTATAAGGCTGGAAGACGCCCAACCCAAGGTCGACTTCCCGGAGGTCAAAGGTACGATTTTTTTTTATTATTTTTTAGTTTTAAATAATTTTTTTTTATTTAACCTCTTTTGCTAATATTTTCCAATTTGTAAAGCATAACCTCACATTTCTAGGGAGTGTCCCGCTAGATATCTCAAATTTTTTTGCCCCATACTCGAGTCTATAATCTATATTCGTTGGGTGAAGTTTTTCAAAGTATTGTGAAATGAAATTACATACACCAAAAACTTGATATTTCCTAGCCGTGAATAAACAGAATAAAGTGACAAATATAATTGTTCAAAAATCGAGCTTCTCCTATTCCTGCACTAGTATTTGCTTAAATTCGACCGTTTGTGGTATTATAGTATCTCTTGTCTAACTATGTGAAGCGTTTCTCTATATTTTCTGTATAGCTCTTGTTCCCATTTACATCGTTAACAATCATTCTAGCACATTTGTCGATGTCTTTGTCGCAGTTACAGCGTACGTCCAGTTTAAAAGCAAGTACATTTTAATATTAATATTTTAGTGTTGTTTCTTGAATATAATTTAAAGTGTAATTTAATGTACCAATTTTAATTTGTTAACATGAACAAAACAAAATTAGTAAAATTTGCTGATCGTGATTTTTATATAACTAAATTTTCAAATGTAGCAATCGTAAACGATGATGATTGCCACGTAAAATATAAAGGGAGAAAATATTCCGCAAAACTAATTAAAACTAGTAGATAATAAAAATAAATAATGAAAATGCACACTCTAATATGTAAGATCGTTTTCAAATATTTACCGTATATTTACGTTATAGTGGTAGAATTATATGTTCATTATCATGTTTCCATGAACCAGGTTGGAGTTAGTTTCAGTTGATATTTCAGTTGCAAGAAATTTCCGTAAAATTGTGAAACCCCCTTAGTAAATTTAATTTTGTTTCGTGCGTCATAATCTCGTATGTATATTTATATGCCCTAAAAATTATTTTAAAACGCTTTTTATTTGAAATATACATATTTATTTTTCAAAATTGCTTAAGATGAGTATTTGTATAAACTTAATTATAATTTCGGGTTTCAATTTATTTTAGGTCAAAAATGGATTCAGTAGCAACGGTTGTAAAAAAGTATCAAGACATAGTGAAGGCATTACCGTATGTCCCAAAAATAAAAATGGCGGACGGTGTTGTTAATAAAAAAAATTTTAATGTATCTCATATCAGATGACAATGTATTATATAATTTTTTAAAAGATTTTTAAAGATAGTGGCATTTTAAAAGGCAATTTTGTGTGTCAAAACTGTGGGACTGAGATGAAACTCAGAGTAAAACCCACAATAGAACAATACTTTTGGCAATGCGGACTAATGAAACGGGGAGTGAAATGTTTTAACCGTAAAAGTGTTAGACATGGGTCGTAGTTTGCTCATAGCAAATTAACAATATCAAACATTATGTTAATGACCCACGGAATTTTATTTAAGGAATCAGCTATGTCGCTGCATCTCTTCCGCAACGATTGCTGATTGGAATCAGTACGTGAAAGAAGTTACCTCCGAATATATGTTAACCCAAGAGGAACTAATAGGAGGACACGGGATAATCGTCGAAATCGACGAAAAGAAAATACCACAGAGGGCATCATGTCGAAGGACAGTGAGTGTTCGGTGGTGTAGAGCGAGAGTCCGGCAAGTGTTTCCTTGTAAAAGTGGACAAGAGAGATAAGGAAACACGTGTTACGTTAATAAAAAAAATCATTTTACCGGGATCAGTAATAATCTCAGACTGTTAGAAGGCCTACGACAGTGTGAGATATGTTATTTAATAAAAGTACAAAATTAATTAAAATTCTAATTTGTAATGATTTTTTATTTTATTGGAGATTCGTGAAGAAGAATCATTTATTAAGGAATTAAAAGAGGGCAAAAAAGGTGGACAATATTCAGCGAGCGAAATTGCAGCAGTTTGTTATTACGATGAGTTTTTTTTCAACAAGCGGTTACGAGCACTTAAGGCATTATTTAAAAAAAGATAAAATACAACTGCCTGCAGTTAGAACAATTAGGCGATGGTATCAAAATACCGAAGGTGGTCCTGGAATAACAGTGCAAGCCGTTCAACAAATTCGGAACAAAATCCAAAATATGCAACAACAAATATATTTTGCTCTAATGATGGACGAGATGAGATGTCTATTAAAAAATCCAAAGACTGGGACAATAAAAATAAGGTTGTTCTGGGGTATGTCGACTACGGTGCTGGTTGTTTCGGCGATTTTGACGATGATGATGGAACATTGGCTACTATAATGTTTTAGTATTTTTTTGTGCGCTATGAATTAAAAGTTTAGAGTTCCAGTAGCACATTTCTTCGTTAATTCGTTAACCGGAGCCGAACGAGCACTCGTAGTGCGATTCGTCATTTCCCATCTACGCGAAGAATGTATTGCGCAAATAATTAGCCAAACGTTAGGATGGGCTAAGTGCTAACTTTACCTTGGCAGACATATTGAGTGCGACATTACTATGCGATATTACATACTGAGTGCAGACATATTGAGTCCGACATTCGATAATTGCCATATGTTGAAATTAGTGCGAAATCATTTTAAATCAAAACAAACATTTTATAATAAATCAGAAAATACGATTATTAAATTGCAATACATTCAAATGCTACACAAAATGCAATTAGAGAAAGGTCTTGCACTTGCACCGCGAATAAATGCAACATAAATGCATGTAAATTTTGAAAAGTCAATTATGAGAGTAAAATACGCGGCATGCAAGTACTTAGCCTTAGTGTAGCCAATACCTTAAAATATTTAAAACAAAATCATGATAAATTTAAAAACTGTCTTAGTACAGCTAAATTTTTAGAATTAATAAACGATTGCTTTGATATGTTTAATAGCAACAATTTAATGGCTAAATATTTTTATAAAAGGCCACTATTGAAAAATACGTACAATAAATTTATTGAAAAATTAGATCTATTAAAAAATTTTATTTATAATATAGAACACGAAAACAATAATAAAAAATTGCTCATGAACCAGGTTGGAATTAGTTTCAGTTGAAATTTCAGTTGCAAGAAATTTCAGTAAAACTGTAAACCCCCCTTAGTAAATTTAATTTAATATTTATATGGCCTAAAAATTATTTTAAAACGCTTTTTATTTGAAATATACATATTTATTTTTCAAAATTGCTTAAGATGAGTATTTGTATAAACTTAATTATAATTTCGATTTTCAATTTATTTGAGGTCAAAAATGGATTCAGTAGCAACGGTTGGAAAAAAGTATCAAGCCATAGTGAAGGCATTACCGTATGTCCCAAAAATAAAAATGGCGGACGGTGTTGTTAATAAAAAAAAATTTAATGTATCTCATATCAGATGACAATGTATTATATAATTTTTTAAAAGATTTTAAAAGATAGTGGCATTTTAAAAGGCAATTTTGTGTGTCAAAACTGTGGGACTGAGATGAAACTCAGAGTAAAACCCACAATAGAACAATACTTTTGGCAATGCGGACTAATAAAACGGGGAGTGAAATGTTTTAACCGTAAAAGTGTTAGACATGGGTCGTAGTTTGCTCATAGCAAATTAAGAATTGCTGATTGGAATCAGTACGTGAGAGAAGTTATCTCCGAATATATGTTAACCCAAGAGGAACCAACAGGAGGACACGAGATAATCGTCGAAATCGACGAAAAGAAAATACCACAGAGGGCATCATGTCGAAGGACAGTGGGTGGTTCGGTGGTGTAGAGCGAGAGTCCGGCAAGTGTTTCCTTGTAAAAGTGGACAAGAGAGATAAGGAAACACGTGTTACGTTAATAAAAAAAATCAGTTTACCGGGATCAATAATAATCTCAGACTGTTAGAAGGCCTACGACAGTGAGAGATATGTTATTTAATAAAAGTACAAAATTAATTAAAATTCTAATTTGAAATGATTTTTTATTTTATAGGAGATTCGTGAAGAAGAATCATTTATTAAGGAATTAAAAAAGGGCAAAAAAGGTGGACAATATTCAGCGAAATTGCGGCAGTTTGTTATCACGTTGAGTTTTTTTCAACAAGCGGTTACGAGCACTTAAGGAATTATTTTAAAAAAGTTAAAATACAACTGCCTGCAGTTAGAACAATTAGGCAATGGTATCAAAATACTGAAGGTGGTCCTGGAATAACAGTACAAGCCGTTCAACAAATTCGGAACAAAATCCAAAATATGCAACAACAAATATATTTTGCTCTAATGATGGACGAGATGAGATGTCTATTAAAAAATCCAAAGACTGGGACAATAAAAATAAGGTTGTTCTGGGGTATGTCGACTACGGTGCTGGTTGTTTCGACGATTTTGACGATGATGATGGAACATTGGCTACTAATGTTTTAGTATTTTTTTGTGCGCTGTGAATTAAAAGTTTAAAGTTCCAGTAGCATATTTCTTCGTTAATTCGTTAACCGGAGCCGTACGAGTAAACGTAGTGCAATTCGTCATTTCCCATCTACGCGAGGAATGTATTGCGCAAATAATTAGCCAAACGTTAGGATGGGCTAAGTGCTAACTTTACCTTGGCAGACATATTGAGTGCGACATTCGATAATGGCCATATGTTGAAATTAGTGCGAAATCATTTTAAATCAAAACAAACATTTTATAATAAATCAGAAAATACGATTATTAAATGGCAATACATTCAAATGCTACACAAAATGCAATTAGAGAAAGGCCTTGCACTTGCACCACGAATAAATGCAACATAAATGCATGTAAATTTTGAAAAGTCAATTATGAGAGTAAAATACGCGGCACGCAAGTACTTAGCCTTAGTGTAGCCAATGCCTTAAAATATTTAAAACAAAATCATGATAAATTTAAAAACTGTCTTAGTACAGCTGAATTTTTAGAATTAATAAACGATTGCTTTGATATTTTTAATAGCTAAGTATTTTTATAAAAGGCCACTATCGAAAAATACGTACAATAAATTTATTGAAAAATTAGATCTATTAAAAAAATTTATTTATAATTTAGAATACGAAAACAATAATAAAAAATTACTCATGAACCAGGTTGGAGTTAGTTTCAGTTGAAATTTCAGTTGCAAGAAATTTCAGTAAAATTGTAAAGTTTAATTTAGTAAATTTAATTTTGTTTCGTGCGTCATAATCTCAATTTGAAATATACATATTTATTTTTCAAAATTGCTTAAGGTGAGTATTTGTATAAACTTAACTATAATTTCGATTTTCAATTTATTTGAGGTCAAAAATGGATTCAGTAGCAACAGTAAAAAAGTATCAAGACATAGTGAAGGCATTACCGTATGTCCCAAAAATAAAAATGGCGGACGGTGTTGTTAATAAAAAAAATTTTAATGTATCTCATATCAGATGAAAGGTATCAGATGATCACAAAAAAGGTGGACAATATTCAGCGAAATTGTGGCAGTTTGTTATGACGATGAGTTTTTTTTTCAACAAGCGGTTACGAGCACTTAAGGAATTATTTTAAAAAAGATAAAATACAACTGCCTGCAGTTAGAACAATTACTATGCGAATACTATGCGATATTACATATTGAGTGCAGACATATTGAGTCCGACATTCGATAATTGCCATATGTTGAAATTAGTGCGAAATTATTTTAAATCAAAACAAAGATTTTATAATAAATCAGAAAATACGATTTTTGAATGGCAATACATTGAAATGCTACACAAAATTCAATTAGAGAAAGGCCTTGCACTTGCACTGCGAATAAATGCAACATAAATGCATGTAAATTTTGAAAAGTCAATTATGAGAGTAAAATACGCGGCATGCAAGTACTTAGCCTTAGTGTAGCCAATACCTTAAAATATTTAAAACAAAATCATGATAAATTTAAAAACTGTCTTAGTACAGCTGAATTTTTAGAATTAATAAACGATTGCTTTGATATTTTTAATAGCAACAATTTAATGGCTAAATATTTTTATAAAAGGCCGCTATCGAAAAATACGTACAATAAATTTATTGAAAAGTTAGATCTATTAAAAATTTTTATTTATAATTTAGAATACGAAAACAATAATAAAAAATTGCTCGTTTTAAATAGTAATTTCAAAACAGGATTTGTAGGCTTTCTTACTAATATTGAAAGCATAAAAGAATGACTGTAATGACTTTATATTAACGAATAAATTAAAATATATTAATATGTATAAATCCAGCAAATACCATTTGGAATTGTTTTTCGGCATGATTCGGTACCGAACTGGCCAAAACGACAATCCAACTTGTAAATAATTTATGGCGTCATATAAACGATTGATTATTAATAAAGCCATAAAAGCTCAGTACGGGCAACGTTGGTTTACCTGAAATTTTAACAATTTCATCCAAACCCAAACAAACAAATTTTAGTCTAGCAAATGGTGATAGCGAGCTAGCGCTAGACTTAATTGATTTGGATTTGGATGTGATATTATTCATGTGATATTTTAACGTATTTGGCGGAGTATATTCAGGCAAACCAATTTAAAAAAAATTTGAAGTGAAAATACTGTCTACTTTTGTGATCAACTCCAAGAAAATTTAATGGGGTAATTTAATTACTCCTTCAAAAGTTATCTATTTAATTATTTGTGAATGCGAAAATTGTTTTTAAAATTTATGTAGGGACAGTAAGTGATGAATATATTTATAGCACATTAGTTTTAAGATCAATACAAAATATTGTGATGTTAGATTTAAGTTTTTGTGATACCTGTAATCATTTAAATCAAAGAGATAGAATAGACACGCACTATTATTTATTAATTAAGAAAATTATTGAATTATATTTTAAGCTTAGATTGCACCACTTTACAAAACAATGTAACATGCAAAAAATAGGAGTAAGGAAAAAATTTACAAAATTAATTCATTCCAAAGAAATGCAATAAATATACATATTTAACAATAAAATTTGAATTTCATTTGACTTGACATCGAAAATCCGAATAAAATCGAACAGACCTAATAAAATATAAATACATATGATTAGTGAACGGTTTACTTATTTGCACAGAGTTTATGGAAATTACTTACGAATTTTTTAATAAACTTTCCGAAACACCACACCATCGTTTGCTACTTACCTTGTATTTTTTAAAACACTAGCAGCAGATACGTCGTATGAAATTGTAGTGTTAATTTGTGGGCACTTGAGCCGGAAGCAGCTAAACATTCACCGTAAGCGTAACCAATTTCTGTACCATCATCACCCAAATACACAAGACAATCGCACACATAATTTACTCGAAGTCGCCACACCATCGTTTTGATTACTGACGACCATTACCTTGGCTTTGGGATCATGCGACTTTATATCACGGAAATCTGTTTCAATAATATCAGATGTTTCACCAACTTTTAAATTAAAAGCAGAATCTTCGAATGGTTTACGCATAACACCGCGACTAAATAAACCTAAATCGCCACCCCGTTTCGCTGAGCTACAATCAGAATATTTTTCGTTTAATTCTGGTAGTGTAGCCCCGTGAGAATTGATCAGCTCTTTAAACCATTCAAGTATTTTAAATGCTTCATACTTTGTCCGAGTTACGTTTTCATCTTATCTATTGGTTTTACCAATAAGTTAATTGCTTGTACTTGGCTTGGGCCTGTTATGAGGAGCGTTCAGCTGGTGCTGTAGGTAAATCCACGGAAAGAAAAATTTGGTTATTGACTTTTCTTCCTTTTCACATAACCTCAAACAATATTTGATAAGAATTTTATTTACCAGTCGATCGGCTTAAACGTTTTTTCCAACCCACTAGTATTAAATCTTCTGTTGAAGCGGCCATTGGTAATTAAACAATATTTTACTAGAACTTTAACTTTTTAATTGTTTTTGCTTCAAATTTGAAGTTTTGTAATTGAACAAATTTTGCGAGCGGCGATTTATGTTTTGATAATCTTCGAGTATGAGTTCGTTTTTGGAAAATCGAGTAACCAATAACCAGGATACCAATTATAATTTATTTGTGTATCACAATTTATTAAATATGATTAAAATTACAATATAAACACAAAATAATTCGAAATCGAATATAAAAATTCACTACGTAATGAACGCCGGCTCGAAAGGTGTCGCGGTTACTGTAGATGATTCCTCTGACTTGAAAGTTTTCACGGAAAACAAAGAGTTGGAAGGCGAAGGCCTAGTAGCCACCGAACCAGTGCCTATAAATAGATTACCGAAGGTAATTATCTTTAATGTCAGCTCGGAGCTTGATGGTGACATGGTAACAAACTGCCTTATTAAACAAAACTGCCTGGATCAAAAAGAATTTAATGTTCTATTTAGAACTGGTGCGAAAAATAAAGATCAACCACTGGATGGTAGAAGTAGAACTAGAAACCAGAAGTATGTTGCTAAAGTGTGGAAGACTGCACGCGATACGGTCACATTGCAAAGAATTGCAGGGCGTGCTCAGAGACCTGCTCTCACTGTGCACATGGTCATGGCTTTAAGGGGTGTCCAAATAAAGACCGACCTGCCAGTTGCGCAAGCTCCAAGGGAATGTAACGCATATAAAAGTGCTGTGCAACGCCTGAGATTTAATACTACACATGATGATTAGTCACAATCAAAGAAATTGCAACAGCAACCTACGTATCGCCCACCTCAAAATGCAGGGCGCTAAAATAGTCGGATCAGAGATATCCACCCAAGATATCGATATTCTATGTATGCAAGAACCACACTAGGTCAATAGTTAAATCAGCGACATGCTTTCTACAGTCAGAGTAGAAACAGAATGCTCTGAGAATCCCAAGACTGCAATTATATTCATAGTGTTGGCATGGACATGGTGAAGCTAACTCAGCATTGTGATAGGCACTACACATGTGCCGAAATATCATCGGAAGCAGGTTCATTCTACCTACTTTGAATATAGGCCGAATATAGTGAACCGGTCGAGCAACATCTGTGCAAAATCGAAACGACCCTAGACTCTCAGTCGGGTCAACAAAAAAAGGCAATGATGACCGTTTAACCGATGAAGACGGAACAAAAGTAAAGAACTTCGTGTCCAGGAGTGAAGTTTTTATAATGAACTTGCAGGGGCACCCAACGACGTTCTCGTCTAGTGGGATCTCCAATATTGACCTTACAGTAGTCAACGGAGCCTTGCTGGGCTTGATAGCTGGGTGGTGTGTAAGAGAAAGTTAAATATATAATGACCATCACGTTTGAGTTATCAAACGCGCCACAGAATAGACCGCTTGCAAGTAGCAAAACTCTGAGATTTGCCATAAAGATAGCTGATTGGGGTCTATTTGCTAGATACCTAGTCGGCGCTTGCGACAGTGTAGAAGCCGTCCGTAACAAGTTCTAATTATTTAATAAAATTTGATTTAATTTTCCTACAACCAAATAAGTTATGAAAAATTTCGAACAATTACGTCATTTGAAAAATTACGGATGTACCAGTTTGTAAATAGTGTGTCATACAACAAATTTCAGCTGTCAATTTTAAACAAACAAACAAATATTCAAAAATTTGTTTGTTTAAAATTGACAGCTGAAATTTGATGTGACATAACCGTTGTGTGACATAACGGTTGTGGTGCGCGCAACCGGGGTGCACATTAGTTTCGCCCTCAAGGTTGTTCACATTCGGCGACCATATTTGGGATTGAATTATTTTTTTTTCTCTTTCGACCAGATGTTAGTTCGATTAATTTTGTTCTTATTATTTCTTCCACTCGTTGGACAAAATTTTTTTTGTTGTAGAATTTGCACGGCGATTCCTAGCATTCGGATTTATTTCTCTTTCTCACCAACCTCGATTTATTGTTCCGTTATTATTCGGGTTATTTTACTTATTTTGTTTTTTTTTTATATACAATAAGATGAATTACTAAATTTATTTTTGGGTCGGTATGTTGGGAGGGGCTTTCTCATTAAGTGTCGGTTTCATCGTTGCAGGCTGGGCTTATCACTCCCCGTCATCCCCTTGGCAGGACATCCACCGGGTCGGAGTGTGCACAGGCCGTCGGAGTGTGAATTGTGGGAAGTTTCATAGAGGTCTCTCCGGATGAAGAAATGCTTTGTATGTTGGGGAAACGTCCCTATCCTCTAATGCTGCTTCGTTGTGGCTGGGCATTGGCTTCTAGGGGTCGATGGGTCTTTCGAGGGAGTTTCCTCAGCAGACATTGTACTTGTTGATCGGGGAGATCCGGTCGTTCTTGGATAGTCACACCCAGTTATTAATAAATTTATTACGTTCCTCAAATTTCATTTGACGGATTATGTTGTCTTAACGTAATTTCAGTTTTTAGTTTGCTTTTTATTTTTATTCTGTTCCGTTAACAGGTGTCGATCGAGTGAACCAAACGTTATTTTGTAGCATTGGACGATTACCAAAGCTGATAATCGTAAGTCGTCATAACGAGGTAACAAAAATGCGAACCAAACTAGCATCATCATCATCTTCGAATGCTTCAACGTTCGATGATTCGACAGACACAAAGAAAGGGCCGATTCCAGTTCGTTTTCATACTGAGACGCAAGTACGCCGAGAACCAAAATAAACAAATCCAACCATTATTCGAAACAAACAAATCCAATCATTATTGAAGATGATTTGATTAAGGTCAGCTTGCGTGAGGAAGATCAATCGCAAGTGGTGCCTCCAAAACGTCCAAAGAAAATGAAATCCCAGATTGATATGTACAGGGAAGCAAAACTAGGTGTTTTAAAAAAAAAAGAAAGGAATCGTCAAAAACGGGAAGAGGTCAAAAAGAGCAGATATGAGGAAAAGTTGAAATAAAGAGCGGACCATGAAGAGGCAATACAGAAACGACATGAAGAGCGCCATAAAATTAACCAAGAGTTATTTAATTATTTAAGAAATAATTTTTTAACATTGAATTATTTTTATTTATATTACCGTGATATGTCTGAAATATTGAATTGAAATACAAAAAAACTAAAAATTGAAAAATGAAGAATTACTTCCTGAAGAAAACGAAGTAGTGGCCACAACTTTATTTTTCAAATGTATTTAATTCAACACAATTGTTTGCAGAAAAAACAAACTGGTACCATAAAGTTATGTCAACCACCTATTCCAAGAACGCATCATAGAGCAGATTCGGCATAAAATATAAAAATGCATTATACGTAACTTAAAATCACAAATTAAAAGAAAAGACAATCTTAAGTGCCAAATTTAAATTTTAAATTAATTTTTTACTAGAATATCAAATTAAATTATATGTATAAACATTTTCTCGAGCATCCGCTCCACGACGAATGCATAAATAGCATAATTAAAATAGAGCGAGTAGCTCTACTTGAAATCAGTTTTAGAAGTGGCCAGATATATAAAAAATAGCCGATTCTTTACAAGAAGGAAATTTTCATTTCACTGCGCAGCAATATAAACAAAATTTATAAAATTTATAATTGATTTGCAATCGAGTTGCAATCTGCTCTTCCAGATTCGAACATCTTGCAACATCTGCTAATCAGTTACGAGAATTGATTGATTTAATGAAGATTCAGCCATTCTCAGTTTGCATTGAGGAGTCTACGGATATAGGAACAGTCAAGCTATCGAGTATAGTTGTCCGAACAGAATATTTAGACAGTATACGGGAATTTTTCTTCGCACTAGTGAAAATAGAAAATAGCTATGTGGAATCAATATTTAAAAAAATCGTTGGTTTTTTCTTAGTGACAGGCATCGAATATAAAAAATTGTTGATAGGGTTTGCAGCAAAAACACAAAACGCCTCAAAACTATTCTTGAACTGAAGAATGTCAAAACGCATCCCTACAGCTCAACAACAGCTTGGAAAATATTGCTCTTTTAGCGCATCCGCTAAATGCAACAAAATATAGCACCACCTGATGCATCCAACACAGCAATAGGCGCGGTCTTACAGCAATTAAATAAAGACTTGGGCACCTCTTGGTTTTTTATCCAAGAAATTATCAAATGCCGAAAGAAAATATTCCACATTTGATCGCGAATTGCTTGTAATCTTCCAAGCAATTAAACACATTCGCTATTTTGTCGAAGGTGAGGAATTCACTATTTTCACCTACCACAAACCGCTTACTAGAGCAATTGCGCTTAAGGCGGAACGAAACACTCAAGGCAAACACGCTACTTAGATTATGTCTCTCAATTTACGATAGGCATACTACACATTTAAGGCAAAGAGAATGTGGTCGCCGACACACTATTGATGAAAGCACTGAAAAGAAAATGGCGAAAAACATTGCCATCATTATTCGGTTATTTGACAAACAATACAATGGTAGGTTTTTAACACTGATACCTAGTTCAACAATTTTCAATAATTTTTCGGGTTATCATGACAGGTAATGTTATGAATAAATATTAAATATAAATATCATTTAAAATCAAAATCTATTTTAATTCTAAATTAAAATCATTTCACTAGAATTATGAAATGATTGTAATTTGCTGTAATTGATCGAGTAAGCAATTATTCCAAAAATATAATTCCTAATTATATCATTTGGGATGTATTTGCCATTCCATTCATTTTTGTTTGTCAGCCGCTGCTAAAAAACTTCTTCAGAGTATTGAAATAATGGCTAAGTAGAAATATATATGCACGTGTTTTTAACTCATAGTGCCGAAATCAAGGAATTTCAAGAACTATCCGGCTTTCATTATAAAATGTGGTAAATCGAACTTTAGAAGATTTAGCAAGTACAATTTTATCTGAAATGACAGAATCGAATAAATTATACTTTCACTTTTTATCATCGTACGTCTTAAAATTAACAAACAAAATTAATATAGAGTTTCAATCAGAATCGCCTAAAATCCATTTACTTTTACCAACCATAAAAACCTACGTCAAAACTATTCTTTGATGACCCAACTTTAACAGCCTTAAAAGGACTAAACCCAACAAGTCTTGGAAACAGCATCGCTCCACTATATAAACATTTTCCTAACATTTTACAAGTGGACCTTGAAGAATTGGATGAAGAATGGCGAATTTTATTAAATAATTCAGGCTTAAATATTGACAACAGTTTAGACTTAGTTGAATTTTGGTTTTCAATTTTCCACATAAAAAACGGGCTAAACGAAAAAATGTTTCTAAAACTTGAAAAATTCATTAGTGCGTTATTAAATATTCCACGTAGCAGTGCATCCGCAGTGGAACGCGTTTTTCCGCAACAAAATTTATTGAGTGAATTTTTATAAATAATTTGGCGATTGTTTTTTTTTTTTTTTATTAACGTGCGAATTTAATTTTGCTTATTTAGGTAAAAAGTTTAGTGTTAATAATCTATTACACCGTAATGTCAAATAAAACAATTACATCAATTTTTATAGGTGTGTGTAATTGTAAAAAAAAATTCAAGAAATTTATGAGATTTTTCAATTGATCCGAGAAAAGAAAAATAATAAATGTAAACAAATTAAATTGGAATCAAAAATAAACCACAAATTATTGATCCATGATCAAGATTTTATTAGCAACGAAAAAGCTGTAATTATCCCTATAGGAAAGGTCGTTTAGTTTTTAAATATGGATAATAAAGCGTATTATATCATATCAGACGCGAAGTCGAAAATATTTGTGTTCAAACAAGCGCGGAGCAGCTTATTGAATAAGCCTATCCTGAAGAAATATGCGAACAAACCAATGAGATTCAGGGTGCTGAAGATGCGCGAGCGAGTCATCAAGTGGATATGACTGTACATCCGATTTTACAGATACTAGTATAACTAATGATTTGGTTCATTATCAAAATGCAAATATAGCCAATGATATTGCAAAATGGTTTGTTGATTTCAAAATTACAGAAGTAACGAGTAATGGTTTACTGGAAAATTTACGAACATATATCACCCAAACCACCCGAAGAATATTAGGACCTTAAAGAAAACGCCAAGAGAATTAAATTCAGATATTGCACCAATCAATGGGGGAGGGATTTTAATCACACATTGGTTTGAAAAAATGCTTAGAGACTTTTTTAAATGACACTGACTACGTGGAAAACTATATCAAGATTGATATTGGAATAGATGGCGTGCCATTGGAAACATAATCTCTTTTAAAGAAGTGTTCTTAATCGGATTATACCAATGGTTAGAAAAAGCAATTTTGTGCAAATGCCTTCTTAACGACTCTCGTGGATGACACTAATGACCTGAATAAACAAGGCATCATGTTCAAAAAATAGCAATAAAAATACAAGTAAGATCATTTATATGTGACGCACCAGCACGTTCATTTATATTAGGTAAAATATTTTATTAGTAATATTGAAAAATACAGTTTAACTAATTTGTATAAATTATGATAAAAAATTATTATTTTATTTTATTGTAGGAGTAAAATCTCATTGTAGGTATAGCAGTTGTACCATATATTAAATAACTTATATATACGACGTTCGTGTTCTTTTTATCGCCTTACTGCCCTATTCTGTCGCACAGTCACTGACTAAAAACAAGCTTAACTAAGACTATTTGTTCAATTTAAGATTTTCGTCTTAACGAAGACACATTTCGTATTCTGCTTGACGTCTTAGCTAACACTCGTCTTAAAAAACAATCTTAGCTAAGACATGCGAATTTGATGGTCTTATTTGACATATCGTCTCTATAATAGTGTGAAAATATAATCGAGAAAAAATTATTTAATAAATAGTGAATAAAATATTAAAATATTGTGGTTGATTTTAAGATGGATCTAATAGTACCATTGCTGTTATTAACTGAAGAAGAAAAGTAAGGTGTTTTTGTTGACCATTCATGTACTAAATTAATATTGTATTTTAGCTGGACGAAGGGAACAATTAAAATATTTAAGAGATACGGCCAATCCATTTGAACTCGAGGAAAATATTTTCCGCCAATATTTTCGTCTCTCAAAGCAATTGGTGGATACAATTATCAAGAAACTAGAACAATATAACAACGCACCATCAGATATACTGTTCACATTTCGAGTATGTATTATCCTGCTAATTATATGTTTGTTAAAAATGTAAATATGATTATAAATTATTTCGTAGGTTTTATCTACATTATATTTTTGGGCCATGGTTCTTACCAGAAATGTGTTGCAGCCAATTATTTATTTCCGATGAGTCAATCAAGCGTGCCTCGTAACATAGCATACATCAGTAAACTCATCACAACAAAATTAGTACACGAAATAAAATTTTGCGAGGAGCAAGACCAAAAAAGCTTAGTGAAAGAGGGGTAATTAAAAATCATTTGTTTGGAATAATTAATAAATCCGTATTGATTCCTTTTAGATTTTATACTAAATTTGGTATAAAAGGCGTTATTGGTGCTATCGATTGCACACACGTCGGGATTGTGGCACCTCCAGCAAATGATCCTCAACGACCAGCTCGATTATATTTAAATCGAAAGGGATACTACAGCATTAATGTGGAAGCAGTAAATCAAACCATTAATTAATACAATGTATATCAAACTAAATGTTTCTGTATTTCATCGTCAGATAATCGATTCCAACTTAAAATTTATGGCAGTCAATGCCAAATACCCCGGTAGAGTACACGACTCTGCTATATGGACCACATCTCCACCTCGAATACACCTTATTCAAAACTACAACAGCCGAAGAGATAATTGGTTGATCGGAGATAGTGGATACCCGTTGGAACCGTGGCTCTTAACACCGGTTACACAACCAGCAAACCGCCAAGAACAAAAAATTAATACTATGCAAATGAGAGCTAGGAATAGCATTGAAAGAGCATTTGAGGTCCTTAAAAACCGCTTTAGATGTGCCCACAAAAGCCGTGTTTTGCATTACCGACCAGATAAGGCAGCCATAATTTTTTATTCGTGTGTCATTTTGCACAATATGCTGGTGGACCGTGGCTCGATTGACGAACCCGATGATGATGAAATAATTTATGATGAAGAGGACTCAGAGTCAAACATCAGCGATCACGATAACAGTTATTTAGTAGAAGGGCGACGTATTCGAAATGAGTACATTAATATTTTATATTTATTTATACATTTATTTCATTTATTTTAATTTCATATAATATATTTAAAAAAAGCTTAAAATTTATTTATTTATTAATTTTTTTATAGTTACATTTTATTGAGAACCCTGATTTAAATTTTGCGCTAACAGATAAATAGCATCAGCCAATAAATAAATAAGGACTTACACGAACTCCCATAACTGGTACGTCGTCGTCCCCCGTAACTGAAATTATGCCAAATACCACCAAGGGCTCGCTCTTCGAATGCGGACAGTTGTACTATGGATGACGGACCACCGCCGGTAGTAACTTTTTCCTACGTAATATATTATAAAGTACAAAAAATTTAAGCCGAGCAGAAGAAATTTCAGACATTTCAAAACAATAAAAAAAATGCGTCTGACAAGTCTCCACAATATTTGGAGAGTTTACAAAAAAAAATTAAGACCGAAGCGTTCAGAATACGAATAAAGAATTTCGTCTTAAAAAAATGTATTAACAAAAATGATCTTAGGTAAGACAGTCTTACGAGTCTTAACGCCAGAATCGGGCTGTTAGCTTATCGCCGTAATTAGATTTTTTGTCACGTTGTCGCTTTTGTCGTTTTTTCGAACTTCGAAAAAATATTCGAAGTAAAATCAAATTGTCAAAAAGTTACGATTTTTGGTTATCAAAGTGTCAACTACCAACTTCCAAGCAAGTACATAAACATATTTTTTTACTTTATTATAATAATTGTAATTAATTTTTAACTTAATTAAATTAATTTTAGTGTTAAATTATTTATAAGTTTATATGTAAAATACGTAATTGGTTTAGGTACAACAATGAAGCTATTACACAATTTTTTTGTGGTGTATCGCTACAAATTTTTTTGGTTCAATAATAAAATTATGGTGTATTTGTGTATGTCGACCTATCCAAGAAAGAGTATGATAACGTCAGTTATCTTGGTTTTACGGGAATAATATTTTTAGAATCTACGTTATCGAATTTATATTGTGACAAACTTTCATAGCCTTACATTTAAAATTCGCAATTTTTTTAATTATTTTATACTCTTAAAATAAAATGATTTTTTTTATAAGCCCCTTTGAAAGTATTAAAACTGACTTTATAATACTCTTTTGTGTAAATAATAAAATCATAATTTCTATAAGTGATGTAACAATAATTACGCATGCAAAACAAGTTTTTAAAATAAAAGATAAAGTGACTTATCATATTTTTACCCGGAAATAAAGTTTTGTTTATATATAACACTGTCCGTTATTATTTTGTTAGTAGAATATATTTTCACTCGTTCGATTGAAAGAGATGGTTAAGTTATATTATTTTTTTTCATGATGAACGTGTTTGCTCAGTCAAAAAAGTGTAATTTAAGGTGCAACAAGTTAAAATGAGTATTAGCCGTGGAAAAATTATATTGGAAGTGGCGCAGAAAATTATAAATAATAATAAAATAAATGAAGATCAAGGTTACCTAACTTATTTTATGTTTTATTTATAGTAATTAAGATTAGCTTATCAACATATTTTATTTAATAGGTTTGGATCAACCGGCCACTAAAGATAACAACAAAAAATACCGTATAATATCATGCCATCTCATGAATTTCCACAGTTTGGTGACAAAGGTACCTTTTTATGATGTTTGTTGTTTTATATTTACTTATCCAATTTCTATTTTGAAACAAATCAGAGATATTTTTTATGTAGTGCATTAAAAATTACAACTCTTTTTATACGAATGAGAAAATGGCATAGGTAACGTACATATTTTTTACTTAAAGGTAATCCTTGTGTTGATAGCGATTGGGAACCATTTCCTGGAAGTAACGAAAGCGAGTATGTGTCAAATTCAAACGAAGATTCGCCATCTGAAGATGTTGATATTAATCAACCATGTTCTTCTAATACCATAAAACGAAAATCGTTGTAAACGAAAAAATAAAACTAAGAGAGCAGTTAATTCCGCCGCAAATTATATAAACCCGAAAAATAAAATTTTAGAAGCTAGAAAAATAGGTTTGAAATGCTCAGATAAATGTAAAAAAAATGCTTCGTAAAATTTACAGATGAGCAACGTAATAACATTTTTAAGCGATTTTGTAACATTGCGAACAAAAGTAGACAGTGGGAGTTTATTTTAACTCACAGTACAGAGAACGATAAGAAACGAGCTTTACTTGATGCCACCAAAAACAGAACATGTACCAGATCGTATTATCTGCCTATTACTCGTGAATTCGAAGAAAAGCGCCAACTTGTTTGTCTACAAATGTTTATGAATACTTTAGGTATTAATTATCAGTGGATTGACACTGCGTTTTCGAAATACAAAACGGGACAATTAATAAACGACCAAAGAGGGAAGTGGACCCGGAAACAAAATTTAATTAAAGATGGCATAGTGGCAAACGTTACAACCCATATCAAATCGTTTAATGTTGGTGAAGGTTTATCGTGTTCTAAAATGCGTAGGATGTATTTGATATGGTGCCGTGAAAATGGAATTACTGACGTTGCCGCTCTTCGCCAATATCGTGACATTTTTTGCAGTGATTTTAATATATCTTTTTTTAAGCCTAAGAAAGATCAGTGCAATGACTGTACAGCTCATCAAAACCTAAACGCTGATGAAAAGTTACTGAATATAGAAAAATATGAGCGACACATTTCGGCAAAGGATTTAGCACAAAAAATAAAAGAAGATGATAAAATTGCAGGAAATCAAAGTAATGGAAAAATTGTGGTAGCCATATTTGATTTCCAAAAGGTATTAACAACTCCGGCAGCTGAAGTGAATATATTTTATTATAAACGTAAGCTCAGCGTTTTCAACTTTACAGTATACAGCATGGTACCTCATGTTGGTACATGCTATGTGTGGGATGAGAGTATAGCTAAAAAAAGGCGCCAACGAAGTTTCCAGCTGTCTTATGAAATTTATTGAACATGAAATCTCAACCGGTGCCGTAGAATTTCGATTTTGGTCGGACAATTGTGGTGGCCAAAATCGAAATCGAATTGTTTTTGGATTTTACGTATTAGCCTCACATAAATATGGCGTTGATATTACACATCGGTTTTTAGAAAAAGGGCATACTCACAATGAAGGAGACAGCGTCCATGCGACGATTGAAAAGGCAAAAAAAAAAAAAACTATTTATGTACCAGACCAGTGGTATTCATTGATTCGGAATGCAAAAGTAAATGAACCACCATATATTTACACGCAGAATATTCTGCGGAACAAAAACAAGTGATTAATAAAAATGTGTTTATTAAGTATAAGTGTGTTTCGCCAAGTGCCTACGGCAAATAGCGTAAAAAGTATATAAATGTATTATATAATTTTGGTGCGACATATGAATTGATCATTAGAGGTTAACGATTGATTTCAACCTGATTCTAGGAGTGGGACATAAACGACAGCCTCAAGTGGTTTATTACATACAACGATAACATATTTTGTGTCGCTCACCCAATTTGATTTAGTAGCATTGAATTTGAAGGCAGCCGCATGAAATTTGCTCGACTCGAGCCGATCCAACAAAGAAAAAAATGTGTGACATACAATGCAAATTGTTGTACCGCCGTTTTGAGATCACACATTTCTAAATTTGTTGGCTCGGCTCGAGAGTCGAGCAAATTTCATGCGGCCGCCTTGAGGGCTGATTGAGACATGCCAACAAGTCGCTGATATCGGGTTCGGTAAGATACATATTTTTTCAAGATTTGTATTGTAGGATTGTGAAATCATGGTTTATAGAATGTGCAAGTCAATTTCGGGAAAATTACCAATCTAATAATTACCAATTCACACACATTATCACAAAACGAAATTGGCTGAATTCCAGTTTAGAGGACCCTAAAAACCAGGTAAGCAACACGATTTTCAAAAATTATATTATGTTAAATTTAAAGATTTTAGGAGGTACATTTCAAAAAATATTCGAAAAATTCTCACATTTTTACAAATTTTAACATAAATTTTAACATTTTTCTATTTTCAATTTATTACAATACGATTCAAATATATAAAATTGATATATCTTCCTCGTTTGATTCTTCTTTGTTTGTGAAGAAAAGTTTAAAGGCAAAAACTGAAAAATTTATCAAAATACAACATACATAGCATTCTATTATGAAGGAATAAATATATGAGAGGAACCCCATGTAGTGAACATTTTATAAGCCAATTTCTCTTCCGAATCTTATTTTATAGTTTTGATATATTTATATACACAAATTCAATTTTTTTCTATACTTCACTATAAATATCGGCATAGTTATTTTATAGTTCATTGTTCTTGCTTGTTAGGCGTATACAGATTGCCAATAGTAAAATAGAGTAGCTTCGGAACAGAAAAAAAAATTACTCCTCTTATGTATAATTTAGCTCTATGATTCTATAAGAAAGAGGCAAAGTGTACGCAGTTCATGCTGTATTTTCTTCGTACCTTCGGTTGATGTTTAAACCATTTCATAGTGATTATTTTAATGAAGAGAGGAACAAAATCAAATCAAGGAGAATATTTTATGACCCTACTACATATAATACATAACTAATATTTTTCCGGTATTGTATCAATTTCACTAATCGTTTCAATATTATAGAATGAATGGTCCAATATATTGTGCCGCATTAAACTGCCGAACCAATTCACGTGATGCTCTAGATACTCCTTTCTTTAAATTTCCTACAAATTTAGATAGGTATAATCATAACAAATATATTCTTATTCTTTAAAATATGAAAGTCAAACCTATTTTTCAGAGCCAAACTTTGGATGTTCAGAGTTGGGAGGGAAGATTTGGAAAGGAAAAATTATAAAGTACGCTGTCTATGCGCTCTACATTTTGAAGAAAATAACATTCTTTAAATGCTCTACCAAATTTATTAAATGAATCTTCTTTTTCAGGTGACAAAGCATCAATAACTACACCTGACGTCTCAAAACATCTCACCATATTTTATGCAGGGGACAATAATTGGATGCTTCAAGACAACGACCTTATGGAAATTGAGGTACTAGAAGAAGATAGACATTTATTTAATTTTATTTCTCTTAAATCTCTTCCGGATATGTCAGTAGCTTATTCAATTAGTTCTAGTGTTCAGACACCTCCCGCATTATCTCATAGTACACTGCGAAAAATTAGGCTACGCAAGTGTTTGAAAAAATTGGGTTGTACTCTTAAAGCTAGAGGAAGGTTTCACAAAAAACTTCCTCTAAACGTACAAATATTTATTGATGCGCAGCTAAAGGAGGTAGATATAGCATTAATTTTAAAAATTATTGCTTAGCGCTATATTTCTGTGGCCCTAAGGCGTATAGAAATTTGAGTATTAATTTTCATTTACCAAGCATTCGAACCCTTACACGGATCACAGAAAATTTCCAGCATTCTCCTGGTTTTCAAGATTTCATTTTTGATGCTATAAAATTGAAAGTTAATAAATATAGCGTATTAGAAAGACAGTGTATGGTTTGCTTTCATGAAATGTCAATTAAGTCATTTCTAACATTTTAGCGAAAGCAAGATAAAATCATAGGCTTAGTAGACTTTGGTCAGACGGCATGTAACGGAATACCCGCCACGTCAGTATTAGTAGTTATGGTTCGTGGTATTTTCAGTAAGTGGAAACAGGCTATGCTTATTTTTTTGTAAGCAATAGTTGTCTGGCAGGAGATCTAGTTTGGGTTGTTCATAAAACAGTGGAAAAGCTAAATAATATTGGGCTAAATGTTAGAGGTTTAGTGAGTGATATGGGCTCAAATTTTGTGAAATTCTCTAAATGTAGATCCGAACAAACCATTTTTTATTCACAATAATAAGAAATATTTCTATATTTTCGATCCACCTCATCTAATTAAAAGTATTCGAAATAATTTAATTCAAAACAATTTTCAGTGACAAGATAATTTCCAAAATTTCTCAACATCTTAGAAATATATCCAAGAATCCTATCACAGTGACAAATCTAATCATTTGAGATTAATGCCCCGTTTAACTGATGCGCATATATATCTCACCACTTTTCAGAAAATGAAGGTAAAATACGCCACCCAAATTTTAAGTCATTCTGTTTATTCATGCCTTCAATCTTCCATTTCAAATAATATTCTTCCACAGTCCACCGTTGGAACTGCCAAATTAATAAAAAATGTCTATGAATTATTTGATTTTGCCCTTTCTTTTATTCAAAAATTAAGAGTTTTTAATAAAAATGGACAAGATATTTCTAAAAAAAATTAAGTGTCTTCGGGGTTGGCAAATCTCTATTCGCGCAATAATGGACCTGTTTGTTGATTTACAGCCAATAGGTCGTAAATTCCTTTTAACCCGGCATCTTAATCAAGATTGCTTGGAAAACTTTTTTGGAAAAATTCGCCAGCAAGGTGGTAATTCTTTCAATCCCACTCCAATACAATTCTTCAGAGCATTTAAAAAAATTTTTTGTTCTCAATTTCTGAATGTATCAAATTTTGGGAATTGTGAAACAGAACCTCAAGATTTTGTCGATCTGTTAGCTAATATGACCTCTTCTAACAATCGAGATGCCACTGCAAATTCTCGAGGAGTTTCAAGTCTTACATGGACTTTGGTTGATTCAAACCACAAACGCTTATCCGTTTCCGATTCCAGTGCATTAGCATATTTTTCAGCCTTCATTTTCAGTAAGTGCATGGAAATCCACGATTGTGTCTTTTGTAAATCCCAAATTACTTTGGATATAAACGACCAGAATAGGTTTGTCCATTTTAAGGCATATTCGACCGAAAGTGGTCCTTTTGGGAGTTTATTAGTTCCTCAAAATAACTTTATAAACTTGATGGGTTTCGAATAATGATATTTCTTGTAACATTATAGTTGTCTGCAAGAGCTTGATATTTCGTTCGATTGTCCAACTTTTCCAATAGATTATTACGTAAAGTTTTTTAATTCCGATTTAAGCAATAAGAGTAAGCTCAGATATAAAAATTACAAATTATTTAATTTAACTCACAAATAGATACTTTTATCTGTTGTGTTTTTCTGTGATATTTTATTTTATTTGTTATTTATTTTAATTTTAACAAAACGAATTTTGGTGGTCAAAATATATTTAGTGTTTATGTATTTTTACAAATTTAAATCAAAACAAAATTTGCTGGTCAAATTTTAAAAATACGACAGATTTGCTGGTCAAACCTCGAACAACTTTGCTGGTCTATCTGAATTAGTAAAATAATAATTTGTAGAGCATTTAACCAATGATATCAAAATGTTGTGATATTATATTTAAAATTAATTTTAAGTTCCAAAATATTGAATTTTTTAACATGATTATTTTTTTTCGTTTTTAAAGTTTAATTTATTATAATTATAAATTGTTCTAATTGAAATTGTATTGAATTTTTTTTCAAAATTATTGCTTCATTTTTCTAATTGAATTGTTTTGTATAAAATTTTATTTTTAATATAAGTGTTTAGCCATAAAAAAGAACTATATAAGAAAAAGCAAGACATACTATTTTAGATACGCTAGTGCGAAGCTAGCGCCGCTCCCAATATATTAGTTTTCGGTACTACACATTGAGCGACACAGTCCATGAAATAGTTTATTTTATTTATGAAGAATATTTCAAAGCAGAAATACTAGATTTGCTTTCACCGCGCTGTATACGTACAAAAAAATATTTTTTTTTATTTTTCATTCGGTTCGATCTTCGTTTCGTTTTTACTGAATCATGCATGCAATGCAATGCAATATGCTTATGATCGGTTTGTTTTGGGTTAAAAAAAATTGAAGTAGCAGAAATCAGAATAGCAGAGAATATAAAAAACAAGTTTTTTACGCTATTTGCCGTAGGCACTTGGCGAAATACACTTATACTTAATAAACACATTTTTATTAATCACTTGTTTTTTTGTTTCGCAGAATATTTTGAATATTTTTCAAAAAGTTTAAAAAATCACTCGATCGATTTCGACTTGTTAGGTCATCATCAGGAGTATCTCGATCTTTTAATTTAGTGAGGGGGAAATGGGTTGAATATTCCGTAACGGATAATCGTGTTCCTGTCTTGTGTTTATTTAATTTATGTTTTCTACAGGCAGCTGCGTACATTCATCATTTTCCGAAGGCCCACCCTGAACCGACTTCAGCTAGCGGGCCAATGGCTGCTGTTCGGAGATAAATGATGCAGTTTTTTTCTGCTAAGGGAAGGTGTGTCGGAGACCGGTTAAAAATCATGGTATAATTGCATGTTTGCAGGCGTGTTTTTTCTTTTTTGCAAGGTTATATTCTCGTGGCGTGATGTTATCAACGTTTTTATGCAACGTCTTGACTAATATAGTGATCAATAACCTGCGGCCAACGCCCCTTCCATTACACTTTCACTTCAGTTTTATAAAACTTTAACACATACTGAGTTAAGAGTTATTAAATTGGATACAGTATATAATCCTTTGGATCTAGTTCCTAAATGAATTTGGGATACGCAAAACTGGTAACTCACTGTTCGGTTATATGTAGTTCTCGTGGTCGTTGTATTGTGGAATGGTTTTGTGACAACGTTGCTATTATTAGTGTTGACGCGTAGCATTATAAATCGATAAATCGACTGTAGCTCTTCTGTTGGAGAACAACTACCACTTGTAGGGTTGAAATTTAGAAATAAAATTATTAAATATTGAAATGACCTGGCCTTTCATATTTTTGTTCTCAAACTATTCATTCATATCAGAACTTGTAATTTCCAAAGTTTATCACAATTTGTTCCTTAACATAAATTAACTCTACCCGATGTTATTTGGAATTATTACGAAACATGATTTATTATCCTAGTTGCATAAAAAATGACACCGATAGTGGAATAAACAGTTATAGATTTACTTTTACTTTTAACGCTATTTGCCGTAGGCACTTGGCGAAACACACTTATACTTAATAAACACATTTTTATTAATCACTTGTTTTTTGTTCCGCAGAATATTTTGAATGTCTTTCAAAAAGTTTAAAAAATCACTCGATCGATTTCGACTTGTTAGGTCATCATCAGGAGTATCTACTCCTGAGAGTAGATACTCCTGATGATGACCTAACAAGTCGAAATCGATCGAGTGATTTTTTAAACTTTTTGAAAGACATTCAAAATATTCTGCGGAACAAAAAACAAGTGATTAATAAAAATGTGTTTATTAAGTATAAGTTATAGATTTCTTATGTTACGATCTTATGTTACGGTTTTATCTCCAAACGAATACATTTATCCACTTGGACATTGCGGTAATTACCCGTAATTCACTTCTCCCTCGTAAAAGCTGTTTGTTTCTAGTTTTTTCGATTTACCATAGTTCAAATATATTTTTTTAAATTTTATTAGTAACATAGAAAGACATTGTAAAATGTGAACAACAGGTATACAATAATACCGCAAGATACTTCCTTATGTAAGTTTTACTATACAATGCCACATACGCAATAATACATTTTTTAAGTTTTATTCCAACTAATCAACTTGTAATCATAAATGCTAACCATTTTGTGCATACTTTCTAACTTCCATGTTGCAGTTAGTAAGGGAAAGCGCAACACGTCACAATTTTAAAATAAACAATTTGGAACTAATCTGAATGCTGATTGTTGAAAAATAGTATCGCGCATTGATCTTTTTTCAATTTGTTTTGTATATGTTAAATCGTATCGTTTAGAGATTTTAAGAATGTAAACAAATATGTATAAAGATTTGAAATCCAAAATAATTTTATTTGAAAATGCTTATGTGAGAAAACTCGTCAGCTAACATGACGAAAACTTTTTTCCAACAAATCATGAATGAGACACTACTTTTACAGTAATAAATAGTAGGTACATAGATTTTCACATAGAAAAATAATTGCATACATATTTTATCATCTTGTAATACAATTTTTTGTATTTACATTTCTCTTTTCTGCACGCACATGTCACACAACCTCGCGCAAGCAAATGCAATGCAAAACTAAAATTACGAAACACACAAAACAAAATATTATTTTCTTTTTTTTGTGTGTACAGCGAAGAAAATAAATGTTTGTTTTTGGGCTTGATTATTTTGTTGTAAATATAAAAAACTATTTCGTTCTGTGTCGCTTAATGTGTAATTTCATTATTGCCCGCATGGCGCTATTCCATTTTTTTTGATGCTCACGCTTGGTTTTTCTTAATAATGTTCCTTTTTCTATGGTTTAGCTTTATTTTATTTTATTTTTTTTTTTTTTCAAACAATCCCAACAATATTTTTAAATTGTTGTAGTTGTTTGTTTTTTTTATAAACGTTATGCATATGATGAATACCACATTACTAACATGTTTTGTTGATCGAAACATGTAATTACATAGTGGAAAGTTGCAAAGATTTATCTTAAATTGGCTTAACATTGTAATGATCGAGTTTTGGAGCATACTAAACCAAAATCAATTTAATGTTCGTTTACAATTTTATTTTTATGCTTCAAAAGGTCGACGTAGTATTGTTTCCTTCAAATCCCTCAATAGGTTGAGTGTAGAGATTTTGTTGGTTCGATTTGGTATTCATCTGAATAGGGGTAACAATACACATAAAGAAACAAAATTAATACATTTTTTTTTATTTTCTTGTTTAGAATGCATTTTGTATTTATGATAATATTGATTACCAACACTTCCTCTTTTGGTATATAGTTGGTGCATTGCAATGAATTTCTTTTGTTATGTTTTTTTTTATTATATTTAGCTCTTAAATTTTGTTTGGAAAGCACCGAAAGCTGGATAATTGGTACTTGCAATTTTCAAGTTTTTGGTTTGTTTCGAGTAATATCTATCGATTTGGGTTGGAAATTAAAAAAAAAGAAATAAAGAGCTTTTTTTTGGATCTGAGACATCGAGCGGTACACATCAGGCGGTACACCTCAAGCGAGCGGACTAACGATTGCGGAAAATCATCATTGGAGTGGGAGCAGCAGAATACTTAGAAGATTTTGATTTTTATGAAGTGTGGCCACATCGCGCAAGTATAACCCTCGAGTTGATAGTTGGATAAGTATACTTAAGATATAGATGTTATATATATATATATATATATATATATATATATATATATATAGTATTATTTTTATGGTGATTATTACGTGCACAAGAAAAAAATACATATAAATTAACTATTATCCGATAAAGATTATATAAAAAAAAAAAAAAAAATAATAACTTGGTGTTGTGTAATAAAGTGTTTTGGGACAGTGCAAAAACCACGAGTATGTGCACCTGTTAGTGATTGGATGATTTTCGGACACCGCAAGATTCGAGTTACACCACGAGAACAAATTATTACACCGAGCACTGGGACAACGTGTGTTAAACGCTCTATGATAAGAATGCTGCCGCCATGTAAAAAGAATCCGCCAGAGCTCCGTGCTGTACCACAAAGCAGCAAAATTGATGGTTCAGATCGTTTAGAGATTAAATTTTAGTTATTTGTTTTTATTTTATTTAAGCAAAGTTTGTGACAAGCTTTGAATTGGATATTTTGGTAATTAGTGTTTTTTTTCTTTTTTTCATAGTGTCACACGAAATCGCTAGCCCAATTGTCCACGCCCTAACGCTCATCCAAACATCGTAGCCGGGAAAACGTAAATTAACGCGTGTTTCGGTTTTGCCAAGCGGCAAATGGCGCCCAAAAATTAACTACTTACCGAAAGGGGCAGGATCTCGTGTGGTGGTCTACATTGCTAATTTAATTTTTTTTTCTAGTGATTTTTCTTATTACTTTCTAGTTATTAATTTTGTTTTTTTTTGTTGTTTATTTAGATCTCCTTTGTTTTATTGTGGGTTTACCAGATCATCCCTCCATTTTCTTGGATTTCGGTTTCCCAGGATCAAGGGATTAATATTTTCATGGATAGGTTTTCTGTCATCATTTGTATATGGTTTTCGTTAACCATTAATTGTTAATAAATAATGATTATTATGATTTATAATGTTTGGAAAATAAGTGTTTATTATTTTTGGTTTGTTGCAATTTTATTTTCGTTAATTGGGAGCTAAGCACGCGTTACAACATTCTGATGCAATAAGAGTGGTTAATTCGAGTAATAAATAAAATAATGTTGATTAAAAAAGTGTTTTAATTATCATTTATTCATGAAATTACATAATGGTGTTCCTTATCATGTAAGAATTGTCGAGGTTAATCTCATCACTTATGTAATTTGGATCAAAATCTTTCAAATCCACTGCGTTTAACGACAACGCGCTGGCTAATGGTTTTTTAACACGAAACTTGATTTTTTGCAATCATAGAGTTGTTACCAGCTAAAGGGATGGTTTACAGATGTATTGTAACAGTGTAAACTGTTATTCCAATTTTGCACATCCATGCAGACACCGAATAAAATAAACGATGGTCTTCGAAAAGCAAAAAAAAAAGAAAAACGACAAGAAGATGATTACTACGAGAAAGGTTAACACGAACAGACGAAAAATAAAAACGAGAGATACAAAAATTAATTTTTATTTTCACGGATTTTTGGTGTTGTAAAAAATAGTTTTTCTTGTTGTAAATTAAAATATATATGTAAAATAAGAATTTAAGAAAAGAGAAGTGAAATTGGGAATAAAAAAAAATATAAACAGAAATTTTAAATGTGATAGTTTTTTTTCCCTTCCAAGTTTTTATTTGCAAGCAGGCGAAAAAAAAAGTTGCATCTGTGACAAAATGGCTGCCCAACGTGTGTTTGCTTGTAAATTAAGTTTGTAGTGCCAGTACATATTTGTGAGCGTTTTTGTAATAAGAAAACCTATAGAAAAAACATTTAATTGAGAATACAAAACAATTAGTGCGGAAAGTTTGCCATCGATGAGCAATCGCTGCATATTATGTGGAGGAAATTATTGTGTAATGGTAACGTGGCTATCCTATTCGTGTGGCATATGTTTAAAGGTAACGGAGTTTTTATACTGTAAATTATAAATAGTGTCTGTGAGCATAATTCCATATCCAAGCATTACTGTTTTGTGCGACTTGATGTCTCTGACTTTGTTTGGTTCCTTGTTTTTCTCGAAATGAATTATTGATTGATAAAACGTTTCCTCATTGGTCGTTTGTTAGTATTTTAAGGTTAGTTTCTAGGTTTTGTGATAAATACAGGACTAAACGGTTGTCTATCGACATTTCTGTTCACGTGTGTTAGCTTAAAATTGTAACAGTTTCATTACAGATATTTATTTTGTGTGAAAAATTAAAACTGTAATCTTTAAGTAAATATTTCTAGGGTGTAGTTTCCGGAAATTTAGTATCATAGGATTTTGTAGTAGACGCGTGCATGATTTATGACATCAAATAAAATAGTTACTCGATCGAAAGCAAAAATTAGTCAGGATTATTTAAATAACATTAACAAAATGGCAAATATTGTCATGACAGAGGAGCAATTTGAAAAGATAATCGCATCAATTAGAGGTGAACCTGGTGAGAAGCAAGCAAACAAAGAGCTGAACGGAAATTTTGCAAAATGCCAGAGTCGTTTTAGTGGATCAGGAGATGCGAATGTAGAGGCGTTCGTGAACGCCCTTGAGGTTTATAAAGATGCAACGGGAGTTTCTGATGAAAATGCACTCAAGGGGCTTCCAATGTTATTGGACGGTAATGCCGCTACTTGGTGGCAAGGTGTAAAACGGACTGTGCATACTTTTGGCGAGGCATTAAAATTATTAAAATGTGTGTTTGGCGAAACAAGACCCCCATACAAGATCTATAGAGAAATTTTTTCCACCACTCAGCCGGAAAACATGAAAACAGAATTATTTATTTGCAGAATTAGAGCATTATTTTCTAAATTACCGCGAGATTCATTAAAAGAAGAAGTAGAATTAGATATGATTTATGGATTGATATCGAAACGCATTCGCTCTAAGGTCAAGAGAAGTACATTTAAAACGTTCGATGAATTAATTCGTTTTGCTCGTGACGAAGAGGAATTTTTTGACGAGGATATAATTACAAAAGTGCCCGAATTTAGAACTAATTCAAAGTTTTGTAGTTTTTGTAAGAAGCAGGGACATATAATTGAAGATTGTTTTAAACGTAAGGCCAAAGATAATATCAAGATTGAAAAAGATCCTGAAGCTGCAGGTATTTTGAATGATTCCCAAAGGTACGGTACTCTGAAATGTTATGGATGTGGTTTGGAGGGATACATAAAAGCAAATTGTCCTAAATGTACACCGAGATTCTCAAAACCTCTCATACAAAAATCAAATGTTGCTGCATGCGAATTAGAGAGCACTTTAGACGTGGAATTTAGTTCAATTCAGGTAGAAATGTTTGCTTATGAAAATCAATCAGTTGGTAATATTTATCCAAAACCACGGCCTATCTTGAATATAAACGTTTTAGGATATAACGGTACGGGGCTAGTAGATTCCGCAGCGAAACTTAGCATTGCATCCCCCTCTTTGTATAAAATTCTGAAAGATAAAGGGCAACCTTTTCATTCTAAGGAATTGTCCATAACATTAGCTGATGGAACAAATAAAATAAAAACCGTTTATTACACGCAAGTTGTGGTTGAATTGCAAGATAGAAAAATTCTTACAACTTTCCTTATTTTTCCCAACTCAACAAATCATAAAACACTCCTTGGGATTGATTTCATAACTGAAGCCAAAATTATCCTAGACTTTAATGAAAACCGCTGGAAATTTGCAGATTCAATTTATTATCCTATCCGATTTGAAGAAAATAGATTAGAAACATGTTCCATCGAGCCATCGATAAATTTTTTGCGCGTTGAGGAAGGTTGTTTGTTAAAACCAGACGAAAGAGATCAGGTAAATGATTTTCTAGAAATAAACAGACATACGTTTGCTCTTGGGGGAGCTCCTACAGCATATGCAGAACATTGTATTGATACCGGTGATAATAAACCTATATTCAGTCCACCGTATAAACTGTCATCTGAAAAGTCCAATATTCTAAAAAAAGAGATAGAGATGATGATAAACGATGATATTGTGGAAGAATGTGAGTCCCCCTGGGCATCTCCAGTGGTTTTAGTAAAAAAACCGAATGGCTCATACCGGTTCTGTGTAGACTATAGAGGTCTGAATGCTGTAACTGTCGCGGATAAGTATCCGATGCCAAATATAGACAGTCTTCTACAACATGCAAAGCGAACTTTGTTCATGTCCACAATGGACCTCCGCTCTGGGTACTGGCAGGTTCCTATTTCCGAAAATGACAAAGACAAGACGGCCTTTATTTGTTCACTAGGTTTGTTTCGGTTCAAAAGAATGAGTTTTGGCCTTAAAAACGCACCGGCCACATTTCAGAGGTTGATTGATAGACTGAAATCAGCTATTCCCGAAGTCAGCATGTTTGCCTATCTAGACGATATCATTATATTGTCTGAGTCATTTGAGGAGCACATGAGGGACTTGAAAAAAGTTTTTGACAGACTTAAGATTTTGAATTTAAGAGCTAATAGGGAAAAATGTTCGTTTTTTAAGGATAAGATTAAGTTTTTGGGCCATATTATTGATCGAGATGGTATTCACGCCAATACGGAAAAGATAGTTGCAATTTCTGAGAGAAGGGAACCGCGTAGTGTCAGAGAGGTCAAATCGTTTTTACAGACATGTTCTTGGTACAGAAAATTTGTACATCAGTTCTCGGATATTGCTCGACCATTGAGCGATTTGACTAAGAAGAGTAAGTCTTGGGAATGGAATGAAGAGCATAGATCCGCGTTTGAGAAATTGAAGGTAGCCTTGGTAAATACTCCAATATTAACGCAAGTGGATGAAACGTTGCCTTACATACTTCGTACAGACGCGAGTAGTTACGCACTCGGAGCTGTTTTGCTCCAGGGGGAGAAAAGCAATGAAAGACCTATAGAGTATGCAAGCCGGTTGTTACCATCGGCTGAAAAAAACTACAGCACGACAGAGAGAGACATTAGCAGTTGTTTGGGCCCTAAACAAATTTAGAGGCTATCTGGATGGCGCCGAGGTAACGGTAGGAACGGATCACCAACCATTAAAATGGCTCATGACTTTAAAATCACCTACCGGTCGTCTGGCGAGGTGGGCATTATTAATACAGGGGTTTAACGTAAAATTTGAGTACACGCCTGGTAAAGCCAACCTAGTTGCAGATACCCTCTCACGACCACCAATTGATGTTGAGGATTGCATTCAAGAATCATACGAGGCCGGTTCATTTCAAGTTGATTTTCCAAGGTGTGGTCCTGAAAATTTGAGGAAAGCTCAACTTGAGGATCCCGACATAGCTAAAGTAATAGCATGCTTTGAAGAAAGAGATCATCCTGATATCACAAATTGGACTGGACGAGGTTATTTAATGGAAAAAGGTGTACTATATCGCTATGTTCCGGATCAAGAAACTGAAGAAGCACAATTAGTGATTCCCGAAAAACAGAGGGAATACCTTCTTAAGAAGTATCACACGGATCCTACAGCAGGCCATTATGGAATCGATAGAACTATAATAAAAACTAGATCAAAATACTTTTGGTCTGGGATGCGAAAATATATAGGTCACTACATAAAAAATTGCGCTGATTGCCAGAAATATAAAGTTATAAATCAGAAACCATCTGGACTTCTGAAAACACCAACTATGCAGCAAAGGTTCGGAGTGATCGCTGTGGATTTGTTTGGTCCACTTCCAGAAAGTTCAAATGAGAACAAATGGATTTTGATAGTTGAGGATGTAGCATCAAGATGGTGTGAGATTTTTCCGATTAAAAGAGCAACATCTGAAGCATGTGCTAGAATATTAATTGATGAAATATTTTTGAGATACGGTCTACCAAGAAAACTAATATCCGACAACGGACCACAATTTGTAAGTGAGGTAATGCAGCATACCGCCGCTTGTTTTAAAATCGAACAGTCGTTAACTCCAATATATCATCCACAAGCTAATCCAGTTGAAAGGCGAAACAGGGATTTAAAAACGCAACTAGCTATTTTGGTTAAGGATGCACATCAAAACTGGGATGATAAATTACCGTCGATTCGGTTCGCAATGAACACCACTAGAAACTGTTCTACTGGACAAACCTCCGCGTTCTTAACGTTTGGCCGTGAATTACGTAATTTTGACGCGGTGGCTACGGATATGAGACCAATAATTGAGGCGGAAAATTTTGTTCCTGAGATAACACCGTATTTATGGAATCTTCAAGGGCATATGGATGATGCTCGTGAACAAAATGAACAAGAACAAGACAGACACAAGGTTTATTATGATCGCACAAGGACAGTTCAGAGAAAATTCAAGGTGGGGAACCTCGTGTTGGTGGATAATCACAAACAAAGCAATGCATCAAGAGGTTTTACCCGAAAACTTGCTCCTAAGCGTGATGGACCCGATCGCATTAGTAAAATTATTTCGTCATCATCATATGAGGTTTCGACAGTAGATAGTAATCGGTCAGTTATCGGGCGGTACCATATATCAGCAATAACACCATACAACGGCGAGGAAAGCCTTCAACCTCTGCTAAATAGAAGAGCGAGAATGGCGAATTATCCTGAACCACAATCGGGACGAGTTTGCAGTTCAGAGGGGGAGACTGTAACAGTGTAAACTGTTATTCCAATTTTGCACATCCATGCAGACACCGAATAAAATAAACGATGGTCTTCGAAAAGCAAAAAAAAAAAAGAAAAACGACAAGAAGATGATTACTACGAGAAAGGTTAACACGAACAGACGGAAAATAAAAAAAAATAAAAAAAAAGTCGCATCTGTGACAGTATCTCATCCGCAGATTTAATTTCGTTACAAATATTCAACTGGCAGTCATCGATCGGCATCAACTTTTATTAGCACATTCCTCTTCATCTTATATTGATGCCATTTCAGCTGAGTAATCCAAATTTAAAAGTTCGGTGGTTGACTTTTGTACATCTTTACTCAAGGTTCGTTTCGTTTTAATATTTCTTAAGATTTTTTCGCTATTCTGCAGTTTCGATTCCAGGTCTAAACGAGTCTTTTTTTAATTTTTGGAATGACTCAACTTGAAAACGTTTCAACTTTCTTAATAAACGTAACGGAATTTGTTCAAAAATATTTGCGTATTGTTCTAGGATTTCTATATAATTCGAGCGGATAGCTGATTGGGTACTTTCCATATTCACTGAACAGGACAGATTATCATTAGATGCAACAGTCTTGAGCAATTTGAATTCGGTAACTTTTCCAACTTTCCCCCGACAGAAATAGAATATTAAGAACAATAATTAATACTTAAAGGTATCTGTAAAATTGACGATATACTCACATTGCATTCGTCTGTATCACCACTTATTATTTATGTATTCTAGCATCTTTCTAGCATTTTCACAGACTATGAGACTACACTAAAAATTAATTGAGAACATGTTTTTGACATGACAATGACAGTACTTATTTACTTTTTTTTTGACAACCTACACACAGTTTTTTGCCCTAGCTGTGTTGATTTTCGAAATTTTTTCGAACTTATACTAAAACACCTAACTTCACTCTTAGCTTATATAAAAATATTTTGGAACACGATTTTACAAGGCAGTGTCCTATATTGATACTATTTAATATTTGGTTGTACCAAATGTACAATAAAGGGCGTTTATTTACGACATAAAGTATGTTTCCACAACGATCGACCATAGTCTTCGTACGGATCAAATTTTCCGTGAAAAATCAGACAGAGACCAACACGTCCGCTGCAACGTGATATTTGAGCATTCGCTGTGTTAATAGATTTCATATAGACTATATGCATTGTGTCTTACTATAGGTGTTGTGAGACAGATGCTAAATATTCTAATAAAACAACGGAAACAGAATTTTTCTCTTAAGAAAATGGCAATCATCGTCAATTTCAACTTTCAGTATAACTATCTTTTGTTCGTATTGCGTTTCGTTCTGCGTTTGATTACATATATTTTCGATATTTCGTTGAATTAATTGTATGTTCAATTCGTAGTCGGTTATGTTTATTATATGTACTAATTTTAAATGAGTTTCGATGACTCTAGCATCTCCTAATTTTAATGGTAACAGTCCTCTGTTATTTGTTAAGTCATGTATTTCCATTTTCTGTCCGTGTATTATGTTGAAGAGGGTGAACCTGAAATTACGTTTATATATTACTCACTAAAATTTAAAAATAAGATTTATCGCACTTCTCAACTTAAGTGTTGGGAAAAATTTCACCTACTCGTTGGAGTTAGGCTCGGTTGTATTTTTATTCCTACCTAATTTGTTTTGAAATTTCCTTCTAAATTTTACCTTTTGTTTGTGAACTTTACGTCTATTAGTTACTAATGTTATTTTATTATCTTCGACTACGTTATGTTTCATAAATCTGGGAGCTAGTTTATTTCTTCTATTTTCGAGTTCGAAAATTTGTTCATTTGGTTCAAACTCTGGTGGATCAATCCTATTTTCATTTAACTTATTTATTAGTTTTTTTTTCGTTTCTAAATTTCTATCGTGTACTATTTTAGCTAAAGTTTCATAAGTTTTTTTGTGATTTTGAAGATAATCTTGTTCTGTTAGTTGATTGAATTTAGTAGTGATTGGATTTGATTCATTATAGTGTCCTGATATTAATTCAAACGGGGTAAATTTGGTTGATGAATGGATAGAGTTGTTGTAGGTTATAACAGCTTCGTCCATTATTTCTCCTATTGCCTTAGTCTTATTTTGGTTATAGATTATCCTAATGATTTCTGTCAATGTGGAGTGAAGTCTTTCTACGGGAGAATTCCCAGTAGAATTTTTTGCAGTAGTAGTATGTAGCTGTATATTGTACAATTTAGTAAAGTCCTGAAAAATTGTTGAGATAAACTCAGCTCCGTTATCCACTACTATTTTACTTGGGATGCCGAGGTGTGCGAAAAAATGTTTTAAGGATTTGATAATATTTATGCTGTTCCTACCGTTCAATAGATAGGCACATGCAAATTTACTGAATTTATCAATAGTCGTTAGAAAATTCTCGTTATGTACGGAATATATGTCTATGTGTAGGATATCTAAGGGCTTACTTGGGGTTTCCGTGAACTCGAGTTTTATTGGTTTAACATTCCTTTCGTACTTGTACGTTCCACAAATATCGCAATTATTAATTATTTTCGTTATTATTATTTTCATGTTAGGGAAATAGTATCGTCTTTTTAAATGCTGCAGTGTTTCATTTATGCCCCTATGGCCCCCATATTTGTTATGATAATCCTTAATAATATTTTCTTGACTATCTTGATTACTAACATCTTCTACTAAGGTTCTACATCTAACTATCTTAAAAATACTGTTATTAAAATATTTATTATATACTACTTGAATGACCTTAAACGTCTCGTCATCCGTAATAATACCTGTGACCCGTTTTGGCACGGTATAATTCTTGAGAATATCTATTATGGTTTCTTCATTATTTAAGTTATTTTGTTTAATTGTACATCTTTTTTTATTACTAAATAATATTTTTAATTTTACATTACGATTTAAGCTATCATTCTTTTCTAAAACTAATTGATGAGTAAATGCGTTCAGGGGTCTATCTGAAATCGGAAAGCAGCCGATTGGAGGACCTTCTGTTGAATTTAAATTCGAAATTGTTTCATCATTATCCGTTACGTCGGTAACGCTATTTGTTTCATTTAAATGTATCTCCACTCGTGATAAAGCGTCAGCATTCGTGTTTTGTTTTCCCTTTTTGGACACGATCTGATAATCAAACTCTTCCAATTTCAATCTCCAGCGTATTAACTTTGAATTAGGTTCTTTTAGAGACATTAGCCAAGTTAACGGTTTATGATCCGTAATAATTTTAAACTTTCTTCCAAATAAATACGGGCGGAAGTATTTGGTTGCCCAAACAATGGCCAACAATTCCTTCTACTGGCGTAGCATATAGGTTTATCTGACCCTATTCGTCCTTGAGAAAGTATGGCTCCAAGAGCGAAATTACTGGCGTCAGTAGTTAAATTAAATTGTTTGGAAAAATCCGGATATTGTAAAATTGGATCATTGCAAAGAAGTGTTTTGCAAGTTTCGAAGCATTCAATATATCTAGAGTCTATAACGACCTTTTTGTTTTTCCTTAGGCATTCGGTCATAGGCTTTGTAATTTTGGAAAAGTCTCGAATAAATTTTCTATAGTATCCTATGAGACCTAGGAAAGATTTTATCTGTTTTTCCGTACGAGGAAGAGGAAAATTTTTGATAGCTTTTATTTTATCTACATTGGGTTTAACGCCTTCGTTGGTGACTAAGTGACCCAGAAATGATATTTCCTTGTGAAGAAATTCGGATTTATCGATTTGTATCTTTAGGTTAGCTCCTCTGAGTTTTGTGAACACTTTTTCTAGGTTTTCGATGTGTTCTTGTAAAGAGGTGGAAAAGATGATTATGTCATCCATATAACATAAGCAAATTTTACCTTGTAAGTCCTGTAATACATGGTCCATAACCCTTTGGAAGGTGGACGGGGCATTTTTTAGTCCGAACGGCATTCGAACAAACTCGTAATGGCCGTTTTCTACGTTAAATGCTGTTTTTGGAATATCGTTCGGTTTGATTTCAATTTGGTGAAATCCCGAAGCTAAGTCGAGGGTGGAAAAGTACATACATCTACCTAGTTTATCTAAAATTTCTGTTATATTCGGGAGAGGATACCTGTCATCCATTGTTTTTTCATTGAGATTCCTGTAATCGATAACTAACCGCCATTTTTGGGTTCCACTAGCATCAAGCTTTTTTGGAACTATCCATATCGGCGATGACCAGGGTGAAAAGCTTGGTCTTATGATCCCTTGTTCTAACATTTTTGATATTTGATTTTGAACTTCCTGTTTATGGATGTATGGGTATCGGTATGACTTACTATGAATGGGAATATTGTCTGTAGTTTGAATTTCATGTTTTATCTGATTGGTAAAAGTCAAATTCTGACCTTCTTTAAAAAATATATCTTCGAAGTTGTTGCACAGTTTACTTATGGCTTTAGACTCTTCGATATTTAAGTGATCAATACGGATTAATTTTAAAATATCTTGGTTTGCAATTTTATTGGAATTATCATTAATACCACTATGAACTGAAAAGTTATGCATTTCAGTGTGTGAACTACTTTTAAGAGGTTCGACTTTTAGAGGTTGTTCAATTATAAAATTTTGAGTTACGTCGGAAAGGTTTATGACTTCTATATACGAGTACCAATTTTTACACTGATAGATGCCTTCGGGAATGATGAGGTGTTCTTTGATTTTTATTGGTTTGATATAAATGTTTCCATTTTGTACGTCTACAGGCAAATGGGCGATTATTTTACTACCAGGGTCAATTGCATAAGGTTTTGACATAAAATTCGGTTTAAAAATCAAAGGTATTCTTGCGCCATTTTTTGTTTCTAGGATCGAATTTTGAAAATCTAGTTTAATTTGGAGTTGTTGCATGAGTTCTAATCCGATTAATCTATCAAAATAATTGTGGAACTTAAACAATAAGTATTGAAGGTTTTCCTTCGTTTTTAATTCATCTAAGCCTTTCATGATTATATGTCTATTGATGGAGTGGGTGTTAAATACCGTCTTAATGTTTACAGGTTCGATAGTCTCAACTAATTTAGGGTTGACTAACGTCGGGTCGATAAAGGATTTATTGCTGCCGGTGTCAATTAAAAATTTAAAAAATATGTTATTCGGTCCTCTTATATGAATATACGGTAAAAAGGACGACTGATGCTTGTTTACATCTATGTATCCAAATTGTGTTCCGAGGCAAGTGTATGTAAATTTTGGTCGTCAATTTTGTTTTCGATTGGATTATTATATTCGTCGTTAGAAAAATCAATTTGAGGATTGTCTGAGTGAATTTGTTGATTACAATGATTTTATGAATCTGGTGGATAATTGTTTCCGTCCTGTTCGTTATAGTAGTCCTGTGAGTCAGGTTGAAGGTTATTCTCTACCGTAAATAATTCTTCGTGATGAAATTTTGGTGATTGTCCCGTTGGTCGGAAAAATCGGTTATTATTATTATTATTATTATTATTGTTATGGTTTAGATTGTTGTAATATTTTAATTTTGAATGACCACTGGCCGTATCCATAGGCTCGTGTTGCTTGTTTTATACCGGGTTTTGAGTGTGTAACGGTCTTGGTGAATTAAAATTATGCTTAAAGGTATTAAAATTTGGTTGAAAATTAGGTCGATGCTGCGTAAATTGATTGTGATTGAATCTAGGTTGAGAGGAACTAGGAAGGTTTATTGGTGCGTTTGATCTATAAAATGTGTTATTAGGTTGTGATATTATTACCGGTTTAATATGTAAAGGTTTTTTAATTGGTATATTATTCTTATTATAATTATAATTTTTAAGGTAACTAATATTTTGTTCCCTTAGACAGAAGCTGAAAGCTTCGCTGAGTGTCGTGGGTCTCATTGCCCTTACTGTAGAGCCTAGAGGCTCCCTAATGCCAGAAAGAAATATATTTCTGCACATTTCCTCATATAGTCCTTGTTTTGACTGTAATACATTGTGATCCTTTCATTGGCCTCTCCGACTACTTTGTTTCTGATTGCCCTTAGAATAATTTTACCATTCGGTTTTCCGTCTAGTTCTTTTACTATCGTTAAGATTTCTTCAACGTTTTCTATAAAGTCGAACAACGTACGACTATAACCATCAAAAGGTGGTAAATCCTTGATTGCGTCGGGTATCCGAAGTTGGTCTAACTGTTCTTTTACATTCATGTCAAAACAATTATTTGGGTAACCTAATTTAATGCTAACTAAATCGCTAAGACTGTATGCGTCAGTCGAATGAGAATTGCACTTGTTGATTATTCTAAATTTAAATGACATAAAAAGGGGAACACTCAATAAATATAATTGTTACAATATAATCGCTTACCAGAAAAGGTAGAGCAACTGCATGACCATCTGCTTGTCCGTCCGATATCCACTCGAAGGTTGCCACCAATTCGATATATTGATTTGGTACCAATACACAATGATACGATGCACAATTTTGTAGTTACACGTTATACTTATTAGTGTTCGTGATACAGGTTTAAAGTTCAAGTTGGTTTTATTGAATTTTGCTATATACACAATTTTCTTTTATTCACGTTTATTTTTATTGTTGTACTATGTACAACGTTCACTTTTTATTTAGTTATTAATCACTTAACTACATATAAATTTTAATTTTAATTTCTCTTATTAATTTTTTTTTTTCTTTTTTTATGAATCCTATTGAAATAGGATCCTACCAACTGCGCCAAATATAGGTTCTTTAAAATAAAACACTTGATTTCACCTTTTATCACCTTTTTATTTGTTAGATTTTGCTGTTGCATCTAAATATTATTTTTTATGAAATTCTCATGAAAAATGGAACAATAAGCAAAATTAAAAATGTATCGAATTAATAAAAAATAAGAGGTAAAATATAGAAAATTAAATGTATCATATTTTAATGGAATTTACAAGATAAGGAAAAATGAGTTTAGGTTGAATTAAAGAAAATATAAAACGTATTTAAGTTGTTGTTGCTGTTGCTGTTGTTGTTTGGGTGACGTGATAACGTAACTCGGGCACAGCTTGCTGCATTTAGCGGCAGACAGAAAATGGTGAAAAAGGGTATTTTCCCATTCTGTAAATTCTTAACAGAAGTAACGAGAAAAATGTTTATTCAAAAACACCTAACACATTAATATCCAGCCAAATATTTTCACTTTCATCGACCTACGATGTACCGTAACAAATTTAAAGAGCTTATTCAAATACCCAATACCATCATCCAACTATTCAATTTTTTTCACAAATTTAGTGCAATGCAATAAAGAATTGAACACGTTTAACAGAAATCCGCGGTTTGCACTTTGATTCTGTCGTCGTGATTCATTCCTCGTTTCCTTTCCCTTTACCAACAAACTGTTTTTAGTTTGTATGTAAAGGGGAAAGAAACGAGGAAAGAATCACAAAGTGTAGAATGGCGGAATGACGTGAAAACTAAAATTGTGAAGCTGATATCTGAAATTGGAGTAATATATGTGCCGCTACAATACGTCTAATTTAAGTTTTTTCTATGCAGACATGTCGGAAGGAATGTTGGAACAAACGGTGTTAACCAGTAAATTCAGTAATTCACTAAATATGTATACTAAAATTTATTAAATCAATTACCATTTCTATCTTACACTTAATAAACACATTTTGGAGGGGCAATCCGTTTCCTTATACAAATTTTCGATGGAAATGCGGCCTTGCGAGTCTTCCCCGTTAATGTAATTGCGACTCCAGACAACAAAATAATATTTAAATTTAAACAATAAACGTTAATTGTTTTAAAGTTTTTTAATTTAGTTTTATTTATTTTAGCTTTATTATATAGCTTGGTTGATTGTTGGAGCGCACCAAATGACTGACTACAAAAAAATTTCCATTCGGCTATTTGTCAAAATACATGTTGGTATGCATGTTTACCAAGAATTAAGAACTCATCGCACGAAACATGAATGTATGCAACCAAATCTTTTGGTACATTTTTGGTTTACTGTGTCGCGATAAATATGACATTTCGAACAAAATGGATGAATGTTTACATATTTTGATGAAGTAAGTATACATTAGAAATTATAATAACTAAATTGCGATAATTGAATGATTAAAAGTAATTGCATAAATTATTTAACTTTAGGAGTACATTTCGATGCACAAGAAAATGGTAAATTGATATTGATATAAATAAATGAAATTAATCTTATTTCTAATTTTAGTTTGTTCCGGCCGGTTTTTTTTTCTTTGTTTACTTGATGTGTTGCAGGGTGAGACGACAGGATGCAGGTAGGTATACATATTTTTTATGTGTACAGAATCCCGAACACATTTTATTAAACACTTGTTTTTTATTTCGCAAAAATTAGATTTTTGAACATTTCGACTTGTTAGGTCATCATCAGGAGTATCTACTGATTTGTAAAAGTAAAAATTTTGTTATATATAGTAGAAAAAAGCAAAAAATAAAGAAAAGAAAGAGGGACAAAAATAGCAACTGTTAGTCATTCGGAAAAATTAATAAAAAGGGGGAGGAGGATTGCAAGTAGGCGACTAGTCATCGGATGAGTAACAAAATTCAAGGTATATTGAAGTACCTTTAATTACCCGACGTATTAGTCATATTATTACGAACGTGAGAATAGAAAAGGGCGGGGCTGTAATTGATGAGAAACAGATTTCTCTCTATTTTTAAGGATATTTTGGTTAAGGAATATTGCTTTTCGAATTTCGTAAAATTCTAAGGTATATTCAAAAATCTAGTTTTGCGAAATAAAAAACAAGTGTTTAATAAAATGTGTTTAATAAAATGTGTTTATTACGTGTAAGGGTGTTTCGCCAAGTGCCTACGACAAATAGTGTATAAAGTATTAAGTTGACAGATTTATCCACCCTCGCCGTAATTTATCGTCGTTTGTTGGTAAGCATTTCTTATAATTCAAATATGGTTTAATAGTTATAAAAAAATTAAATTTGCTTCCTAACTATACTAATATTAAATGCAATAGTAAATCTTTGGAGGGAAGAAGAGCTATCAATCTAGCCCGTTGCAGCTGGAGGAATAACGAGCTGCGTAAAGGGTATGCTACCAGGAACAACTTATATCTACATCTTAAAGTTGTTCACACTGAGTTAGCGATTCGTTTCCACTCTGTTGAGTTCAATTGGCTGGACAAAAAAGTTCGTGCGGAGGTAGCGGAAATTTCACATATTCAATATGTGGAATAAAAAGCTAAGCTGGATGTGTTGCGAAATAAGGCATATCCATTTAACCGTAGAGGTAGTAGTGGTTCGTCTGGTTTCGAATCTCATCCACGTTTTAAGAACTTGTCCTCAATCGGTTTCTGTGATGCAGAGATTCAAATGCTGAGCAACGGTGTGAATTTTGCTCTAACGCCAAACAAAATCAGGAGTGGGATGTTCTAACATCACTTTTTTCGATATTTATCGAATATTGTATCTCTTTTTCCTAAAATAAAATTGCTTGCCATTTCACTTTTCAATTTTGCTTTCAATATTGCGATCGCACGCTACTAGAAGAAATTGTTTATTTATCTCTTTTTTGTTTTTCGATAAAGTATCACTCATAAAATACTTAGGTGATAGAATAAGAGTAGAACGGCATAATGTTTTCTTCGATTAGGTAGAGATCGCATTAGAAACAACGTAATTGATAAACGGAAAGACATTAAATTTTATTCGTGATGAAAGAGATGTAAATTTTGATAGTATCGAAAAAAGTGATGTTACAACATCCCACCCCAGCCTTCGATTATTCGAGAATCGATCATTCGAGAACCAAAATATCCTTAACGAACAGCGAGAAATCCGTTTCTCACCAATTACAGACACCACCCTTTTCTATTCTCACGTTCGTAATAATTTGACTAATACGTCGGGTAATTAAAGGTACTTCAATATACCTTGAATTTTGTTACTCAGCCGATGACTAATCGATTCCCTACCCTCTTTTTATTAATTTTTTGGTTGGGCGATCAATAGATTCATTTTTATTGCCCATTTTTTGTCCCTCCTTCTTTTATTTATTTTTTGCTTCTTTCTACCATATATGTATAACACAATTTTTACTTTTACAAATCAGTAGATACTCCTGATGATGACCTAACAAGTCAAAATCGATCGAGTGATTTTTTAAACCTTTTTTGAACAAATTTTTTAATTAAAATATTCAAAAAATCTAATTTTGCAAAATAAAAAACAGGTGTTTAATAAAATGTGTTTATTAAGTGTAAGTGTGTTTCGCCAAGTGCCTACGGCAAATAGTGTAAAAAGTAATATCATGCACTTAATCAAAGATGTTATAAAAATTTTTGAATATTGTGAATATTATAAAGCCTATAGTAATTAAGTGGTTGTAAAATTCTGAGTGTACTGATATGCTGTATATTATGCTTACAAATAAAAACTAAGTACTTAACAGTTAATTTTCAGTAAAAAAAAATTCAAATATTCATTATAATTGGCTGTGCAAAACAAAAACAACTTTTACTTCTCTTTACTTTCTACTTTTGTTTCTCTTTTCAAACGGGGCATTTTCAATATTAATTTTTATACAAAAAACAAAAGAATCATTTTCAGTTGGTTTTGTGAATTCATTAGGCATAGTTGAGAATATTTTACGTTGCATTATGGGTCGGAACAAATACGACAACATTTTAAAGACTAAAATAATTAATGATTATTATAGTGGTGAATTACAAACTAACATCGAAACAAAAATTTAAAATCAACAAATCTATAATTTCGCGATTAATTAAGAAACATAAAACAAGTGGAACGATTGAAAACTTAAATGTCGGCGGCCGCCCTCGAAAGACATCACCCCGTACTGATAGAAAAATAGTCAGTTCAATTAAAAAAGATCCATTTATTTCTTCAAGGGAAATTGTGGGAACGCTAGGTTTATGTGTAGATCCTAGCACTATCCTGAGAGGCACTATAGAAAACAATTTGAAGAGTTTTCTCCATGCAAAAAACCCATTCTTACCAAGAGACACGTTCTAAACCGGTTTGTAGACATTTGACTTCATTGTACCACATTTATTTAATTTTTAATTTATCTCCAGCAAAAATTTTGCTAGAACCCATCTTAATTGGACAATAAATAAATGAAAACAGTGTTATTTAGCCATGAGTATAACTTTAATTTACTAATTTCGGATGGCAAGTGTCATGTTAGGCGAATAAAAGTACAACGCATGAATCCTCGTAAGCACGGAGGCGACAATGCAATGGTGTGGATGTGTTTTTCGGCTCAAGGTCTCGGCCGATTTTACGAGAAAACTGACAAAATGGATCGATTTATTTATAAAAATATTTTGGAAACACAAATGCTCTCTTACGCGGAATGGGAAATGCCACTTTGATGGGTGTTTCAATACGACAACGACCCGAAACACACATCGAAGTTGGTTAAAGAGTGGATTTCAGCTAATGGGATTCAAGTCCTGGATTGGCCGGCGCAATCACCAGACTTGAATCCCATTGAAAACCTCTCCGGGATTCTTAAACGAAGAATAAGTAATAAACGGCATCACAACAAGGCAGAACTAATGAAAACTTGAGATAAGAGAATGAGATAAGAGTGGGAAAATATACCAATGGCAATAGTTTCAAACCTAATTGCATCAATGCGCCGCAGATGTACGGAAGTAATTAAAAATAAAGGTTATTTCACTAAGTACTAAGAAGTTGCATTTGTTTAGCACAGCCAATTAAAATATTGGATTTTTTTATTTTTTTTTTTTTTACTGAAAATTAACCGTTATTTAGTTTTTTAGCTAAGGAATAAATAAATATGAACTAATTTTTTACAAAAAACATTAAAACAGAAATAAAGTATTTTAAATGATCATTGTCGAGCGAAAGTTGCTTAGGTTTTGCACAATACTGTATATGCTTGCTTTAATTTTTCCATAATTTCAACATATTGATTCGTTGAACTCGCATATTGTGAGTTCACAAAAAACAAAAATTTTGTCAAAAATTAATAAGTTAATTAAGTGAGTTGAGACCATTTAAGTTTTAAAGAAGGATTGATTAGACATTTTAAGTACATGTATAACGTTAAGAATTAAAATTAATTGTATTTAAATAAATTATAATTTATAAAGATTAAATAATATCATCATTAAATTATATGCACTTGTACAATTTTTTTCTACAGTATTTTCGTGAGGTAAGATTTTTAACATATTAATCGCTAATTTAGATAAGTTGATTTAGAAGTTGTTACGACTGTGTTGTCGTTAACAAGACAAAATTCATTTTATTGATTACACCCCCACTTTTGGAAAATTTTTTGTGTTTTTATTCCCCTCGGTTGGTTTGTGTCCGGGGGTAGATTTGACGTCCATACGAGGTTAATGGTGGATGGATTCCACTGTGTTTTTTTTGTTTTGTTGGTGCAACTGAACGAAAATGGGAGAGCGAGAGCAATGCGCATGGAGTGCGTGCAAAGTAAAACGTTTTAGAAAAATGTTTTTCTTATAAACGAGAGACGGAGAAGAAAGACATTCTTCTAGAACGTTTTGCGCGTTGTTGCGGCGCGAGAAGTTTTTTTTTTCTTCATTCGGAGTCGAGTTGTGATTTTTAAAAGAATAAAGTCTAGAAAAAAATTTCTAAAAAAAGTGAAGTGTGGATTTTGGTTTTATGTAGTCAAGTGCTGTTTTTTTTTTTTGCTTTAAAAACAAAATTTGTAAAAGTGGTTTTGAATTGGTTTTTGGCGACCAATAAATAAAAAATGTTTGAAAACAGTTATATTTGATGATTGAGTTTTTTTTGTAATAAGTTAAAAGTGAAATTTGAGTTTCATAAAAAGTGGAAATTAGTTGGTTAGACGAGAAGAACAGAAAATTCCTTGTTAGATCGATAGTGTTGAAAACGTTCATTTTATAAGTGTATACTGATCAGTTGAAATTTGGTTGTGAATTCTAATTGGAAAAATCGGTTTAAATTTAAAGTTAAAATCTTGACTTGAGCCTTAGTGTTGTTGTTTGCCACGTCAGTTTGTTATTTAGTGATTGTGGTTTGGTTTAATTTGAAGCGGTCGAGCACCAAAATTGGCGAGGACACAGCCACATTTCACGGGCGGTCAAAACGCGGTTTAACGGGTGTCACCATTGCTCAACGGTACGCAAATTATTTCCGGCGGATACCGTAATTCTACGGGTACCACATAATCAACGAGCCCATTCAAATTTTCGATTAACGGCGGGAGGACGCCAAACAAAATATTTTACGGGTTTGGTGAACAACCCCAACATTTTTTACGTTTTTTTTGGCTAGACAACGCCCAACATTTTTGCGGTTTTGGCGTGAAGTTGGTTAACGTTTTATTTTCGGCATTTATATTGGTTATCGGGTGCTATAGAAAGCCGCAACGAACGGGTAGCCGACCAACCGGTTGCCCGACTTGATTTATTGGTACCGGGGAAAGGCCCCGCAACGTCCGACCGCACAAGGTCGCCACGTACGGGTGGCCAACCGGCCCCTCGTGTTTTGAATTATTGGTATCGGGGAAAGGCCCAGCAACGTCCGACCGCACAAGGTCGCAACGTACGGGTGGCCAACCGGACCCTCTTGTTTTGAATTATTGGTATCGGGGAAGGGCCCCGCAATGTCCGACCGCACAAGGTCGCAACATACGGGTGGCCAACCGGCCCCTCGTGTTTTGAATTATTGGCATCGGGGAAAGGCCCCGCAACGTCCGACCGCACAAGGTCGCAACGTACGGGTGACCAACCGGCCCCTCGTGTTTTGAATTATTGGTATCGGGGAAAGGCCCCGCAACGTCCGACCGCACAAGGTCGCAACGTTCTCGTGGCCAACCGGCCCCTCGTGTTTTGAATTATTAGCATCGGGGAAAGGCCCCGCAACGGCCGACCACTCAAGGTCGCACTAACACCGGTGGGGTATCGGCACATAAAGCCGCAACGGTCCGGGTGGAGCAAGGCCACCTGTGGCATGACGGCCGCGCAAGGCCGCAACCATTTGTTTTTTTAAATTAAGGTGCAATTTTTTATTTTTATTTTAAATTTTTTTTTGATTTTTTTTTTTTTATATTTTTTTAGTTATATTTATTATATATCATTTTCAAAATTTTTGTGATCGAGCGCCGCACAGCGGGTGCACGCTCGATGCACATTGTTCTCGCTTCTCATTTTTTGTCGGCGGCGATTATTTTTATTTTTGGTAGTTGATTCTTTTTACCAAAATGAATTACTAATTTTCGGATATGGTGTGATGGGAGCGGGGACTCCCTCTGTGTCGGTGTAGTGTTGATTGCGGTCCCTTGGTGCCCGCATCCAATTTCGTAACCAGGGCTTTGCCTTGTTTGAATTCGAATGGATGCGCGCACCAAGGCACCTCTTCCGTTATTATTATTTTTTTTTTATCATTTTATTTTATTAATATCGTTGTTCGTTCCTCAGGTTACGGCCGAAGAATTTCGGCGGAACTTCGGGTTATTATTATTTGCGCCCCCCCCCCCCCCCCCCCCAACTTTCTGTATCCTCACGGTGTAAGCCAGGAGCGTCATGCAAGCCTCAAACCCCACGACCTTAGCACTTCTCCCTGAGAACGTAGCCGGCAAAAATCACCGTGGAGGCCTCTGCATGCGCTTAGTGAAAACTGCAGGTTGGCAGTAGCCAGCCGGTAACAAAGTTCTGATCCAGCTGATCGTGGGAGCATGATATATCCGCTATAAGTATATCCTTCAACAAATTAAGGAAAGAAATAGATAATAACAAACCCAAAATAACAACTCCGAAAATTGTTGTCACGGATTGGTCTAGGGTTTTTATAAACACAAAAATAAATTTAATGATCATGCAACACTATTTGTCATTTACTTATAATATTATCACACAGCAACATCCAATAAAGTAGGGATTTTTATTTGTAGTTCCCACGTCGCTGCGATTATCATACGACAAATTAAAAATATAATCGCCAATTGCCCAAAACGCTTAAAAGAAGCAATAATGATTATTTTGTTCATAATCATTGACAGCAATACTTAAAGGAAATATATTTTGGGTTCTTCAAAATTTGAAAACGAGATATTTATTAATGCTCAAGCTCGTCTTAAGGAGAAAATTGAATTTCAACACAGCAAATTCCAATATTCTGATAATGGACAAACTAACGAGCAGGATGATTATTTGCCTGAACTTGAATAAACAGATCTAGGTAATACACCATTCTACCAGCGCTACAAATTAATTTATATGAAAAGATGTGAAACCGGGAGAATTGTGGCACAGAAAACATTTTATTTTGTTCAGAATTTGTTAGCTTTTGTATAAAAAAAAATATATGGTTTTTACCACTGTGGAGCACGACATTTTTTAAAGAAATTTGGGCAAAATGTACCGGTTTCAAATGCCACTATCGAAAGCTGGTTCAATGTGGTCAATAATAATTTAATAAAAGAGCACCATCAAAAAATCGGTCGATGTATAGATTTTTTAAGAGAAAAAAGAGCACTATTATTAAAGGCAGTGGAATGCGCTCCTCATTTGAAATCTTCAAGAAAAAGGAAGGTAATTGGTCCAGAAGCAAATACATAATAGGATATTTTTGACACATAATGCAATTCGAGCTGATGAAAAATATCCCTATGATTCGGATAACGAAGAAATGTGGTGTAAACGGATTAAAACGAACGATGCGAGGTATTCCGGCAAACGAGCATTAGCTCGGCTTATAAAACCTAAAAAAATAAGTTTTTTTACCAATCATGCTGATTTTAAATACTACGACAAAATGACAAATTTGAATTTTAATATTGTCATTTTCAAATATCATTTTCATGAAGTTCATGTCTTGAGACTTGTCTTTATAACTCCTGCTTTAGTTCACTAAACCATAAAAAGTTTACGTTGCAATGAGCTTCTAATTAAAAATAAAAATAGTGTTTGCGACCATAAAAAACAGCCATAGTTAAAATGGGCTACAGAAAACCGATACATAATTACACCCGTTTCCCGAAATAGCCATTTTAAATTACATAGCTATAATCGATATGGATAAATCAACTATACTAACGTATAATCCCATAATTCCGACACAGGGTTTGTTCGAAATGGGAAATATAACACAAAAATTCATCAACCAGATATCAACTTACCACAAAACAAGTCAAAAAGAATTTAACATTATTTCATGCATTGGCCAACAAGGTACAGAAACTATTAGCTAGGACAAACCGGTGGACTTTTTAAAAGAAGTACCCACCCCAGACTAATTTTCATTGCTCCAAGATAGGACAAAATTCACATCCGTAGGTAGGTATACAATCATAACGAGATTTTTAATAAATTAAATAAATTTAAAGGTGAGTGTAGCAGAATATGTGACTTTGACGACGAAGATAATTTCACATAATACTCGATAGATAGGAATGTAGCAACTCCACCGTAATAATAATTAATTCGATAATTAATCGACATAAAATAAATCAACTTCCATAATCGACCGCGTACGAGCGCACGACACGCAACTGGCCACATACACACGCCACGTATACAATGTTGACAACATAAAAGAACGATAACGAAAATGAAATGAAAATAAAGAAAAAATAAAAACTCTCTTACTAGCTGTCATTGAGTGAACAACACGCGTGCGAAATAAAAATCTCTTTTTCATCATTAAAATTAATTTACAATTAAAAAAAACCGCATTAAAATACATACGGGATGAAAATATATCATTTCACACCTCGCATTCAAGACTATTGTATGTCGACTTGCATTAGTTTTCCACTAATCCTGTGGTACATTCGAATATGCAATATTTATCAACTGACAAAATATCACACCTATTAGACACCTGCCTCAAAAGTTAATTGCTAGAATGTAAAATCGACTGTTTCCTATTTTGAATTATTTCCATATTATGTGTGCTGCTAAGTGTGCTTATAATATTTTAGCTTGGATGGCTAATTTTATATTTTTGCTTGGATATTTATGCTAACGATAAAACCGTATGTATGACTTACATGATTTTTTTATCTGGTAATTAAAATGGCGCGAAATTTCCATAATTCCAACTTGGATCTTATAGTATAACAGTTCTTTGTATATATATATATTCAACTAGTTTGTAACAATTAACCCATTAACTGTACTTTCCATACCATTATAGGATGCAAAAAAAAAAAATTAAATGTGTCTGTATTGTAAGTCTGGCCGGAACCAACGAAAATGTATTCTACAAGCCGAACTGTACTCGAGTATACACCGATCCTATCAAATATTTCGGTCATATATTTATTTGTGTTAGTATAAAAGTACAGGAAAAATTCACAACATTTTATAATAAAATATACGACATGATACACGCACACATCAAATAAAAGTAAAAACAAAACTAAAAACAATAACATATAGAAGAAAAATCTAAAATAGAAGTGGAAGAGGAGGAGCCACATTTCATTATAATTTAAAATTTGATTTTTTATTTTGTTTAGTGTGGATATTGAAGCGAAGGCGAAAGGTTATCAAATTTCGATTGGTGCTGTAATTTTTTTGAAATCAAGTAATAAGCCTATTTTTTTATAATGCACCATTTTTCACAGCAATCTTGAGATAAATGTGTTGTATTTATTATTGAATTAAACTTATGGACTATTTTCCTTTCAAGTAACAATTTTATTTCCAATAAAACAAGAAACGATAGAAAACTGTATAAGGATAATAATTACGGACTTGTTACTATAAAGCTTCTACAATTTTTTATTTTATTTTTTGTTTACACATTGTTTCGTTTTTCTTTACGAAATGTTTTCTTCTTTATTTATACACAATACCATGATACAGTCGACCGAAAATTGTGCATGTATTCCAAAAATATGGCTTGTAGAATACATTCTCGTTGGTTCCGGTCTGGCTAATATTACACTATGAAGTTATTATTGTAGTGGATAAGTTTTAAAATAAATGGTTTTATTATTAATAGCCAAGTGAGAACACATTATAAAATGTTGACTTCGAGAGTGAGTTGAATATAATAATTTAGATAGGTAGTGGGAATTATGTAAAAATATTTTTTAACCTAATAGTTATAAATATTTAGTTCTGTTTTGATACTTATAATATGCGGAGTGATAACACGAACATTCTAGAATAATGGACCGTTCTTCTATAATGGTGGAAATGGTGTTGAAAAATATAAAAGGTATTCGATTTTTAATTTTTTAATAATTATATAAAGTATTGGTTTATTATTTATTCCACTTATTTTATAAGTGTATTTTAATTAACTTAAAAAAGAGCATACGTAAAGAAATTAGGGAATTACAATAAGGCTTAATATTAGCCTAATTATAAATTTACAATTATATACAATTAAATTCAAGAAAATCAATAACAATATAACATTACAGCACAACGGAAGAAGTCCCCATTCATTTGGAACCATTGGAAAAGGAAGAAAAAGATCAACAATCAATTTTGGGCAATCCTACTGGTGAAATAGACGAACCGATTCCGACTCAGGCGACGAATCTCCTCGACCTTCGAAGAGCAATGATTTTATCCCCAAACCTGCGTACAGCCCCATCACACCTGTACGAATATTACCTATACTTCAGCCAAATAATGATGATTTTACCTTTTACTATCAGGAAAACTTGAAGCAGCTAAAAACATGGGAGTTGAAGAGCGAAATCAAACTTTCACAACATTTTATAAACTGGCGGATAAAACACGACAACGGAATTTCATATTAGAAAATTCGAAAGAAATAGACAAAAAATCACACGGGTTGTATCCGGAAATAGTCGGCTTGCTTTCGGCAGTACTTTTTATAAAGAATCATCGATAACGCAAATGAACGGGAACCTATACGCGCGTGTCTTAAAACTTTTTTACATACTTACGCGATCACTTAACAGTAGTATATAAAAAGTATAGAACTGGAAATTGTCATCTGTAACCAGATAAAAGGGGATCCGTTGTAAGAAAAGTTGTCTCAGAAACGGAGGAAACGAAATCATTTATAAAGAAGCACATAAATTCAATTCCTCTTATTGAATCGCACGATCTACGCGAATAAACAACACGAAAATATATAGACGGTAATTTATCAATAGCAAAGATGCATCTAGGTTTATACCTAGAGTGGTTAAAAAATAGTACACGAAACGTCAAGCCAGCAACGTTGCGACAATATCGTGATACGTTTAATCTCGATTTTAACATCGGATTTTATGATCCTAAGAAGGATCAATGCGAAGAATGTCATCAGTTTTCCAATCTAAGTGATGGGGAAAGGTCAGCGAAGCAAGCCATTCACGATATGCATTCCCATAATAAACAACGGGCGAGAGAGCTTAACAACATTGATAAAGCGTTTGCCATGAATTCAGAATCGACCATTGCAGCATGCTTTGATTTCCAAAAAATATTGCCAGTTCCTACAGCAGATATTAGTGTATTTTATTACAAACGGAAATTGGCGGTATATAATTTTACAATATATAATTTGAAAACTAAAATGGCTAGATGATACGTATGGGATGAAACTACGAGCAAAAAACGTGGAAATGAAGTAACGAGTTGCCTTTACCATTACATTAAATCATGGTGGCATTGATACATTCAATTTTTGGTCAGATAATTTTTATGGCCAAAATAAAAATAGAATCGTGTTTGTTGGTTACTGTTGGCTATTAAAAACGCGTTAAAAATATACAACACGCGGATTTTTACAACTTAAAACAAAAAAGCATTGTTTCAACACAAAGATTTCACGGGATTCGACATTAACCAAATATATACGACGTTTTCATTGGGTTCAACAGCAGCTGATCAGCACTTCGAGAACATTATCAAATTGATTAAAAGGCACCCCTTTTGTATTCTCCGAGCAATGCCAGCAAGCATTACGATCCCTCAAGAACTGCTTAAGCAACCCTCCAGTACTAAAATATCCAGACATAACGAAACCTTTCACACTCACAACAGACGCCAGTGACTACAATTTAGGCGTCGTGTTATCACAAATCTATCCACAAGGTGAATTCCCCATCGCCTATGCCAGTCGAGCATTAGGTAAATCCGAACTATAGAAAAGGAAATGTTAGCCATATACTGGCCTGTAAACAATTTTAGACCATACCTTTACGGTAAAAAATTCACCATATTCACTGATCTCAAGCCTCTTGCCGGAAACTTAATTAAAATCCCAAATCGCATACTAAAATGGAACTTAAAATTATCAGAATACAATTTTGAAATCACGCATAAAGGGGGCAAACTTAACGCAAACGCCGACGCACTCAGTCGCATCAAGCACACGAACCAAATACCAATTCAAACGAAAATAACGAACCCTCCAAAATCATCAATAAGAACACTAACGACAATCCCAGCACAAACTACCGCCAACAGAACAAAAAACGGAAGTAAATGACACAAAAGTTGAGACAGTAACAGACGTCCGAAAGCGACACCAAATACTCGACGAATACCACAACCTACCTCTCGGCGGACATGCCGGAACATGGCGAACGTACAAACGCATCAAAATGCTATACTACTGGTCAAAAATGCTCTTAGACATAAACCGGTTTATAAGAAAATGTCAATTATGTAGAAAAAACAAAACACACAGAAAAACAAAAATACCTTTACAAATACGTAATTTGTAAAGACATTTTTGTTGGCCACACACCCCTTCCAAAGAGTAGGTTTTGACGTAGTAGGAGCCTTACCGACAACAGAAAATTTCAACAATTACCTACTCACCTTTCAAGGCGACCTATCTAAATTTTCAGGTGCAATACCTATTCCCAATCAAAATGCAAACACAGTAGCCAAAGCCCTCTGTGAGCATTACATAACTAAATATGGCATACCCGCAAAAAATACTCACTGACCAAGGTGAGCAACACTTTCAAAGAAATATGCAACATGTGCCATTACGCCATTTCTGTCTATAACACAACACCCCACTGTGCTACAAATTTCACCCCACACGAACTAGTATACGGACAACCCGCCCTCATACCTAGCGCCGTCCAAAAAGAACCCGAACCAACATACTGCTACGACGACTACGCACAGGAATTGAAGGCAAGATTAAAACTAGCCCACGCCGTAGCTCGCGAGCATATCATCAAACGGAAACATCAGGTAAAAAATCAATACAAGTCAACGAACGCACTACAACTGTAACCAGGTGATCCAGTGAGGCTCAAAAACGAAGCCAGACGGACGAAGCAAGACGCATTATGGCTAGGCCCATACCGTGTTATCGAGACCAATTCGCCGGTCAACACTACAATCGAAATCAACCGAAGAAACACCAGAGTACACAATAACCGACTGCTCAAACACCAAAGTTAAAAAATAAAAATAAAAAAAATAAAAAAAAATAAAAATAAAAAAAGGATAGAGTTCATACACGTCAAACAGTATGCAAAAAAAAAGTTAGACGTCATTTTTAACATTCTTCGAGTAAACGATGCGATATTCTCTCTTAGTCAAATTCGTAAAATAAAATTTTATTATGATAGCTTTTCACTACCGAAAAATATTTAAATTACGTTAATTACATTACTAAAATGTTATCTAGATCAACGTAAACACAAGGTTCAAATTTAACTAAAATAGTTGGTTAAATTGACGACCTAGTAAAATCAAGGAAGTTAAATTTGGGTACGTATAAATATAAAATTTTTATTTAATTTTTATTTTAACGTCATTTTTATTGTCATTTTAAAATCATTTGTCTCTCTGTGAGTAATTTTCTAGATTCTCTAGTTTTTTTATGTGGAATTTTATTTACCAAAATCCGGCAAAAAAAATTGATGTACATCAAAAATTTTGTTTCATTTACCGAAAAAAATCAATTTTTTTTTTGATGTACATCAATTTTAAAAAATGTACATTTTTTCGTAAATTTTTTTTGATGTCACCAATACTAATATAAAAAGAGAAATGTCAAATTTTATGAACGCGTCGGAAATGTCATTCTTTTTGTGTTTTAAGCGGTTCAAGATATAGAAATTGAAAAAAATTTTACGCGACTTTCAAAATAATAAAAAAAAAAATATAAAATATTGTAAACTAAAGGAAATTTATTGTGCACAATGAATTTTATTGATAATATATGTAATTATTATGTTTTATTGGACGAAAACGGGTTTGTTTTGGAAAAAGATGGTGTAGCATTTTTAGAAAACAAAATAAGTAAGTGATAATTATATCGTAGTTATATGTAGTTATATTATTTTAATATGCGTGTTTTATTAATAAGTCATGAAGTGGTGCAAGCCGATTACAATGTAGTGTTGGAGCATTACTCCGCGAGCACTACATCACAAAACGAAAAATGCCAAGAAGCAACGGAGAGTATCCAGCAAACCCAAAGTGATGAAGAAAGTGCAGGTCTCAATTTGATGCAAAGCCCGGCATCGAATTCGAATGCTGTTATCCAAAAGTGGACGGAAGGGCAAACAAGGTGTATGTTGAATTTATATGGGGATTGTTTACGACAAGTTGGGCCGATGAAGAGATTCTGCAACAAAAAGCTGATGTGGAGTTTCATAGCTAGTGAGTTGCAAAAAGAGTTTGATATAAAATCGTCTGCACTACAAGTCGAAACTAGATATCGTTGCATTATGAAAAGGACCAAAAAATCTTTCGACAACAACAAAACTAGCGGTGCGGTTTACTCAGAATCCGTTTACGAGGAAGAGGTAAATCGCATCGTTAGTATGGATGATTCTTTGGTCCCGATATGCACGATGTCTCCAAAATTAATTAAAAGGAAAAAAACAATTTCGACATCGTCTGTAGAATCTTTCGAATCAACAACTAGCGAAACACCAATGACGTCATCATCACCATCAACAGCAGTAACACCGAAAAATATGAGCACAAATACACCAGTGGATCCGGAACGAAAATCACCAGCACTACCAAACGTAAAACGGAAGAAAACCACTCAGGAGGTGTTATGCGAGAAAAATTTCTCATCAAAAGAGCAGCGTTTCCAGAAACTATTAGATTTTGCACGGGAAAAGGAGGAAAGTCGTGCGTTGCGCCACGCAGAATGCATGAACCTTCTTAAAATAGTTCTTGACCAAAAATAATTAAAAATATGTTTTTTTACTTTATGCACATTTTATTTCCATTAAATACATATTATTTTGAATTAAATTGAACTGTTTTTTTTTATAAAAATGCCTCTGCAATGGCACCCCGCTTTATTTCTCCTAAGTGTTTTAATACTGCTTCAGATATGGTATCTTCATTTTCATTCACTCCGCTGTTGTTTGGTGTACTTTCTGTTACGGTAGCTTGAACAGGTAATTCTTCCGTATTCGTTTCGTCCCATAGATCACCATCATCTATACATAAATTGTGTAGAACGAGCTGCCTAAACCGTTGTTTCAGTAACCCAAACGTGTTTTCGATTTTTACCCTCGTCTGGCAATGTTTTTTATTGTAATTTGACCGTGTCGTGGTCAAATTACCATAATCCTTGTAAGGTGTCAACAAATATTGCCGCAAAGGATACGCTGCATCTCCAAGAATGTGGTATTGTTCACCGCAAATTGCTGGAATTTTTTCGGATATAAAAGATAAATTATATATCCGTGAATCATGTATTTTGCATGGAGATCCTATAAATACATCGAGGAACTTTTTATTGGCGTCACATATTCCTTGCAACGTGATAGATATTAAACCATGTCTGTTCACGTATGTAGACCGTATCTTGTTGACTGGCTTACGGATATATATGTAACAGCCATCGATACAACCGATTACGTTAGGAAAACCGGCAAGCTGAAATAAAAAATTTAAATTATGAGAATCCAATTAAATTTTAATTACTTTTTGTATTACCTCTTCAAATGCTCTCGACTTATCAAGCTTCTCACTATCCGTAGTTGGGAAGTGAATATGTTGATCCGAAATGTCAAACAAAAAATCCAAGAAATTGGTAAGATGTCTGTAAGCAGCTGCCTCGGATACGCCAAAAACGTTCGCGACTTCTCAATATGTCCTTGTTTCCAGCAAACCTATAACCAATTTTAAGGTATTATTTTATAAAATTTAAGTATTTTGGAAATGTATATATTATTACCACAAGAACGCTAAGCATTGCGACTCAGCAGTTACACTCCGTCTTCCAGCTTTATAATGTTTGAAGAATCCCGAATTTGCATATTTCTCAATAAGCTTGTTAGCGGTAGCTCGCGAAACCCGAAAATTACGACGAAACTGTAAACACGAAAAAGAAGGTTTACATCAATATAGTTAAAAATAATACAAATTTGTCCACAACTACAACTCACTTCTTCGTCTGAATATTTCGCCACTACATCTTTCACAAAATTTTTAACGCGACTTTTTTGCGCTCGTTCAAATAATATGGACTGAAACTTTATGAAATCATCATCATCATCCGATGAAGAAAAATATAAAAATAAATCATCATCAGATGACGAGGAAGACGACGCCAACAATTCTTCGAGAATTTTAATTTTATCCATAATACCACTTTTATCAATAAAAATTCACAACTAAACGCTTTAAAACACAAAACACAAATGTCATGAGTAATGACATTTCTAAACGCCAAACGATTACCACTACTAACATAAAAGCAAATCAATTTATTTTTTGTTTTATTTGAACCAGAAATTTCACATTGATTTGAAAAAGTAAATAAAATTCCACATTATTTTACTCTTTTCAGTTACTAGATTAAATGAGAATATAATTTTGTCAGTTGCAGTTGGAATTTTAAAGTAAAAATAGCTAAAGTTGGTGCTAAAATTTATTTATAATTTAATTATTTAAAAAAAAATCTAGTGCATGTTTGGTATGTGTTTTTTAATTTTATTTTATTTTTCGAGTGTGTGTAGTGATAAAAGAATACAAAAAATTGGGATGATATTTTGATATATAAAATAATGAGGCATGCTCCACGAAATTTTAGTTACTGGAATCAAACTAAGTCGTAATAGATTTTTATTGTTAATTTAAACCTTTATGTTAAATTAAAACATAAAATATTTTTGTATAGTTTTATTCTGTTCTCTCGAAAATTCTGCATCTCAAAAATGTCCTTAAATTTTTTTATTTTCATTTCTATATTTTCATTTCGGATTCATGGACAAAAATTGTGCGACATAAAATTTTTGTCCGTGAATCTGAAAAGAAAAAATAGAAATGAAAATAAAAAAATTTAAGGACATTTTTGAGATGTAGATTTTTGTATTTTATTTTCGAGAGAACAGAATAAAACAATACAAAAAAATTTGGTGTTTTAATTTAAAATAAAGGTTTAAATTAGCAATGAAAAATCTATTACAACTTATTTTGAAGCGTGAATGAAGCAGTGCTTCTATGAAGCACAGTGTGAAACCGGCCTATCAGTATCACCCCAAATTTGTTTTATTGTGTTAGTTATTACCACTAGCCATTCGAAAAATAAAATAAAATGAAAAAATACATGCCAAAAATACAATGGACATTTTTTAATTACTACTTTAAAACATTTATTTTATACAGCCATGCTACACTATAATTTGGTTTTCTGGATTCAAACTATTGCGCAATAGATTTTAATTTTTAATTTTAAACCCTTATTTTAAATTAAATCATTAATTTTTTTTGTCTTGTTTTATTCTGTTCTCTCGAAAATAAAATTTAAACAAAAATTTACATCTCAAAAATGTCCGTAAATTTTTTTATTTTCATTTCAATTTTTTTCATTTCGGATTCACGGTCAAAATGTTTACGTCGCAGCTGCGTAATAAAATTTTTGTCCGTGAATCCGAAATGAAAAAAATTGAAATGAAAATAAAAAAATTTAAGGACATTTTTGAGATGTAGATTTTTGTTTAAATTTTATTTTCGAGAGAACAGAATAAAACAAGACAAAAAAAATTAATGATTTAATTTAAAATAAGGGTTTAAAACTAAAAATTAAAATCTATTGCGCAATAGTTTGAATCCAGAAACCAAAATTGTGTGTAGCATAGCTGATTGCACATTTTTTTATTACTCCTTTAACCCTTGTATCTTATTTTTAGATACACATGTTTTTGTTTTGTTTTATTACTGCTCTCTTGAAAATCAATTTTAATTTTTCATCCCGTATGGACGCACAGAAAGATTAAAACAACAATTTTTTTTGTAATGATTTACATATTCTGTTCTCTCGGAAATAAAATTTAAACAAAAATCTACATCTCAAAAATGTCCTTACAATTTTTAAATTAAAAAAAAAATTTAAGGACATTTTTGAGATGTAAATTTTTGTTTAAATTTTATTTCCGAGAACAGAATAAATCAATACAAAAAAATTGTTGTTTTAATTTAAAATAAAGGTTTAAATTAACAATAATAATAAATCTATTACGAGTTAGTTTGAAACCAGAAACAAAAATCTCGTGTAGCATGGCTCAATAATATTATTTACATTATTTATTTTTTAGTTTGAGTAAATTGGAACATTCCTCCAGAAATTTTTTTTTTGTAACTATTGCCAAAGGCTTTATTCTTGAATCTTTCTTTATACGAAACTAACAAGAAGTGTGAAATTCTTAAAAACTATAAAAAAAATTTTAACTTAAGCCTTAACCTATGTTAATACTTAATATCATTATGCATTATTATTATTAAATTATTATTAATTACGTAATTTCATTTCAACATGCACGAAATTATTAGATTATATTTCTCAGTTAATTAAATCTAGAGGATCTGTTCTGCGAAGCCGTCCATATTTCGGTTGCCTTAGTAGATCTCTAGCTAATTCGTTAGGGTGTGATTCCAGTTTCAGTTGGTATTTTAGACTGCATGATTTAATTGTCTCTTTAACAGTTTTGATTCCTAGGTCTCTATGGATGTTGCTGTTTCGAATATACCATGGGGCATTTGTAATGCTACGAAGTATCTTTGCTTGCGTTCTTTGTACGATATCTATATTTGATGCACTAGTTGAGCCCCATAGTTGGATACCATATGTCCATATGGGGATTAGGATCGCTTTGTATAGTAGAACCTTGCAGTCTAGAGAGAGTTTCGATTTTCTTCCGATCATCCAGTACATTTTAGAAAACTTTATTTTTAATTGATTGCGTTTTGTTTCAATGTGCTTTTTCCATGTCAATCTTCTATCGAGATGAAGACCGAGATATTTGACGTTTGTTTGTTGAGGAATTGTGATATTGTTTAATTTTACTGCTGGACATGTACGTTTATTTAATGTGAATGTTACATGTGTTGATTTACATTCATTCGTCCTTATCCGCCAAGTTTTTAACCAATCTCCTATTTTGTGTAGATGTTCTTGTAATTCTCTCGATGCTGTTTGAGGATTTTTGTGTGAAAATAATATAGCTGTGTCATCAGCAAAAGTTGAAGTGACGATTTTTTCAGTTATTGGTAGGTCAGCTGTGAATAACAAGTATAGCACAGGTCCCAATACACTACCTTGCGGTACTCCTGCCTTTATCACGGTTAGATCAGTAGTGGCCGTATTTTGTTTCACCTGGAACATCCTTTGGGCTAAGTAGTTTTCAAGAACTGCATGAAATTGTTTAGGCAAAAGAGTTTTAATTTTGTAATTTAATCCTTCATGCCATACTTTGTCGAAAGCTTGCGCAATATCCAAGAAAACTGCCGAGCAATATTTCTTTTCTTCTAAGGAAACCTTAATTGTATTTACAATTCTGTGCACTTGTTCTATTGTGCCGTGTTGCTCTCTAAATCCAAATTGGTGATCTGGTATAATGCGACCTTCAGATAATATAGGTATTAGTTCTTGTAGTAGCATCTTTTCAAAAAGCTTTGAAATTATCGGAAGTAGACTTATTGGTCTGTACGACGAGACTTGGGTTTCGTCTTTACCTGGCTTAGGAATCATGATAATTTGAGATATTTTCCATTTTTGGGGAAAGTATCCACATCTCATAATCGCGTTAAAAATATATGTTATATATTTTATGCATCTATCTGGTAATTCTTTGATCATTTTTTAAGTTATTAGATGGTCATGGCGCTTTCTTAGGATTTATACTGTTTTTGATAACTTTTTTGACGCATTTCTATTTAAATTTTACTGGATTTGGGTTCGACCCGCCTCTCGTAAGCTGTGGTAGTACGCAATCATTATTTTGTTCGTTTGGGATGAACACTTTTTGTAGATGGTTAGAGAAAGCGATAACCTTTTCTAAGTCACTTCTGGCCTAGTCACCATCTGGTTTCCTTATCGGTGGGTTCGATAGCTCTGGCCTTTTTAAATTTCTTGATGCCTTCCACAGTGAGTAATCTGTTGTTTCTGTTGCTGTGAGCTCACTTAAGTAATTCTGTATTCCTAAATTTTGTTCTTCCATATTGCTCCTCTCAAAGCTTTAATAGCTCTATTTAATTTCCATGTACGCAAAGGAGATTGGTGAAGCTGCCATAGTCGCCGAATTGTCCGCTTCTCTGCTAATAACTTTTGAATGTTACTTGAAAGCCTTATATTTTTTTCGGAGGTTTTGTTCTCCGGAGTAGCTTTTTTTTGCAGCCATTTCCATTATTTACTTAAGTTTTCTATCGCGGCATCAATGTCTTCTGGTGTGCGAAGTGGAACATCAAGATGACAGTTTACATCTACTATGTTTCTATAGAGAACCCATTTCGTTAGTTTGTTTGTTAAACGTTGTGGTGGTTCAGTTTTTAATGCTTGGGTACTTAGTGTTAATATTATTGGTGAGTGATCTGATGATAAATCATAACAGTCAACGACTTGAGCATTGGTGCGTGCTATTCCTCGTATTACACAGAAATCTATTAAATCAGGAATTTTTTTTCTATCTGTAGGCCAATATGTGGGATGTCCAGATGATAAATAATCAAGGTTTTTCTCGTTTATTGCTTCGTAGAGTTGCTTTCCTTTCGGTGACGTCAACCTCGAACCCCATTGCACATGTTTAGCGTTGTAATCACCCCCTGCTAGAAATTTGATTCCCAACTGGTTAAAGTAATCGATAAATTGCTGTTTTTTAATTGCGTGTTTCGGTGGACAGTAGACAGCCGATATTAAAAATTTCCCAGACCATTCTTCCAAACTGACAGTTGTAGCCTGGATGTGATCTTTAGCATATTTCTGGAGCTCGTAGTGCTTTAATCTTCTTTTTATTAAGACTGCAGTGCCGCCGTGTGCTTTTCCATCCGGATGTTTGGTGTCATAAACGGAATAGCCGGTAATATTAAAAAAATTTTGTTTTGTGAAGTGTGTTTCAGATATTAACATGATGTCTATATTTTGTTCGATAAGAAATGTTTGTACCTCAGCTTTATGTTGCGAGAGCCCGTTCGCATTCCAAATGGCTATTTTTAGAATTGTCATTTTTGATTTTTGACTATAATTTGCATAAGCGTATTCATATTTTGCATCATCATGCTCATTTGTCTTTCCATCATCAACATGAAACTTTGGATGGTCTCGGTTAATTTATTTATCATGGTGTGAATGTTTAGGTCCTCATTAGAATGAACTTTTGGTTTCGGTTTGTTACCTTTTAGGATATTTGCGTACGAAACACCTGGCTGTGCAAAACTGCTGGCAAATGTCTCCGAGTTATCGTTTTGTGTGTTTGCACTCGTTGGTTTGGTGACTATTGTATTTTTTGGTAACATGGCCCTCTGATTAAATTGCATATTCAGCATTCGTTGCTCAGCTCTCATTTTAGGGTTTATTTTGCGTTTTAAGTCCAGATACACTGCGCAACCCCTGTAGTTTGCAGTATGATTTTCACCGCAGTTATTACAACGTCTCACAGATGGGTCATTGCGAGACTTTTCGCACTGTTTGGAGTCGTGGAGTTCACCACAAATAACGCAAACTTCATTTAAGGCGCAGTAAGCTTTCGTGTGTCCGTATTCTTGGCACTTTATGCATTGAACTGGTCCAGACCTCTTCTTAGGTTCTTCAATTACGATTTTGCGATGTAACAAATATTTTAAGTTGTAAATCTTATGAACTCCTTTCGACTTTTCTTCCTCTGGTTCTAGTTCCAAACGGAACATTGGTTGAGGTACCTTCTCACGGTTTACTATATTACCAATGGATTTGGCATGGAAACCTTCCGCAGCAAGTGCAGCTTGTATGTCGCTAACATCTACGCAGCTTTCAATTCCTTTTAGCACAACAGTCAGCCCTTTTTGGCTTTTTAGCTGGTATGTGTAATATTTTTTACCAACTTCGTCGAAATGTTTAACTAGGGCTCTGAAGCCATCGATTTCGAAAGTTTGAATCTTTGTTTCGTTTATATTACCTCGTTTGAGCGGGGCAATATAAAATTTAGAATCTGTTAATTTTGCGATGTTGTTAACCAATTCATTGTTAGATGCTTCTCTTAAATAAATTGGAGGCGGTTTCTCAGTTTTCGAATTTGGCACTGCATTGGGGTCAATGACCTCTAGACTAGAGAATCGATTGTTAAGAGGTATTTGGTTAACACCTGCTTCAGTCCGTGTCACTTTGCTCCTGCCAGCAAACTGGGCAGATCTCGGGCTACGTTTTCTTTTAGATTGAACAGTGATATACCTATCCATTCCCGTTTGCACTAGGGTATTTTCGCACTGACCACGGTCACTAGAGTTCGTCGCACTGAGTTCATTATTATTATTTTCGTATTGCAATGTTAAATTTGCTGATGAATTAATTTTTTCATCGCGGTTTTGATTTTGGTTTTTAAACTGCGGTATAATTAATTCTGTCGAAGAAGCACTTTTAATCATTGGCATAGGTGTTTTCTTTGGGCTGTGCTGAACTTTGCCCACTTGTTTTACACTTGCACTTGCCATATTTATACTTTCTACATGAAACTGGTTCAAGTTTGTTGTAGATTTTGTTTGGCGTTCGATGTTTGAAGAAGTCTTTTTTGGGGAAAAAAGCCCCATCACGCTTACATCATCACTTATTAAGTTACAATTTTATATTAGTTTTTTTGCACCGTGTGTATTTAATTATAAAACCATTCACACAATTGAAAAAAAGATATAACAAGTTAAAAAGCACTAACACTGCACTTTTCGTTTGTTTTACTTTACGTCCGAACCTCACGACAGTAAAATTAAAACTCCCTCCAGAAATAGAATTAAAAATTGTAGATGATAGAGGAATTGAAATTAAAGAAACTCTATATCAAGAGTTTGTATATAGATCGAATTACAATTTAGGCTTAATAGAAGTCAGGCCAATAGAGGTCGCTTTTACCGATTTAACAAACTTTTGTCACCAAGCTCATCCGGATCTACTGCTACAACTACAGTTATGTATGATAGTTCAAATTGTAATACTACAATTGGATCAGATGAATGGAAAAAAAACAGATTTCTTAGAGGTTCAAGTTTTGAAGGTAAAATTTATTTTTTTTATTAACTTTTTAATTTTTATTTTATTATCGTCGTGCTTTGAAATTGAGACTCAATTAATATTGACAAGAAAATTATGTACATTTCAACCGACATTGGGCTCAAATAGACGTGACTTCAAGAAATTGATTTTTCGCAACTGGGATGCTTCTTGTCAAACATATAATACGGAAAATTCGTCCAAACGCTTCCAATGGGATTAATTCAATTCCTCGGTTTTTAGTTTTGCAATTGCCAATGTGAATTTTTCAAAGCAACAACTCCTTTTTTAAAAAAGTACATATTTTCTTACTACAGGCTAAAGCTTAGATGGAATCTAGATTAACAATCCTTCGTAAACATTACTAAGAAAATTATTTTTAAATATTTGATTGTTTAGAACCTTTTATATAATTTATTCAGCGATAGTACAAAATAAAGTAATTCCAGTTTTTTCTAAGCGATTTGTCAATTGGGTTATATTTTAGCTTTTGTGGTTTTGTCAACTGTAATGTCCTTTGGTAAATTTATGAGGGTTTTGAGGTTTCTGTTCGTGATAATTTAAATTTGCCATTAAAATCTTGATATTTTAAACAAAGTTCTCATTCATATCTGGTGTACAAGAAAGACAGTAGATAATTTTAGAAGATTAACTCAATCATTAATGACAGGATGGCAATCCCTAATATAAAATTCTAATGCAAATAAGTTTGTTAAAGATAATAAACTTTTACTAATTCAATTATTAAATACAAATTTTAACAATATAAAATCTGAATTGATAAATTTTGTATCAGTTTTGCATGTTTTGTATACATACGAGTACATAGATTTCTACTTTTATGAAATTTCAAAATTTTTGAATTGATGGCCATTAACAATGACATAAACCAGGTTTAGAACAATGCAACCGTACAAGTTTTTTCATTCGTTCTGTTCAGAAACCTGTTTAAATATTAGACTTTTTATTTATGAAACTCACTTTTATTCAATTTTGCATTCAAATAAAATGAGAACCAGAAAATTCAAATTTTTCTCCGGAAAAATTTAGATTTCTAAAGTTGAAAAATGTAGAAATGTAATTATTTAATTCTGCGGCAAATTCTTACTAACAAACTGTTTTGGTTTTATTGAAAAATTAGACCCAACGACGACTTTTAGACAACTTAATTTTCACCGAATATCGGCCAAATGTCGTTATTAAAATTGTTCATCTTTCTTTGATTATAGGATTTGAAAATTTACTTCGAAACTCAAACAAAAATTTTAGATAATGGGAAAGGTTTATTAAAAGATTACGAAACAAAAAAAGTATTACAAGCAACTGATCGACGTGCGGCAGTAAATATCATTACCACCCATTTGTTGTCATTAAGATCCCATCCCAGAAAAAATGATAAAATCACATGGGCCAAGTGTGCTATTCAATTATTTCCGAATTTAAGAGCTAAAGGGGCAGGACAAGAAGGATATGTAATGAACATATTTATTTAAATAAATTATTATTAGCTTATTTACAATAATGTCAATTCTAGGAAACTTTTTATGACTTCCAATTAATTTAATATACTTGTGGTTTTTAACATTTCAGATTGGCGTCCAGATATTTTAGTTATATTCAGTTTATTAACTCTTCTTCCAGCTACACAAAAGGGTCGTGGAGCCAAAAATAGAGCAGATATTAAGTCAGCTGGTGCTAAACTATGCAAATTTATTGGTGTAAATGACGACATTACGGCTGAACAACAACTAATGATTTTTGCTCAAGGTGAAAGCAAGTCGAATATATCAAAATTTTATATCTCTTTGGATCAAAAGCTTATCCCAACAAAAAATACTGTAATAGATGCGTTAGATTTGCTTTTTAAATGTCATTATGTATTTAACGTAAAATACGACGAAAATTTGGAAAACTTTTTTAAATATATTGAACATTATATTTTTGGCATCCCAGTTCAAAAACTACCTACTACGGTAAAATATTGTAATACACTACTAAATCCTGATATATAAATTTGCAATTATGTTTTCGTAGAAATCAATTATGTAGTTTTTTTTTATATAAAACGATAAAATTTTTACTGTTCCTAACATTTTTTAAGAATAAATAGTTTTATTTAATAATTTTAATATAATAATACATATATATAATTTTAATAATAATGTATATAATTTTAATAATAATATATATATATATAATTTTTATATAAGTAGCTAGCTAGTTAAATTTCCAAACAGGAAGTTCTGGCATAGTTATGAAGTTTAATATTATTTAAGAAAAAAAAAATTTGAATTTAAAAAATCATCAATTTATATGTATCACATCTTAAGAGAGAACACTGTTTTCACGAAGGATCATCTGTAATAAAAGCTTCCGTTCAAGCAGCGGGCTCAAAAATCATATGCAAAATTGCACATGTAAACCTACTTCAAGTATTTTTGTAGAATCAACTAACTGCAAGGCTCCGGAGCCTGTTTCATGTGAAATCCCATTTATTACCATTCGTAAGTTGATGGCGAGAGAGTGAAGTTGATTAAATGTTACTGAAAATAATTAAATTCTGTAATTTCATTTGAATTAATTTTATACAATATTAGTTCGTCATAATTGCAATTGATAATTAATTTTAACATTCTTGTTATATTACATAAATGCATAATTATATTTTTGGTGTATGTGGTGCAATGAAAAAAGCGGTTTCTAAGAACTGTTAAATTGTCATGTGATTTATTTGTCAATAACATTACGAATTATACAATTCGATTTACAGTGTTAGTTAATTTATAACTCGTTCTGTCTTTTAGTGGCTATAACTCATATCATTGTTTACATAAAATTTATAATACTAAGTGAATTTGTGACAAGAGAAGTTATTCCTGATTCTTTCCACTGCTGCCTTGTGTTTGTTTGGTAAGGTGCGCAACGCATAGTATTGTATTTGTGGTACCGTCCAACAACTGTGCTTCTACTATTAAACAATATACATCAGTATTTACACATACGATCTTATTTACCTACCATTATGCCGTTAGAAGACATTCTTAAAATGAATGAGCCGTCAACTTCAGACATCATGCAGGCTATCTCAAAGTTAGTGGAAACTAGTATCTCTAACCACAAAGAAGTAACAACAAAAATTATTGATACTAAAAAAGTACTTGAGTTATCTGTTGGCGAGATTAAAGGCAAAATAAATAAAATCCACTCAAGAATTGATGACATAGAGAATAAAGTGGATGCCAACGATACTTGCATTGATAACTTGCAGTCTCAGATTAATTTTCTTCAACAAACCAGTTTGAAATGTGATATAATGGTATCTGGATTTCCCGTTACTATAAATGATAAAGATGAAGTTCTAATAAAGCTAAACTCTGTGTATAACTTTGGATTGGACAATATTGAATCGGCATATAAGAAATCAACGAAAACCCTACGTAGCGGCCGCAGTGGCAGAGGAGTTTACAACCAGTTTTACATAAAATTCAAAAATAGTGAATCTAAAGATCATGTTATGCTTCAAGTTCGTGCCAATGGTCCGCTAAAATTAAAGCAGCTTTACCCTACGTCATCGAACGGTGAACAAACAATAAACCTGCGTGACAAGCTTACACCAATATTATGAAACAGCTTCTAGGTTTAATAAAAAACAATATTATCTAATTCTGCTGGTTTCGTCACAACAACATTTATATTAAAATTAAAGATGATTCACAACCGAAAATCATATGGAATATAAACGACATTGACAAAATTAAATAGTGATACAGTTGAAGAACTTTGTCATATCATGGATTGCTTCAAAATAGTATACGGGTATCTTTTTCAATACTTAAAATAATTATTTTTATTTTTAATTACACGTTATATTACCTATTTAATCATAATTATATTTGTATCTATTTTTTTTTAAATACTTTAAGCTAATTTCTTATCAAGTAAACTACAGAAAACTCTACATATTTATCTAATAGATTTCGCTAGAATTTGTGAAAATAATTTTCATTTTTTTTTTTTCTTTATCATTTTGAATTGGTCTAATCTTTATATATATTACCATATATTATCACCATGTGGTTTAATTTAATGAACTATAATTATTTTACCTAGACTTACTAGCTAATTGAATATATGTAATTGGTTTTCCAATTTATTTTGTATTATTAACTATATATTTATTTTACATATTTCATTTGAATTATATAATACATAATCATTTTAATTAATATTTTCATTAACATTTAATTTTTATTTTATTAGTAAATATAGCAAATCATAATAGTAATTTTATTAACAATAATGATAGCAACGTCAACAGACATTTTTTAAATCTTTCTACTTTTGATACTGAAACTAACAACATATTAGCATTAAATATCTTTTACCTCAATATCAATAGACTTATGAATAAACATAGCGAGCTCGAAATTTTATTATCTTCCCTTAACCAAAAAATAGATGTTATTGTACTCGCTGAAACCTTTTTACATGAATCTGAAATTAAATATTTCAACTTAAATAATTACAATGCTTATCATAACACGCGAGATACTAGAACTGGTGGAGGTATTGTAATCTTTGTCCATCGCGATCTTGATTTTGTTTTAGTAAATTCCAAAAATTTTCTTGAAAATCAAAGTTTGGTTATTTACTCCAAAATCTTAAATTTGTATATAACTGGTATTTATAAACCACCGCACACATGTGGTCAACAATTTCTGTCTTTCCTGGATAACATTATGTCTACTTATAATAATCAAATTATTCTGGGTGACTTTAATCTGAATATTTTATCTAGATCAGAAGTACAAATGTCCGATTACAATTCCATATTACTTTTAAATAACTTCTTTATTATAAACAAAATACATGAATTTTATGCTACTCGTGTCAGTGATTCAACAAAGACAATAATCGATCATCTGCTCTCCAAATTTAAGGAAACATTTTTTGTATTATACGGCGATACCAGTCTAAGTGACCATCGTTATATGTTAGTCAAATTTGTTATAGCAAAAAAGTCTGCCAATTTTGCTAAAACTAGGAATATTATTATTTACAATAATGTACATTCAGATATTGTCAGCAAATTTTCAGAAACACATCCGCCTGATTTTATGGCATTATATTCAAGTATTGAAACTTCAATTAAGAAAAACACAGTAACCAAAACTACTACTGTAAAAATTAGTTCATATAAAAAGCCATGGTTTAATAATCAACTATTTAAATTATCTAAAATCCGGGATAAATACTATAAACTGCGTAAAGCTTACCCGCAAAATTCTTATTTTTTAGAAACTTTTACACGTCTAAACAAGGAATTTAAAAAACATGTCAACAATACAAAAAAATCTTATTATACGGGTAAGCTAAATGCTAACATAGCAAATCCTAAGCAAATGTGGAAATTATTTAATGAAATATTGACCAATGATCCTTTATCCCTTAGGCGTAACAATAACAAAAGCAATTATATTGAACTTAGAATTAATGATAGTGTCATAGTTGATCAATCAATTGTTGCTAAAGAATTTAATAAATTTTTTGCCACTATTGGAACAATAATTTCTAATCCATCATCCAGTCAATATGATCTTGAGCCACGCATTATTACGAGAGAACTCTCAGTTATTGACCCAATTAATATTAATGATTTCAATATTATAATAAGCAAGCTTAAAAATGATTCATCTCCTGGCTATGATAATATTACAAGTAGAATTGTGAAAGATTTGGTTAAAATTATTTCTCCTTCATTACTAGTATATTTAAATTCTTGGATAAATGATGGGATTTTTCCTATATTTCTTAAAATTGCTCGTGTTTCCCCAATCTATAAATCAGACGATCCTTTTGCAATTAACAACTATAGGCCAATTTCCATCCTGCCTGTTTTTTCCTCCTGTAATCTTTGAACGGATAATTCACTCAACATTGATAGATCATTTAAACTTCAATAAACTTATAAACTGTAGGCAGTTTGGGTTTACTAAAAATTGTAGCACAGTTTCTGCTGGATTTCATCTTATTGAAGGAATTTATGAATCGTTAGAAAACAAAACCACTACATCATGTCTATTCCTTGATCTTAGAAAAGCGTTTGATTGCATGAACCATTCGATATTAAAAAACAAGCTAATTAATTATGGTATTACAGGCCATGCACTGGAACTGCTCTGCAGCTACCTGAGTGATAGGAAACAAACTGTTCGTGTCGGAAATTATGAATCATCTACTCTCAACGTGTCGGTTGGTGTTCCACAAGGGTCCATTCTAGGCCCTACATTGTTTTTGGTTTATGTAAATGATATTTTCAACTTAAACTTGAAAGGAAAGATCCAACTGTTTGCGGACGATGCTGCATTGTTATATAGTTCTTCGTCATTTGAGCAGCTTCAACATGACATGGAAAATGATATGATCATAATTAGCCGACGGCTGGAAAATAATAGATTGGTATTAAATGTTTCCAAATCTAACTTTCTTATATTTTATTTAAAGCACAAACCTCCTCTAATATTTAATGAGATTAATTTTCAAAATGAATCAATTAAACGTGTCGCCTGCGTCCGATATTTTGGGTTGTTAATTAATTCTCAATTATCCTGGATAAATCATATTAGCGGACTTAAACAGAAAATATCGCCTATTGTTGGAGTCTTAAGACGAGTTGGACGATTTATACCTGATTCTCTTAAATACAATATTTATTATAGTTTTATTCACTCTCATCTATCATATTTAATACAAATTTGGGGTTCCTCAAGCGACACTCATTTAAATGATTTACAAATTTTACAAAACAAGGCCTTGAAAGCATTAAGAAACTTGCCTTTATTAACATCAACTAATATTCTTTATAATAATAAAATTCTTCCAATTCCTTCCATAATTGACTATCAGTACATCATTACAATTTATAAAATTAGACATGGGCTTTTGAAGTATAATGCGGAATTCCAAACGAACATTTCTGCCACTGAAAGAATTACACGCAATTCATTGAATTATCGCCTCCCGAATTATAAATTTAAAACGACCCAAAATAGTATCTTTTATAAAGGTATAAAACTTTTCAACAATCTGAGTAATGAAGATAAAGATAATAAAATTTCGAATCTCAAGCTGAATTTAAAAAAGACTCTATATGAACAATTTATTGCTAATTATAATACTTATCATCACTAACAATATTATTTTAAGTTTATTTTTTATCAAGTTGTAGTATATAGTTGCTATTGTTAATTAATCAAATTATTACGTTGAATATGCAATATGTATGTATGTATTGTGTATGTATATATTATTCTCTTGTTTAAAATTTAAAATTATAGAATATTTTCCTGTATGAAAATTGTAATATTTTTTCCTTGGAAAATAAAAAAAATAAAAAAAAAAAAAAAAATACCAATGAGGATTTTTCAGTTGTTGACAACGCAAAAAATGAGCTCAATCAAATTGTCATAAATTTTTTAGCCGAATTGTGTATATTGGTATTATCCAATAGCACGCTAAATTTTATAATTGCAAACGTTAAAACCTTTATGTAACATTTATTTTTTACCATAAGAAATATTATATATAATAATAACGAACTGACAAATTGTATTGATAAAATTAGCATAATCGAAAGAGTTTAACGAAATTTTCGAAAATGTGGGTTCTACATATAAACGAAGGAAACGAGCTTTTAGAATTGTTCCAGAGCCTAGAGAAATAACTCTGTCGCAAAGATATGAACGAAAATGGGACCCTTCTCTAAACATGTTTATTAATTCTCATGTGCGCAACACATTTATGTATACATATTCCACTGTTAAACACTCTTAGTTATATTTTGTCAACAGAGAAAATCCAGAAAAACTTAATGAAACGAAATCCAAATATGAATATTTACGAACATTTAGAAGATGGCGATTATTTCAGAAATAATGAGTTACTCAATTCATCTGAAAATCTAGTGTTGCAAATTCAATTATATTTTGATGAATTCGAGACTGTCAATCCTCTTGGTGCAAAAAGAGTTATTCACAAAATCGGTGCAATTTATTTCATAATAAGAAATTTACCATCTAATTTTAATAGCAAGCTATGCCATATTCACCTAGCTACACTGTTTTACGCTAATGATTTAAAAGAACTCAATTTTAATGATATTTTATCACCCTTAATTAAAGATTTAAAAATACTTGAAACAACTGGAATTCAATACTCATTAGATGGCATCAATAAAGCTACCGCTAGAGGGACATTAGTCGGTATAAGTGCAGACAACTTGGGTGCAAATCAGTTACACCGTCAAGTAGAAAGTTTTAGCGTTGATTATTTTTGTAAACATTGCTACTGTACGTTTGCTGATATTTAAACTGATTTTAAAGAAGTCAATGATAAAATGCGAACAAAAGTTTCATACGAACAAAACTTAATCGATTTATTTCAGAACAAGCACAAAACAAATGTTCTTGGAATCAAAGATAAATGTATTTTTAATGAATTAAAATATTTTCATATATATGATTCGCCTTCTGTTGACATAATGCACGATATATTGGAAGGTGTAGCCCAAATAGAACTGAACTTATTTTTTACTTTTTTAATAGAACACAAATATGTTAAATCATTAAGAGAAATTAATGATAAAATAAATACCTTCAACTTTGGTTTTTTAGAACGGAAAAACTTACCATCATCCATTATTTTAGACAACACAAATAATTCTATCGGACCGAGAGCTGCACAAACTTGGGCCTTAGTCGTATACACACCTCTAATATTTTATCATATATTTGAAAATAATGATAGTGAATTGTCAGCAAAATGTAAATTCATAGTACTGTTAATAAAATGTATGTCAATTATTCTCTCATTCAAAATAGAAAAAAAATGGGTTACAGAATTGGAAAATCTAATTGTTGAACATCATTCAACTGTTAAAAAGGAATTTCCTAAAAAAAATTTAAAACCTAAGCATCACCACATGATTCACTACCCGAACATAATCAGAAAGATAGGTCCTCTAATAAACATTTGGTGCATGCGATTTGAGAGTAAACACAATCTTTTTAAGATAATGTTAAATACCCAAAAAAATTTTATTAATGTTTGTAAAATGTTGGCTTACAAATACCAAGAACAAATGCCAACAAATTTTGAATTACATGAAGAAATAAAATTTGAAATTGAGGAACAAAGTGATTCCAATAAACCATACATAAATATTATTCAAGCTTGTCTGAATTATGAAACTCCTCTAAGTGATTTCTATTTTTTAAAATATTATAATTGTAACAGCGAATTTAGAGAAGGGCTTTTTATTGTAGAAACAATAACTTCAAACTTGTCAACTTTTAAGAAAATTATAAAGTTGTTTTGTTGTAGGTCAGAATTTTTTGTTTTGTGTTTGAAATATGACACAAAATGTTTTAAAGAAAGCCTTCAAGCTTATGAAATTAATTCACTTGAATGTGATAACTATGAAACAGTTAATATTAAATCCTTAAAATATCAAAATATTTTCAACTTAAACAAAGTTAGCAATAAGTTTTACTTAGTTTCTAAAATAAGATTATCTCATTAATTATATATTAACTGTGATGATTTTAAATAAGATACACTCGTAATAACTATATATCATACCATGCGTGCAATAAAACGATAACTCAAAAATAAACTTTTTCAGAAAAACAGTTTTTCTCTAAAATTTTTAGTGCTCATAGTAAAATTAATTTTTAAAGCAAAATAATTCCTGCAGTGGCACTATTCTGGTAATTCCCTGGGAATAGGGAATTGGGGAAAGATTTTATATGAAATTATTATTTTAAAAAATTTTTTTCTGGCATACTGAGGTAAAAATCTAGTGGTAGTTTTTTTGAAAACAAAATAAAATTGGGAATAATTTTCCCTGCCAATTTAGATATGGAAAAATTATTCCCAATTTATAAATATTTACATCAAACTTTTCTCCTTAGTAGACCGGAAAAAAAAATATTTGAACTGAATTTACATATAAAATCTTTCCCCAATTCCATATTCCCAGGGAATTACCAGAATAGTGCCACACGAGGATCAAAATGAAAAAACTCAATATACAATATAAAATAAAATACTGCCGAATTTCAATCTTTGATTTTTGTTAGTGGAAATGCATACTAAAAAATTAATATATAACACCCAGAAAATTTTAGAAGTCAGTTCATTTGTCAGTCCTATAGTCAGTCCATTTGTTCAATTCATATATTCCATATAACGTTAGTAAAGAAAAGTCAAAGTTCATTTTCTAAAAGAAAACTCACATAAATAAAGTAGTTATTATCCAGTTAAGTGCAAATTGAAAAAATCAATACAAGTTAAAATAAATAATAAAATTTAGAAACGTTACTGATAAAATATTAACCTAGTGTACGAAATTCTAATCAATAATAATTACTTGTAATATCGAACTAAAATTCAATAAAATTGAAAACAAAAGGTTAAACAGTGTACTATCGCCAGTCCAGTTCCAAAACATATAGAAGAGAAGATATGAAAACTGCCACAACACAACCTCATGCGCACCGATTAAATGTTATCGATTAGTTAACTTCGCATGGAAAAGCGAACAGTAGAATGAAGAAGTGTCCTTGCGGCATACTAGCTCTACTAGCTAAAACTTAACATTTTAATCTATTCTTACTAACCTACGTGCAAAGCACATACAGTTTAACCGAAAACAGACGAGACATTATGTCTCGTCTGTTTTCGGTTAGACTGTATGTGCTTTGCACTTAGGTTAGTAAGAATAGATTAAAATGTTAAGTTTTAGCTAGTAGAGATAATATGCCGCAAGGAAACTTGTTCTTAAACAGCTAATAAATTAATATCGTTTTCAGTGGCACAAAAATCTTGATTCAAATTTTTGGATTTATTATTTTTTGCCAGAGAACACAATTTTGGATTTTTTGTTGACGTTTACTCACACATAAAAAAAATTAAACGTCATGTGAAGTTGTCAAAAAAAACGTCGCGCCATTTATATTTTATTATTATATTTGTGATTGTTTGAGCAAGTTGTGTTTAATAAAATAAAAATTGTTTTATTCAAAGTGTGGTTTTATAAAGATTATTGCGTGTGCACCGAAAACAATCTTACAACAAATAACCTTACAACTTTTGCATTTCATCAGCTGTAAATTATAGTAAATAACTTCAATACGACGCAAGTTATAACGAGATTTAAGTGCGTGATGAAAAGGAGTAAAAAAATAAAGGACAACAATTCAACAAGTGGCGCAGTTTTTGTTGAGTCAAAATTTAACACAGAAACTGACGGCATCGCCTCGCTTGACGACTCAATCACTCCAGAGTATTTATTATCACCGATATTTCAAGGTGGAAAATCCATCGACACCCCTACATCCGCACCAACGAGTGAAGTAATTAACCAATTATCATCATCGACAACAATATCGCCGCAATTTACAATGGCTGGGAATGTTGCATTGGAACGCGATACCCTGTCTACATCAAGGGCCAGGAATTCGTCAACCTCCTCAACATTGCACCCAAATGATTCTGAAAATACACAAATAATAAGGACAAGACCAGCCCAAATTCTCAGACTAAACCAGGAACTTGTGGATTTAGGTCGAGAGAAGTATAAATTAATCTCAAATTATATAAAAGAAAAAGCGGAACGGCAGAAAATTCAAGATATAAAACAAGAGGAAAGGCATAAGGAGAAGGAGGCAAGGCATTTGGAAAGAGAAAGAAATTTACTGAAGAGGATGAAAGAGAGAGAAGTAGAAAGAAAAGAAAAAGAAAAGCGACATCAGGAAAAACAAAAGCTACAACAAGAAAAATTAAAACTTCTCAAAGAACTAGTTAATTAAAAAAAAAATATATAATGTACATAAATTTATTTGAAATGAACAATTAATATTAAAATTATACATGACAAGCCATGATTTGTTTTTTTTTCTCTTGTTTTTGTCTGACTTTCGCCCTCAAATTTCTTGAGACTCGTGCTACTCTCTGGGTGCGGCCTTTTGTTGGTATTTTCTGGTTTTACTGGTTGTTTAGGTCTTAAGTCTTTCTTTTGTACTTTCATTGTCGAATACAAATTGGCATACATTTTACGGCAAATTGTTTTGTGGCGATATTTACAAATCTGACAATCAAATTTAATTGTCAGTTGTCAAAATTCAATGAGCTCTCTAGAATTAATGAAGAGCCAAAAAATCCGGTCAATCGACGTAGGTTGGGAAACAAAATAAAAAATGTACAGTTCGATTTTTTTCTTGACAGAAAATAAATAAAAAATAAAAAACCAGTGTTGTATAAAAAATTGGTCCATTAAATCTGTTCGTTGTTGTAATTAAAAAAAATCATTATTAAAATACAAACCTATTAAAGTTTATTATTACAATAACAATAGTTCTACGTTGTTTTATTTAATTTACAAGCCATATATATAAGGTGAATTAAATTAGATACTAAACATAGAAATTAGCGAAGTTCCGCACGCTTATAGTGAGCACGAAAACACTCCTATAGTTTCACAATTTTTCAAAGTATTCGTATTACCATAGACACGTTCAAAACTCAGCCAAGCTGTTTGTAAACTCAAATAGTTATCTAAATTTGGGACGTGAATTCCTATACTGTACAATTTTCGAACCGATTCTATATTTCTACCGTTTCGTGTTTTTTAGCGAATTCTTTGTATACTGTTTCAACTTCTATAAGAGATAGTTTACATTCGGCTTGGTAAATCTTTAACATTTTTTTTTTAGAATTTCTGGAGAGATGAAATTAGAAGACAATTTAGTGAATACCTCAAATAAATGCAAATGCATCTCTCTTATACCCTTGACAGACTAGGATTAGCTAAACGCGTTTAATCAATTTTTCGAGTTTATCTCTTAATGTGTCAACTTCGAGATTAACTAAACGAGTATTAAACAAGTTTAGTAATTAAACCGGTTTAGTGCAGAAATCTCTCAATATTTTGAAGTTTATCGCATAAAAATGGGTTTAGCGAGAGCGCCATCTAACAATGAATGTTAAAATTTATAAATAGGACAATGTCATTTAGTACTGTGATACAATGATAGATACCGCTTACTTTTTGAGTTATCCCTTTCGTTTTTTTTGGTCCAATTTAAGTTCAAAATACACAAATGTGTATGTAAATAATGACAGGTTGTAATGCCTACCACATTTTACCGGATCTTAGTTAAATGGGAATTCTTGAAAAAAAACATAAGAAAAAAAAACATAAAGGAAAGGGTTATATCTCTTTTCCTGCCTGCCATCATAATTGTGTGGGTAACGAAAACGTATCATGTCAAAATTTATTTTTGTATCTGTTTTGGTCTAACATACACATTTGTGCATTCCTCTTACAGTAGAGTAGTGCCGGAAAATATACCATGGTATTGTAAATTGCGTTTACTTAAAACATTTTTTTTATTTGTACCACAATAACATTTGTTTAATACCGATTCCGAACAAACATAGCGCTACCGTATTTTATTATTGAAACAGGATTTGCTAAACTTCTAGTGTGTCAACCTCATTGGATTTGTAGTAGATTAACTAAACTAGTTTAACTAAACGCGTTTAGCTAAAACCTAGTCTATCAAGGGTATTACTCATCTAATTTAATTTGAAAATGATTAAGACGCTCTTGAAACAGCTGAGAGTCATTAAGACAGTTAAAGGCATATTTTGATAATATTTCATCCCAGATTTCATCGTTATAAAACGGTTAATTTAGCATATTCGATAGCAATATCCGTGTCAGTCACGAACAGCCCGTCTAAATAATTTTTGCAAACTTTCATATTCCTCGAGGCTTGTTGATAATTTTAGTTCGATTATTATTCATTTTAACCATATTCGCTTTCATTTGATTCGTCAGACATTATTATAAATGAATTATTTAATAAAATATAGCTTATCGTAAATATTATTAAAGAAATTTTTCCACTAGAATGTAGTGTAAGCCAATTTTTTCGTAATTTGTTACTAACATTTTATATTTTTACCAGTATTTGCTTATTATGCTTTATTTTATATTTCAAATATTATTTTTATATAATTCTTTGACTATTTTAACAGGATTACTACTTCAGGAAAAGGGGTCATGGGCTAGAAAAGAAAGAAAAGAAAAAGCTAGAAAAGAAAATTAGAAAAATCTCTAACCGGAGACCAGAAAGGTAAATCAATAAACATTTTAGATAACATATCTTTTTAATTAAATTAAAATTGTTTATATTTTTTGCAATTAAATCGTTTTAAACTCTTAAGAACCGCATACCGAAAAGAACACTACTAATTTAAGTATTGAAACAGCAAACACAGACAATGAAACAGCAACGATAATTTGGCTTAGCCATAACAGTGAGCCTTGGTCAGAAGTTGAACTAAAATGGACATCAGTTTTAAATATTAGAAAACTTGATATTTTAACGCAGGGTGGGAACATATTAAACAAATGGCCTCTTTTCAAAAACAGCCTTGGACATACATTGGTAGTATATTTTGATCTTCAGTTATAACTAGGATTACTAAAAATGTATAAAACGTTTAACAGGTGGAAATTGACTACAACCTCACTTTCTCCCAAAACCAATCGGAACTGTACACCAAATGGCCAAAGTTTACAAGAGACGTCATTGAATATTTTAAAATACATATTAAGGATAAGTCATCGCGCAGCTTGCTCAAAGCCTTGGAAAAAGAAATTGATACCAGTAACTTTGATTTCAATATTTCAATTTAACAGTTTAAAAAGTTTTTCGAATATTTTTGCTTTAAATTATTTTATAATACAAGTCGCATTGTGCGAAACTATATTCCAAACCCGGATCAGATCATACCTTTAAAGTAACAACAAAAATTGATTTTTTTTTTTTATTTTATAATTTCACTGTTTTTTTTTTCGTCGTTCCATGCGAGAGATGATCTTCAATAAATGCTACTTGTAACTAAAAAATTAAATATGTACTACTTTTTGTGGTAATACACTTTGTTATCATTTTTTAGTCCCAAGTACAAATTATTTAAATTTATATTTCCCCAAGCACGATTTGCTAACTATTTTATTAATTGACAGTCAGTTTTCTGAAATTTTAAAATTTTTTATATTTATTTATTTCGGACTCTCAGGACTGCATAATTTTTCTGTCGTTACATTCGGTTTTACAATCATCAATTGTAACTAACAAAAAAAGCAAGTGGAAGCCTAGTATCGTTGATTGCCAGGAGTCAACACTACTTCACTGTTTAAGTGTAAGTCAATACAGAGAAAAAGTGGAGTAATTAAAAAGCAAATTTTTTGATAAAGGTATAACTTTCCAACCAATAATCATTGCAGTAGGACCAGAATTAACTCTTTTAAATACCTTCTATACATATTACAATGGAATATTATATAAATTTTCAAGCTTTTTGAAATGTTTAGATACAACTTTTAAGTTGTTTCATGTTTTGAAATTTACATATCCAATGGAAGGTAAAAGTGTATTTTGCTTCATTGAGAATTTTTTTTATAATTTTTAAACATCCCAAAATTCTAATGTAATAAGTTTTATAAATTTTTTTGGCCAATATTATTTTGAAAGAGTAGTTAAAACTTTTTATTAAGGAGCTCTGAATTTGATCTGAAAACTATAATAAGTTCAATATGAATATGTATATCTGCTTTTTATGTTCATTTACTTTTTGTTCATCAAAAAAATTAATAAACCACTTAAAATTATTCCACGTTATTAAAAAAAATGAACATATTCGCTGCAGGCAAGGAGGGTGCTTTCAATTCTTTGCTAATTTATATTCCTTTAAAAGGCATCTGGATAGAGTCCATAATAGTTTAACAAATGCGTTTGATAAATTATCTGGTAATCTTTGTAGCAATCAAGTTTTTAGTAGTCCATCATGTAGCACTAATGTTTATACAAAACAATCATGGACCAAACTTGACAACATGAATACAAAATGCAGTGATACCAATAACTTAGGGAATGAACAAAATATAATTTTAAGATCAGAAGATTCTGAAATAGAAATATCTGATCCACCTTATATATTCAAAGGACTAAACTTTACCTTAAATCTCCACAATAACAATAATTTTAATAGAAAGAATGTTTCTGAAATAATAAATAAAATAGAATCAGTACAGGAATTAAGCGTAAATTTTATCGATAAAAAATAATCAACAAAATTTATTGCAATTTGCTAGAAAAACGTACGTCCAACATTTTAATTATGTAGGAGTTATACTTTTTCTAGCAGACGTACGTCTCTTCTTATTTCTTTTTCTTGTTTACAAAACATTTTGACGTTTCGATAATTTTTGAGCGTTTGTGGTATTTTGCATTAAAATTTTTCGTGTTATTAATTTTTATTTTAAAAGTGAAGTGTTATACATATTTATTCAATATCGATATATTAAACGTTGTATTTAGATACAATTATAATTATAATAACATAAATAAATAGCGTATACATAGAAAGGATTATCAGTTACTTACGACAGATTAGGCAGTCAACCTATTAAAAATGAGTGTTGTACCTTTGGCGGCATTACACTACGAAAACAGGCATCATATGAGGATATTAAGAAAAAGATTCAGGGATGTGATGAATCCATTTGATGTGCCAGAAAATAGGTAAGAATCAAGAAATGCTGCTCCAGTTTATTTAAGGAATTTAACTAATTCCGGTTTTAGTTTGTTTTTAGGTTTATGGAAATGTATTTGACGATTTGGGGGTACCGAGACCATGCCGTGCATTATTAGATACCGCTTCACAAGCCTCTTTTATAACAGAATCGATGGTCCAAAGATTAGGCTTATCACGAAAGAACTGTAGGACGCTAATAGCAGGAATTGGAGAAGCAACGGGCGGACATTCGCGGGGAATTACATCTGTGCGATTTTCGTCAAGATTCGATGCCAGTCAGCCAATATCACTAAATGCGCTTATTATTCAAAAAATCACATCATCATTGCCAGCTGTCGAGCTTGACCTTAAAAAATATACGATTTAACCAGTATTGAGTTAGCCGACCCAAATTTTTATAAACCCGGCACAATCGATATGTTGCTTGGCGCAGAAATCGTATTTGAACTGTTTGAGGATGGCAATACAAAAATAGGGAATTCAAATCTACGGGCGCATAAAACCAAGTTAGGCTGGGTCATAGGAGGCACATACCAAAGCGATAGCAAAGAATCCGTACAATCGTTTGCTACCACCATCGATATTGACGCTACGTTGCGACGATTTTGGACAATCGAAGAGCTTAAACAAACCAGCAAATTAACCAAAGAAGAAGAAGACTGCGAGGAATGGTTCAGGACGACCACTCGACGTACAAAAGACGGGAATTTTATAACAAAACTCCCATTTCGCGAAACCCCGAAACCTCTGGGATCTACAACCAGCAAGCTCTGTCAAGGCTATTAGCCATGGAAAGACGATTCAAATCAGATCAACAGTTTCGACAACTATACGAGGATTTTTTAAGGGAATACCAAACTCTAGGTCACATGCAGAAAGCCCATAACATTAAAGAAGTCCAACAAGCCTATATCCTGCCACATCATGGAGTATTCAAAGGTAGCAGTACCACAGTACCGTATTTGATGCGTCGGCGAAATCATACCACTGGCGTGTCACCTGCGCTATCAATAGATTAATTTGTATGTCGCACACCTGCGCTAACGAATTAAAACATTTTCACGTCGCAAATCCAGGATTACCTCCTTGCACCGCACACGATGTTTTTGAAGGTTTCGCTTGTAAAGATTTATATTTGATTTTTAATACTTGGTTCAAGAATGGATTCGTAACTGAGACGTGGCTGTCTTCTTGTTTCAAAGTTATTACCAAAAAATTACGAATTTCAATATTAATGAATGTTAGCCATAAAAAAAAGAGTGTGTCTGGCAAAGCTTATGATATATGGCTTTCAATTATTATTCTTCCTTATTGTTACCTAAATTCTAGATTTCGTGATAGCAATATACGTAAAATTCCGGTTTGGAGAATGTTTTCGTGTTTAGTAGAATTATCCCGCATCATAACAAGTTCCGAATTCGATGATTCGTTACTTTCAACCTTAGACTTTTTAATTCATGAATATTTATCTTTTCGAATCCAAATTTTCCCGGAAAACAAGCTAGTTCCTAAACATCACTTTCTAACTCATTATCCCGATCTTGTTAAGCAGTTCGGTCCCATTTCAAAGTTGTGGACATTACGTACCGAAAGTAAACACCAATATTTTAAAAATGCTGTGAATCATGTAAAAAACTTTGTTCATATTGAAAAAACTTTATGCTACTTACACCAGACGTACATGTCTAGTTTATATGGAAAAAGAATTAATCAATCTATACTTCCTTTTAAATTGGTTCGTTTAGAACGTTGTATGTATAACTTTGATATACCCAAAATTTTTAAATATGTTACAAAACGTGTAAAGTATTGTGATTTGCAGTTTTCAGAAAATGATATTGTTGTTATAAGTCTGTCTTGTTCTAAAGTAACAGTTTTAAAAATAATAGATATTTTTCTAAGTGCGAATTACAATACCATACTTTTTTTATAGAAAAACATGCAATATGACATACAATTACGAGCTTATTGTACATATATGAATCTGATACTGAGTTTGAACATTACGGTTTGGTTAATTTAAATGGTTTAAAATTCGGTACTACAGTAAAGGTATACACTTATAAAAAAAGCCACTTTCTTTCGCTTCAGTCGTTTGGTTCAGGTAGTAAATCTATAATTAATTAATTAATTTAATGCTTTCAATATTAATATTTTCCAGATGGTCCCGAAATTATTTAAACTTTGTAATGATCTTAGAAATATCAAAAAGTTGATTTGTTGCGAACCATCTATTAATGAAATTTTGAAATCAGGTAAGACTGTGTAACCATGTGCATATATTTGTGTTTTAAATTTTTTTGTTCATTAGTAAATTGTTTTATTATTACGGTATCCGCGTTTTTGTAAAAAAAAATCGGTGTCAGGTCGCGATTGCATTAAATCGAATTTAGTCAATTTAAAAAATAAATAAATAAAAAAAATCAATAAAAAAAATCTATAGTTTTGCTTTAATATCCTTGTTCTAAGCGGTTTTGTATAATAACAGAACTGATGAGAACAAGGATTACATGAAAACTATAAAACTTTTACGATAATTTTTTTAAATATACTTAGAAGACCAGTTGATTTAAGTTATTTTATGTTAAAATTAATAAATATTTATTTAAAAAATATTAAATAAATTTCATGTAAATTTTCAAATATGTTTTTCATTTAAAGGAAACGAAAACGGCATTCAAGGAAACCTGCTTGTAACAGATTCCGAAGGCTATCAAATTAGTTCTAATGAAGTCTTAGAATTATTAAACGAGACATCTTTGATGATTTTAAAAGATTACGAAATTTGGTTACCACACGACATAATCATTAACAATTTTCTTGATGATTCATCTTCAACTATCAACAAACAGTTGAGTAGCACATCCGGAAAGCTCCAAGAATCAATTCAATCGGTTAATGAAACAAATAATGATTCGCAAATATCAGGTTTTTTGCATATCGACAATAACGTAATAGAAAATAAAATAAACTATTCAAATAATTTACCTAACTTTATTAAATCAATTCTAAATAAAAATGAAAGATTGGGGCCCCAACTAAATATTTTTGTCAGAATTATTGTTATGGAGCTACGCAAACAATGTAACACAATATCAATAACCAAATTTAAACACATTTGCGAAGAAATTGGAACTAAGTATCCTCATAGTTTTTATCGAAAATCGAACACCACCTCAGAACCATTTATATCAACGGACACCACATGGCTAGCTAACATGATGGTTAATCATAATAACTACTTAAACAAAATGAATACGACTGATTTGAAACCAAAAGCGCAGGGACAAAGAAAACGGCCTTCTTCATGTATAAAGTCATCCTGTAAAAACTGGCAGCCGAGTACGTATGGGAACGAAACAGCAGAAACAATAAAACAGAAGCAAAATTGGTTCTTGTCGATGGCTAATAAATTGAACATAACACCCGAGCTGAAAATAGAAATTGATTCAAAAATGTTAGCCTGCTTCGCCGAAATTAGAATTTTTCTAAATAACCAATCTCCAATACCGACTATTCAAGATATCTTTCATAATTGGCCTTTCATTTTTAAAATTACCTGTTTATTCGACCATTTTGAAAAACTAATGGAGAAGAAGATTTGCGATTTTTCAAATAATTTTAATTGCCTTAAGATGAAAATGTTCGAATGTGTTAAAAATTTGAACGGCCAATATAAACAATTTTTTACAAATTTGGAAATAATGACGGATCTTAAATGTTTCGAATTCATTTTTCTTTATTTTAATGAAGATATAACGCATTTTATCAAACATTTCGAATTAAGTTTCCATCATTTTGATTTATTTGAAGTTTTCTAATTAATATTATTCAACAACTTCAGATGGACCAAGAGTTGGATAAAATAACACCACCTGTTACCAGCCCATGGATTGCGGCCGTTCGTAAGTACAATATTTACTATACTGAGCTCTCGTAACTAATCCAAATTATTTTTCAGCTATAACAGAAGACGACAATCATTTTATTTTTCATTTGTTTATTCAAAAACAACTGGTCAATTCGGAAAAAAATAGTTTGGTGGAAGCAGTCGAACAAATGTTTGCACTGTATTACGTGCTTAATATCAAATACGAATCAAATTGTTCATTATCATTAGAATTCACGCAGCGATATTTTTTAATGATAACGCATAAGGCCGTTCGAGGTGGTAAGCGCCATTTAAATCAAATTTCCAAAGTGGATAAATTGATTAAAAAAATTGAAAAATTTTAAAAGGAAATGGTATTAAATTTTTAAACTAAATGCAAAATAATGCCATACTGATAATGCAAAATTAACACTTGCCCTTGTGCATCGATGCATCGAAGTATTGTTTGAATTTATATTATTTGCAACTAATGTTAATTTTAATAAATTTTATTTTACTATAAAAATAACGTACGTACGTTCGTACTAAACAATGTTTTGTGTACATTTTATAATTAACTAAATGAATATTTCTAATAAACGTTGAATTTTATGGCTAGTGTTTTTATTTAATTGTCTTAAATGAGAGTATCCGCTATGTAATAATGTGTAAATGTATGTCAAATTACTCCCAACCAATATGTAAATTTCCATAGATTCTTTACAGAAAATTACATAACGACTTGTGGAATTTTACATATCCACGTGAAAATTCCTTAACAATGCTACTTAAATTTAAGTAATAGAGGATGTAATCTAACATAGTTGAATGATATTTACCCAATACCTGGACGAAACATTTAGTATGGCAACTATTTAAAAGTACATAAACCCTTATTGAATTTTACATAAAAAAAAAAAAAAAATTACATAGTTTATGTGCATTACATACAGTACTTAAAAATTACATACATTTACTAGGCATTTTGTTTTTGAATGAAAATTCAAAATTTAAAATATGCCGCTAAAATCGAAATTAAGCTCCACCCACTTTTTTACCAGAAAAATATTACATAACCTAACTTTTTCAATTCGTCATTTCCGAGTTTTGGCGACAACATTCATAGTAAATCTTAGATAAAATCGGACATTCGTGCTGAAAAAAGTCGGTCATGATTACAGGTAGATGTCAGAAAAAGTTTAAAATTTTTGGATATAAAAATACTTGGGTACTGGATGAAAAGGTAGAACGAAAAGAATATTTTTAATATTAGTCGCCATATTGTTTGTTTTTGAATGGGTTGTTTGTTTGTTTTTAATGTAGTAGATATACATAAAAAATACATAATAAACACATTTTATTATACAATTATTTTTTATTTCACAAAATTAGATTTTTTGAATATTTTAATTAAAAATTTGTTCAAAAAAGTTTAAAAAGACACTCGATCGATTTCGACTTGTTAGGTCATCGTCAGGAGTATCTACTGATTTATAAAAGTAAAAATTTTGTTATATATAGCAGAATAAAGCAAAAAATAAACAAAAGAAGAAGGAACGAAAAATAAGCAATAAAAATTAATCTATTGATCGCGCAGGTGGGCGATTAGTCATCGGCTGAGTAACAAAATTCAAGGTATATTGAAGTACATTTAATTACCCGACGTATTAGTCAAATTATAGAAAAGGGCGGGGTCTATAATTGGTGAGAAACGAATTTCTCTCTGTTCGTTAAGGATATTTTGGTTAAAAAATATTAATTTTCGGATTTCGTAAGACTCTAAAGTATCTAAACGTCTGCATTTAGGTTGAATATGTAATATGTCTGTATGATTTTCTAAAGTTAAATGGTTATGGAAAGTTGATTGATTACAACCAGATAAATGTTCTTTAGCTCTAACTCCAAAATTGCGCCCAGTCTGGCCAATATAGGAGAAACTACAATCATTGCAATTAATCCTATAAACACCAGACTTGGAAAGGCGATCATCTCTAGGTTTATTGTTAAAAATCATTTTCTATATTGGGTTATTATTATAAAAAGCAAAACTAATATTGGTGTAATTTGACACGATGTTGCTAATCCGTTGGCTTGTTTTTCCTATATGCTCTAAGCAACGCCAATTTCCCCGCGTTGGACTATCCGGTGGATAAATACTCGTCAGAGTTTTACGTTTTAGCTTTTTATTCAATAACTTTAATATAGTCCAAGTTGCATAACCGTTATTCGTTGCGATTTGTAGAATTATATTAAGCTCTATGTTATAATTTGAATTAGTCAGAGGGATGTTATTAGTCTATCTATGAGTGAGTGGAAAGCTGACATTTTAATATTATGGGGATGGTTTGAAAAACTAGGGATAACAGCATCTGTATACGTTGGTTTCCAATAAATTTTGAAGTCTAAAGAAGAATTAATCCTGGAAGAAGAGCTATCAATCTACCCCGTTGTAGTTGGAGCAATAACGAGCTGCGTAAAGGGTGTGCTACCAGGAACAACTTATATCTCCATCTTAAACTTGTTCACACTGAGTTAGCGATTCGTTTGCACTATGTTGAGTTCGATTGGCTGGACAAAAAAGTTCGTGCAGAGGTAGCGCAAATTTCACATACTCAATATGTGAAACAAAAAGCAAAACTGGAGGCTCATCCATTTAACCGTAGAGGTAAAGTTGTTCGTCTAGCTTCGAATTTCATCCACGTTTTAAGAACTTGTCCTCAAACGCATTCTGTGATACAGAGATTCAAATGCTGAGCAACGGTATGAACTTTAATAGAGATAAATGTTCTTTTATTTATCTGGTTGCAATCAATCAACTTCCCATAACCATTTAACGTTAGAAAATCATACAGCTAGCTTGAACAATTTAGACATATTACATATACATACAACCTAAAGGCAGACGTTTAGATACCTTAGAATCTTACGAAATTCGAAAATTAATATTTCTTAACCTAAATATCCTTAACGAACAAAAAGAAATTCCTTTCTCACGAATTACAGACCTCGCCCTTTTCTAAAATATGACTAACACGGGTAATTAAATGTACTTCAATATACCTTGAATTTTTTTACTCAGCCGATGACTAATCGCCCACCTGCGCGATCAATAGATTAATTTTTATTGCTTATTTTTCGTCCCTCCTTCTTTTGTTTATTTTTTGCGTTTTTCTGCTATATATAACAAAAATTTTACTTTTACAAATCAGTAGATATTCCTGATGATGACCTAACAAGTCGAAATCGATCGAGTGATTTTTTAAACTCTTTTGAACAAATTTTTTTAATTAAAATATTCAAAAAATCTAATTTTGCGAAATAAAAAACAAGTGTTTAATAAAATGTGTTTATTAAGTGCAAGTGTGTTTCGCCAAGTGCCTACGGCAAATAGTGCAAAAAGTACATAAAAAATAGTTAGTGTAAAAAATAAAATAAAATAATTTTAAAATGGAGAATAACTTGTAACGAATTTCGCTGGTTCTCATGTAATATCAACTGTGTTTTTGGTACTACCCATCATTGGTTGAATGATGACGCGCGTGAGCTTTAGAATGGTATTTGTTATTTGTACTTGTTTGCTTGTATAATAAGTATATATACGTGAGTAATAATGTTTTTAGAATAAATAACATGAATGTATCGAGAGATGTTATCGTATTTGATAGCAATTACTGATAATTATTTGAGAATAAATCATTGAGTTAAAGGTATGTGTGAGAGTCTATGTATAACCGCAGCTTTCATAAACCAATTAAATATTTTGGTAATCAGTTGATGTTTGAGGTCAGTCAACCTAAGCCAATAATCATATTGTGAAAATAAAATAAAGAAAAATTTAACTCTAATTAATAATTAATAAAACTGGTGAGCCGAGCCGGTTAAGTTAAAATATAAAAATTATATAGTATATGAAATTTCCAAATAGTTCGGTAACAAGGGTGTGGTTGAAACTGTAACAATTACGTGTCAGAATTACCGGAATATCTGCTGTGATAATTACGCAATAAGCCTACGCTTTTATCGCAAGCTATTGGAGCGGGTAGACGGGCCCCATTAATTTACTAATAACCATTTCATTAATTGAACGGAATGCATAATTTGGCGGTTAAAATCCAAAAAATATAAATTGTACGGATATTTGGATGAACGGGACGAATGATATACAAGGCCAACCGGAGTTGACGTTTACGCAAAAAATCGCGCGTTATTAATTTTTCTAGTCTTTACTCTTTAGTTTATTATTTAGTGATAATTTAGTGAATAATTCATATTTCTCTATTTCGAATAGTAGTGCTCTTGGTTTAACTTAATTAACTTAAATTCAGTTTTTTTTCTTAATTGTACAGTGAGTGAATTAGTGTGTATGAAAAAAAATATTTTTGCATGTTAAGCTCCGTTTAGCACAAATATAAAACAACCACGCAGAAGAAGAGCTCTTTGGACGCACAGGTGAGTTTTTCCCTCTTATTTTTTTTTCTGTATTTTAAATCAGAAAATGTGTCTTATTATTTCTTTCGGCGAAAAATATTTCACTTCGTTCGATTAGCGTATTCATAGGGAAATATTCTTAATTAGTTTTTTTATTTAACATAAAAGAAGAACGATACATTTACATTTACATATATTTTTATTAACATGTATCATAGCATTAATGATTTATAAATATAGTTTGTTCGATTGATTTAAAAAGAAAAATGCTAAGATAAGTCTTTTTGTTATTTGGGTGATGATGAAAGTCGTGATATGCAAAACTATTGCATCCCGTATATGATTTTGATATTTTTTTTATTAACACGTAAGTTTGTTTTGTTGGATCCTCAAAAACCTAGCGACAAATGAACCTCCCACTTTCTGGCGAAGCTACCCAACCAAGACGTGTTAGTCGCAAGGTGATCCGTAACAAACTACAGCAATGAAAATATTATAATTGAAAATCCTCTCGAAAATTGTAAATGGAGTCCTGGGGATATTCGTTGCCTCATCCACAATTTTTCGGAACATACGACAATGTTCGACCGGTATTCGAAAAAAAAAGTTTGGAACGACATAGTCGGTATATATTATTAAATGTTTTAATTAATGAATTTGTAATCAACAGCTTTTTGTTTTTATATTTCCAGAAGAGATTTCTAAAGTTAGAAACAAAAAAATAAGTGGAGATCAATGTATCGGCAAATGGAAGGATCTCAAGTCGATGTATAAAAAAATTAAGGACCACAAGTGGTAACTCTGTATGGGAGTATTTTGATTTGATGGACGAAATTTTACATAACCGTCCCGAAATAAATCCCCCTGTCACTGAAACAAGTGCGATCAAGCAGGCGTTACAATCAATAACCCCACGGTAACCGCTTTGAAAAGATCGGATGATTTTTATCTGTCTGATATGATAGAGGTAACGCCGCCAATCACGGCACCTTCTGCACTACAAAGAACGCACCAAGCTAGTGAAGATTTGAAAAATAAACGGCATGACGAAAAAATGCAGAGGGCCGATAAGTTTTTTAGTCTTTTGAGAAATTGATAGACATAATTTAATTTTTTTTTAGCATTTATTTAGTATGTACATAAATTGAAATTCAGTATTTATATTTAGTAGTAGTAGAATAACATGTGAAATACGTTGAATTAATATTTAACGAAATTTCTCAAAAACTGACCATATAGTGAAATGAGGTTAGCAGAGATTTACCTTAACTAACACATATAACTTTCTATTTTTGTTTTGTGAATTGGCATCACAATTTGACTCGAAATAAACATATTTAACATTTTTCAAAGGGTGAGACAAACGAAATATAAAGGAAAAGTTTGTTTACCAAACAAAATGTTTTGGTTGGATGTTTCTCTCTTTGAATACTCTGTCAAGTTTATTCGGAAAAATTTGAAGCAGATTAACATAAAGTAGACTTGAGTGAATACTTAAATAGTTAAATAAGTAAATGTTCCAAATTTTATAATTTGAAAGTTCAAATAATTGTTTGCATGTTTTTTCTAAACGAAATTTAGGAACGTGCAACTCTGGATTCAAAAAATTATGACTCCTTCCTAAGCGCGATATTTAATTTCTATTAAGGCTGTTGTGCATGTATTAAAAACCCTGTTAAAAATTAAAATTTTGACAGGAAAATTAATTTTTTTTATTCACTACAAAAAAAAAAAATTTAACGAGCTCTAGACCGTGTATAAATTTTGACAGGATGTTAAAAAAACATAACCTCAGTTTTTTGAAAGTAATAGCTGTGACAACAAGTATAAATTTTTAATAAAAAAAAACTTTTATATAAAAATTTCAATATGGTTAGTCCACCCAGAAAAAAGCAACGGGTAGTTGAAAAACCATACGCCACATGTAAGTTTAAATCATTTATTCAAGTGATATTATAAAATTTATTTCTACTTTTATAAACCTTGTGATTTTTATTAGGGACATACGATGAACGCATCACTTTATTAGAGACGCGGATTAAGTTTGATGAATTATTTACATCAAAAAATGCAAACGTTAGCGCTGGTTGGAGGTAATACTCAATTGAATATGCTTTTTATTTTATATTAATTTTTTGACATTTTGATTGATTTACAGGAAAGTATTGGACGATTGAAAAGGTAAATTGAAAAGTGAAAAACCTACATCCAATGTAAACAGCAGTGGTCTCTATTGATGAAAAAATATAAGGTTGGTACCAATTTTTATTTTTGTTAATTAGAACGGATTAAACATAAAATTATAAATTTACAGTCATTCTTCAAAACAAACACTGGGAAGGGAGCTGGAGATGATGCACCTGAAGGAAAAGAAGCAAAAGAAGATTGGCCATTTTTCAATATAATTCATAAATATGCGAGTTGCAAAGACAACTTCCATCCACTTTTGTTAATGGCCAGTAGCAAAGGATTAATACAAAATAAACCTACGAATACATCAGAAAATCCAACGCCATCCACTTCCTCGCAAGGATATGTCTCGCTACATAGTCCAACACCATCGACGACATCCGAGTCAGAATCCAATTTGAGAAGTTCGACTTCATCGCGAGGCTCTTCCCGAAGTCGTACTGCCAGTAATTCCATAACAACTGAACGCTATTGGGCTAATCGGGAAAAGCGGGACAGAAAAATGGACAGAAAGATTAGTGGCGTGCTAAGCGTATACGGTCAAATGGTTCGACAAGACTATCCGGATATAATTGTAGATACTTTACTGATTTCTTCCGATTCCGAATCAGATTAATGTATTTAGTGACATAAGTTAGTTTTAAGTTTTTATATATATGTAGTTTATAATATTTTTTTTATATAATAGTTTATAATACTTTTTACGCTATTTGCCGTAGGCACTTGGCGAAACACACTTTCACTTAATAAACACATTTTATTAATCAGTTGTTTTATATTTCGCAGAATTAGATTTTTGACTATTTTAATTAAAAAATTCGTTCAAAAAGTTTAAAAAATCACTCGATCGATTTCGACTTGTTAGGTCATCATCAGGAGTATCTACTGATTTGTAAAAGTAAAAATTAGTTATATATAGCAGAATAAAGCAAAAAATAAACAAAAGCAGGAGGGACAAAAAATAAGCAATAAAAAGCAATAAAAATTAATCTATTGATAGCGCAGGTGTGCGATTAGTCATCGGCTGAGTAACAAAATTCAAGGTATATTAAAGTACATTTAATTACCCGACGTATTAGTCAAACTATAGAAAAGAGCGGGGTCTGTAATTGGTGAGAAACGAATTTCTCTCTGTTCGTTAAGGATATTTTGGTTAAGAAATATTGATTTTCGAATTTCAGAATGAAAAAATCCAAAAAAAAAATCGGACCCCAAGTACCTACACCCAAAATTTTCGAGTCCTAGTAGATTCTGGTTGAAATGGGCTTACAACAAAACTATTTCGTTAAATGAATTTTTACATTGATTTTATTGTTTTTGGTTGTCAATCAAAGCATTTTAGACAAAAAACCAAAATAAAAAAATTCGGACCCCAAGTACTTACACCCAAAATTTTCGAGTCCTAGTAGATTCTGGTTGAAATGGGCTTACAACAAAACTATTTCGTTAAATGAATTTTTATATTGATTTTATTGTTTTTGGTTGTGAATCAAACCATATTAGACAAAAATCCATAAAAAAAAAATCAGACCCCAAGTACCTACACCCAAAATTTTCGAGTCCTAGTAGATTCTGGTTGAAATGGGCTTACAACAAAACTATTTCGTTAAATGAATTTTTACATTGATTTTATTGTTTTTGTCTCTAAAGTATCTAAACGTCTGCCTTTAGGTTGTGTATGTAATATGTCTAAATTGTTCAACCTAGCTGATGATTTTCTAAAGTTAAGTGGTTATGGAAAGTTGATTGATTGCAACCAGATAAATGTTCTTTAGCTCTATCTCCAAAATTGCGCCCAGTCTGGCCAATAGAAGAAACTACAATCATTGCAATTAATCCTATAAACACCAGACTTAGAAAGGCGATCAATTTTCTTTATTGTATTATTATTATAAAAAGCAAAACTAATATTGGTGTAATTGGACACGATGTTGCTAATCCGTTGGCTTGTTTTTCCTATATACTCTAAGCGACGCCAATTTTCCCGCGTTGACTATCCGGTGGATAAATACCCGTTAGAGTTTTACGCTTTAGCTTTTTATTCAATAACTTTTATATAGTCCTAGTTGCATATCCGTTATTCGTTGCTATTTGATGTTAAGCTCAGTGATATAATTTGAATTTGACAGAGGGATGTTTATTAGTCTATCTATGAGTGAGTGGAAAGCTGACATGTTAATATTATGGGGATGGTTTGAAGAACTAGGGATAACAGCGTCTGTCGTGGGTTTCCGATAAATTTTGAAGTCTAAAGTAGAATTAATCCTGGTTATTGTTATATCTAGAAAGTTAATACATTTATTTTCTTCTTTTTCTAACGTAAAATCAATGGTGGGATATTGAGAATTTAACCAAGTAAGGAAAGAGTCTAACAGTCTATTAGTTCCATTCCATAGACATAATATGTCATCAACATATCTATACCAAAAGATTATATGACGAAAATAACGATTGTTATTTGATAAGATCATTTGTTCGAAGAAATTCATGAAAATTTCAGCCAACAAAGGTGAAAGAGGGGAGCCCATGGGTAGACCATCAGCGAATTTGAAATATGTATTATCAAAACAGAAATAATTTTGTTTAATACAAGTCTCAAACACTAACTTCAGTTCACGACGTAAGCCCTCACCTACAACATTCCTATCTAAGTAATTACAAACTATTTGGGACAAAGTGTTAATTGGAATAGAAGTGAAAAGACTGGCAACGTCAAACGAAACTAGTTTTGAATTTAATGGAATGTCGATGTCTTGAATTTTGTTAATCAATTCTACCGAGTTTTTAACCGAGTAAGCCGAAACGAAATAGGCATGACAATTGAAAAAAACTATGAAACCCTTACATAGCTTGTAGGCAGGAGCATTGCAATACGCTACTATTGGTCTAATCGGAATGCCTTCCTTATGGATTTTTAAAGGAAACCATAAAGAGTCGGAGCGGATGGATTCATGACAGAGTATTTCCAACCAGTTCCATCAAACAACTTCGGGCATTGGTTGATACACTTACTAACCGAAGTCTTAAAAGACTTAGTTGGATCCCTGCCAAGCACTATTGCCTTGCTTTCTGTAATAAAATCAGAAATTTTATTACCGTAGTCGGCTTTTGTGAGCACGGTAATTGTATTGCCTTTATCCGCTTTACACGCTATCAGGTCATGGTCACGTAGTTTTTTCTTTATCGCACTAATCACTTTGAGGCTAGTATTATTATAAGCAGCAGAAGAAGAATGGTGGAGTAGAAGAGTTATCAATACGTTTCTTTATTTGTAGCGCACACACTGATTTTAATTGGGTTGTCTGGCCATATAAGGCAGTTTCAGCATCTACAGCGAGATTCTCGAATGATCGAAGGTTGATTTTGTTTGGCGTAGAGGCAAAATTCACACCGTTGCTCAGCATTTGAATCTCTGTATGACAGAAAGCGATTGAGGACAAGTTCTTAAAACGTGGACGAAATTCGAAACCAGACGAACCACTATTACCTCTACGGTTAAATGGATAAGCCTTATCCCGCAAAACATCCAGTTTAGCTTTTTGTTTCACATATTGAATATGTGAAATTTCGGCTACCTCCGCACGAACTTTTTTGTCCAGCCAATCGAACCCAACTGAGTGCAAACGAATCGCTAACTCAGTGTGAACAAGTTTAAGATGGAGATATAAGTTGTTCCTGGTAGCATACCCTTTACGCAGCTCGTTATTTCTCCAACTATAACGGGCTAGATTGATAGCTCTCCTTCCCTCAAAAGATTTACTATTGCATTTAATATTAGTATAGTTAGGAAGCAAATTAATTTTTTTTTTTTTTAAATATATATGTACTTAATAAAAAACTTAATAATAAAAAAAAAAAAATTATTTCTGTTTTGATAATACATATTTAAAATTCGCTGATGGTCTACCCATTGGCTCCCCTTTGTCACCTCTGTTGGCTGAAATTTTCATGAATTTCTTCGAACAAATGATCATATCAAATAACAATCCTTATTTTCGCCATATAATCTTTTGGTATAGATATGTTGATAACATACTATGTCTATGGAGTGGAACTGATAGACTGTTAGACTCATTCCTTACTTGGTTAAATTTTCAATATCCCACTATTGATTTTACGTTAGAGAGAGAAGAAAATAAATGTATTAACTTTCTAGATATAACAATAACCAGGATTAATTCTGTTTTAGATTTCAAAATTTATCGGAAAACGTATACAGATGCTGTTATCCCTAGTTCTTCAAACCATCCCCATAATATTAAAATGTCAGCTTTCCACTCACTCATAGATAGACTAATAAACATCCCTTTGACTAATTCAAATTATAACAAAAAGCTTAATATAATTCTACAAATTGCAACGAATAACGGATATGTAACTAGGACTATATTAAAGTTATTGAATAAAAAGCTAAAGCGTAAAACTCTAACGGGTATTTATCCTCCGGATAGTCAACGCGGGAAAATTGGCGTCGCTTAGAGTATATAGGAAAAACAAGCAAACGGATTAGCAACATCGTGTCCAATTATACCAATATTAGTTTTGCTTTTTATAATAATAACACAATAAAGAAAATGATTTTTAACAATAAACCTAGATTTGATCGCCTTTCCAAGTCTGGTGTTTATAGGATTAATTGTAATGATTGTAATTTCTCCTATATTGGCCAGACTGGGCGCAATTTTGGAGTTAGGGCTAAAGAACATTTATCTGGTTGCAATCAATCAACTTTCCATAACCATTTAACTTTACAAAATCATCAGCTAGGTTGAACAATTTAGACATATTACATATACAACCTAAAAGCAGACGTTTAGATATCTTAGAGTCTTACGAAATTCGAAAATCAATATTTTTTAACCAAAATATCCTTAACGAACAGAGAGAAATTCGTTTCTCACCAATTACAGACCCCGCTTTTTTCTATAATTTGTTGACTAATACGTCGGGTACATTTACTTCAAAAAATCTAATTTTGCGAAATAAAAAACAAGTGATTAATAAAATGTGTTTATTAAGTGCAAGTGTGTTTCGCCAAGTGCCTACGGCAAATAGTGCAAAAAGTACATAAAAAATAGTTAGTGTAAAAAATAAAATAAAAAACAAAAACTATAGCAATGAAAATATTATAATTGAAAATCCTGTCGGAAATTGTAAATGGAGTCCTGGGGATATTCGTTGCTTTATCCACAATTTTTCGGAACATACGACAATGTTCGACCGGTATTCGAAAAAAAGTTTGGAACGACATAGTCGGTATATATTATTAAATGTTTTAATTAATGAATTTGTAATCAACAGCTTTTTGTTTTTATATTTCCAGAAGAGATTTCTAAAGTTAGAAACAAAAAAATAAGTGGAGATCAACGTATCGGCAAATGGAAGGGTCTCAAGCCGATGTATAAAAAAAATAAAGACCACAACAATAAAAGTGGTAATTCTCATAGAAGGTGGGAGTATTTTGATTTGATGGACGAAATTTTACATAACCGACCCGAAATAAATCTCCCTGCCACTTGTTCCAGCGATCAAGCAGGCATTACAATCAACAACCCCACGGCAATCGCTTTGACAAGATCGGATGATTTTTATCTATCTGATATGATAGAGGTAACGCCGCCAATTACGGCACCTTCTGCACTGCAAAGAACGCGTCAAGCTAGTGAAGATTTGAAAAATAAATGGCATGACGAAAAAATGCAGAGGGCCGATAAGTTTTTAAGTCTTTTGAGAAATTGATAGACATAATTTAATTTTTTTAGCATTTATTTAGTATGTACATAAATTGAAATTCAGTATTTATATTTAGTAGTAGTAGAATAACTATGTGAAATACGTTGAATTAATATTTAACGAAATTTTTTTAAAAACTGACCACATAGTGAAATGAGGTTAGCAGAGATTTACCTTAACTAACACATATAATTTTCTATTTTTGTTTTGTGAAGTGGCATCACAATTTGACTCGAAATAAACATATTTAACATTTTTCAAAGGGTGAGACAAACGAAATATAAAGGAAAAAGTTGTTTACCAAACAAAATGTTTTGGTTGGGAGTTTCTCTCTTTGAATACTCTGTCAAGTTTATTCGGAAGAATTTGAGTCAGATTAACATAAAGTAGACTGGAGTGAATACTTAAATAGTCAAATAAGTAAATGTTTCACATTTTATAATTTGAAAGTTCAAATAATTGTTTGCATGTTTTTTCTAAACAAAATTTAGCAACCTGCAACTCTGGATTCGAAAAATTATGACTCCTTCCTAAGCGCGATATTTAATTTCTATTAAGTTGTATCATTTATCAATAATTGAATGTTTGGTTATAAAAAACGAAGAAATTTTTTGATCCAAAAACAGCTCCTTAGAAAAAATATGGTTTCATAATTTCCATACCAATTTATTTTCATAATGAACCAAGGAGTCACGCCGTAGCACATTATATTCCCAAACCCGCTCTGAAACTTTCGAAAATACTGGTAACAAAATAAAGTTTTATTGAAATATTGGCTTTATAGAGAATTTTAATTTAAACCATCGCTCTACATTTAATTATCGTTTTTTATCTTCAAATATATAGAGGACAGCCCGAAATACAACACGCTTGATGCCCAAGTCAGTAAGCTACATAACGCTTTGGAAAATTTACTAGGGAAATGGGAAATGGAGTTAGTGTGAAAAATATTTCAAAGTAGATCTATTTAAGATAGTAAAATAATGTTATTGAAAATTTTTTATTGAAAACCCTTTTACAATCAAAAATTACGGAATGGCGCCTTAAACATGTAGGAAGAATATTAATTAGTTTGACACAATAGTTAGTAATTTTTAGACATCTTATGTTTTTTTGTTTTTTAGGATTTTCCGGTTCATTCACATTCATTGAGTTCAAATGAAACGATTACTCGTATTGTTATTAAATCAAACAACCGCTACTGAATTTCAATTTATATGCCGTATTATTATTATTCTGTAGTTTTTATTAAATATTTTAATTATACATATGCCAATTAAACAGGAACGCACAGGAATTTAAAAAATTTGTAAATTCTGAACGGGGTACAAGATTTATTGGTGTATACAACAAAAATGGGTCTCTCGATGATTAGGCGAGAAGATTGTTAATTGAGGCCATCGTACAGGAGTTCGTGGTGCGAGAGAAGAATATGACCGCTCCAGTGCTAAAAAAATTAGTGTAGATATAGCTACTTATTTCCCTGGTGGAAGATAAGGCAACTATTTGTTTATGTTAATTAACTAATATAACTATTATAACTATTTTAAGTGCATGAAAACATAACTAGATCAAAAATTTGAACTATTCCAGTTTCTAACGAAAAATATGAAAATTTTAAGGCGCCTTTATGGTGGCGTTCGTTCGTTCGTTCATTAAAACAATTTTTTTCGTCTCTTGTGAACAAATTCAGAAGAAAAAAAATCGTCGTTTTGGAGCAATATTTCTCTCTCTCTCTGGCACTATATCCCATCAAGGGATTTGGCCGCCTCAAATGAGGTTTCATAATCATATTTTCATTTCGGATTATGAGTGATTAATTCATTGATCCTAAACCAGCCATGAATTTTTTTTCACCGACGGGAATCGAACCCAGGACCTCCGGTCGCTGGAGCAAGCATGCTGACCACTTTGCCACCGGGGCGGCAATATGATTGGTCGAAAAAAATTGTTTGAATGAACGAATGAACGCAACCATAAAGGCGTCTTTACAGCTTTCTTAATTTTGCAGACTGTATATTTTAATTTTTAATTAGGTGCAGGTAACATTTTCTTTGTAAATTTTCACATTTTACGAAAATTTTTACTTTTTCCAATTTTTTTTTTTTTATTTCGTTTATAATAGACAAAACATTTCAATTCAATTTTTCAATGCTAAATTAATTGCAAAATTTAAATTGAAAATTACCTGATTTTCACTATACCCAGTAATCCCATTTTCCCCAAAAATTTAAAAAAAATATATGCAATTTATGTTTAATTAAACTTCTTAATATATTATTTTATTAGGAGCAAGGGAGCAAACAACCATCGGGCAAGTTGTATAATAAATTCCGCAATAGGTTGTACAAATTGAAAAAGGTTGGTCTCTACAAAAATCAGCCGACAAAGCGTTCTTCGATAGAAACATCAGCAATCAACCAAGTATAAAATATAACTTGCTAATTAGCAATTAATAATTTACTAATTTATAATGTTTATTTGTCTTTACATAATTTAGAGTGCATTTCAGAAGATTTCGAAGAAAACAAGAAATGGTTATCATACATGCAAACCACCTCGGGAGATCGTCGAATTGAAATGGAAAGACACTGCTAGAGGGCGCCACAACGAGATAAAAAAAAGCAAATCATTAACGGTAACGACTATCCTTAACAGCTGGCCATTATTAAAATCAGCCACAGCGTTTAGATTGGTAAGTTTATTTAAACAATGTACATATCTTTATTTATTTCAATATCCAATACATACTTCAGATTTAAACTAAAATAATTGAACATCTGTGCTGACATGTTCTACCATCACTTCGATTCGCTTCGATGGTGATAAAAGAATCGAAAATAGTGATCATTTGTATGTTGTACCATTTTCGATAGATACTCTAATGGAACCCAATTTCGAAAAAATGTGTTTAGTTCAAATTTAAAAGATGATGGCGTTACTTGTCAAGCTGTCAAAAAATCAAACAAGAACAATTATAAAATTATAAAGTTTTGTGTTTCCGTGCCATAAATTTCTTATTTTTGAAGAATTCTTCTAAATATAAAAATGTACAATGTTTTTGCAGCAGCAATTAGCACTTCGCATGATACGGAAGAGCATAACCAACATCCACAAATAAGTTATTATGTTGAGAGAAAATATTTGGAGATAGATATGATGTGATGGATTGGATGATAAAAAGTTCGTGAATTGGATTAATTATAAATTATAATGAATTTTAATTTCAATTTTTAGATTTACAGAATCATTTCGGGTAAATAAAAATATATTTATGTATTTAAAGAGCGAACTAGTGCCTCACATTGAACCAGGAAAGCGTGTGACAAAACTCCCACTACAAACAAAATTAGCAGCTGTCCTGAACTTTTTCGCCACTGGTTCATACCAGCGGACTGTCGGAGACGTACTCTTACATCCGATGGATCAGTCTGCCGTATCACGGACTATCAACGAATTTACTCTAATATTGGAAAGATCAATATGCGAAAAATATATTAAATTTCCTGACAGAATTAAAAGGCAACAACACAAACAAGTTTTTTTGAAAAAACCAGCAATCCGGGCGTTATTGGTTGCGTGGATTGCACACACGTTCAGATTATCGCTCCCTCAGTAAACGAAGATATTTTCGTCAATCGAAAGGGCTTCCACTCGATACACGTTCAATTGGTAGGCAAAGTAATTTATTTTTAAATATTATTAAACTAGATTATGTACTTTTATTTTTTAGATTTGCAATTATGATTTAAAAATTATGTCGGTATGTGCCAATTTCCCAGGGTCTTCGCATGATTCCGGAATTTGGGCGGTTTCCCAAGACAGGAAGGTCATGAAGGATTTATACGAAAATGGCGAGCGAAATACATGGCTATTAAGGGATTCGGGATATCCTCTCGAGCCATGGCTTATAACTCCATTTAAATCCCCAACATCAAATCAGCAAAAATATAATTTCTTACATGTTCAGGCACGTAATCCTATAGAACGATGTAATGGGGTGCTCAAAAATACCTTTCGCTGTCTACTAGAGGAACGGGTCCTTCGCTACGAGCCTTTAAAAGTAGTACGGATCATAAACGTGTGCTGTGCATTATTTAACATCTGCCTAGAGCACAAAAACGATTTAGCGTCGCTACCAAACCAACCGGCAATTAGCCATCGGATTTCAGAACATGAATTTGAATTTAATACAACAGAGGATGCGACGGCGTTGCAGATAATAAATGGGCTTCTCAATTCTTTTTAATTAAAATACAGTGAAAAATTTGTTTTAACTGTTTATTTTATTGAATAAAAAAAAAATATCATAGTTTTCCATTTAATTTTTACTAAAAGAAATTTTTACTAAAAAACTAATTAAAAAGGGTTATTTTTTTTAATTATTTTTTAGTAAAAATTTCTTTTCTTTTACTTTTAAGATATTTGCGTTTATAGAGTTCGCTTCTCTCATCAATTCTACAACTATGCTGTGGAATTTTAAATTTTCCACTCCCTGACTTTTAATTTCTTCCAAAATTTTCCTTTGGATTGTTGCTCGCTGTCTCTTTGGTTGTGATTCAATGGTTCTTGCAATCCCCGAAGGCTGGCAGTCAATTTCTGATGGTTCGACGGTGGTAAAATTTGAATTATTCGGTTGTGCTTCGGTTGTGTTCTCATGACCAAAAGCAGCTCCTCCAAAACCAAAAACACAGTCGTTCATCCGTGTTAAAATTATGACTCGCTCCTCGAATGCAGATATAATCGCCTTGGCGGTACCACCGCCTGTTTGGGATTTATCCTTCTTCTCGTTTCGCATTTTTTTTTAAATTTTATTTTTAAGGTCGGCCCAAACCTAAGCAACAATTAATTCGTTTAACTTTTAATACCTAATATACGTGTAAATATATGAACGTACCTTTTTCCACCCTTCTTCGTCTCGGATAGGAGGCCCGTCTGAATTTAAAAGGCACACCAGCTCCTTCCATAGTTCTTGAACAGCTGCTTTTGCGTTTATTGTTATAAATGTTCCCGTGATCATCTCAGAATGATCTTCAAAATATTTCAACATAATCTCGAATTTAGCTTGGGTGGTAATTTTTTTCTGTTTGTCCCTAAAATAAGTCAATTTATTTATATTGTGTTATTTTTATTTTATATGTATATACTTACATCATGAAATGATTTGTTTATATTCGTTTACAATTAGTATTGCACTTATGTATTGCACTTATTTTTATAATTTTATTTTTAGGGCACTTTAAATGGCTTGGACTTCATGTAAAATCTAAAAACTACTGTCAAAAATTTAGTGAGGTTATAACTCATATCATAGAAAAAAATTCTAGTGATATATTATCGAAGAAAGTGATAGTCAAAAATGATCAAACATACCATTTCATCGTAATTTTCGATAATTTGTCGAACATCGAAAATTGTGATGGTAGAACATGTCAGTACTGAATGATACCACAAATACAAAGACAGCAATGTATTATTAAACTATAAATTTAATACCAAACCCAACAAGATTTACGACTTAATTATTAGACAACAATACTAACAGTAGGAGGACCCTAACAAATTAGACCTAAGATTAGTATATAAGCAGCATAATTTTAAGAAAAGTGTATTAGATGTAACAAAAAGGAACTGAAGAGGAAATTAAATTCCTAAAAACAAATAAATATTATCACTCTAAGGAAATTTTACAAGTGTTTTTCATTAAAGCAATTTAAATCAATCAAAAGTGTTGTAGAATATTTCCATAAAAGTACCAATAGCCGTTGCAGGGACAACTGCAAAACCAAATGAGTGGAACGGTTAATCCAATACAGCTCACGTACGTGATGGAATTTAACGTCCCATATGTTTGAAAGGTGAACTAATGGAACTATTACGAAAATGTTTATTTATCCTTAAATTTATTACAGATTTTGTATACTACAGGAATCAATACAAGCTGCAGCAGCTTTGATACATATCCCGCTCGAAATGCCAACAACGTCTAAATTTGGTATTTTAAAAGAGCTAAGTGTAATTTTAAAACCATTTGACAGTCTTAAGACAGAGATGAGTGCCGAAAATAATGTGACCGGTTCTAAAATTATGGTAACAATCGGAGGATTAAAATATTATTGGGTATGTATACCTTAGCTTTTTGGATTTTCTAAGAGATGGCGTAACTTTAATACTAAATATTCTCTTACAATTGCACCTACGGCGTTTTAAAGTGTTGACATTCCACATTAAAATTCAGGCGAACTATTCACATCAACAGCAAAACGAAACGTTCATGGAAGTAAGGTTATGTTGTGCATTTGATGGGATCGGAATTAGAATTTATAGGTTTTAATAATACAATAAAAACAGAAGAAAGTAGGTAGTACAGAGACAATAATGTCAAGCGAAGAAAACATAGTTAAAAAGACTGTTACGACTGTGTTGTCTGTAACAAGACATAATATTCGTTTACGCGTGACATCCCCATATTTTGTTAAGATTTTATGTTTTTACTCGCGGTTTCTTGCGTCTGTGTTGTTGGTGTCTGAACGCGTTCCGTGTGGAGGGATTCTCGTATGTTTTTGTTCGTTTGGTTGGTAGTAAAACAAAAATGGGAGAGAGAGAGAACAATGCGAATCGAGTGTGTGCGTAAAGCAAAACATTCCATAAGAATGTTTTTCTTATATGCCTCTCGTTTATATCAATGCGAATTGATATAAATGAGAAACAGAGAAGAAAGACAATTCTTCTGGAATGTTTTGCGCGTCGTTTGTGCGGTGGGAGAATTTTTTTTTGTTTTGTCAGTCGAGTTTTGATAGTCTGGTGTGAAATATAAAGTTGAGTTTTTGATTAAACATAAAATATATTAAATTATAAGTTTTGAGTTGAGTAATTACTTAAAATGTAAATTCAAACAAAATTATTAACTAAAGTTTAAAAAAAAAAAAAAATCCTTCGTCTTCGTGCATTTACGATAAAATATTAATTTATAATAATAGAATTGTGACGTCAATTTTGTGAAGGTTATGTTTAGCTAATAATGCTGTGCGAGAACTTAATTAATTTTATAGTTAAATTCTAAGTTTATTTTTGGCGTCTGGCCATATTTGTTCATTATTATATTGAAATATTAAATAATAATATACAAAAAAAAAAATACAATACTTTAAAATTTGATATTTTCATTTTTCAAAAAAATATTACTGATTTTCCGTGAACGAATTACAAAAATGTTTGTGTGAATGCATTGTGGCAAAATCGAGCGCCATATTTTGGAATTTTTGCGAGGCAACGCCCAATATATGGGTGGTCAGTTGAGGCCACATAAGTTGTATTTTCGGTTTGAAGCGGACAACGCCCAACAAATTGGCCTACGGTTAACGAGTGGTCAGTTCAGGCCAACTACTTTGTAATTACGGTTTGGCGAGCCAACGCCCAACCGAGACGCTCCGCAACAAGCAGGTGACGCTCCGGCCAGTGGTGAAATACTGTTCCAATCCAACTCACAGTGACGGCCTGTCGAGGCGATAACGGTTTTTCGGCGAGCCAACGCCCAACGTGTTGGTTTTGGAATCAAGGCCCCGCAACGAAACGTGTGGCCAGCCGGCCATTTGTTTAATTTTATTTGGTATCGGGGAAAGGCCCCGCAACGAAACGTGTGGCCAGCCGGCCATTTGTTTAATTTTATTTGGTATCGGGGAAAGGCCCCGCAACGGACGACCGCTCAAGGTCGCACCAACACCGGTGGGGTATCGGCACCAAGGCCGCAACATTAATTTCGTAGTATTTAAGGTACGATTTTTTTTTTTTTTTTATATTTTTTTCTTTTTACTATTCATTTTATTGTATACTTTTTTTTACATTTCTAAATTTAAATTTTAATTTTTTTTGTAATCGAGCGCCGCACAGCGGGTGTGCGCTCGATGCGCATTGTTTCTTTCTCTCTCTCGTTCTCTCTCATCGTTGTGCGGGTGGAGGGGAAGTTGTTTCGCTTCGTTTTTTTTTTGTTTTTATAAAATGAATTATTAAAGTTTTTCGGTGTGGTGTGATGAGGGGGAGAATTCCCTCTGTGTCGGTTTAGTGTTTGCGGTCCCTTGGTGCCCGCATCCAATTCCGTAACCAGGGCTTGGCCCCGTTTGAATCGGATGGATGCGCGCACCAAGGCACCTCTACCGTTATTATTATTATAATTTATTTTTGTTGTTCGGTTCGTTCCTCAGGTTCCGGCCGAAGAATTTCGGCGGAACCCGGTATTATTATTATTTGCGTTTTCTTTTTCTTTTTATTTAAATTTCTGTAATCATCACGGTGTAAGCCAGGAACCATGTAAGCCTCAAACCCCACGACCCTAGCAATTCTCGCTGAGAACTTAGCCGGCAAAATATCACCGTGGAGGCCTCTGCATGTGTTTAAGTGAAATCTGCAGGTTGGCAGTAGCCAGCCTGTAACAGTGGCGCCCAAAACGTTTCGCGAATTTTAATTTTTTTGATTTTTTTTATGATTTGTAGCTTCACTCCCTTTGGCGTGCGTGTCCAGCGCCGAAACCAGTGTTCTGCTCTGTTTGACTTCGCCTGGACGCGCACACCAAAGCCAGTCTCCCGGTTGACATTCCCCCTCTGCGATCGCAACCAGCACGGGCTGTTTGATTGCGCGTAGATGGGGGTGTCATACCCCTATTCTTCGGACATCCGATTTCCGAGCTCTTTCCCATTTCCACTATGTGGTGTTCGATTGTGGTGGAGCTCGGATGTCATTTGTCTGGAGTTTAGCATAGCTTCATTTCTTCCCTTCCCCGAAATTTCTCGACCGAAATTTGAGGAACGAAACATAACCTTATTATTATTATTATTATTATTTTTATTTTTTTTATTATTTAGCTGACATGGAGTGGGGTTTCCACTCTCATCATACCATCCGTTTCGTATTTTTGATTTAAATTGATTTTTGATATATTTATTTTGATTGATCTTTTTTGATTGATGTTTCTGATATCTTCGATTTTATTTGATTTTGTTATGTTTGATTTTTGATATTTCGAGACATATTGATTTTTTGATTTTTTTTTTATCGATCTATGGGTTGTATCCTAACCCACGGTTAATTATTACTTTGAGTTTCTTTTTATATCGTTTTCATTTGGAAATTATTATTCTATCTATATACCACTGGGTGTGTTGGTAGTTTTGGGTTTTTCTATATATTATTATTTTTGATTTTTCGTATCGTTTTCTTTTGAATTTATCCTGCCTGCATACCATTGGGTGTGTTGGTAGTTTTGGTATTTGTTACTATATTTTATTATTTTCGGTTTTCGTATCATTTCAAATTTCAACGAGCCCCTCCAAATTAGGTTCTCATCGAAAAGCGCCACTTTGGGGGGTATCTCGTTCAATCCGTGGTTAAACAATCGTGGGAGTACGGGCCCCACAAACTACTACAAGGTATCCATTCCTTTCTTCGTTTATTATTATCTTAGTTGTATTTTCTGTTGCCACTTTGCCTTCTTATTTGGGTGTGTTGGTAGCTTCATTATCTACGTTATTATTATTATTAAATCTTATTTATTATTATTTTGGTATGAACCGAAATCCGTGGGATACGCCAGAAAGACCTCAAAGACGTACAGTGTGGGATAACTCGGACGTAGAACCTCGTATCCAACGTATTTTGCCGTGGGATCGAGTGGAAGATAACCGAGCTCAAATTCGAACTAGCTCTTATCCAACGCATGGGGTATCTTTCTGGTTACTCATCGTGATTTAAGTCATACTTTAAATTATTATTGTATTTAAAATTTCAACGAGCCCCTCCAAATTAGGTTCTCATCGAAAAGCGCCACTTTGGAGGGTATCTCGTCGTAGCCGGGTTAAGCAATCGTGGGAATCCGGGCCCCACAAAACACTATAAGGTAACCATTCCTCTTATCATTATTTAAATTTTTTTACGTTTTATTATCTAGTTATAGTGGGTGTGGAAATATAGTTATAAATTCACTTTACTCTGAAACCTTCAGTTTCGAGTAAAGTCATTTTGAAATAAAATAATTTTGTATCCTTAATAAATTAATAAAGATCACGTCAATTCTTTTCTTGCCGAGTTAAACCGAGCGAACTTATTCCCTTATCCCTACTCAAATCAAAATGGACGTCACCCTTTTGGAACCAGAGGAGTTGGAAGTAGAGTGTCTCCTTCGTGATATTCGTTTCGACACGCCAGATGCCCAGCATCAACTCGAGGAAGCGATCCGAAGTGAGCAGGCTGAGGCAAAGCCAATACCATCCAGAATGCATACGAGTGCGGCAAAGAGGCCAGATATTGAAATTAACGCGTGTCAACGCAAACTGAAAATTTTAAAGGAGTCGATCACGCAATTGGACAAACAAACCGAGGATCCAGTTGTAACGGCGCGGCGATACCACTCTCGTTTGCTGCATTTGTCCGGTCGATTAAGTCGAGCTCTAACCTCTCCAAAATACCAGGATTTCGCACGGCAGGTTCTTAAAGCATGTGAGGATTTACAGACGAGTCTCCAAATCTATCTACAAGATCACGATAAGCTGAATGAGTCCATCGAAAGCGCTAAGGGCATTCACCTTGAAATGGATATGCTCCGTTCAGATAATCCCCAGGGCAGTGGAAGTGATGGGATTCAAGTGCAAAACCTTGGTGATGAGGCAGACGAATCGGAAAACCCATACCACACGGAGCGCAGATACACGTTAGAGGAATTGCTGGATCAGGTTCAGGCGAGAAGTCTCGCGGCTTCACAATCAAATGCGCAGACAGTCCTGTTGGAATCCATGATTCAAAAATTCGAAACCGTATCGCAGCAATTAGTAAATTTGAACCAGCGACAAACCGCCTTCCAAACGCAGCTGGACGGAAATAACCAGTCAAACCAAGCTACGCCAACTCCGATTGCACAAGAACGGATTCCTTCCGCTTCCACCAGTTCACCATCCCCACCGAAATTTATCGATCGACGTTTATTGTCGGGAAGTGGGCTAAGTTACACCGGATCTCCCTCGGGCATCAACATAGACATGTTTTTATTTCAAGTTGACACCATCGCGTCGTCTAGGGGATTGTCCGACCAGATCTTGCTATTGGAGTTACACACCATCTTGAAAGACATAGCGTTGCAGTGGTACTGGACATTTCGTAAACACAACCCGCACGCGACCTGGTCAGAACTACGAAGCGGAATTATCGAGCGCTTTCAAGATCGTCGCACAAATTACGAAATTCGAAGAATGGTTGAAGCCCGGAAACAACAGCCCAACGAAAGTTTTTTGGATTTTTACAATCATGTTTGGACGCTGACTCTACAATGTCGCACACCGTACTCCGATGAAGAGCTCCTTCAAATTCTCATGAACAATATGAAGCCGACGCTACAATACCACCTAACCGATCGTCAATTTAGCAGCATCAACGAGCTGATCAAAAGCTGTTCGGCTTGGGAGGAGTCTTTCCGGCGGCTCAAAGCTCCGGCGGATCCTGCAATCCATCCACGACGCGTGATCAATGAGTTATCAGGCGGTCCGTATGATGATATTGGAGCATATGACTCTTATGAGAATTATCCCTTAACTGAGGTTCTACCCGATAACTCAGTATCCGCAATTCAAACGGGGAGCAGGTATCCGTCGTCAGCGGCGAGACGTCCGGGCGGACAAGTCCCAGCCGACAGTTCTGGGGTAGTTTACAAACAGCATTCGAGTTATGGTAAAAATATCGTGTGCTTCAATTGTTCAGACATGGGACACACATTTATGGATTGTCAATTGGCTCCAGTTGGATTGTTCTGCTACCGATGTGGATTACGAGGTACGATTTCTGCGCGTTGTCGACGTTGTGCTGAGGACCGAAACATGCAATCAAGATTGTCGGAAAACCAGAACAGTGGTTCTTGGAGGACTGGGCCACGAGAATCACCACAACCACAATTGCCACCCAGACTGATGCCGCAACGGACAAGTCCACTCAAACCAATTCAGGAGGACGCAGCGAGCAATACGGACGCGGAACTCCGCTCCCAATCGAACCCGACCCGAAGGTAAACTCGTCTGCCAGTCCTGATTCCTCTCCCGATCCTTCTTCCTTACCAAATTCCCCTTCCCTTCCTGTCGCTCTAAAGTTCTTTTATAATTCTCCGTCGTTAGCTAAGTTAGATCGATTAAAGCGTTCCAAGAAATATTGGAACCACCGCGCTGCAATGAGAAATGACGTAATTTCCTCCGTTTTGTTCTCCGAGGGTAGTGACACTCGGCCTTACGCCCAGGTCTTAATAAATAAGATTCCTTTTAAGGGTCTTCTCGACAGCGGGGCGAGTGTCAGTGTTCTCGGGAATGGAGCGGAGAAAATCTTGTCCAATCCATTCGTAGAGTTTCATAATTTTCCATCCACGATAACTACCGCGAGTGGTCAAGTCCAACGAGTATTTGGTTACATACGAGCTAACGTCGAGTTTAATGGAATTACTCAAACCATGAATTTTTATGTTGTTCCTTCGTTAGAACAACCGCTTTATTTGGGTATCGATTTTTGGAATCGTTTTGGAATTTCCCCAAAAATCTCCGCGTTTAGTAATTCGGACGAATTAGGTGAAACTACCAACACACCCAAATTTCATATTTTAACATCTGATGATCGTCGTAAGTTGGATCTAATCCGCGAATGTTTCCCGAGCAGCGATATTTTAGGTTTGGGCCGCACATCCCTCATCACTCATATGATCGATGTCGGTTCCGCAAAACCAGTCAAACAACGTTTTTATTCCGTATCCCCAGCTATCCAGAAACTCATGTATGCCGAGTTGGATAGGATGTTGTCTTTGGGGGTCATCGAGGAGTCACAAAGTTCCTGGTGTTCACCGGTCACATTGGTGCGTAAGGCCAATGGCAAAGTTCGTTTGTGCTTGGATGCTAGAGAACTGAACAAGGCAACCGTCAAGGATGCGTATCCGCTGCCCATAATCAACGGATTGTTGGGTCGTTTGGGACACACCCGATTCATTTCGGCGATTGATTTGAAGGATGCCTTTTGGCAGATCCCACTCGACCCAGCATCCCGCGATAAAACAGCGTTTACGGTTCCTGGACGGCCCTTGTATCAGTTCAAGGTGATGCCGTTTGGCTTATGCAACGCCCCACAGACGCTTTGTCGCTTAATGCACCGCGTGATCCCGTACCAACTGCACGATAAGGTCTTTGTGTACCTCGATGACCTTCTGGTCACATCCTCCACTCTGGCCGAACACTTCGAGTTGTTACAACAGGTTGCTGGATATCTGTCGGATGCTGGTTTAACAATTAATTTGACCAAAAGTAAGTTTGTGTTGAAAGAAGTAGACTATTTAGGTTATATTGTGGGTGATGGTTGCCTCCGTACAAACCCAGATAAATGTAAAGCTATTCTGGAGTACCCTATTCCGAAAACAACGAAACAGATTAGACGTTTTCTGGGAATGTGCGGATGGTACCGTCGCTTCATTCCAAATTTCGCCTCCTTAGCTTCTTCTCTCACCGATCTTACTGGTAAAAATACTAAAGTATGTTGGTCTGCAGCTGCTGATTCTTCTTTTAACGCTCTCAAAACCGCCTTGTCAACTGCCCCAGTTTTGACGCATCCTGATTATACAAAGCCCTTTTTTATTCAGTGCGATGCCAGTGCCGTTGGGGTCGGTAGTGTCTTATTTCAGGTGGACGCCGAGGGGGTGGAGCGGCCCATTGAGTTTTATTCCCATAAGCTCAATGCGGCGCAGCGAAACTACTCGGTGACCGAGCTGGAATGCTACGCTGCCGTCCTCAGCGTGCGAAAATTCCGTCCTTACGTGGAAGGCTATCCGTTCGTCATTTATACCGACCATTCCAGTTTACGCTGGCTAATGAGTCAAAAAGACCTCTCCGGACGTTTGGCGAGATGGAGTCTTAAACTCCAAGCGCTGGATTTTCAGATTGGATACCGAAAAGGTTCAGTTAACGTTGTACCTGATGCGTTGTCTCGAGCTTTTCCGGATGAATCCGCTCCTTGTGCGGATGATTCTGAAAGTAAGAGCACGCCTGATCCTGGTGCCCAATTTGAAGATCCAGTCTTGTCGAGTAAAAATATCGACCCTTCCGTGAATGCGTTAATACCTTCTTCAGTCCCCATTCTGCACGTTGATCAAAATTCGGTTGCGTTCCAAGATCCAGATTACGTCGATCAGATCGCGAAAATTCGTTCATTAAAAGATTGTTCGCACAACTACAAGATTCAAGATGATAAACTATTAATATCCCCTTCGTTTGGTTTTAAATACACGGATACTGACCTCTCGAACTGGAAATTAGTTATTCCGAATAGCTTGACCCAATCACTAATCGAACAGGCTCACGTACCTCCCACTTCAGCACATTTAGGCGGCAGCAAAACTCTCGAGCGCCTTCAGCGTCAATTTTACTGGCCTCAAATGGCAAAACAGGTTAAACAATACGTTGCTAGCTGCACTAATTGTAAAATGAACAAAGCTGTTAATTTCTCTACACAACCAGCCATGGGAGCTCAGGTCACGTCAACTCGCCCGTTCCAAAAATTGTATGTTGATTTTTTGGGTCCGTATCCACGTTCGAAACTCGGAAATACCTGTATTGTTATCGTTCTGGATCATTATTCGAAATTTGTAGTTGTCAAACCCTTACGCGAAGCATCTGCCTCTTTATTGTGTCGATTTTTGGAAAATGAGGTATTCCTTTTATTTTCCGTTCCCGAAATTATTACCTCCGATAATGGGAAGCAGTTCACCTCGAATTTATTTAAAGACCTGTTAGTTAAATACGGTGTAACCCATTTACGTACGCCGGTGTACTCGCCCCAAAGCAACGCCTCCGAGCGTGTTAATAGAACGTTGATTGCTAGCATTCGATCATATTTGAGCGATCACGATCATAATCAGTGGGACAAAAATTTGCAAGAAATTGCGGCTGCTTTACGTAATGCCATACACGATTCGATACATTACTCCCCTCATTATGTCGTGTTCGGTCAACATATGTCGATGCATGGTTCGGATCACTCATTGCGACGGTTACTCGATGAACATGATCCCAGCGAAGTCCAGGTATGGGCTAAGCCAGATCGAGTAAACCTCCTAAAAGATCGTATAATTCATTACTTACGCGTAGCACACGAAAAGGGGGCTCAACATTACAATTTACGTAGTACTAAGCGCACTTTTCGAGTCGGACAACCCGTTTTCATACGATCGTTTGCTTTGAGCGATGCGTCGAATAAATTTTCCGCCAAATTGGCAAGCAAATTCAAACCCGCGGTAATTTCCGGTAAAGTAGGTCAGGTAGCATACACCATCGAAGATTTGAGTGGCAAAAACTTAGGTACTTACCATATTAAAGACATTCGTGTCTAATCATATCGCCTACCTCATTTGTTTAAATCGTTTGTTATCTCGTTCCCATTGTTTGTTTTAGGCCCGGCTTATGAGACATCTCAGGGTGTGGGACGTTCCCACGTTTGTTACGACTGTGTTGTCTGTAACAAGACATAATATTCGTTTACGCGTGACATCCCCATATTTTGTTAAGATTTTATGTTTTTACTCGCGGTTTCTTGCGTCTGTGTTGTTGGTGTCTGAACGCGTTCCGTGTGGAGGGATTCTCGTATGTTTTTGTTCGTTTGGTTGGTAGTAAAACAAAAATGGGAGAGAGAGAGAACAATGCGAATCGAGTGTGTGCGTAAAGCAAAACATTCCATAAGAATGTTTTTCTTATATGCCTCTCGTTTATATCAATGCGAATTGATATAAATGAGAAACAGAGAAGAAAGACAATTCTTCTGGAATGTTTTGCGCGTCGTTTGTGCGGTGGGAGAATTTTTTTTTGTTTTGTCAGTCGAGTTTTGATAGTCTGGTGTGAAATATAAAGTTGAGTTTTTGATTAAACATAAAATATATTAAATTATAAGTTTTGAGTTGAGTAATTACTTAAAATGTAAATTCAAACAAAATTATTAACTAAAGTTTAAAAAAAAAAAAAAATCCTTCGTCTTCGTGCATTTACGATAAAATATTAATTTATAATAATAGAATTGTGACGTCAATTTTGTGAAGGTTATGTTTAGCTAATAATGCTGTGCGAGAACTTAATTAATTTTATAGTTAAATTCTAAGTTTATTTTTGGCGTCTGGCCATATTTGTTCATTATTATATTGAAATATTAAATAATAATATACAAAAAAAAAAATACAATACTTTAAAATTTGATATTTTCATTTTTCAAAAAAATATTACTGATTTTCCGTGAACGAATTACAAAAATGTTTGTGTGAATGCATTGTGGCAAAATCGAGCGCCATATTTTGGAATTTTTGCGAGGCAACGCCCAATATATGGGTGGTCAGTTGAGGCCACATAAGTTGTATTTTCGGTTTGAAGCGGACAACGCCCAACAAATTGGCCTACGGTTAACGAGTGGTCAGTTCAGGCCAACTACTTTGTAATTACGGTTTGGCGAGCCAACGCCCAACCGAGACGCTCCGCAACAAGCAGGTGACGCTCCGGCCAGTGGTGAAATACTGTTCCAATCCAACTCACAGTGACGGCCTGTCGAGGCGATAACGGTTTTTCGGCGAGCCAACGCCCAACGTGTTGGTTTTGGAATCAAGGCCCCGCAACGAAACGTGTGGCCAGCCGGCCATTTGTTTAATTTTATTTGGTATCGGGGAAAGGCCCCGCAACGAAACGTGTGGCCAGCCGGCCATTTGTTTAATTTTATTTGGTATCGGGGAAAGGCCCCGCAACGGACGACCGCTCAAGGTCGCACCAACACCGGTGGGGTATCGGCACCAAGGCCGCAACATTAATTTCGTAGTATTTAAGGTACGATTTTTTTTTTTTTTTTATATTTTTTTCTTTTTACTATTCATTTTATTGTATACTTTTTTTTACATTTCTAAATTTAAATTTTAATTTTTTTGTAATCGAGCGCCGCACAGCGGGTGTGCGCTCGATGCGCATTGTTTCTTTCTCTCTCTCGTTCTCTCTCATCGTTGTGCGGGTGGAGGGGAAGTTGTTTCGCTTCGTTTTTTTTTGTTTTGTTTTTATAAAATGAATTATTAAAGTTTTTCGGTGTGGTGTGATGAGGGGGAGAATTCCCTCTGTGTCGGTTTAGTGTTTGCGGTCCCTTGGTGCCCGCATCCAATTCCGTAACCAGGGCTTGGCCCCGTTTGAATCGGATGGATGCGCGCACCAAGGCACCTCTACCGTTATTATTATTATAATTTATTTTTGTTGTTCGGTTCGTTCCTCAGGTTCCGGCCGAAGAATTTCGGCGGAACCCGGTATTATTATTATTTGCGTTTTCTTTTTCTTTTTATTTAAATTTCTGTAATCATCACGGTGTAAGCCAGGAACCATGTAAGCCTCAAACCCCACGACCCTAGCAATTCTCGCTGAGAACTTAGCCGGCAAAATATCACCGTGGAGGCCTCTGCATGTGTTTAAGTGAAATCTGCAGGTTGGCAGTAGCCAGCCTGTAACAAGACGATAAACAAAATGCCAAAATTGTTTGTGTTTGATTTATTGCACATACGCAAAACAACGGTTATTGTAACGGGAATACTACATTTGTTCACGTTTTTCTGTCAATTTTCATCTATAATAGTGTAATCCATATAGAAGGAAGTGCGAGCAGCGATTGTTGTGGGGTATTCCACTGGAGTACCAATTAAATAAATAGCCACAATGTACAACTGACATAAGAATTCGGTACTCTGCCAAATCAAAAAATCAAAGTATCAAAAATGTTAAAGGAAGGAATAGAATCAAAATATTAAAGCGAAATCCACAGGAAAGCCTCAAGTGCGTTCAAAACGACCTAAATAACCTCCGCCAAACCGGCCAAATCAGCCTAACTACTGTTCGAAGACGGGTTCGTGAAGCTAACGTTAAGGCATATGTAATAAAAAAGAAGCCGTTTATAAACGCACGTAATAAAGAAAAATGACTTAATGAAAATATTTCAATCGGAAAGCACACAATTTCATATCCTTTATAGCAAAATGAAACAACTTTATTTAGAAATTTTAAAAAATTATATAAAATTAGAATTTCTTGAGATCGACGTTGAGTTTAAAAATCATAGTTTATAACTATCAACAACCAGCATGGATTTTCGGATTCATTTCGACCAATTTCAGAAATCCCAACACATTGGTCAGGCTCAGGAGGATATTGAATCGCTCAAACACACAAATAAAAAAATGTTTTAGGTTTAACAACAGTAAACTAGAATTACTTAAATACCTTGATATTAACTAGATTGTTTCTGGAGGATTGAGTACTTTTATGCCGTTAGTACAAAATTTATACAGGATGATGCTGTAATATTCTGAACCAATTAAAAATTTCATAAACTGTTTTCGGTGATCAGGAATATCAGGAACTTTGTACTTATATGCAGAAATCCTGTGCTTTACGGCATAGTACAGTAGTGACTGCACGGAACTTGTCAAGCTAAAATTTGGTTAAAACGACCCTTCAGAATAGTTTAAACATTACGTCAGTTGAAAACTTAATTAATCCAAAGAAGCACTTATATTTAAAAAAAAAAAGTTGTTGGAAACCATCTGATTCGGATGATTCGGATAAATTGAATAAATTCTAGATCTTCAGAAGTTCAAGTAATGTGTTACGACTGTGCGGTCATAAAAATTTTTACTTTATATCCCCTGTTATGATTGTACGGTGATCACCATTTTTTCTTATATACCCTTTGTCTTGTTCCATGTTAATCGGTTGGGTTCGTGTCTTTGCTTCACACTATCGGTTGATTGCTGTTGACTGAACGCACTTCGTGGTGTTTTGGGTTTTTGTGCACCCTTTTGTGGGATGGCACGACGGAGAAAAAGATGATAGAGCGAGACCAATGTACATCGGGTGTGTGTGCGGAGCATTGCTCTCTAGAGGAATATTTTTTGTTATATGTTTCTCGTTTGCATCAATGTAAATTGATACAAACGAAAAACAAAGAAGAAAAGATTCTTCTAGAACGTTTTGGCGTTGTTTTGGTGCGATAATTTTTTTTTTGCTTGTTGGATTAGTCTCGTTTTGAATTTAAAAAATATAAGAGGTCGAGTCCATTTTGATTGTGTAAAGTCGATTTTTTGTTTTGTAGTCGACTGGGGATAAAAATTGTTGCTGACGGCATAAAAAATAAAAAAAAAACATTTAATTGAGATTGATGTAAAAAATTACGTTTATAAATTAATATTGTTATGATAAAAAACTTAAAAGTAAAAATTAGTTAACAATTAATATTGTTATGGTGGTAAATTAAATAAAAATATATATGTAATATGTATAGATAAACTAAGGTGTATAGAAGTTATGAAATGCGTTTTTTTTACATAACCATTTTGTTTTGAGTTACGATGTATACGTTAGTTCATCGATAGTGAATTTTAGACAATTAATATACAGAAATGAAATTATTCTTGATATATGAGTATTCCCGAAAATCAACGGGATTAACAGTGGGTCATTATAAATTTTTTGTTGTTGAATTAATTTTCGGAAAGAAGAAAAATCTTTCGCGGATTATGGGATAACCCTAAAGTTTGGCAGTACATATTTTGTAGAGGCAACGCCCAAAATTACAGGGTGGACAACCACGAGGCCATTTCCGTTTTATTTGGTATAACGACGAAAGTGCCGCCACAAGTGCGAAGACACCGCAACTTTGTTTACGGGTGGCCATTGTATCTTCGAGGCCATTGTATCTTCTATGGTTTTTCGGCGGGACAACGCCTGACATTTTTTTGATTAACGGCAGAACCCAACAAAAAAATATATATATTTACAGTTAAGGCGAACCAACGCCCAACGAGGTTAGCGGGTAAGGCGAAGAACGCACAACGGTACCGGTGGCCAACCGGCTATCCGTTTATTCAACGGTTTAGGCGAGCGAACGCCCAACGTATTTTGGGTGGCCAGTTGAGCTGACTGCGCTTTATACGGATCCGGCGGCCAGTTGAGGCCAGCCGTGATAGTTTTGTTCGGCGGCCAACCAAGGCAATCCAGGTATCGGTGAAAGGCACCGCCACGGTCCGGGGCGGCGACCCTGTGGCATGACGACCACCCAAGCTCGCAACAAAATTTTTGTTTTGGTTAGAATTCAGGTACGATTTTTTGATTTCATTTTATTTTAAATTTTTTCTACTTTTAAATTTTTTTTTTTATTTACATATACATATGTATAACATATTGTAATCGAGCGCCGAATAACGGTTGCATGTCGCGCGAGTTACGTCCGGTGGTCCCACCGTCCTCAACAACAAGTCAACAACCCACAGCAACAACAACACCAATCAAATAAATATCATATAACGTTTTGTCTACGGAATATTATTAAATTATAATTCGATAAATCGCACTTCATGCGATTTCATTTAAATTCAATTTTATTTGTTATCATAATATTTTGTCTTCAAAATATTAATCTTATTTTATTTTTTATAAAATTGCACTTCATGCGTTTTAATAATTCAAAGAATAATAAGAATAATGTTTGATCGTAATGAACACTTGGTTCATTACTCTTTATCTGTTTTCCTTTGCATTGGGAAAATATTAAAAGTTAGAATAGTTGTAACCACCGTAGTGTACACATCAAAATTAGTAAATAAATAATTTGTCGTATATATATAATATATTTGTCATATATATATAATTTGTAAAGTTGTAAAAAGTGTTGTTAAAATTAAAAGTGAATATTAAATAAACGTAATTGGCGCAGCCGGTAGGATAATCTTTTTAAAGATTACCCGCTACGCATAAACACAGTGAAATCATATCCAAAGTGCAACAAGTGAATAATTGTGAATAAAACAATTAGTATCGAGGGAACATCGATATAGAAGTGCTGTTGACCACCGGGTACGAGTATCATCGTGAAATTATGCTGAGCAACCACAGAGTGACCTACGTGATTATCATCTGGTAAGTGATTATTGGTAAAATTCCATTATAAAAAAAAAAATCCTTTACACTATTCTCATTCTCCACGGTTTATGGAGTAACTTTCGCGGTTTACGAAAGAAATTTTTTGTTTAAGTATATTAATTATCCGCGGTTTACGGAATTAACTTATAAATAACTCTACGATTATAGAGTTTCGAAAAGTGTTTTTGTTTTATGTGATAGTGAAATTATATTAATTCAATAGAAATCGACGAAGTCAAAATAGACATAGGAATAAAAAAATTTAATAAATTTACTTAGTAACTTAAAAATAAAAACCACAAAAATGGTAACAGAGGCACAATTGAATACAATCAACGCTCATCTAAAACTACCAGATTGTATAAGAGATCTACCAATCTATCGTGGCAGCAAATCAGGCCTACACGATTTCATAGCAAACGTAGATGAAATATTAGTAGCTTGTGCTGGAGTATTAGGTGAAAACGTAGTACCCACAGCATATTTACGTGCCATTCGGAATAAGATTCAAAATGAAGCCGACAATGTACTATCAATGTACGGCACCCCATTAAATTGGGATACAATTAAAGCGAATTTAAAGAATCATTATTCTGACAAGAGAAATGAGACAAGTCTCATCAAAGATTTGCATTCCTTGTACCAGGGTAATGGTACCATTGAAAATTTCTTCTCTAAAATAATAGAGGTACAATCCTCTTTAATCGTACACATAAAACTGCACGACACAGAAGACGTTAGGAAAGCAAAAGAAAATTTATACACAACTATGTGTTTAAATGCTTTCTTAGCAGGCATCAAAGAACCCCTTGGTTCTATGATACGGGCCAGAAACCCGAACAACCTGCCAGAAGCCTATAATTTATGTATAACGGAGCAAAACATGTTTTACATAAAACATCAACAAACTTATAAAAATCCCCCTACAATAACTTCGAGGAATTTACCTTTAAATACTCAAGCATTTCAAAATCAGCCCCATAGAAATTATTCTAATCAAATAAGGGCACCCGCATATTATGGACAACAACAATACAAACTTAACCCAAACAATAGGCCTCAAATCTGGAACAATTCAAATCAAAATTTTAGGAATCCCCCAATTTTTCCGACAAGACAACCAAAAATAGAACCCATGGACATAACATCGAACCAAAACCAATATAAACAGTATACAATCGACCCTAATAAGCCACAGTACGGTAATAAAAATCCCAATCGATATAATTTCCAACAAACTGTTACACCTAAATTTCAAACTAAGGAACTCTACAATATCGAAGAATTCAACCCTAATTCAGTAGAAGACTACCAACATTCTGATGATATGAACGAGTATGGCCACCAATATAATGACCATGCTAGCCTGGCATATCCTTATGACCCAGATCCCAGTACAATTCCATTACCAGAAGAAATTGATGACCAGGATTTTCGGCCGAACGCCTCGGAAACCCCATTGGATTCTTAAACAACCACACTTGGGAAAATTGCCTCCCATACATATATCTTAAAATAAATAACAAACCCCTAAAATTCCTGATCGACACAGGATCAGACAAATCCTTCATAAATCCAAAATTCATTAATAAATCTCAAACCATAAAAATTAAACCAATAACTATAACTACGGTATTCAAAAAACACAAAATTTCTGAGTCTATAATCATTAAAGGAATGGCCGAATTCAAAACAAATTCACCCTTAGAATTTTATTTATTTAAATTCCATGACTTTTTTGATGGTCTTATAGGCCTAAATATCATGAAGACACTAAAAATCAAATTGGACATACCTAATTTTCAATTAGAAACACCACATGTTCGCATGTCAATGTTCACAACCCCAAAATTTATTACACCTATCTTCAAAATTCAGGGTAGATCAAAGAAACTAATAGAAATCCCTGTAGACATAGCAGACGGAGAATTTTACATAAAACCTATCACAGTCCAAGAACAACTGATAATTCCAGAAGGAATATATAAATCACTCAATCATATTTCAACCATGGAAATTATAAATTTCTCTAATCTAGAGCAAACTTTTCTATTTGAAAAACCCCTCGAAACCTTATCGTTAAACGAATACCAATTAAACACCAATTATTTAAATAATGTAGAGTCAGAAGATGTCACTCATACTGACATCATGAAATTAATCAGATCCGATCATCTCAATCTAGAGGAAAAATTAGCACTAACAAAAATTTGTGAGAAATATTCAAATATATTTCAACAAGAACATAATCCCTTGTCGTTCACAAACCAAATAAAACACGACATAATGCTAGATAATTCTAAGCCAATACACACAAAAAGTTATAGATATCCATACGTACACAAAGAAGAAGTACGCAATCAAATCTCTAAGATGTTAGAGCAAGGTATAATTCGACCCAGTTTTTCACCTTGGTCTTCTCCCATATGGATAGTACCCAAAAAGCAAGACGCAAGCCAAAAGGTCAAATGGCGACTTGTAATAGACTATCGAAAGCTCAACGAAGTTACTATTGGTGATCGTTACCCAATACCAAATATCACAGACATTCTGGATAAATTAGGCAAATGCCAATATTTTACCACCTTAGATCTTGCAAGTGGGTTTCACCAAATAGAAGTGAACCCTCGAGATATCGAAAAAACAGCTTTTACTGTAGATTTCGGGCATTACGAATTTATTCGAATGCCTTTTGGCTTAAAAAACGCCCCTTCTACCTTCCAAAGGGTAATGGACAATGTCCTTGGAGAGCTACAAGGTAACAGCTGCTTGTGTTATATGGATGACATTATTGTCTATTCGACTTCGCTTCAAGAACATATAACAAATTTAGAACATGTATTTAAACGCTTGGCTAAAGCCAACCTGAAAGTACAATTAGACAAGTCCGAATTCTTAAAAAGGGATGTGGCATTTCTTGGTCATATAGTGACCCCAAACGGAGTGAAACCAAACCCAGAAAAGATAGTTGCAATTCAGAATTTTCCAATACCGAAAACTGAAAAGCAGATTAAATCTTTCCTTGGTCTCTTAGGATATTACAGGAAATTTATAAATAATTTCTCTGAAATAACTAAACCATTAACAGCCTGCCTAAGGAAAGATTGTAAGATCATATTAACGGACCAGTACATTCAATGTTTCGAAAAATGTAAAAAACTTCTCTGTGAAGAACCAATATTACAGTATCCCGATTTCGAAAGACCATTTTTAGTTACCACAGACGCTAGTAATGTAGCAATTGGTGGTATATTATCCCAAGGGCCAATCGGGAGTGATCTCCCTATATGTTATGCATCACGGACACTAACAAAAACCGAAGAAAATTATTCCACGATAGAAAAGGAGATGTTAGCTATCGTGTGGACAGTAAAATATTTCCGTCCGTATTTATTTGGACAGAAATTTACTATAATAACAGACCACAGGCCGTTAACATGGCTTTTCTCCCTAAAAGAACCTAACTCAAGATTGATCAGATGGAGGCTCAAGTTAGAAGAGTATGACTACGACATTGCGTACAAAAAAGGTGTCAAAAACACGAACGCCGACGCACTATCAAGAGCCATACCAGAAGAGCAAATGAACTTGAATTCGATCAGTTCAAGCTCCAGTGACTCATCAAAGCCGTTGGTTTATCTTCGTGATACATTAAGCAAACCTATCCCAACTACTAACACTATCCTTAACGAGTTTAAAAGACAAATCGTCTTAGAGATCGACCCCAACAAAAATATACAGTACGATGTAGATTCCAAAATACTTTTCGAATCAAAAAAACGATATATCTTTAAAAAAAGTATGTATGACGAAAAAACTCTAACGGAAATAATTAAAGATTATGTGCAACCGAATATTAACACAGGGTTCATATCCAATGAACAAACTTTTAAAACCCTTAGTAAACTAATGACCACTACATTTAAGACAGAAAATATCAAACTCATTCGTTGTAAACACCTAGCCATTGACATACAAGATGTCGACATGCAACACAGACTGATCTTAGAAGAACACAACGACAGTAATCATCGCGGAATCGCAGAGAATACTGAACGTTTAAAAAGGAAGTATTACTTTCCCAAATTGAAAGTACAAATAAATTCCTTAATAAACAGATGTGAAATATGTCAAACTCTTAAGTACAACCGAAATGAAAAACCTATTAAGCTTCAGATGTCAGAGAACCCCACAAGACCTATTGAAGTGGTTCACATGGACATATTTTTCATAGAAAAAGAGCAATTTCTAACAATTTTAGATAAGTTTTCTAGATTTGGGGTAGCTCAAATCTTAAATGGCAATGATATTACATCTCACAAAGTTTTTAATATTTTTAGACAATATATTATGGCCCATGGCCAACCAGAGAAAGTAATAGTAGACAATGGAAGAGAATTCAAAAACGATAATTTTAAAGAGCTATGTGCATTGCATAAAATAAAATTACATTTTACCTCCGCTAGAAGTTCAACTGGTAATTCTCCTGTGGAACGATTCCACTCCACAATTCTAGAAATATACAGAGTTCTTAAAGCAAAAAACCCAAAAGACAGTGTAGAAACCTTGATGACCAATGCAGTCATAACCTATAATAATTCTATTTACTCTGTCACTCATATGACACCCTTAGAACTGAAAAACGGACATTACTTTAGAGGAAATACAATTCCCGAACCCAAGCCTAGTAAATTTAAAGAAATAGTAGAAAAGCAGAGGAAAGATTATGACCAGATACTACAATTAATTCTCAATAGAAACACAGAAACAAAAAGGAAACTGATAGAAAAAGCCAATAAAAGTAGAGTAAAACCCCCTAGCCTCAGAACAGGAAACACGGTATATTGGAAGACAAATAGGAGAAATAAAGTAGCACCACGTTTTAACAAATTAGAAGTTCTTAAAAACAATAAAGTTACAATTCACACTAAACAAGGTAAAATTCATAAGACAAAAATTAAACGACCATTACAGGTTAATACCGGTTTGGGGACAACTAATCAAGATAAATGACATCAAGGACACGAAAGGCTTACTAACAATAAAAATCGATGACGCAAAAATTATAGCATCCCATACAAGACTGCTCCATATAATAAATCTCGACCGATATCAAGAGAACATTGCAGGGATAATTAACAGTATTCACCTCGTTACCGCACAAACAAGCAAGGAAAGAAATAGTATCTTTAAATATAAAGTAAAAACAATCCAATATAAATTAAACAAATTAACAGAATCCTACGAACACAATACCAAAAACTAGACAAAAAAGAGGACTTATAAATGCTATAGGATCAATTATAAATTCTATAACAGGTAATTTAGACCAAGATGACCTACACACTTTAGAAAATGCACTGGATTTGATTAATAAAAACGAAGACAAAATTACAAATAAACTTAATGAGGAAATAAGAATAAATAATTTAATGATAGACAGATTCGCAAAAATTCAAAAATTTGTAACAGACCAAACTAGAATTATCGAATATGACACAAAATTAATTACAAACGCAACTGAAACAATAACGACAATACTTAAGATAGACCAACACCTAAATCAAATCATTTTCAATATAGAAACATTACAGGAACACTTAGACAATATTATAGAATCAATAACATTTGCTAAAATTAAAATAATTTCAAAACACATATTAGATAAAACCGAAATAAAAATTATTAAAGATATTATGCTTGAACAAGGAATTGCGATCGAGACTGAAGAAGATCTCTATGAAATCATATGGTTACAAGCGTATAGGAATAAAACCCAATTAATCTTTTCTATACAAATTCCACAGTACAATCCCTTAAATTTTACATACTATGAAATCATTCAAACCATTATAAACAACTCATACACAATTCCTATTCCAAACCCAAAAATCCTAATAAACCAATTATTTTACCAATATATTACAAAACCATGTGTTAAGACGAACGGATTCACGTCATGCGAAGCAGAAAAATTGGAACCCACGGAAAAGTCATGCATACCAGCCATAATAAATAACATTCCAGCAAACTGCGACTTAATCAAATCACAACCCAAAGAAGTTGTAAAAGAAATTTCAAACGGAAAAATTTACGTATTTACGGCAATCACCACAATATTCACGTCAACATGCAGACAACAACAGAAAAACCTCATTGGCCAAAAAATCATTGAATTCCACAACTGTACCCTACAAATTATGAACAGAACATTCTCGGCAAAACCAAATTTAATGATCGAAGAAAAACCACTCGAGCTACCATATAACGATATCATACCTGGCAGAATAAAAACACCAGTCAGCCCAGAGGAAATGGAAATATTAACAATTCAACATGCACAACAGTTAGAACATTTAAAACATTCTAACATAAAACAAAAAATGCATACGTCCATCACCTACGGCATAATAGGCATTCTATTATGTATAACAATCTTTTACATATCTTTCAGAATAAAAAACAACAAAAACAAAACCAAAACCCTGGAAGATTCCGCAGAGGTCCCAAAATTCTCCTTTTGGCACCTACTTAGAGGGGAGGAGTTACGTCCGGTGGTCCCACCGTCCTCAACAACAAGTCAACAACCCACAGCAACAACAACACCAATCAAATAAATATCATATAACGTTTTGTCTACGGAATATTATTAAATTATAATTCGATAAATCGCACTTCATGCGATTTCATTTAAATTCAATTTTATTTGTTATCATAATATTTTGTCTTCAAAATATTAATCTTATTTTATTTTTTATAAAATTGCACTTCATGCGTTTTAATAATTCAAAGAATAATAAGAATAATGTTTGATCGTAATGAACACTTGGTTCATTACTCTTTATCTGTTTTCCTTTGCATTGGGAAAATATTAAAAGTTAGAATAGTTGTAACCACCGTAGTGTACACATCAAAATTAGTAAATAAATAATTTGTCGTATATATATAATATATTTGTCATATATATATAATTTGTAAAGTTGTAAAAAGTGTTGTTAAAATTAAAAGTGAATATTAAATAAACGTAATTCGCGCTCGGTGCACACATTGTTAGTTTTGAATTTAATCTTAGGGATTTTTGTTTTCCACTTCCTCGGCGGGGAATAAAAAAAATGAATTGCTAAATTATTTCGGGTTGGGTATGATGAGAGGGGAGATGCCGTTCTGTGTCGGCATGTTGTTTGCAGTCCCTTGGTACCCGCATCCGATTTCGAAACCAGCGCTTTGCGCCGTTTGAATTCGAGTGGATGCGCGCACCTAGGCACCTCTTTCGGTTATAATTATCTCGTTCGGTTCTTCAAGTTCCGGCCGACGAATTACGGCGGAACTCCGACCAATTACGGCGGAACTGTAATCACAGTGTAGGCCAGGATACACGCAAGCCTCAAACCCCACGACTCATCGCATTTCTCGCTGAGATTTAGCCGGCAAAATCAACGTGTGAGGCCTCTGCGTGGTAGATGACATCTGCAGAATGGTGTTGAACCATTCTGTAACAAATGTTTAAGTCGTAAAGTTTAATGCTATTAAATTGTTCAAAAGTGAAATATATATTTTAAATTTATTATTTATTTTAAAACTATGTTAATTGTGTTCTGGGCTCGAAGCAAACGAATCTTAAATTATTGCTAGACAAATGGAAACAAACGACGAATGTGTTTTTCGCAGATCATGTCCTTACTATCCATAATATCATGGCTAGAAGTACAAAAGAGATGATCGTCCAGGAGTGGCTGTAGACATTCACATTTATCGACAATCGTTATAAGGTATTAACTGATAATAATTTCTGTTTTTTTTTCAAAACCAGTTCTCTGCAATTTTTGCGATTTAAAACTATCAATGGTAACAATCTTAAAATTCTGTATAATTTCAATACAATTCGTCGTTCTGACTATCAACATCATTCAGTGTCATAATATAGCAAAATAAATAAATTAAAATTAAATTCATATATAAAAAGAAAACATAAGTTTGAGTGATTAGTTTAATTAGTTTTATTTGTTTAACTACAATAACAATAATTATTAACAAATTTAATAATTAATCGCAAAAAGTTTATTTTTGGTTGTGTTGTTGACGTATTTCTTGGCGCGAATTCAAAATGAGTTCCAATTGTGAGAAGTGTCTCAAGGGAATATCCAAAGCACAGTGTATGCATTAAAACCCGGAATTTGATACTAGATGTCATTACTTGTTTATGCGTTATAGTACATCTTGGACATATATGTCTTTCGAAAGCCCTATTCAAGACCTGTCAAAATCAGCTAAAAGTTTTTGTTTTCATTGTGCACATCCAACCGATTTCAACGATAGAAAATTTATCAAATTTGCGAAAAATACAGCATTTGCGGGAAGTTTTGTTGAATCACATTTTCGCAAACAAAACTGCAGCTAAAAGTGATCGTTTGCTCGTGGATTTGTATGGTGAGCATGCTCTTGCAAAAACACAGTGCTTTGAGTGGTTTAGTCGCTTCAAAAGTGGTGATTTTGATATCAAGGACAAAGAGCGTCCTGGTCAGCCGAAAAAGTTTGAGGACGAAGAATTGAAGCCATTACTCGATCAAGATTCATATCAAACGCAAGAAGAACTTGCAAACTCATTGGGAGTTGATCAAGCAACAATTTCCAGACATTTGAAAACCTTGGGATTCATCCAAAAGATGGGAAATTGGGTGCCATACAAGTTGAAGCTAAGAGACGTGGAAAGACGATTTTGCATGTCCGAAATGCTGCTCGAGCGCCACAAAAATAAGTCGTTTTTGCATCGTATTGTCACTGGCGATAAAAAATGTACGTGAAGAAAAGCGAGGCCGACCCATCGACACCAAAGCCGAATATTCACGGGTGCCAAGGTCATGCTGTGCATTTGGTGGGACCAGCTAGGTGTGATCCACTATGAGCTGTTACCAAGTGGCCAAACCATCAATACCCAACTCTATCGTCAACAATTGATCCGATTGAAGCAGAAAATCCAAGCAGAGCGGCCAACGTATGTGACCAGACACGAGTCAATCATTTTCCACCACGATAACGCTCGGCCACATATTGCGGCGCCGGTCAAAAATTACCTGGAGAATAACGGATGGGAAATTCTGCCTCACCTGCCTTATAGCCCAGACCTTGCTCCTTCCGACTACCACCTATTTCGATCCATGCAGAATGCCCTATCAGGAATACGCTTCACTTCAGTTCAAGGTATCGAAAATTGGCTCGATTCGTTTTTGGCCGCCAAGCCGGTGCAGTTTTTCTGAGATGGAATCCATAAATTGCCAGAAAGATGGGGAAAAGTAGTGAGTAGCGATAGGCAATACTTTGAATAAAAAATCTTGTAACATTTTTCTATAATAAAGACTCAAATTTCATAAAAAATACCGGTTTTTAATGCATACACCCAATAGATAAAGATAATATTATATCTTTTGGACAGCTGCAGTTCCTGCCATATCTGATCATGATTTAACCCTCATGTGAGTGAAGAAAAAATATTTTAATTTGAGTGATTAATTTACTTTTTCCACGTTCATCCAAGTTGTAAATTTTCTCATTTTTAAGTATGATCGTAATCTATACCAATTGAACTAAAAGTTCTCATAAAATTTAAATTTTTTATTGGGAGTAAAAGATACAAAAATAGACGTCTAAAAGGGACCTTTTGCCCTTTTTATGACCCGGGTATCCACGTCACTCACATTAGGGTTAATTTTTGCCAGTTATAAATTAAGTCGAGTCAGAGATAAAATTTCATATTCAGTAGAATTCGTTTATAAGAAACCCTGCTTATAATGAACAAACGGATAATACGAACGATTTTTTTAGTCCCTTCAATTTACATAAGCAATTTTTCTTTTTTCCACTACATATAATGAACTTCGTTTATAAACTTATAATGAACGACAAATTTTTCCTACGAGTGCTTATGTAGTGCAAAAATCTACTGTTATAATGACCGTCGATTCTGATTTGTTCCGTTTTTTTAAATTATATTTGTTTCTATTCATTCAAATACATACATAATTATGAGTATTTTTATGAGTAGAAAAAGGTGCTGTATCGGCGGACGTTTGCACCGACTGGATGCCATAAATATTGCCCCGTATTATTGATGGGTACAGGAAACAAAATGTTTTCAACCTGGATGAAACAGGTCTGTTTTACAAGTTACTTCCTAACAAAACAATAGAATTTAAAAATAATTCTTGCTCAGGTGGAAAACTATGCAAAGATCGAGTTACTGTTTTGCGCGAAAACCGCGGTGTTTAAAAAATATAAGACGATATGAAAATAATCTGAAAGCTTGGATGACATCTAAATGTGTCATTCTAAATGATTGGAAGAATATTTAAAAGCGCTAGACAAAAATACGTAACCGAAGCACGTAATGTTTTATTCATAGCAGATAACTGTCTATCACGCGCAAATTTACGCGCTATTAAGTTGATGTTCTTGCCGCCAAATACGACCGCATCCTCACAGCCTATGGACCAAGGGATTATTAAAATATTAGAAGGTTATTATTGCGAATTTGTTGTTCGAAAACTAACATCCTTTTTGGAAAATGAACAAGACATTTTGCTGACAAACATTAAAATAAATCAAGAGGAATTTTATAATCGTCCGTGAATTTAATTTGTTTAAGAATTTTTTTCGGCTTTTCGGACAAAATATTATTTTAATGGACACCCATACAATGTTTACGACTATTTTAGTCGCAGAAAACAAAGAGGCCATTTATTAACAATATTTCTACCACAAAAGTAGAAAAAAATGCACTCCCCTCCCCCAAACCTTTAACCCCAGGGCGTACTTGTGTACACAAAGAACACAAACCCTTGCAAAAATGAGAACTCCCTTAGGTAGCTTCTTGGCAGCTTGGTTTCGTACTGATAAAAAGTTGGTCTACTCATCAGGTTGCAACGACCAAACTGCAAAAATCCAGCTCTTGCTTTGTACCGATAATACAAAACAAGAACATATCGATCTAGCGAATTATATATCACTAAATCAGAAACCACAGGAAATTCTCACTATGTATGTGTAACAAGCCAACACATATAATTAAGAAGAATTTTATAATCGTCCGTGAATTTAATTTGTTTAAGAATTTTTTTCGGCTTTTCGGACAAAATATTATTTTAATGGACACCCATACAATGTTTACGACTATTAAGACCAACTTTTTATCAGTACGAAACCAAGCTGCCAAGAAGCTACCTAAGGGAGTTCTCATTTTTGCAAGGGTTTGTGTTCTTTGTGTACACAAGTACGCCCTGGGGTTAAAGTTTTGGGGGAGGGGAGTGCATTTTTTCTACTTTTGTGGTAGAAATATTGTTAATAAATGGCCTCTTTGTTTTCTGCGACTAAAATAGTCGTAAACATTGTATGGGTGTCCATTAAAATAATATTTTGTCCGAAAAGCCGAAAAAAATTCTTAAACAAATTAAAATAAATCTTTTAGAAGTTCCTATTTTGTGCTAGTTTTATGTAATAATGTTACATACATTAAATACTTACTATATATGTGTATATTATATAATTAAAATATGAATTGAAATTTGAATTATTTATGTATTTTAAAAGGATGGAAAATAAAAGTTGTTTATTTTTAGAAATTTTTGATCAATTGGTGTAAATACTCGTACATTCCTATTATGCATATACCTCGAAATGCTTTTGTAATGCTCAAGCCAAAAATATACGGTTATAATGAACAGCGTTCATTATAACCAAATATTTGGTTAAAATGAATATACGTTTATAATGAACAAAAATATTTGTCCTGTGACCGTTCATTATAAGCGAATTCTACTGTACCTATATTCCTGATTATATAGAATAATGAAAATATTATAAACTGTTTCTGTTCATTAGACTGGTCAAATCTTTACTGTATTTCTGATGTAAATAATTTACTCGATGCGTTTAATTCAAATTTTATATATTTGAATTTTATTTGTACTCTAGAAGAAAACTGGATCTTTGTTTTACTGGTTTCGGAGGACATTCGAGTATAAACAGAAGCAACGAAATCCAAAGTTGTTTATATCTAAGGAATCATAATGAAATTTTTCCACGAAAATTGTACAAATTACAATTGTAGAAATGTTAGTATGTATTTAAGCCACATCATAAATTTGAAAAAATGTTTAATTGTAAAAATTGTGGTAACGAACGCCTTTTCACCAATTTTGTTTATTTCAAGAAACATATAATCAAACATTCTAAAGATTTTATTGCAACCGATAACAATTTATCTGCCTGCAACCATTCAGAGTGAAGTAGATTATAAATTAAATAATACGTCTAATAGTTATACGAGTAATGCTGAATTTACAAGATCCTTGTAATGACCACGATCTTACGATAAATTCAAATACTGAAAATAATGCTAAACTGAGTGGGATTCTAGATAAATTAAATGCTGATCTAAATCAAAATTTGTAAAGTGTGAAAAACATCAATAGAAAAAATATACAATCCATTACTACCCTCTTCTGTCATTATAATAAAGAAATGTTTTCCCATATTTTAACAACTTTTGAAACATCATTTTCCAGAATTTCGACACAAACAATAAATGTAGAAACGGCTCTTAATTCAATCAAATCAATTTTAGAAAATCTTTTCAAAATCCCAAATGTGCTACAGTCTGTTTTAAATTATCTAAAAGTTTTAAAATTGATCTCTTCCAATATTAGTAGATTTATTCAAACTGCATTCTGGAAAGGAAAAACAACCAGATATAATAAAAATGATTTAATTTTGCCTTTAATTGTATACTACGACGACTTTGAAACAAATAATGCTCTAGGCTCTAGAGCCGGTTTACAAAACTTGGGTGCTGTGTACATTTCCCTACCTTTCACCCCAAAAACAATGCCGAAAAATAATTTCCAGTTTTGAGGAAATTATTTTTCGTATCATGTTATTCCATAGTTTAGATAAAGATACAGAAATTCTGTATTTCAACCAGTAGTAGATGAACTAAAAAAATTGGAAACAACTGGTATTAAGATAGATAAACAAAGGATTTTTTCCTTACTCGCTGCCTGTATGGGTGATAGTAAGGGACTAAACGGCATGTTAGGGTTTACAGAGTCGTTTTCCGCATGTTACTTTTGCAGATTTTGCAAAATGGCAAAGCATGAGACCCAAAATTGTCATACACAGCCCTTAAATATTTCAAGGAACAAAATTAATTATTTAGAAGATTTATCAAAAAATAACGTATCTCAAACAAGAATCCTCGATGCATGTTTTTTTAATCAACTAGAATATTTCCACGTAATAGAAAATTTCTCAGTTGATAGATATCATGATGTCGTGCATAGAAGGGATCCTTGATTTTGAAATAGCTTTGGTATTAGTAAATTCAGCAAACAGTTGTCAAAGTGTAAACATCTAAAATACGTCTAAAAAATAAAATAATAAAAATAAATAAAATAATTAAATTTACCTAATTTTTGCTTTAATCCTAATTTTTGCTTTAATTTTTATATTAATAAAATCATTAAGTCATATTTAAAATATAGTTCACCAAAAATATAAGGGATTTGTAAATTTATTCGTGCGTGATTCACATCTTCATAGCAAAGTACAACATCGTCAACCATTTTATTGTCAATCAATTTCGCGCCTTTGTAAAACAATGACCGTAACCTGCCGCTCGTGTGGTGCCAATATCACAAAAAAAGGACGACTTCCTGGTATTAAATGTAGCGGTCCTTGTGAAAATTTCTACCATGTTAAGTGCGCTTGTATCTCACAGGAATTGTTAAGTGATATTAATAATCGAACTGTCAATTGGTTATGTGAAAGCTGTCGTCTACAATCCAGTCAATCTGTGATTGACAACGAAATCTCGGACTCTGAATGTGATGTGAACGTGAGTCTAGCCGATATTATGATTCAATTAAAACGAATGGAAAAGAAACTATCTGCTCTGGACAAAGTTAAAGACACAGTACATACTCTTCAAGCTGCGAACGATGCTCTCACTTCGAAACTTAAACATCTAGAAGACGAGTTTAGTATCCACTCTGCAAAATTACATCAAATGGAGGCTGATTATGACAAACCAGCTCAAATGCTAAACGCTTCAAGCATTACAATCAGTGGCTTGCCGATGGAACATGTTGACATTAGTGGAATGATTTTCAACACAATTAGTAAAGTCGAAAATTCCATTCAACCGGATGATATTTTATCGATCGAACCCATTCGTAGAAACGTTAGCAAAACCACACTGAATAAAACCAACAATTATGTAACTCGTCACAACTTCTTTATTGTAAAACTAAAATCCATCGATCTACAACAAAAAGTTTTAACGCAAATGCGCAAAATTAAAACACTTTACACTAAAGATCTGGATATCATCTTGCCACAAAACCACCGGGAGCATCAAATCCATATAATGCACCGCCTTTCAAAATTCCAATCTAAATAAAGAGAATAATAATAAAAAAAAAAAAAAAATTTGTGAATAGTAAAAATATTTGAATTTGGAGCAATTAAATCATGGAATTGCCAACTTCGACTTCGGTGGTTATGAAAATATTAATAAACCACAATATACATCTAATGGTTTGCAAAATTTCTCGGTGTCATCATTGGTGAATTCATTCCAGAAAATAATGATGAATGACAAATATTTATACTGTTATGAGAAATTTTAGAGATTGTACTTCAAACCAGATAGATACACAAACTGTAAATTATTTAGACTACTTAATTTCTAGTCATCAAGCCCGGTTACCAATGAGACCCCTTCTCATGTGGGTCGTCCCCACGATTTGTGACCCTAAACTGGTCACCTGAACCTACTTTAATTTTGAGCTAGAAATCCTCCTCTCAATCACCCTATTTATACCTTGTTATGGTAAACGACGATTAACACAGATACTTTCATCCGCTTTTTATGGTACGAAAAAAAAATTATAAATTGCCTGGTAATTAAAATTTTGGGAGAGTATATTTTGGGAATGCTGTTAGATCAGTTGTCAAGTCGAGTGAGTGAAGTTAAATAATCAATGAGTTAGTTAATCAGTTAGGTACTTGTTGAAATAAATAGTTCTCAGTCCATTCTTAATTATGTGCATTTCGATTAGTTAATGCAATAATTTTTTTATATCTATGCGCGAGACAATAAACATTAAATATTAAAAAGGGCAATAAAATTAATAACCTTATTTATACACTTTAGTTAATTTAAATAAAATTTTTGTGTTCGATTGATTCAGTGAAAAGTAAATAATCGTTCGATTGTAGAGGTATCGAAGAGTTTTTTTTGACCATGAAAGTGAACTCATACCGTTTCGGTGCTTTTTGTGTTGACTTTGTATAAAAAAAAGGATGAAATGTAACATAAAATAATTACTACCTTTAAAGTGCGAAGAACATAAGTGTATTAGAATTTCTTTGTTCAAACAAAATATCATAATTCTTTGAAGTGCAATTTCGCGAACTGTTTTTTTTTTCTAAAAATTTCAAAAAAACTGAAATATTCAAGAAAAGAAAAAAAATAACTTTTGTTTCAATAGTGCCGTTTTTGTGTGTGTTCTTTGCCTAGCCCATGGTCGTCGGTCCGTCTCAGATGATTTGATTTACCGTACGTGCCGTTTCAAATTAAAGTGAATGGTGGACGTTACAATATCGAGAAGTGTGATTAAAATCTCGTGTCATCGAACAATATTAATATCAAACAATAAATCATAATAGATAATAATCCATAATCATAAATAATAATAATAATAATAATAATAATAATAATAAAGGTTAATAGTAGCATTGAAAGATCGAGAATATAATAACCAATCCTAGAACGAACGCCACTCATAAACGGATTTCATTCATAAAAATCTCCGTAATACTAATCATCTGGGTGTGTCATCCATCATCCACAATAATTAAGTTCGACATAATATTATACAAACATAATCACATAAACAAACAACAGATAAAGAGTGAAAAAAATACAGTCTACGAGGTAGCAACCTACGGTTGCAATACGATTGGTGCACGTGCAAATTGGAGTAAATACAACGACTCGAGATTCCGGTGCAGCATCACGCCACATTGTACATCGTTGGAATAACCGTCCAGATCACTAATGGGTTGATGATTAAAACCGCAAGTTTTTTATTATATTTTTTTTTTACATATTATACAACTATTTTCTATTTTTTTTTTTCAATATTTTTATATTATATAATTTTCTCGGTTGGGGTTTTCCGAAATTGCAATTTTCCCGTTTAGTTTTACTGTAGTTACATTTGTAAACATAAATGTTCTTCCTGATTGTTTCCTCCGCGATTGATTTCTAGATAATGAAATCCTAGATCGATAAAACGGGGGTGCTAGAAAAGTAGTGGCGTATTAGTTTTGGATGTGATTGTGTGGTTACAAAGTAGTGTCTCAAATGTAGTTTTTTATTACAATTTTTTTTTTCATATTACGCGGTTTATACAAGATTGTTGTGGCCTTGGATTTACCCACAACCGAACCGACGAGAGAAATAGCCGGAAACCAGCAAACCGCGCCAAGGTTATCAACCACAACAATATCTGTTAGCAGCCTTCATCATCATTAGTATTAACGTTGAGACTCGCATATGATGAGGACTGTTACAGAATAATTTAACTAAATTCTAGTGATGAAACAATTTTTTTTTAAATTAAGGGATTTTTAATGAAAGATAAAAACCTTTTACCAGTATTAGGCGCCAAATTTTAAATACATTATTTTGATTTTCATAAATATGAGACAGAACTGTCATTTATGCCGGGATATGCCGAGTCGGATGAAATATAAATAAGAAATGGACAAATTTAATGGACAATATGGATATATCCGGTTTATATCGTGATTTCGTTCCTGAAATGTTTGACGTTTCTCATGGGACACTTCAATTTATAACCTACGAATAAATGAAAACCCCATTATACTGTACATCGAGTAAAATTGGCGGTACTTCATAAATTATTGTGTTCAGAACAACACATGTAGTTCACCTGAAATTTTAAAAAATAAAACACTACTGTTGATTAATGAAAATTTTCGGCTTTTTATTAAAATTTATTTTTCATAAATTCGGCTTTTCTGGATTCTCAACTTTATCGGGTGACTATAAAAATAAAAATGTTTATGTGTTCGACAGATTGTTTAGTAGTACTTCCAATTTTCACCATTTGTGCTTTAGCTTTATGTTCTTTCTACAGTACCAGTGAGAGCATCCGAACGAACCGAGAAGGAATCAATATTTCAACTAGCTGTTGATACGATGACAAAAGTCGCGTTCCCATTACAACTGGTCCCAATTACGAGTTAATTTTAGTATCGAGTCGAACATTACGAATTAAATTCACAATCCAGCAATCAGCTTTCTTTGATTTTATGTTTAATTTATCGACCAAGATTATCAGAATTTTAACGGGGCCGTCCAGCCTTTTGTATATCACATAAAAAATTTCATTTACAACGGGTGCGTCCTCATTGAGTATAAATTCATTTTGTGTATTATCCCAGTACGGATTATCGTAATCAAATAAAATTTCCGAGTTATTCGATACCATCATATTTAGAAAAGCTCGATTCGAACTATTCATATCGCTTAAATTGGATTTTCACATTTTCACATCACAGCACTCAAATTTTAAACTTAAAAACTTATTAATTAGATTTATTATTGAGTACAACTAAAAATTTATAAAAAATATTTTTGTTAAATTTAATTAATTTATTATTTATTTCGTAATTTATTTTAAACATCAAAATGATTCACTTGAAGTTAGTAAAATTTGTTGTACTAAAATGTTCCTTTCAAAATTTCCCTGTATTTTATCGCGGTCTCGAACACCAGATTTAAAAAAAAACGCAGCATGAAGAAGTATAATAAGTTGTGGTAAAACATGCCATTTAAAATAGCGGAATAAATATATAATGTTGGAAAACATACTATTTTAAAATATATTCGTTTCTACATAAAATAGTAAAAATTGTTATTTTTATGGAATAAATGATATAAACTGCACACGATATATTCATGACCTCCGCAAGTTTGATCATATTTCGGCTTTTAAAGTTTCTATTTTGGGGAAAATAAATAAAGGTCATATAGTATTTCTATACTCCCAATCAGTAGAGGCATGCCCCCGGATAAATGAAACGTTTAAGTATGGGATTGATTTAAATCACCACAAAGAAATAACTCCAATTTATTTAGAAAATTTGTGTATCGCAAGTCTCCATAGACTATATGCACTCCATTCTCTTAGGCATAACGAAAAAGTGGCTTACATTTTGGATTAGACGACGAGGTCAGCTGTTTTTATTGTCAAATTTTCAAATAAATTATATTTCGGAAAATTTAACAAAAATAAAATTACCAAACGAGTTTAATAGGCAACCGCGAAGCTTAGACGAATACAAACGCTGGAAAGCGACTGAATTAAGGTGGTTTTTACTATATACTGGACCCGTGTACAATACAATGTACAATGTGCTTTAATAATAGTATCATAGAAATTAACTTTCAATCTTCAATTTCAGCTCAGTACGATTCGGAATTTGAGTATGACTACTTCTGTAGAGTTGGTTCAGGTAATAAACATTTATAAATCTAGATTATATGTATTTGCAATGATAAATGCAATAAAATGTCTCTCTCATTTATCATAGGAGAAAGGATGCCGTTCATTTCGACGCAACGGACCATTCCTGAAAATCGAGATAAAAGTAATTTTTATAATTTGTTTTATTTAACAATAATTTTTTGTGTTAATTTAATGTGGAAGTTTAAATCCAAGATGATGTAATAACTTTGAAATTTTTAAGATTAGTTTAAAATTATATTTCTCTCTCCTCTCTTTTGTCTCTATAAAGTGAGTCCTCCACCAGGCACAAGTCGCATGCAGCGGAAACCTTCGGAGTTCATGGTCGTGGAGAGGGGCGATTTGAAAAGTTGAATCTAATATTGAAATTATAAAGCAAGGGCAAGCCGCGTTGATGAAAGAATTTATATTATTGAGGGACAACCGGTTCCATATTCGGCATCTCGTTTGTCAAAAATTCGTCTTGCCCTTCCATGAGGTCGAAAATTTTATCCCTTGTCAAAGTTTTACAATAATTGTGCTTTTATTTTTATATATAGATATCCATATTTATGAAAGAACCAGGGTTCGAGTTCAAAAAATTAGTAAGGACAAATCTAAAAAATATATTCACTGATGGACTTGCAAATATTATTTGTTGTTTTTTGGTAAGTACATATGTGCAATTTTTTAAGAACAATAGTTTTTGCTCATCACGTATTGATCGAGAAGAGTTTCCATTGATGCATTCGAGATACGGGTGTGAAGTATTCCACGGATTCCACGGCTATGTGTATGTATCTAAACCAAAATCTAATAAGAAATATTAAGATTCTAATAGGAAGTTAGAGTAATAATTTCGCAGTTTAAGTATTTATATTCAAAATTATTTAATTCAACAATTTTATTGCACTATAATAAATAAAAAATTAAATTTTCTAAATTGCAATAACAATGCGTAATAATTTGAACCGAAATTAAGCAATGAGTAAAATTTACCTCTTACAAAAGGAAATAGCCTTTAGCTTAAAAACGGCTCGATATACCTATCAAACTGCTATTTCTAATAGAAATTGTACTAAAAATAGTTCCAGCTGTTCTAGTTAGATGTCACCTTTTGGTTTATTTTGTGAATGTGTTGCACCACTGTGTAAATATATACACAGCCAATTCGAAGGAAAATAAAAGTATACAGTTTGTATGTATGCAGGCATAAAAAAATCGAGATAAAATACAGAAAAGTATTTATCACTTGAGTGTAATACTTTTTTACAATGAATAAAATTTTTAGCAGAAGAGAAATTCAAAAATTAATTTCAATTACCTACTCTTCGACAAAAGAGTCGACAAAGATTTTTAAATATATCTCTGTTTCTGCAAAGCGGTTTATAAATTTTTAAAATATAAAAATCAGAGGCCACCTAAGAGATAAAATTAAAGAAGATTTAAGCCGCCAATCAGTACATAATTTTAAGCTTGAAACTATTAAAAATACAAACATTGGTTTGGCTATTAAAGGCAACACCCAATCACTTACTTCAGACGATGTCTTTAGAAAAATTAGATCCGCTTACCTAAAAACGAATAATGTCATCATGGATTGCGATTGCATAGATATTTTCTATAAATATTCCATACAAACCGACAAATATGTGTATTCAGTCAGCGAGCCTCTTAAAGTTGTAATGATTAGGCGCAATCACCTACAACTTCTATCGGGTTATGATGGTTTAGTTCACTTTGATGCAACTGGCAATGTCGTCAAAAATCCAACATGTCATCAAGAACATGACAATTCAAGAATTCTTTACTATGCCGCAGTTGTAAAAATTAGTGATACCATGATACCAATAGCGGAAATGCTGTCTTCCCACCATGATACAATAACATTAATATCCTTTTTCTTGGATGCGAAAAAGGGAATAGAAAATATTATTGTTTACGTTTAACAACATGGAGTTAAATGATTATTTAAAATATACGTATGATATTTTCATTTAAAAAAATGCCAAATCGAAAAGTAATTCCTGTGCACATCTGTTGTTCTCATTTTATTAACATTATAGTGAGGCAAATTTCAAAAAAATATCCAAAAATCAAAGCGGAACAAAAAAATCTTCTGTTAGATTTTTTTTGTCATGCTAAATGCACATAATTTAAATAAAGTGGATGACATATTTAAATGTTACTGTGCAATATTCACTAGCGCAATAATTTCTGAAAATGTCAGAGTCATTTAAAAAATTTAAAATATTTGTCAAAAACATTTATTATGGAAATTATCAAAACACGTTATCGGAGGAGAATACAGTAAGTAATTCCAGTTTTCAGTCTAAAGAATCTCTGGAAAGCGAGTTCTACAAATGATACATTGCAATATACAATAGCTGTGTCCAGCAGAATTCTGAAAAAATAAATGGTTCAAATAATCAGTTCGACGCCAATATTAGATAGCGTTGCAGATTAATGTAAATCTTTGAAAGGATACACCGCGAGTATCGGATGTGGTAGATTTTGGCTTGGGAGTTTTCTATTTTTATTTAGGATTATCAAAAGCCCTCGATTATTTTCTTAGAAAATACAAATTATTTAATCTTAAATGTATCGAAATAGACTTAGTTGGGTATTGATGGTTTGCGTATATCTAAAAGTAGCAACAGCCAAATATGGCCTGTAATGATGTTGGCTTTAAAGAGATTTCTGTGGCTCCTGCTTGCCACGGTTGATCGAAAAATATCGATTTTAATTTACTCTTAAAAGGTTTTGTAGAAGACATGGAGATATTCGAAGCACTTCGATTTGGCCATGGTTCCAAAAATATTAAAGTAAATATTAGAAGTATTATTTGTGATAGTGACGCTAGATATAAAGTATTAAGCGTCAAATCTCATTCCGGATATTTCTCTTGTACTAAATGCTCCATAAGAGGAAAGAAACTAAAGAAAGGGCATATTGTATTTCCCTATTTACAAACGCTTCACGCACATCCCATAACGGATGAAACTTTTAAAAATAGAGAAGATTTAAATCATCATATCATCATAAAGAAGTTAGCAAATTTTTTCTTGAAAACTTTAATTTTGGATGTGTTACACTAATCCCAGTTGACCATATGTACGGCATTCCGCTAGGCGTATCAAAGCAGTTAATTACCTTGTGGATAGGAAAACGGGGTTCGCCATTTTCAATGTCCGTTTCTGAAATAAAAATGGCATCCGAAAATTTGACTAAAATAAAATTACCCCATGAGTTTAACCGACCTCAAAATTCACGGTTGAAAAAGGGCACTTCGAAAAGTTGGAAGTAAGCGTTGAAGCAATCCGGCAATGTCAAGTAGACCTAATGCGGGAATTTATCAATTTAAGAGACAATAAACTAAATATGCGCTATCTCGAAATATCAATTAATAATTATTACAGTAGAATTTATCTTATTTTCAGAAATCGATGTTTATGAAGGAGCCAGGCTCCATTTTAAAAATGTATAAGGAATAACCTTATTCCTTAGGACAGAACCTTAGAAACAACAAATTAGCCGCTTCAAAATACCATATAATAAAGATAATAAAGGGTATATTAAATTTACTAATAATTCCTTTAATTGGATGTTTTGGTGGCCAGTTAATTTGTATTGATGTATCTATTATACAGCTACAACTTAAATTCCGAGCTGCAGGTAACAAATCTGTCTTAAATTGAACTATTGAAATGTCATGTGATTTGCCATACTTGTAACAATAGTTTACTTACTTTCAGATTGTGCTTTGGAGAAGTTCTCTACAGCCTCCGAGTCTGATTTTGGGAAAACTTCTACCAATTATTTTTATCATGTGAAGGATAAAAGTACCAAAAATTTAAAAAAATCAAAATCACCAACCGTATTTTCACCTAGAGATTTTAGGAATTTATTAGGTTTAAATATTTTAAGGACTTATTGAAATGTTTGAATTTTTCCATTTTTTAAATTTTGAATTCATGAATTTTATTGGATTTACAACTGTGATTGTTTTTATATCAGCAATTTTAATAAATAATATTGAATGAATTAAAATTCATAATGAATCCAAATATGTATATTGTAAGAATTAGTTTTACGATAAGTTGAAAATTGAATTATTTACTTTTTTGAATAATTAAAAAAATTAAATTTAATTAGTCTGCATTTAAGATATTTTCGACTTTTCATAATTTACGTTTAATATTTTAATATGCAACTGTGATAAACAACAGCGAATTTACTACGATTTTAAAATCAAATATAATAAATTATTATTTGTTATAAATAAAAGATTTACTGAAATGAATTAATGTTTTGTTATTTAAAAATTTAAAATTTAATGTATGCTGCTAAAATTGAAATTAAGCTTCACACACCTTTTTACCTTTTTTATAACCTAACTTTTACTTTTCATCATTTCCGAATTTTGGCGACAACATTCAAGGCGGCCGCACGAAATTTGTCTCGAGCTAGACAAAGTCGAAAATGTGTGATCTCAAAAACGGCGGTACAACGCATTACAACAACAATTTCCATTATATATCACACATTTTCAACTTTGTCTAGCTCAACTGGGCCTCACCCAGTTATAATTATTTTTTTTGTTTTGTTCGTTCCTCCAGTTCCGGCCGACAAAATTCGGCGGAACATTCGGCATTTTTTATTATTTGCGTTTATTTTTTTTTAATCACTTTTTATGTTATATTCCCCTCGGTTTGTGTCTTTGCTCCCTTTACCGGTTATTGGTTGGGTGTTGTACACCCTTTTGTGTGATGGCGCGGCGGTAAGAAGAAATAAAAGTTGAGAGCGAGACCAATTCGCCATCGAAGAATATTTTTTCTTATATACTTCTCGTTGATGCAAACGAAAAACAGAGAAGGAGAGATATTCTATATTCTTCGATGACGTTTTGTGCGTCGTTATGTAGTGCGCGATTTTGTTTTTTTAATTCAGTCGAGTCTTGATTGCAATTTGGTAAACCCAAAAAAAATGTCTTGATTTTGGAATTCGAGTTATAAGAGCGTTTTTGGTTTTGAAGGTATTGGGAAAAGTGATCGAGTCGCATGTACTCGACGCTTTAGTTTTGGTTTTATCAAAATAAATAAAGTCCGAAAAATAATTTGTATTAAATACGATGTTATATTTGAGATCGTAAATTTTTAAATACCTAGTTAAGTCGTAAAAGTAAAACGTGTATATAATTTGAAAATAATAAAGTTCAATTACAATCATTATTGTTGAAAACAAGAGTAACAAAACAATTTGTTTTATATACGATATAAAAATGGCAGGGCGGCTGGATCCAGTGTTCATTGGAATTAAATTTTGCGTCCTTATCAATTCCTTTGTATTTAAATATAAAAACTATTAAGGATAAAAGTGGCCATTTTGTATATAAAGTATTGTGGTGTGCAGAAAAGGAAAGTTTTTAATTGGTGTACCCATTGTAAAGGCGAGACAACGCTTATTATTTTTACGGAAAGGCGAACCAACGTCCGACGTTTTTGTTAATGTTTTTTTGAAAGGCACCGCAACGTGCAGGTGGCCATCCGGCCAGTTGTAAAATTTTTGTTCAACGGTGAAGGGCACCGCAACGTGGAGACGCGATTGATCGTCATAGAGGACAGACGCGTTTTCGTCTTTCTCTGCTTAGAATAAAATTAAATTTTAGTTTAATTTAATGTAATGTAATGTGTATAATAAATAATTATAATTCAAATAATATAATAACGTGTTAATAATTTAATTAAAAGTGAATTAATATAATTATAATAAAAAAATAAAATTAAAAATAGTGTGTAGTGCGCAGCAATGTATAGAAATTGTGTGTCGTGCGAGGAAATGCACCACAATAATTTCTATGTACGAGTTTGTTCACATTGTGGGGATAATTCCAAAGGATATATAAGATAAGTGTTTTAATTATTTTAAATTTTGATTATATTTTCAATCTAAAAATTTTGATTTTATTTATTTTTATTTGTATGGATATATTTTAGTGGTTGTTGTGCTTGTGTAGTAAATACGCATTTTTAATGTTTCGCCATAGTGTGGTGTGGTACAGTTTGCGTGTGTGTGTGTGTGGTAGCTATTTATACATTACTTTAAAATTTAGAAGAAAGTTGTAAAGGGATATAAAATAAAAAATTGTTCGACCTTATGTTTTATGTACATATATACAAATTTGTTTTTTAGTTGTATATACTGTTTTATACGTTCACACACAAAATAATAATATGGTTATATACACTACAGGCCAAAAGTATTTGGTCGACATGGTTTTTATAATTTAAATTTTTTTATATAGTTTCAACAAACATATGTATTAATGGTATATATAAATACATTTACACAGGGTGTAGCATTGCAAGTTTTTTATTTTAATGGAAAAGGAATCATCGACTAGGTGCTTTTGGCTTGTAGGGTACGTGATCATTTAGTTAAAAGACAAATAACAAAAAGGATTAAAATAAAATATAAAACGATGTAATTTGTGTATTTCTTTTATCATCATGATGATCAAAAATGATCATTGAAATTACGATGAGTATGCGCGCATGAGTTTGTTTTATAATTGTGTTGCTATAGGAAAACTATACATTTGTTGTTATAAGAATATAATATTTGTAATATGAGTTAATATTACTCAGAAGGAGAATAGTTTTATTATATAATATATAATATTATGTATATTATATATTTTTATATTTTAAAAATGAATAACAGTGTGTTATAGATTAATATTATATACGTACATTTTTGGCATGTATTTTTTAATATTATTTTAGTTTTCGAGTATGTAATAAAAAATGAAACAAGGTTAGGTTGTGTTTGTTGTGTGATCTCTGGTATGTATATGTGCATGTATATGTATGGGCATGTGTAAATTTGTGTTTGTAGGTATGTATATGAATGCATGTGTAATTTTATATACCTCTTTCGCGTTCACAAACAGGTGTTTTTGTGCTTCTATTTGAGCTCACCATGCACAAATGTGTGTGTAAGTAACCACAGTTTGTGGTGTCTTACGGATTTTAACCATTCTTAGTTGGATCGGGGTCCTTTTTGAAAAATTTCATAATTTGATAACATATAAATTGTATAACGTTAATAATTTGTTTTTGATAAATTATTAGTCGGGTGAAAACCTGTTTGAATGGAATGCACGGTTGTGTATGCTGGTGCATATTGCATACAAGGTAAATTTTTGGAATGATTCTTTTTCGTATTCCAATAATATTTACACGATTGGGTATGCGGCCCGGAAAACGGATATATATATAATTGATTGTTTTTTTTTGGGATTATTTTAATAATCAGTTTAATATTATTATATTGGTATTGGGGGCTTTCGATTGACCTGAATTGATTGAGTTGCGATTGAGTTATTATTCAGATAATTGAGTTGCTATTCACTTAATTCAGCTGCCAAGGTGGATTGGGTGTTCGTTTCACACCTCTTCACTTCAGAGAAATGTCAAACTAAATCATTTTAAATTAGGCTTTTGTTGATTATTAAAAAATCCTGGTCGTTGTCGAAACGTAAATATTCTTTAAGATCGTATTCTAAGGCCATTTTTAATAACTCTAATATTACTTAAGTTAATTTAAATCATACAGTAGATAGTAATTTAATTCTATTTTATTAAAATTTGTATAATTTTAATTAGAAAATAACACAAACACACTTTTCTAAAAAAAAAAAACGCAAATGAAATGAGCGTAAAACAAATATGTAAATGTCAAAAATACAAGAAAAACAACCTGTCTGAATTAAGTACATGAGCAAATTATCTCTTCAGTTAATTTAGTAGCTCAATTTTTTGACTGAACTGAGGGGGTGAGCGCCCAATTCCCTTCGGTTGATTCAGTTAATTCAAATGATTTTGTTTGTTCGAGTCAATCCGAGTGCCCTTATTATTTTATGTTTATATTTAATGTTTATAATTAATTGTTTTTATTTTTGTAAGCTTCGAGGAATAAATACTCTTGGGATAAATAAGTTTTTACCTGAACAGCTAATATATATGATTTTTTGCTATTATTGACATTTTTTTCATTTAGGTAGGACATGTAGCAGGAAAATATTAATTCATTATTAAATTTCAGAGAATGTGCAGATAGATGAATTACATGGTGGAACTAAACTGTCATAATGGTTTCCGGTGTGTAATAAATTAATTTCAAAATTTTATTCTGGAGTTTCAGGAAGAAAATTGACTTGGTGTTGGGAATTTGGGTAATGCACATTAATTTTTATGATTTTTTTTAATTTTGAAATTGCTGATAGACATTCAGCACCACCCTAGAAACCATCTTGTTGTAAATTAGTTAAATATTTTGTTATTAAATGACTTTCAGACAATTTAAGGTTAGATGAATATATAGAACGGCAAGAATCCAGCAAATTTGGAATGCAATCATTAATATTATTCCTAAGGTACTCAGTTACGATAGTCCGTAACTGATTAACACTGCAGGATGGTTTCTGGGGTTCTTTCGTTCTTTCTTTCTTTCATTTGTAGCTGATGGAGAATTAAAAAGGCAATTACCATCTCCTGGAATTTTATAAACTTCCATAAGTTAAAGTATTAATAAATAAGTTACAAATGAAATATACTGAGAAGATGAACACTAAATGTAAATTAATTTTTATCTTACTAACAGTATTGTGATGTTATTAAGTTTAACTAAGTTTAACGAACGATTAATTATTTGTTTAAATCACTATATGATTTCTTATTATTTTGTATAAACTTAAGATTGTTATTATGTACTGTTACGTGCAAATAATATTTCACTATTAAGCTTGGCTTATTATGAAGGATAAGGCTGTATTGTACTGAGAAAAAATCTTTTAAGTATAGATATTTAATTGCCCCTTTAATGTATGCAATTGATTTGATTCTTTAATAAGCTAAGAATATTGAAATCTTGAATAAATTGCTTGTTAGTTCTTACTTAAAGTGCTCATACTTGTTAAATTAATGAATAATTCAGTTAATTTTCATTATTCGGAACTAACATTATTGTTGTAATAATTGAATTACCTTTTTATCTTGAACACATTAATTAAAAAGAGATTCGCGGGATATAGTTAAATTACCCAATAAAATCATTGCGGCGTAAAACAAAACTTATCGTTGGTGTAGTTATCGATAAGATGGAACTTATGATATTTTACTAAATTTTGAAATTTTTACGTAAATTTCGAGACTGATCTTGAAATTTTGTATATTTCGATTTGTGTTTCTTACCAATTTGATGTTAAGTGTTTCGCTGTTTGACGATGGAATTCTGAGAAATTGGTTGTAAGTTACAAAATATTAGTCTGACAATTTAAGTACTATACAGCCCAACCATGTTTACAGTATAATTTTTAAATGCTACTGGATTTCAGTTTAGTTTTATAATTAATATAATTCTAATAACTATGATTTCAGGAAATTCTATTGTAAGTTGTTGAGTTTTAGGAGGATTAATCAATAAATGTTTGTATTATTTAGGAAGCCGAAAAACATTAATGAAGAATTAAATTTCAGGAGTCTTAAGATGTTTGTGGACTAATACTTCTTTAAAATATTAATTGATGATTGTGTAGTTTAGAATTGTGTTGTGTTTCTATTACTCACTATCGGATTTACCTAGGTGACTGTATTCGGAGTGAATTAATCAATCAATTTTATTTTAGGAAGCTGGAAATTATTAATGTTGAATTATATTTCAGGGAATTTCCAGATGCTCGTGAAATAATAATATTTTTTTATCAGGTTGCTGATTTAAAGAAGCAATTTTTGAAGACCAATATCATCGTTATCCATTGAACCTATTAAACCTTTATCCCCCCTCCATAGATTAGAAGTAGATTAGAATTGTGTTGTGATGTACGATCGCTAGGTGTCTGAAACCGGGTCGTTCTGTCCCAAAAAAAAACCTTTCCTATCCCTCCTATTGTTATGTGTATAAAAGGCTGTAGGAATAGGCCCGGCGTCAACCGGGACACTCGTCAAGTACTTGGTTCTACAGTCCAATCAATCAATCAATCAATCAACGGTGAAGGGCACCGCAACGTGCAGGTGGCTATCTGGCCAGTTTTAAAAATTTTCAAGACCCCATGTTATGTACGGTAATTTGCTAGTCATCATAGAAAAAACATAGAATAGAGGAAGAAAACAAAATAATAGGTTTACATTAAATCGAGCCCAATATACAAAATATAACTATGAACTACGAAGATTTTGATAGAATTGCCGGTGATATCGCAAACAATTTTTGCGGAGAAAAAAGTAAAGCTACTGCTAAATAGTGCCACAAACAAAAATAAATATACATACTTAATGTTTTTGTAGAGCAAAAACATTAATATTTTATTTTATTTTTATTTGTTTCAGGACTGTTTATTTGTTTCGGTACTTCCATCGTATTCCAAAAATATAGGAACAAGTCCTCGAAACTTATAAGATTGGTTACTATAACAGATATTATTCTTGTATTATAGTATAAATTTCTATTTTCTTACTTTATTTTTATAGAAGACAATAAGCAGCATCTCATTGATTCGACAATCGTGGATTACGTAAAAAGTGATGAATTTGAACAGGACAAAGAGTGGTTGAAATGCATATTCCACGTACCTTGGAGTACCGAAAGAAATAAAATTTCAAAGCACATTTAAGGGTCCCCAGCAAGATCTTTTCGAACCACAGTTCGCAATCATTTTATAAAAATTGGATAATTTATAGAAATCCAATTAAACAACTATGATTTAACTAAAACATGATTTACTTTTAGATTGATCTCGAATTTAAAATGTTACACCCAGGTAAGGATTTTGTCTACTGAAAAAATGGAACAGCTTCCTAGAGAAAATTATTCCATTAATGAGCAATAGAATCAAAGATAAAGCAGTTCTCGAAAAACTTACAAGTGAGCATCAAAATGATGGTAAATCTAGACAAAATTTTTGACATATAATTTTTCCTTGTAACCGATTCATAAATACATCTTTAGAAGAAAAAATAGTTCAAAAAATAATTTACATTACTACCAAATTAAAAAAAAATCAAGTAATTACTTTAATTAAATCTATCAAATAAATCAAATAAAATAAATTACAATAAATAAACATTTTTTGTAAATAAAAATGGCAATTAAAAAATAATCTTGATGATCGAGAAGTTTCGTCTACAGTAAAACCTAGGAAGGAATAACAAACATTATTTAAATGTGATATTATTCTCTTTTTTTTAGATTCCCGAAATTTGGAAGTATTAAAGGCATTAAAGTTACTTGCTGAAACTTTCGGCGCGACTCATTCGAAAGGACAAGAAAGTTTGGAAAGTGTCTATTCTGGACTCCATAAAATCTTTAATTTTGCAACTGAACAATGGTGTAACCAACACAAGAAGAAATTAAAAAAAGAAGAGAGACTTATAATGAATTCGGACTTAATCTGCAACCAATCATTGTAGTTTCTGAGAAATCGGAAGAAAAAAAATTTGCTGTTACGACCAAATTTATTATTGTTTTAAACATCTCGTAGAGATAAACAGCGAACATTTATTGTTAAGGCAACTCAAAAGTTTAGATTTGTATAGACTGGCCGAAAAATTTATTATTAACTCGGAAGGAAAAAAAACATCATTTGGAGTTTTAATGCCCATCCATTTCTTAATTCGAAAATTTTTTGAGTTGCCTGGAGTATTAGAAAAAACTTTAGAACAGTGTAAGATGCTTGAAAATAATGCTTCATTTTCGAACATTGCTAGTATACATGATGGCCCAAATTGGAAAGAAAAAACTAAAATTTCAAAGATAAAAACGTAATTCCTTTAAATTTGTATTACGACGGCTTCGAGACAGGAAATGCATTAGAAAGCCATGCAGGAAATCAATCAATCGTAGCTTTTTACTTTTTACGCTATTTGCCGTAGGCACTTGGCGAAATACACTAATACGTAATAAACACATTTTATTAAACACTTGTTTTTTATTTCGCAAAATTAGATTTTTTGAATATTTTAATTAAAAAATTGTTCAAAAAGTTTAAAAAATCACTCGATCGATAAAAATTTGTTATATATAGCAGACAAAAGCAAAAAATAAACAAAAGAAGGAGGAAAGAATAAAAATTAATCTATTGATCGCGCAAGTAGGCGATTAGTCATCGGCTGAGTAACAAAATTCAAGGTACATTTAATTACCCGACGTATTAGTCAAATTATAGAAAAGGGTGGGGTCTGTAATTGGTGAGAAACGAATTTCTCCTTGTTCGTTAAGGATATTTTGGTTAAGAAATTAAACAAAATTATTTCTGTTTTGATAATACATATTTCAAATTCGCTAATGGTCTACCCATGGGCTCCCCTCTGTCACCTTTGTTGGCTGAAATTTTTATGAATTTCTTCGAACAAATGATCTTATAAAATAACAATCCATCATTAACGCTGGATCGCGAATAATCAAAATTCAAAAATATTTTTTGTTAAAAACGGGATTTTTATAAGAGAATTTTTAGGATCGTTTGATTTTTTTAGTTCTGTGGATATCGTGTAGTGAGTAGAAGTGTTTTTAAGTTTTATTGCCGAATTGTGAAGTTGTTAATAGTGTTAATTAATATAATTAGTTAATTGTATAGTGAAATATCATAATAATAAATCGAATAATTTAGGTATATTACATATACCTATGTATTATGTATTATGTATTATGTATACACAATCTGTACTAAATCATGTATATCGCGTCTCGCGCGTCGAGTTTGCTTAGGCTATTTACAAGTTAACAAATTATTAAAATATTTAATTTTTTTTTTTATTTGTCAGGAAATCTTTCTTCAAACAAAATTGAAAAACGACCGTTCTAGAAAACGTAAATTTGAAAAAAGTTTCGAGGGCGAACGAGTAATCAGTAATGATTCCAATGACGTTGAACGTGATTTATACACTATAAGTATAGCTGCTTTACCTGAAGAACTAGAGTTGGTGAAATCCAAATTAAAATCTACCTTGAATTATCGTAGGTAATCTTTAAAAGAAAAACATATCAGCAATTTGGTAATTCAAAGTTATTTAAACCCTTTTTACAGGTGTTATACGATTTTTCTCTAACTTAATCGCAAAATTTAGTAGAACAATGGCCAAAATATGAATCAGTGATTTTTACACGCGTAAAAACGTCGGGAAAAAGTATTTTGTAAATAAAAACTGATCGAGATACTGTTATGTATATTATGTTTCATTCTTTAAAATATTATTTTTTGTATACAAACTTATTTTTTAATTTTTTTAAGCGAGATTTTATTTATTACAATATTTGTCGGACATTTGTTAATTATTTATTATTTTTCTCTAATTTTTTTTTAGATTACGATAGAACAATACTATCTTTTATCAATTTAATACGGCTTCTATCGGCGAACGGGCAAAAGAAACTTCCAAGATTGACCGACGAACAGGTAATAGAAATCCTTATTATATTCAAAAGCGTAATATTTTTTAAATCTAATGATATACTATTTAATTAATTGAAGTTGAAAAATAATATGTATTATTATTACCTATACACATTCAAACCTTACTGATACATCAGTTTTTTTAAATTTTTAGACATAAATCAATTATTGTTAACAATTAATATTTAGATTTATAATAATTTAACTAACACAACTGAAATTTTGGGAGGGGTTGACAAATGAAGAATACTTAACAAATTTAAATATAAGGGTATTTTCCAAACACTGACCTACAGCGCATCCCCAATAAAATTCCTGTAACTTTTTCCTTACAGAATAGCATGAAAGGAAACTATTTTTTGTAAAACTATTATGTATGTATTATGAAATTTTAGGTTTATAAATGGACATATTTTTATGTGTAGTGTTGTAGTTTCAGAATAATTCAACTGTTGCGCGTCTTGTTAAAATTTATATTTTTTATTTTATTAATCCGCCACTAGTAAATAACAAACGTAAGTTTTAAGAAATGTCAATTTTTTAATACCATCCCTGTCAGACGAAAGTAATTATAATAATTATTTTAATTCCTTAAATACTTAATCTAAAGGCTTACCTAAAAAACAATTTGTTTTAATCATAATATTGAACTTCGTGAAATATATATACTAACAAATAGACATGATTGAACGTGAACAGTTTTGCCTTTGTGTTAAAAAAATAGAAAGAAAATGAAGCTGAAAAGAATTTTGTGAAGTTAAATATTGCGTAGTACTATAAAAATTCAAGGTAATTGTTTATTTTGAACTTTTGTTTGGTTTTGTTAAATATTTAGTAATTTTATAATTCACCGAACACATTTACTATGACGCAAAGAAAAAAAAAAGCTATCGTTGACGACATTAAAACTGGGTTATCATTTCGGAAAATGACAGCCAAACATAACGTATCTGTTGGTACGATAACAAAAATTAAAAGCGAGTTTGAAGTTGTTTGTAAGTCAAACCCAGGAGGGCGTCCAAAGAAGCTGAGTCCTATAATAGAGCGCAAAATAAAACGTTTGATCACAACAGGTGCCACAAATACTGCAACAGAAACAAATCAAGTACTAAAATCCGAAATCGGATTACATGTGCATGATAAAACAATCAGAAGATCGTTAAAAAAGGTTGGCATGATTGTCAAAAATAAGGTGAAAAAACCCTACTTATCAGCAAAACATAGACAACAGCGTCTACCGTTCACAAAAAAAATATAAACAGTTCACAATAGATGGAAAGAGGTAACATGGTCGGATGAAACGAATATTAATCGTATTGGATTTGATGGGCGACTTTGGACCTAAGTTGATAAGAATATCGGAGTGACTGATAGAAATATTTGTCAAAAGATGAAATTTGGTGATGGCTCATTGATGGTTTGGGGATGCTTTAGGAATAATCAACTAGGTCAAGATTCATACTTGGCTAGTCTGAATATATTTGGGACTGAGCCGGGTGGACAATCGATGAATTATGGGAACACACGTTGGAAACATGGAGTTGTACCTCTCCTCACATCCTCACAAATTTAGTAGAAAGTTTTCCTAGAAGAATAGAAGCGGTGATAAAATCTAAAGGGGGGTACACGAACTATTATTATTGGATAACAATCACAGGGACAAAAGTGTGAATCTTTGTATACATATTATAAAATTGTAATTGGATTTAAAAGAACAAATACATATATTTTTTTTTTAATAAAAGCACGTTATTAGAAAAAATATTATGTTGTATGAATGAAAGTAGTTACCAATTACAAATAATTTTAAGATTTACAAATATTTCAATTTTCGTGATCAGTATTGTCCGTAAGTGTAAATGCATGGAGTTTTGGTAATTATTAAAAGAGAACGTAATCACTAAACTGGTGACCCCGACGTTATCCTGGAAGCAGCATCACCCTGATTATTTTGGACAACCCGGATTTGGATTAGGCAGATTTTTTTTTTTGTTTGTTTTAAAAAAACCAAGTATTTTTAATTTTTTAATTTGCCAAATTTTTTTTTAAATAAAGTTTTCTTTTTTAATATATGGTGAAAAATTCTTCAACTCACAAATTCACTCTATGGAGCCATAAGTCATGTTTTAATTTTATGATTTTTATGTTTTGAATGTGTAGCCTTGATCAAAACAAACATTTTGAGACACTTAATTTTTTTTTTGGTTGTTGTTGTTGTTGTTGTTAAAGATACAGGGTGTCAAAATTTGAGAAAAATGATAATCATGATGTTGTATTTATTTATCACAATAAAAAGAAAAATAATTATCCGATAATCATGATTTTGGGCTCATTTTAAAGGTGGGTTAATAAGGATTTCTAAAAAAATATAAAAATAGTATATTGTTTAATTCCTTCTTCTTTAAATTTCCCGCCAAAATATTCTTTTTAAATTTTCGCAAAAACGTATTTTTTTTCTCTTTCTAGAATTCGATAATTAATATTTTACAACATATCAAAAAATTAGAATCTCGTTATTTTTTGTTTTTTTGCAAAATTCGTTTTAGTAATGTCAAATTTTATTTGCCATCAAAAAAAATTGATGTACATCAAAAACTTTGTTTTATTTGCCAGAAAAAATCAATTTTTTTTTTATTTACATCAATTTTAAAAAATGGATTTTTTCGTAAATTTTTTTTTTGATGTGACTAATACCAACACAAAAAGAGAAATGTCATTCTAAACGCGTCGATTTTTGTGTATTTTGGTTGTGTTATTTTGTTCTAGAAGTGAAATTTGTGAATTTTAGTTTTAATAAAATATATAAATATATAATAATTATAAAATTATTAATTAAAATAAATTGGAAAATGGATTATATCGACATATCCAACTATAGCGTCGTGCTAGATGAAAACGGCTTTGTATTTGAGAAAGATGGTGTAGCATTGCTCGTGAATTAGTGCAAGTGGATTACGCTGAAGTGTTGCGGCACTACTCCACCGCAGTACAACTAGGAGAATGCGACCAAACGGCTGGACAAGCAGCAGAGGATTTGAAGCAAACTATAAGTAATGCAACAAGTAAAACCCCTAGTTTGCTACAAAGTGAAATTCCTAGTTTGGTATAGCTACCGGTATCAGACCCGAGTGCCCAACCCCATAAATGGACAGATGGGCAAACCAAATACATGTTGTCTATGTATGCCGATAATTTATCGCAGGTTGGGCCGTTAAAAAAGTTCAGAAATAAAAAAATGATGTGGAATTACTTGACAAGTCAGCTTGAAAAAGAGTTTAAGGTGAAGTGGTCTGGCCTTCAAGTCGAGACCAGGTACAGGTGCATAATGAAACGTACCAAAAAGAGCCACGACAACAACAAAACTAGCGGTGCGGTTTATTCGGAATCCGGATACGAAGAATGCATGGATGATTCTGTTCAGAAATTGTGTTTGGTTAGTCGTAGTACCATAAATTCCTTTTCTTTCTTGGGTTATTTTATAAAAGACTAAATAAAATGTTGTTTTCCCCTTTTTTATTGAGGGTTGATTGTTTTTACTTGATGCAGGCGTACCTGTTAAACGATGAGTAATTCTTTTGAAAACAAAAAATGAACCTTGTTGATATAAATAAGAGTAAAAATTTAACTTTTTGATTAGTTGATATTGTGAATTGTAGACAACATTTTAAATAAGGAGCAAAAATTTTTAAAATTTGAAAAAGTAACAGTGTGTTAAACTGAGTGTAAGTTTAAATGGATAAATAAGTACTAGTGCGCTAAATTTGATAATGGATAAATTTCGAAAGTGTTGTAAACCTTATCGCGATTCAAAGTGTTCGAGTAAACTAAAACGAGTTACAGATTATGTTAAGCAATTTATGCCACAATCAGTTGAGAATCAAGATAATTTGTATCTCTGTACAACGTGCTATATAAATATTACCTGCAAACGACGAAAAATAGAACCAAAGTTGTCACCAGTTGCGGGACCATCAACAACATCATCTCTAACACCGCAAATAGTCGATAACGATAATAGCAGTGATAGTGAAGAGTGTTATTTAAAAAATGTGTCTGTTTGGTCTGGAAAAAATGAATGAAGTGTTACCCTTTCTTGGAAAGTCTCCTATATATCCGAGTACGTTAGAAGCCAGGCCAAAACATCAGCAGCAAAAAGTAATAGATTTAGCTTCAATAACACCATCAACATCTTTGGTTCCGGTAATCGTGCCGCTTTTGAATTAGTCAACCGAAGATCAAAGGAAGGTTGCACTATATGATGAATTGATTGGTGATCTAAAAGTACTTTGTCCAAAATACTGTGTATACAACAGTACTTCGTCCAAAATACTGTGTACAACCAGGTAGTAGTGGAACGCACACAGTCTGCGTGTGTACCATACATCAAAATGTAAAATTAAATATGTATGGCACCAAAATGGAAACTATTAGCAACGGAAAGATAGCGCACTACCGGAATTGTATTTCAACTATTTTATGTGATGAGCCTACACCAACATGTTACCTTCTACAATGCGAAAGCTGCCCAGGACTGGATAACTTTAAACAATATTTGAAAAATGCATTTCGGGAACATGGCTGCGAGGATGCTGAGTTAAAATTTAGTCAGTGGGTTTCTACCGATAGGTGCAATCTGGAGACCCTTTCTCAGCCGTTGGATGAATTTCTGGATTATTTCATAAATAAGCTGAAGAATCTGTTACCTCATTGCTTCATTTCACTTCAGCAGTCCAGCTTCTTAAAAAATAAAAAAATTGCGCTGAAGTCTACGGTGTTTTATGTGATTTTGCAGAAAATTATGCATTTATAATGCAAAATGCCGCACAAGGATTTCATTGGAATAATAAGCAAGCGACTATTCATCCATTTGTAATTTACCAAAATTTGGAAGGCAAATTACTTCACCACACCTTCATTATAATAATATCGGATTGTCTTCACCGCTACAGTTCACTTATTCATTGAAAAATTATAAAAATTATACAAGCATTATAAAAATAAGAAAAATTTTAAGAGCATCTTAAAACACAAAGAGGATTTTGGAGTTGATTGTGAATGGCATTTCCATGCAACAGCTCATGGAAAAGGTCCATGTGATGGAGTAGGAGGTACCATCAAAACAATGGCATCCAGAGCTAGTCTCACAATGGAATACAGCAGTACAATAACCAATGCAGATGAATTATTTAAATGGGCTGCGTTGGATGGGAACGCGTTGAAGACAGATATCAATTTTGGATTTTGTTCAGACGCAGAACATAAATCCAAGCAAATCAAACTTGCAACTAGGTTTGAAAAATTAAAAACAGTAAAAGGAACTAACGGTTTCCATGAAGTTATTCTAAGAGAGGATGGCTTTTTGAATTGTAAAAAATATTCTAATTCTGACGATTATGTTAAACTGAAATTGTAATTTTTAATTTGAATAAAATTTAATGTTAAACAATAAAATAAAATTATCAAAAGAATTTGGGTTTGAAATTTTAAATTGTCTATGCAATTAAATTTGAATAATAAATGTTAATAATTTAACTGAACTATCCTTTCTGTAAACAATTTCAAAACACTAAGAAATATCCACTGAAATATAGTTTTTCCATATAAAAATGAAATACTGCTCTTACTAAAACGAATTTTGCAAGAAAACAAAAAATAACGGGATTCTAGTTTTTTGATATGTTGTAAAATATTAATTGTCGAATTCTAGAATTCTAGAAAAAAAATAGGTTTTTGATAAAATTCTAAAAAAACATTTTGGCGAGAAATTTAAAGAAGGATCTCAATAACATGATATTTTAAATTTTCTTTATTAATCCTTATTAACTTACCTTTAAAATGAGCCCAAAATCATAACTATCGGACAATTATTTTTCTTTTTATTGACATATATACAACATCATGATTATCGTTTTTCTCAAAATTTGACACCCTATATTTTTAACAACAACAACAACAAAAATAAAATTAAAGTATATCAATTTTTTTTTTCAATCAAGGCTACACATTCAAAACATAAAAATCATAAAATTAAAACATGACACAAAAATTTGTGATTTCACGTATTTTTCACCATATATGATTTGCGTTTTTTTATTCATTTTTGCTCAAAGGGTTGTGTTTTATCTACTTATAAAAAATGCATTTACATCTTTTTTAAGCATTTTTTGTTACTTTTACGTTTTCTTGCATAGCAACAATTTTGATTGTAAACTTATTGAATTGTATTTTATTTATTGTTGTTTCTTTTCGGTCGTTTTCAAATGTTTATCATATGGTGTGGTTTTTTTGTGTGTCTATTTTTGTTAATTTGCTATATCGCTCGTAAGTTAAGGATGATAGAGGCAGCACCAGATCCTGCTCAGGAATCTGAAGGAGCTGGATCATCACATACAACAAATGATAACTTGACTTTACGAGAAGGTATGTTACAATTACTAATGCACAATTACAAACGATGGTTAATGCGCGAATTAGAGTTATTGTCTGCGTTTTTCCATCGAGTTCTAGTGTTCGTTTTTTCGAAACGTAAGGCACCACAACCATTATTCTCGCAAAACCCCGAAACTTGGTTTGCCATTATTGAGCAGCAGTTTTCGATCGCTGATATCAGAACAAAGAAAGACAAATATGCAGATGCAGTTAGTGCCTTAGCTGCACGATTACACAATCAAAGGTATTACTTCATACACCGTGTTTAAACAAGAGGTAATTAGAGGTTTAGAAGAATCGGAAAAGACCAAATTGAATAAAATTTTACATTGTTTGTCGCTTGGTGATAAAAAAAACTTCACAATTGTTGGAGGAGTTCCAGAGGAGTGCCTCTGGTTTTTCTACAACCTCCATTAAACGATTGTGGATGCAAAGGTTACCTACCCAGATTCAACTTGTTTTGACACCGTTCGAACAGGATATTAATATTAATGCGTTACCTAAAAGAGCTGATGATCTTATGGAGATGTTACCGTCGGCCAAAATCGCCGAAAGTATGATCGTCCATCCTCATCTCGTTCCCGGTCGAAATCTAGGGACAGTTTCAAGCAGCGCAATAAATGTTATTATCACTTCAAATTTGGTGATAAAGCACAAAAATGTGTAACTATGGTTGAAAAATGCACGACATTTTTTTTTAACCAAAGCAAATTTCAATTCAAAATCAAACTCGTCAAACTAAAAACTCATCAGCATTGGAGACACACCGTCTGGATAAGGTACATGCATCGAACCGTCTACTTATTCTGGAAAAAAATCGAAATATCAAGGTTTTGATAGACACGGGAGCTGATGTGTCAGTCTTGCCAAAAGATTTTGATAATAAAAATATGTTAAATTCTTCGTCTAAATTATATGCAGCAACTGATTCTACAATACCAGAATACGACAACAATTAGCATTAAATATAGGTCTTCCTAGGGCATTTACCTGGACTTTTATAATTGCTGATGTCACCATACCTATTTTGGGTGCAGATTTTCTTAATGAAACAGGTTTGCTAGTAGACGTTAAACAAGGAAAAATAATTGATCCATTGACAAATGACAACAGTTTCGTCAATAGGTCAAATTATGAAGACAAATTTATCGTCATTATCTTTAATAGATAAGACAATTATAGATCAAGATTCCCAAAAATTATTATTACAATGTCTTGATATTACTCAAATTTCAGGAGTTTTAGTTCCCACTAAGCATAATATCATGCATTTTATAGGTATGCAGATCCAGATGTAGTGCTTGGGCCAGTCCACTTCACACGGTACCAAAAAAGAACAGCGATTGGCGGCCATGTGGTGATCACCGGGCATTAAATAACGTTACAATCCCGGATGCATACCATATCCCACATTTACAGGATTTTTCTTTTCAATTAGAAGGATGCATGATTTTTTCAACTATAGATTTGTTACGGACATATCAACAAATTCCAGTCGAAATTAATTATATTCCGAAGACTCCATTTGGTCTTTTTGATGCAGCCCAAACATTTCAAAGACTTATGCATGAAGTTTTAAGAGAAATATCACATTGTTTTGTTTATTTAGATGATATTTTGACTGAATCTAAATTTAGAGATAAGCATTTGCAACATTTAGAGGAAGTTTTTAATAGTTTAAGAACTTACGGTTTAGTTATTTACCAACAGAAACGTGTCTTGGCTGCTCAAGCGGAAGTATATTGTTTAGGACATACGATTACTGGTAAGGGAATTTTACCGAATCCAGATCGGGTTATAGCTATAACGAATTTTCGCTTGCCCTTAAACGTACAACAGCTAAAAAGATTCTTAGCAATGATTAATTTTTATAGGTGATTTATATCAGGTGCGGCCGGCGATCAAATTGTTTTGAATAACTATTTAAAAGATTATAAAAAAAACAATAAAGTGCCAGTGGAATGGACCGAAGAGGCAATTCAAGCTTTCGAGGAAGATAAAGCAAAATTGTATCAAGCATCCATTTTAGTGCACCCAAGTTTATCCGCACCATTATCAATTATGGTGGACGCATCTGATTTTGCACCAGGGGCAGTTTTACAACAGCAAGTTAATGATATATGGCAACCTCATGGTTTTTTTTTCTGTGCGGCAAAATTTGGATAAAGCTTCTCCTCGTCAAAGAAGACAGTTGGATTTTATATCTTAGTTTACAACTGATATTCGGCATATAGTAGGAATATTCTCAGTTGTGTGTGACTAAGATGCTTTAAAAGTCTCGAAACCAAACAACTTCCCATGTCACATTTTCCAAATAAAAATGCGTGGATAACCGGTCGCGCAATTTTTGAGCGCTACTTAGTCGAACTGAACATGGCGATCGCCATATAATGTTGTTTTTGGATAACGCCACATGTCATCCAGAAATAATGCTATACAATATAGTCCTAAAGTGTTTGCCAGCTAATGCCACTATCCATATTGCAGCCTTTGGATAGCGGGATTATTCAAAGCTTAAAATTAAATTACCGTAAAGCCTTGCTCAAAACAGTTTTGTTTGAAATGGAGAGCTGCGAGAAGGCGTCGGAGCTAACAGGTAAAATTTCTGTTTAAGATGCCATTATGATGATCAAAGTTGCAGCAAACACTATTAAATCGGATACAATCGCAAAAATGTTTTCAAAATTGTGGATTCCCAATTAATCTTGACCTGCCAATTGTAGATCTAACCGACGATGCTAACATTGTGCAGGCGCTTACAGACTCAGCAGTCCCAAATATCACTGTCCCGGCATTCGATTTTATTAACGTGGACAAAGAAGCGGCTACTGAAACGGATGAACTAAATTTAGATGAAATAGTAATAAACGCACGTGATAATTCTGAAGAGAACTATGAAGCCAGTTCTGAAGCGGAGTATAAAGAAAGTGTGGATGACGATTTTGGACCATCGTTAAATGAAGTTAATAGTGCAATCATCACCTTAAAAAATTTGCTTTATTTCAAGCAGACGAAGCTCTTCATAGTAAGGCTCATAAAAGTTTTAAATATTTTTTCTAAACTTGTTTTTTATGCAAGTACATAGAATGTACGGTGATTTCTTTTTGACATTTGTCACGTACAGACCACGCGATTTAAGAATACGGAGAAGTATTCAAACCAACAACGTTTAATTATTGTAAAAAACACATTACAAAAATGGTGAAAGTTTTCGGTCGCAATAATACGCCAAATGAATCGACAGTGAGGGGATCAGACCATTGTTCGTCGTCGTACTTGTCGATCAATCGAAAATAAAGCCACAGTAAGGGAATCTGTGGCCGAGAAACCAGGAACTTCCATTGGGCATCGTCGTCAAGAATTAAACATTTCCAGCAGCACTATGCAACGAATTTTGGTAAAAGGTCTGCATTTGCACGCGTACAAGGTTCAATTGGTGCAAGAAATCAAGTCAAGGGACCATGCGCAACACCGTGAATTTGCTGATTGGGTGTTGGAACATCATGAAATTAATGCGGATTTTTCGAACAAAATCATTTTATCAGATGAGGCACATTTTCAACTCGACGGATACGTAAATAAGCAAAACTGTCGGATTTGGGGTGCTGAAAATCCTCGTGTGATACTCAAACAACCAATGCATCCACCGCGAGTATCTGTTTGGTGTGCATTTTGGGCTGGCGGAGTAATTGGGCCGTATTTCTTTGAAAATGCGGCTGGAAATGCGCGGAGTACGATATCGCGAAATGTTAACGGGGTTTTTGTGGTTCGAATTGGATGTAATTGATGATTGTGTGTTTCCAACAAGACGGTGTGACCTGCCACACAGCACATGAAACAAGGGTGTTACTACAGACTAAGTTTCCAGGCCGTGTCATTACCCGATTTGGCGATCAACATTGGCCACCAAGTTCGTGCGCGATCTACCACCGATGGACTTTTTTCTTTGGGACTATGTAAAGGAAAAGGTGTATGCTAATAAGCCTGAAACAGTTGAACATCTAAAAGAGGAAATATGGCACGTTATAGGTGAAATACAGCCACATTTGTGCGAAAATGTTATTGAAAATTTCAACAAAAGAATAAATCTGTGCCAGAGGTTTCGTGGTGGCCATTTGCCTGATGTAGTATTTTACGTTTAATCGGAACTATTTTTCTTTATGTTGAAATAAAAATGTTTGTTTAATTCAAAAATAGATGTGTTTTTCTTTAAAATTAAATCCAGCGCTTTTGGTTGGGACACCCTTTACATGAAGCAAGCAGCACTAGGCTTCAAAAACTTCATGCAGGAAAAATATTTTTACAAATGACTTAGCACAACAATTTGCATTTAATGGCCGCCAAGGAAACATGCCAGACAAAAAGTTTAATGTTATTAAACTATTAAAAGGTAACAAATTTTAATAGTAAACCACTATACATTTCTATAATGAATCTTTTCTGTATTTTCCATTTTAGAATGTGCATCGCGTAAATTTGAAAATATAACGGAAGAAAATTTTCATATGTATGTGTACAACGAAGTATTTTTATTAAATTAAGGACAAAATAGCCAGAACTTCCAAAAATAAAACCGTACCTGGGCCTAGCACTTCTCATAATATAAGAGCTTATAGCATAAGAATTGTAATTTCTCATTTTTTATTTTTATTGACATGAATTAATTTTCCTTTTTTAACTTGTATAAATTACCGAAATTTATTGTATTGTATTTTGTCGATTGGGCAGAATTAGTAGTCTCATCATTTCGTCTCACTGTATACGGAAAGAGAGGGTATACGAATATGTATAGTAAATGAGTGTACAAAAATGTTCAGTCGATTGTAAACCGAATGAAGAAACAAACACTTTAAAGGCGGCCGCATGAAAACATTCTGCCGTGACATGACAATAGCTGCCAACATAGTAAGCTTAAAAAAGTTGAAAATATTTTATCTCGTCCATGACAAGTAATACCAACTTTTTTTTTTGCTCATTCTGGTTTTTTTGCTCATAAAATTTGCTAATTTTTTGACTTGTCGCAATTGACATTTTGTTCATAATAAATATTTCTGTTAATTACAAAAATAATTATGTACCTATAAAATATGGTGTTATAATTTAATTAATAAAATACATTTATATTATTTTTAGGATGAATATTTCCGATGAGGAAATAAAACTTATTCAGGAAATGAAAAAAGACGGCCGGGAAATGATTTGGCAGCTAAAGCATCCGCAACATCGGTGCACAAGCATCTGCGTAAAGAAGTGGTCGGAGATCGCCGAGGCAATGGGGGTGGGATTTATGTTAATGATTGCCGCTATATGTGGGAAAAAATAAAAGCCAAACATTCTAGGGCTAAACTACTTGAAATAAAGAATTATAAATTAATTTTAACAGAATATAACACACAATACACAAAACAAAACGCACATAAAATTGAAAATGTTCAACAAAATGTCAATTGTGACACGTCAAAAAATTAGCAAACTTTATGAGCAAAAAAAACCAGAATGAGCAAAAAAAAAAAGTTGGTCACTAGTTGGACTTTTTTAAGCTTACTATGTTGGCAGCTATTGTCATGTCATGGCAGAATGTTTTCATGCGGCCGCCTTAAATAAAATAGTGGTGAACACGTTTGTTATTTTATTGCTTTATTCCGTCGAGTAGAACGAAAACACTACAAAATTGGTGACTTTTCGGCGAAAATAATTCAAGTGAAAGTGAATTCAGTGCTCGTGTATAGATTCCGTCAGTTTAACACAAAAACACTGTCGTATACCGTAGAGAATAACGTTATAAGTATCAACCGTTATTTCTAGAATTTTTCTCGCATGATCAAAAAACACGCGTTTTTTTTTAAATTGAGTTTGCCAACGACAAAATAAGCCAACAAAGTGAAATTGAATATTTTCAGTTATTTTACGTGACAAGGATATTGTTATTTTGTGATAATACGTGTGTTACTACTGTCTATGCATAAAATGTCGACTGCCAGAGGTACTCAAACTACAAATACCACCACGACTACCTCACCACGCATGATCAGTAACGACATAGAGTTGTTTTTTATTGCTGGATTTCTGGTTTCCAGCCTGCGGTATTCTGTCCGGTAAACAGCAATATAATACAGTTTTAGCTGCCGTTGACAAAACAATGCTACCACAATTACGCGAAATTAATTGGACATTTTTCCGAAAGCCAACAGCGACGACTCAATCGATTATTATCAGAAATGCCACTGGGCGATATGAAACCTAGTCAACTCTTCCATGGAATGCGCCGAGTTGCTAGTAATTCTATCAACGATCACGCACGTGTGCAGCGGTAGCTGCCTCAACCGGCTCCGTGGACGAATTTACGTAGATAGCTGATGCTATTGTGGATGTCATGCAGATGCGTAATGTAAACATAATCACATCTGCTGATGAAACGAACGCAATCGCAAACATTGCTTCATCACGAATTTAAAGCCGAAATAGTCCAATTTTCCAGTCAAATTGGCAAATTATGGTCACAACGTGGATGAAGTTAATCTCGAAATTCATCGCGCTCCTCGTCGCGTACACGAGACCAGACACCGGGTGCCTCTAATCAAGAATGTTGGTACCATTGGAAATTCATGTTGACACGAGTTTTACCGATTCTCAACCCTCACATGTCACCATATTCAGACTATCCGTTACTGACAAAAAATCGGCTATTAAATATTTCATAGACACAGTCGCTGACGTATCGATATGGCCACCTACACTGAACGGCAAAAGGATTCCAACCGACTATAAACTGTTTGCGGCGAATGGAACAACGATTAATGTCTATGGTAGAAAGCGAATTAAAGTGGACCTCAATTTAAGACGATTTTTATCGACTCAATTTATTGATGCGGATGTCAACACGCTTATTATTGGAGCCGATTTTATACGCAATTTCGATTTGCTCATCGATTTGAAGGGAGGTCGTCTAGTTGATGGGATTACTAGATTTTCGACAGTTTGTCGTCCCCAACAAGTCAAAGTGGCAGAAATTAATCCATATAATCCTCAATATCCGTTTGCTTGCCGGCTAATAGGCAGACATCACAAAAATGGGTATACCGTCACTAAACGACAATAGCTCAAGCATTGTACATCGTATCGAAACAGCTGGGCAGCCAACGTTCGCTGCAAAGGAGGAATTCGAATATTTGATGAAAATGGGAATTTGTCACCCGTCTACCAGTAACTGGGCCAGTCCCTTACACATGGTCCGAAAATCAGATGGAGCAGGGCGACGTTGTGGCGACTGCCGTATATCCACGATTGTACGTCCATATTAAGTGTAAAAACCGTCTTTAGCTAAATAGATTTACAAAAAGCATTCCATCAGGTGCCAGTTCATCCAGATCATATGTAGCAAAAACCGCCATCATGACTCCGTTTGGGTTGAACGAGTTTGCGTTTATGACGTCTGGGTTACGGAATGCACCTCAACCATTTCAACGGCTAATATATGAGGCATTAAGAGGCTTGCAACTTGTTTTTCCATATCTGTATGATATTTTAATTGCATCCAAAGACATCATTGAACATGAACAACATTTAAGACTAGTATTCGAACGGCTCCGCAAATATCGGCTGACGATCAATGTAGCTAAATGTGAATTAGCTGTGGCCGAATTACAATTCCTAGGGCATATCATTTCGAAAAACGGGACGCCATAAATTCGCAAATGAAACTTTATTCGATGATCAAGGGCAATATCAAAAATGACAAAACTGTGTTGATCTGGACCGACGAAGCAACCGAAGCATTCGAAAGATGCAAACAAGAACTCGCCGCAGTTACTTCATTAGCGTTTCCGAAGATGCATGCAGAACTATCTCTAAACGTAGAAGCATCAAATTTCGCAGTTGGAGCAGTGTTGCATCAGGTCGTCGATGGAAGCTTCGAACAATTAGGCTATTTTTCAAAAAAGTTGACAGTTGCCCAATAAAAGTACAGTGCCTGCGACCGGGAACTTTTTGACAATGTATTTGAGTGTCAAGCGTTTTCGGTATATGCTGGAAGGAAGAATACGTCGAATCTATACGAATCACAAACCGCTGGTCATATCATGAGAAGCCCTCGGAGACAGATCCGTCATTAAGATTTTGTGAGCCAATTCACAACTGACATCCGTTATATTAGCGGCCGCGATAATCAAACAGCTGATCTATTGTCAAGAATCCAGCTAATTGAGACGTTTGATTACGAGCCATTGTCAAGGGAAACAGAGACGAATTTACCCAAATACATCAAGGTAGGACGACTTTATTAATATTTAAACAATTCTGTTCCAGATAGCAACCGAATGCTCTGGTGCGATACGTCATCTAAAATTTGACCTCACATATCTCCAAAATTCCGTCCCTGTATCATATCGTCAACTCATAAACTTTCGCATCCAGAAATCAGAACGACTATTAAGCTAGTATCCGATCGATATGTATGGCCAAATATGCGTAAGGATGTAACGAATTATGTGCGCGGATGTATACAGTGTCAGAGATCAAAAATTAATCGTCATAATAAAACACCGGTTTCTCAACAAGGATCTCATTGGTCCTTTGCCACTACAACAAGGATACCGATATTGTTTAACGAATATCTATCACTTTGCTCGCTGGCCAGAAGCGATTCCGCTAAGTGATATGACCGCTAAATCGGTTGCAAGAGGTTTAGTAACCGGTCGGATTGTTCGTTTCGGACGTCCAAAATACATCACAACTGGCCAAGGGAGACAATTGAGTCTTTTTTGATGAGGGAAATCTATAAAATCATCGGAGCGGATCGTATTCGGACTACACCATATCATCCACAATCGAACGGGTTGATAGAGAGATGGCATAGACGCTGAAATCATCAATTATGGGAGCGGGACCATACTACTGGGTCGATAATTTGCGTGATCTTTTAAGAAAGACCTTCTAACGACGCCAGCCGAATTAGTCTGGCACTACATTACGGATACCAGGGGAATTCTACGATATTAATAAATCAATGGATACTCAGAGCGGGGTACTGAAAAATCTGCGAGAATCAATGGCAAATGTAAATCCGATGAACACATCATTCCATACTAAGCCAACGTCTTACATAAACAAGGAGTTCAGCTCATGTAGTCACGTCTTCGTACGCACCAATACTATTAGAGCGGCCGTAACGCCACCCTACGAAAAATCTTTCGAAGTACTAAAAAGAAGTCACAAGTTTACACAATTCAAATGGGTCATCGCATTGTTAACGTATCCATTGATCGGCTTAAACCGGCTTTTATTTGGAATGAAAAACCATACACAGCGGATGTTTCACCGAAAGTAACTAACACTAGGTCAGATCAGCCACAGACTTCAGTAAAAGCGATCGACCCCATCGAAGCGTTCAAATACCACATCGCTCTCGCTGAAAGGGGAGTACTGTGGTGCTCATAGCATAAGAATTATAATTTCTCATTGTTTATTTTTATTGGCATGAATTAATTTTCGGAATCATTATAATTTAATTTAATTTAAATATTTTATTAGACGAATTAATTTTCATTTTTTAACTTGTATAAATTACCGAAATTTAATGTATTGTATTTTGTCGATTGGATAGAATTAGTACTCTCATCATTTCGTCTCACTGTATACGGAAAGAGGGAGAATACGAATATGTATAGTATATGAGTGTACAAAAAAGTTCAATCGATTGTAAATCCGAATGAAGAAACACTTTAAATAAAATAGTGGTGAACACGTTTGTTTTTTTATTGCTTTATACCGTCAAGTAGAACAAAAACACTATAGAATTAAGAATTTTTATAGTTTTAAGCACAAAGCATAATTTTTGAAATTGAATTATTATTATGGCAATAATGAAATGTGATTTAAATTATTTTAAAATTTGAAGTGACTGACGAATTTTATTTTTAAATATTTATAATTTATTATTTAAAAAAATATAGTTTTAATATTAAATATTATAAAAAAAAACAAAAACATTTTTTAAAAATTATACCAAATATTTAAAACAACCAAAACTAATTTTGTTATATAAATTTGGCGCCAATCTGGGAATTCATCCTAGATAACATAAGCCTATATTTTTAAAATAATATTTTGCGCCAATTTTCATTTTGGGTAGTGTCCCGACAAACAATTTGAAACCAAAACAGCGACTCGGGAACAATGTTACCGGCGCGTGGTAACAAAATGTTAAAGCAAATAAGTAAAATCTAATGTTTTCATTTATCTTTTGTTATTTTGGTCGAATAATCTTTTATTCTCTGCAAAATTATTATTTTTTGTTTTTAATTTGGTACTTATTCTCTTTTGAGCAAACAGCGAAGCAAGTAATTATTGTATTTTGTCTTTTTTGTGTTAACTCGCTCGTGTCTCAATCAATCGTCGTTCGTTACGCCACGCGTTGCATTCGAAAAATTAAGTTTTATAAATAATTTGAAGTAGTTTAATTCATTTCAGTTTAGTAATTTGGTTAAAAATTAATGTGTTACGCCTTTTTTAAGAATAATTAATAAAAAAAAAATAGTGTAGTAAATTGTTGGAAATTAAATTAAAACTAGTTATTGAAATTGTAAGTATGTATATATGTATATATTTTTTTTTTACATTAAACAGGCATAAGAAAAAATTGCAACATTGTTTGCATTTTTTCCATATGTATTCATAACATGTGACATTCGGATACCAAAATGTGTCGGTAACTTGTCGGTGACAATCAATAGAAAAGACGCTTGATGTGTTAGTAACTTGTCGGTAACAATCGATCGAAATATCCCTCAAGATCTTATGTTTATGGATAACACTCCAAACCGTTTATTTAGTGTTTCTGGTTAATCTTTAGCACATGTCGAGAATGTTGCGGTGGTTCTATTCGCTAAAGTAATCTTTAACTAATCAGTAATTAGTTAGCATTTGTTAACATCATTTCAGCGCTCTCCAGCATAATTTGTATTACGGATTACTGTTAGAATCATAATGCCTAAAATATAAGCCGCTAAATAAACTTTCACAACAATCAATTCGGCGGCGACTTAATAGAGCCCAAAATGGTGTAAAGCTTGGAAATGCGGTATCAGTGTATAATTTAAGTGATTCAAATAATGAAATGATGATGGGTTATCGGCCAACATCTACACATGAATTGTTAAATGAGAATGGAAACAACGACCTAATTGATGATGATGACGTAAATTCTGTAAATTATTTAAGCGATTTAGACGATGATGATTTTGAGGATAATGGAAGTAGCATGAATGATGCTAAAGCTTTTCTAAGAAATTGGAGTATAAAACATAACATAACCTCAAACGCATTAACAGAATTACTAAAATTTTTACACCAAAATGGATTTAGTAACTTACCGAAGGATAGCCGAACACTTCTCCAGACTCCTAACAGTAGAACTGTCGTGACGTGCGCTCCAGGAAATATGGTGTACATTGGTATTGCAAGTGGGTTAGACAGGGTATTGTCCGATGTAGAAATTGTTCCAGAAAAAATTGTATTAGATTTCAATATTGATGGCGTCCCAATAAGTAAAAGCAATCTAAGTTGTTTTTGGATAATATTAGCACGCGTATGCAACATTTATCCTGCACAAATTTTTGTTGCGAGTGTCTATCATGGCTACAGTAAACCAGCTTTTTTTAATAATTTTCTTCGTCCGCTAACTGATGAGCTTAAAGTTTTAACGTCTTCAGGATTTGTTTATAAAAATACAACAAAATTGGTCAATATCAGAGCATTTGTTTGCGATGCACCAGCGAGGGCTGCTATTTTGGGAATTAAATCTCACAACGCTTATTTTGGATGTCCGAAGTGTTGTGAGGAAGGTGAATTTATAAAAAACCGTATGACATATCCAATTAGTAATGCCAGATTACGTACTGACGCATCTTTAAGAGCTAAAGAAAATAACACCCATCATAAAGAAACATCGATTTTAGAAGAACTCGACATTGATATGATCCAACATTTTCCTTTGGACTACTTACACTTAGTTTGCTTAGGAGTTGTAAAAAAGCTTTTAAGAATGTGGACAAGTGGTATAACATCTGCCTTAATCCCTAGTAGAGATCAGGCGGCAATTTCTCAAAGGCTTACAACCTTAGCAATAACTCAACCGACAGATTTTCAAAGAAGAATCAGAACATTATCGGAACTGTCATATTTTAAAGGATCAGAATTCCGCGTATTTGTACTATATTCAGGACAATTTGCTTTAAAAAATATATTAACATTACCAAAATATAATAACTTTTTGATGCTTCATGTTGCTACATTAATACTTTGTCATCCGACATATTCAAAAACGAAAACTAGCATCGCAGAGTCCATTTTAAGACAATTTGTGGCGGGTGTGTCCGAACTATACGGTACGCATAATTTGACATATAATATGCATTGTATTATTCATCTACCTGAAGATGTGAAAAATCATGGGACTTTAGACAATTGGTCCGCTTTCGCATTTGAAAGTTACATGTACACTATTAAACGCATGCTTCGAAAACCAAATGAACCACTAGCACAAATTTGTAACAGAATATATGAATTAAATAATATGAAGGATTCAAAAGGCGAAACAACTTCCAAAAATTACCCTATATTGAAAAAGAAAGAACTAACTCGTCAAGCAAAAACAATATACAAAAAAATTGTATTTCAACATTTTCAAATCGATAATGGAAACAAAAATTGTTATATATTATTGAAAAACAATGATATTATCAAATTTAATCACGCAGCCATCGAAAACAATAAGATTTTAATATTTGGAAATCGATTTAAGAATCCACGTAATTTTTATGAAGTTCCAATAGAATCCAGCAGATTCGATATATTTGAAACTGACTCATATGAAGACGAGGTGTGCTTTAATAGAATAAATATGATCAAATGCAAGCTGTTTGGAATGATAACAGAAAACATCAAAGACGCAGATATATATGTTTTTTTCCCGATCATGCATTCCGAAAATTAACTTAAATTGTACTGAAAATATTTCTATATTCCTATAGCTAGTAGTATGTATGCTGTTGTGGAAACAACCAATCATATTGGGCAAAAAGAGGTATCCGTGGTTTTGTCGGCTTGGATTAGAGATGAAAACTGTATTTGTTGGCCAACTAACCACTATAAAGCGTTAAAAAAAATGATGAATCCTGATGATGCTAGCTGGACCCTACACCCATGCATTATTTTAAAACGAAATTTAGGTAATTATAATTGAGTTATTTAAACATTTAATGAAAATTGCATGAGTATATAAATTTATCTTTTATTTCCAGCAACATATTCAGAAGCTAAAGCTAAAGAGAAATTCTTATCGGAGAATTCTTGCTCGGAATTAGATGAGGGTACTAGTATAGCTGCAAAAGTTAACTTTAATGAGGAATTTCAATCGGAAAATAAAATTCCAGCCGATAAAGTTTATCTGGACGAAAATATCCGTCCTCCCGATTCATCAAATGCCGAGTATGTATTATCGCCCCAAACTTCCAAATACCAAGATATACCCATCAAATCAACGTCATCCGTTTTACAAAATCAAAACTCAGCACCGCCTGCTCCAGAAAATAAAAATACTATAGAAGAGAAATTCAATTATATTTGTAATGAGATCAAAAAAATCAGAAAACACTCAAAATCTCAAACGGAACTGATCAAGGAACAGAATTCAAAAATTGAAACATTGCAACACGAGTTGGCTAAAACAAGTCAAAATATCGACAGTTTTATATCATCTACATTATTAGGACAACAAAGAACTAAAAGGATTGCAAAAGATAGCGACTTTGTGTACCCAAATGTCCCAATAAAATCTATTGATGAATTAGCTTTATTTAATTCCAAATTAACGCAAAACTATTATATGGAGCAAATGGTAATTAATTATAATACAAAATAAATAAATTTGCTAATTAACCTTAACATCTTTAAAAATATTTTTAACTTTCAGGTTAGTCGACTTTATAAATATAAGACTATCAACATCAACAAGTCCATAAAACAGATGTTCGAACATTTAATGGATTACGATATAATAAAACTATATTCATGGACTGAGCAATCCGGAATTTCAAAAGGTATAAAACGGTGTAGTTTATATTTGAATAATGAATTATTACAAAATTGATAATTTTGTTAATAAATTTGATGCGATTTTAAATTAATTTTAGTTTGCGATGTACGGTTTTTTGTACATAATGGACCAGGAGGAAAACATTTAATTTCAACAATGTAAACGGAGATCAGTTTATTTTGCTTTTTATTCTTTCAATGCCAAAATTATTAAAACATACTCTTGTTGTACTTGATCGAAATACGAGTATTAAGAAACTTTACAAAAATGCAGATTCTTTAGTGAAAATTTCATAAATTTAGCAAACATTTTTAATACTCGTATTATAAGGGAATTCTTAAGTCCGAACTATGTTTTCATAATTTTTATTGAAGGAATAACAATTTCGTTAAATTGATTGAACCGACTAGATTTTATGAGTTTTATAAAACCTAGTTTGATAAAATAATAAAATTAGAGTCAAAATAGCAGTAGCAAAATTCTTCGCAATATAAATAATAATTGTACGTTTTATTTCGTAGGAGTTGACAAATTAATATTCATGGATCTGCATAACATAATCCAGTTAGCAGAAAATACAATCAATTATTTAAATTTAGATGCAACAATTTTTGAAGCGGTCGTCTATCGTATTGGCTCGCAATACCCAAAAATTAAATTTAAAGTCCTAAATATTTTTGTAATAACTATTCAGATACATTAAATTATAATTTTTTATTACTATTGAAGAATTTCAAAAAATATATTATTACATACGCGAAATAACATAATAAAATATAATTTATATTAAATCTTAATGTGTTTTCTAATTGTTTTACAATATTGTGAATTTAAACAAGAAAAAATTGCAGTTTAGTCAGATTCTTATACCTATTTCTAGTAGACATTCTGTACGACAATAAGTTGGTATCATTACAATCACAAATACCATAATGTAACAGAAATGGTTGCCAGATTGTGTTATGAAAATATATTTCATTGAATTTACAATAATATTCGATTTTCATAACCATATTTTATTTGAAATTATACAATATAATATGTTGGTTATACTACAGTATCAAATACCATGATTTAACCGATGGTAACATTTTGGAATCAGTTCCAAACCATTATACAATAATATTTGTAACAATTAGGTATATACAATAATATTAGGTTATCGTGATCATATTTTACGCGAAATTGCACAATATAAAATGTTGGTTACCATACAGCAACAAATACCATGATCTGACCGACGGTAACATTTCGGAAACAGTTCCAAACCATTGTCTGCCAGGAATAGGTAATTTTTCGGGAACCGCTCGGATCCGTTACCGACTCGGTCCCCGGTAACACCTTGGTTATTTTTCGGTTTCAAAATTCAAAATGTTTGTCGGGGTAGACACATACTAACAAAAATATCCAGTTCTTTGAGTTATGGGTTTTTGGTTTTTGTTCCACAGCTCATAGTAAAACTTGTAGTAAAATGGAACTTGACCGTGGAACTTAGCTCCAGTAACAGTTTGGTCACACCAAGTCGATTTAATAGTTTTGTCCTTATTGTTCTTACTTGGTTGTTTAAAATACATATTATATTTATTTAAGAGAAAGTGAAATGGCATACACATCCATTTATATAATACAAGTTTCATTATATTATACAACACATACACAATAATGAAAATAGAAGTAAAAATTAACCAAATCTGAAATACATAGTGTTAGTATATGTAATTTAATTTGTATAACACTTTTATATTCATCTTGCAATAATTTAATAACAAATCATTGTATTCTGTTTATTAGACTTTGTTTGCTCTCTCGTTTTCTAGTACTTATTCTTTTTAGTTGTTAAAAGGTGATCAAGAAAGCAACACGTTTTGCGTTGTTCTCGTTTATATTAAAATTGAACTAATAAAAGTAATAATTCAAATTTGTAGTTTTAATTTAATTAACAGTTTTGTTATCCAATCCTATTATGTGTAAAAAGAGTGTACGATAGATCCTGTGTAAAACTTGGTCGTACATTCAGAATCAGTCGACCAACCAATCACAAAAGAAACCCGGTTTCCTTCTATTAAATATGTAACGTAATATAAAATAAAGCTTTCAATTTAAAATTTTCTTTAAAATATTTGAAAGAATTTGTAAATTGTGTTGTTTTTGTACTAAAGATTAAATATATATATTTAGATAATTTGCCTACTTAGCACGTTGTAACTACTAAAACTTTAAAATGGCGATTGTTTCATTTAATGTATATAAATTCAATTTTCTTAATTCTTAAGTAATCTTCATAAGATTGAACCATCATCTTAAGATGGGTTTTGTTTGAAAAATATTTTTAATTCACTAAAAGGAAAACATTTATGTTGGCCTACCAAATAAATTGGTTGACTCCCGAAAATCCACAAGATCATTTTAAGATGATGGTTCGATCAAAATACGAAGAAAAATTTAATTTAAATTTTTAGTAATTCATTAAGGCGAGTTTCATATTCTATACTACTATTTTAACATAAATTGTATATACAAAAAAAATTCACGTTATAAAATTCAAAAAATAAATAATAATTCGCGATCCTTAAAACGAGCGTTATTTTTACTTTTTTGTATGCGTCAGTAAATGCCGCTCTAAATGATGCCGACGATTAAACGTTTGAGTACATAAATTATGTTTGCATTTAAATGGTTTTTCACCCGTATGCACTCGTCGATGATCCTTTGGTTCGGTTAATAATTTAAATGTAATTTATGAATAATTTGATGTACACTTTATAATTACAATTATAGCCACCTACCTGGAGATGTGAATTACGTTGAAAACATCGTAAACATATTTCACATTCAAATGGTTTAAGGCTCTTGCTTTCTTCATGCAATTTTTTATGACGCAGAAGTACATCAGCGTCTCTGAATGTTTTTGAGCAGGTGTCACATTTATAATCTTGGGTGTGTAAAATTAAATGTTTCTGAAATGAAAAAAAAAATAAATTATTGTAAGTTGCGAATCATAAATTTGGAAAATATTAAAGTTCACTCCCAAAGCAGCGATACTTTACTTTGAAGCAAACAAGTTTAGTACTCTGTTGTTTTGCTACTGTTCATGAAACTTGATTACACTATTAAACAGTGGCTAGAATATCACAACAGTGGCTAGAATATGGTAAAGACCAAAACAATTCTCTCAACTAGAAGATGAAGACGTTCGTATGTGAGACGACGCTGTATAATTTTTGTTGACTACTTCCAAAAAGACACGAGTAACGTATAACGGCTCATGAATTGAAATAAGAATTGGTTCGTCATACCTTTATGTTTTTGATTAGAATTTAAAAATAATAAAAACTAATAATAATAAATAAAGTAATATGAGTTTCGGTTATTTAAAACACTATCCTTTTTTTATTTTTTTTGTTTTTGAAATTTTTTCGCTGATTTTAATTTTTAATTTTTTTAAGTAATTTTCTTTTTCGCATTATCAGCACTAAACTAGTGCTGTTAATGCTGATGCGTTTAGTGCTGATAATGCGAAAAAGAAAATTACTTAGAAAAAAAACACTATCTAATAGTTTCGGTTAGCTGTAAACATACTCAGTAATCCAACTGAGTCTGGTAAAACCTACACGGATTCGATATATCGAGGACGTATGGCTATGTAGGTCTGATCTGCATATTGCAAAGCACCATGCAAGCCTATAGGTCTGATATTGAAGATGGATCGGGCCATTGTGTTCATTTACATCACCGATTGTAACTAAATATTGTAGAATACTTTTTAAATTCTGCTTCTATTGGGGTTCGAAACCGGTACCTCCAGACCCGATCAGATGGCCGTAGACCTGTTTGACGAAAATGATAATGTTCGTACTACTTAATGCAGTGCCTTTCTGACGCCTGATTCAACATTTTCAGAGCAGATGGCCGTAGAGCCACATGACGTCGAAAAGGTACTGCACTAAATAGTAACAATATCATCCCTACCGTCAAACACGGTGGTCATACACTGTGTATAATACACAATTATGTCTTTGTATTTGTAATTTTCTTTTGTTCGTATTTGTGTCATTTGTTTCATCATACAGTATCAAAATAATGAGATCCGGGCGAATCGGTTTAATTCTTATGGTGCTTATTTCCTTTTCTCAGCACATTACGTCTGCTCTCGAGCTGTGGAGTGTCATTATTTAACATATATTTGATATTTAATTTTGTTTTATCATAAATTAATTTTATAGTTTTAATAAAATTTTATAAATAAATTTATTTTAAATTTCATAAATTTTAAAAATAAAATAATAACTATAAAAAAAAATTGAAAATACTTAAACAACACAAAAATATGGCGTTTACAATGGTTAACTGTTACACTAGCCGAAATCAAGTTGACACTCAAAGGGTTAATACGAATAAACAAAAAAAGAATGACACGTGGCTTGCATATGCAGTAAAACAATCATACTGCCATGCTACACTATAATTTGGTTTTCTGGATTCAAACTAAGTCGCAATAGATTTTAATTTTTAATTTTAAACCCTTATTTTAAAATAAATCATTAAATTTTCTTGTCTTGTTTTATTCTGTTCTCTCGAAAATAAAATTTAAACAAAAATCTACATCTCAAAAATGTCCGTAAATTTTTTTATTTTCATTTAAAATTTTTCATTTCGGATTCACGGTCAAAATTTTTACGTCGCAGCTGCGTAATAAAATTTTTGTCCGTGAATCCGAAATGAAAAAAATTCAGCTATGCTACTCACAATTTTGGTTTCTGGATTCAAACTAAGTCGCAATAGATTTTAATTTTTAATTTAAACCCTTATTTTAAATTAAATCATTAAATTTTTTTGTCTTGTTTTATTCTTTTCTCTCGAAAATAAAATTTAAACAAAAATCTACATCTCAAAAATGTCCTTAAATTTTTTTATTTTCATTTCAATTTTTTTCATTTCGGATTCACGGACAAAAATTTTATTACGCAGCTGCGACGTAAAAATTTTGACCGTGAATCCGAAATGAAAAAAATTGAAATGAAAATAAAAAAATTTACGGACATTTTTGAGATGTAGATTTTTGTTTAAATTTTATTTTCGAGAGAACAGAATAAAACAAGACAAAAAAATTTAATGATTTAATTTAGAATAAGGGTTTAAAATTAAAAATTAAAATCTATTGCGCAATAGTTTGAATCCAGAAAACCAAATTATAGTGCAGCATGGCTGATTGAAATGAAAATAAAAAAATTTAAGGACATTTTTGAGATGTAGATTTTTGTTTAAATTTTATTTTCGAGAGAAAAGAATAAAACAAGACAAAAAATTTAATGATTTAATTTAAAATAAGGGTTTAAATTAAAAATTAAAATCTATTGCGACTTAGTTTGAATCCAGAAACCAAAATTGTGTGTAGCATAGCTGATACGCACGAAACTAACACAAACACAAATGCTACTACTATATCTTTCCGGTTACACTCGTTTCTTTTCACATATTTAGAGACAAAATCTATATATATACTGCTGCCCTATTCCTGAATACGATACGAAAACGAAAGTACAAGATTCCTATTCGATTTTAAATAAGAATCGTACGAATCTGATTCAATTCAAATATGACTTTTGCATTTTCGTTTTCGTATCGTATTCAGGAATAGGGGGGCTGGTGTTTGTTGAGACTACCATGAATACAGAACAACAGTGCGACAAAAATTGAAATATCTGAACAAATTAGTTTGGTTCAAGATAACGATCCCTAACGTGCATCCCACTTGGTAAAAAACTGGTTGACAATGTCAAATACATTTTACCAAACCCTCCGCCAGATCTCAACCTCTTCGAACATTTGACGAGTTCTCTGACGATTGGCACCAAATTACGTCGGAAGAAACAGGAAAACTTGTGCATTCAATGCAGAATCGCCTAAAACGGGCCATAGCTCAAAAAGGGTGGCACACAAATTATTAATTATATTTATTAGTAATAAAAAAAATATTATCTGTATGTTTTTTTCTTTGACTACGTTTTGTTATATTTTTTTTTTATTTTTCTAAATGTGATATTATTAGTTAATAAATGAAAAAAAAAATCAATATAAGGTGTTTTGTTTGGATCCCCTCGTAACGTGATATTTCAAAACGCGATATTTCGAAACGCGATATTTCGAAACGCGATATGGTAAATGGTACAAACCCGCGAAATAGTACAACGGTTACGCGATATGGTACAGAATGTGCATTGCGAAGCGAAGGGAGCGCAGCGACTCGGTCCTATACTCCCACTCCTGTCGATTTTTAAATTCTTATAAACTTTTTAATTTTTTTTTTTGTAACGATTCCCAAAGGCTTTATTCTTGAATCTTTCTTTATACGAAACTAACAAGAAGTGTGAAATTCTTAAAAAACTAAATTTTTTTTAACTTAAGCCTTAACCTATGTTAATACTTAATATCATTATGCAATTATTAAATTATTATTAATTACTTAATTTTAATGTGTTAGGTCAACATGCGCGTAATTATTAGATTATATTTCTCAGTTAATTAAATCTAGACGATCTGTTCTGCGAAGCCGTTCGTATTTCGGTTGCCTTAGTAGTTCTCTAGCTAATTCGCTGGGGTGTGATTCCAGTTTCAGTTGGTATTTTAGACTGCATGATTTAATTGTCTCTTTAACAGTTTTGATTCCTAGGTCTCTATGGATGATGCTGTTTCGAATATACCAAGGGGTTTGTAATGCTACGAAGTAGCTTTGCTTGCATTCTTTGTACGATATCTATATTTGATGCACAAGTTGAGCCCCATAGTTGGATACCATATGTCCATATGGGGATTACGATCGCTTTGTATAGTAGAACCTTGCAATCTAAAGAGAGTTTCGATTTTCTTCCGATCACCATTATTTTTAATTGATTGCGTTTTGTTTCAATGTGCTTTTTCCATGTCAATCTTCTATCGAGATGAAGACCGAGATATTTGACGTTTGTTTGTTGAGGAATTGTGATATTGTTTAATTTTACTGCTGGACATGTACGTTTATTCAGTGTGAATGGTACATGTGTTGATTTACATTCATTCGTCCTTATCCGCCAAGTTTTTAACCAATCTTCTATTTTGTGTAGATTCGTATAAACTGAAATTAAATTTCCCCTTCACCCGCCTGATATAATCCGATCCTAAACCCCCGCTCCTACTGATTTTTAAATTTTTAAAATATCGCGTTTTGTACCATATCGCGTGTTGTACCATATCTCGTTTTGAAATATTTCGTTTTGTGCCATATCGCGTTTTATACCGTATCGCATTTTGAAATATCACTTTTTGAAATATCGCGTTTTGTACCGTATCGCGTTTTGAAGTATCGCATTTTATACCATATCGCGTTTTATACCATATCGCGTTTTATACCGTATCGCATTTTGAAAGATAACGTTTTGAAATATCGCGTTTTATACCATATCGCGTTTTCAAATATCGCGTTTTGGAATCTCGCGTTTTGAAATATCGCGTTTTGTACCATATCGCGTTTTGTACGTTATCGCGTTTTGTACCGTATCACATTTTGAAGTATCACGTTTTGAAATATCGCATTTTGTACTATATCGCGTTTTGCACAGTTGCATTTTGAAGTATCACGTTTTGAAATATCTTGTTTTAAAATATCGCGTTTCAAATGGGATCCGTTTTTTTCATGCAGTGTAGTTATTTGTAGCTATATGGTAATAGCAAAAAAAGAATTCATAGGTAAGTTAATATCTCGTTGAAAATGTCAATACATTCATTGTTAATTGTGAAAATCGGGATTTTGAAAATCGGGATTTTGAAAGTCGGAATTTTGAAAGTCGGGATTTTGAAAGTCGGGATTTTGAGAGTCGGGATTTTAAAATTCGAGATTTTGAAAATCGGGATTTTTTTGGGGATTTTGATAATTCGGGATTTTGTGATTCGGGATTTTGTAATGTTCTAAATCTTAAATGAGCAATTTATGTTGATTAAATATGCCGCGAATGCAAAATTAATTGCCCATCAACCCAATAGACGAGACCGTAACAATAAGAATATAAAAAATTGTTAGCACAATAAATAGAACAGCTGTTAAAGAAACAACGAAAATTTAAAAAAAATATCAAATTTGACATAAAACTTTCAAATCAAATGCTAACGGTTTAAACTGGCCTCTTTCAAGCAAGGACATTAATTTATTTTTTTTTTTTTTGTAGTAGAATCGTCAACAAACTTCTTAGACAAATTCTAAAATAATATATAGTATAGGTCAGCCGGGTTTTCTAAAGGTTCGAGCTGGCCTATTCCAAGCATTTGTCAGACATAAATTTAATTTTTTTTGTGGACGAATCCTTAACGAACTTCTTAGGCAAACTTCAAAAAAATCGTATGGGTTAGATGGTAGTGTGGCGATGTTTATAAACTTAAATGTCAAATTTAGTTGTCAAATTTATAAAGTACAAATGAACTCTCTAAAATTGTGGAAGAGACAAAAAAAACCCGGTCTACCAACGTAGGTTGTGATTAATAAAAATAAAAACTGTTCAATTTTTTTTTTCACACAAGAAGAAAATCCGTAGTGTGAAGCTTTGTTTTTTGAAAATAAAAAAATAAGAATTTCAACTCAAGTGTTTGCATATTGTGCAGTGAATTGTAATTTGTGCGTATAATCTCGCGTATAAGAAAAGTACACCTGGGCACATCAAAAGTATATGTGCAGCCATATAAACGAAATAAAGGGTAGTAAAATATAACTCCTTTAAATTGGTGACCACCGTCGTGAATACGAATGCGCAAGGATACGGCAGCACATCACAGGCGTTTTTTCTTTGGAGTACTACAAGCAGAGCACAACAGGTGTGTCAACAGCAGTTGGCGGTACAGTGGATAAATCATCTGGACATCAGGCGGCATCAAATCATCTGAACATCAAGAAAACAAATTCACAACAAATTTGTAAACGTGAGTAGATCGGGGGTAAGTTTTTCTTCCTTAATTTTATCGAGTTCATTGCCTCAAATTCAACAATAAAATTTTATTTAAACAATTAAAACTAACACCGGCATTTTATTTATTTCATTTTTTTTCCTCTACTCGATTTTGCATTTTTGTTTCGCGTTTCGATTTAAGTTTATAAATGTTGTCTGATACTCCATCCAACTCCCCGGTAAATGACGAGGATTATGGAGATGCAAGTTCTGCAGATCCAATTAATTCTGCATCGCAACTAAAAAATTTATTCGCAGAACAGTTTCAATTGTTTCGGCAAGCTAAAAATTTATTCCGGGATCCAAGAGTTGCTCAGTCGTCTGGGCAGTCTGGTTCAGGACCTGGTTGGACTGGGGTCCAAAATCCAAATTTGGAGATTGGAGCGGTCCGATTCCGACCTCCACAACCGTTGTATGGTCAGAATCCGGCCGTTTGGTTTACGATTCTTGAATCGCAGTTCGCTGTCGCGAACATCAGGTCGGGGACCACCAGGTTCTCTCATGCAGTGGGGGCATTGGACGCGAGACTGCATGATCGCTTCGCGGATTTAATTCTCCGCGATAAGGGTACACTTCCTTACTCGGTGTTCAAGGAGGAAGTGATTCGCGTATTAGGCGAGTCAGAGATGTCACGCCTAAATAACGTCCTGACGAACCTGACTTTGGGGGATAAAAAGTCGTCTCAATTACTGAGTCAGATACGTTTGAACGCTGGCAGCAATTTCAACGACAAGTTGCTCAGACAACTTTGGATGAAGAGATTGCCTTCGCAGGTTCAAGTTATCCTGACTACTTTTGAAAATGACGTAACGTTAGATGTGTTGGCAGCACGGGCAGATAATATGATGGAGGTAATGCCACCGTTAGGATTAAACGCCGTTAAATCGTGCAACCCTTTCGGCCCATCCTCGTCTGCAGCATCTAACGGGTATGTCAATCCAACTGGCATTTCTGATGCATCTAATTTAGACGCAAAATTAGAAGATTTAAAAATTAAAATTTTAGCTGAAATTAAATCTATGGTTAACCCTAGATCTCGATCTCGTTCACACAATAGAAAACAAACAAATTCTCGTTCGAGATCTAGAGGTCGGGTTAACCCAAAATTCGATTTATGTTTTTATCATTTTCGGTTCGGTGAAAAGGCTCAGAAATGCCAGCCTGGCTGTAAATTTTATGATAAAACCTGCGGAGGTCAGTCGATCAAGAAGGATTTTTAAATGTTCATCAGGACGTGACGACCGCGTTACTGATGAACCTACTACCAGTCGTCTATTAATTCATGATGCCAATTCAAGAGTTGCATTTCTAATAGACACTGGTGCTGACGTTTCGGTTGTTCCACTCAAAATTTGTGACATTCCGCAGGCATTAACTACTTCCAAATTATTCGCTGCGAATGGAACGCCAATTAAAGCTTATGGAACAAAAATTCTAAATTTAGATTTTGGGTTACGGCGTAATTTCAAGTGGGAATTTATAGTGGCAGATGTCTCGCTGCCCATTATTGGAGCTGATTTCCTTAAAAGTTCTGGATTGATAATTGATCTTGGCAAACATCGTCTTCTAGATCCAACGACATCATTGTTTACTGTTGGTTCTATCTCTCTCACAGCCGAGTCAACACTGTCTCAACTAGACAAATCCCAGGTGAATAATCAAATCCAGCAACTTCTCTCCAAATTCTCAGAAATTATCACAAACTCTCTAAACGTCAAACCAGTTAAGCATATGATCACTCATCGGCTGGAAACTTTTGGACCACCGGTTTCTTGTAAAACTAGACGTTTCGCACCTGATAAATTAACGATTGCAAAACAGGAATTCGAGAATCTGATGGCACTAGGAATTTGTCGTCCGAGTAATAGTGCATGGTCTAGTCCTTTGCATCTTGTCTTGAAGAAAAATGGAGATTGGAGGCTATGTGGAGATTACCGAAGTCTGAATCGTGTTACTATTCCAGATCGTTATCCTATTCCACATCTTCAAGATTTTTCGTACCAGCTTGAAGGATGTACAGTTTTGTCAACTCTTGATCTTGTCCAAGCTTATCATCAAATCCCTATTGAACCGTCTGATATTAAATAAACCGCTATTGCGACTCCCTTCGGTTTATTTGAATTCACTAAAATGACTTTTGGTCTCAGGAATGCAGCACAAACTTTTCAGAGATTCATGCATTCCGTATTGTTGGGACTTAATTTCGCATTCATCTACTTAGATGATATTCTGATAGCGTCTAAAACTTTCGAGGAACATCACGCGCATCTCGAACTAGTTTTCCAAAAATTATCAGACAACGGTTTAATAATCAATCCTGGAAAATGTGTCTTCGCTTCACCTGAAGTTAAATTCTTAGGACATTTTGATAATGCAAATGGCATTTTACCTGTTCCAGAACGTGTTGAAGTCTTCATCTACGGCTAAACTCGCTATCATGGTAGACGCTTCGGACACAGCTATCGGCGCAGTAGTTCAACAGTATATCGGCGATATTTCGCAACCACTCAGCTTCTTCTCGGTTCGTCTTAATGAAACGCAACAAAGATATAGTGCTTATGACAGAGAGTTGTTAGCAGCGTACTCTGGCATCAAGCATTTCAGATATCTTTTGGAAGGACGACAGTTTACGTTCTTTACGCACCATAAACCACTTGTCTACGCTTTTTGTTAGAATCCGGAAAAGGCATCACCGCGTCAATTCCGACATTTGGATTTCATCGGGCAGTTCACAACCGACATCCAACACATATCAGGCATAGATAATGTCGTCGCAGATACACTTTCTCGGATTAATCTAATTTTTATTCGTGAAAGTATAGATTATGCACAAATTGCGGATGCCCAAACCAATGATGTCGAGCTTAAAGATCTTATACGCGATAATTTAACTTTAAAGTTTGTCCAAGTTCCGTTGAGTTTTAACTCTAACAAAACTATATATTGTGATATTTCGACAGCTAATCAAAGACCTTTTATTCCAATTGAATTTCGGAAAAAAGTTTTTGAAGCCTTTCATAATCTTTCACAACCTGGAATTAAAGCAACAATTAAATTATTGACGAAAAATGTCATCTGGCCCTCCATCACGAAAGATTCAAAAACTATGGCACAATCCTGTTTAGCTTGTCAGAAATCCAAAATTTCAAGACACGCCGTTTCACCTCTCGGATCTTATCAATTAACTTCGCAACGCTTCGCAGAAATTCACTTAGACATCATTGGTCCTTTGCCTATTTCTGACAATCAGCGGTATTGCGTTACATTAATCGACAGGTATACGAGGTGGGCTGAGGCAGTACCAGTTCCTGATATTACTGCAGCTACTGTCGCTTCTGCGGTATACTCCACATGGATTTCACGCTTCGGGGTACCAAACGTTATAGTCACCGACCAAGGTTCGCAGTTTGAGTCTTGTCTTTTTAATGAATTGTCAGCGTTAATCGGATTCAGACGAGTAACCAACGGTATGATTGAGAGATGGCACAGAACGTTAAAGACCGAAATCATGTGTTACGAGCGAACTGATTGGATAACGTTCTTGCCAACCGTACTGTTAGGTTTACGCACGTTATATAGTGAGGAGCTTAAAACTTCTCCTGCTGAACTTGTTTACGGAAGTACGTTGAGGGTGCCTGGTCAATTTCTAAATTCTTTTTCGACCGATAAAATTCTTCAGACAGATTTTGTAAATAATCTTAAAAAACATTTTGATGAAATTAGACCGTCTCCGGCAACCAGGCACTCCAATGTAAAAACTTTCGTAAGCAGAGAGCTTTCAACGTGTTCACACGTATTTTTAAGGTCGGATTTTGTGAGGAAATCCTTACAACCACCTTATTCAGGACCGTTTAAAGTTCTCGAAAGAGGGGATAAGTTTTTCACTATTGACGTAAACGGCAGGTCACGTGTGGTGTCTCTGGATCACCTCAAACCATGTTTCGCGGAGAATTCGGACATCGCGGGATCGTTTACGGCGGCCCCGCTGGGTGAGAGAACTTCGGATAACGAGCCGTTAAAAAAGGTTCGCTTCAGTCTTCCACCGAAGGAACCAGTTCAAACCAAAAATTAGACCACCGGTACGTTTTGACTAAAAGCAGCTTCTGGATCACCGTCAGCTTTAATTTGGTTATTTTTCGGAATCGGTGACTTGTATTTTCATAAATTCTTCCGAATTTATTGGGGAGGAAGTATTGTGGCGATGTTTATAAACTTAAATGTCAAATTTAGTTGTCAAATTTATAAAGTACAAATGAACTTTCTAAAATTGTGGAAGAGACAAAAAAACCCGGTCTACCAACGTAGGATGAATAAAAATAAAAAAATGTTCAATTTTTTTTTTCACACAAGAAAAAAATCCGTAGTGTGAAGCTTTGTTTTTTGAAAATAAAAAAATAAGAATTTCAACTCAAGTGTTTGCATATTGTGCAGTGAATTGTAATTTGAGCATATAATCTCGTAGAGGAATTAACCTAAAACGAATCGAATTTAATTGATATCGTTTAAATTGCCAAATAAAAGGGTTTCGTCGAAAAGTACACCTGGGCACATCAAAAGTATATGTGCAGCCATATAAACGAAATAAAGAGTAGTAAAATATAACTCCTTTAGTAGTACGAGTACTTATGGTTCGGGCAGGTCTCTTCCAAGCATTTGTCGGCCATGAATTTAATTTTTTATTTTAATAGAATCCTTATCGAATTTTCTAGGCAAATTTCAAAACAATCGTATATGTCAGAAGGGAATTTTAATGTTTCGGGTTGAGAAAACTGACACATTATCTGCGTACCAATAGTCGGATAAATCGTTTACATCGTAAAAATCGATTTTAGTAAAGATTTTTCGATCAGCTTACCATAGAGTTTTTCAAAAATAATTGAATCTATTGAAAATTCCCCGACTATTGGTATGCAGCCCTTGTCATTAGATTTCCCTTCAAATAAATTGATCCACACAATAGCTGCATTTCATGACACCACCATGATCCAGATCAGATCAAATTTTACATGTGAAACAACAACAACACGATCTCGTGTTGTTGTTGTTTCACATGTAAAATTTGATCTGATCTGGATCATGGTGGTGTCATGAAATGCAGCTAATATTATCATTATGTTATGTAACAGGTGGTTCAAGCCCAATACCCTTCTCAATTCTGTAAGATGATTGTCAGTTCGTTTCATTTCTTACTTCGGTCCGTAAAAATACTTGAGGCAGAAATCTTCTGAAATAGTTATTAACTCCCGCTCCCATCTATTTTTAAAATATTGTGTTTTGAAATATCGCGTTTTGTACCGTATCACATTTTGAAATAACACGTTTTGAAATATCGAGTTTTGTACCATATCGCGTTTTGCACTGTATCGCGTTTTGAAATATCGCGTTTTAATAATTCACGTTTTAAAATATTGCGTTTCAAATGGGACCCGTTTTTTTATGCAGTGTAGTTATTTGTAGCTATATGGTAATAGCAAAAAAGAAATCATAGGCAAACTAATACCTCGTTGAAAATGTCAATTCAATCATTGTTCATAAACGCAACAAATATATCTTTTCTTGTTTTTTTTTTTCTAGAGCATAAAAGAATATGAATTTTCGTTGAGATATTAATTTAAGTATTCATTACTCACAGCAATTGAACAGCACTACTCACTAACCTACTGGTCACATGGGATTTCCATCCGATTTAAGTGACAAAAGTTTAGTCAAATAATTTTGGTCAAAAAATGGGAATAAAAATTATGAGAATTACAGTTGTTTTACTTACCTACTAGACCTAAAACATTAAATCATATAATTGTTTGATACAAACAGCGAAAAATTTCAATATTTACGTCTAGTACGTATGTGAAACAAAGGTAAAACTCATAAATTTTATTCCCGGGTTTCGACCAAAATTGGGCCCCAAGGGTGACATGTTGAAATATCACTTTTTTGAAATTTATGTCTCTTTTACCTAAATTAAAATTGGCGACTGTTTCGTTTATAAATTATTTCTTTTAAATCATTCCCGACTATAATTTTCACTTTATGGAAGAGAAAGCTATACCAGTAAAGGCGTTTTTTGGCAACTCTACCTTAAGAATTTAATTGTCGAGGTAATTGTGAATATAAAATTAAATAGACGAGGTTAATGGTGCATTGAAAATTTATATAAATCAAACAATTGCATGTTATATCGCAATTTGAATTATTTATTGAAATTCAAGTTCATCGTCCACGAACAAGTTTTTCGGCATTATTTACATTATCTGCTTCTAAATTGTATTGTGTTGGTTGTGTTTGAGTCAACGTTGTGAATAATTGAACTCGTAACAATAATGAACGTTGTGACAGTTAAACAATAAATTCAAAGGTCACTTAGATGTACGAAAAAAATCAACCCTTAAAAACATCAATATATACGGAATCGCGTCGAAAACAACAACAACAAATTTTTATAAAAATATTAATAATAAAACAACGCCATTTTTATTTCGCTTACGATTATTTGCGAATATATATTTTGTTTTTAAATATTTTAATTTTTATTTGAATTTAAATAAATATAGAAACATGTTTTTAGAATAATATTTTTCACGTTTATCTTAACTCGGTTTCGATTCGATCCCAACATAAGTCGCCATATACGCTAAAAAAAATAACTCGGTTTCAATCCAAAGTTAACTCTAAGTTGATTCAATCCGGATTGAATCTCTAATATATACGTAGTATTTGACATCGCATTTTTCTAAACAAGACGGGAAATTAGCGATTTGTAATAATATTCAATAATGTTTTAGAACATTACTATTTAATTAAATCTATTTAGTTGGATTTTTACGTTGTTTTCAAATTCCAAATGTAATTGTTACCAACTAATAAAATAATTTAAAAAATATATTTGGTTGTTTCTTTGAGCACAATATTAATTCCTATGCAGAATGGGAACTACTCACTGGTGTCGCTATATCATAAAAATGAATAATAAATGCATCCTTAAAACAAACATTTATCACTTGAAATATACTAATTAACATTTATTTTGACACGACGTTATAAACAAGAATTCATCTTACTGCGTTTTAAACTTTTATTGTAAGATTAAGTTTCTAATGGTTTCAGAGGTTTACAAAATAAAGGCCTTTTCAAATTTCCCATTAAAAAGGATAGCACTCCCGATAGCAACTCCCGAATAGGTAGAGCAAAAAAAAATATCGAATTTTAACTTTTAAATTGAATGAAAAATCTTAGTTTAGAGTTAAAAAAATTAATTATATGTAAAAATAGCGTGCTAAATATAAGTCTTGACATATAAAATTGGCTGCTCCGGATACATCTATCGGGCGCTAAAAAAAAAGACACGGCAATAATCTAACAAGCGCGGGTTACCCGACATACTCACATTAAAAGTGAAATAGCCTGCTAGAAGTAATTTCAGTTTTATCGATAACCGCAACCTTTTAGTCGATTTGGCGTTTCTTTAATAAACTTTTCAGTTCGATAAGTTAATTCTTTATCGAAGTTTTTATAGAATATTAAAATCGCTATAAAGTTCATAAATCGCATTGCTTTAAATTTCTCTTTATTTTTAACAGCTTAAACAAGATTAAAGTTTTTAAAAATAATCTCTGTTCACATAAAAACATGAGTTTTGAATAACAAAAATGTTTATCAAACAAAAAGTTTACTTGATGTAAAAGCCGCTTTACGCGTCCTTAAAAGGATATTAAATCCACTGAATGATTAATACTTTCTTAAAAAAAAAAAAAAAATGACAACATTCTTAAAGGGTCTCAAAAAAAATTCTTCAAGTTAATAAAAGTATAAACAATTATTCTATTACTATTACCAAAGAGTATGTAATTTTATAAAGAAAAACGAAACAAAGGAAAAAATTTCAACAAAAATTTGTTGGTTATGCAATTTAAATGTGTTATACAATACTACGTCTTTGTTCGTCGTAATTTTTATCGTTTTCTACCAATTGGCTCGAGGTTGACAATATTCGATCGAAATAAAATCAAAAATTGTTGTGAACATTTTTCCTGTTTCGTTACTCTTTATCACATTACATACTCTTTGCTATTACAAATAAGGACCAAGAAACCATGTGAAAGAGAATGGAGCATTTGATATTACCTATTATACCTTCAATGTAAACAGCAAGCGCTAACTTGTAGTTAACTCGACGCAATCCAAAAAAATTCTTAGGTCGAGTTAACTCTGTTTAAAAAATTCCAATATTAAGGGTGTCGAGTCGAAAAACAACAATAAAAATGAAACTAAAATAAAACGAAAACAAATAATTAATTAATTATATAATAATTAATTAATTAAAAAATCATAACAATATGCTTTCGTATTCAGATATGTACAAAAAATTAATTAGTGTTAATTATAATAATTAATTAAAATTAAAAATAATTACATAATTTGTTGTACATATCCACTGATCTATATGCATGGATACGACATCAATGTCTGAAACCATATAAAACAACAGCTAAAAATGGGAGCACTTTTTTGTATAGTCATATCGCTCGTTTATACATACCTCTTGCTTTAAAAAAATATTTCCGAAAGATAGGACCGTACCGAAGATAGATTTAATTTCGAAATTTTCTGAAATTGGTTTTTTATTATTATAGTCATGAACAAATAATAATATTCAAATGGCTTAAATTATAAATCACATTTTATTCATTTAATTCATGTGGTACCGCTTTTGTATGCAAATTTCTTCTTGCGATTTCCCTTAATATTTCAAATGCTGTCCTGCAAATATTCCGAATAAAAAAAAGAGTTCTTGCCGTCAAAACGTCAAACGTCAAACGTCAAAAACTCATACAGCTATGCTACACACAATTTTGGTTTCTGGATTCAAACTATTGCGCAATACATTTAAATTTTTAATTTTAAACCTTTATTTTAAATTAAATCATTAAATTTTTTTGTCTTGTTTTATTCTTTTCTCTCGAAAATAAAATTTAAACAAAAATCTACATCTCAAAAATGTCCTTAAATTTTTTTATTTTCATTTCAATTTTTTTCATTTCGGATTCACGGTCAAAATTTTTACGTCGCAGCTGCGTAATAAAATTTTTGTCCGTGAATCCGAAATGAAAAATATTGAAATGAAAATAAAATAATTTAAGCACACTTTCGAGATGTAGAGTTTTGTTTAAATTTTATTTTCGAGAGAACAGAATAAAACAAGACAAAAAAATTTAATGATTTAATTTAAAATAAGGGTTTAAATTAAAAAATTAAAACGTATTGCGCAATAGTTTGAATCCAGAAACCAAAATTTTGTGTAGCATAGCTGATAGGAACCCTTTCTGTTTACATTAATTTGATTTTCGAAAATTCGGAATTGAAGAAAAGACAGAAAATTTTTCTGTCTTTGTCACAAACGTAGAACTATTTTTGCTCTACCATATAGTTTTTGACATGTCGTATCCATGTAATATAGATCAGTGTACATATCTGAATACAAAAGCATATGTTTGTGATTTTTTCCGATTTTAATTTAAGTTTTCGCTAAAATAAATTGGATTCGGGTGTGTAACGAAATCTCGGTTTGTCAAAATCTCGTTTTTTTTTCTAAATCTCGGTTTTCAAAATCCCGGTTTTCAAAATCTCGATTTTCAAAATCCCGGTTTTCAAAATCTCGATTTTCAAAATCCCGGTTTTCAAAATTCCGTTTTTGTCCGCTAGATTTTTAAGAAATCCTAAAACAGAGGAACTCAAATGAATTTTTGACAAAAAAATCTTAGAAAGGACTTTTAAATGATATTTTGCCAAAATTCAAAAATGAGTTTGCGATAAAGTTCTAGAAAATGGCTAATAGGGATGGAATTTGGATGGAGGGCTAAGTGCCTGTGAGAGTTATCGAAGCCGTCAGCCTCTAGGATTATTGCATTTCAATATGTTGCATTAACAAAATATTGCTTTTTTATTAATTTTGCAACTAGAAAATTGTGCAATTACAAAATGTTGCAAGTACCAAAACTTGCAATTAAAAACTTTATTAATTATTTTGTTCAATTTGAACTAGAAAACCGGGAGTTTGAAAACCGGGATTTTGAAAACCGAGATTTTGAAAACCGAAATTTTGAAAACCGAGATTTTGAAAACCGAAATTTTGAAAACCGAAATTTTGAAAACCGAAATTTTGAAAACCGGGATTTCGTACACCCATTGCATTCATCTAGAGATTTTTAACCTTGTTTGGACTCGATCCGAAGATAACTTTTCAATATAAACACCCAAAATGTTAACTACAAGTTAACCTGAAGCTACAACTTGGCTCGACCCGCAATGTTATAGGTTTATAAATTAAATAGTGCTTACCTTAAAATTTTCTTTTCGGGTAAATGTCTTATGACATACTTCACATTTTAATCGTGCATTTACATCATGAGTTTTTAAATGGCGCTGAAAACAAATAAAATAACGTACACATAAACAAGAGATAAAAGTCAAATTTCTAACATTTAACATTTACCGTTAAATGATACTGCCGAGTAAATTTTTGTGTGCAAGAAGGGCATTCATATCTTCGGTTAGTAGTATCTAATGCAACTTCTTTTGTATCTTGTCCAACCTTTTTGTAAGAAAGTATAAAAGATAATGAATTTTATTAATTACGTACGAATCTCGACCAATAGTGTTTTAATAAAATTTACCCGTTCTTCGACCATATCTAAATATTTTTCTTCAACGGTACGATTCGCCAACTTTGAGGCTGCCTGTTTAAATAAAGTGGTACGAGGTGCTGGCGAGTCTCTTGCTGGTGTTTCTGTGGCATTATTCAGTTCATCACCTGAAACCGCGGATGTACAATCTTCGATCACGTCTTCGATTGATTCATCCGGCGTTTTCGAATACAGGATTTCATTGATTTGACTCATAACGTCGTAATACTCCCAAGCGGACTGAATTTCTTCATTTTTCTGTTTAGTTTTTTCAAGTCTAAAAGAAACCAAATTGGAAGTAAGCCTGGGATTATATGAAGGATTATTGCAATTGCATAATTACCGAAACCTTGTGATTAGGCTGTACATTCGCATGCGAATATCTTCAGCAAGCATATTTATGTGATAATGGCGCAATACCTTTTTCAGCTTTAAAATTATATGAGAATTATGTCGTCGACATTTATTCAAATCGGACGCATGTTCCTTCCATATATTTATAAACTGCAGCGTATCATCTATAGGCACCGTTAATTTAACACACTTAGGAGTTGAATCCTGCTTATTATCAATAATTGCGCACGTATCGACATTCTGGAAATACAAAAGTTGTTTTATATACAAATACGTAAAAGTTGGTTACTCAAAATCAATTATTTTAGTTTATGCGAATTAAATCAAAATTAATACCTCAACATCATACTCCTTATCGCCTATATCGATATCAATAACGTCTTCGTCTTTAACTATAATTTCATGTAGCTGTTCTACCGAGGAGGCTGTGACCTTTAGATTTACTGTTTCATTTTCAAATGGCTCTTGTTTTAATTCCAAATCGCTTTGATCGGTAAACTCCGAATCATCCACTATCACTGAATAAATAACTTCTTCACTAGCCATTATTGAACATTCAGGACCATAAATTTCAACAAATTAAACCGACTACAGTCTTCTACTTCTTGTTTGAGAGTCGAAAGGTAGTCTGATACAGAAAACAGACAATAACAAACAAAATATTTTCGGCGGTATTTTCGCGCTGTCAAAATTTACGGTTTTACCATGACAGTTTTACCAAACCGGTTCGCGAGTTTATGGGTGCGTTCGAAAAACTAGACCCAAACTACCATAATTTAACGTTCATAATCAATTTTTGAAAACTCGCATTCATAATCTAATTTCGAAACTTGAAATAATACACAATTGTCTATGTGGGCCGGGAAAGAAATATTTTAATTATAATTAAATAATTTCAGGCAATTATCAGCAAGAACAGACTTCTGCAGTATTTTTAATGTTAATTTAGTTTTTTTATAGAATACCAATACCAGAAATAAATTAACAGAATTCCACCACAGAAATTCCGCAAGCTGGTTTCGTTTACATTCTGCTCGTCAAGTAGAAATCTGTTGAAGTTGATAAATTCGGAACAGCTACTGTTTTCTATGGATGCTGATCAGATATCTGATGGAACTGATTTGGGCTTTGGCATCACATAGATTCTATTCGATCGAATGACGTTTCTTCATCTGTCAACTATCTTCATGTTCATCGAACCAATTTTACCATCTTCATCGTCCCTAGTAATTATCATGTCATCAATGTAGATAATTAAAGAGATCGTCAATTTCAGAACATTATTAACACCTTCAGGAACTTTCATAAACACGTATTCGGAAAGATTTCGATGAAGGAAAGCAGTGACAACATCTAGATGATGCATTTTGAATTTGAATTTAACAGCCACAGACATCAATCGACATATAGTAGCAAGTCCGGCTACGGATTCCCAATAGAATTCCTTATGAATTTTTCCTTACAGAAATTTCTGTAAGGACAGAAATTCTGTACAGAAATTTCTGTAAGGAAAAATGTTTTTCTCGTTTTTCATTCATACTTTAAAGTACGAAAAAAAAACTTTAGAAAAACATTTTTTGTTCTCAAGTTTTTTTTTCATACTTTTCTGTAAGGCATAAGGAATTCTATTGGGGATGCGTTGTAAGTGTCCTCATAATCTTGATCTTGACCTTGCATGTACCAATCCTAATTCACTTGTTTCTTCATCTGTAGCACCACAAACGTTTGTGTTATTAAAATATACTCGCGACGGGTTTACTATGGTGGTTGGGTCTTTCTGATTCATGTTCACATTAATGTTTTTGAAATCCCTAGACTCATTGTTGCTAGGCTCTTCACAGTGAAATGTTGTGTTTTGTAGATTTGAGTGTGTTAGAATTCCGCACTGCATTGATCCATGAAAGAATATATGACGTTTTGCAAATATGCGACCATGTTACTTATCAAATAATCGATAGCCTGTTAAGTTGTCTATCCTGTTTCGGAATATGTGCGGAGGCTAATGATCCAAAAACTCTAAGATGTGATTGGACTGCCGTAGTCAGTCGTACCATATTTTGAACTGGATATTGTTTGTTAAAGTTTCTGTTTGTTTGTGAACCTTTTGTTAAATGCATTGCTGTTAATTCGGCTTTACCACACATCAGGCAATCAAGCTGGCTGCCATTCAACACGGCTCGAACTTTCTCACACAGAATCTGGTTTAATCGTTCGGTAACCCCATTCATCTCAGGATAGTATAGAATAAAAGTTATTCAATGACTAACATCGCATCTCCGTTGTGTTCCTATTGAAGTTTAAGTTTGAGCTATGTAAGGTATTTTAATCGTAAATTTTATATTGGCCATCGTATGATACCCTTTAAATACATTACGTAACCCACTCTTAAACTTTAATATGAAAACAACGGAGAACTGAGTATAGTCACCCATAAAAGTTGCGATTGGCCTGGTTCCACCAAACGATTGTCTTGTTTGTTTCGTTCTGATACAATATTCAAAAACTATAGGAATTTCGGAAATATCACGTGAAATTCCCCTAACCAATCCTTTCGACATTTTGCAAACATTTGACATTCTAAGGTGAGCCAAATAACGGTGCCATAAAACGCTTGCTTCTTTCTTACCAAATGTAGCATTTGAATAGTGCACTCGATCACTGAACTTTTAATGTTTCACCCTGTTTGGCGACTTGAATTTCAAATCACCATCTTCTTGTCCGACAATAATTGTTCATGATTAATTAAATGATCAGTACAAACACAATCAGCTAGAAAGTTTATTTGACGTAAATCGGATGTTTGGCTTATTCGTTGACTGAGACATGCTTGTTTCTGTGATGATAAATCGGCAGACTTCTTATTTTTTATGGTTTTGGACACATATTGGCCTTCTGTCCAATCTGATTCCATTTGTAACAGCGACCTTTTACTTAGTGTTTCTGATCATGTCTGGCTTTCGTCTTAAATTCGGCTGATGTCGATGGGCCTTTGGGCTTTTTATCGTCATACTTCTTTAGTTCTTCTTCAAATAAACGGCTACAAACAATGCTATTACACACAGAGGGTATATCAGAACAGTCTTTCTAATGATTCGCAGATGAATAGTCTTTCTAATAACATCATGCCCTTTACAAGCCATACGGATGAAGACTGAAATATACTTACTCTGCTTCTGTCCGGCGTTAGCTCACAGAAGGAATAAACGCTTGAGTAAATACATAGTGCGGAACCTCTCAAACCGAAGTTGGTCGAATTTAGAACAGTTTATAACAAAAAATCATTCATTTGTTGCTGTTCCATAATATGAACCAAACTTGATCTGGGGCTGATTATATTATAAGCATTACACAAGTACGACTTAATCTAATTTTGACAAATTTTCAATGAAAACAAGAAAAATAATCATCACGACTTGAGTTTCGAATTTAAAAACGTGTACGACTAACACAACGAAAAATCCCACTTACGACCACCCAAAATGCTTTAAATAAAAGAACGTTTTGACGACGTTTGTCGTAAATCGAAGACGTAATGCTTACATAAATACAATTTTTGGTTGTTACTTTGAGCACAATATTTATTCTATTGCAGCATGGATTTAACCGGTACCAAAGTAAGACCGTTGTTGTGAGAAATAAAAAAAGTCGATTTATCAAATAACACAAAAACAACACAAAACGAAACGAAAGCTGTGCGTGAGATTGATTTACAAAAGCTTATTGAAAACGAAACGAATCGGAACCAAACGAAAACTATGTACCTTCATAAACGAAACCATAAACGAAGACTACACTTCATACAATAGTTCGCAAACGAATCGATTTTGTAGCTCATTTTTTTTTATCTTGTATTGATGCTTTTATCACAGAATATATCAGAAAAAACAGGAAAACCATTTTTTTCAATATGTACTCCTAAAAAAGTGCCCACGTTCGTCAATAGATGGCTCTAAATTGAAAAAAAAAATCTTTTTGTAAACATTAGAAAATTTTATTAGTGTAAAAATAAATTCTCTCTCTTCGACTTCTGTCAAATTGTTCGCGATCATTTGTCAAACAATGAGCATTATTAATACATAATGAAAATCGGGGGTCCCATTTGAAACGCGATATTTTAAAACAAGAATTATCAAAACGCGATACAGTACAAAACGCGATATGGTACAAAACGCGATATTTCAAAATGCGATATTTCAAAACGCGATATGGTACAAAACGGGATGTGGTTCAAAACGGGAGTTTAAGATCGGGTTATATCAGGCGGGTGAAGGGGAAATTTAATTTCAGTTTATAGGAATTTAAATATCGATAGGAACGATAGTATATATAATCGGTATCAGGTGGGTCGCTGCGGTCCTACCGCTTCGCAACGCATATTCTGTACCATATCGGTTTGAAATATCGCGTTTTGTACCGTATCGCGTTTTGTACCATATCTCGTTTTGAAATATCGCATTTTGAAATATTGCGTTTTGTACCATATCTCGTTTTGAAATATCGCATTTTGAAATATCGCGTTTCGAGCGGATCCGGAAAATCGGTTAAGGCTAAAAATTTAGCACGGGCATAAAATTTAGACTATTCTATATTCTTTGGCACGGGTATCAAATATTTTTGATCGAATATGGCCAGGTCGAGTAAAAAGTATTGTCCACGGATTATGTAATCGGAATCTACCACAACGACAGTCCATCGTGGTTCAATTCAGCCGATGCAACCCATCATTTATTTGAATTCGACATAAAGCTATATCAGAATGAATTTAGTTCATTCGATATCGGCATAATTGCCCCTTGCAGTCAACAATGTCGCGTCCGAGGAGTCTGACATGGGGATGGGAGCCCCAAAAGTCTCATCTCGAAGAATTCCAGGAACAAGACATACTCATTTCAACTGTACGCGTAGCGAAACAATGGCGATTAAAGACCGGCAAAACGTTACTGGATTTGTCGATGATGTAAAGCGAATCAATATAGCGATTTCACGTACTCGAGCATTACTTGTAATCTTTGGTAATTCATACTTATTGTGCACCGACCAAAATTGGCGGTAGTTATTGTGTTCAGGACAAAACTTATGCCGGATGTATTTTACCTGAAATTTTTATGAAATAGTCTGTGCTTTTATCTTGAACGATAGAAATATAAATTAAATTCCGTAAATATAAAATACTTAAAAAATGAATAAAATACTTACCTAAATTAACTTAAAAGTTAATAACATAAAACACAATAATGTTAAGTCGTCTTCGCTCGAGTTACGAACATTATATGATTTAGTTTATGGAATCGTTGTATCCCTTTAAAATGGGGCAAAACAAAAAAAAATCTTCGTTAATAATTCGCATAAGTACCGCATTTTGCGAGTTCGATTTCGAACATTTGGAATTTGACGCACTGCCTAACCACGGCTAAAGCAAAAACTAAAGCATTTTAAAATTTTGCTTTAGCTGAAGATAATGCAGATTTGCATTAGTTGAAATAGCTGAGAGCTGTTTTCTCAACAAAACACACCATCATTTAGGGGTTTATTCGGTTCTAATCATTTGATCGATTACAGGGGCCCTATTATGAAAAAAATGCGATTTCGCATTTTCATACAATATCGCATTTTGGTATTATAGACTAATATTTTCGCAAAAATGCGCTCGAGGTCGGATGCGAACGCCATATTATAAAATGGTACGGCGGATTTTTGCGACACTATATTTTTCAAATGCGAATGATCAATAGCAGTCGGATATCGCATTATTTAATACACATACGTGATAAACTTTTTTTTTTAATATTTTAAATATACCTAAAGGTATTATAAATTGTCATTTTTGTTACAAGTAAAAAATATAAACTTTTAGTTGTCGTGTAGTAGAAATGTATATTTCCTCGCATAATTCAAAGGGATTTGTCTTGTTTCGTTAAAGATTTATTTTTAATATTGACGTAGCCAATTATAGAATCAAGTATCACCTTCTTCATCATCCTTACCATTATTTATATTTAAATCAACACAGTCATATGGACTTTATTATTTAAAGAGTAAATAAATGCAAAAACATTACGAAAGGTTAATTGTGATTATAAGAACCGTCAGATGTTGTAATGACATTTAAAAAAAAAATCCCAATGAAAATTTCCCTATAGGAAATGCGATAATCTCATTTCATAATAAAAACGTAAGTGGCGGATCGGATCCGCAATACCGCAAAAAATGCGATATGCGACCTGTTTCATAATAGGGCCCCAGTTCTACAATAAAATCGCATTTATTAAATTTAAATCATTAATTAATATCTAAAAAATATTAATCTTATTTTTTATTTAATTAAAGATAAAAAATAATTTTAGAATTACAACAAAAATAAAAATTGATAAAAGGACTTTTTTAAATTCCATATTTACATAGATTTATATTATTGTATAAATGAATTTTCACTCAATTTTCCACTAGACTTTGCCGCCATGTTGCATGGAACGCAATTATAATCATATTTACTTTAGCCGATGGCAGTGCGGTACTCAATATTTTCTCAACGCTAGTCAACGGTAATATTTCAACTTGCGGTACATCCGATTTTGCTCGTTTTGACATGATTTGCGTCGTGTCCAATATACCAGGTACCGGTTTTAAGATTGGTATACAATCCGATAATGCTTTTTTATTGCGACGATTTGATTCACAATTATCTACGTATAATTCTGTTACACGTACAAGTTCACTGGTTACCGCCCATGTAAAATTTGTAAGTGAATCTGTTAATTTCATGACCGCATTCAGTACCGTTTGATTTGTAGTTGCCGATTGTGAAACGTACGTTGGTATTAGGAGTAATTTTTTAATATTTGTACATTTCGCTAGATGCTCATCAAATTCGGCTTTTATATCGAAATTGATTAGTTCGAGCTGTATCAAATTCTCCATTTTTGAAATCCCCGTTAGTATATCAAATGTACAACAATTATCTTGGCCCTTTTCGAGACGCAACCGCTGCAGTGATCTTAATTTAACGAGCACCGACGATACAAAATTCGCTGAGAATTCACTACATTCTCCCAATTCGAGTGATTCGAGGCTTGTTAAATCACCCAGCACGTCTAAATTTAGCGTTCCCAAATCTTTTATAGAGGTTAATGATAGGTGCCGTAACGTTTGCAAATTTCGCAGCGGTGACAAATCGTTTATGATGAGTCCGAGTGTTGATTTTAATCGCAGCTCGGATAATAAATGTAAATTTGCGATATTTTTTAAATCAATGATATCGTCCTTCAGCGTGACGGCATTTAATACTCGTAAATTGTGATTTGTTTCGAATAAATTTTCTACAACTTTTACCGAACATTTACACATATCGATTGTTTCAAGATTTTTTATTTTGCCAATGGATTGTGAAAATTTTTGCCACGTTTCTTCGGGATTATTTTTAGGCGATAACATTTTACGCAAATCCAGATGTTTTGTCCCATTTTTTATTAGAGTACGTGCAAAGCCGTGCCAATCATTTACTTGTGAATTTTTCATGCGTACCGTACGCCACAGTATTGCGTTATCCGCTGCTTGGTTCCATAAACGACATACGCAGCCAGCACGTAATAATTCCTAAAACGAATATGAAAAATTATGATACTGTCGGGCGGCTACTATCATAAGCAAATAGGACGCTCACCTGAACCTTTAAATATTGAAAAGTGTGCAAGAGGATATCGTACCCGATCGAAAGATTTGCAAAAAAATTGATCGAAAATTGAGTTCCTCCAACGTCACCCACCACAGGTTTTAATTTTCCTACATTATTTATGTTCAAGCTATCCGCCTCCGTTACACTTGTTGATTTTGGTGTTCTACTTCCACTCTTCTTTCGATTCAGACTATTGTTATCATGATGCGATGTTGGCGATGTTGCCGATCTATAAGAAAACAAACAAAACATAAATGCATCCAGTGTCGTGAGAGAATATAGTATCATAAAAAAGTGTTTTAGAATGACAAGCAAAATAATAAAATCTGATGGAAGGATACGTATTAAGGATGTAAGGATTTAATTCAAGGATATATACATTTTTTACATGTGCAAAACCTGAAAACAAAGAAAATAATTTTCTTTCGTTTTTTAATTAAAACCAAATTATAAAAAAATCGAAATCCGATCAAAAAACGATAATAAGAGGCGAGTCTCTATTTTAAAGAAAAATATCAGCTCCCCCCAGAACTTTGATCGATCTATATTGAGACTATAAAAATATATAAAAATAACACTTACGTGTCATAATTAAATGTAGGTTCACAATTTGATTCTTCGTTCGGACCTGTGCTCAAATTACGACGGGTTATTGAGAATTTATTAAATCCGTAACTATTAAAAGTATCGGTCTTTAGCAATGTGGATGTGGACGACGAATCGCGTGGCGGCGATACACTTAGTACATTGGTTTTTGGAACAACAATAAATTTTCGTCCATTGATTGAGGCAATCGTCTGTGGTGGTATATCCGATGCGTTAAATATATTTTGATTTGTTGATATATTTGTTGTATAGTGATGCCAAGTGGTCAATGAATCAACAACATTCTCCTTAGTATTTAATATAATTTGATTGGTTGTTGGTTGTAGAGGTGGTGGCGGCAGTGGTGTCGGTAAATTTTGCTTATCGTGTTGTGGTGGTGGCTCATTAGGATTTAAATTTAATTTCTGACGATTTTCTTCCAACTGTTCCACCTTACATACCTTGAAGGATACAAAACAAACATTTATCAAAAATAATTTTAAAATATTTAACGTTGAAAACCGTCGAACGTTACCTCACAAATGTAATTGAAGCTCTCCGCACTATTTATTTCAACGCCATAGCACTCGTGATGGTACAGCCATGCACATGCCTTGCATTGTAATGTTGGTATGGTCCCCATTGCCAGAACACATTGTATTGTACAAGATTTTCTCCTGAAACCATTATTTTGTTTCGTTTTTTCATCGATGATACAACAAGTTTTTATGTGTTTTTGAGTGTAAGGAGTTAAGGATTTTGAGGCCACAAAGATTGGGGATAGGGTAAAGGATTTAATTTAATTTTTTTACAATTAAATTGGATATTACATTTACCTTTTGTTCAAAGTTTGTCATAAAATATAAAAATAAATTTCACTTACTTTGTCTTTGATTTTCTATCAAATGTAGATGAAGGTGATTCGGAACTAGTTGGCCCCGATATTCCCGATATCGATATCGACGATATACTCCGTATCATTTTACTGGACAGACTGCGATTCCCAGATGTAATCGTTGGTGGTGGTGGTGGACTTGCACCTTTAGGTACTTTTGGTTTTGGAATTCTTTTACTGTGAGTGATATTAGAAACTTCTAGTTCTGTTTTTTTGACCGCGTTCGTTAGCAACTTAGCACTTCGTATAATTTCCATATCAGAATTTAATCCTAGTGGCTCTTTTGAAAATGTAAAATTATCTAGTGTTAAATGTCCATTGCCCAATTGTGATAATGCCACATATATATCATGACGGGTTCGTAACCGTTTTCCATTCGGTGTGATATAATATACTTCTCCTTTTTCTTTACTGGCTTCGGGAATTGCACGTAAAACTAGTTCACGTTTCCATCCATATTCGAATGGTTTAGCATAGATTGGATCGGTTAAGGGTATTGTGCGTGGCCCGCCGCCTTTTTTCACCACAAATGCCGGTGATTTTGGAATATTATTTCTGTTGCTAATTGATGTATTATTTGTAATTTGTAGATTCATTTTTTGCTGCGATGAGATCTCTTTATTACTATGTGCAAACCTTTTACGATGTGATACTGAAAAGAAAAGTGTCGGACAATTAAAATAAAATTTCCACACGAAGAAACCATGTCTGCGCATAGATGATTCTTTGTGCTTGAAAGATCGATTTATTTTACAAACCTTCTTGATCCGGATTCTCCTCAAAGCCGGCAAATCCATCCTCTTCATCTTCACTGCTTATCTCTTCCTCGTCACCATCCGATTGACTTTTACGTTTAATCCCCCTTTGTTCAGGGTTATCCTGATCCAAAATGATTTCCTCACCATCCAATTCGTCTGACATTTTATTATCGTCGTTATCAAGATCACCACCATCATCACTTCCAAAGCCAACTATTTTTAATTGTCCTTCTTCATCATCCTCTTCTTCTTGCTCGTCTGCGCTTCCAACATCTCGTTCGCCATGTTCACTAGATATTTCCATCAAGTATTCATTTTTTACACTGACATTATCCTCATCATCGTAATAGCAATCAACATACTCCTCCTCCTCATCTCTGACACTTTCATCCACGGTGGCTTTACTTTCTTCTTCTGCAATCGAATCACTTTTAACATTTTCTAAACTTGTATCACTTTCCATTTTATATTTTTTTATAAAGCAAAATTAAAAAAAAACTTAAAGGTTATCCGGTAGAATGTCTCTATTTTATAATTTTGACAATACAACAATCATGCATGTTTGAGTGAATATTGGAACTACACTCATTTAATTCATTTCAATTAAAACTATTTTTAAAATTTTATGATGTATGTATCGTGTATAATTTAAACTTATCTAATTATCTTTTAAAATAATGAAACTTTAGTAATTATCTTTTATTTATTCACAAAAATAATCCACATTTATATTTTAAGTTTCGTAATTAACATAGAGCGTCGCTTTTGATGAATTTCTCGAGATTTTAATTTTTTTTCAAGATGGCGTCTTTGCTAAATAGTATAATTTTTAATGAAAATTTTATGGCGGAAAATTTTCAATTTTAAATCATATTGGTTTATCATGTTGATTTCTTAGTTTAAATATGTACATTTGTTATAAGAAAGATTACATATTAGAAAAATAACGTTGCAATTAAATCAATTTGTTAAATTACCACAATATTGAAATTTTATGAATGGTATAATTCTGTATCACATCGCCATCTATCTAACAATAGAAGTATGTAGTTTTATTGAGTGAGGATTTCAAATCCTTACCAAGGACGGTATGTCGTACCATCACTTCGAATCGAAAAAAAAGTCGAATTCGAAAAAAGTCGAATCGTGTAAGTGAAAGTTGTATCATTTTTGCTTTTCGAAAATGATACAACATACCACCATTCCGTGGTTCCACACTTTGATTCTTTGGTCGTGATTCTTTCCTCGTTCCCTTCCCCTTCATCGGCAAACTAATTTTTTGGCGGGAAAATTCTTGATTCTTTTTTCAGCAAATTTTTTTTTTGATTCAACTGATTGAGCTAATTAACCCAGCGATCTATTTATAGATCAATACAAAAAATCTCTTACCAAGAGAATTGGAGAAATTATAACGGAATATTTTTACTGCAATGTTCTGTTTAAATAAAAATCCTTTCGAAAAATTTAGTATGGTTTTGCAATCGCAGCGGTGCACAGGTGTATTATTCAAATACCATAATTTTACAGAACACATTTACAATTATATTTTGTTACACAATTTCAAGGACTTTGAAGGTTAAGTTGGTATTTTATTTGCATTTTCCGTACCAGTTACCTAACTGTTGTTTTTTATTTTACCAACAATTTTTGGTTTTCCAATTTCATCATTCGAAATATTTACTAAGTAGTTTATCTTTTTTACAAAGAAAATTAATTTGGGCTAATATGGGTTAATGATTTCAAAAAATCAATCGCCGTCCACATTTGATTTTTTTTTTTTTTTTGTTTTTTCTCCATGCCATCTGTTGGGGCCGAAGCACTCTCTGCGAGCATGTTCACGAGAGTTACATTGTTACAATATTGTTAACAATGACAGCTCAAAATCGTTCATGAAACTACATTGTAACAATGACCACGTGCGTTTTTCGTTCACGAACTCTACATTGTTACAAATGTCATTCTGAACCCTACTCGAGACTGCCTCTACAAATGTCATTTTTAATGGTGTATTTTTCATGATCGTACTATCAACAACCATTATGTAGTTTTGAAAAGTAATTTAAAGAACAAAATTCAATTTTTAATATATTTATTTTAAAAAATTTGTGCTTTATGGATACGGTGATTATTTTGATACTCCACAATATTATGTTACTCTTTATGTTATGAAGAAATTAAGAGATCAACTTTTTATTGTTTTCATTTGTTTTGACACTTGAGACAACTCATTGTTAATTACTACGTCATTTCTACAATGACATTTGTTACAATAGTTAACAATGTAAATCTCGTGAACGTAATCCTGCTGTTTCGCGGTTTATTTTTCCGTCTTACTTTATGCATCACCTGCCAAATTGAAGACGTACGGCTATAGGGCCGATTTATAACCATCTGCACTTTGCAAGCTCCATGCCAGCCTAACTGACATGGAAGATGGGTCGGCCCATGAGTTTTGCACTCCGACGGGGGGTCATAGATGTGTTACATTTCATCCCCGATCGTAATCGGTTATGAAATTTAACTTTTGCATCCTACCCCTATCGGGATTCGAACCCGGTACCTCCCGATCCAAATGCCAAAGCTTTAACCACTGTGCCATTTGGTCGGTCACATTTGATTTCTTTGCGCGTTTCTTTAAGTACATACATAAAGTGCGTAAAATTATGTTTTTTGATTTATTCGTATTGTAAAAAATGTTTATTATTTTGCATACAAAAACTGCTTCCTTGGTTGAAAAAATATATTTTTTGCACTCGAAGTGCAAATTAAAATAAAATTAACCCAAAAACGACAAATAAACAAGATTTCCTTGAAAAATTTATTTTTGTTGTTGTGCAAGAATCCGTGGTTCCACACTTTGCCTCTTTGGTCGTGATTATTTCCTCGTTCCCTCCCTCTTCACCAACAAACTAATTTTTTGGCGGGAAAATTCTTGATTCTTTTTTCTACAAAAATTTTTTTTGATTGGGGTGGGGGGGAATTTTTGGTTCTTTTTTCAGCAATATTTTTTTTTGATTCAACTGATTCTAGCACAACAACAAAGATAAATATTTCAAGGATGTTGTACCATCACTTCGAATCGAAAAAAGTCGATTTCGAAAAAAGTCGAATCGAAAAAGTGAAAGTTGTATCATTTTTGCATTTCGAAAATGATACAACATACCGCCATTCGACTTTTTTCGAATTTCGATTAGAAGTGATGGTACAACATACCGCCCCTTTTTATCGTTTTTGGGTTAATTTTAGTTTAAATTGTGCTTGTGCAAAAAATATATTTTTTCAAACAGCGAAGCAGTTTTCGCGGCAAATAATAAACATTTTTTACTATACGAATAAATCAAAAAAACATAATTTTAAATGGAGTTTATTCGTTACCTCATCCACAGTTTCATTTTTTTCCACTGGTAGCGTTTTCTATACTTTCCCTAGGTCACAATTGAATTTTCCCACAAAATACGCTACTACAGCGCTGATAATCCATCTGGTGGAAAAATTACGACATGATCTATCTACGTTTGCTTCTTGGATTCTTTTTTGACATATCAATCAGCAATCATTGTACGTTATTTATATACATATATAAGAGGTTAGAGAACTAAAGTTGAATTAGCGAAATTAGATTACTAACATATTTTGTTTTATTTCAGAACTTTAATTATTACGTATTATGTCTGGTAAGTAAATTAATTAATATTTAAATATTATTCGGTATTTTACGTAATAAGTAAATATCAATTTTATCTTTATATAATAGGTGTTTATGAAGCTGCTGTAAAAATTCGTGATAACCCACAAGTATTAAATGCCTATAAAAAAGTAGAACAAATTGCTACAGGTATGTAAATTTACTGATTACCTATTCAATGTAATCTATTTGTTGTCTTGGAAATATTCTACTATCAAACTAGAAGAAAATATAAATGTAAAATTGTTAACTGTAGTACATAGCTACTTTGAATATACAAAATGTTATGCGACTTTGATAAACGGTGGTTTACCAAATTACATCAAGAGAAAGTTTTTTAAAGTACGGTTCATGTAATATGGATAAAAAAATACCAAATTTCTGTGACGGGTGTACATCCGAAAAATTTTTACATTTAAAATTTGTGTTGGGTTTGGTTGCCATAATTATGAATGAAAAGTATATTATGGCTGCGGGCCAATCGGGTTAATCTTTTACCTTGGTAAAAATCGATTTTAGTACAGTATAGGAACCATGCGCAGATTTTAACGAAAAAAAAACGATATAATTTTTTTTCGATTAAATAAAAATAAATGAATGCAACCAAACTGCTATACAAATTTTGTGCATGCAACACGAAAAAAACTCTAAATTTAGACAAAATTTTATCAGTACATAGGAGGGTACTTATAAAAAAATATTCATTATTTTGAAAGCAATTTTTTTATCTAGCAAGAATCAAACAAATTTCTTTATAATCATTTATAATTTTTATTGAAGAACGAGAAACACCAATTCGCATTGATTTATATAGTTTTACCACAAATAATGAATTCATTATTTGTGGTTTTACTATAAATTTATTTATTAATTTTTTAATATATGCGAGGATCGATTTATTTGGGTATTTTAATATTTAGAAAATAATCTAGGTAATAAATTAGTCAATACCGGATACGGATAATTTTAAAATACAAATACATATTTGTTTATTGAACTCAACATTATTTCATTATTCAAAATGTAAAACAAACGGCGATAAATTACCATAAATTGAAGTCATTGGGAAATGTCAAACATAATAAAATGAATCAAAGTTGCACATACGTCTGCTATGATTTAAAAAATATTAAAAGCTCAATGTACGTTTTTCTAGCAACTACAAGAAATTATATCGAATTTTTTTTCGCTAAAATCTGCGCATGGTTCCTATACAGATTTTTCGATCAGTTTACCATAGAGTTTTTGAAAAATAAATGAATTTACCGAAAAATTTACTTTACCCGACTATTCCCCTGCAGTCTATGTAAACCAATTTTAATTTATTATATCTGCGTACCAATTGAGAACTATAAATGTCCGGGGTAGTGACATCTAGCGCATTAAAAATAAGCTGATTGGGTCTTTTTTTATATGAAATTTTAGCACGGCATACTTTATGAAAATAAAAATTAACATACAAAAATAGTCCCAATCAGGTTAATTTTTTTGCCGTCAGATCTACAAACAGTTCTCTATAGACAACTATAAGTGGATCTGAGGGCAAAAAAAATAAACTTGTTCCGGATATTTTTGTATGTTAATTTTTATTTTCATAAAGTATGCCGTGCTAAAATTTCATAGAAAAAAACCCGCAATGAGCTTATTTTTAATGCGTTAGATGTCACATTCCCAACTTTAACAGTCGTCAATAGTCGGGCAAATCGTTTACTATGCAAAGACATTAATAATATTATATAGACTAGTAATAATTAAATGTCAAGTGAGTAAATTTCAAAGAAAAAAAGAGATAGTCAAAAAATAATCAGTACTGTAATAAGAATTTTTATTAACGAATATGAATGAAGTTATGAAGTTAATTACTTGTAAAATTAGAATTTTGTCTATAATAATTATCAACATTCAAGAATTTCATTTAATTTTTTTAAAACACAACTGGTTTATGAGTCTTACACAAAATACTTAATCGAATTTATACAACAAAATTATTTCGAAAAAGCTATTCAACTATTCCATATAATTCATAAAACCGAACTATTCACTGTTTAACAATTATCAATATAATTAATTAACCCTAGAATCGCATTTAATTATAATTATACATATTTTATAATTAAAATATGTATTTAAAATACTGAAAAATGCGCCTTTTTGTTACCACATATATAATTGAAAACGTTTTCAGTACGGGCCTGGTGGAATCTATTGTGCACAATTCATATCATCCACAACAAATAATTTTTTTCCGATACATTTATTTTAATAACACACAAATTTAGAAACACACAAATTTGATCACAAATTGTATTCAACACACAAATTTCATCATAAATTGAATAAAATTTTCAAATAATTCTATTTTGAAAGACAAACAACCAGAAACAAAAGCTTTATGTTGTGGATGATATAGAAATCAAAGACAGAGATATAAATAGAGTTTTATATATGCATCTCGTCGTAACTGTCCACGCATGAAATAGACGATTTTATATGGAGAAAAAGCACGTTACTAGTCTATTTAAATTGTAGCGGGTAGTTTCTTCAACTATAAGAAACTCCGCACAATTATTTCTCAACGGACAATCCTCCGTTCACATAATTCTTTATAAACGGACAATTCTCCATGAAAAGAATTATTCCAAATAATATACAACAATCTTGTATATACAAATAATGTACATAACAACTTGTACATAAATAATCGTACAACAACACTTGTACATACGAAATTTGTGTAAGCAAAATATAATTGAAAAATTATATATTTTTTTTTTTCACAACAATTTCGCATTACAATAACCTCTACAATCAAATCATTGAGAGATACATAAAATCGCATGGATTTTGCATAACCAAAATCACGTAAAACGCACATACACACTACCATGCCATTGCACAAAAGATGGCATGACAATCATCTATGTTTACTAAACATATTTGTAAACGGGTGCACCAAAATACTTGGTGCAATTAAAAAATGCAACGAACTGAAGAACCAGAATATCCGGTTTTGGATTTCTGAGTTTTTGTTGGATGAAAGAAAATAAAAATTATTATTAAGTCTTCCTATTCAATTTTGGATTTTGCCGGAGCAACACACATCGCTGGAACGCGGAGCGGCTCATCACTCACCATACAAAATAACAAAATTAATTTAGTTAAATAAAAGTGTTTTTATTTAAATTAAAATAATTTGAGTTTTTATTTATTATTATTATTATTATAAAAGTGCTCCGCTTCACATTTCGCCGCATTATATTCAATAAAATATTATAATGTCTTTGTTACTATGGCTGTGTGCCAAACTTAAGGTAAATCGTTTACTACGGTAAAAACCGGTTTTAGGACAGATTTTTGCCATAGAGTTTGCCATAGAGTTTTTGAAAAATAATTGAATTTACCGAAAAATTTACTTAAAAATGACTTTTATCTTGAGTTTGGCACGCAGCCTATGGTAAAAATCGATTTTAGTACAGATTTTTCGATCAGTTTACCATAGAGTTTTTGAAAAATGTAATTGAATTTACCTAAAAATTTACTTAAAATTGACTTTTACGCGACTATTGGTACGCAGCCATGTAATATATTAATATTTCTACTGTGTGCTCTTTGCTGCTGCCGCGCCGGTCGCAAAGTGGTCAGCATGCTATTTCCAGCGACCAGAGGTCCCGGGTTCGATTCCCGGTGGTGACAATCACTAATTATCAAACTAAGGCGCCGTAGATTTTTATTGTTAATTTAAACCCTTAACCCTTTTCTTCATTTTTTTAAATTGTTTTATTCTGTTCTCTCGAAAATAATATTTAAACAAAAATCTACATCTCAAAAATGGCCTTAAATTTTTTTATTTTCATTTCTATTTTTTCATTTCGGATGCAAGGACAAAAATTTTATTTCGCAGCTGCAAAATTTTTGTCCTTGCATCCGAAATTAAAAAAGAGAAATGAAAATAAAGAAATCTAAGGCCATTTTTGAGATGTAGATTTTTGTTTAAATTTTATTTTCGTGAGAACAGAACAAATCAATACCAAAAAATTTGGTGTTTTAATATAAAATAAAGGCGTAAATTAACAATAAAAATCTATTGCGACTTAGTTTGAAACCAGAAGCTGAAATCGCGTGTAGCTTGGGTCTATGGGTTTGCCTGTTCGCATATTACTTTAACCCTAATGTGAGTGACGTGGGTACTCGGGTTCTTTTTACTCCCAATAAAACTTTAAATTTTATGAGAACTTCTAGTTCAATTGGTATAAATTACGATCATACTTAAAAATGAGAAATGTTACAACTTGGACGCATGTGGAAAAATTAATGTGAAATTTTATCGTACCAAAAAATAAATCAAATTTTGCCAGTTGCCAAAGAACGTAAAATTTGTTTGTTGTTGTCTTTGTTCTCAGTGTGTAGGTAATAGCGCATAAGCGATCGTCTTTTGTTGTTTGTGTTTTTATGCAAATTTTGTTTAAACGCACTTGTGCAACACAGACAACGTGTTTCTTGAAAAAAAAAAATTATGACATAAACAAGATTATATGTAACAAACAATTAATACTAAATATGGTTATTAATTTGTTTAATATATTAATTTACACAAAACACATTTGGACACATCAAAAAAAAAAATACTTAAATAGCAAATTATGAAAATTGCGCTCTAATATGTTTTGTGGTGGTAGTGTCGATCAAATCGAAAAAATATCAAATCCTTCAAAAAATTACAATTTGATTTAAATCAAATCTATTTGTCATTTTTGTGTCCCAAAGAACGTAAAAAATTGATTTCAATCAAATATTTTTGATTTGCATCAAATATTTTTTTCCGAAAGAACTTCACGTAAGTTTCCATACAGAATGCATGTAGGTATTAATTACTCAAAATAAGATATCTTCACTCACATGAGGGTTAATGCTGCGCACATGACATCGTAAATAAAAAGCATCAGCCTCGCTCCCGAACTCAAAACCAATCAAATATTGTGAATGCTTTATGCCCCGCCTACTAGTTCCATCCACGAGTTGAAATATTTTTAACCTTGTTGTTGTTTTAATACATTTTATGTATACATGTACGTTACGCAATCTTAAATTGTATGTTGCTTGTATTTACGTTTGTTGTTTTTACTGTGATGGCCAACTATGCAGCCGTTCCACATGGGTTGTCAAATGAAATCGACTTCACGCTTCAAAATAATACGTAATGGCCCATTCCACACACGGCTTCAGCTTCTTTCTTCAAACTAAGTCGTAATCAATAATGTCTATGTAATGTCAATATAATTTAACACAAATAATTAACACAAATCAGTAATCAATTAGCGTTTGCATGATACAGACGTGTATTTTCTACTAACTTCTTCAGATAGAATTTATATAAAAATTTATATTTTTATATAAAATATAATTTATATAAAAGAGATATAAATAAAATAAAATAAAAATACAAAAATAAAATAAAATAAAACAACATTCATAAAAGACATACATTCATAAATAGTGCCTAAACTTAATAATGTGTGTAATAGTGAAAAAATCAAAACCACCATAAACAAAAGGAAAAGAACGTCAATTAATACCCAGCAAGCTGTGCTACAGTTAGAAAAAGAAAATAACATGGCAAAATTAAGGGCCAAACAACTCAAAACATGTGAAATGAACACATGCAGCAACAATTATAAAAATATTACGGCAAATGCTGAACAACAAATTATCTACGCTGATGACATGGATTTAAATAACAGTTTTGATGGAATAAACGATAATGAAGATATTTCAGCAGAAACCCACTTACAAAATACTAAGATTAAGAATCCGCGGATAATTATACCACCTCTAATCGTGCAGAACATATCTTACGTAAATATGAGGGAAATCCTGGATGAATGCAAACTCAAATATTCCATCAAAATAATAAGTGTTGGGCTAAAAATATACTTTCCAACTGACGAGTTCAAACAAATTGCCATAGCTGCATTAACAACTAATAATGTTGAATACTTCAACTTTGAACCAACCCAAAGCAAACCTATTAAAGTAATCGCCTTCGGTATACCTACTACAATGACAACAGATGATATAATATCCGGTTTAATGGAGGAGTATGATATAAACAGTAAAGATGCGATAGAAATAACTCCAATACACTACAACGACAACAAAAACAAAATCAAATACCACGTTCTAAAATTCAACAAAACGAATGTAACGAAACAAAAATGTATAGTATTAAACATATAAACAAGCCGTTACGAAATTATATAAACAAACCAACTCAATGCCGAAGATGTCAAATGTATGGTCACGGAACGAGTTATTGCTACAAGAAACTAATTTGTATGAAGTGCAGCGGCAACCACGCGAGTGAAACTTGTACTTCAACAGAGATAAAATGTGCCAACTGCAATGGAATTCACCTAGCAAATTCAAGCGACTGCCCAGAATTCGAGAAATATAAAATTATAAGGAAAAACTTAAATATTAATAGAAAAATAAAAAATCCTCGAACAACACAAGCCGCAGAGACACACCTCCAAATATCAACAGAAGAATAACTGCAACGCAACTCTAAACAATATAAGAGCAATTTCCCTGGACTATCACCAATTAAAGAGACTTCACAGCATTTATCATAGATTGACAAATTTTCAACAAAAAGCTCATCAAATATTAACAGCAACACAACATCTGGAGATCAAACTAATAATTTGTTTTCTATTACCGAAATAACCAGTTTAGTTACCGACATAATAGCACAATTATCTAACTGCAAAACTAAATCTGAGCAATTTGATAAAATCACTAAATGTAATAATATGGAATGCTCAAAGTATTAAACCAAAATGTATCGAATTATTTGATTTCTTAAACCATGAAAATATACATATATGTCTTGTCACCGAAACATGGTTAATTGACGAGGATAATATTTACAATCCAGACTATAAGGTGTACAGATTGGATAGGCCGAGTAGAATAAACTCAAGAGGAGTATTAACTGGACATGGTAGCGTGAGTATCCTTATTAGACAAAATATTAAGCATAAATTAATTCCCTCCTTTAACTTAAATATTATTGAGGCTATTGGTATCAAAGTATATAGCGATAGGAGATGTCATATTCGTCTCAGCATATTTTCCAGGTAGTAATGAGTCTTTCAAACTTAATTTTTTGAAAATTGACTTACAAAAATTAACAAATATATCAAATATGTACCTTCTTTATTGGGTGCGATTTAAACGCGAAAAATCGGGAATGGAACTGTCAGAAGGGTAATCTATAATTAAAAATTTCGACATTTTACGTCCTCCGGAACCTACGCACTATTAAAAAAAAATCTAAATACCCCACTACACTTGATTTACTGCTAACCAACCACAATGAGTTAGTTTCCAATATTAGCGTTTAAAACAGCCTCAGTTCAGATCTTCTTCCCGTCCAGTTCAAAACACATTTAATTGAAACATATACTATTAATTATTCCTTTAGGCAACTTGATATCAAAAACGCCGACTGGCCTATTTTCAAACAAGTCATTAGCGAACAAATCAATTTGAGCTCTGACTCACCAATAAACAAATTATCCAATGCTAACGATATCGAAATTGCCATTCAAGAATTTAATAATATTATAAACTCTGCCACTAATATTGAAGTTCCTAAAGTATGCACTAGAAAATTACATAATATGCCTATAATCTCGGCTAAGTTAAAACAAACAATTACACTTAAAAATAGATTAAGGAGATTGTGGCAAGGAAATAGAAATTCTAATTTGAAAACTATTGTAAATTACTTAAATCGAACAATAAGATCAGAACTCTCCAAACTAAGGAACGACCATTATTCAAAATTCATTTCCAACATTTCCACAACAGTACCGCATATTAAGCAATTATTCCACTTAACTAAACTAGTTAGTAAAAAAAAGCAAAAGATTCCTGTTATACGACAAGTAGATGCCTTTAATAATCCTGCACTCCTCATTACAGATCTGGAAAAATCAAATGCATTTGCAACACATTTCTCGCGGATACACAGTGGCAATAAAAATATCGATCCTATATTTGCCCACAATCCTCGTCAAACATTGACTATTTTATATGACACATCTCAACGACATAATGTGAGTAGCAACCAACTAACAAAACCTAATGAAATTAGAACTATACTAAACAATCTCAGACGTTCGAAATCACCTGGAATTGATGGTATACCAAACCATCTAATTAAACAACTGCCACGCAAAGCCCTAGTATACCTAACTTACATATTCATCGGCTATTTTCCCAACATCTGAAAGAAAGCGATGATTCTTCCTATATCCAAAACCCAGAAAGATAAATCCTTATTAGAATCTTATAGACCAATTAGCCTACTTTGTGGACTAAGCAAAATTTTTGAGCGAATCATCCTATCACGATTAGACAATTGGTTAAAGCTAAATTCTATTATACCAAATGAACAATTTGGGTTTCGTTCTGTACACTCAACAGTCCATCAATTATTACGCATATGTAACTATGCTAAAGAGAACCTGGCAATGAAGAAGTCAACAGCCCTTGTACTATTAGACATAGAAAAGGCTTTTGATACAGTATGGCATGACGGATTAATATACAAGATGATTAAATATGACTGCCCACTGTACTTAATTAGAATAATTAGATCTTTCCTCCGAGACCGGTGTTTTACTGTATCAATCAATAAACAAATTTCTCAAGCTTTTCCCATCCTCTGTGGCTTACCACAGGGAGCCGTTTTGTCTCCGCGCCTGTATAACTTGTACACATCAAATATCAAATCTGAATTAACGAAGTTGAATTTGCTCAATACGCTGACGACACAGCTATCTTCTCCACATCCACTAACACAAGCAACATTATATGTTATTTGTAGAATAATTTAAATAAATTATATGCGTACTACTCCAAATGGGGAATTAAAATTAATGTCAAAAAGACTCAAGCTATTTTTATCAGCAGAAAAACCGCCAATCGGAACCTTCCTATGAACAACTCCTTAAAAATTAATCAGGTACCGGTAAAGTGGTCAGATGAAATAAAATACTTAGGCATGGTCATTGATAAACGAACCACTTATAAAAGCCAGATCAACTATTCTATTAGTAAATGTAACAACTGTTTTAAACTTTTATACAGTTTGCTTCATCATAAATCGAAACTAACAATTCCTAACAAACGCCTGATATACCTATTAATACTCCGCAGTGTTTTATTATACGCAGCTCCAGTTTGGTTCTCTAGTGCAAAAACTAACATCAAAAAATTACAATTAGCGCAAAATAAATACCTCAAACTAATATACGACAAACCAAAATTGTACTCGACTCGACAATTACACTCACTATCTAGAGTTCCCTTAATTCTGGATCAATTAAATAAAATAAGAACAAAATTTAAAAATAAATTAAGATTTACAAAAAATGAATTGATTCGAAATCTTATATCATAAATACCAATATAATACTATATGGAATTAAAACTTTGAGGATCTATAAAAAAAAAAAAAAAAAAAAAAAAAAATATACACGATGAGCGTGTACGTATGTATGGGTGTATGAGTGATTGTATAGTATGTACATATGTTGAATATATCAATGCCTCCTAAACTACAGGCCGCTTACACCAAATGATGACGACACTCTATGTCGACGTTTTTGTTGTTTTCTCTAGATGTTTTGTTAGTGTAAATATCTTAACATTATTATTGTACAGTCTCGGTTTAGACATAAATTGACGCCATGTGCGAAAAATGGGAGTAGTAAGAGGCCTGTAGTTTAGGAGGCATTGAATATATATAAGGTTAATATTAAGTAGAATTAAGAATTAAGTATAAATTATATATATGTATGTATGTAAAAAAAAGCGGTTTTTTCCCACCGTCCTACTTTTTCCGCTACTAAATAATGATATTATATCCAGTTAATATGCAAACGCTAAACAGATAAGATATTCATCATTAATACAAGTAGTTAACAAATTAATAATGAAGAAGAAAAGCATACTGCTGTACTCCAAATACAATTTTATATGTAAATCTCATTTGTTATAATAATAAAGGAAGAATGAATTGAATTGAAATTAACACAAATATGTTGATTTTTACACATGTTATAAATAGAAATAATTAATAATTTATACCTATATTAATTAATATTTGTTTTCTGTAAATAAAAATATGTTTTTTAATTATGTATTTGTTTTCGGATAAACAAATAAAATTAGTAAATAGTTTTGTCGCCATTGTGGTACTTAACGAAAAAAAAAATCGTGTTTAGAGTAGTTTGTGGTATACAAGAAAAAATACAAGCCATAAATTATAGAAACACAAAATTTCTTTCTATTGTTTTATTATTGCTCTCTCGAAAATAAAATTTAAAGTAAAATATACATGTCAAAAATGTCCTTGAAATATGTTTTATTCACTTTTGTTTGTGTTAGTTCGGCTTCATCGAAAAATTTTATGGCGCAGTAAACGGATTTTGTATAAAAGGGGAAAGAAAGGAAGGTGAAGCCGGTCTTATGAAGCCGTGTGTGGAACAGACCATTGGCCAAAGACCGGCTTCACCTTCCTTTTTTTCTCGTTTTAGCTACAAAATCTGTTTTAACTGCGACTTAATTTTTCGGTGAAGCCGAACTATAACAAACATAAATGAAATAAAAAATATTTCAAGACCATTTTTGACATGTACATTATAGCTTAAATTTTATTTTCGAGAGAGCAATAATAAAACAATACAAAAAAAATTGTGTTTAAATATAAAATAAGGTTTTAAAGCGTAATAAAAAAAAATCCAATTCATTTTTCGTATGTGTTTTTTAATTTTATTATATTTTCGTAGTGATAAAACAATAAAATAAATTTGGGGTGATATCGGTTTCAAAGTAGTAATAAATAAAATGTCGTTAATAAGGCATGTGTTTTTAATTTGCATTTATTTTCGAGTGTACGATTAGTATAAAATACAAAGTTTTGTGTGATATGGATAAAACAAACGTTGAAACGAAATGAAAGAAGAAAAAATTCTTGTGTACATTTTTGACTTATCTAGAGTTGTGTGCAATATAAGGTAATAATAATAGGTAATTCTATGAAATTTTTAAATAATACATTTTTTTTCGCAAAATCATCAATAACAAAAATTGAAACATGGTTTTTTAATTGTCAGTCTCTTCTAGAAAACAAAACATTTATTACAATATCACTTTTCACAGATCGATCTGTCGTATTCAATTTTAATTCATTTACGGCCATCTGTGCAAATTAATAGGGACATTTGAGCAATCTTGTTAAAAAATAGTTATTCGTTGGAATTAATTTATTTTTATATAAAGTATTAATATTTGTTGATGCACCCGTTATTTTTCAGCACCACATTACATCGCCGCCCCATAAAATCTTTCAGTCATTGACGTCTTTCAGCTGGGATGCTCCATTAACCGTTTTGAACGTTTTTTCAAAGCTCATTTATTTTTTTGCCTCGGCAATTTACGTAAACCACGTTTTAACTCACCCCACAGGTTTTCTCTTGGGTTTAGATCGGGAAACTGAGCTGGTTATTTCATTACATTAATTTTATGTGCAGCAAACCAGTCTTTTACCACCTTCACCGTGTGCTTCGGATCATTGTCCTGCTAAAACACTGAGCGAAGGGGCGTGTTTACATCAGCATACGGAAGCATGGTATCCCTTATATGTCCTCCATATAATTTTTTTACCAAGATTTCCGTAGACCCAGCATATTCATTGGTAATTTAAAACCTTATTTTATATTTTACTTTAGGTTTTCGATAGTAATGGCGTTTGTGATTGTTCCGTATATTGGTCTATTTTCAGTATTCTCGAATTAAATTCTTACACATTTTCCATCTATAAATCAAAATTCAAACTTATTTTATATTTCAATACTAAATGTTTTTGTATTGTTTTATTCTGCTCTCGAAAATAAAATTTAAACAAAAACCTACATCTCAAAAATGGCCTTAAATTTTTTTTTTATTTCATTTCTATTTTTGTTGAAGCTGCTTCACAAAAATTTTTTTTATTAAGAAATGAGTCGCAATTAAAACCGGTATCATAAGTAAACGGCTGATGCCACACGTAAAAAAATACCGGATTTTTCCTCATTTCTTTCCCCGTTTACCAATGATACAAGTTTTAATTGCGACTTAAACAAATTTTCTGTGCAATCACACAACTCAAACATAAATTAAATCAGCCATGCTACACTATAATTTGGTTTTCTGGATTCAAACTATTGCGCAATAGATTTTAATTTTTAATTTTAAACCCTTATTTTAAATTAAATCATTAAATTTTTTTGTCTTGTTTTATTCTGTTCTCTCGAAAATAAAATTTAAACAAAAATCTACATCTCAAAAATGTCCGTAAATGTTTTTGTTTTCATTTCGGATTCACGGTCAAAATTTTTACGTCGCAGCTACGTAATAAAATTTTTGTCCGTGAATCCGAAATGAAAAAAATTGAAATGAAAATAAAAAAATTTAAGGACATTTTTGAGATGTAGATTTTTGTTTAAAATTTATTTTCGAGAAAACAGAATAAAACAAGACAAAAAAAATTAATGATTTAATTTAAAATAAGGGTTTAAAATTAAAAATTAAAATCTATTGCGCAATAGTTTGAATCCAGAAACCAAAATTGTGTGTAGCATAGCTGAATAAAAAAATATTTCAAGGACATTTTTGACTCATTTTAGTTTAAATTTTGTTTAAGAGAGAGCAGAGCAAAACAAAATAAAACTAGTTTGCCTTGAAAAAAATAATAAAATACAAAAAACCCTGTGTGGAATGGTAGAACGGGGAAAAACAAAGATGAAGCCTTTTCTTGACAACTCGCGTGGCTCATAGATGGAATAAAAACCATAACAAGAATAACGTAAGATACGAAGACAAAAAATTATTATTCCAATTTGACTTTTCGGCGATAGATAACTTAAAATATTAAGTACTTATATGTATGTACATATTTCTTGTAATATTTTTTGATACATTTCCTAAAATCTTGAGTGAAAGCGGGACCAGTCAGAAATAAAAACTTAATTTAATAAAAAAATAAGAATGCGATAAATTCAAAGTCAAACTTAATTTTCATGTAAGAAACCGAAAGAAACCGAATTTCCCCTTCGTTAAATTATAGCTGTCACTTAATAAAAAAAATAGCGCGCGCTATTTCTCGCTCGAAAATAAGAAAAACTTAAAAATATGTACGATTTGTTGTTGTGTTTTATTCACAGCAAAAGAAGATAAATTTTTGATACGGGTGGAAGCCATATTTATTTTGTGTACATTTTTTTGTTTACTATTTTATTTATTAAATAAAACTATTTTAATATTTTTTCATATTATGTGATTAGTTTTAATAATGTGTGATAAAGTAAAAATGGTGTTTTAGTGAATTTTGTTAATTAATTTGTTAATGGTATGATATTATAGTCGTAGTGTAAACGCTATTTTAATACTATAATATGTTAATTTTGTATAGTTTATTTCCTTTTTTCTTTGTGATGTAAAAGCATCTCGTGTATGTGTACATTTTCAAATACGAAATTTATATATAAAAATTTATAACAACTTAAACAAATATGAAATTTCTCTAAAAGACATTTCACAATAAAAAACAGTTGTTTGTAAACGAACAACTGTCACTTAAAATTGTTATTTTTGGCTTGTTGGAATACCAAAAAAAAGAAAAACAATTGGGTTCGGTAAAATTCGTATTTTTTTTTGTTAAATTCTTGTTTCTGACTGGTTCCGCTTTGAAAATACAATAGTTTTGAGAAACTATAATACGTTTCAACAAATATTTGATTTAAAATTATAAAACCTATTTAATTACTACAAATTAATAAACTAAATTTATAGGCTTTTTTCAAATTTCAAATTAATTTATTGTTACAATAAAATTTACAATAAAATAATATTATAATAAATAATTATAATGTCAATGCATTCTATTCTGTTTTCAAATAATAAAAAAACCTGCTCAATAAATGCTGCTCAAGCTATGGAATTGATTAATTCGACTTAGAGTGAAAATTCTGTGAGTTATTCAACAGTAGCAACGTGGTTTGCAAGATTTCGTGATGGCAAGTTTAGTCTAGTCTTGAGGACGATCCAGGTCCAGGTGCAGTAAAAAACAGTTTGAAGACGGAGAAAAAGTTTTACTGGAAAACAATTCGTGTCAAACTGACAAAGAGCTTACGGAACAGTTAGAAATTACTAAGCAATATCACTTCGATTACATGCAATGGGAAAAATAGAGAAGGAAGGAAAATGGGTTCCTCATAAACTGACTGAAGAAAACAAAAACCGAAGAGTTCATGTCTGTCTGAATTTGCGTTCTCGGTACAAAAGAAAGAATATGTAGAATGAATCCTAAACCTACTTTTAGGTGGTATGAAATTTTTCATTCCGTGAATTGTTGTTGTACAATTCAATTACCAAAGTAAGACGATTAATGGTTTTGATGCCCTAAAGATTTTATTTGCGTGGGGATGAGACAGATGTTGTCACCACAAACCGACTTTGTATTTCACAAATTTTTGTTCTTGATACTAATTGTATTTTTTTTGGTCAAATAATGCATAATTTGATTCAAAAATTGAGCCAGAGTCTGTTGCGAAATATGTGGTTTTCTTATCGCGAACTAATTTTTATTATTTTCACAGGTATATACCAAAACACAACGGCGACGGAAGACACGTCCAAGGAGTCATCTCTTAAAAAAATTGAAGGATTTGTTAAAGGAAGTAAGGCTTATTATCTCCACCAAGGGAAGGATTATATATTAAAATTTGGTAAAAACACTAAATTAAATGTCGTAAGCAAAGCTGGGAAAGATTCGATTTTCCGTTTGGACAAAGCTCATGTGGGCCATCATGAGTTTAACCATGTAAATTTGAATCCGAAATATTCAAAAATAACGCAAACTGTTACTGTATGTACCAAAACAGTTTTGTAATTAGAATTTTTTTTCATACAAAAATTTACGTTTAATTGTTTATTACAGAAATCTACCGGGAAAGTTAAAGTGTCGCCGTATGATCCTCATGTCAAGTTACCCCCTGGGACATTAACGGCAGGAACTTTTGCTGGCAAAGTTTGTCAAACGGTTAATGATGCTAACAAAATTTTAATTCCTATAGCAGTAACCGTAGATGCACTTAGGATTGGGCACGCTGCTGTAACCGATTACAAGAACGGTTCTACACGAAATACTGTGGAAACAAGTACTAATGTTGTTAGCACTTGGAGTTCAGGCTACGCGGGAGCATCTATTGGCTCTACTGTTGGCAGCGGAATACTGCCAGGCATCGGGACTATAGTCGGTGGTATAATAGGTGCAGTTTTTGGTGGTATAAGTGGTTCGTACGCCTCCGGTTATATAGAGAAAGTAGGTGACGCACTTGATTACGACTTAGTCAGATCTCGCTGTACACGTTGCGGCCGAGAATTAATAGCTAGAAAATATAAAGGTGAAACTATAAATTGTAATTGTAAGGAACAGTACACTGATGCTTTTCAATCGTATTTATTAAGTTATTTGTAGATTGTTCTATAATCTGTACCGCGTTGCTTGAAGCAAGGAAGATGTTATAATTTAGTTGATATGCTATTTAGACCTTATGTTGGATATCGGCTTAATATATTACGTTTTCCTTGCGTAATCTTTTTAATCTATTTTTTTGTTAGTTTATAATTAAAATACGAAGTTTTTCTTAATTGAATACATCAGATAGATTCCATTTAGTGTCGCAAGTGGTTTCAGTGACCATAAACTCCAATTGTCGGTTTTCGATTAAGGCTGTTTCATACTCAATTTGTTAAAAACGACTAATTCTTTCTTTAGGATGAGATTAAATTTATAATTGAGATATTAATACAGTTAGGGTTCAAACTTGATCGCTTTTCAGAATCGTAAAAATCAATTTTAACATTTTTAAAAATATTGAAAATTTCGATCGGTTGATAAGAACACGAGAAAAATTACGTCAAACGATAATTTTTTTGTTTTTACACTGCAATAACGATTAAATGTGAATTTTATTTTTTTAATGTCCCTAGATGGAAAATTAATAAATAATGGAATCTGTCCAAGATTAGTGATATTTGGGTATTCAAATTTATTAAAGCTAAAAACCAGTTTAGACATATCATTATTTGAGAAAGTGTTTTCTATCGTACAGCCTTAATAGGTAATTAATAAAGAAATAATTTGATATAACTATGTATTATGAAATAATCCAACCATCCAATCCATTATAAAATATTATTGATATTTTTTTTTATTTTTATCATTTAATTTTATGATTTTTCTTTACAAATACATAAATAAAATTTATTAAAAGAAAGAAAACGTCCAATCAATACAATTTGCAATGTCAATCGAGCGACAAAATCGGGACAAGATGTCTTAATTACGAAATTCAAAAACGAATGTTAATTCGTCTTCAGCGACGTACCCGGAAAGTGTTTAAAGGCTAAAGCGACAATACACCTGAAGTCGGCCGTCCGTCCTATACACCGGTCGAATCGCCCTGTATCTTGAGCGAACTAGATCGTCTTTAAAAATTCGACATTATTTCATAATTGGGTACTCAGAGTGGGAGCACCCATCATCGCAGTCTTATTTATTTATTTATTTATTCATTCCATTAAAAATTTTGGTAAAGGAAAAGCACATATGGAAGCAATCTAAATGAACAACAAAAAAAAAATACTTCCATTAGGCATAAAAACCTCAGATTTTTTCAAAAAACAAATCCACTCCATGCTAGTACCCTCCGTATTGAGCTTAAGCTCATTTGTTACAGAGAACACTGCAAGAAGTGAATACTTATAGACTGCATACAAAAATAATACAAATAAATACAAAAGTATTATTACAAAAATAGAACTATATGCATTGTCATTCAAGCGCGCCACGCTAAATAGCACACTTTAAAAGATTTCGGCGAAGCTGACCTCTTAATATCTAATGGAATAGAATTCCAGAGAGAAATACCCCTAACAGGAAAGGACGTATTTAAAGATCTGCACAGGTTTATAGAGGGAAGTAAACGTAAATTTGAAGAATGGGACCTACTGAACAATAACTTATTAAATAAATAGGGAGGTTGCTTCGTTCTGAGAAGCTTAAAATAAAAAGACATACACGTAGTTCATAAAAATGTACCAAACTACAGCCAAGGATCAAATTTAAAGAGGGAGAAATATGATCATATTTTCTAATACTAAAAATAAAACGAGTACAAGCATTGAAACATCTTTGGAGAACATTCATATTATCCTGAAGCATTCCAAACAAAACAGCGTCACCATAAAGAAAATGTTGAAGAAGGTGCGAGAGGAACATACGCTTTTTAAAATTAGTATCAGTGAACCCTACAACTTTATACAAACAACTAAGCATTCCAAAAACCGTTTTACTAACCTTAATCAAATGATCACCCCAAGTAAGAGTTTTATTAAAAATTAACCCTAAATTTCTAAAAGTATTAGAGAATGGAATTAAAGAATCACCGAGAAAAAATCCAGGAAAAGAGGAAGTATCTATAGATTTTTTATAAATTATAATGGACTGGGATTTACTAGCATTAAGAGCGAGTCGGTTAGATAATGACCAATTATAAATTCTTACCAAATCATCGTTAATAAGAGAAATATTAGAGTGAATAGAATCATTATCCAAGCGACTACTCCTATCTATTTGGACATCATCAGCAAATATATGAAAAGAAGAATGACGAATGGAACATGCAATGTCATTAATATACATTGAGAAAAGTAAAGGACCAAGAACCGACCCTTGAGGAACGCCAGAAGAAACAGGTAAGAAGTCAGAAAAAGAATTGTCATAAAAGACTGCCTGAAAGCGACCCGAAATATAGTCAAAAATCAATTTAGCAGAAGGGAGAGAAAAATTAAAATTCGAAATAAGCTTATTAAACAAAATTTGGTGATTAATTGAATCAAACGCTTTAGAAAAATCTAACAGAGTAAGACAAGTCATTTCTCTTTTACTCATACTACAACGAATATCATCACAAACATTCAGTAAAGCAGTGGTAGTACCGTGGTACCTTCTAAAACCCGATTGAAAAAGACTAAGCAAATTAAAACTATCGATATGAGATTGAACTTGGTTTTTTACTACCACTTCAAACGCCTTGGACAGAGAACTTAAAATGCTAATAGGGCGGAAATAGGAAAGCTCAGAAGGATTGCTAATTTTAGGAATAGAAATAATTTTACTCATCTTCCACTGAGCGGGATATGAAGAGGTCGTTAAAATAAAATTGAAAATATGTAACAAGTACCTTGATACAAAAGGAAAAATACGCTTAACTAATTTTAAACTAACCATATCTAGACCAGTGGATTGCGATTTAACTTCCCAAATTGCAGAATGCAAATCAACAGTAGATATATTGGTAAACGAAAAAGAATTAAGGGGTTCGACGGACACTAAATCAATATTAGAAATATCATGGGAAGGACTAGAGTTAATAAGATAAAGATTAAAGTCATTAGCTTTGAAATCTACAGAAGCAGCCCCTTTGCGACTACCAAGGCCCAAGTTGCGCACGTTACGCCAAAATATCTTAGAGGGAAGTGAGGGATCTAACTTATCCTTCAAAAAATTTTGCTTAGCAATACGAATTAAACCTACCACTCTATTTCGAGATTGCTTATAAGCTAGATAAGACAAAGAATTAGGGCTAATTTTCCAAAGACGATATTTGGAAAAACGAACAGAAATAGCACTCAAGATCTCTTGCGAAATCCAAGGGGGGGATCTAGGTCTGAAATAAACAGTAGTGAGAGGAACGCAATTATTAAATACATAATTAATAGAGGAATTAAAATAGTTAATTTGATCGGTAGAATTAGAAAGAGAAAAAATATTGTCCCAACAAATAGAGCCACAAGTTGATGAAAGGTGAGATTCACCAATTTTAGAAAAATCCCTAAAGCTGAAACTTTTAGGTTTAGGTCGAGAGCAAAAATTAACAGAAAAAACAAGAAGATCATGATGAGAGCCAATACCAAGAGACAATTGATTGAAAAAACAAATGGAATTATCAGCAGAAGCGACAACGTGATCAATGAGTGAATAAGAACCACCACTTGCGGTAGCGTAAGAGTAAGTGGGCGCTTCAGTATTGTTAACCGAGAGCTTAATGCTACTTAAGATATTTAAATAGCTACGAGAAAATAAAGTACCTTGAGAAATATCAAAATGAAAATCACCCGAAATGAAAACCTCATCATACCGACAGGAAAAATAACTAAAAAGACATTCAATGTCTAAAAGGGACTTTTTAAATCGAGCATACGACCTCTTATTCGTTTTAGGAGGATTATAAACCACGCCTAAAAGAAATTTCCGCTTATCCACGAAGACATTTAAAAAAAGAAACTCAAGGTCAGAAACGAGCTTCTGAGAAATTGGGGGGGGGGGGGGGTACGGATACAATACTACATTTAATACGCTCATTAACGTGTATACATAACCCACCATAATTCACCGGCGGATTAACCCTATCTCGCCTGAACAAATTGAAGCCACTAATGGCCAACGCAGAATTGGAAATATCAGAAGACAAAAAAGTTTCCGATAAACAAATAACATCAATTGGGACCCCATTAAAAGTGTGACGAAGTTCGTCAATATTTAAAAGAAGACTTTGGACATTCAAACTAACTACATTAAAATTGTTGGACCTAGTCCGAAGCAACGCTTTTAATACAACCGAGGGCAAAGAAATACTCTCGGTGGGCATCGCGAGTCGTGGCGCACTTCAATAACAATACTTACATGCAAAAAATTGAAATTAAAAGAAGAAACTTCCTCCGACACCAAAGGCGACTCCAAGTATCAAAATCTAAAAAGAAACAAACAAAAAGAAGCCAAATAATATAGGTAACAGAAAACTAAGTAAGAAGAGCGATACTTATCATTTGAAAAAATCCTTGAAGCCAAAATCCAGGGAGAAAGCCGCAAATTAAAATTAATCAAAAAACTAAATAATTAATTTATTCAGTCAAACGTCCCAACCGTCATATACGCATATGCACTGACTATTCACCCGAGCTGAATTCATGCATCGAGACCAACGCACATCCACCTCTAATTCCTGAGGAAATGTTCGCACAACTTACCGGCAATAAAGTCAAAACGATTCCTAACTATCGACACACAAGGGACTCTTCATCAGGGTGTAATCTTCGAAAGGAAATTCGCACAGGAATGTTTCAGCAAATCGAAGACACTATGCTGGTCGATCTTGATGGATCCATTTCTTATTTCGACTATATTCTTGTACATTCCAAGGACGAGCAGACCCACAAAGCAGTCCTAAAACATCTTTTTCAACGACGTTTCCGAGTGAACAGATGTTTCGAAAATTCCTGCATTAACAATCTCTAAAAACGTCACATAACTTTGATTATTTTTAGGAACAATAAACTTCTATGGAAAGTTTGTCCGACAATTATTGCATGAGTGTCGGTCTCCATTGAACCGACTCTTGAATACAAAAATCAAATGGGAATGGTGTTAAAGTGTACGCCAATGCTAGCAACACGGGAATCGGTGCGTTGATTTTCCACATTTTCTATCCAAGCGAAATTGATAAAATACGTTCCAAAATTTAATAATAGGTAATGAAATTTCAAGTGGAGAAAGATCTTGCTCTTGTGTACGCAGGCACGAAGTTCCATCGGTGCATTTATAAGAGAAGTTTTACATTGACAACCGACCACAAACCTCTTTTCCTAGCATTTTCGGGTCGAAAAACAGGATCCCCGTGTACACATTTCGACCTCAACAATGAACATTAATATAAACGACATGTGGCCCACGAATGTACTAACATTTTAACGCCATCCTATAAACAAAATAAAATTATTGTAAATTTTCATGTCTATAAAAGCATTAGCACAGAATATAGAATACAAACAGAAGAGACATAACCCGAATTTTCTATGGAAAAATGTCGACCGTTATTTTATCCTTGATTTGTATGGAAAAGGGTAGAATATAGTGGTGAAAAAACTTGTGCACTGAACTTTCTATTACATTCAATAAGGGTATAGCCAAATTTTTTTTGGTCCACTTATTAGTGTATATATATACTTTATATATATACACTAATAAGTGGACCAAATTTTGATGGTGTCGAAAACTTTAAATACCTCGGGTCAGTTATAACATCACTGAATGAAATCCAGGCAGAAATAAAAGCCCGAATCGCTGCCGGACAACGAGTTTTCCACGCCCAATCAAGATTATTGCGTTCGAAACATCTATCGCAGTCGTGCAAGCTCGCACTTTATAAAGCACTAATAAGACCTGTGCTGACTTTCGGAAGCGAGAGCTGGACCATGACCTCTAACGATTGTAGATTGTTATCTACATTCGAAAGGAAGGTCATCCGTTCAATTTTTGGTCCAATTAAAGTTGCGAACAACGAATATCGGATTCGTATGAATCACGAAATAAAGCAACTCCTCGGAGGCAGCGATATCATCGGATTCATTAAATCCAATCGAGTGAGATGGCTCGGCCACGTTACAAGGTCCCCACAACAACGGATGATAAATAAAGTGTTTCACCAACAACCAGCCGGAGTACGTCGTAGAGGAAGACCCCGACTACGCTGGCGTGACGACATTGAACAAGATCTGCAAGCATTAGGATGTCGAAACTGGAGGACGAGAGCAATGGATCGGGATGGATGGAGGGCCATTGTGCGGGCGGCGAAATCCCTTCATGGGATGTGAAAGCCAGAGAGAGAGAGAAAATATACTTTATAATATATGGCATTAGCTTAAACATATTTAATAAATATTATTATTATTATTAAAAAAAGGCGGAGGACGAGGAAACCTACAAGGAAATCTTTTAATAACCTCTTATCAAATTCCTCCATGCATATTGATCAACATCAAACCGAAACGCACAACAAATGAAGTCACCTGCTTAACTATTCGTAGGTCATCCAATTCGAATGGAACTCGACTTATTGAAACCTACTCCAGGACACGGCATGTGATATTCAACAAGAGCAACAGTTCAACCGACTCTGCAAAGCCCAACATCGTTGTTTCTATCCAGGCCAAAATGTTTTCGCAAAAGTGCATTGCTTCAATCAACAATTTTGGGAATGCAGTATGATTGAAAAAAGAATCGACGTATTCAGTACGACTTATTGAAACAAATCGTACGTCACGGTATTCTGCCAATCAATTAAGACTTCGCTACGCCGATACACCTAATCCGATATCAGCAACTGAACAATTGTAGCTCGACCATCGCTGCCCACTGTTGGACAGCGAATCGTAATTCTACTTACTTTATGTAAACAAAGTATTCTTCTGTCAGACAAAACACACCATCTCGGTATGAAATAAATAAAATTCGAAAATTAGGTTAGGTTAGAGTGGCTGCTATCGCACACTTAGGCCAAAAGTACCCCATTGTGTTACCACAGGATCCTATCTCCCCTTTACTTTCGCTGAAATCATCCAGAGCTACTTATGTAGCGTAAAATATCTCGCACTCCAGATTGCGCGAGTTCCGAAAGACTTCATACCGTACACACCTAATACCTATGCCTCTTATATGATAGTGCCGGACACGAGGATAGAAAGTGATCTAAAGTCTCTTCGTCCATAAAACTTCTAAAATAGTCATTCGCCTGTAGACCCAGCCTCCTCGCATGCTCCCCAAAAAGGCAGTGTCCTGTCAGTATCCCTAATACCAATCCTACCTCTTGTTTTCCCAGGGATACTAGTGCTTTGGAGCGCCGCAAGTCCCTATTATGAAATTTTTCCGACGTCGTAAAATCCGTCTCGCGTCGGAAAATAGATTGTAGTTCATACTTTTTATGTGTTATTTAATTATTTAAAAATTGAGAAAATTTTTAGAAGAAAATATGAAATTGGTCGGAAAATACGTTGTCGTAAAATCCGATCCGCGGCGTATATTCGTATTATGAAACATGTATCGTACTTACATTTTAAAATTTATTAAATGTTTAAGTAATTAAATAATGTATAAAGAGTATGAACTATGATCTATTTTCCGCGCGTCTGTGTATACTACAATATCCGTCACCTAACTAGAGCTGTCGGATTTGACAATTGAATTTTGTCGTAAAATCCGCTAACTCGGATTTTTATTTCATAATAGTATAATATCCGCGCGAATCGAATTTTTTTAGTTTCATAATATGAATATTAGACGTGAGACGGATTTTACGACGTCGGAAAAGTTTCATAACAGGGGCCCAGGTTATCTAGATGCTGAAATGCTCGCTCATCTCATTAAGAGATGATCGGCAATCCAGCGCCATCCGTGACTCAGACAAATCGCCTCTAGTGACCTACCGCCGCCTGACTGTCCACATAGATTGCGATATCCCTCACGGATACCACGTTATGCTTCAACCATGTCACGCGTTCCTCTATCGCCATCACTTGAGCCTAGTACACGCTGCAGTAGTCAGGGAGACGAACACAAATATTAACATTAAGCTTTTCACGGAAGACTCCGGCTCTTACCGTGCCGTCTAGCTTAAAGCCTTTCTCTCTCTCTGGCTTTCACATCCCATGAAGGAATTTCGCCGCCCGCACAATGGCTCTCCATCCACCCCGATCCATTGCTTTCGTCCTCCAGTTTCGACATCCTAATGCTTGCAGATCTTGTTCAATGTCGTCACGCCAGCGTAGTCGGGGTCTTCCTCTACGACGTACTTCGGCTGGTTGTTGGTGAAACACTTTATTTATCATCCGTTGTTGTGGGGACCTTGTAACGTGGCCGAGCCATCTCACTCGATTGGATTTAATGAATCCGATGATATCGCTGCCTCCGAGGAGTTGCTTTATTTCGTGATTCATACGAATCCGATATTCGTTGTTCGCAACTTTAATTGGACCAAAAATTGAACGGATGACCTTCCTTTCGAATGTAGATAACAATCTACAATCGTTAGAGGTCATGGTCCAGCTCTCGCTTCCGAAAGTCAGCACAGGTCTTATTAGTGCTTTATAAAGTGCGAGCTTGCACGACTGCGATAGATGTTTCGATCGCAATAATCTTGATTGGGCGTAGAAAACTCGTTGTCCGGCAGCGATTCGGGCTTTTATTTCTGCCTGCATTTCATTCAGTGATGTTATAACTGACCCGAGGTATTTAAAGTTTTCGACACCATCAAAATTGTGGTCGCCAATTCCGAGATTTGCCATAGAGATGTTCGTGGGTGTTGTTAGATATTTGGTTTTACTGCTGTTCACCTCCAAACCAAGTCTTCTTGCGCAGCGATCGAGCGGTATGAAACTATCTTTGATATCGCTAGGTCTTCGGCCAAGAAGCACGATATCATCTGCATATCCAAGAATTTGGCCGGATTTATTAAATATACAGCGCGAAGTTTCGATGTTGCTTTTTCTCACTACGTACTCAAGCGCCAAATTGAACAGCAAAGGCGCGAGTGCATCACCTTGTCGAACGCCAGATGTTATTTCAAAGGAGTCTGACACAGTTCCTTTAATTACGATTCTACATACAGACCCAGACGTTGTTAATTTGCACAGCGAAACGAGTTTCTCTGGGATTCCTAGGCATATGAGCGCGGCCCATAGGTTGTCGCGGTTTATACTGTCATATGCCTGTCGGAAGTCTATATATAGTTGATGTATGGTTATGTTGTACTCCCAACATTTTTCCAAGATCATCCTCATGGTAAAACACTGGTCCGTGGTTGATCGGTTGGGTCGAAAACCACATTGATAGTCGCCAATGATGTTTTCGGCGAAAGGGATGAGTCTGGCAAGTACAACATTAGCCAACACTTTGTAAGCAGCGTTCAATAGAGCTATGCCACGATAGTTTTCACATTTAAGACGATCGCCTTTTTTATGCAGCGGACATATGAGCGCGGTCTTCCAATTTTCAAGCAGCTCTCTTGGTCCCAAATAGACACGATGAGATCGTATAGACTTGTTGCAAAAGTAGCGCCTCCGAGTTTAATCAATTCTGCGGGGATTCCATCGAGACCGGGTGCCTTTCCGTTTTTCAATCGACTAATAGCTGCGTCTACTTCCTCTACTGTGGGATATTCGACAAAGACCTCTTCACCTGGAGGAGCTATTGCTCTAATGGAGGTCACGTCGTCATTCCGATTTAGCAGATTTTGAAAGTAGGTTTGCCATACTGAGCGAACATCAGCCACGTTTGTTCTCAACTCTCCATTCCCGTCTTTGATGGCTGTACTTCTTGGGTGGAAGTCTTTAGTGAGATTCCTGGCGTTGGCAAAACAGTCCCTTGAGTTTCCTAGTTCCGCTTGGAAGCTGATGTTTTCGATGCATAATCTCATATGTTCGCGCTTTTTTTGTCGAAGGTATTTAGTCGTGGCTTTCCTAGCGCGGAGATATTCTGCTAGAGGGCTTCTAGTGTTGCGAGCCAACCATTTTTCACGAAGCGTTCGTTTATTTTCGACGACCCTACGGCATTGGTCATCGAACCAATCATTGCGGGCCCTCGGAGGTCTTCTTCCGATGGTATTTTGCGCCGCGGTGGTCCGCGGTGGACTTCGCCCCCCCCCCGGCTTAAAGCCGTTCGTACAAAAATGCACTGCCTCGTTTTTCAGTATTGATCCGTTCCTCCTAATCCTGGAGGGCAGATAGTCCAGAAACGTTTATCGAAGCACAACGTTTGTTTAACCTTTGCCACTCGTATGTCACGCTGGAAGTGACAAAACTAATTTACTCTAAACTCGCATATAAGTTTATAGACGGTATAACACTAAAAACTGTAACAAATTGTAGGCAGTTTGGTTTTGTTTTTTTGAACCGTAGCCGGGCTCGTATACACAATTGTGTATGTAAATTTCGATTAAATAAAAAGAAAAAAAATTATTCCTTTAACTCGAAAGGGATAAATATTTTCTGTGTATGATTTATGTGAGATGATGCAATAACAAAAATTTTATGAAATGCGCCAGACAAAAAATGAAAAAAAATATTAATATGTGCATTCAGTAGAGGGATTTTACCAAAGAGGTGCGTAGAATAGTAACACAGTAAGTAATAGCAAATATACCACCTCCGGAAAATAAACATAACGGTTATGGAAGAAAAACAACTGTTTACTTTTGCGAAACATGCGAAACACGTCCTTTTCTGCACTTTGGATATTGTTTTGAAAAGTACCACACTGTAAAAGATTGCAAAAATTAAAACATTTTATACAAGTAATAAATGAAATAAATATAATACGTTCAATTCTACCATTGTAAATTATTTTAATTCATTAAAAAAAAATACAAGTTGACACACAACATTGTTGAAAATAAATCGAGTGCAAATATAATCTAGATTCACCAGTTTTTCCCTTAGCGATCTAACTATCGTCGAGAGTCCCGCCTGAAGCCACTTTCACTGAGAGACACCCGAGATTCTCGTATAGCCTCATTGGCTGCCATCTGCTAACAAAAAAATTTGACTGGAATAAGGTGGATCATAACCTCTAAGGTGTGTGTAGGTGTTGTCATAAGCGCCCCGCTTATGAGCATACAGGCCGTTTTTTGCACCTTCTCCATCATCTTGCTTATATATGTTATATTCTCCAGAGCTGGCCACCACACGCCCACCCTGTACATCAGGACAAGTCTTACCACTGCCGTATAGAGCCAGTGTACCAGCTCTGGTTTCAAACCCCATCTCTTAACTATGGCGTTCTTAAACGAGTAAATCTGAATGGCTACATTAGCCTTATTCATCCTTTCCACAATGTTAGGCTTGCAGCTGGCTTAATATCCAAGATTGTGCCCAAAAATCTTGCTCTGTCAGTAAAAGCCAGTCTAATGCCGTTCACGGTAGGAGGGCTAACTACCGGAATTTTATATTTCATAGTAAATAGTACCAGCTCTGTTTTGGAAGGGTTGATCCCTAATCCACATTTGCTGACCCATTAATCGTAGCCAGATATTTGCCTGAGACAGCTATCGGTATATCACGCTACAATCCCTATCCTCTCACCAGTTCCAACAACAATCCATTCTTCACTACACTCCAAAAAAAGGGGGATATTACACCTCCTTGCGGGATTCAATCAACCACTCGTCTTCTAATGGTGGCCTCCCCCAGTTCCGAGGTAATAATCCTGCTTACCAGCAACTGACCTATCAACCTATACTTACAGGGTAGTCCACCTTCAAAAATAACAATCCTTCCATGATCGCCTTCGTTTTTACATTATTAAAGGCACCCTCAATGCCGAGAAATGCTACCATACAAAACTCTTGCGAGTAAGTTGACTTCTCAATCATGCAGACCAGATCGTGCAGAGCTGTGTCCACCGACTTTCCCTTACAGTACGCATGTTGCTGCGTATATTTCAATAGGAATATAGACCAGTTTCAGACATCCCCTGAAGATAACCTCCAGCTAGGGGAGGATGACGGTATAATCCGAACCGGGCCCGCTGATTTATAAGGCTTAAAACCATTCCGCGCCCGCAGACTTCTATTTTAAGTGTTCCGCGCTGTGCTCTAGGCTCTATCGATTCTGCACTTGAAGCTTTCAATGACCAGTCCGGTCTAATTAAATAAGTTGGACTGGTTGGGTTAGTAGATAGAATTTTCCTAAGGCGAGGAGTCTGAGAGACCTCCTCCATTCTACAACAGAAGAGTCTCCAAGACCCCCTTTGTGCCTTCTTCAGCTCGTTTTTGTACTTTCTTAAGTCCTGCTTAAAGGAGTCCCAATCCGGAACCTCTCTTGTATTCCTAGCTTTATTAAATTTGTTCTACACGCACTCCGATAGGTTTCCAACTCCGTGGTTCACCATGTCGGTTTCTGCCTGCCCCTGGGCACGCAGCATTAAATAAAAGTTTGCATGCTTTTGTGACAATATCTATCATGCATTCTAATTCTTCTACTGTCGCCGGAAGACCAGCGACCTCTAGCTGCAATAACTCCTGAAGGCTTTCCAGGTAACAGGTTTAATATTGGGGTTATATGTTACATATCGGTGATCAGAGAATGAGTGTGCCTTCGTCACTCTCTACCCCTTGATCATATGAATGAAATATTGTGCAAAGGTCACATCTAAAACCTCCTGTCGATTTTTAACAATGAGTGTCAGTTCTCGCCCAATATTGCAAAAGTAATCTTAAAATAACTCACCTTTCTCGTTAATGTCTGTGCTCCCCCATATTGTGTGATGCGCATTTCCACCACATCCCAGTATAACACCTGCCCTTCTTTGCTACCCGGATCAGTTCCCCCAGGTTATCCGGTGGAACCTCCTTCTCGCGATCCATATAGGCTGAGGCTAGCAATAATTTTTCACAGCCAACCTCAACGCTCACCGCTGTAACATCCGCACTACTAAATTGAGGAAGAAGAAAAATATTCAAATTATTTTTCGCTAAAATACACGATCAGATCTTCTCAGAGTTGCTTAAGTATAATAATTTATACCCTTTCGTTCTGAAATCACAGATCATTGTTATTTCCAAGTTTCTTGGATTAACACCAAGTCCTTATCTGACTTAGTCAGGCTGAGAACAATAGCTGCCGAGGCAGCCTTTGTATGATGCGCAGGTTTATTTGTACAACATTAATCATTGTAGTCTACCTTACTCACCTCTTCATGCCCTCTCTGCATCGGGATAGTGCCATCTGGCTCGTTGCTTCGGCCGCCATCTTCCGCTCGTCGCGAGTCCGATAGGATGTCCTCAGCAGACTCAAGAGAGAAGAGCCTACCTCTCCCCACTATACTCCGTACACTTGACCGGTCTCCGGCTGGGTCCGTTTGCCATCGCCCCCAGGCTGGTCTTCCGCGCCCGTATCGCCCTGGTCTTTTTTATATATTTTAAGAGTGATCGACCCGAACCCGAAGGCAAAGTGATCAGCATGCTTGCTCCAGCAACCGGAGGTCCCGGGATCGATTCCCGATGGTGACAAGGAAAAAATTTCACGGCTGGTTTAGGATCAATGAATTAATCACACATTATCCGAAATGAAAATATGATTATGAAACCTCATTTGAGGCGGCCAAACCCCTTGATGGAATATAGTGCCAGAGAGAGAGAGAGACCCGAAGTTGATCACTCCCTTTGATTTTGCAAGATTGCCAATCTAAAGCCCTCCTTAGCCTCCTCCTGTTTTACAATCCTCCAATCTTTCGTTGGAAGATTTCGGGATTACTAGCCCAAATGATCTCAAGTATCTCCTTTGGCTTATCCGGTCCGGGATTTCCTCTCTGCAGGCTGCCTCAAGTCTCGTGCCCTGCCACACCTCGCCTACTTCAGCCACTGCTCTCCGATCTCTGGCCCGAGGACGCAGTTAACTTAACGCGTCTCTGGTACCATCCCGCATATCTACAGGGGAGGGTCTCGGATTTTCTCTCAAGAATATGGAGTTTAGTGTAGCAACATGTGCCTTAGGATCACACTGAACAGCTTCATTTTTTGATCCCTAGGAGCAGCCGACGTCCTGTCTGTTTCCATCTTGGCTCGCTTGCTGTCGCCCGCTTCAAGCTCATCCTGGGACCTCTGTCTTTTAGACACCAGGACTTATACGAGATGATCTCCACGCATGTTGGTAAGCTTCATCCAACAGCCCGAGACCTGACTATAGGATTCAATGAGCCAACCAATCAATACTCAACCGAGTCGCTATCGATGATATTCAACAATACTCCCTGCATTAGAGAGGCCCTACCTGCATTAGAGGGTGAAATAGAACAAAATTCAAAAATGTATGATCTTAATGGTCGTCTAGTATCAGTCGTTGTTTAGCAAAAGGTTTGTTCAGTGAAAACGCAGGAGAAAAGTCGGCTACAACTCAATACACAATGGCTGTTGTTTGGCCATAACTACAATGGCGCGTATTAAAGAGTCAGAGCGAACGTGTGCTCTGTGGGAGCATTCTTAAAAGTACATCCATCTTTTAATAACCCCTGACAGTACTATTTAATTTGTATTAAGGAGAATGGATTATCCATTTATTCTTGATTCGATCATTAACAGCTATGGCTTAAACGGCCAGTAACTGCTGTTCCTAACCATCTATAGGCGCAAACTTCTGAGATATAGTATTCAAAAGCAGAGTACAGGAAATTGTCCACGTAGCATTCACACATGTCAAGATGACATGCTTTTTGCTAAAAATTTCGAAACTAAATATTCAGGAGAAATCGGTAATGTGGTTCGGTGATGGTGAAATCGGTAATGTGGTTCGTTCGAAGTTGATTTTGATACACATGTGGTTACTGTCGATTCGGTTTATCTGATGTGAGGAAATGTTAATGTAATCATAGCTCGGAAAAGTGGTGCAGGGTTAAAGCTTCTGCACTTGAACCGGGAGGTACTGGGTTCGAATTCTACCAGAGACAGAATGCAAAGTGAATTTTCGTATCGATTACGTACGGTTGGTGATGTTGATAAACCCAACTAAGGCCCTCTTCCGAAATTTTGACTTGAGAAGTTCACAGAATTTTATGAAGTATAGAAGTGCGTGAAAAGTCCCGGTTTACCTGCAAACCCCTAGTAAACAAACTAATTTTTTGCAAAATTATTGTTTATCTCTTTTATATTAGACGCTGGGTGTGTCTATGTCAGAAAACGTTCAAACCCAAGTAGATGAATATGTATGAACGGGTTCGGATAAATTATAAAAAAATTTAAAAACATATATATATATTGTTCTAAAAACTTTAAGTTTTAGGAACGACACAATAATCATATACAACGTCGAATTTAAATTTTTATTAAAATTATCTAGCCCAAATAATTAAAATTAAAGTCGAATTTTATTCCCATCTTTATCGATACATTCCCATGTTTCACAACATCTCGGATACGGAAGTCTTAAATCAGGTTCAACTTCGTGACAAGATGGATCATCGAACATCTGAGTGCCGCAACTAAAAATCCGAATAAAAGTAATTGAGTATGCGCCTTGCTGTGTAAATTATTTTGACTAAATTAATGTTTTTACGATATTTACCCCATCACCGAGAATGAAAAGTCACCGTAGCAAATAGCTTCCTCACATACACCTGGAATTCGGTACTTTTCCCCAACATTGACGGCGGTCTTTGTTTGGTCCCAGTAACATTTATCCGGATGATCTATAAATTTACATGATTATAGTAAATATTAAAAAAAAACGATTATTTGTTATACCTGGATGGGTTTGTGCCATTGTTTGATATGTATAACAACTAGATGAACTAATAAAAGTGGCGATTAGAACACAAAATAAAATTAATGTTTTAAACGAAAACATTTTAAATGCTAATGTTATAGATGTTCCACTTAAATATTAACTAACATCTAAACCACTAAATCAAAAATATTTATAACCAAATTCAAATAACTCTATAGTCTTTGCACCAAATTTAAGCGGCTGATAAGCGAAAATTATGTCAACATATTAAAAAAAAAACTGCACCTTATGACCCTCCCTTGATAATATAACACGTTTGTTTTCACTTTCAGGATAACATAATATTTGGGTAAATTTTATTTCATATTTTTAAAATTTGGTTTGGAATTCTAGATTATTTTAAACACGTTTCGTTTGTCCTTGAGCATCTGTACATTCATATACCATACAGCATTCCGCAAATGGCAAACTAAGATCTGGTGCTACTTCACGGCAATTCGGGTCACCTACTAGATATGGTGCACATCTAAAATTTGCGAGAGAAATAATGTAATACACACTAGTGTAATAATTGTTGTTAATTGATGATATTACGTTGTTATCCGGAAAAAGAGTCCACGTGTTTCATGTAACCCACACACAGCTTCGGCACACTGATCTGGTAACCTATAACTGCTACCAACCGACAAAAGTGTATCTGTTTTTTTCCAGTAGCATTGGTCTGGATGATCTGAGTACACGTCAAACGAAATAAATTTTAACTTCTAAACCAAGGTTACTACTCGTATAATATGAAATAACGTACCTGGATGAATTGGTGATTGCAATATGCCAATTCCGCAACTTGCTAGCTTTATTGCGGTAACAAACACAATACAGAACGCTAACGATTTATTTGAAAACATTTTGTAGTCAGTGAAAATGGACAATGATCTACCGCTCTATATGTAGTGGCTGTTAATAATTAGAATTAAAAATGTTTTGAGTTTTGCTGCCTGATAATATGTGAACTATATTCGTTTACAGGTCATGATCAAAATAACATAATTTTATACACAATTTAATCAGTTACGTGATGAAATGTCACCAAAGGTGTAAAACGGCATGTTGACAAAATTTACGTAAACTCAGCTTTGGGAAGTGGTAAAATCACGATTTGATAATTTTTATGTCGTTATACGGTTCTGCATCGGAATTTGCATACAATAGGGAAAATTAGACTGATACTGATCTGTTAACCAAGAATAGTTAGAAATGATTATTGGCAAAGTAGATACCAAATTAAAACTAGGCGACCAGTCTCTCAGTATAGGCAAGATTGCAATGCAGATTTTTTTGTTTTAAAGGTTAAATTATTATTAGAACCTTTAATTAAGAAGTACCAGAGTCACCTATATATAAGCGTTATGTATGAAAATATGTTTATACTGAACACAACTCTCTGGTTATTATAAGATAACTTTACGTGAGAGATAACTTTACGTGAATATTATTGGATTAGAACAGCAACAAAGCTGATGTAAAAGAAGAACAGTAAAAGTAATAATAAAAAGAATGTATATATTGATAATTATCGAGTATTTTATTATCTAATACGAATTACCTATTCCCGAAGATAACAATAAGAGCCATAAGATTACGCTATTTTTATCGTAAGCTTTTGTTCTTTCTCATAAGGATTATGAATAATTAATATTTTTGAAAAATTTCTTTTAAATTACATATTATGTTACAAATTTGTCCTGTTAAATTCGGTTCGCATCACTGGATTGTGAATGCGGCTATATATTTGACGGTTTACAACATGAAATCGTAATTTACCCCGCTTTCGGAATATTGCCATATATATCGAATGTACCAGAAATATTCCTACAATAATGTTCCCTCTAATCAACCAACACAAAAACAAATAGTTCCTACGATTATCTATTTATCCCACTTAACACCATTTATAATTATTTTTTATCACTTTAAACGCCTCACTTTAAACACCACTTATAATTTTCTTAATAGACTTACTTAAAACTGACTCATTGCGTTCATGGCTCTCGTATTAAAATTAAAGAATGTTCATAAACTTCCTGTTCCAAGATCCAGCACATCCAGTGCTTAAATCGAGATGGCACTGATTTTTACAAATTATTATTAATGTCATAATCGTTAACTGAACGATCACCGCGATTCTGACACACAGTCACTGACTAAAAAATGATCCTAGGTAAAACTTTTTGACTTTGTTTTGAGTTTAGTCTTAATTATGACACTTCTCGTATTCTGCGCATAGTTGTTAAAGTAAAGCTGAAAACATAAATAGTTTATTGGTCGCAGTAGCCGCAACAAATACAATATTCTGTTTATAGGGATAGATACTGAAAAGTCAAATGTATAGTATGTTCTTTATAATAAACTCACTTCTGTGCTGTACCTCAACCTAAAAACACGTTGTTTTTTTTCTTCCTGTACGGTTTCTGGAAAGTTGTAATAAAACAATTTCAACAGGTTATGGGCCCAGACCCGTATAAAAACGAAGATTTAATTAATTTAAAATTAGTAAAATAGAGTAAAGAAAACGTGTGTAAAAACCAAGAGTACCTGTGGTAAAGCAGCATCTTGGAAAAGCGAAAAACGAAAATGGAAAACATTTTGGTGAATTCGACGGGAGCATCGACGTCAAACTTAAAATTAGAAGGGCTATCAAATTGGTCTACGTGGAAATTCCAAGTTTAAGTAATTTTAAAAGCATTGGAAATATACGACATAATAGAGGGTACGGTGGTTAAGCCGGAACCAAATGCAGAAAATAACGCAGAGATAGCAGCATGGCTAAAAAAAGATGCGAAAGCCCAAAGTGTTTTAGTTACTCGATTATCGAATAAGATTATGTGTCAAGTAATGAACTGCGAAACATCAAAGTCAATTTGGGAAAAATTACACACATATTACGAACAGACATCGCTTCATTTGGCACAACAAAAATTTTTCTCGATGACATTTCAAAGACGATATTGCGAGTTTCGTAACTAAAGTAGAAGAAAATGTAAGCAAAATAAAACAATTAGGTGGGGAAATACCAGATAAAATGGTTTTAACAAAAAATAGTGACCTCATTGCCTGATACATACAAACATTTCATTTCTGCTTGGGATTCGTTATCCAGTGATAAACAACATATATATGAATTGACAGCAAAATTATTGACCGAGGAACAAAGGATGACAAATAGAGAGGAAGTTACAGCATTTATGTCCAAAAATATTGGAGGTAACAGAAAGTGTTTTAGATGTGAGAAAACCGGTCATATAAAAAAACAGTGTCATATGTTATTAAACAAGAGTGAAATCAGTTGCGAAATTTGTAAAAAAAAGGGTCATTTGAAAAAAAATTGTTGGTTCCTGAAACGTAAAAGCGGAAACAACGGCAACGATGAAAATTTGCAAAATGCATTCTCAACGTCATTGATTTGTGGTCAAAATGTCACAAAAGATTGGATTGTTGATAGTGGTGCATCAGAACATATGTGCTATGACAAAAATTTATTTTACGAAATGGAAATGTTGTCGGAGCTTAAAAACGTAGTCATTGGTGATGGAAATTTAATAAAAGCAGAAGGGAAAGGAAAAATAATGGTTTCTGCATATAATGGTGAACAATGGATCGAAACAACATTGCATAATGTATTGTATGTACCAAAATTGGCAGTAAACTTGTTTTCGGTTAGCGCAGCCGTGGATAAGGGATATACAGTAAAGGTGACCAGTGAACAATTTAATTTTATAAAAAATAATAATATTCAAGCGATTGCGGTAAGAAAACAAAAAATGTATACAATGGTGTTCGAAGTGTTAAATAAAAAGGCCTATATAGGTAAAGTGAATGAAAATTTGCTGGAGTGGCACAAAAAATTAGCTCACCAAGACATAAATCAAATTAAAAGCATGTTAAAGAGAAATAGTATTGAATATGAAAACGGAGAAATTTTGGATTGTATATCCTGTATTAAAGGAAAACAACATAAAATAAAAAATAAAATTGGATCAAGAGCTGAAAAACCTGGACAATTAATACACATGGATTTATGTGGTCCTATGGAGGTAAATTCATTTGGCGGTTCGAGATATTTTCTAGTTATGAAAGATGATTTTTCGAAATATAGAAAAGTGTATTTTTTTAGAAGTAAAGACGAAACAAAGTTTAAAATAAAAGAATTTATAAAATTTACGAAAATAAATCCAGGTTACAATGTTGAAAAAATTAGAACGGATAATGGAACAGAATTTTTAAACAATGTGGTAAAAGAGATGGCAATTGAAAATGGAATTCAACAAGAAACAAGTGTCGAATATACCCCTGATCAAAACGGATGTGTTGAGCGTGAAATGCGAACGATTGTAGAGGCAGCAAGAACATTGTTACTAGAAAATAATTTGGAAAAAAAATTTTGGGCAGAACACTGCGATTTATGTAATAAATAGAACAGGACCGAGTAGAATTAAAGACAGAACTCCATATGAAATATACTTTAACAAGGACAAATATGATATAAACAAATTAAAATGTTTTGGTTCAAAAGTTGCGGTTCATATTCCTGATCAAAAACGACGAAAATGGGACTCAAAATCTGAAATCGGAATTTTTCTAGGCTATGGAGAAGATATAAAAGGATATAGAGTATACTTACCAGAAAGCAATATCATTTCAGTAAAAAGAGATGTGATATTCTTAAAAAATACAGAAGAATCAGAAACTAGTAATCTAGAAAACATGAACGTAGAGCAGGTAAATGAAATAGAACTAGCTATTGATCAACAAAATCCGACAAATGTAAAAGACGAAAATCTGGACAACGAAAGTATACTACGAGAAAAGTCGATTGATCAGTCTGAAATAAACGAAAGTGAAACATCCACGGAAAGTGTTGAAGAAATTACTACAAGAACACGAAAAGTACCAAATTGGTTGAATGACTATGAAGTTAATTTTCTGAGCACTTATAATGAACCATTATCATACCATGAAGCAATGGAAAGCATCGAAAAGGATAATTGGAGCAAGGCAATCAATACTGAATTAAATAATTTAAAACACAACAATACATGGACCGAGATAGATGAATATCCCGAAAAGGAAAAATTAGTAAGTAGTAAATGGATTTTTAAAATAAAAGAAAATGAAAACGGTGAAAAAACATATAAAGCTCGTCTAGTGGCTAGAGGATTTGAACAAACGAATTGTTATGATGAAGTATATGCACCAGTAGTAAGGTTAACAACGGTTAGAATCTTTATGGCAATAGCAAATAAAATGAATGTACCGGTGTACCAATTAGATTTGGTAGGCGCTTTTTTGCATGGCGAAATTAATGAAGAAGTTTTTATGAAATTGCCAGATGGAAGATTGTGTAAATTAAATCGCTCGATTTATGGACTTAAAAAGTCTCCAAAATATTGGAACGAAAAATTCGACGATTTTATGAACAAAGAAAATTTTACAAGATCCAAAAATGATTTGTGTTTATATAAAAGATGTAAAAATAATAATCAACTATATTTATTAATTTATGTTGATGACATTTTAATTTTTGGCAATAATAATAACGAAATTGAAAAGTTTAAAATACTCTTGAACAATAACTTTAAAACCAAAGATTTGGGTATGGCAAGTTATTTTTTGGGTATAAACATAACACAAGATCTAAAAAATGGCATAACAAAAATAAATCAAAGGAAATATTTAGAAAACGTTCTTGTGAAGTTCGGTATGGCGGATTGTAAACCTGCAGAAACTCCGATTGATCAAAATTTTGATTTTAAAATGTTAAATAGACAGAAATCCGAAAACATATTGATAGAGAAAAAATGTAGATAATTAATTGGCAGTTTACTTTATGCTATGAGTGGAACTCGTCCGGATATAACTGTGGCTGTAAATTTCTTAAGGAGATATCAACATTGTGCCAGTACAATGTTATACAAATCATTAACAAGAGTTTTACGATATATAAAAAGCACATTAAATTTGGAAATCGGATATGAAAGAGGAAACCAAAATGTTCTGGAAGGTTTTGTAGATGCAGATTATGCAAGTGATTCCAAGGATCGACGATCAACTTCAGGGTACGTTATTGTGTTATGCGGCGGTGTTGTTTCGTGGTCTTCAAGGAAACAAACAGTGACGGCATTATCATCAACCGAGTCAGAATACATAGCTCTGAGTAATATCATCGTTGAGATATTATGGATAAAGAAGTTGTTAATTGACTTTGGATTAAATTATGATAAACCAATAGTCATACATGAAGATAATCAATCTGTTATTAAAATTACTGAGAAAAATGAAAACAACAAACGGTTAAAACATGTTGATGTAAAATATAATCATATTTTGGAAAATGTGGAAAATAAAGAAGTCGAACTGAAATATGTACAATCAGCAGAAAATGTAGCAGATTTGTTTACCAAGGCGTTAGGTAAAATAAAATTCGAAAAATTTAAAAATTATATTTTGAAATAAAAATTTAAATTTTAACGTCATGTTGAATTAGTTAGAAGAAATGATTTTTTTTAAATTTAACGTAGATTATGTAACTAAAAATAACTAAACTTGTTTTATATAAAAGTTTATTTTTTGTTTGGATTAATATTTGAAAATGTAATCGTTATGTACATGCATCTGTTAGGATAGAATAAGGTATCTGTTGAGGGGGTGTGTTAAAGTAAAGCCATAGAAAAATAAGCTTAACATAGATTTCTCATTTGTATAAAACGAATTAAATTCCAATGTCTTGATTGTATTTGTGACTTTACATTGCGCACAATGTAAAATCACAAATACAATCATTACATTGGAATTTCATTTTTATCTCTCGTTTTATACAAATGAGAAATCTATTAAATTTATTTTTCTATGGTAAAGCTGAAAACATAAATAGTTTATTGGTCGCAGTAGCCGCAACAAATACAATATTCTGTTTATAGGGATAGATACTGAAAAGTCAAATGTATAGTATGTTCTTTATAATAAACTCACTTCTGTGCTGTACCTCAACCTAAAAACACGTTGTTTTTTTTCTTCCTGTACGGTTTCTGGAAAGTTGTAATAAAACAATTTCAACAATAGTCTTAGTAGGCATTGGTCTTAAAAAAAGTCTTAAGCCGACAGCACGAGTGCGAGTGAAAATTTATAATTTTTGATCCGCACGCTAAATCAATAAATACGCTTGAAAAATTTCTCCATCATTTTTTTCCATATAAAAATTACCGTGCGAGTTAAAATATTTTTATCTTTGCGCTACTTGGTTCGCGTACAGTAGAACTTTTTTACGTTCGGGCGGCGTCTGGTTCATTTGCAATATTTACTCAAAATTGTGTGTATTTGCTAAAATATTTCCTTCAATAGTCGTAGCCTGTATTGAGACTATTGTGGTCTTAATTTGGGAAAAACTATTCCTATTCGAATAGGAATGAAACTTGTGCCCAAAGTAACAGCCAAGCGATTTTTTTTTACTTTTATCGGTTGGTACATCAATTTAATAAAATCAAACGAAGCATGCGATTTACTTTTATGTCATAACAAATATTTATGAAAATATAAAATGCGTTTTCAACGTAATTATGTCTTATTTTACAGATTAATTTAGCATCGGAGTTCATATTTTGTATCGCTGATTTATATCATTTGGTTCTTTATCCTTTATGCGATAAAAATACTATATTACTCCCAGAGTGACAACTCATAAAAATAAAATTATTTTATTAATGAACCGAGCGGTGAACGTTTGAACTACACGAAGAATGGAATAATTCTAATCCTACTTTTAGGTGGAATGAAATTATTCATTTCGGATTGAGATTTATATGGAATTGTTGTTGCAAAATTCCCAAAGTAAGACGCTTTATAATTCATGGCAAATTTGACACAAAAGCTGCTTATAGCTTATACATGTTAAACAACAGAAATATAGAGGCAAACCTATGGCTTTGTTTTATGGTCCTCTAATTTCTGCTGGATACGCACTTGGATTCTGGTTTAAATCCGCTTTTGGATTCTGGTTTAAATCCGCTTTTGGGTCACCGTTGATTTAATTAATTATTTGTTCGTGGATATTGATAACAATAATTTTAACACTTTCTATATTTTAATTTTAACACAATATAGATATTTATTTATATTATTCAATTGTGTTTTTAACATTAACTTAAATTTTTAATTATATTTTTATGTTGATGACAATTTTTTAGGCATAGACATTGCGTGACATGATTTTATTGAATGCCTTCATTTTTCAAAAAAAAAACAAAATACGTTAAAAACGAAAAACTATTCGTAGCTTCGAGCAGCCTTCTATATTTTTTTAACACTTGCTCATTTACCCGCGATACTGTCGATATACGCTACAAACCTATTAACGTACCAGTCCATGTTAATTGTTCAAATCCCGCTTTCATGTCGACATATCGACTGCTCCCACTATCTCCGGATTTATTAAGGAAATTCAACGGATCCTCCATGATCTATACTTATGTATAACCAAAGAATTTCTATAATAAGAAGTGAATACACGTACCAAAAAGTCGAGACATCCACTTATTTTTATAACTCCACGAATTTCCGAAAAACCACATGCCGGACGTTTTTATAATCAAAAATACCCCGAGAAACGAACCAATCGTGATTTCTATGATAAAATAAATACGCTACCTATTTTAAATGTAGAAACTATTTTTGTTCGAGATCACGTGACCTCGACTTTTTTTTTGATTTTTTTGGTTTATTTGTTTCAGTATATTGTATGTAAAACGAAAACTGTGGCACACAAAAAACGAAAAACAACAATAACAAATATTAATATTCGTTCTCGTGTACTAATGTAAAAATTACACAAATATTATTTTTCCATTTTTTTCGAAAATTTTGTTTTGTTTTTGCTCGAATATTTATATGTAAAACAAAAACATATATAGGTATGTATAAATATACTATTGACATGTGCATTTCGGAATATGTATTGCAAGTTGGATTTATTATATAAAATGCGGTGGAGGTAAAGTTAGTAAAGGAATATTTTAATTCTGTAGTTTTTAGTTTTGAAATGGTATGTTGGTGCCGGTGAATGATCCGTTAGGATAGCAACTTATTATATATGGAGAACGGCGAGAATAAAAAGACGATGATAAACAAGTTTTGCGTTATCTCATCGAATGGTTTTTAAATTTTAAAAGGACAACTATCTATATAGATGTAATAAAAATATGGAAAATAATTTATGTTGTTATATTTAATTGAATTCTGTTACGAATTATGAAATTATAATGTATGAATATGCAGAGCTACGGCTCAAAATTTTAATTGTGAATTTCACTAGTTTCTCTTTTCAAATTTGTTTGGATATTTGTTCGGGCATATAGAGTGGGAGAAAAGAAACGACGCTTGCTCCTCTGTCTCTGGAATATGAAATTTCTATACAAAGAAATTCTAGCGTTCCCTGCTCTTTCCCTGCCTAGTGAAAAATTCACTGTTTAGCGGACTTTACATGGTCATCAATAATGTTATTACCTAAAACATCATTACCTAAAAATGTTGCATTTCAATTGCAATTTTATAACTTTTTAATTTTACACAACTTGCTAATGAAGTAGGATTGGGCATGATTTGTAAGATTCAGAAATAAAGAAAATGTAGTGGAAATCCGACTTTTTTAAGTAATGATGGTTTGAGAAATGACATTATCATTGAAATGTTTAATTCTATAAATATTTAAAAAATAAGAATGTAATAAAACGTTAAAAATATCGTTTCGCAAAAAAAATACCAAAAGATAAATCATAAATAAATTCTTTGAAATATGAGAGAAAATCGTTTTTATTCAAAATATCAAAGTTTGATCTCTTCCAATTCAAAACCCATAAACTACACGTTTTTTCTCAAAAACAAAGACGATGAGATTGGATCACGTTGAATATGGAGTTAATAACAATAATTGGTCCTAATTTTTCATCAATTTTCAACGAATTAGGACAATTTGACCCAGTGGTTAATAGTATACACAACTTCAGATGCCATGGCATGATGAGATGCCTAATTATTACAAATCATTAATCTTATTTGATTGAAACCGAATGGTGTAATTCTTCCTGTCACACTCTTTTGTTCAGCCTCATCGTTTTTCCGACAGTATTTTTCTAATCGCATTTAACTACGAGTATGCTCTTTGCTTTTTATTATACCAGGGGTCTTCACTATGCAAAATCGCTGAGATTTTCTATCATGAGACTAAATTTATGAATGTATGTGTAAGTATGTTATACAAATTTTGAAACACTCAGCAAATTATCAGGAGGCTATTTCACGAAAAAATTGTCATGAAATTTTTAAGAAATGTCAGTGAAATTGTCAATGCTATACTGTTTTAACATAAAAATTTATAAATTGGTTGACAATATTTACGGATTTTTTGACATTTGAAGAAATTATTATGAGACTAAAATGTCCAGTTATGATATTTGTTTGATAATTATTTATCAATACATTGGAAAAAAACATACACATTCATAAAATATCATGAGAGAGTCTCAGCGATTTTGCCTAGTGAAGACCTCGTGATAATTAATTGTTTCTTGGTTTTTTTAACTTGTTCACAGACAAGTGATTCTCACAGGAATAAATCTATAATTAATTATCTATCTTCGTTATTTGGTATCACTAAGGCTGCAATCAATACTTATCTGAATTCTTGTTCTTGTCTGCTAGGTTTCACAATCCATAACATTTATGATCCAAATTTCCGATCATTCTTCGAAAATTAATTGTTCTCCTTAGTGGCAGTTTTTCTGGAGATCAATTACTCCTCGCTTGGTTCTTACATTTGTGTCGCAAAGTCGCAGTGGCGTCTATATTATAATATCTTGGGGCCTATGACCCAATATAAATATTAGGTCAATATTATTAGGGAAACTATTAGGTCTCATATCGACCATTAGTACTCCGTGCTATAAACTATTATTGCAGATTCATACTATCTTCTTACCTAAATAGAATAAATACAGTTATTTAGTTCATATTTCCAACTTTAACCCATTGGCTAGTTCCATGACTTTTACAATTTTAGTAATTAACGCACAACGTTCTTCTATTTTGCGTCTCTCCGGATCGCGAATTCCGACAATATGTGGGCATACATCTTTGCTCTCTCCATGTAATGGACCGCAAATTTAAATTGGTTATGCATGTGTGCTAGTCACTTAATCTCTGATTTTTAAATATTTATAGAATTAAACATTTCAATGATAATGTCATTTCTCAAACCATCATTACTTAAAAAAGTCGGATTTCCACTACATTTTCTTTATTTCTGAATCTTACAAATCATGCCCAATCCTACTTCATTAGCAAGTTGTGTAAAATTAAAAAGTTATAAAATTGCAATTGAAATGCAACATTTTTAGGTAATGATGTTTTAGGTAATAACATTATTGATGACCATGTAAAGTCCGCTAAACAGTGAATTTAATTTAGTGACTCTATATGCCCGAACAAATATCCAAACAAATTTGAAAAGAGAAACTAGTGAAATTCACAATTAAAATTTTGAGCCGTAGCTCTGCATATTCATACATTATAATTTCATAATTCGTAACAGAATTCAATTAAATATAGCAACATAAATTATTTTCCATATGTTTATTACATCTATATAGATAGTTGTCCTTTTAAAATTTAAAAACCATTCGATGAGATAACGCAAAACTTGTTTATCATCGTCTTTTTATTCTCGCCGTTCTCCATATATAATAAGTTGCTATCCTAACGGATCATTCACCGGCACCAACATACCATTTCGAAACTAAAAACTACAGAATTAAAATATTCCTTTACTAACTTTACCTCCACCGCATTTTATATAATAAATCCAACTTGCAATACATATTCCGAAATGCACATGTCAATAGTATATTTATACATACCTATATATGTTTTTGTTTTACATATAAATATTCGAGCAAAAACAAAACAAAATTTTCGAAAAAAATGGAAAAATAATATTTGTGTAATTTTTACATTAGTACACGAGAACGAATATTAATATTTGTTATTGTTGTTTTTCGTTTTTTGTGTGCCACAGTATTCGTTTTACATACAATATACTGAAACAAATAAACCAAAAAAATCAAAAAACAAATCGAGGTCACGTGATCTCGAACAAAAATAGTTTCTACATTTAAAATAGGTAGCGTATTTATTTTATCATAGAAATCACGATTGGTTCGTTTCTCGGGGTATTTTTGATTATAAAAACGTCCGGCATGTGGTTTTTTTAAAATTCGTGGAGTTATAAAAATAAGTGGATGTCTCGACTTTTTGGTACGTGTATTCACTTCTTATTATAGAAATTCTTTGGTATAACTTATGCAGGTTTTCTAATATCAGCATTTTTGGATTTTTTATCACAGATTAATTTCCATACGGAATTGATATTAATTGCTACGAAGATATAATTCAATTAAAATTATCTAGATTTCACGATTTAAACTACTACTAACGATTTACCAAGACCCTGTTGTGCACCGTTTGTAAAACGTATTTGAAATATTAGAGTTGATTTTTCGCTCGACCGCGCTTAGACCCGTTGCACAGCACATTCCGCTGCGCATTTGAGATCATTACATCGCTTTACATCGCACACACATACATTTCAATACAAATAAAATTCTGTGTCTGCCAAAATATTATTAAAATCACATAGGCGGGAACAGCAATACTCAAATGTCATCCAAATTTCAAAATGTTATACATAAATATGTACACAATATAACAATATATGCGTGAGCGATATAGCTGACTTTTGCAATCCAAAGACAACCCGAGCTAAGTTAGTTTGCATCGCTCAAAACAGAAAAACATAGCTCGCATAGTTTAGCTCAAGTGTGCATCGTTCCATTAAAACTCGTTATTTACAACCAAGAGCGATGAACATAGCTCACATCAGTTAGCCTAGGTTAGTTTAGCTGAAATGTGCAACGGGCCTTATCATAATGGAATTCCGAAACTTGATGGAAGCATTCAAAATTAGCATACCAATAGATTTCAGGATTGCCACTTTAAGGGAGGAGGGAAGGGTAGAGGGACCCACTTTGGTATTGTGATGTTACTGCAGTGGGAGTAATTAGGGATCTATAGAAATTATACAAATTATAATTTCTTTTTGTTGTTTAAGTTGATTGCTGGTGAGTGTGGGCTCCGATGTTGCTCCGGCAAAATCCAAAATAGAATAGAAAGAATTATGTTTTTAATTATTTCTTCTTAAGGCTGTATGATACTCAACTTGCCAAAAACGATGTTTACTAAAAATCAGTTTTTGACCATAAAATATTACCAATTGGCCTAATTCTTTATTTAGTATGAACTTAGACGTATAATTGAGCGATTAATACATGATTATCCCAATAAAATGTTTAGTTTGTCTACGGTTACGTTTCAAAGTTGATCGTTTTTTTGAAACGCACAAATCAATTTTTTCAATATTTTACTTCTAAACAGCGAAAAATTTTTGCATCAAGTTGTTAAAAAACATAAAATCGAGCTCTTAATACATGATTATCAAGATTAGTCTTGAAATGACGTAGAAAATGAAAAAAATTAGTTTAAAAATGATAATAATTTCGATTTTTATCGATCGAAAAACTACATCAAACGGTAAGTTTATTTGTTTTTACGCCGCAATCCCGATTATTTTTGGAAAAATTGAAGGTCGCTAAATGGCAAATCACGAAATAAAAATTGTGTCCAAGATAAGTGAGGATTGATTTTATTATAATATGCAATGTTTACAAGAGAAATAATGAAAAATAGTAAATTTATTAATTAATTTTCCACATATAAACAATATAAGTAACTTAGAATTTAATTTGAATTATAGATGGAAGATCTGCAAGAATTGCAACAATTAGTTTCGAACTTAATCAGATTATTGATTTGAAAAAATCAGTCGTCTCATCAGGCCGCGGCGAAAATAGACCAATGTACGGAACAATCACAACAAAACCATTACAATAAAACAACAACAACGTAAAATATAAAAGTAATTCGTACACAACGAAAAGTAAAAATGAAGTATAGATGGAGAATATGAAAGAATCGAATTTCGTACGCTATGCAGTAATTCGCTAGTAGTACAACTACATAGTATTGTTCTATATATAGATAATATTCCTATGTAAAAATATCAACGTCAGTCGCCGCGGCCTGATGAGATGACTGATTTTTTCAAATCAATAATCCCATTAAGATCGAAACTGATTGTTGCGATTCTTGCAGATCTTCTCTTCCATCTATAATTCAAATTAAATTCTAATTTATCCGCGATCCAGCGTTAAAGGAAATAAAAAAAGAAAAAAAAGTATGGAGTGGTTGGGGGAAGTGATGATTGTGTATGTGTGTAATAAGTAGGTATGAATTATCATAGTCGTTGTCATACAAATTTGACGCCAAATGGAAGAATTTCCTACGAATGGTGTATTTAATTCGAGATATACTGAAATAGACCAATGTACGGAACAATCACAACAAAACCATTACAATAAAACAACAACAACGTAAAATATATAAGTAACGTTTAATAAACGAATCATATAAAATTTTGTTACTCATTAAAGAAACGAACCAGTTTAGACACATTTAAATATCGATACCATAAAAAAGAACTATGTAAGAAAAACCAAGAAATATTACATTTTATAAGCCAGTGCGAAGCTAGCACCGCTCCCATTATATTAGTTTTCCATGAAATACATAGTTTATTTTGTTTATGAAGAACACTTCAAAGCAGAAATACTAGATTTGCAAATGCAATGCAAAACTAAAATGACGAAAAACACAAAACATGCGAAGAAAATAAATGTTTCTTTTGCGTTTGATTATTTTTTCGTAAATATAAAAAACTATTTCGTTCTGTGTCGCTTAATGTGTAATTTCATATTGCCCGCATGGCGCTATTCCAGTTTTTTGATGCTCGCTCGCGCTTGGTTTTTCTTATTTGTTTTCAGCCTTAAACTTTCAAAATATAAAAAAAAAATAACAAAACGGGTGGGATGTTGCAGTGCACCTAGAATACTACAGGCCACACTGCTTTAAAAATTTTGCTATATGACGTCAGTTTTCTCTTTGACTATTATAGGCACTAAAATTAAAAAGATTGTTTTGATTTTTTTGTGCTTGCTGTCATATTAATAAGAAAAAAATTGTAAACAAACAATAAAAAAAATATTTTATTAATATATTTTAAAATTTAATAGAAAGAAATTGGTAAAAGTATTAATTCATAATATTATTATAAGATCATGCATTTTAAATTGTGTTAAATATGTAAACACGTATAAAATGGGTACACATTTCCTATAAATTACGAGAAGACATAACCTTACTTTTAGCACAAGTACAATATAAAAATAATTTTTTTTCTGTTTGTTTTCGTTTTTTCATTTTATGAACATGACTACCGTCTACTGTTCAAAGAAAAAACTGTAGACATAAATTTAATGACATAGGCCGTGTCCCAAACACCGACTTATTTCAAACTTATTGACTTATTTGACGCCATCTTGAATAAGTCGGATAAGTCGTCCCAAACGATTTTGCTGACTTATTTTGACAGCTATAGCAAACAACAAATGTTATAGCAATTTGTTATTAAAATAAAATAAAAAAATTAAAATGTACAAAAAACAGTTTATTTTAATGAATTATTTAATAAATAAAAACATAAAAATGTGTCTTGAGATATTAAAGCACGAAGAAAATTTATTATTGTGGCTGGAGAAGCGCGAAATGCGCAAGGTACAATTTTTTTATACCAAATTTTGTAATGTGCATTAATATACCATAATATATTTAAATTACATCATATTAAAATCACAAAATTTTCAGGGCTTGACATATTGCTCCATGAAGCGGAGCTCTATATATGAAGCAATAATGAATAGGGACCAAATGTTAATAAAAAAAAGGTGAGTCCATTAGTACTCTCAAGGGGATGTGTAAACATGGCATATGTATAGTGCTTGTGTATGGTTAACTTTGAAGGAAGAAGAAATGAAATTTTACTAACTAGATTTTTTCATTCGTTTATTACCATCAAATTGGTCTATTACTCTTTCGGTATAACCAACGCAATTGGCCTATGGTAGCTGCAAGCATCAAAGACGTGGTCCCATTACTCGTAGTACATCTTATATTTCTCACATATCTCGTAGAAAATATATTTCGATCTGAGTTCTTGTGCAAATCGAATTCGTATCGCAGGAAGTTTATAAGTGATTCATCACTGATCTTAGGGAGCAGCAAAATGAAATCTCTGCTCATAATCATCGGCAAAAGATGTCTCCTTGAAGAATTTTTGAAATTCTTTCAGAATATGGAGCAAAGACGAAATGTATGTACTTGATTATGTCTTCGACAGCTTTATTCGGTGAGGTGTATACAACTACCAAAACCATCTTATATCGCCAATGGGTTGTGTTGTTACGCTTATACCTAGTTGTTTGTCCAACGATGATTTCCTTTTGCGAGGTGACTGTATGAGTTCTACTTGAATTTTTATATACTGCTACTCCAACCGCCCTCTGACTATTTCTCTTGAACTGAACGCAGCATTGAAAATTAGGAAAATTGAACATGCAGGTCATTCTAGGAGAGTAAAAGAATTGAGCATCCCTGCGTGACTGTATCAGTTAGGTCGAGGTGAAGCGAAAGAGATTCTGGCAGTTCAATGTTAAAAACCAGACGTCATTAATATTTCGTACAAAATTCGCCATTACATCCTGAGCTATACTTAGCAGTTTTATGGTAAGGCGCGTTAACTCATTTTGAAGAGGGCCAATTGAGGTTGCATTTTTACGTTCATGGTAGAAGACATAATCATTGTTAGCCGACGTGATGAACTGCTCTACGAGATCGTGATAAAGCCACATACACAAGTTGTTGACTGCGTTTTTTATCGTAAGAGTATACTATCTCGTTATAGGTACCACCCTCTATAGTGCATAAATTGTGGTGGCACACGCTATTTTAAATTTTTTTATTTTTTCTGTTCGCTGAAAATGTCAATTCGTCGATTCGTCGTTTCTATTTAATTTTATAAATGTTTCTTTGTTTTCTTTCCATACTATTTATATATACACATACACTCAGACTATGTGTAAGTACAAAATTTATATATGTATTTTGTTGTTTTTGTTCTTTTTTTATTATTTTATATTTTGTTTCTTTTTTTCAATGAAGATATTTAAACGTAGTACGTCATTTCCGTTCGTTTCATTTGAAAGTTTACTACCATACAAAAATTTTTGGCATACGCGCGTAAAGATGTTTACACATCAAAAAGCACATATGCGTCTCAGATGAAGATTTTCAGAAATTAGTAGAACTTTATCCCTCGAAACATCACGGGTATGATCCCCAAATGAAGCTTGCCGTAACACTATTTTGGTAGCAGCATGAACAAGCTACCGTGTGGTTAGTGTATCGTTCAATATTCCAAGATCGACTGTGTTTAATGTAGTTAAACGTACACTGGACGTGATCCTGAATTTAATGGAAAAAATTATTATTTTGCCTAATGAAGATGAATTAGAGGGGATTGGCATGAAGTTCGCTAATCGCGCAGGGTCTCACGTATTCAGCAAGGCTGTAGGAGCTATCGATGGAACCCATGTTAAGATTAAATGCCCAACCAATCGCCATGACGAATATTTAAATAGAAAGCTAGACTATAGCATTCAATTGTAAATAAACGTTAATATACATTTAATCGAATTTTGATTATTTTTTTAGCTGTATGTAACGCTGAATATAAATTTATACATATTTGCACTGGGTGGCCAGGTTCGGTTCACGACCAAAGGGTTCTCAGGAACAGTGATATTTATATAAATAGCAGGTATCCTCCAAGACCTTTTTATTTGTTAGGTGATAGTGGATATCAGTTGACGCTGGACCCCATAGCCATCATAACTCCATTTATTGAGAACCGTTTGCTAACACAACAACAAAAAAAATTTAATCATCTTCACAGCAAAGCTCGAATTGCAATTGAACAAGCATTTGGGCAGATGAAAACCAGATGGCGATGCATTTTCCTTCGTTCGCTGGAACTGAATTTAGAAAACTGTAACAAAGTTATCGCCGTTTGCTGCATTCTGCATAATATCTGTGTTTATAATGTTGGGGATTTAATAACCATCGATGCTGAATTTGAAAATGAAATTAATGCTGATAGATTAGATAGAGAAAATTATCAACCCCAAACCAGCGCCACAGAATTTCGAGATCAATTGTGTTTGGAAATATAATATTTTTTTGAATTTAAATTAAAATAAAAACGATTGTAAAAAACTTGTTTATTCCATAATTTCATTAAATAAAACATAAAAAAAATAAAAATTAAATAACTCAGACTATAATTACAGACTATGTATACATACATATATCAATTCATTTTTCATCACAATACTTTTAATAATAAACACAGGTACTTAAAAACTAATCATATGTTTATATACAGATATTTAAAAACTAATCACTGTCGGAAGACAGCTGTACATCTGCGAAATATTTTTTGCACACCGCACGCATCATATTATTATTTTTCGTAATTGATTTTATAAGAATTTCATCTCTTTCTCTTATATGGTCTAAAATTTGTTCTTTAAGGTTCTTATTTTTTTTGCATTTGTGCTGTAGTTGTTTGGCTGGTGCTAACTATTGGCTCGCAGCGCAGTGGTTCATCTTCGTGGCTGTCAATTGGATTGTATTCGATAAGATCATCGAAATTGATGGTATTCGATGGTACAGTTGAAATGTCGTTGACTCAATTACTTTTTCTGGTCGAATACTATGCTTCGTTCCCATTAAATCATTAATCTTATTAAAATAAGGCCAGTTTGATGCATTAATTGTTCCCCTTTCCGTACCAGTTTTCGGGTCTTTATTTTTTTTATAAATATCCATTAAATTTTTCCATTTTTTTATGCACTCGACAGATGTGCGCTCACTCAATGCTGGTGTTGAAGCTTGTATAAATCTAAAAATATAGAGAATATTTTATTTTTAATAAATAAATTAAATTTGTTGTGCACAAAATTTACCTCCATATAACCGGAAACTGGCAATTTTTTTTTTTAAATTCCTCATCTTTTAATACTCTTGCATCTATGAGACAGTCTCCTCCTCAGTCCCTGTAATATAAAATATAATTAATTACATTATGTTTGTATTATTAAATTGTTTGTTTAAAATAACATGTTTAAATTTTCAGTTAAAATTATTGTAAGTACATAACAACATTTTTAAATTGAGGTTATATTATGAATTCATATCTTATTTAATATTTTTCAAGATATACTTACAACGGCTACTATATTGCTTTCTTTTCATTTTTTATCAAATTATTCTATTAATTTATTAAATATGTTAGTTATTGCCAAATATCTGTTGAAAGTGGACAGTTAATAATAATATTTGACAATTGTTGAATTTTTCATGTTTACATGATCAAATAAGTTTTCTGCTTTCAAAATAAGTCACCTCGATAGCAGACTTATTTGAATAAGTCGGTATAAGCAAATAAGTCGGGGTTTGGGACACGGCCATAGCAAGCAGTGTGGCCTGTAGTATTCTAGGTGCACTGGATGTTGTAACATCACTTTTTTCGATACTATCGATATTTACATCTCTTTCATAACATATTACATTTATCGTTTTATCGTTTTTCAATTACGTTGCGTCTATTGCGATCTCTACCTATTCGAATAAAACATTATGTCGTTCTACTGTATCACCTACTTATTTTAAGAGTGATATTTTATCGAAAAACAAAATAGAGATAAATAAACATTTTATTCGTATGCGATCACAATATAGAAAGCAATATTGAAAAGTGAAACGACAAGCAATTTTATTTTAGGAAAAAGAAATATAATATTCGATAAATATCGAAAAAAGTGATGTTACAACATCCCACCCCGGTTTTGCTTCCAGTTTACATGCAACAAAATATTTGGGTGCACCCTATGCAAATTATGTTTTAATAATAGAGGTAAATCCTGTAGATACTTAATAAACACATTTTATTAAACACTTGTTTTTTATTTCGCAAAATTTAAAAAATAAAAAAATGTGTTTATTAAGTATTAGTGTGTTTCGCCAAGTGCCTACGGCAAATAGCGCAAAAAGTATAAATCCTGTAGAGTTGAAGTTAAGTTTTTTCCCATATAAAATTTGCTATTTCATTTGAGACACGTCAGAGGAGGGTGATTATATAAAAAATGCATATGGCGGTCTCAAATGTCAAAGAAAAAGCCAACAATACAAGTTTTGTTTTTGTAAAAAGTGACGCGCTAAATTTTGTGTTTTTAAAACATCGTAATATTATTAATTAAATAAAATAAAATATTATAAAACAGTTAGTGAATCGTGTATTAGTGCATTGTTTGTTAATAAACATTCTTTGACCATTGAGACATTGAAATGAAGTGTCTTGTAAAATGTTGCCAAAATGCGCATCGAAAATTTCGAAAAAAAATTCTTACCATCTATAAGTGTTTATATAAAATAAAATGAAAATTATGTTAAAACGAAAGTGATTTGTGATAAAATTATCCATATTTTAATTTAGAAATCAGAAAAAATTAATTAAAAAATGTTGGTTGTTGTTGGACTTTTTCTCTTTGTGTAAACAGATGTTATATTACAGTGTCGCATTTTCTTATTGCTACTTACATATTCTACGTGCTTTTCTTTTCATAATTACTTTTTATTTTGGAATACTATAAGTACAATTTTTTAACAAAAATAAAAAAAAATCCGTACGATATTGGTGGAATGAAAATAATTGTGGATTTGTGTAGTTTTTAATTTCGATCGAAAAAATTCTAAATACGACCCGTTGATTTATATATGCTTTCTCTTTTACCCTCCGAATTCGACTCACTTGACAGCTGCTATCATTCACATGGGGTCTTCACTAGGCAAAATCGCTGAGACTTTCTCTCATGATATTTTATATATGTGTATGTTTTTTTCAATGTATTGATAAATAATTATCAAACAAATATCATAACTGGGCATTTTAGTTTCATAATAATTTCTTCAAATGTCAAAAAATCCGTAAATATTGTCAACCAATTTATAGATTTTTATGTTAAAACAGTATAGCATTGACAATTTCACTGACATTTCTTAAAAATTTCATGATAATTTTTTCGTGAAATAGCCTCCTGATAATTTGCTGAAAATTTCAAAATTTGTATAACATACTTACACATACATTCATAAATTTAGTCTCATGATAGAAAATCTCAGCGATATTGCATAGTGAAGACCTCGGGTCACTCTTCAGTATTAACCTTTATGGTTTTAATAAACATAAATGTTTGCCATGCCATTCTTTTGCGATGGCATGGTGGTGTATAAGTGCGTTTTACATGATTTTGGTTTTGCAAAATCAATACGATTGTTTCTATGGATAAGGTTAGGCACTCCGTCACCGAAAATACGATGATACTCCGTGGTGTATTCCTGGTAAATGTAATTTACCGGTATCTTAACCAAATACTCGAATAAATAAATTATTTTTAGTTTTACAATCAAAATTTTATTCAAGTAATACAAATTTTAATGTCACAAAATATAGATTTCGTTGTTGATGATCTCCTATCGAAATCTCGCTTCTCATTGACCCTTTTCTTCGTCTAATTTCAACTGGAAAGTTGGTGGATCATAGTGTCGGCATCTACATTTAATATTACAGACTTAATTCTAGTATCTCTAATTTCTACACATGCATAGTAGTGGCATCTATGAATCGCTAGTTAAACAAAATAATTTACTATAATTTTAATGCATTTACAAACGGATCCCCTCGAAACGCGATATTTCAAAATGCGATATGGTACAAAATGTGATATGGTACAAAACGCGATATTTCAAAATGCGATATTTCAAAACGCGATATGGTACAAAACGCGATATGGTACAAAACGAGATATTTCAAAACGCGATATGGTACAGAATATGCGTTGCGAAGCGGCGGGTGCGCAGCGACCCACCTGATACCGATCCTATATACTATCGTTCCTATCGATTTTTAAATTCCTATAAACTGAAATTAAATTTCCCCTTCACCCGCCTGATATAACCCGATCCTAAACTCCCGTTTTGTACCATATCCCGTTTTGTACCATATCGCGTTTTGTACTGTATCGCGTTTTGAAATATCGCATTTTGAAATATCGCGTATTGTACCATATCGCGTTTTGTACCATATCGCGTTTTGAAATATCGCTTTTTGAAATATCGCGTTTTGATAATTCGCGTTTTAAAATATCGCGTTTCAAATGGGACCCATTTACAAACAATGGATTTCACTACTATGACTTGTATTTGACATTCGCGTAATGCTATGTACAGGTGAATAATTGTATGTGTACATTGTTTTGATTATAATGGACAGTTTGTTACATACAATATTTTATATACATAACTGCTTAAATTCTAATAATTTTTTATGTTTCAGATTATTGATTATATATTTTTTGAACCGTGTTCAACGTTAACAACGATGTTTATGCATCTCTCAATGATTTGATTGTAGAGGTATTATCATGAAATTGTTGTGTAACCAAAATATAATTTTTCGATTATATTTTACTTACACAAATTTTGTATGTACAAGTGTTGTTGTACGATTATCTATGTACAAGTTTCTATGTACATTATTTGTATATAAAAGATTGTTGTACATTACTTGGAATAATTCTTTACATGGAGAATTATCTGTGTATAAAGAATTATGTGAACGGAGGATTGTCCGTTGAGAATAAATGTGCAGAGTTTCTTATATTTGAAGAAACTATACCCGCTACAGATCTCAATCGTTGGACACAATACGCAAAAAGTCTTTCGATGGTAGTTTCAACACACCTGTTGGGTTGCGCACCGTTTGTAAAACGATTTGAAACATTAGAGTTGATTTTTCGCTCGACCGTTCTTATCATAATGAAACTCCGAGACTTGATCAAAGCATCCAAAATTAGCATAGCAATAGATTTCATAATTGCCGTGGGGAAGGGGGGGGGCATTGAAGAGGGTGTACGAATCCGCTTTGGTATCGTGATGCTACTGCAGTTGAAGTAATACAGGTACCTCAATCGTAGGACACAATACGCAAAAAGTCTTTGGATATGGTGTCTCAACACACAATGACAACAAATTCAATCGAACGAAGGAAACGTCAAATAATGTAGACGAATTTTATTGAGCAAAAATTATTAGTTTATAACTTCAGACTATGATTGCGCGTAAAATCTCACAGTCATGCAGCAGCCTTTAAGTAAGACATACAAATTTGGTGGTCTTAAAATTGTATTGCGCTCGGACATGGAAATTGAAAAAATAATGGACAAACAACTTAAAAGTTATGTTCCATATTAAAATACATTTTTTATTTATTTTAATATTTGTGTCACATATTAAAATAATAATCTGACAGAAATTATCTTACGTTTGCCATTGTTAATCTATTTGTACGTTGCATGTGTTGTAATTTGTATTTTATACTTATTGAAAAAAATATGTGTGAGCATATAACAAAATTATATAAATTTAACGCTACCATATTACGCAAATAATTGTAAATCATTTTATTTGCATAGAAATAGTTTGAAATATATAGCACCATATTCCTTGCTTCGTGACCATCCAACACCGCAGCTACTCTCTATGGTTCATTCCATTTTACCTTCATTCTCACTCTCAATCCACTTCGTCACTGCTCCCAACTTAGCCACACCATGCAACTCCACGTTCAACACTGGCTGCTTGCACATCTCATCCGCTAAGCGACCTCCCAATTGTCAACATCTTCTCGTCTGACCTTCTCGAATTTTAGCGACATAGAGTCCAGCCCATTCCATTTAATATCGCTGTCGTTCCTTGTATATCATTCCTGGTCATTTGAGCATCCCTTCCATATGCCGCTTCGATACGCATATCGATCGCAGTTTATGTGGCTTTTGCATCACCGCTTTCATATACTATCGCTGATGGGCCATCGAAAATCTCAACTCGCAACGGAACGTTATCCGATCCTAAGAATACCACACCAATAACCCCAAATCGATCTGACCTGCATTCGTTCACGTTATGTCTTATACTATCCCGTCCAAATATAGCTGCCACAATTGCTCTTTGGCAACATTCAAGAGCATTGCCGCACCTGCAACGAGTTTCTAATTTTCTTTAATTTTTTTTTCAAGACGATAAATTGATGTGTGAACTGTGGCAATATCCCGGTTGAATTGTTCATTATTTTCATGCTGGCTCAGCTGATTCTTTTTATCTGCAGTCTCCTCGCCACTATTCCACTTTATTACCGACATTCATTCCCAACATCTGATCCTCACCGTTATCTGAATGATCGACGTTCTGTTCAGTATTGTCTACATTTTCAATTCATTTGCCAAATATTTTATGTCTCTCGATTGGTTCAGTTTCTGTACGATGTTTTGAATTCGTTGCCTATATTCCCGCACACAAAGTTCAAATTTTTGATTTTGTTAATCAAGCGCCCGTTTCATTGCTAAGGTCTAATTATTTGTGGTTTTGTTGATCAAACTACTTGTTTATCATCCAGCTTTTCTACTATTAGCTCTTCGAACTTATAATTATAAGGGTCTAACCCTTATTTCTTCATAGCCTCACCAAATATAGCCTCACGTATTTGCAATATTAATGCGTTTTTGAAACCATCTGTTGTTAAATTACACTGTTTTAGACCGAATTTTAATTCCGTAACCGCTATCCTGATCCTTTAGACCCTAATAATTTACAGCCTTCTAATATTCACAATCCCACCGCTTTCACCAATTGTTAAGAATTTGCACTGTCAAACTCAATTCGTATCACTGGATTGTGAATACAGCCTTAGATTTGACGGTTTACAGCACTAATTCTCGTAATCTACACCGTGGTATCTGAAAACACCGATACTGCGCAAACGTTGATTTCTATGCAACGAATGATATTGGAAATGAGACAAGATTAGACATACAAAATGACTCAACAAAACCAAAAATTTGATTATCAAGCTAAAGAGATGCAATAAATAAAACTAGAAATAAATCAAACGTTAGAGCAAAGTGTGAGAAATGAAAAGAACGAGAAGTTTCTTGAGGTTGAAAAGAAAATTGAACTGAATTGAGTTGGTACAGTCAAATTATCAAGAACTTGAACATAAATTGCAGTTTGAGGTTCAACGTCTCGAAAAAGATGTTCTCAAGGATCAATTTGAACCAGTTGCCTATAGTTCAAGTAGAATTTTAAACCCTCCGACAATCGGTGGAAAGACTGTAATTTGAACATTTTATAGTTAGATTTCAAGCGGCAGTAAAGTGCGATTTCCACTACGAAAAAATGTATCTCAGTAAAAAATACTGAAAAAACTAACAGAGAAAGGTAATATTAAATTTATAACAGAGTGAAAGAGAAACTACGATTTGTTTATTTTTTTATAGCAAATTTTTATAATTAAACAATTATCAACCTAACCAAAAATTTCATAATTTTTAGTGATTTAGTGAGACCTAGAAAGAGACTGCAGGGAGTAACAATAGGCGCATTTATCAGTGCTGTCAAAGACGACCATCTAAAACTTCATTTCAGAACCGATACTACAGGTAAAACCATGAATGAAGTATTGGTTTTGGCTTTGGAATATGAGACAGCCAGAGCAAGTTTCGTCACTGATTCAGTATAGTTGCTCAAGCTGGATTTTGAGGATATTATACGGAGATAAAAGAAATAATTAGAGAAGATTTAAGGTAACTGGCACAAAGCTATTGTGGAGTCACAGAAAATTACAAGAGTTAAGCGTAGATGGAGGAAACATCAAAAGCAAAAGAAGATGCTTCTGATACAGGAAGTTTGGTCACTACACTCGAGATTGTGCGTGACGATGGAATGGTCGTTTTTCGAAGCTGGCTGATTTCCAAGATAGACAAAGTGAAAACTGGCTAGAGGAACATAGAAATCAATCAATTACCCGGTCCGGAGAAAACCGCTCAGAGTTTGCAGCTACTGAAAACGAGAGACTTGCAGTCGATCTAGAAACAAGAGAAGCTGTATGCTTGCATTTGTGTTTTCTGATCCTGAAAGAGCTTGACGTAAATTCCACTACTTCCAACACTTTTTTAATTATACGTTGTTGTGTGGACCTTTTAACGTGGCTCTGCCATCTATTGGTGTGATTTATAGAATCCAACGATATCGTTGTCTCCGAAGAGTCGCTTTATCTCATGGTTCATATAAATCGGGTGACGGTCTCTTTATCGTAAACAATTTATCGTGTTTCAATTTAACGTGAACATTTAATCGTAGAACAGTTTATCGTGGACACAATTTACCATGGACACAATTTATCGTGGGACAATTTATCGTAGAACAGTTTTTCGTGGACAATTTATCGTAGAAAGGTTTTATGCGTGGTATCAAAAAATTAGTGCGATTCTTTAATGATTTTTGGAAGAAGTTTTGGAATATTGCCATGTGGGACGGAACTCGGTAGTTTCTTAACCGATTATGATGGGATTGGGTATGTTGGATGGAAATGGGATTATTGAATGATTTTTGGAAGAAGTTCTGGAATATGGCCATGTGGGACGGAACTCAGTAGTTTCTTAACCGATTAAAGATCCCGGCTCCTACGCCTCCCGAAATTAAAATCTAAAGAGCCCCGCAGGGCTACGGGGAGGAGCGTAGGTGTCATTAATAGATTCTATATAATCCGCTCCTATGTGCGGCACGCAGTGCGACATGTTTGAAGATCCCGGCTCCTACACCCCCCGAAATTAAAATCTAAAGAGCCCCGCAGGGCTACATGGAGGAGCGTAGGTGTCATTAATAGATTCTATATAATCTGCTCCTACGTGCGGCACGCAGTGCGACTCCCACTCTCAATTAAATATATTCATAAAAAAATATTAAATTTAATTTATTTTTAAATGAGATTCAATATTTTTTTATTAATTTTTTTTAGCACGTCTTAACGTATTTTTTAAAATTTTAGTTCGTTTATATTCCAATAGATGGCGCTAGGTCCAAAATTCTAAGCAAAGGTACATTTTTAGTTATAAACAATTCCGCTCTTGGTCAAAGTGGCGCTACCGTCGCTCATACTGTCAAAAAAATTTGACTGCGATACTATAGCCGTTCCAAACTGTTACACGATAAACTGTTATACGATAAATTGCCCACGATAAACCGATAAACTGTTCTACGATAAATTGTTCCACGATAAATTGATTCCACGATAAATTGTTTCCACGATAAATTGTTCTACGATAAATTGTTCTACGATAAATTGCTCACGATAAATTGTTCACGATAAACTGACAGTAAATCCCGTTTTCCGCAACTTTAGTTGTACCAAAGATTGAAGGGATCACGCATCTGAAAGCTAGCACAGGTCTTATGAGTGCACTATGTTTGTGTAGATCTGTGATGAGCCGGTGATGATGCGATGAAATTTCAGATGGAGAAATGTTGGTAAAACTGCCAGATGTTGTATATAAAATTGCAGCACGGAATATAGCAGAAGATTAAGTTGAATGCGTATGATGTAATGAAAAAACACTCGATGATTCCCAGATTAAGAAACGCTTTTATTATTAAATATAAATAGGTTCTGTACACTGTCTTATTTCTCGGTTTGCCAATTATTTGATGTTGATTGCTCCAAAGTTCTCAAAAAAGTGAACGAGTTTTATTTATTTTATGTATAACTCGGAAAAAAATGGCATATTCTTGTACACTAAATTAATTAATTACAATTTTAAGCTGAACTTAGTTAAGATATTCAAATTTACAAATAAAGTACTAACGAGTTTAACTTTACTATACGCAACCAATTCTAGTACAAATTTTGGTTTACGTATAGTACTCAAAGTGACATATTCGTGTTGACAAAGTGTTTACAATTGGATTTCTAATTTATATAAAGATAAGTATAAAAAATATTTCTAATTTGAATTTGATAATTAATTACATAAATTTTCCTTTCAGATTTATAAAAAATATTCCGGTACAAACATATTGTTAAAAATTATATAATGAAACTAGTAAGTATACGATAACATATTCAATTTTTTCTTAAGTTTAATTTTAGGTTGAAACTGGAGAACAGCTGATGAGATCCGTTGCAATAATTTGTGTGTTGATTTCGTTGAGTGAAATAAAGTTTTAATAATTCAAGGTGTTTTGTGTTTTTTTTTTATTCTCACCAACACACTATAAAGTGCATTTTCATGGTTGAGACGAAAATGACACTGATAGTCGCCCATGATTTTTTCGGCGAGAGTGACGTGTCTGGCAAGTACAACATTAGCCAACACTTTGTAAGCAGTATTCAGTATGCCACGATAGTTTTCATATACTTAGCGACCCGTTTTCATACTTAGAAGAACATCAGCCACGGAGATGTTTTGCTATAGTGCTTCTAGTGTTACGAGCGAACAATTTTTCACGATTCTATTGTTTATTTTCGACGACCAGGCGACACTGACGAATCAATTAATGCGGCATCTCGGTGGTCGGCTTTTGATAGTATTTTGCACCGTGATAGTTATGGTTGAATTGCTACCCACAGCTCCTGGATGAGTCGTGGTTCTTTGTTATTACTATGGCGGCTCAAATAGTCAGTGACAGGTGATTGATAACTCTGCAGTGATACTTGATCTTTTAAATCATTTACATCCCAACTGAGATCTTTTGTGCTTGTCTATAGATTGTAGGAGACAATTTGCACCTGCATATGAATACTACATGAAGCATCTGTTAATGTTGGCACCTCTTTAAGTTCTAACGCCAGATTAGAAGCTGCCGAATGCTGGTAGAATGTCTCTTAGAGATCGTGACGTGATCGATTTGGTTTTCCGTTCTTCGGTCATTCGATCTCTACGTTACTTTGTGAAATATGTTATAAGGAAAAAAATTGTACATTACTGTCAGGTCCGTGACTCGTTGGGCGTTGTTGTTATTGGTGAGATGCAATGTGTTAGGACCTATATACACCATGTATTTTCTGAACTCCTACCGATTTTTGCGTTAAAGTCGCCCATGATAATTTTAATGTCGTGGTGTAGGGTATTAGGGCGGAAATCGACGATGAGTTGATTCATGCGCCAACTCCAAATTCTTTTCATCTCTGATGGCCACTGTATGAAGAGTGTAACCATCAGTAGTGCCATGGATCCCACTTCCAGACCATCGAAATTTTTGTAGTGTGAGTACATCTAATGTCTAAATCTTTACCGGTTCGAAAGGTTTTGGAGATCTCCTGCCTTGGACTAAATACGTTCCATGTTTCCATTTCTGATGTGTTGTTCGTGTACGTAGTCAGTTTTGTGAGAGAAGGTTGTTAGCCTACCGCTCAACTCGCTTGTTCTGTGTGTGGGTCACGTACTGGTATGTAATCTTAAGGATCCAGTCCTACTTGTAACACGTTTATATAGTGAGCGGTTTGATACAAGACAGTACCGCGAGGCGGTATAAATTTGGAGCTTTGCTTCCCAGGTCCATCCTGACTCAACGAAAACGTTTGTGATCACATCTCTGGTATTTGTGTTAATTAGTAAACATCTTGCTATTCAAATTTTAATGTATGAGTGATACTCGACGATTTTTAACTTTTTTACTAAACGACAAAGATATTTTTCACAAAAATTGTATGCCAACTCTATCCAGCTTATATGAGTCATTACTCATTTTGCATTATTTTAAAAACGCGTTAAGAATGAAAGGACACACTGTTGACACACTGCATACAAAAATGTTTTGTAATCTTCACAAAAAAAAAAAAAAATAATAATAGTGGCAGCTACAGAACAATCTCTTTTATCTCATTTATTGTAAAATTTTAACAAAAAAAATATTTCTATAATCTCAACAACTTGTTACGAATTTAATGTCGTACTGTTTGTCCATCCGCATTCGTACATTCGTACTTTTCACAGCATTTTGGAAATGGTGCCTTCAAATCGGGTTCAATCTCTTTGCATGATTTATCATCGATAAACTGAACGCCGCACCTGGAAAGAATCATTATCTCGATTAATAAATAATACAATATAATTTTTAAAAATCCTACGTACCCATAGATGCTGAATCGGAAATCCGTATCACAACTTGTCTTTTCACAAGTGTTTGGTAATTTAAACGAAACGCCTACGTCTATGGCAGTGTTACTTTCTTTGTGAAAGCATTTCCCTGGATAATCTGTGCACAAATAAGAAAGAAATTAAATTATTTTAAAAAATCATTTGTTAAGTTTTGAAATTTACCTGGATGGGTTGAAATCTCAGTTCGAATGATATAACCATGTGAAACAACTACTAAAGACCCTAAAGTTAATACTAAAATATAAAATTTCAACATTTTAAATGTTTTGGAGTTCGGCGACGTCCAAATACTGATGGGATTGAACAAATTATCATGGTTTTATATAAGGTGCGACGACCCACGTACTCATTCAATGGATTGGAATATTAAACAGGTTCACTGTATGAATTTAATACCTTAGCCCTTTTGTCGGTATTTTATTTAACAACCTTATTCCCATTACATATATAATTATCTAGATTAACTCCATTTAAGATGTTTACGATTTATCTAACCGCATTGAAAACACAATAAAATATGAATAGAAACTTTAATTTATTCTTAAAACTATATAATTTATCATTAAACCCGTCTTTTATTTCCCTCGGCGTCAGTGCATTCATATTCCGAACAGCATTTTGGAAATGGTAATCTTAAATCTGGTTCAACTTTTCGACATGTCTTATCAGAAATAACTCTTAGACTACATCTAGAATACAACAGAATTTTTATACAATAATGTCAAAAATTGAAAATACTCGTATTTTAATGTTAGTTACCCGGTTATGCTGACTGAGAAGTCACTGTTACACACCGCTTTAGCACATGAATTTTGAATGTTAAACGTTTCCCCGATTCCGTACGCCGTACTTGTTTCGGACCACCAACATTTCCCCGGGTGATCTATAACGTAAAATACAAAATACATAATTCCACATTTAAAGCACGAATGACCTATACCTGGATGCGTTTCTGGCATTGTTTTCAAAACATAACTATGGGACACTACTAGACAGCAGCATGTCAATGAAAAAACGATGATGGACCTTATTACACTTAGTCTCAACATGATTTTAAATTAAATATTTTTCGGTATTTCACGTAGCACAGTTAATACAAAACTAGTTGCACTAATCAAACCAGCGTATCTATTTATAGACCTGCTTTATGGACGACAGTTAGTTTCTTTATTCTTCGTAAATATTTTGCTGTTCATATAAATACAGACGTTATTGAGTCTTGTAAGTTTCAAAATAATTAGTCAAGATAAGACAGCGATAAGTATTTTTAAAAGTTTTTCGGTTATTACTCAACATAAAAAAAAAATTAGCTCCAATCTTCACTGAAAATTATTTTGTTTGGTTGATATGTCCGCTGCATTTTGTTTGATGATTTACGTAAGCCAGTTTCATATTACCATTTATTTAGGCGAAAACGATCTGTGGGCTCTATACAGGCCAGGCGGATTGATTAATCGGGATGAAATTAAATAATTAGGCTTTGATATGTGTTATAGATATAGATCCAGCCGGACTCATGCCAATCGAAACAAATCAAATATGACACAAGTAGCATAATGCATTTTGCGCCATTCTGCACTATCTGATTTACCAACTGAAACCGGTACTAAAATTAAACCAGCCAGAACAATTTAGATCCACTTGGAACCAGAGCTTTATCAGCCGGAACTAGCTAGCTGTATTACATTTAAGCTTTCAGCCAAAACCATCTGAAGCCATCCCAGTCGGAACGAAACTGCACTATCTCGTTTTTCAACCTAGGCCAAAATGGTGCCATAACCATATAAAAACCCTCCGGAAACAATGTCAGCTGGATCTATATGAAGATAGCCGGGACCATATAAAGCAGGTGGAAACCAAACCAACGGTGGCACTAGTACCACAGTAATTTGTGCTTCATTGTGCGCTATTAAGCAAACTGAAATCATTTTAAAGCCAAATTTTTTCTTTAGATGGTTGTGCAACATATAAGCTTTCAGCTGGAACCATAGAAAAGTCAGCCGGAACTATAACTAAGGAAATCGGAATCACACGAAGCCAGACGAAAGTACAATGATTTGTACATAATTGTCACATCGCTATCTGATTTTTCAAACATAATAAATATTAAGCCATCCAGAATCGTTTAAATCCAGCTGGAACCGGTTTGTAAAGATTTTAAATATAATGTTAAGAATAAAATACGTTTTAATAAAAAATATATTAGCGGGACTGGAGGAGGCCCTTGTAGGTTCAAAAAAATTAGCCCAACTGAGGAGAGAAATGATGCTTTACTGGATTTGACGGGTGAAATAAATGGGATAGAAAATGCGTAACGTTTTACTTGTACTACATAAACACAGCCCCCTGATAATTCCCAACGCGACATAATTCTCATCACAAATGAACAAGAAGTTGAGATTAATGAAAACAACGAGACACCGGCTTCGAACCAAAACCATCAAATTCGTAATGTTCCAAAAAAGCAGGACACCACAAAAATGTTACTAAAGAGGCAAATCGAAATGTAGGAAAAATCTCAAATTCAAAATGACAAATATCAAAAAGAAAAACTTAGAGTTCTTAAAGAGATTCGTACCCGTGGCGAGCTGCAGCTATCGGGGGGGTCACAGGTGGTGGATTGTGAACGGCCTATCGATAAGTAGGTTAGCGGTGAATTAAATAAGCCGTCCCCAACCGCAGCTCAGCTGGAAGGAGAGTCTCAGAGAACGGGGGAGTGGTTAACCTCTGTTCACTAAATTCTGAGTGCCTATGATACCCAGTGAGGAAAGGCGAACTGATGGCGCCATAAAACCATCGGCCACAACCACGGTGAACTGATCGTCACGTCTCCCTGCGCTCTCGAGCCTCCAGGTAGTGAGTAGGTGAGTAGGGAACCCTATAAACGGTAATCCCCTGAATGAAAGTGGTCCCATTTGTTTGGGATATCCATATAGATGGGTGAATGAGTGGGTGGATGTTGGACGTGCGGGGGCGGGGGTGGGGAAGGGGAGGGGGTACTCGGTGAGCCAATGGGCTGGATTAAGGTGTTACGCGACCCGTGCTGATGATCGACTAGACTGGGGGCCCATTTAACAAAGCTCAGTCGTGAACGGAGCCCTCTGGATACCTGGCGACCTCCAGTTGTATTTAGCCTTACCTGCGTATACGGATCTCTGCGCAGGTGGACGTATTTATCCAATACTCGTGGGAATAACTGAAACTTTAAAAAAAAAATAGTAAAAACAAGGTGACCGGTACCCACCAAAAACCGGAAAGTACTATAGAGGGGAGTAACTCTAACCAGAAAGGTGGGGCTCCCTCATCTGAGGCAAGGGTAAGCAATACCATGGCATCGAAGCCAGATGAAAGCGGAACCGCCAAACAGAAAAGCGGGGGATCGAAAGAGATCCCCCCAGCAAAGCGACGGTACAGAGAGAGACGGTCGGCGTTTAGAATTCTGGAGAAACTGGCTGCGACCCCTGAGGGGCATCTTACAGTTGCGCAGAAGGAATCTGTAGCATGGGCTAAGAAAACTGTCAGCTGCAATAGCTCGGAGAGGGTCCTTGTGTCTAAAAGACAGAGGTCCCAGGATGAGCTTGAAGCAGAAGGCAGTAAGCGGGCCAAAGTGCAAGCAGACATGACGTCGGGTGCTCCTAAGGTGCAGAAACTGAAATTATTCAGTGAAATCCTGAAGGAGCACGTGCTGGTGCTAGCCGTCATTGACAAAGGTCAGGAAGATGGGAGCATCACATCGGAAAAGTGGAGGGTAGTGTATAATGCACTAAACTCCATTTTCTTGAGGATCCTGAGAGAAAATCCGGGATCCCCCCCGTCCTGCAGAGATGCGGGATGGCACCAAGGGCGCGTTAAGCTAACTGCGTGCTCGGACCAGAGATCGGTCGATCTCTATAAAAGGGCAGTGGCCGAGGTAGGCCAGGTGTTGGCGGGCGCGAGGCTTGAAGCAGTCAGCGGAGGGGAAATCCCGAGCAGGCCGAGGGCACGCGTCTGGTTACCAACTGAGCCGGATAAGCCAGAGAAGATCATTGAGATTATCCGGGCCAGTAATCCCGATATTCCAACGGAGGGATGGAGGAGTCCACCATTAGAAGGCGGGTGGTTAGAGGAACTCCGCAGGGAGGAGTAATGTCCCCCTTTCTCTGGAGTGCAGTGGTGAATGGATTGCTGTTGGAACTGGAGAAAGAGGGGATAGGGGTTGTAGCGTATGCAGATGATGTAGCGATAGCTGTCTCAGGCAAATATCTGGATACGATTAGGGATGTTATGCAGAATGCACTCCTGATCGTTACGAAATGGGCCAGCAAATGTGGATTAGGAATCAACCCCTCCAAGACAGAGCTGGTACTATTTACTAAGAAATATAAAATTCCGGTAGTTAGCCCTCCTACCGTGAACGGTAGGCTGGCTTTTGCTGCCAGAGCGAGATTTTTGGGCATAATCTTGGACAGTAAGCTCAGCTGGAAGCCTATCATTGTAGAAAGGGTAAATAAGGCTAATGTAGCCATTTACTCGTGTAGAAACGTCATAGGGAAGAAATGGGGTTTGAAACCAGAGCTGGTACACTGGCTCTATACCGTAGTGGTAAGGCCTGTGTTGATGTACGGGGTGGACGTGTGGTGGCCAGCTCTGAAAAAGGTAACCTACATAATGATGTTGGGGAAGGTGCAAAGAACGGCCTGTATGCTTATAAGCGGGGCGCTTAGGACAACACCTACACGCGCTTTAGAGGTTATGTTCCATCTTATTCCAATCGAATTTTTTGGTAGGCAGATGGCAGCCAATGTGGCTACAAGGCTCTCGGCTGTCACTCAGTGGAAGTGTCTTCAGGCGGGACACTCGACGATAGTTAGATCACTAGGGGAGGAACTGGTGAATCTAGATTATATTAAACCAACGTTGTGCTTCGATATAGGTTTCCGGATCATCTGTCATTCTAGGAAATCCTGGAGGAATGGATCAATACTGGAAAACGAGGCACTGAAATTTTTCACGGACGGCTCTAAGCTAGACGACAAAGTAGGAGCCGGAGTCTTCTGTGAGAAGCTCAATGTTAATATTTCTGTTCGTCTCCCTGACCACTGCAGCGTGTACCAGGCTGAAGTGGTGGCGATAGGGGAAGTCGTGACATGGTTGAAGCATCACGTGATATCTGTTAGGGATATCGCGATTTATGAGGACAGTCAAGCGGCACTCAGGTCACTAGAGGCGGTTTGTCTGAAGTCACGGGTGGCGCTGGATTGCCGATCATCTCTTAAGGAGATGAGCGAGTATTTCAGTATCCAGATAATCTGGGTCCCTGGTCACTCGGACATCACGGGAAACTGCAGGGCGGACGAACTAGCTAGGTACGGCACGACTCTCCAGATCAGGTCTGGGGAGGCCTATAGCAGCGCTCAAATTGACGCTCAGTAAAAAGGCAATCGCCTTGACAGATGAGAGGTGGACCAACACTCTCACGTGCAGGGTAGCAAAACAAGTTTGGCCAAAACTGGACCTGCGGCACTCCAAGGCACTTGTATCTCTGGGAAAACGAGATTTAGGATTGGTCGTAGGGATACTGACAGGACACTGCCTTTTTGGGGAACATGCGAGAAGGCTAGGTCTAGAGACGAATGACTTTTGTAGAAGTTGTATGGACGAAGAGGAGGAAGAGACGTTAGTTCACTTCCTATGCTCGTGTCCAGCACTATCATACAAAAGACGTAAGTACTTGGGTGTGTACAACATGGACAGCCTTTCTGAACTCGCGGACTTTGGGGTGCGAGATATTTTACGCTACATCAGTAGCTCTGGTTGGTTTCAGCGGGGGTAAGGGGAGATTGGATCCTGTGGTATCACAATGGGCCATTATCGGCCTAAGTGTGCGATAGCAGCCACTCTAACCTAACCTAACCTAAAGAGATTCGTAATTCAAAAACGGAAATGCTTAAATTTATGATGGATAAATGGCTCGAAAAACAAAAAATCCTTCTAAAACAAAACAAACTAAAAGTGGAAGAGTTGGCACTAAAGAGAGCAAAATTGGAAATTAAAGCATTAATATGTCCAGTGTTTCGGCAATCACAATCGAAACAGTTGGTTGTGCCATTCCAATTATAAAATCCTGCCCAACACCCTGCTGGTAAGATCCTTCCGCCAAAAAACGCAAGGTCGCTGTTATTTTCAATATAGACGGTATCGCATCACTATTCCTCCTTGAAAGAAAATGGGGTTCCGCTTGGTTTAAGATAAATTTAAATAAATCTTTTGACACCCGAAATAATTTTAAAAATCTGAAACCATTGTGAATTTTAAATCGTTATATTATATCGTTTTATATCGTTATGTCGTGTTATTGAATTAATAACAATAGAAAATATCATTACCTTTTATTTTCTATATCAAAAGGATTTGAATTCGAAAGTAAACGTTTCCTATGAATATGAGTCGGCGTAACTTGATCTTCGGATTCCGAGTCGTAACAAAAGTATCAACAAAAAATCCTATACTAGTATGGTGCAAAATTATTTTTAATTAATTTACAAAATATTTTTATTTTCACAAGTCACAAATAATTAATATTTTCGTTTGTTTAAATGTCAAAATACACACATACAATAGAAAAAGAAAAGATACATAAAGCTAACTTCATATTTGTATTCCCAAATTCGACCATCTATTTCATAATAGGAAAATTCGCGGCGAAGTCGAACAGTTTCATAATAGCCCCCCTGGTATAGATATGAACTATATGAGTTACACTTTTCCGGATACAAATATGTAGATAAGTTTCAGTTTAAATAGATTTTATATAATGGAAATTATTAAAATTATATGTGGAAAAATGTTATTAAAATGCCTTTACGCCTTAGATTATATAAGTATATATTCTTGATTTAGTTACATTCGTGACTTACGTACGATGACCACTAATACATAGAGCCTCCATTTTACTTTCTTTTGCGCAGTTGTTACGACCTTGAAGGGTCATAACATCATTTCTTATTTAATTTTGTTTTTGAGTTTTTAATTTCGTTATCATCGAATAATTACAGCCTTTTACTGGTGGCAATGCCATCTGTTGTCCGTGCATTGGGTTTTTTTGTAACATCGAAGATGTTTTTGGGTCGCATTATATAGAAAAATGCATCGAAATTTTGTCCCCCCAAGAATATGCAACAAAATAAAAAAATAAAAAACGAGAGAACCAAAACACGCTGTTGCGCCGAAAATCAATTTTTGGGTTCAAACTTTTTTATTTTTAGTTCTACATAAATACAAATGCTCTAGCCCAAAACAAATCAGTAGGCTTAAGCTTTTTTATTTAGGCATTAAGCAAAATTTCAAGCCCCATCTTCGATGTTTAAATTTTAGCCTTATAGGCCCCTGACACGTTCAATATTATTGCGCAATATTGAGCATTGCACAATAAAATTGACCGTGTAAGGATAATATTGTAGGTTTGCACAATATATTGGCTGCGGGCCAATAGTTGGGTAAATCGTTTACTATGGTAAAAACCGGATTTAGAACAGATTTTTTGATCAGTTTGCCGTAGAGTTTTTGAAAAATAAATGAATTTACGGAAAATTTACTTAAAATTGACTTTTACCTGACTATTAGTCTGCAGCCATTGGGCGCTTTCAGGTCCCCTATCATGATTAGTAAAATCATTGCCAATTTGATTTCAAAATTTTATAATGCTAAACATTTTCATAGCGTTGGCCGTGATTTTACTCAACATGTTCCCAACTGTTGGGTGACCTGAAAGCGCCCATTGTGTAAAATTAAATTTTTTTAATATTTATTGAAGTTTGTGCAATATATTAGTAGTATGAAGCCAATATTGTGCAATATTTTATATCGGTTATCAAAAATTCTTTATTTTTAATTTCTATACAGCAAAATGTTTGAAAAGAAAAATTATAATTCTAATAAAGTGGAAGAAAAGGAATTTATTATAAAATACATCGAGGTAAGGGACATTTTTACATATTTAAATGCGTAATAACGAAAAATTGTGTAATAATATTTGTGGTCTTACTTTGGGAAATATTATATTCCTATTCGAATAGGAATGAAATTTGGGCCCAAAGTAGCAGCCAAGTAATTTTTTTTTGTACTATTATCGGTTGGTACAAAAATTTAATAAAATCAAACGAAGCATGCGATTTACTGTTATGTCATAACAAACATTTATGAAAATATAAAATTCGTTTTCGACATAAATATGTATGATTTTTCACATTAAAGGCGGAATTCCATTACTGTGGCTTTTTTTGTGCAGAAAACCTGAAAGAGATAAAATCAAAAATCCGACAAAGACAAACTATTTTTATTTTATAGCGAAATTTTAAGGGGAATATTTGACAACTACGAAATTATAACCAAAATTAGTTAAAATTGAAAATCATTGTTAAATCAATTTTATTTATACCTACAAAGTACTAAAACATTTAAATATTATTTGTATGCATCATTTCATTACGTTTTTTAATTATTTCCTTTCAATAATTAAAAACGATGAAAACACCTTCCTATAAAAAAGTTAGGGGAATTTTTGACCGCGTTTGTAACATAACCTAAATTATATCTCATTATTAAAATTATGTAATACAGAGTAAATAATAAAAATTAAAAATTGTAAAATATTTTAATTTGGACATTAATATAAATTTATCATGAAAACGCGATTTATATTACACTCCACCAAACATATAAAATGTATGAGCCATGTGCTCACCATAAAATTAGTAAAATACTAAAAATTTGCTGAGAGTGGGGGTATTTTTCATTTTGGTTGCCATAAAAAATACTTCGCTTTGTATTTTATATTTATATTTATGGCAATCGCTGCAACAACAAAAAATTTAATAATTTTCTGCACAAAAAAAGCCGCAGTAATGGAATTCCGTATAAGAGTAGATAATAATGTACAATCGTTAGAGGTCATGGTCCAGGTCTCGCTTCCAAAATTAAGTTTCAGTTCATCACAGTTTTATTTTATGGACAGAGGCAGGAAGACGCCCAACATTTTCGGTGGCCTATCAAGGCCAAATTTTCGGTTGAGTGCGGCCGACTGAGGCGCGCTTCTTATTAACGGGTGGCCAGTTGAGGCCATTCAAATTTACGGTTAAGGCGAGCCAACGCCCAACGGTTTTATTTGCGGTTTATGGCATGAAGACCCATTTCGGTGTAGGCACCGCAACCCAAGGGTGACCTATCCGAGGTCCAAGGTACATTTTTTTTGTTTTATTTTATTTCTCTAAAATTAAATTCAATTTAAAAATTAATTTTTCAACTTAAATTCAAATTTTTATTTTTATTTTCAATTTCAAATTTTTTTTGGATTTTGTTTGCAAATTTCAATCAAGATTTATATTGTATTTATATAGCATCAAATTACGGCGGTCGTGCACACGACCGGGGTGCACGTTGGTTTCGCTCAAGATTATTCACGTTCAGTGACCATATTTTGTGTTGTCCAATTTATTTCCGTTTTGGTATTCGCGACCAAAAAAAATTATCAAGTTTCTTTTTTATTGATAATTTTTTCAAGAAAATTCGATTCCATTTTCTTTTTCATTCATCGGCTGGGATCTGTTTTTCCGGTTATTATTATTTATATCATTTCTCTCATTCGGAGGGGGTTTTCAGCAGACATGGTACTCGGGAAGTTTCGGTCGTGCCTGGGTGGGCGCATTCGATTATTATTAAATTTATTACGTTTAGTTCTGGTGTCATTTAATTTATTCTGGTGTCATTTAATTTAAATTCAATTTTAAATTTGATTTTATTTTTATTGTTATTTTGTTACACGTTGTAGACTACCGTGAGACGGGCCTCTGCGTGTTTAGATGAAATCTGCGGAATGGTGTTGAACCATTCCGTACAATCAAGAAAATTTTCGACTTCGAAATTTTTTCAGATAAAAATGCGCTAATAGCCGAAATGCTAAACAGTGGGAGATTTGAACTCCTCAAACTGTTTTCTGTACGTGATTTAGTGAATCAGTTGTTTTCAGCTTTTATTCTGGTAAAAGTGGAAAAATCCACCATTAACGGATAACAGGAACCACTCACTACCCGAATACCAATCGTCGCCACTCCTTAATCGTTTATGCTGCAAAATTTGCGATAAAGAAAAGAGGTCTGCACGCTTGTGGACATCTGCATTTCTGCGGTTTATTCTTGATAGGTTTATTTGTGATAGAACTGCCGATAGACTGTCGGAAATCGGTGATAATTAGCTAATTTTATTTAATATCCATGAATTTTTATTTTTGTTACACCTATACATGAATTAAATTGTAAATTGGAAATGAGTAGCAATAAATAAATTAGGATATCGTCAGCAAAGCAAACTAAAGTCACATCATCGACGACTTGGAGTGCGAGAACATCGTCGGACAAAATATTTTAAACAGTTGCTCGGTCCAACTGTTTAAAATATTAGAACAGAGCTAATTTAAAACAGAGCTACAATGGATCCCACAAGTAACTCTGTTCTCCTCCCGAACATCTTTTGTATCAAAACTTGTTTCGTGCAATAACTGTCTAGAAGTTCTTTAATCCCTGTTTTACACATTGCTTACACACTTCCGCCTGAATAATCCATTTGCATGATCTGTTCGAGAAACAAATTCTGGCTCAGATACTTATGAAAACGTTTAACACTGTTCACAATAGCCAGATGTTTTTTGTTGTCAATTTACACAGAGAAATGATTTTCTCAACAACTCGTAGACCCATGCGCAAGCCATAGATCTTCTCGTGGTTGAAACTGTCATATGCCTGTCGAAAACACTGGTTAGTCAAGGACGACCGGTTGAGATGAAAACCATATTGGTAGTCGCCAATGATGTTCTTGGCGAGAGTAATGAGTCTGGTAAGAACAACATTAGCGAACACTTTGCAGGCAGTGTTCAATAGAGATAAGCCACAATAGTTTTCACATTTAAGACGGTATAGCCTTTTTCGTGCATATGCATAATGAATTTATGTCTTTCCATTTTTAAGTCTACGGATGGCTGCTTCTACTTCTACTACTGTGGTATATTTGACAAAGACCTGTTCACCAGATGAAGCAATTGCTCTAATGAAGCTCACTTCGTCAATCCGATTTAGCAGTTTTCTGGAATTGATACAAAATCTCTTGAGTTGTATTTACTCAAATATGCGCGCTTCTTTTACCGGAGACATTTAGTCGTAGCTTCCCTGACACGGAAATATTCTGGTAGAGTGCTTCAATTTGCTATAAGTGAGTTTCTACCCACTGCTCATGGATGCTAAGAAAGGTTCTTCATAATTATTGTGCCGGTGACAACTCATTGGTAGCTCCGCAGTGATGTTTAGTCTTTTAAAGCATCGACATTCCATTGAACGGGCTTTTGTGCTTGTCAATTGAACGTATGTGACACTTATATTTGAATATGACAAGCAAAAGATCGCTCGGCTTATCTGTGAGTTCTAACGTCGGGTATACTGCAGGAGTGTCTCTTAGAGACCACGACATGATCGATTTGGTTTTCCATTTTCCTTTGTGAAACCTCCATGTGGGGTTGGACTCACAGAGCATATATGCTCTAATACAAGTACGTCTATTGTGTAAGTCTCTGCCTGGTTCGCTTTCGAGATCTCTACTACTATTTCCGAGGTCGTGTTTGTAATGAATTAAAAATGGTAATATAAAGAGTGTCCATGACCAATTTGCGCATTTGCGGCTGTATGTCCTCGATAACTTCACAAATTCCATCTTTAAGGTCTTGAATCGATTGTAGAGCATTGACATAGACCTTATATTTCACGTGGCCAGAAAGAAAAGAGTCTAAAGGTGTTAAATCACAAGATCTCGGTAGCCAATTGTGATCATCTCTTCGAGAAATAACACAATCAGGAAATTTTTCTTGCAAAATTGCGATTGTTTCATTGCTTGTGTGGCACGCAGGGCCGTCTTGCTGAAAATAAACGTCGTCCACATAAGTATTTTCCAATTCCGGCCATAAAAAAATCGTTAATCATAGCTCGGTAGCGCAATCCATTCACCGTAACAGTTGCATAAGCCTCATTTTCGAATAAGTAAGGTTCAATCACACCGCCAGCCCAAAAATCGCACCAAACAGTGAGACATTGATAATGGAGAGACTTTTCAACAATCATTCTTGATTTTTTTGTGCCCCAAATGCGACAATTCTGCTTGTTAACGTAGCCTTCGGGGTGAAAATGGGCTTCATCACTGAAGATGATTTTTCGATGAAAATCCGGATCATTTTGATGCAGGTCATTCAACCTAATCAGCAAAGATACGACGTTTATGGTGATCGACCGGCTTGAGTTCTTGTGTTAACTGAACTTTAAAAGCATTAAGACCTAAGTCTTTATGCAAAATACGTTGTAATGTCGTTTGTGGAATGTCTCATTCCAAAGATCGACGAGAAATCGACAAACCTGGGTTTTCGTCAACACTACGGGCAACACACTGTTTCGATTCTTCACATCACTTACTTGTCCCAACATCTCAAATTTTTCCATCAGTTTCACTATTGCCGGCCGAGAAGGTGCTTCACGACGACAACCCAAAAGTGCTTTAGTTTTGTGAACTAAATGTGACTGCAAAATTTTCACCATTTTTGTAGTGAATTTTAACAATTTCAATGCGTCGTTGGAGCGTGTATCGTATCATTTTTAGTAATGGCCAGCGTGTTCACTGATGGTTTTCTGACATAAAAAATCGGTATATTTTTGAAATATTTTACCCCGGCTAACTTCGCATCAGAAAAATATCTCAATTTTTTTTATAACACGAGTGAACGCGTTTATTTTTAGCTTGGCATATAAATTTGGCAGTTCAGTATTTTAAACGTTAATTTCCTTTACCAGTGAATTTAATATAGTGATATATTTCCTAAAGTGATGTTTAAATTTTAATAAAATATTAACGAATATGTTTATGATTGAATCAAGTTTAGCCGGCTATTAAAAATTGAGTTTTTTTCAAAACAAAACTCAGATGTCAAAAAAACCTCGAAAAAATCCAAAACAAAGTGGAGTTAAAAATATACCGATTTCGGTTTGTAGCTCAAAAAAACCAGGATATTTTTTATCCTCTTGTACACGAGTGAACTAGGGGCGTAGTTTTTACTTGTCAAATGTCAAAAGAGAACAGCTTCAAAATTGACAGCTGCCCAAATAGCAGGCGATTCAAAATGAAACCTCTTATTGGAAAACTTACTCGTATTACTAAATTAAACCCTAAACCTAAAAAAAGTTTAAGTAAAAAAGTTTACGATCGAAAACTTGATTATTTGATGGCCATTAACACATAATTCTAGAGATGTCTAGAAAAATATGAATATTCTAGCATTTTAGGCATTTTATTCTAGCCTAAAATGCCAGAATATTCATATTTTTCTAGACATCTGTAGATGTAATTAAAAAAATAACACTCTAACCCAGTATGCAATTATTCCACTGTGTGGAAAAATCTGCTCAAATGTCGTACAAAACTCCGTACTACAAAATATCAAAGACACAAAAATATTGATTTTGGAGAAAAATAATTGTTTTTCTCTTTCTATTTCGCGGTAATATTATTTTCGTTTTATAAGTTTCGATTGTATCTTTTATTTTCAGTTTCTTCTGACAAGTCGACGTGCACGGTTGCACTACATAATTAGTTTTTTTACTTTAAAGTGTTGTGTTTCATTATAATGTTTTTCGATTTGTTAAAGTAAAAAATTTTAAATTTAAATATATAATAATAAATATTAACTTATTTAGTGATCGCGATGTGCAAATTTGGACTAAAAAGGTAATAGAGATCTGTCTCACAATGGCGTCGGCGCAAAATACATTTACGTAGTAAATTTTCAATGATTTTTTTTCAAGATCTCAGTATGGCGGACGCAATACAACGTGGCGGATGCAATACAGAACTCAATTTATGAAATTTAAATATTGATTGATTGATTGATTGATTGATTGGACTGTAGAACCAAGTGCTAGCCAAGAGTCCCGGATAACGCCGGGCCTATTCCTACAGCCTGTTTACACATAACAATAGGAAGGATAGGAAAGGTTTTTTTTTTTTTTTTTTTTTTTTTTTTTTTTTTTTGGGACAGAACGATCCGGTTGCAGACACCTAGCGATCGTACGGCACACAACACAATTCTAATCTACTTCTAATCTACTAGAGGAAGGATAAAGGCTTAATAGGTTTAATGGATAACGATGGTATTACTTTGATCGTCAACAATTGCCTCACTAAATCAAAACCTGAGAAAAAATAATATTTCACGTGCATCTGGAAATTTTCTGTAATATAATTCTACATTAATACTTATCAGCTACCTAAACAAAATTGATTAATTGATTAATTGGATCAGTTCGGTTACAAATACCTAGGTAAAGCCAATAGTTATTAACATAATGACAGCACAATTCTAATCTACACGACCAGCAATTAATATTTCAAAGAAATATTTCTTCATAACATCTAAAGATTTCTGAAATTCATTCTTAATTAATCTACCGGTTTCCTAAATAATATAAATATTTATTAATTTAATCCTCTACAACTCCATAACTTACAATATAATTTTCTGAACCCATAGTTATTTGAATTATATTAATAATAAATTGAATTATGTATATTATTAATTAATATTAAATCATTAATAATTTCTCTAAAGTCATTAGCATTTGGCAAACTGGCCGTTAAAATAGTCAGTAAACATATACTCGTATTATTTATTAAACCTGAAAATAAACTGTATGCTTATTATTGACTACTTAATTGTATTCAATATACTCAAACTTATGACTTACGCTTCACGGTTCAAGTTATTAATAGCGGATTCTTTTACGTTTTTGATGTAAATCAAATTTCGGATAGTTAAAAAGAAAATGAAAAAAAAAATTGATGTGTGGCGTAGTGTGTCTACCCGTGTCCAAACCCGAAAGGGATACCGAAATCAATAACAAACCATTTTGAAAAAATTTCAAATGACGCGTTTGACGTATTTGACAATATTTACGGTTGACGTATTATATGTACATATATAAATATGTGTACGTGGTAGTTAAAATGGAAGTAAAAATCTATATTTCCATTTTTTGATGTACATCAAAAAAATTTTTTTTGCTATTTTTTCCGCTAAAATGTGATTTACATCAAAAACAAAATTTTTTGCCAGTTTTTTGTTAAAAGAAAACGCCATAAGAAACATAAAAACAAGATACTAAAACATGATTTTAACACGCAAAATGACAGAAAATAAAAATTTAGTTAAAATCATTAAAAATTTGAATTTTAATCACTGCGGAAATCATAAAATAACAAATAAAATAAAATCGAGATAAATTTTAATTTGTAATTAAGTACATAATCTATTTAAATAAATGAATTCTTAAGATTACGAATATTTTTGAAAATTGTAAATCGAGGAACAAAGCTATAATATCATTAACAAGAATTGTTGTGAGCTGAATTTTATTTAATATATTTTAATATTTATATGTAACTATATATAATGTTATATGTGTCATAGTATCTTAAATATTCGAACATAAGAAAAAAAAATAATAAGTGACGCAACGCGCACAAAACGACGAAAATGAAACTTGGGAATATTTCACCTCTCTATGATTTTTCATCATGGTTTTATTATGCTCTCCGAAAACAAAATTCAAATCAAAACCTACATATAAAAAAAAAAAAAAATGGCTTTGAATCCCCCATCTCATTTTCGCTTGGGCCAGCGCCGCTACACCAATAAAAAATTTGGTTCAAAAAGGAGTCGCTATCAAATCCAATCTCATAGGCAAACAGGGAAAGAGACGAAGATGAAGATTCAAAAAACACGCTTCACAAGGAAATATATAATAAACTACAAAAATATACATACCATCCACACATGTATACATAAGTCTACATCCAAAGCCAACAACAATTAACATATCAAATTTATTCATCCGTTCCACCCGGGATTTAAAAGAAGCACTGGTTCACACTTTAAAATAAGTCGTAATAGATGATTCATTGCTAATTTAAAACCTTATTTTATATTTAAACCAAAATGTTTTTGTATTGTTTTAATCTACTCTCTCGAAAATAAAATTTTAACTAAAATGTACATCTCAAAAATGAATGAAAAAAAAAAAAATTAATTTTTAAAATTAAATTTCAAATTTAAATTAAAATAAAATATTTAATTAAATTTTTTATTTCACTTCTATTTGTGTTAGAGCTGCTTCACCGAAAAACATTTTGGCAACCGGTTTCATATGTAAACGGGGAAAGAGACGAAAAAGAAGCTGCTTCTTTGACATCCCGTGTGAAAGGGGCGATTATTGGTTTTGTTACATCCCTGCATATACACACCATATATATACATCTAAACGCACAGAAGCACACACTCATAACTATTTATATGTATTATTTCAAAACCAACAACAATTAAAAGCCCTGAACAAAGTCTGAAACGCAGATACCAATATGCAACAAACTAGAGAAGATTGTGTTGGTTACACTAACAATCCCATGTTAATTTTTTTCTTTCGCACCACTACTTATTAAACTAGTGCGCACATACAATGTACATATATGTTCTAATACACCTATCTATAGTGTAGTTTTTTCTGTATTTGTTGCATTAGCATGGCTTTATATTGTTGTTGGTTTTGATTATTTAGGTAAATTTTGATGCTACACACAAATTTATATACGAAGTATGAAAAGTACATAAATAAAAATAAAAGTATGTATATATGTATATATTATATATATATAAATGTATATAAAGGATACTTCTCTGATTTAATGCATCTTTATACATAACCAGTTTATCGAAACATTAAAACGAAATATATCCCGTTATAAATATTTCAATTCGGGTTTTATGTATATAAACACATTTCATCATACACGTCACTTAACTCGTCACTTTACTGTTTATTTGAAACCCACTATGTATATTATGTATACCTAGTAATTCAAACATAAATGTGCATTTACGCATTCACGAAATGGTATCAGAACATATACGGAAATAATTATATATACGTATATGTTCTACACAATTTCACGCGCGGCTTATACACAAATCAATATTTAAAACACTAGGTGTACGCCATATCTTTTAATCACTTATTTTATAATGTAAAAAACACATTGATTATTATTATTATTAATAATTATAATTATTTTATTTATTATTTACACAAAAAAAAAATATTTAAATTAAATGAAGGAGCGACAACAAAACACGTCTACTCCGTTTCACATCACTTTTCGTCCCTCAGAACTCAATTTATGAAATTTAAATATGTAAAAAAAATTTCTATGTTTTTTTGTACACAAATAAAAAATAATGTGAATAAAATAGTAATATTTATTTTATTATAAATGGAAAATTTTGTTTTATTTCGGATAAGAATTATTATTTATTCTAATTGGAAAATATATACAAACACGTGCCTTTTGTTTCTGTGATTTTTTTCTCTTTTAGTTGGGATTCACAACGACACCGGAATTTTTGTGACACTTTTCTTTGGCGGGGAGTACGAATTTCCGCGTGATACACATGGTTCTTTCCATAGAAGCAGTGTGGTTTTAGAACGCGAATGTAAATGGAATTCCGTCGGCATTGCATATTGGGAAATTATTTAGTTACTTATTTATCCGTACCGTATGTTTTTAGGTTTTAAAAGTGGGATATAAATTAAAAAAATTATAATTTCAACCCTGCCACATTTTGTCTGTGTACGACTACATTTTTTGTTAAATTGGGAAGCTATATTTTTATTTTTTGTTAATTTGTGTAGCAACACTTTTGATAAATGTTAAATACTTCACTCCGGTGTTCTGTTTATGGTTTTATTGATAAACGACAGTTTTTGGACTTGCAGTTTGCAAGTTAATTCTCTCATGCTTTATCAATTACCACCCCTTTCTTGATTATAACTGTTGATGAGATTGTAATGTATTTCCTTTGCTGGGAAATATTCGTCGATTCAATAAATTAAACAGGATATTTATTTTGATTATAAACACTGACTTTTTTATTTCATTTTGCGTGCTTCCTTTTTAATTAAAATAATTATGCGTAATCCATTGAACTCGATGCGTATTGACGGGGTGAAGTTATTGTTGCTCTCATGCGTGTGCCAACACAAGAATGATAAAAATATGCTCAACAAACATCACAGAGATCACGATTAATTCTCGGACACGCACTTTCTGCTGAAGTTTCGTCAATGTTCTCGCACACAATAATCTGTTATTTTTGACATTCGAAGGCTCCACAACTCCCATCTTGATATCCCCAAGGTCACCGTCTATTTTTTCTTAGATTACTTTCAATCATTCGCTTGCGTTTATTTGAAGCGGTAGGTCCACCTTGCGGCATTTTAATACCTGCTATACTCTCGTTTGGCTAATGCAGCTTCACCTGTTAACCCAGCTCAGTTAGCGCCATCTTTCAACAAAACACAACACCACAATGACTTCAGGAAGGCGATGTTGCACATATCAAGTTGATTCCTCCAGAGGTCTTTACGCCTAAACTTCCAAAAAATTCTTTGATTTAAGCCAGTTTTCTTTAGCATTTTATAAGATCATTGTAGATTTTATAAAAAACACCGGGCCTAATTTCGCGATAATCTAACCAAAAGCGTAACAACCAACCACGGATTAAAAAAAATCTAGTAACCTTTTTGCAAATTACACAAGCGATAAATTATTATATGAATAAATTAAAAACAACAGTCATAAAACAAATTATTTTTGTAGTTTTCTATGCTTAAGGCAGCTTTCTAAATACATCATTCTAGGAACGATACTCAAATTCAATTAACCTTAGGTTAAATCGTAATCGTTAATGTTGAACTTTAGCGATTGTTTAATTTTTCAAAGAATTAATACTGCAATGTCAATTAATATTTATGCAAATGTAATACGTCAGCTGTGCATAAATTAAAAAGCAATAAATTGGTAGTTTGATATAGTTGAAACGATGGAATTTAACAACAAATATTGTTATGTTTACATTATACTAGACAACTATTAATCAGTTAAAGCCGAGTCTACACGTGCTGTGTCCGGTAAATAATATTAAATTTACTGGGTTTACACCAACACCACATATGTGAATTAGATAAGGATCAGCATTATTAGCGTACCGAAATACCTTTTTCGTTATTTTTGTTTCGTTTTGATGGTACACATGTCGCATGCGTGACGCCGCCTTGGTATCAATACCTCTGTACATACATATATTAAAAATCACATACTAAAACCAGTTTAGATGTATACAGTCACCAAAACACTTCTATATAATCATTGAATTTCTTAATAAAATAACGCAATTCTAGTTCTACCACCATATTGATAAGGTGAAGTAAACATGTTGGGATTAAAAGTAATCATTTTTTTGATATCATTAATTGGTTGTATCAATTTAGCCAAATGTGCCGTGGCTGAATCGTTACCAAAAATTCATAAGGGTAAGTACATTCTCGGCATAGTATTTTTCAATAATTATTACAATTTACGATAATCCAATATAAAATCAATCGTTTTAGATCATCCAAATCAATGTTGGGATGATCAAACAAATACGGCCCATAATCCTGGTACTAAGTTTACACCACAAAATACATGCAGCGAAGTAAGATGTAATTATGATTACTCTTTCAGCTACGAAAGGTGAACGTCTTAAATCAATTTTATTTAAACGGTATATAACTAATATATTTAAATGTATTTGTTTGTGATAGCTGTGGCACTTCTTCCATCGATGATCCATCGTGTAAAGAGGTGGGATATGATTTAAGTCAACCCTATCCAGATTGCTGTCACACCAAATACGAATGTACTGATGCAGCAGGGAATAAGTCGAGATTGTAAAAAACGTTGAATAAGATTTAATGTCAATATTTTTAAAATTTTATAAATTTAGCGTGTACATTAAAATTATAAATTTAAACAATTGTGTTATAGATTACAGGGGTGAGACGATTAGTGCATGCAAAATATTTTCAATTCTCGTAGCATGAGTTTTACATCCGTTTTAAGGATACCCTCTCAGTAAAAGGAGGTTTTCATATGTTTGAATTGCTAATGGTTGTTGTATATTTTATTATTACGTATTTATTAAAATTGTTACTGGGAAAAACGCCACACCGAGGGAATTAACCTATATTGGCATTTTACGGTACAGCAGTTGTAGTCCTAGCTATGCCTAACTGATTGAAAAATTTTCATTGTTATGCATTTTAGCGATGGCCGATGTACTAGCACTTCGGAGCCTTGTTTCCGTCCCTAGCTATCGCGGAGGCATGTATATTACAGAGTGCAAAAACTGCAGATTAAGCCTCTAACTCATCTTTCTCCCTCTTCTGTCTCCGGTATCTATATGTCTCTCGTTCAAAAATAATGTGGTCTGGCGATTCTGCTCTACCCCTCTCGGCACGTCTTGTACCATTTGAAATCTTGCTAGATTTCAGTTATTTTGTATTATTTTGTTTCTAGTTCTACCTCTTATTTTTTGAATAAATTCGTACGTTCATCTGCCGTTGACAGAGTTAACCTCCTTGATTACTCTATATGTTGTAGTTGTATCTTGTCTTTGCGGATTGCTATTTACGTTTACTTTGTTGGAATACACGAAAGCCCTTATGTGCATCATAAGGACAGAGTTCTTAAAACATGGAACAAAGCAAACTACCGTAATCGACTAAAAATAAAACAACTAAACTAATTTTGTCTTGCGAGAGACAACATATTTTAATATTCACAGAAAGATTGATATATCAAAACGAGAGAGGATGCCTCAACCAGCGTAAACTTAAGACCTTAAGTTGTGCTCCGTTTTGACCACTTAGGGTAGAAGTACGACCACCAAAATTTTAGAAGTATGTTGTTTATTTGTGACGAGAAGCCTATACAAACAGCGTGCAACTTAAGTTCTTAAGTGTTCGCTGGTTGAGGCATGAAAAATAAAAAAGGGTGTCACACATATTTTGTATTTATTTATAAATAAATGCAAAATACAATAAAACGTCTATTTCACTTCAATTGATTTTAAATTGTCAACAAATAATTTAAAATGTTCATGTTGACGACTGTAAAATTTGGGAATGTGACATCTAGTGCTTTAAAAATAAGCTCATTGGGCTTATTTATACGAGAAAACAATCTTGATGTTACTTATGTATGTATGTGTAAAATTATTTTCATATCGTATTGAAATTCATCGGTGAAGCATCGTAGGAGGCATTGTGTATATTTTCTTGAAAAGTTGTCATTTTTTTTGTAATTTTTAGTGCTCAGTAAAATAATTTTTTGCGTGTGTTAATTTAATATTGATATTTTTTAAAATAAAGTTTTTATTGTAAAATAATAAAAATAAATTACGTTTTTTTTTAAATAACTAGAATATTTAGTGTAGAAATAGTTTCGACACAATTCCACAGGTCGTATCCCAGTCACAGAATATATACAGAAGCGACACTACTATATTTTTTTATGAATTTCTTTCGAATCGAATATTTGACCTTTTACATCAAAATAGGAGTGGTAAAATTGTTTAAATGGTCGCTAATAGATAGCGATAGTAGTTTTCAAAAAATTAAAATCAATTATAAAATCTTCGCAGTGTACATCAAAAATTTCCTCTCAATTGGCTCTCTCAATTTAATGTCACTTTGATTTTGGCTGCACCAACCGTATAGCTGTTATTCGTAAAATCTAAACCAGACTTAAACTAAAATGGTAAAATTCGATTTAACGAATAAAACTTCCCAATATCTGGATTGGCATTTACAATAATTTATCCGCTGTTAGAATTTTTCCGTATTTATATTTTTGCCTTTTAGTCATGCAACCATCCGACAAAAATTATTTAAATGTATTATGATTATGTTTGGCATCAGAAATCTTAGTCCTTAACTGGGGGGTCGGCATTGGAAAATTTAAATTGCCTACGGGAGGGTTAGTTTATCGACAACAGCAATTTCAATGATATTCAAGCTCTTCGGCAACGGACCTGATTGATACACTGAAGTGTACAAGGGTTCCTCAATCACACTGAGGGATGAGACGATTATCGAAATGTTTTTGTATAAACCACTTTATTTGAATGCCATTCAGACAATGTGTTCTCGCATTTTACGGACTTTGGCCACATTGGTTATCATGCGTAATGCACTAAAAGATTTGATTAAAGTTATTCATAGTCACGGAGTTCTTGGAGCATTTATATGTAAACTATTTCGATGGGGCTCGGATGAAACCACGAATGGGCCCGTTTACTGATTTTTGGAACATTTTGCTGAACCCATCAATGCGTTGCCATATGTTGGATGATAAATTAAACATGTGATCCGAGGAAGCTGAAATTGAATAGAAATTGTTACATGCTGTAATGGGAACGCAACCTTTGTCACCATATCAACATCTATTTGAAATAAGTAATTGATTCCCTGTCGGTTCGTTCGGAAGCTCTCACTGGTACTGTAGAAAGAAACCCAAGCTAAAGAATAAGAAAGTGGTGAAAATAATTGAAAGTACTACTAAACAATTTGTAGAACCTATAAACATTTTTCTTTTTATGGTCACCCGATAAAATTGAAAATCCAGAATAATCCGAATTTATGAAAATTAAATTTTTAATAAAAAGCCGGAAATTTCCATTACTCAACATTTTTTTTATTTTTAAAAATTTCAGGTAAACTCTACATTCGACATAAGCGTTGCTCTGAACACAATAACTACCGCCAATTTTGGTCGATGCACAATAAGTATGGATTACCGAAGATTACAAGTAATGCACGAGTACGTGAAATCGCTACATTGATTCGATTTACATCATCGACAAATCCAATAGCGTTTTGTTTGCCGGTCTTTAATCGCCATTGTTTCGTTAAGCGTACGGTTGAAATGAGTATAATGTGTCTTGTCTCTGGAACTCTTCGAGACGCAACTTTTGTGGCTCCCATGTCAGACTCCTTGAACGCGACACTGTTGACTGCAAGGGGCAATTATGCTGATGTCGAATGAATTAAATTCATTCTGATATAGCTTGATGACGAATTCAAATAATTGGGTTGCCTCGGCTGAATTGAACCACGACGGACTGTCGGTGTGGTAGATTCTGATCACGTTATCCGTTGAGACAATATTTTTTACTCGATCTGGGCATATATTTGATACCCGTGCCAAAGAATATAGTATATTCTGTGCCCATGCTTTATGTTTAGCATTAACCGAATCATTTTCATTAATAATAATGCCCGTTGTTTGACAAATTATCGCGAACAATTTGACAGAGATTTAAGACAGAGAAATTATTTTTACACTACTAAAATCTTTTAATGTTTACAACATGATTTTTTTCAAATTTAGAGCCATCTATTGTCGAACGTGGAAACTATTTTAGGAGTGTTGTGAAAAAAAATGGTTTCTAACTGTCGTTTCTGATATATTCTGTGTCTCATTCCCATTCAATTCCTGAGAATAAACGAATAAAAACTGTTGAATACGAAATAATAAATGAAGCGGATAAACCAACGACACCAAACCCCAAAATATAATAGAAATCGCAATGGGCAGCTTGTTTGACGACCTTGATGTTATTCGAGATTAGATTGAAAAAATATATCAAAATTAAATGCAAAATATTTTGTTATTGTAGTGTATCCATAAATAATTAAATACTCGTGTTTATAAATTGCATCGACTTCATTTATTAATTATAATATGTTTATTCACCTTGTACATATTCTCGTTTTTTTCCAACTAAAAAACTCTAACTCTTTTTATACATATTCATAGATAACGCCAGTAGTGGCTAAAACTATAACTAAAAATGGGTTGCGTTCCATTACGCAACACCACAATCGTCACCCCTAAGTTTACATTATAACTAAATCTATTCTTAATTATATCGAGAAGGTTTTTGAATAGTTTTCCTATCCCTTAAATTAAAAGGAAGACTATTATTAATATTCTCAGTATTATTGGTTCTTATTATTACTACGTTTCTTTCCACTGTGTTGAGAGGACCCTGTGGTTCTACGACCACCCTTTTAAGTGATAGTGTATTGGGTTCCAATCTTGGGCGCATTTGATTCACGTGTCGTTTAATGGTCCGCCCAGACTCTAATTTACAAATGTAACACAGTGGGCCTAAAATCTTTATTACAATTGCGTTCACCCACTCGTACGCGTTCGGATTCTTGTAACTTCTTATAATTACTGGTTGGTTTACTGAAAACGTACGTTTTGGTGTGACAAAATGTGCTTCGTTTTTCTCCATTTGCTTCTTTGGTCGTAAAAGGTCCAATTTAATCCTTGGCGTGTACCCGAGCATAATTGCTGCGGGAGATATACCCGTGGTCGAATGTTGTGTGATTCGATAATCTAACAAAAACCTGTGTATGATTACGTGCATGCTTTCCTTCATGTTCTTTCTCTTTCCCGTCTTCACTGCCTTCTTTATGGTTTTTACGGAGTTCTCGGCCGCACCATTAGTCGCTGGGTAGCCCGGAGGAGTCATGGTGTGCTTCATATGGCAGCTTCTTACAAATCTTTTGAAAACATCCGAGGTAAATTGAGATCCATTGTCAGATACAATGTGATCCGGTAACCCAAATCGCGCAAAGAGTTAGTTCGATCAGTTTTTCTACCGTAAAATCGGTTGTTGCGTTGTTCGTTATAAATACTTCGGTCCACTTTGAGCGAGCATCGACCATAATTAATAGGTATTTACCAAACAACGGCCCTGCATAATCGATGTGCACGCGGCTCCATGGGCGATCGGGTATTTCCCAAGTCATATCTGGCACCGTTGGAGGATTTGGTAACACCGACAAGCACGACTCGCATGACTTTATAACACGTTCTATGTCATCGTCTATTCCCGGCCACCAAATATATGATCTTATTAATGCCTTGGTTTTGACGATGCCCATGTGTGAACTGTGGACTTCTTCTAATATTTCACTCCTCAAATTTTCCGGAATCACGACTCTATAGCCCCACATCAATATATTATTCTCCGCCACCATCTCGTCTTTACGTTTAATAAAAGCTTTGAATTTGCCGTCTGTTAACTTTGTAAAATCGTTTTCACGTACTGCTTCAAGGACCGCCAACATTGTATCGTCGTTCGTTGTTTCAGCTTCGATCTTTGCGCAATCAATGGGCAATTCGCCATTGGCGCTTATGAAGTACAGGTAGGACTCACCCTCGTCCAAATCTTCCGCCTGTTTATCAGCCTCTGGTAGTCTTGAACACATATCTGCACAGTTTCTATTCGATTCGACGTACTTAATAGTATAATTGAATGATTGCAGGTGCACTGCCCACCGTTGTAATCTACTTGTTGACATCTGTGGCAACCCTTTTTTTTCCCCCAAAAATGCCTAGTAGCGGTCGATGATCCGTTACCAATGTAAAATGTCTGCCAATCAAGTATTGGAAAAATTTTTTTGTTCCGTAAATAATTGCCAATGCCTCTTTCTGTACCATCCCGTATCCTTGTTCCGCTGGCGAAAGTACCCGTGATGCAAATTCGATTGGCCTTTCCGTTCCTTCTGGAAATATGTGAGAAATCACTGCGCCTATTCCCCCTTTCGAGGCATCACAGGTTAAATTCAGCGGTAAATTCGGTTCATAATGCGTTAATACTGTGTCCGATACTATCTCTTTTTTATATTCTCAAATGTAGTTTTACAGTCGTCATTCCAACAGAATTCCGTGCCTTTTTTTAGCAATTGATATAAGGGATACATTTTTGCCGCCAAATTAGGGATAAATTTCCCAAAATATTTCACTAGCCCACAAAATGAACGAAGCTCAGAAACGTTCGTCGGTGGCGGTGCCTTTAAAATAGCGTCATTTCTGTTTAACTTTGACAGCCCGTTAGCAGATATATTGTGTCCCAAAAACTCCACTTTATCTTTTGCAAAACTGCATTTACTTTTATTTAGCCTTAATCCATTTGTTCGTAATCTGTCGAACACTGCATGCAGCCTTTTGTTATGCTGTTCAAATGATGGTGCTGCTATTATTATGTCGTCTAAAAAATTTATAACGCCTGGTATACCAAATAAGACTTTCTCGATTTCTCTTTGAAAAATTCCCGTTGCTGACTTAACGCCAAATGGGAGCCTGTTCATCGTGAAATTTCCAATATGCGTACTCCATGTAGCGATTTTTTTTGATTCGTCATCCAATTCGATTTGATTGTAAGCTTGTGCTAAATCAATCTGAGAAAAATATTTACTTCCACTTACTTAACCGTGCGAATATATCCGAAATTCTTGGCAGTTCGTGTAAAGCAAAAATTTATTTACAGTTACTTTGTAATCCGCACATATCCTAATTCCACCATTTTTTTTTAAGACTGGTACTAAAGGAGTTCCCCACTGTGCTGATTCGCATTTCGAAATAATCTGTTGTTGTACTAACGATTGTAATTGATCTTCTACGTCTTCTCTAAAAGCGTGAGCTATCTGTCTCGCTTTGCAGAATTTAGGCACCACATTCTCCCCCATCTCCAACTTAACCGTAACGTTTTTTAACAACCCAATACCACTCCTAAAAAGGTCATCATAAGAACTTACAATATTTTTTAAGGTTTATACTCATGTTTAACCTCTACGTTATTAATATGAATTTCGTTTATATTAAATGCTCTAAAAAATCTAGACCCAAAATTGGTACTTTTACGTTATCTATGATTAGAAATTTAAAGGCTTGTGTGATTCCCTTATGTCTAATACCTGGGGTAAATGATCCCACAACTTTTAATTCATTTCCCCCGTAACCTCGAACAACTGTCTTATCATTTTGTAATTCATAATTATCAAAGTATTTCTTAAAAATAACTAAAGGAATAGCTGAGATTCCAGCTCCTGAATCTACCTGAAACTTAACTTCAATATTAAAAATTCTTAAAACTAATTCGACGGGTCTTGATTTCGTACCAAGAATGTTATATATCACCTCTTCGTTATCTGCTGATGTTGAACTAGTGTCATTACTCGTATCTCGATCTTCGTTATCCCTCATCCTCAGCTTTGCGCCCTTATTTGTTATTTCGTTTACGTCATTTATGTAAAATATTTCGTGTTCACTTTCATCTGTAATTGCATTGATCCTGGGCCCCGGTTGTGAACATACTGACGCCATATGTCCCTTAATGTTACATCTGTTGCAGATGAAATTTTTGTAACGGCACTCGACATCCGAGTGATTTGAATAACCGCAATGTTTACACTTCCGTCTTGTATTTTTGTTTAACGGCGTTGAATTCATTTGTTTAGCTGTTTGACACTTGTATTATAACGTCCCTGTTGATTTTTGTATGGTAACACTTGTTGTCTAACGTAACAAATCTCCGGCTCATGTTCGTAATTCTTCTTTCGTAATTCGTGTTTTTGCGCAATCTCCGTAGCTTTCTCCAACGTGATTTCGTCTTCATCGCAAAGTTTCGTAAACGTGCCGCCGTCCATACCCGTAATAAATTGATCAGCTAATTGCGTATTAAGTCTGTTTCCAAATTTGCATTTGGACGCCAAAACTTTTAATCTTAAACCCCATTGCTGTACGTTTTCGTCTTTTTCGCGCTTTGTACGATAAAATTGTTGTCTCTGTTCGTACAAAATTGTTGGCGGCGAAAAATATGCAGACATTAACTCGCACAACTCATCGTAGGTTTTCGCGTTTGGTTCGTTCGGTTGGCACAACCCATACAATATTTTGTATGTGGATCCGCCAATGCTATCCAGTAATGATGCCTTTTTATCATCTTCACCGTCAATCTTCCCTCTCGCACAAAAATTTTCGAAACGAGATTTGTATACCATCTGTGGATGTAGCAGCCATCTTGAACTTTTACTGTATACGTAATTAACTTTTTCTTTTTTTTTATATATTTTATTCTTTACATACACCATTAACAAACATAAATAAAATAAATCCTCGTCGCCAATGTAGTGTATCTATAAATAATTAAATACTCGTGTTTATAAATTGCATCGACTTCATTTATTAATTATAATATGTTTATTCACCTTGTACATATTCTCGTTTTTTTCTAACTAAAAAACTCTAACTCTTTTTATACATATTCATAGATAACGCCAATAGTGGCTAAAACTATAACTAAAAATGGGTTGCGTTCCATTACGCAACACCACAGTTATCAATAAAACTAAATTTTAGTTTAAAATTTATATGTATTGTTTAATACATTACAATAAATTGCTGATAATAATTAATTAAGCTTCGAAAATTTCCTTTGCAAGATTCCTGGCTTTGACATCTTTACAGATGTCATGTATCGGTGGTCTTGTAATAATTTCAAATTTCAATTAGATATTTATTATGGCAAGTAGAATTTACGGGCCAAAACATTACCGAGGCGCAACTAGAAATTTTAGATGCAACTTCAATATCCTCAAAAACTACATCATAAGTACGGTGGCTTTATTTTTGCTGTGCGAAAAATTTGCGAAAACTATGTTTTTTTGGTGCCTCAAGGTGAATTTATTTGACTCTGTAGCAAAATTTTCTGCGTTTATGACTATATCACAGAATAGACAGAGACGTCATAACGCTATTTTTGTATGGAAAATTTGTATGGCCTTGCTTTGCGAAAAGGTGGAAAAAATTGTTTGCAGGGTACCCAAAATTCGTTATTTTTGAGTTTTAAACTTGAAATAAAAAAAGAAGTAACTCATAAATTTGTAACTGTTAAAATAATTAATATAAATAATAAATATTAATAATAAAGATTCCATTAAAATAATTACATTTCAGAGTCGTAAAAATTGGTAGGGAAATGGTCGGTAGGTCATTTTTTCTTGATCTACCCAATGACGCTTCTGGATAATATCTATTCTGTGATTATATTATAAAAAAACCGAATGTCAGAAACTCAGATTTCAACAAAACACTATTTTTTGATAGGTAGTAGATATTTTCTAGACGAAAGACAAATTTGAAATAAAATTGGTTTTGAGAAAAATAAAATTTAGCCCAAACACTTTTTATAGCTTTTATATTTGTGTTAGTTCCGATTCGTTCAACCAATACCACTACAATAACAGGCCATTTCTTGTTATAATTTTGTTGGTATATATAAATACAAAAAGAACTGAGAATTCCATACAACACGTAACAAAAATACATGGCAAAACAATTTCACTATTTTTAATAAATAGTTCGTATCTTTCAAGTTAAATTGAATAAAACATTGTCAAAAATAAATAGGGATATTTTGTTATTGAATTATTAAAAAAAAAAAATTATTTTGAGAAAACTTTTCGTTTAGTAATATTCCAATTAAAGCAACAACAACAAATAAAAGAAAAACAAAAATATACGAGATTTTTTACTGCCGATCTTGCATGTTTTTTTATTTTTTTAATAAACCAAAATATGTTTAAGGGGATTGGTGTACGTACCGGACAAGTGGTGCAGTGGTTAAAGCTTCGGCACTTGGGCAGGGAGGTACTGGGTTCGAATCCCATCAGAGGCTAGATGCAAATCGAATTTTCATCATCGATTACAATCGGTGATGTTAATAAACACAACTAAGACCCTCTGATGGAGTGCAGAATTCAGCGCCGACCCACCTTCCATGTCAATGTACAGGTTGACATGGAGCTTGCAATGTGCAAGTGGTATACTGTAGTTGTGTGAGTAGGTGAATATGGGTTAATGATGTAGCATGAATGCGTGGTATCACAATGTGCCAAAAAATGACCTAAGTGTAAACCACTGAAACCTAAAAAAAAAAATGGGTGTACGTCTTTGCGTATGACAACAAAATATTTTGTGTTTTATTTTTGTTCAAATTAAACTTGATTTTTTATTAATACGGTGTAATAAGCCAAAATACATTTTAATCAATCAATACTAATGATAAGCCCAATTGCGTGATTTAGTTGGTTGTACATAATTACTAAAAAAAAATCCAATTTTATCGACAGTTGGATTTTTTTGTGGGCTTGTGTAAAATTTACAGTAAAGATTAAAAATTAGGATACGGTTTATCCACGATATTGAAACTTGAGAAGGTAGAATATCACACATAATAATTTTGTGTAATTACGTTCACGATTTTTCTTCGGTACTGTATGTCGTGAAACAAAACCAAAACAAATAATACAAGTGCCGAGAGCCAAGAGAAATTAAAAAACTTATACGCGCACGTGTCATTAAAAAATTGTGTAGTTGCTTTATCAATAAATTAGTAAATGAAAAGTTACTCAGTGGGGAAATATTTTTATTGGAAATGTTTCTCAAAATATCATTATTTATCGTGATCCTTCACATAAATTATGTTTGTAGATAATAAAGCAGATTTATTGGGACAAGTAAAGATTTTTTTTTGTCCCATGTAATTTTTTGTTCATCCTATGACGCCCATGTTTTTATTTGTATTTACCTACACCAACTCATGTAAATTTTCTATATAGAAAAATGGCCTATTATTGTAGTAGTATTGGTTCAACACAAAAAATTCGTGTTGTAAAATTACGCAAAACAAAATTTTAGTTTGTAGGCAGGGGAGAAAAACAGAAGAAATGTTTGGTTCAACCACAACCCGTAAACTGGCGGATCTCACCGCAGGTGAGATTCTTGAATACTTCTTATACTGGGTTTACACCAGAGCTACTTTAATAGTATAATACTTTTTTGCTAATAAAGTAAAATACCCGGCCAGTTTACATCGCAAGCGGTGTAAACCCATACTATAATACTATATTATTTTTTTTGTCGGTAAATATATTTTTTTTTGGCTAATATCACAAATGGAAATGTATAGCCAAACAAAAAATGTCTTTATGGGCCACTTGAAAAAAATAATATACAAAATTAAAGTATTATAACATTAAAGTAGAGTTTAAACCACGACTATAATGTCAATATTTTTTTGATAGCTATTATACTTTAATAGCAAAATAGTACGTGATAAACTATTAAAGTATTTTAGTTTGAGTTTACACCAACATACTTTTTTGCTACATACTTTTATTCTACTTTTGTAAACGGAGTATTATCCGTTATATCCATTTGTTCGTCTATTCTAACTTCAAGATATACTTAACAGTTTTAATAATTTTGATTCTTGTTTGCTTAGCGGTTACCATCGGCGGTCCATCAGAATCAAGTTTTCCCACCTTACCGTCAACGTAAGCTATTTCGTCAACTCTGCTCATAAAACTATTACTGAAAATTTTGATCCAATTTTATTCTTGCGGGCAACTTTTTGTATTTTTTTTTACATAATTGTCGATGACTGTCTTCGATTATGGCCTTTCCACTACTAAAGTAGTCTAATACTACTATATATAAGCTTTCTGTGGTTCAAATTTCCAAAAGATGCTTCATAAAACTTGCCCATCTCACATAGTCAAAAATCCCGGGGTGGAGGGAGGATCATCACCCTGTCGTGGAGTCTAGTAAGCACTGGTTCGTTGATTGTCAGAGAGTAGTGAAACATCTGTCCGCTATAATCGCGTACAGCGCTTCCTTGGAGACCATATTTCCTCGACGTAGGAACATCTTGCATGCTGATATGTTAGTTTCCTTATTTATCTTTGATCAGCTCGTCTTTCGGTACTCGTTTGTGCAATCTTTTTTTGGAATACTAACTTCATATGCCTTAATAATATATTCTGTTGCAGCTTGCAGATCTTGATAGCTTGTTCAATTCATCATTGTAATCTTGACCAGCTACTTAAAATAGTATTTTCCAGCAGATCCCAGTTGGCTTTCTTTACTGTGAACCTTATTTGTTGCTCTTGATTGTACTGGCGTTCTGGTGTAGCGCCGATTTCTATTAGTATCGCCCAATGGCCACAGGGCAACCAATTTGTTTTGATGTTCCAGCACTTGATTTTGTTTACTAGTCCAGTGGTCACTAAAGAGAGATCTATATTTTCAATTTCGATGCTAATTATGATTACAGTCTTCAACCACGTGTACTTTTTGGAAAAATAGATAAATTATGCGTGCCTTGCAATGACCTCAAATTTTGTCGAACTGTAGAACGCAGATCACAAATCTATCAACGTTGCCGATTCAGTATGAACACTAGAAATAGCCGCTGCATTACGAGTACAACCTTTATTCAATCAATACAATGAATTAATTCAAAATTCCAGAACTGCCCTTAAACAAATGCCAGCTGATCGCTACAAAGTTTTAGTTAGGGTAGACAAAAAACCCGCCGTCCAACACGAAACACACTACAATATATCAAATTCTTCGCAAACTATATCGAACGATGTTTCATTAATTGTTGATATATTGTAGTGTATTGTATATTCATCGTCGCAGAAATTGTGATGAGTTCGTAATTGATTGTGCGATTGACAAGAAGGATATCATTTCAATATCAAATTGGGAAATGCACAAACAGATGAGGAAACGAATGAGAAACCCAGAGCCGTAAAAATGCTGAAAATCATATGTTGAAATGTAGACACATTTTCCATCAATGCATTATCGCTATAAATGTGAAAATCGAAACCGATCAACTCCTCTACATTCGATTAAATCTAAAACGTTCTAAAACGTACATTCATTTGCAGTTGTTAATGATAGCAATGAGTGATCTCTAATGGATTGGGAAAAATGTTCATACTACCGGCCACATTTACAGGAAGTCGCACAACGCACAGACTTGATCCAGACTTATTTGAAGTCGTCGCCAAAAACTTGATTCATAGTCCATGTGGCCTACTTCTGATGGGAAACGTACAAAACGAGACTCAAAAAGACATTTTTGACTATCACTGGCACTTAAAAAGATGGCAAATCCATCGCTTTCAAAATGCGAAGCAATGATGTTCTTGTAAACGTACGGGAACTGCAATTGCATCTAGCCACCAGTATAAACTAGGACGCAAATAAGAACATCCTAATTTATTTTCGACCAACGCGTTAGAATGTCTGTACACTTTACATTCAAACAATTCAGAATGCTTTTATTTGCGATTACTGTTAATCAACGAACAAGAACCAACATCGTTCCAAGAATTGAGAACAGTAAACAGGTCTTTGAGAAAAATACAAGGACTGAGTGAGCGAAGACAATCTACATTCGCACTAAATCATCCTTCGTTCACACTAAATATGTATAATGATTAATGAGCCATTGGTGCCGATCGAGGACATATATTATGCTGTGCCTAATCGATCTGAAAACGACCTTTTCGATCGTGATTTACAACAAGATACACTCTGATGTTGACGAATTGGGTATGTTTGTTCAAACGAATCTTTTGAAATTTCCAGAACAATATGCATTAGGTATTGTAGAATTATGATAATGAGAAGCCAAAGCAACGGATTGTATATGCTAGATGCACTCTGCCTGTGCCTTCGGCAAAATTTTTCTCATCTAACTTAATTTGGCATCTATACGATCATTTTTGAAAGGTGGCCGAACAGCGCTGAGCACGGAATTTACCGTTGAAGATGTAAAACACTGAGACATAAACATACAATGTCAAAACAAATTCTGGAATGGGTAAAGTACTCAAATGAAATCAACTCATTTTATGGGACAAAGAAGCATGGAGTGTTTCATCATACGGTAAAATATTTGAGTAAAAGAGAAACAGTGGGCCAACTCAAATGTGTTCAGACCCCATCATGTTGATTTTACTCAACAAGCAAAATATTTTAATTACTCCCTGGAAGACAATGTAATTTTCATTCAAGTTCCTCAACATGCAACGCATATTTATAAAATGTTATCGCGTTAAAATACAGTTCTCTACAGAGTATTAAAAGCTACGATGTGCAAAAATCATGCATATATCAACTGAACCTTAAAATGATAACGTGCAAGATTATATTTTGTTTTTAGACGTCCATAATCCTAATCCACTTAGATCATTGCTTGTAGTTGACAACTGGAATTGCTTTAGTATAAATTTTGCAAAAAATTATGTCTCCGTCATTAAATCCGTCAATATCATTTTTATGTGGCTTTATATTTGCCACACTTTTTTGTTTAACACATTGTATTGGTGAAACTGCAATAGTTAATGTTAAATTAAATCCACATCCAGGTAAATAATAGACGAAAGCATGTTAGTAAGGATATTTATTTTTTTTTAATTACAGATTATCCTGGAAAATGTTATTGGGAGACCAAAAATCTAATTTTAAATGTGGGGGAAATTTATCGTGTGCCAACACGGTGTGTACTGGTTGAATGTTTAGAAGATTTTTCTGTCCGCGTAAAGGAGTAATATAAAAATTAAACATTATTTTCGAAATGTTTGATATTTAAAATTTATTGGATTATTTTAGTTGTTCGCCTTTTTATGATGTTAGTGACCAAAAGTGCTACATTGTCGAACGAGATTATAGCCTAGAATTTCCACAATGCTGTATGCAACACATGTGTCCAGATGAAAATGGAAATTTTGTACGAGTCTAGGCGGCAAAATATGCTTCTTTTGTAAATATGTAATAGTAGTATACTAATATTGTTTAACGAGTGAGTAATAATGACATTTATTATACTCATCCGGGAAAGTAATCGATAAAAAGTCTTTATCCAAATGAGTAGGAATAACCATTACTTGTAAGTTAAACATGTAACTTTATTTACTCCTGCAAAGAAAAATAAAAACATTCAAGATTAATTTCAATTCGCTTTTTTATTTAACAAAATGCTTTAACGGATTTTTGTTTACGTTGTTGTACACGAAAACCAACTCGCAAATAAAACAACTTTTACCGCGTAAAAATTTAAAATTCGTTGGTCCAAGAAAAAGACAGAGCCTGGACATGAATTGGGGACGCGTTAAACGGCCAATTTTCCAGAAATTACGACTCTTGATACTTGAACGCCTCTCTCTCTAAGTATTGTCCAACAGATATGTGAGAAAAAATACAAACTCTAAGTGATTGTTCCTTTGACATATTTTCGCAAAGATGTCGTTTCCGGTGAATTGTCGTGCTATCGATTCGAACTATTTAGACTGAAAATGAGCTTTTAGTATTGAGAGTATCAAAAAAGGAGTGTCAAACTTCCATCCATCTTTTCATCGTCCGTCGACTTACAATAAAACGAGGTGACTGGTAACTAAGCAACACTTCGAAGTCCAGCACTTCGATGCTGAAATAACAATGCCGAAATAACAACGGGGTGCTCTTCTTAAGAAAGAAGATTTACCAACTCGAAGGATGTTCCGTGTTAAAGAAATGGTGGTCACTGGTCAGGTACCATAGGACCCAAGTAGCTTTGATTAGCCTTCCCTGCGGTTTAGTGGAAACGGTTAACATATCTTATAAAATAGCTCAGACTGAAATTAGAGTTTCTAGCCCAGAAAAAAGGGTTATTTAAATGGAGGTCCCAAAATGTAAAATCTGCAACTTGAAGTTTTTAACATAAAAATGCGTGCTCTTGCCGCTGAATTTATTGTATTAAATTGTTATACTAATTTATTGTACTAAAACGAGATTTAATTCTTTGGAGAATAGTCAACGTTGGAATACTAAAGAAATGTAAAATCCGCCATCTTGGATTCTTTGTAACATAGAAAGTGATATGCTCTTGCTGGTAGTACTAAATCAAGATTTAATTCTTTGGAGAATAGTTGACAAACTGTAAATAATTTCGTTAGATGGTCACACTAAACATGATTTGCACACTAAACATGATTCTATATTTATGCTATAGGTGTAATATAAGTGGTGCGTTTCAGTTGGTATTTTGTATTATTATTACGATATGAACACGCATCATACTTACCACATTTTATAACCAACAGTAATATTCATAAACCAACACTAATATTCAAGTTTTATTTTAATTTTCGCTCCCAAATATTGCACCTACATATAGAGCGTATATATAGAAACATGTTTAGTGTGCGAAACAGTGCCTTCTAATGAAATTGTTCAAAGTTTCGTATATACTAAATAATGGAAAGGCACATGGGATCGTTCATCTACTTTATTGTGACTTTTATTGTTTCGCCGCAAGAACATGCCACTTTCTGCGCTAGAAAATTGGAAACGGCGGATTTTGCAATACTTTTGGATCCCAAATTAAAGTAACCTCCTCTTTTTTTGGTCCAGAACTCTCACAGCTTCACTACTTGTAGCGTCGGACCTAACTGCGTAATTATGAGAATCGATGGTATTTATATGTAAAGTTGCTACGCTAATTGAGATGCGTCAATTGCGATGCGAAATCCGCTATAAAGATTGGGAAACGGAAAAGTTTTTGAGAACTGTGCGGAGAAGTCGACAGAGACCCGTGGAGTCAACCTTAAAACAATAATGTCATTGATTCCTGCTAAGCAAAGTTGTATTTCCTGATATTTGGAAGAAGCAAAGGTTAGTGCTGCTATCGAAAAGTAAAAAACCTGAACATCCTTTGTCGTACAGAAATTTATGTAAGCTCCACACCAGGGGAAAGTTATAACATTTCTGGAAGATTAAAGAAAGCAATAATTGTAAAAACCGGTGGCTTACCTAAACTTTACCATGGCTTCAGAAATAGATACAGTAGATACTCCTGATGATGACTTAACAAGTCGAAATCGATCGAGTGATTTTTTAAACTTTTTCAAAAATATAATTTTGCGAAATAAAAAACAAGTGTTTAATAAAATGTGTTTATTAAGTATTAACAAATGATGCTATAAACTTAGTTAAAGTAATTGTTTAAAATGCGGTCGCCGGAAGTAGTTGTAAGGTAAGGCTGCCATAATTCCCGTTTAGGAGGGACAGTCCAGTTTGGTAGCGTTTGTCAGTCCGATAAATTATGTCCCTCTTTGTCCTGCTTTCATGATTTTTGTACAGTTTCTCCTTCTTTATGTTTTTGTTTGGAAATACAAACTATTTCTCATAATTTATTAAGGAAATTTAATTTCATCAACCAACACTAAATCTGTTATAGGATTGTATTGCAATTTTTTGAAGCTGCTAGAAATATGCTTGTGTTTACCTGTAACAAATTCGGTAGTAGAACGGAGTTTTTCGATTATCAATATTATATGGACAGGTGATAAATTAGCTTTGGGACTAGATACGTTGACTGCACAGGCTGTAGTGAAGGTCAATAGCAATAAGAGCTGCCAATGATGGAAGTGGAACACAATGATGACTTACTAAACAAGTACAAAACAGCAATAAATATATTTAACTACTCAGAATTAACTTTTTTTTTTAAGAAACAATGAATGTTCGTATTTTTACGTTTTCATAATTTATTTATCTGAAATTTTTTAATTGATTTGTCATTTATTTTATGTTATTTAATAATTTTGTTATAAATTCAATAAATGAATTGACTACTGTTTTATGTTAATATGTGTCGCAAAAAAAAATTAAAACATGTCCATCCCTGTCCCTCTTAGATGTCAAAAATCCATAAATTTTCATGCTTTGACCATTTTGATATCTGGCAGCCTTGCAAGGACGTAAAAAGAAATATGATGCAATCGTTATCTTGGATATAAGAAATGCTTTTGACTTTTGCTTTTTTATTATAGGTAAACTCTCTTAAAAAAAAAAGTCACAACATACCTGTTAAATACTATCGAGGTTTCTTCCGTAACAGGAGCCTAATGTGTAAAACAGACGAAGGCACAAAGCTGAGCCCACAAGCCAGAAGATAAAGGAGACCGAAACTCTAGGTGAAAGTGACTTTTATATTATCTCACAACCAACGATTTAGTTATTTGGGTATCACCATTCACAGCAGAGTACTCTTTAAGGAGGATATGGATATTGTTGCAAAAAAGTGCTCCATAGTTAACAATTTCACTGTCTCGAATAATGCCAAATATAAGCGGAACAAGGCAAAAACAAAGAGTATTTTAGGTAATGTTGACGCAAGCTTAATTTCTACTGTCGACTCAGCGCCTTAACCGCAGCCTGGGCGTTTTGCACAATTTCAGACGACAGAGTGTACGAAATACTACCTACAACGTGACGGTGGGAGAAAACTACAACTGAGTGGCCAATCAAACAAAGATGGAAGGACCCATCGCTTGTTTTCTTAAATTACAGCTTGGATGGAACTAAAGCATGGGGAAGCTACCATCTGCCTCTATTCTTAACAAGACATATTTGCTAAACTCCCTATATTATCCAACAAGTAGTGGAAAATGTCAAATATATATTTGTAGAATATTCACGGCTTACCACGCAGAGCCAAAGACATACGATTGACGGAACTGTTGAATAAAATTTAACTCTCGGTATCGAAGGGAGGTTTTATTTAAACGGCGTAAATTTAATGAAAACATCATTCATGTCTATGTACTTCAAAAAAGCGATCTTATGAAAAGCGAGAAGGGGTTTTGTTTGACGGTTTTTCGATCCCAAATACTACTAAAAACATATGGTAACCGAGATCTATTATCTAATTCGTCATTTAACGGGCACCTCGAGGAAATGTTTATGTTAGATTGTGCATACCATCGTTTAAACGGATAAATTAGCAAACACTAACTAAATTAAAATCGAATGAGATACGCAATTTGCACTTGATTAACTTTTTATTGAATCCCACTGTTAAACAATTGAATGCACACTTACGTAAACTCCTAAATAATAATTAATTTTGCTACATTATTTTTATTTAACTGTGTATGTATATAAATACAGGAATTAACAGTATGTACCAAATATTAACAGTGCAGTACTAGTATAGGTTTACATGTTTTGTTTATTCTACACGTACAATTAAGAAAAACTTTATTATTAATACTAAACCACTAAATGGCACATTTAGACAATTTGACAAAAAAATACATGTTTGAAAATTATTTCCCCTTAAATCATAAACGATTAGAGCGACTTATTTAGATTAGATACTGAGGCCCTTTTCCAATTACTTACTTATTTGAAACTTATTGACTTATTCGCCGCCATCTTAAATAAGTAAGTGCAGCCGTTCCAATTCATATACATACTTACTTATTTTGACAGCTTTTCTATGAAAGTTTGTTTATAACTCTTGCTGACCCAAAATTTTTATAAATTGTAAATTTTTTTTTTTTTTTTTTTTTTTTTTTTTATTTAAATTATTACAACTGAATACAATTCATCTAGTAATTTTTCTTTCTTAATTTAATCACTTGTGAATGAGAAGACGCCCATTGGCCGGCTCCATTTATAGGTTATTTACTGAAGTAGTCTTTGCTTTGGTGTCCTTAATCCATTAAATCAATTGGTTTCGTTCTCTGCAATCGTCTTACTGCATGGGAGGTGCCCAACATACCACGAAGCTCTTCATTTACGTGTTGATAAATACGTTGTCCATGTATTACTGCAAGTTTTTTTATTTCTTCTTGGACCGTCGGGATATTTAGATCCCGATGAAGGTCATCATTCCTAATGTACCACGGAGCGTTAACTATACCACGTAGCACTTTGTTTTGAAAAGTTTGTATTATTTTAGTGTTGGTTTTCTTTGTACAGCCCCAGAGCTGTATTCCGTAAGTCCATACAGGCTTTAGCACCTGTTGATATAGTAGCAATTTATTTTCGGTTGACAATTCCGAGTTTTTCCCGAGCAGCCAATACACTTTTCGATATTTGATATTAAGTTCTTCTTTTTTCTTTTTAACGTGCTCTTTCCATCTGAGCCTGGTATCTAAGGTCATCCCTAGATATTTAGCCTTATTAGCATACGGAATCTGCTGACCGTTAATGATTACAGGTTTGTAACTGACTTTTAGATTAGTAAAATTCACATGCGTGGATTTTGATTCATTGAGCCCGATTCGCCACTTTTTTGTCCATTTTATGATTTTGTCACATGCTTCTTGAAGTTTCGTTGTCGATTCCTCGATAGTGTCTCCTACTGAGAGAACTGCAGTGTCATCAGCAAATGTTGCAACGGTAACATCGTTTAAATGAGGTAAATCTCTGGTGTAGAGTAAGTAAAGAATTGGTCCCAAAACACTACCCTGTGGGACTCCTGCCGAGATCTTTTTTAGCTCGGAGTATTCATTTTCATATTTCACCCGAAAGTGGCGATTCTCTATGTATGATTTTAAAATCAAGTAATATTGTTTTGGTAAATCTCTATGTAGTTTAAAGAGTAAACCTCTGTGCCATACCTTATCGAAGGCCTGTGCCACATCTAAGAAGATACCAGAGCAAACCTTTTTCCTTTCTAATGTATTCTCAATGACATCTGTAAGCCTGTGAACCTGCTCAATAGTGGAGTGTTTCTCCCTGAAACCAAACTGATATTCTGGGATAAGGTTTCGTTGTTCTATGGTTACTTTCAATCTTTTGAGCAGCAGCCTCTCAAACAATTTCGCTAGTGTTGGTAGAAGTGAAATTGGCCGATAAGATTTTCTATCATTCGGTGGCTTGCCCGGTTTCGGAATCATTATTACTTCTGCTACTTTCCACTGCATTGGCACATGTTTTTTCCTGATGATCGCATTGATTATGTGCAGTAATTTATGGGTCCCTTTTTCAGGCAGCTCCTTTATTATTTGCCCTGTTATCAGATCGTAACCAGGAGCTTTCTTTGTTTTTATGTTCTTAATTTCTGCTTTTAGTTCTTTCAATGTTACAGGCCTGATATCTTCGAAATCAGATATTCTGGGCGTATCAGCAGTGTTTTCGTAACTGGTCTGCCGACCTAGAGGTTGAAATGTTTCTTCAAGGTGTTCAGCAAACAGGTCAGCTTTATCTTTCGCACTTCTAGCCCAGTTCCCATCGTTTGTTTTGATTGGGGGGATCTGCGTTTTTGGTCGTTTTAACCCTTTTGTTGCTTTCCAGAGGGAATAGTCGGTATCGTTAGTTGGGGCTAGAGAACAGAGATATTTTCCAATTGTTTCATTTTTCACTGCTTTTATGAGTACCTTAAGTTTGATGCACAAGTTGTTTAAGGTGGTTTTATCTTGCGGCGCACGTGTATTCTGCCATTTCTTTCGGGCTTTTCGTTTTTCCTGCACTAATTCTCTTACTTCTATTGGGTAAATAACGGCGTTTTCTTTCCTGGATGATAATTTGGGGGTAAATTGTAAAATAATTTTAAAAATGGACGAAATAAAATTTTTTACTTCTAAACTACTTCATAAATAAAAATATGAAGATATCTCTAAAATTAATCAAAGGTGATTATTGATGAATATTTAATTCATTTGTTAGAAGAACGTGAAATGTTATAGGTATGTTTTATTCCTTTAGGATAAACTTTCAAATACATATAAATATATACTTTTTACGCTATTTGCCGTAGGCACTTGGCGAAACACACTTATACTTAATAAACACATTTTTATTAATCACTTGTTTTTTGTTTCGCAGAATATTTTGAATATTTTTCAAAAAGTTTAAAAAATCACTCGATCGATTTCGACTTGTTAGGTCATCATCAGGAGTATCTACTGATTTGTATTAGTAAAAATTTTGTTATATAGTAGAAAAAAGCAAAATATAGATAAAAGAAGGAGGGAAAAAAATAAGCAATAAAAGTCATAGGTTGAGTAACAAAATTCAAGGTATATTATTGCGTACGTGAGAATAGAAAAGGGCGGGGTCTGTAATTGGTGAGAACCGGATTTCTCTCTGTTCGTTAAGGATATTTTGGTTAAGAAATATTGATTTTCGAATTTCGTAAGATTCTAAGGTATCTAAACGTCTGCCTTTGGGTTGTATATGTAATATGTCTAAATTGTTCAAGCTAGCTGTATGATTTTCTGAAGTTAAATGGTTATGGAAACTTGATTGATTGCAACCAGATAAATGTTCTTTAGCTCTAACTCCAAAATTGCGCCCAGTCTGACCAATATAGGAGAAACTACAATCATTGCAATTGATCCTATAGACACCAGATTTGGAAAGGCGATCAACTCTAGGTTTATTGTTAAAAATCATTTTCTTTATTGTGTTATTATTATAAAAAGCAAAACTAATATTGGTATAATTGGACACGATGTTGCTAATCCGTTGGCTCGTTTTTCCTATATACTCTAAGCGACGCCAATTTTCCCGCGTTGGACTATCCGGTGGATAAATACCCGTTAGAGTTTTACGCTTTAGCTTTTTATTTAATAACTTTAATATAGTCCTAGTTGCATATCCGTTATTCGTTGCTATTTGAAGAATTATGTTAAGCTCAGTGTTAAATTTGAATTTGACAGAGGGATGTTTACACAGAGAGAAATCGTATCTCTTATTCTGAATAAGGGTACATAAATCATGAATAAAACCTTTTAATTTAGCGCCGTGCATGACCATTTCATAATAAACGATTACTATCCATAATTTGTGAATAAGGACTTTTTCATCTATTGTGACTTGTATTCATAATATTTTAATAATATTTATGTTTGGTTTTTCATACTTAATGAAAAATAATGCATATTTATGCAAATAACTAACTCATGAAATATGCGTGGTAAAAGATTGTTTTATGCTTTATATTGCATAACTTGTATAGCATAAATCGTGCATATGATTCATATACTGTGTCTTATTACATATTATGTTATGACTTATATGCTTAATATTGACCAAATTGTTGGCTAGTTGTTCATTACTTATGAATAATAGTGCATAATTTATTAATTTACGCATGGCTTATACCAAAGAGCATTACAGTATCAACACAGCATCAGAGAGATGAAGAAGAACTAAAAGTTTCATCAAAACATTGACGGGTTATACAATCGAACGGGTCATGCAACTATACATATGCATTTTGGTCTATGTATATTTATTTGTTCATACTAATATACTTTTTCTGGAAGAATAATATAAACAAGAAAAATTTTGGGTTACGCACTCACACAATAATACATGCACGTGTAAATAGTATAAAGCCTCAGCTACAATGCATCCGCTCCGTTCCGTTCCGTTTCCCTAAAACAGTTTCCGTCCCGTCTTTTCCGTTCGCTAGTTACAATGTATCCGTTCCGCTTGTCAAAATCACACTTAAATGAAAGTAATTAAAACGTCATGGAGGATTATGAAATTTTAAAGTTGCTGTGCGATTTGTATATTTTATACATAAAATATTGAAAAACATTTAAAACAAGGCGATGGTGGGTACGTCTTTTAAATTTAGACAGAAAGAGTGCTGGATATTACAACACAACATTTTTACGAATGAACGAAATAGTTGTTGAGGTTATGCTTTCCGCTCTTCCGTAAAATTTTAATTTTTTTAAAAAACGGTCCGTCTTCACCGCTCCATTGTAATCAACCTTTCCGTTTTCATGGTGAATTATATGCAAGATGTCAAATTTTAATTTTTACGGAAAAGCGGAACGGAGCGGAGCGGATGCATTGTAACTGAGGCTTAAAACGATGCAACATACAAACAAGCAACAGTAAAATATATAAACGTTTATTGGTATGCTAACAACAATTCAAATAAACACCAACACACCAATATTAACTAATAAAGTCAAAAGCTTGGAAATAATCAATCATGTAGAATTAGTAGATAAATCATCTCGAACTAGATGAATGCTCTGAAAAATATTTTTTCTGGATATGCGGTATCCCGGTTGAGAAAGAAGATTAATTGTGCAAATTGTGAAAAATTAATGATAAAAGTGGACAAAACCATAAAATTGCAGAACGAATCTTTTATTTTTAATAAAAACTATAAAAAGGACTCTGATTTTGGCTCTCATCTGAAATCAGCAAAAATCACATACAAATTTTTCGGCAACTGTTTGATAAATCGCCTCACTCCAAAAACATCAAACAATTAATCGTTGAACAGTGTATTGAATGGACGAACAAACAAATCAACTTAAAATGGTGGTTTCAAGAAAACTCTGAATGTTCTAACCATCGTAAAGTTATTTTGGATTTTATGATTCTAGTTTTAATTAGAACGCAATGTAAGTGGACTATGAAACGTAAATTTTTAAGTAAAAATACAACAAATATGGAACAAAATACATCAAACACCACATCCGGATCTTCGAATGGATATATAATAAATAATCCATCCATGCTTACAAATCCTTAAATAATTACGACTGAGATAATTAGTAAAGTTCCTTAGAAATAATGAACATTCTAATGTTTTTAATTTTTTATGCTTTTAATTATAATTAATGAATTAATATGTATTTTAATATGGTGGATTTCTAAAATATATTTCTTGAAAATTAATATACTATGTATAATGTTTTCTATTTATTTTGTTATGTTAAAATTAAAATAACATATTATATATCATTGAAATACCGAATAATTAATTTTAAAATGAAAAATTATGAAATTGTGTTTAATTACTCGCTTGTCTATTGTCTTTCATTATAAAACTCGTGAACCATCTACCGTCTTTCACCTCTCGTATCCCCGAATCATTAAAATACTTTGTTCTATATTATAACGTTTATGATGATCTACATTATATAGGACATTTTAAGTGTTATTTGCCACAATAATTCTTATGATTTTCCATAATACGGGACCAAAACCAACAACAATTAAAAGCCCTGAACAAAGCCTGAAACGCAGATACCAATATGCAACAAACTACAGAAGATTGTATTGGTTACACTACAATCCCATGTTCATTTTTTTCTTTCGCACCACTACTTATTAAACTAGTGCGCACATACGATGTACGCATATATTCTAATACAATTATCTATAGTGTAGTTTTTTCTGTATTTGTTGCATTAGCATGGCTTTATATTGTTGTTGGTTTTGTACGGGACGCATATTTTTCATTCATAAAATTATAATCATGCGCATCTTTATTTTTGTATCTGTTTGCAATCTTTACGCAATGATCATGCATTTGATATGTGAGAGCAAAAAATATAAACGAATAACAATATGGAAGCAAAAAATAGTAAACACCAATAAACGTTTATATATTTTACTGTTGCTTGTTTGTATGTTGCATCGTTTTATACTATTTACACGTGCATGTATTATTGTGTGAGTGCGTAACCCAAAATTTTTCTTGTTTATATTATTCTTCCAGAAAAAGTATATTAGTATGAACAAATAAATATACATAAACCAAAATGCATATGTATAGTTGCATGACCCGTTCGATTGTAACCCGTCAATTGTTATAACCCGTCAATGTTTTGATGAAACTTTTAGTTCTTCTTCATCTCTCTGATACTGTTAATGCTCTTTGCTTATACCTATTAATTCATAACTTTATGCTTTATTTTGCATGATTCATAGTTAAGATGTATAAATTTAATACACTAAATTTCGCGTGGTTGGTTTACACTCGCTGTAAGCTTTGAATTCACACCTGTTAAATAAAAATCTGTTTTCCATATTTTTCTAAATTTATTTACAAAAATATAGTTACATTTTATATTATTTACATTATTATTTACATATAGTTATTTTCAATAGTTTAGTTCATTAAAATCTAATAATACCTTGGAATACATTTTTTTTCCATCAATCATTGTATGAATTTCAAATGGTTTTTTATTTTCAATTTACTTTAATTTTAATTTACTTGTAATTAATTTGAATTAATAAATTTTCAATTAAAAAAAACATAGTGTTAATTGCGTACTCTTGAAATACAAGATAGACCACATTTTTTTCTAACAAAATTTCAATTATTTTAAAAAGTTTTTGTCCATAGTTACAGGTTGATAACTTATTTGAAATGGCAAAGAAATATGCGCAAAATAATATCGGTCATTAAGATTAGTTTTTTCGCATTTTTTTACATTAAAATCACTTCCTAAATCTCGTTGTTCTAAAATTTTGTGAGAAAATTTCATGCATGTTTCTTTTCAAGGGAGAAATATAATTCTACACAAGACCTAGATGCTTTGGAATAAGCGTTTACGTTTATATTTTTGCTTCCCAACGTCATGCAGCTTACCAGTTTGACAGGACCTAATTTTCTAATTATTTCAGGATAATGATAAGGAAAATGATGTGTTGGTTTTAATTTGACTTTGAAACAGCTTATGAACAACAACAGCAATATCAATCTAGAATTTTGAGTCATATTAATCAAATGTATGTTAATCTAAATTATTTCTATGTAACTTACAAGTCTATAACCTTTAGGAGATTTATTGGGCGACCAATTTGTTATAAAATCAGCACAATTATTGCCGCATTTAGATAATTGTTCTTGTCTAGTTTTTAATGTGCTCTTCCATTTCGCTTCCACTGTTTCCCATGGCGAGTAGTCAATCTTTAGCCACTCTTGCTCCTGTTTATCAAATTCACCTGTTAAAAGAACAATAACATTACATCAATTAAAATGTGAAACTAAGAATCTATGAAAATAAAAAATTAAAGAACAAGAATAAAAGCTATTGAGCTAGAAAAAATTCTCCAAGAGAAGCTATTTTTTTTTAAATATTTGTGTAACAATAGCTAATATTTCAAAATGGTTAAGAATCTTATACTATAAAAAGAATACAAACTAAATTAAATTAAATTGATATTCAATGCACATTGTATATACAAGTTGAAAAGGGCGACTTCTAAAACATTCCAAATTTTTTTTCTAAATCTTGCGAAGTTTTATTATTTTTTAAGGATTAAATTTTATAAAATTAAACAAATCAGACTTTTCGATAAATACACGTGCATTACATATTACGAAAAATGGCGTTTTTTAACTAATTTATTTTTCACTAATAGTACATGAATTATATCAGGTTTAATTTACACAAAACACTATAATACGTATAAAAACTAAATTTTCCCAGCACACACTAGTTCTAAATTGAATATTAATTGTATACTTACGTGCTTTTTATTTAATAATTTAATTTTAACAATTTCACTTTACGATTAGCACAACCTAACTCTTTTCACAATTTAAACTAAATTGATTGATTGAGCATGAACAACTGTACGACACGAAATGCCTAGAAAACCGAAACAGCATCAAATGCTTCACTTTTGTGATTCATAGTCATAAAATGTGCATAGTATGCATAATATCTGCAGAAATCGGACAATTTTAGCGAATGATTCAAATAAAATGAACGAACATATAACTAAGCATGCGCACATTTAAAAACAAATGAGCATCTTTAAATAAGCGCATGCGTTAATTAAACGTGCATAATAAAGTATGTAATATGAGTTATATTCATGGTTGAAACCGTCAATATTTTTTTAAATATTATAATTGATTGGATTGAATTATGAATAGGCATGCACTGACATTTATTCATGATTCCTAATTATTATTCATAACTTCTGAATTACATCCATAAAAAGCGAAAAATATCCATTTCATTATTCATGATATTGATATTCATGGTCCATGCAAAGTATTTTCTCACTAATATAAATATTAGTCTATCTATGAGTGAGTGGAAAGCTGACATTTTAATATTATGGGGATGGTTTGAAGAACTAGGGATAACAGCGTCTGTATACGTGGGTTTCCGATAAATTTTGAAGTCTAAAGTAGAATTAATCCTGGTTATTGTTATATCTAGAAAATTAATACATTTATTTTCTTCTTTTTCTAACGTAAAATCAATGGTGGGATATTGAGAATTTAACCAAGTAAGGAAAGAGTCTAACAGTCTATCAGTTCCATTCCATAGACATAATATATCATCAACATATCTATACCAAAAGATTATATGACGAAAATAAGGATTGTTATTTGATATGATCATTTGTTCGAAGAAATTCATGAAAATTTCAGTCAACAAAGGTGACAGAGGGGAGCCCATGGGTAGACCATCAGCGAATTTGAAATATGTATTATCAAAACAGAAATAATTTTTAACAACCATTTAATTTCAGAAAATCATACAGCTAGCTTGAACAATTTAGACATATTACATATACAACCCAAAGGCAGACGTTTAGATACCTTAGAATCTTACGAAATTCGAAAATCAATATTTCTTAACCAAAATATCCTTAACGAACAGAGAGAAATCCGATTCTCACCAATTACAGACCCCGCCCTTTTCTATTCTCACGTACGCAATAATATACCTTGAATTTTGTTACTCAACCTATGACTCATCGCCAACCTGCGCGATCCGTAGATTAATTTTTATTGCTTATTTTTTTCCCTCCTTCTTTTATCTATATTTTGCTTTTTGCTACTATATAACAAAATTTTTACTAATACAAATCAGTAGATACTCCTGATGATAACCTAACAAGACGAAATCGATCGAGTGGTTTTTTAAACTTTTTGAAAAATATTCAAAATATTCTGCGAAACAAAAAACAAGTGATTAATAAAAATGTGTTTATTAAGTATATAAATATATATACATATATATATTCACATATTTAATGAAATTACAAATTATTGCACGGTATAAAATATTTTTCCGCCAAAAGCAGCTTCTTGATAACTGCTATTATAAACCGAGATACACTAAACTCATCAAAAAACATGCTAAGGTATCGGTAGAGGCTTTCGAAAAATTATTAGAATTTTTTCCAATTGAGCGACATGGATTTGATGCTGAAATTGAACTGCCGGTGATATTGTTTTGGTTAGCAGCATCTTATCGTAGCTTCATTCAACATACCAACATCTATATTTATATTTATTTACCTATAATAAATTTTATCAAAAAATACAAAATTTTTACATATTTTGACGTTTTCTGAAAATAACGTATTGTTGTCATTCAATTTATAATTTTTTTTTTTTTTTTTTTTTATTTCATTATTTATGAGCTGATTGTTTAAAATCAATTTGCTCTAAATATTAACAATTATTAATTATAAACAAATATACAAAGTATAACTAAATATTTAATTGAAATAATTTTTTCTTCCATAAACTGTCAGTTTTCTACCCTTTCTGTATCTTCATGTTTAATGTTGATTGTTGATGTAAACTTTTTTCATTTTTTTTTTGTTGGTAGATGTCACTTAAGTCTTTCTTCCTTTGTAATTTTATCATTTATCCTTATATCATTTTATGTTTTTATGATTTTAGTATTCCATGTTTTCTTTTGAATTATTTTAAAATTCTATATCAGTTTCAATATAAAATTTGGCTAATTCTTTTAGTTCAGCAGTATTATTATTTATCAATATATTTAATAATTTTTTGTTTTTAATTCTCTTAAATTTTTCCCTCAAATTTTTATATTTTGAACAGTTATCAATTATATGTATATTAGTTTCTTTTGTGTTACATACTAGGCATTGATCGTTGTCTGTCATTTTTAATATATATTTAAAAGTTTTGTTGTATGTGTGTCCTGTTCTTAACCTATTAATCACTTTAATATATTTTGATTTCATCTTTACTCTTTTAAACCAAGTATATTTCGGAGGTTTAGTTTGGTTTACCACTCTATTAAATATGCCTTTATTTCTTGTATAATATTCATGGCTATCATTCCAATCTTCATATATTTTGTGTTTTATTTGTTTGTTTATATCCTCTACCGGTATTTTATTATCTATTTTGTTGATGTTATCTATTTCTGTTGCGATTTTGGCCAATATGTCTGCATTTTCATTTCCTTTTATCCCTATATGTAATGGAATCCATTGAATTATAATTTCTGTTTCATCATTCTCATTTGCTACTTCTATTATTTTTTCTTCATAAAATTTGTGTTGAGCTTTATTAATGCAGTTTATGAGGGACGTACAGCAACTTTTGGAGTCCGTAAATATTACAATCTTTTTATGATTATCGCTTATTTGTTTGATAAGAGCGAGATAAATTCCTATCATCTCGTTTTTATACTTGCTTCATATCTAAGTTTGATTGATATATTTATGTTTTCCTTTGAATATATTCTTATTCCACATATTTTCTCCTTCTTTGAATCATCTGTATAAATGCATTTATGTTTTTCGTATTTCTTCTCTATTTGCAACAATTCTGTTTTCATCTCCATATTATTATAATTTTTTCTGTTTTCCAATTCACCAAGTTTATCATAAATTTTTATATTATTTTGCATAATTTTTATTCCTTTAATAATCCCTATTTTTTTTCATTTCTGGAAATTTGAGTAAGATTTCTTCAAATGTTTTAATGTTAATTCCTTTTATAATATTTTTTCCGATTATAGAATTGTTGCTAATTTGTTTACTAATATATTTACAAGATTTAAATTTTATTTGGTTTTCATAATCAATTTCCGCCGCTTCTGCTAAGATGACTTTTATTGGTGTGGTTCTCGCTAATCCTAGGCATAGCCTTAAGCATGAATTTTGAAGTGTTTGCATCATTTTACAAATTGTTTTATTTGGTGTTACACAAATTTCTAAATTACTAGTCAAAGTGTTTATTACAGCTTTATATATATTTAGCATTTTTTGAGGATGAGTACCACCATTTCTATATGCAAAGGCTTTTAATATGTTCATATTTTTAATTATTTTGTTTTTGATGATCATGTAGTGTTTATTCCACTTTAATTTGTTATCAATCGTAATTCCTAACAGTTTCATGTGTTCAATTTCTTCTAATTTATTATTATTATAATTTATATTTAACTGTATATTATTTTTAGTATTAAAATTTAGGTATTTAGTTTTATCTCTATTAATATCTAATTTTATATTATTTAATATTAATTTTAATTTATTCATAATATTATTAGCTACTGCTTCTATATTACAGTGTTCTTTAGTTGATATTATAAGTCCAATGTCATCCGCGAATTGAATGACTTGACAGTTATTATTATTTAAGTGATGTATTTCAGCTGTGTATATGTTGAATAACAATGGACTTAGAGAGCATCCTTGAGGTATACCTTTATTTGTTGTTCTATAAGAATTTCCATTTTCGTTTTCTACAATGATATTTCGGTTGGTAAGGTAATTATAAATCCAGTTTATGTAATTTTCATCCATTTCAGTTTCTTTAAGTTTCTGTATCAATATATCCTTATTTATGTTATCAAAGGCTTTAATAATATCCGTCACAATTAATATTGTTTTAATTTTATTTTTTCTATTATTATTAATTTTGTTTATTAATGTGACATAAAAATCTGCAATGCTTTTTTTTCCCCGAAATCCGAATTGGTTTTCTGGTAAATAATTATTTACTTTTAATTTCATATTAATTCTGTTTTTTAATAATTTGTTAATTATTTTTGTAGTTGTTGGAATAAGTGAGATTGGCCTATAATTCTCTGGAATGTCTTCTTCTTTATTTTGTTTTTTTATTGCGATAACTTTAATATTCTTCATTTTCTCTGGTATAGCCGATTCACTCCACATTTTGTTTAATAATTCTTTATATTTAATTATATGATTAATTTGTAACGATTTAAATAATTCATTGGATATTTTATTAATTCCTGGAGTGGTATTTTTATTTTTATTAATTATATTTATTATTTCGAAAGTATTAAATTCTTCATTTTTTATTCTGGGTTGAGGATTTATAATTGGAATTACAATGTTTTCTATTGATTCTGGAAAATTTATATCTAAAAATTTGTTTCTGTTATTGTTTTCTTGAAGTATGTTGAATCCAATATTTTTTTTTTCGATTGATACTATTGATTATATTCCAAACTTTTTTATTACTCATATTGATATTAATTGTTTCCGTTAATTCTTGCCATGATTTTTGTTTAGTTTTTTTAATTTCCCGTTTTAGCAATGCTGACGTTTTTTTAATTGTATAGCTGTAATTAAATCTTTTTCTCGATTGTAGTTAGTTAAATTTCGTTTTTTCTCTTTCCATAGTTTATCTATTTTATCATTCCACCAATTCTTATTTCTGTTTTCTTTTCTTTTACCGCTAAGAAAGTATGTGTTGTTTTCTATAATTTCCTCCATATGCTTTTCATAATCTTCAATATTATTTACATTATTTAGATTGATTTTATTTATTTCATCTACAATTTTTTTTTATTTGTTTTTCTAATCTTGCCTTCATTGTCATATGTTGATTTAATTGTGATTTTTATTGGAATATGATCAGATCCCAAATCATCCATTAATGTTTTCCATTCAATATTATTTGTGAGATTGTATGAAACTATTGTTATGTCTATCGCCGAATCATTTTGATTATAAAAATTTCTGTGAGTAAAATCACCATTATTAATTATTTTATATTGATATGACATTATGCTGTTTTCAATTTTTTTGCCTAATCTGTCTTGCAAATTATTTTTATTCCATAATGAACTTTTAGCATTTATGTCTCCTGCTATTATTACATTATTTTTATTATCATATTTAATTAAAATGTTTTCAAATTGATTGTATACCTGATTTATTAATTTCATATTTCTTGTTGAATTATAAAATGATATTAATGTGTATGTAATATTATTATATTTTATATTTATTTCAATAGCTTCGATCGGATCCACATTTAAATTATTTTTTGATATTAATTGAATGTCATTACGAATTAAGAAACCACATCCACCATAACCATCATTCCTATTGTTAAATATCATCCTATATGTTTTAAAATTTATTTTTTTATTTTCTTTGAACCATGTTTCACTCAGTATTGCTATTTGAGCCTTATTTTTTATAAGATAATTTTCAAGTAAATCGGCTTCGTTGTTTATACTTTGTATATTTATTTGGATTATAATCATTTAAAACAGATATTCGAAGCACTCCATTTTTGCTTCCGGATCATATTTATATAAATCTATTGCAATCTGGTCCATAATATTATTAGCTTGCTAAAATCTTTCATTTTCTTTAAATTAGAATTATCTTATATATACGCTTAATTTTTAGTTTGTACTCCCTTTTTAACCTATTTCCCGTGCGCGTATCTTAATGAAACATATATCAGGTGAAAGGTATTTTTTCATATATGTGCAGAATATATGTTTTATTAAGGTACGTGCACGGTAAATAGGTGTAAAAGCCAAGAAACGTTTTTCCTATACTGTACAACTTATATAATAATCACGACGCCAGAATGTCATGACAAAATATGTTTGTTTTAAATTAAACCGTGACAATGACAATATTTATTAAAATTGCTGATGTTTTTGTCATAACACCGATTTTTCTTTTCGTGTTTTTGGTTCGACACGGTGAGTATTCTCCTTCTCGATTTTTTTATATACTAGGTGGGTTGTGTTTTTTAACGCAAGAATTTTTATATTTTAAATAGTGTATTCTACTATGCCTCGACGGCAAACATTAACCGGTCGGATTGAACGACGAAGTAGTAGATACAGATCAATTCGAAATAGAAACAACCCGGTCCCAGGGCCATCACGAGCCACTCTTTCATGGATCTCTCAAGACGCGCTCAACATTCAAAGTGAATCTCCAGCAGACGCCTTCCCGACATTTGAAGACCAGGTTCCAGACGAAGAGGCGGAGCAAGATCAATTCGATTTTAATGTAAGTTTTCAAGACACACATTTTGCGATTTGCGATATTATTCATTTTTCTATTCTTTCAATCGTATTAGCATATTAGCTGTTCATATATGGTTAACCAGGGGTTTGTGAGTTGCTGATTCCTGAGAAATAAGTACTAAAATATTCCACTCCATTTACCACGCTGACGGGTACCGTAGTATAGAGGTACCAACACACCGATTTCTATCCGAAGTACAACGCAACCAGTACGTACGACGCAGTTGAGCTGTAGTGTAGAGACAAAATTGGGGAGAAAATCTCCCGCAGGCATGGTACCTACTCCAGTCAAAAAAATCGTAAAAAGAAAAAAAAACTTCACCGTGTATACAACACCGAACAATCGCCACAATAGTCGCATGGTTAGTGGTATTTAGACGACCCATCGGACATGGAAGGGCATCAAGACCAGCGCTGCCAGGAAATCATCAACATCAATAGTCGTAAAGTATTTGCATGCAAGTTTTTTTTTATTTGATTTTAATATTTCAATTGCCTGTAAATTTCTAAGATATCTTAACATAGATTTCTTAATTTTATAACATAATTTTATTTTCCCCGCTTTCGGGTGTAAATATTTTTTTTGTAAATATTGTTGTTGGTTCCAATTATATTTCTGGGTTCATATTTTTATTTGAATCCGGGGTGGAGCGTTTTGCGCCTTGTCGTATGTTAAGCGGTGATTTCCTTCTTATTTTAAATTCGTAGAGCGTGAATACGAGTATGTGGTGGTAAAGAAAAAACCTATTTGTGGAGGAGAGTGATGTTTGTGAAGTGATAGGATGCCTGGTGTTAAGTAACGATATGTCTTATACAAATTGTAACATGGCTGCTGGCATCGGTGGTTTATCGACCCTCCCGGCCGACGTAGCATCATGTGCAACTACTGGTACAGTCAAAGACCAAGCCATCAGGTTACAGGTCAAAGAAGCTATTCCTTCAGTGTGTAGTTGATCAGTACGCGCGCATCGAAGGTGGGCGTCTCAACTATTTGCGACACAATCAGGACTGCCTCCACGTAGACAGTTACACAAGCCTGATTGATTATTTGAACACGCGCGATGACGATTCAAATGGTCAAGTAGGAAGGCTGGTAGTTCTCCCTTCTACCTTTCAGGGCTCCCCTCGTAATTACCATCAACAGTACCAAGATGCGATGGCCATAGTCCTCCATTACGGCAAGCCGGACTATTTCATCACCATGACTTGCAATCCAAATTGGCGGGAAATTAAGGAAGAACTTGCTGCTGGTGAGTCATCCAACTTCCGTTCCGAGCTTCTAGCACGCGTCTTCGAATGCAAGCTGATGGAGATGATTCAAGACATTGAGAAGCGAAACATTTTTGCGCGCGCGATTGCTTTGATCTTGACAATCGAATATCAGAAGCGCGGTCTGGTTCACGCCCACATAATTTTAACCGTAGCCAGCGAAGACAAGGTTTGTGACGTTAGCGAGGTGGATCGCGTGATATCAGCTGAGGTGCCAGATCCTGAAGTTGACCCCGCCCTCTTTCAGAAAGTTGCAAATCACATGATTCACGGAACATGTGGGAAGCTTAACCCATCAAGTTCATGCATGCGCGATGACAACGGCGAGATTTCCATGATTTGCAGCAAGAAATTTCCCAAATCTTTTTCCTCTGTAACGCGCAAGTCTGAGAGTAGCACTCTAACTTATAGGCGAAGAAACAATGGGATCACAACGGAGGTGCGCGACTGTACATCTTATATATTAATCGTCACTGATTGTGACTGATTATTCAGTCACAGGTCAGCTAGTAATTTAATTAATATAATTAATATAATTTAATTAATTATTGAATAATTCTCACTATTTTAAATATATTTTTTTTCAATTCAATATATGTGAAAATTCTTTATATTTTTTGTTTTTCAAAATTAAAAAGCGTGCTTCGTCTAGGAATTCGTTTTTATGTTTGAATTTATAATTATACGGAAGAAAAACAATTCTTGACATGTTTGTCGTTGTTACTAGATTTGAAAGTAAAAACGGCATGTAATGTATGTATTACATTGTCAAGACATGATTTGGAGACATTTCTGTGTAGACGTACTTATTGAAATAAATCATCTCGCGAGGTTACTTATTTGAATAAGTACGTCTACACAAATAAGTAAGTAATTGGAAAGGGGCCTAAGACTGCGGTCCAATTCGTGACTTATTTTGTGGAGACTGACTTATTTGAAAGTCTACAATTAATCTCCTGTTGTATAGGCATATTAGAAAATTGCTTGAAATATTTTGATGAGTTACCAGTTTGTGCGCAAGCCTCCCCGTAAAAGTCAAACAAGTCTACAATCAGTCCAGGCGATAGGAGGCTCTTTGTAGACTTTCAAATAAGTCAGTCTCCAAGACTTAAAATATTTTTGTTTAATAGCTTCCAATTACTTACTTAAGCCTAGTACTCAGTTCGATTTCACGTGAAATTTACATACGATTTTACCAAAGTGAAATTAGAAATGAAAAATTTCATTTCTGTTTTCGTTTTGTAGTACTCAGTTCTCCAACGAAAAAACCAAGTGTGTTCAATACATCAAAGATGGCGCGCATAAACTCTTCAAATTATTTTCATGTGAAAATAATGTCTCGGCACATTATTTTCACGTGAAATTTTGACATTTGTTTGTTTTTGGCAAAAAATAAATTTTTTAATACCACAAATTCATAAATTTTAATTAAAGTCAATTTAATTCTAATTATTTACGTAAAATAAAGAAATTAATTTATGCATGTCTACAAATTTATACGTTAAAATTAAAAATTCTCCAAATAAAATTTCATTTCTATTTCACGCGAAAATAAATAGATTTTTGGAGACCGCGTTAAAATTTCATTTCACTTTGAACTGAGTACTAAGCTTTATTTGAAACTTAATAAACACATTTTTATTAATCACTTGTTTTTTGTTTCGCAGAATATTTTGAATATTTTTCAAAAAGTTTAAAAAATCACTCGATCGATTTCGACTTGTTAGGTCATCATCAGGAGTATCACTGACCTAACAAGTCGAAATCGATCGAGTGATTTTTTAAACTTTTTGAAAATATTCAAAATATTCTGCGAAACAAAAAACAAGTGATTAATAAAAATGTGTTTATTAAGTATAAGTGTGTTTCGCCAAGTGCCTACGGCAAATAGCGTAAAAAGTATTTTATTTGAAACTTATTGACTTATTTGTCACCATCTTAAATAAGTAAGTGAAGCCGTTCCAATTCATGTATTTACTTATTTTGACAGCTTTATTAAAGAAAGTAAAAGCAAGCTCTTGCTGACCCAAAATTTTATTAAAAATGGACGAAAAAAAATAATTCCTACTTCTAAACTACTTCATAAATAAAAATGAGAAGTTATATCAACAATAATAATAAATTATAATATCTAAAATTAATCAAAGGTGATGAATATCTCATTCAATTTAGAATTTTTTGCTAGAAAGCCACGGAAGAAAAAAAATTCATGATATGTTAGTCGTTCTCTCTAGATTTGAATATAAAAACTACATGTATAACATTTAGCCAAGACACGATTTTGGAGACATTTCTGTGTAGACGTACTTATTGAAATAAGCATCGAGCAATAAATATATAAGAGAAATCAAGTAGTGCAAATTTTATAGGCAGGTTTTTCCGAGGTTAATCTTATTTGATAGTTTTAATATAAGTATATACACAAATTTAAATTTTTTCTATATTTAATCCATATATATGTATCGTAAAAACATATCGGCATAGTTATTTTATAGTTTATTGTTCTTGTTAGGCTTATACAGGTTGCCAAAAGTAAGATAGATTAACCTCGGAAAGTCTACATGAGTCCTCTTATATATATATTTTGCTTTATGAAATAAGTCACCTCGCGAGGTTACTTATTTGAATAAGTACGTCTACACAAATAAAGCTTAGTACTCAGTTCAAAGTGAAATGAAATTTTAACGCGGTCTCCAAAAATCTATTTATTTTCGCGTGAAATAGAAATGAAATTTTATTTGGAGAATTTTTGATTTTAACGTATAAATTTGTAGACATGCATAAATTAATTTCTTTATTTTACGTAAATAATTTAAATTAAATTGACTTTAATTAAAATTTATGAATTTGTGGTATTAAAAAATTTGTTTTTTGCCAAAAACAAACAAATGTCAAAATTTCGCGTGAAAATAATGTCTCGGCACATTATTTTTACATGAAAATAATTTGGAGAGTTTATGCGCGCCATCTTTGATGTATTGAACACACTTGGTTTTTTCGTTGGAGAACTGAGTACTACAAAACGAAGACAGAAATGAAATTTTTCATTTCTAATTTCACTTTGGTAAAATCGTATGGAAATTTCACGTGAAATCGAACTGAGTACTAGGCTTAAGTAAGAAATTGGAAAAGGGTCTAAAATTATTTAGTAAGGAGAATTTTACTATGGAAAGTATGACAAATCACCCTTAACGTATACATATATATTATTACTAATAAGTTATATATATATTATTACTTGTATGTTACGCGCTATACTCGTCATTAGCGGTGATGACGCACACGGGTCAGATTTATTGAAACCAGTTTTTATTTGGATGTGTTATAAACACAAACATTTTCAGTTGATAATACAATTTACTTATTTAGATTTTTCTTCTTAACATTAATCGTAGAATTTAAAGTGCAAATTATAATCATAAACATGTTCAATAACGCAACTTGTTTTTATTGTTTGTAAAGAAGAAGAAAAAAACCAATTCAGTCTAGTTTAATTTACAAAATTACAATTTGTGTGTCTTGTCTTGAAGATAAAAAAACTAGTTTCAATTTATCGCAATATTGGCAGTATTCATTGCAGTTCTTTAGTAGTTTTTTAAGAGTGTGCCGATGTAATAGAGTATCACAATGTGTTCGATTAAAATATTATACTTGTTTGCATTGGTGATTTTCTACACGGGTATTTCTGTATCAGATGGTTATGCTTACATTACGAATATATCAACACATCCCGGTAAGTTAAAATTTGGCAACGTAAAATTTAAACAGATTAAATTAAAAGATGGCACACTTTAATTTAACATTTGCTCATATGTATATAATTTATGTAATATTTACCGGCATCTAGTTCGGTAAAGTGCAGTTCGTTATTTCTTAAAAAATATCAATATTTATTATTTTGGTCTAAAGACGGAATGATTTACATATTATAAAATATTTTATTTAACCCATTTCTTAATTAAATCGACTAATTTTACTAACATTTACCACAAGTGGTGTTCAAAAAACTATATGCCTTGTGTATACTGTAATGAGCCAACTTAATAGAAAAACGTCACGAACCCAATATGGGGTCCTTATACCGAACATTAATTTTAACAATTTGTAAGCGAGTTTTGTCAGTTCCTTGAAAGTTGGACTTTATTATCGTTTGCGCTGTGTTTATACTGGAGACACATATATCTATTTTCATTTGAGCTGATCTCACGATCATTCATTTAGAATGGTTCAGCATTGAAGAAACGGCGATAATGTCTTATCTGGAGTTAACAGAAAAAGAGGCTAGGTTTTGAGAATTGTCGGAGATAAAGAAGAAGCCGAAAACAGGGCAAACTCACAATTATACAATTAGGCAGTCCTTTTTACACATCGTTAGTTTTAAAAGTAACTCAATGAACATTTTTATTAATTTTACAGCTCATTTACTTTCACCATCTGGCTCTAAATTTTTCCTTTTGGAGCAGTTTGCACTAAGGCAAAACATCGTGCAATGCCTTATGTATACGATGTGACGATTCAATTTTACCAGAGACTAACCTAAATGAGATATTTCATCCTATGTAAACGTATAAATTTAAACTGCAAGTTGATTTTCTGTAAATAACAGCATACAATCAAAAATATTTTGTTTTTTGCGTATACGTATAACGAAAAATCACAGATACAGTGATGACATTGGAATTATCAGAAATAAATTTTGTTTTATTTTTTTTGTTCAAATGAAAAATCTCCTTTGTCTGTAGTATGACTATTTCGATTAAAACTTTTTACGTTACCATGCCAACCTGTCACTGTAAGTGGATGAAACATAAAATACTATTAAATGGTCTCACTTATAGCTGTCGCTAATATAGCGATTTGACAAAGGTGCGTTGCTTTCGCAAAGCCGAAAAATATTACAACACAATTACATTGTATAAAGCCGAATTGGCTTTAAAAAAAATTTAGGTTTAGGGGAAATAAAACCATTTTATTCTTATGGTGTTTACCGCAAAGCGGATAATTTTTCTATTTTTTCGAAGGGTTGTTATCTTGTTGTAAAACAAGACATTTGGCATTTGTTATTTGTTATTTAACAGCAAAATACCGAATTTAATTTGTTCTATTTCATAAAACAAAATAAAATCTAAAATAAATATTATTAAAATGAAAAATTAAAATACATTAAAAAAATTAAAGCCAAAAGTTGTTGCTATTAGATTCAAAAGTTAAGGTAAGCAGGATTTACGAAAGCAACTCAGATTTAAAATTTTCTTAATTCCGCTTACTAAGATTTCATATAAAATATTGCGAAAACCACTCCATTATTTGTTTTATTGGTGGTATGTGCGTAACTGGTGTTTTCAAATATTTGGTTTCTTTCCGCAATGAATAATCATTGTATTTGCCGTACGTGAGTTATTCTAGGTATGAATTTATTGATTTATTTTTAAATTACAATAATTTTGAAATGCATAGTATATCGATGGTTTTCAAAGAAAATAGTATCCCTACCTGAAACACAATTTATTTTCAACCCAATAAATACATTTAAATAGTTTATGGTTAATGTACGTGCCAGTTTAATAAATCCATATGTTTTATAATTTTCACAGACTTTCCAGATAAATGTTACTGGGCTGAAGAAAAAGCGGCATTTGCGCAGGGTTTTGTTTATAGACCGCCGGATAAATGCGAGCTTATAGAATGTACAACTGGCTATAGAATCAGCGTTGTTGGGTAAACCGTTTAATTATAAATTGTTGATTATTTATTAACATTGTAAACAAATATTATTTTTATATTACACAGGTGTGGCGTGATGGCCGCGCTCCCAGGATGCAAAGAGATTGTACAAAATCTTAGTATGCCTTTTCCAAACTGTTGCCATCGATACGAGTGTAATAATGATAAGGTTTAATATAATTAAATAATAAAAATAACAGTTGTACAATGGTACAACTCGAGAGATTAAAAAATATGATTTCTTAGCACGCACCTCGATAAAAGAAATGGAGAGATAGAAGAGATTCGAAATCTACACCTAAAAGACCGTTGGAAATGTCTGGTCTGCAAAATGATCCACCTATTAAGATGGCGAACAATTCACACCAGGCAGTCCCCAAAGGCAAAAACCTGGCATAGTACAATGCTTTTCTGGTCCGACACAACATTTTCAGAATAGCATGTCGATTAAACAAATCGTATTTATACTCTTAGAAAAACGGCATCTAATGGTTCTACCTTATATTGTAACACACAATGCATATGTTATATATGTAGTCATACTCACTTCACCAGCTGTACCTTTATTTATATATGGGTGTGTTTATATTACTCCGCCCTTTTCCAATAGGTGTCGTTACTAGTACTGCGTACGTGTACTATAAATGGGCAATTGAGAACTATAAATGTCCGGAGTAGTGACATCTAGTGCATTAAAAATAAGCTCATTGAATCTTTTTTTCCATGAAATTTTAACACGGCATACTTCTTGAAAATAAAAGAAACATCCAAAAATAGCTGTGTTCCAATGGGACAAATTTGCTACTCACAAGTACTTGCAAGTAGATAACCAATGGAACGAGCTAAAACTATGACAGAAGTAAAACATAACCTTTTTTGTGTACAAAGCTAGCTATATGTATAATTTTGCTGTCGTCTTATTTTGGAAAATTAATTTTTTTAACTAAAATCCACAATAAAATCTCAAAAAAGAGTAAGAACTGGTCTTATAATGAAGGCAACGGTTTTATTATGATATACGCCGGCCGAAAAGAAGAATATGTCAAAAATCGCTTGGTATTTCACAGAAGTAAACAAAAAATACTGTTTGTCCTGACATTTCAACATAGCCTACCCCTCACAAAGCCATCTATTAGAATTTTTTGAACCAAAATACCTACCGTTAATTTTATGCGTAACTACTTTCAACATCTACACCACCATTTGAGCATGGGTAGCTGCGAGTAGATACAAGTACTTGTGAGTAGTTTGCTTTCTCCATTGGAACACAGCTAATAGACAAAATCAGTTTTATTTTTTTGCCGTCAGATCCACTTGTAGTTCTCAATACTGGTATTCCATTGAGACTAGGGAAAATATAGAAAACGCCACTAGTGGAAAAAAATGAAGCTTGCTTCAGATACACCCGAGACACTTTTTCGATTTTTAAATTGATAATTTTAATATTAATTGTAAATAAATTTATAGTTTTTATATTTTAATGCAATATACAAATAATATTAAACTTTCCAAGGTCACTTTTCATAGATAATTCATAGAAAAGCATGACTAAACTCTTTTTCGTAGTAATAAATTTTTCCGCGAGAGCACAGTCTCAATTGACTATTGTAAAAGTTGGAAAACCCAGCTAGCGGAAAAAATACAAATGAAATCAGCTGTCCTTCAATGACATTTTGTAATAACAAAAACCGCGCGTATTTTCAAATTGGCATACCAGGGCCGACATGTAACTATTACTTTTTTCGCTTCGACGAAAAAACAGAGCTACTTTGATGAAAATGTAAAAATTTACATGAAACAAAAAATATTTTTACTTCTAAAATACCGTTATTTATCGAAAACGTATCGAAGCGAAAAATGTGATAGTTGCAACATGTCGGCACTGGATTTTTTTCGTATTGTCAAATTGGCATAGCTCGTTCAGTTTAAAATTTTTCCGCTACGTGCCACTCGTGATCCTCCAATCGTCAATGGTATTTGATGTCATGTCAGCTGTCAAACACACTATGCGACATTTGGCTAAAGTGTAAACAACTAGTATTTTTAACTCCTTGAAAATGTCGAATTTTATTCCAAATAAACATCATTTGTGGGAAGTTTTATTACATTATTTTATTGCAAAGAGAAGTGCAGCGGAAACTTATCATTTGCTTGTGGAAATTTTCGGTGAGCATGCTGCATTGAATACAACGTGCAAAGAATTTAAATGAATTTCGACGATTTAAAAATGATGATTTTGGCATTGAAGATAAAGAGCATGGAGAATCAACCAAAAAATTTGAAGATGCTTAATTGGAAACGTTATTGGCTGAAGATTATTCTCAAACACAATCAGAATTGGCTGTAGCATTACATGTTGATCGTCATTGACGTCAAAACCCGTTTGTAAAATATGCTTCAAAAACAACAAAGAAAAGATTTTTTGCATCGATTAGTTACGGGAAATGAAAAATGGATTTATTATGAAAATCTCAAACGCAAAAAAATCTTATAGGTGAAGCTTGGTGAAGCTGGTCCATCACAACCAAAGCGAGATATTCATCGCAATAAGGTTATACTAGTGGACTTCTTTATGGAGGGAACTTCTTGTGAGATTAATTTTGTTTTAAAATTGTTATATTTATCTAATATATAGATAAAAATCGTGTTGATAACTGCAGCAGGGAAACTTTCGAATTTTAAAATGAAACTTCGCATACCAATTAAGCCCAATTTGTGCTAATTAGTGTTCACGGGAAAAAATTAGTGCTAAACCATGGGAGCAAAAAAAACGGGAAAAGAAAATTTCAAATTTCGCCTGAAAGACGAAACAAATAAAACACAATTTCTAGAAAAGGTCAGAAATAATTTAAGCCTAATTTAAAACTTTCCAAAGGCAGCTATACTGACGAAACTTGTGCTTATCATAGAAATATGATTTTCATAAATCTTCATTCATAAATTGAGGAAAAACAAACTTGCCCCTAAAAGATACTATAATAAAGAAACAAACAAACAAGAACAAGAATAAGCAATTCAGATGCCAATCTCATTGAACAACAACGACCGTTGAATGAACTTTATTCTGTCAAAAAGTGTTTTACAAGTTGGCACTTCTGATTGCATATTCCTATCAGGTGTGTTCAATGCCATTCGAAAAATATAGTTTCTGAATCGTTCATTCAATGGTCTTTGTTGTCCAATGGAATTGGACCAATTCTGGATTACAACAAATTCAGCACTATATGTTTCAGACGGCAATGAACATACGTGATAGGAATATATAATCAGAAGTGCCAACTTCATTGGTTTCTAGAACACTTTATGTCAGAGAATCGTTCATTCAATGGTCTTTGTTGTTCAACGGAATTGGGCTAATTCTGTATTAGCACAAATTCAGCCACTTTATTTTTATAATGGCAATGAATATACGTAATAGGAATATGCAATCAGAAGTGAAAACTTCAGTGGTTTCTAGCACACTTTCTGTTAGAAAATTGTTCATTCAACGGTCTATGTTGTTCAATGGAATTGAGCCAATTTTGGATTAGCACAAATTCAGCCACTATATTTATCGGATGGCAATGAGGCTGCAGTAACCTATACAAGAAAATCTAACATAAAAAATTATACAACTTGAGCCCGCTTATACAGGGTGGCTGAGACCAAGTGTTACCAAATAAAAACGCTGTAATTTTTTTAATTTTGATTATTTTTTATTGAAATTTCGTGGAATATGTTGAAAACATATTACATTTCATGAAAAACATGTTACTGCTCGATATGACCTCCTTTGGCTCTGATTATTTGATTCAGTCTTCCATAGAAAGCATCGCATGCTGACCGAACATGGGCTTGCGGAATTTTATTCCATTCTCGAACAAGAGCTGACTTCAATGCATCAACACTTTCGTATTTTTTAGTGGACACCTTACTCTCCAAAATGGACCATATGGAGAAATCCATGAGATTCAAGTCTGGTACCGCAAATTAGCCGCGGAACGCAATTTTGTAAAAATTGCTGTGTCGCTCGAGCTTTGTGTGACGGTGCCGAGTACTGTTGGAATGTCCTACGGTTCGAACCAAAGTGTTTACGTGCCCACGGTAGCAAAGCATCGTTTAGGATCTTTTGGCGGTACACCTCTTGGTTTACCTTGACTCCATGTTCGATGAAAACCAGAGGAGTGCGTCCATCTGCAGTCACTGCAGCCCAAAACATCGTCAGTCTGCCTAAAATGTAGAGATTTTGTTTACCACTTTCTGTCGACCGAGTTCGACCACAAATTACTGGAATCTCCCGATTTATGGAAAAAGCTTAATTCTAAAGTGCCAGGGTGGGAAACAAAATACCTTTCGCGGACCAAAACCGCGATAGACGAAGGAGCTCTGAATAATAAGCCAACCATATTTGAATAGAACAAGGTTAAGTTTACAGTGCAGGGTTCCGGGTTCTCAGTATCGGCGGATTTTACACATCCGATGAAAATTACACATACAATATAGACTGTAAAAATGTCTTATTGCTACAGTTTATCTATCTAAACGACTTGCCGTTCATGTTTGATGGTTAATTGTACTCGGACCACATTATCGCTTATCCCCTTAACAATTTTAGAGTGACCTTTCCAATTGAGCCGTGCATTTCAAGAGCTGTCTTTCCGCTTTCTGGAATTGAACAGCATACTAAACATACTAAATCACCGCGATGACAATCGGCATATCTCGTACACTTATAGTTATCCTTGGCGCTCGTGCTCTTGTTCCCTTCTGTAAAACAATCGTTATACAACCTTCGTCCTAGATATTCTACGTTGCAGTTACGGTCTCATTCCATCTGGCTAACCCATTGATTGGACTCATCTTCTTCTACACTTTTCTTTGCCGGCTTATCCTGTTCATCATCCTTTCTCTCAAATAATAGCTAAAAGCGTTTAATAAAAATAAAATATTTTAGTAGGTTGGTTGGAAAGGAAATAATTTCAATACTCTCAGTATATATCCGGTTCTTTAAATTTTTCTCTGAAATGAATGTACGAAGCGTGTGTAAAGTAAAAAACAATTTAATATTCTACATACATACGATTTTTTAACACTGTAGAGACTTTGCTCGGTGTAAAATACCCGGGTTAAGTCTAGTTGCTCGGATTGAAGTAAATAATAGACCTTCAGATAAAATTGCCTAGAAAATTGACGAAAGTTAACATAAAGTCACCTTAATGAGTAGGCTAACTATAATCATTGAAAAATTATAATTCTCATTCGAAACCAACTACCGCCAACTTTTGGTATCCGAAAAAAACCCGTAAATATCAGTATTCTACTAAGTACATATTATACTTTTTGAGAATTCCAGATTACCACTTATTTTACGAGCTCATTCTATTCAAACTGAAAAGACATGCGCTTCAATTTTCAATATGTTTCATTACGGATCTTGAACAAGTTCTAGACTATCGAAGAATTAAGGAGAAACTAAAAAATACAATATGCATACTAATCATGTGACCTTTTGATATAAATAGATTTTTTTGTAGACAAGTTTAAACAGTTTCATTAGCACTTTCAGATTGTATAGTCGTATTTCATAATCATGGTTCGCAACGGTCAAATATTTCTGTTAGTGGCAATTATTTCCCTTGCCCAGGGTTACACATACATAACAAAAATATCGACGCATCCTGGTAAATATATTATAATTTAAATGCCTTACCTGCTTTTAATATCGTACGTCACAATATTGTTTATTTGTACGTGGTTTTATTACAGATTATCCAAATAAATGTTATGACGCCAACACGAAGAAAGCCTTTGCCCCGGGTGAATCACTCAAATACGAAGGCAAATGTGAAGAAGCAACATGTGGAGGAGAATTTAGATTCTTTGTGCGAGGGTAATAAGAATATAACTGATCTAATATTTGATTATGATAAAGTTGTTTACAAGTTTATGGCTCATTTCAGTTGTGGCCTCGTAGACGTTAGTAAATTAAATTGTACGGAATATCAGCAAGATTTCAACCTTCCATATCCATTGTGTTGCCAGAAATATAGATGCACTAGTAACAGTGGCATAATTATTAACATCTAGATATTTTTTGTATAAACCATTTTTAAAAATAAATTATTATTTGGTAATAAATGTAACGCGTTTCAATTGTCGAAATTGGTATAGGGAGGTACATCCCTCCATTGTCTTGAGGTAGACAATGTTTTATAATATAGGAAAGACATTGATAATGTCAGTTAATATTATTTAACATTCAACTTTATGATGATAACATTTAATAATATTTTTTGTCTCATTTAAAATTTCATTAACCTTAGCACCTCTTTATCGCACCAGACGATTAAAATTTCAACATGACATAATATGTTGTAATATATAGAAACCAATTAATTAATTAATAACATCACAACTAATATAAATAATTTATTTGCATATGACCTTGTAAATAAACCTAAACCTACTTCAATGTAGTTCTTTAAAAAATAAAATATTTAAAATTTATGTTTAAGACATCGAGTCGCGTCGTCTCGCAACACATCTTACACCCGTATTATATTACCGTTTGGCGCAACGCATTCAAATTTGTGGCAACATTGTGGATATGGTAATTCAAGATTTTGTCCAACATCGCGACACTGAAGGCCACGGACCCGTGATACACCACATGTTGCAATCGAAAGGCTGAAATCGGATCGGCACGAGGCCCGTGCACAACGATTTACGGGTTTGAATTTTTCACCAACAGCGTATGCTGCATCTTCATAGTAACATTGACCTGGGAAATCTGAAAAAATTAATTATGCAAAGGTGAAAATTTTATAATTATATAAACCATTTATAGATAAATTGACCTGGATGGGTTTGTGGTCGCGTAATTTGAACAGCGCATTGCGTTAATGTGACGAGAATTAAAATACAACTTAAATGTACGAGAATAGCACTTTTGATATTAACCATTTTAAATAAGCAAGATATTTATGAAAAAAGAACGTCCCGTAAACAATTTTAAAACTGTCTGATAATTAAATGAGAACACAACAATTTAATTTAAATCGCCACGGACCAATGTTGGTGCTTTAAATAGTAATTTAACGAAATTACGATGCAAATTACTCAAGGTGGTGTTTTCAACAAAATTTTAAGAATTATTTTCGCTACGATTTTATAAAAATTTCTTCGAAATCTTGTCATACTATTCTACGAACGAAAGTTCTAGTATTGAATGAAAATGCACTGAATTTTGTTATCATAATGCTCTCGTTTTCATTTCGCTACATAAACTTTGTGTGTATTTTGGAAGATAACCGATGGTTTTTGTTATTGTGACGTACAAAAATTTTTGTAGGTTCTACGTAAATTTGATGTCCTCGTTAGATAGCTATACATATGCGAACGAATTAAGACATTGCCAATAAGTTGCTGTTATATCAATGCAGGCGAACTAAATAGAATAATATCTGGTGATAGGTGATCTGGATAATAGAATCCTACCCTCAAAACAGATTGCCACCCATACATGGGCTATGTTTCACCTATTTAGTTGTTCCATAGCTCACATGAATGGACATAACTGTATATAATCAACTAGGTTTAGCCCGCCCTCGGTTAGTATTTTTAAAACATTGAATCTAACATTTAAATGTTGGCAAAAAACCAAAATGTGAATTTCATTATCATCTTCTTAAGGGTGACTGATAATCATCTTCAACGAAATCTTAAATAGTAAACAATTTGAAAGTAATGATCCTACATCTTTTTTATTTACTTAATTATGAAACGAAAGAAATCAATGTCAGTATCTTTATCTACTTTCACTAAAATGTACATATGTGTAACCCCACATATTTGATAAAATTATACCAGCTACTAAGCGGCGCGAACTATAGGCTTCCCTTTTTATGTAGTATTATTCCGAGATATACATGATACAGAAAAAAACACTAAATAACTTCCTAGTAAATATTGAGGACTCTGTATGCCTCATCATAAAAAATGCAAGGTATATGAAATATGTTGTTGTTTGAACTCCCCAAAAACCCCCATTTTGGAGAATATGGCATAGGCAGCGCATAAAACACTCAGCGATTTAAGTGACAAACTGTATTTCTTAACACCTTTAATTTCTCCAGCACTTGTTCCCTAATTCATTCAAAAAACAGTAAAAGTTTTTTACTTTTCACACAGTTTGCATCTTAACTCGCCCTCTTCACTGGTTAAATTACAACTCTCCCTACGCCCTAAATTGCTCGCGCTGATGCCACACGGGGTATCATGGAAACCGTATTTTTCTTCGTTACTTTCCCCGTTTACCTATGATACTGGGCTGGGATGTTCTAACGTCACCATTTTTCGATATTTTATCGTAGTCTACGTCTCTTTCAGCTATAATCAATCTGACTTCTGTTTCGTGTATCAATTATTTCTTCTCTATTGCTATCACAATCTACTAGAATATATTTGAACTATATCTATTTCACTTGTTTTCGTTCTACAATCGAAAAATAATTATTTGGTGATAGAAACACAGTAGAAACATCACAATGTTGCAATCTAGCAGGCTGGTAAATGATATAAAAATTGAAATAGAGATAAATTTTATTCTACAGAAACGAGAAATAAACTTCGATAAATTATCGAAACATGGTGATGTTAGAACATCCCAGCCTGGTTTTAATTGCGAGTTAAATAAATTTTCGGTGCAACCACAGTAGCACAAACATAAATGAAATAAAAAATATTTCAAGGCCATTTTTGACTTATGCCAGCGTTTCCCAAAGTGGGTTTCGCGGAACCCCGGGGTTCCTTGGCAATTTATAAGGGTTCCACGAGCTAGTACCAGATAAAATCCGTGTCATAAGGTTTCATTTCATACATACATACCAAAATTAAACAATAACTAAAATTATTGGGTACAAAATCCTTTCAAAAGCAATGAAAAAGACTACTAGCAGTAGAATACGAGAATTTAATTGAAATTAGTTCGGATACTCGCTAGCTTCGAAGAGGTGCCGTTAGCAACTTTCTGCTGTAATATATTTGATGAATATAAGAATTTAGCCAAAAAGTAAGGCTATTAGAGTTATATCGCCGTTCTTAAACAACAAAGCGTCCCGTTGCAAAATAAGTTTGGGAACCGCTGACTTATACATTTTGGTTTAAATTTTATTTTTGAGAGAGCAGAATAAAACAAAATAAAAAAAAATTGGAGTTATTTATGTATAGGGTTTTACAATAGAAATGATATGATTTTTATATGACGTTTCGGCCATTTGTAATATATCATGATCTATCATTTTTTGTTTCATTGTATTCATTAATGTTTACAATTTCATCATGGTGAGATATACGCAAGAACAACGTTTACAAACTATTCAGCTTTATTATCAAAATAATCGTTCTCCAATTGCATCTTTTCGTGCGCTTTTGCCATTTTATAGTCGTAATAATCGTCCAAGTGTGCTCGCTATTCATCGAATTGTTGAAAATCTTGAGCGTACATTTTCTTTACATAATGTTCAAGTACCAATAAGACAAAGAAACGCACGAAATAATGCAAATATTGCTGCCGTTCAGGCAAGTGTTGCTGAAGACCGCAATTTGTCGATTCCAAGACGTTCTCAAAAATTGGGACTGTATCAAACCACAACCTGACGGATTTTGAGAAAGGATTTGGGTTTGCATCCGTATAAAATTGTTCTCACTCAAGAACTGAAGCCATTGCACCACCGTAAACGTCGTGAATTTGCTGATTTTGCCTTGGAACAACTTGAAAACGATAAAGATTTTTTTTAAGAAAATCATCTTCTCCGATGAGGCTCACTTTTATCTGAGTGGTGCGGTAAATAAACAAAACTGTCGATTCTGGTGCGAAGAAAATTCACAAATTATTCATGAAAAACCATTACATTTACCTAAATTGACAGTTTGGTGTGGTTTTTGGTCTGGTGGAATTGTGGCTGCCTCCAGCATTCTTAAATTCGGCTTCAAGGGTTCACGGTTAAACGACATACTTCCCACCACATAATCGGGTAACATTTTGAATTGAGAACGAAAGGCCGAAATGAAATCGGATGTTACGATTACGATCGAATAAAAGAAACGAAGGTAAAGAGGATGAAGATGGCTTCGCTCGGTGTTTTTACGTGATACAAGCTGTTGTTAACTTGTAGCGCGCATTAAAAATAAATTAAGAAAAATTCACATTGTATAATTTTCATTTAGTTTATTTTTCATAATTAAAGCCTAGTACTCAGTTCGATTTCACGTGAAATTTTCATACGATTTTACCAAAGTGAAATTAGAAATGAAAAATTTCATTTCTGTTTTCGTTTTGTAGTACTCAGTTCTCCAACGAAAAAACCAAGTGTGTTCAATACATCAAAGATGGCGCGCATAAACTCTCCAAATTATTTTCATGTGAAAATAATGTCTCGGCACATTATTTTCACGCGAAATTTTGACATTTGTTTGTTTTTGGCAAAAAATAAATTTTTTAATACCACAAATTCATAAATTTTAATTAAAGTCAATTTAATTTAAATTATTTACGTAAAATAAAGAAATTAATTTATGCATGCTACAAATTTATACGTTAAAATTAAAAATTCTCCAAATAAAATTTCATTTCTATTTCACGCGAAAATAAATAGATTTTTGGAGACAGCGTTAAAATTTCATTTCACTTTGAACTGAGTACTAAGCTTAATAATTAAAATAATTTAATGTAAATAACAATTTGATGTAAATATTGTAGTAAAAAATAATACATGGAGTCAGAATAATAATTCGTATGAGATAATTAATTACAATTACCTCATTTCGGTAGTGGTGGTCATCCAGGTGGTACGTGTACGAATATGAGCAAACGGAACTCTACAAATGGTAACCCCGACAAAAAGGAATATTAGTTATCATAATACAACGTAACGTGCTACAATTAATTTAAAAGATTGACAAAAGATAATCTAAAAACCATATGCCAACATCGTAATGATACTACAAATGGTCACGGCTCACTGAAACTAAATCTAATATTATTTGGAGCATCGAGCAGCATCGCAAATTTTCAGCACTATTAAATACAAATACCTGATCATCTTTAATCAAAAGATTGGCAACATCAAACAAAATCATCGTAGAAGAAGGAAAAGCAGTCATCGAATTCATCTACAAATCGGAGTCAGCGGATGCTAAGCTACAGAATCTTTTAAAAGATCTTGACTTGGGCGACAAAAAGCCAACCCAATTGTTGCGAGAAATGAGGAATTTAGCTGACAAATAACTAGCGGAAGACTTATTAAAAAAACTATGGGTTCAACGTTTACCACAACAAATACAAATCATTTTGGCATCGAGTACCGTGTCGATTAATGTAACGCAATACCGCTGATTGTCAGAAATAGGCAAAGGACCAATGATGTCTAAGTGAATTTCTGCGAAGCGTTGCGAAGTTAATTGATAAGATCCAAGAGGTGAAACGGTGTGTCTTGAAATTTTGGATTTCTGACAAGCTAAACGATTGTGCCATAGTTTTTGAATCTTTCGTGATGGAGGGCCAGATGACATTTTTCGTCAATAATTTAGTTGTTGCTTTAATTCCAGGGTGTGAAAGATTATGAAAGGCTTCAAAAACTTTTTTCCGAAATTCAATTGGAATAAAAGGTCTTTGATTAGCTGTCGAAATATCACAATATATAGTTTTGTTAGAGTTAAAACTCAACGGAACTTGGACAAACTTTAAAGTTAAATTATCGCGCATAAGATCTTTAAGCTCGACATCATTGGTTTGGGCATCCGCAATTTGTGCATAATCTATACTTTCAGGAATAGAAATTAGATTAATGCGGGAAAGTGTATCTGCGACGACATTATCTATGCCTGATATGTGTTGGATGTCGGTTGTGAACTGCCCGATGAAATCCAAATGTCGGAATTGACGCGGTGATGCCTTTTTCGGATTCTGACAAAAAGCGTAGACGAGTGGTTTATGGTCCGTAAACAACGTAAACTGTCGCCCTTCCAAAAGATGTCTGAAATGCTTGATGCCAGAGTACGCTGCTAGCAACTCTCTGTCATAAGCACTATACCTTTGTTGCGTTTCATTAAGACGAACCGAGAAGAAGCTGAGTTGTTGCCAAATATCGCCGATATACTGTTGAACTACTGCACCGATAGCTGTGTCCGAAGCGTCTACCATGATAGCGAGTTTAGCCGTAGATGAAGGGTGTGCAAGAAGAGTAGCTTTACACAATTTCTCCTTACAATTGTCGAAGGCATCAATGGACTCTGCTGACCAATTAATTGGAATTTTACTATTTTTCTTATAACCTTTAAGAAAATCATTAAGTAAAATTTGATCAGCTGCGGCGTTTGGAATGAAACGTCTGTAGAAGTTAATCATCCCCAAAAATCTTTTGAGTTGATTAACCGTTAACGGACGTTCAAAATTTTTGATGACTTCAACACGTTCTGGAACAGGTAAAATGCCATTTGCATTAACAAAATGTCCTAAGAATTTAACTTCAGGTGAAGCGAAGACACATTTTCCAGGATTGATTATTAAACCGTGGTCTGATAATTTTTGAAAAACTAGTTCGAGATGCGCGTGATGTTCCTCGAAAGTTTTAGACGCTATCAGAATATCATCTAAGTAGATGAATGCGAAATTAAGTCCCAACAATACGGAATGCATGAATCTCTGAAAAGTTTGTGCTGCATTCCTGAGACCAAAAGTCATTTTAGTGAATTCAAATAAACCGAAGGGAGTCGCAATAGCGGTTTTTGGAATATCAGACGGTTCAATAGGGATTTGATGATAAGCTTGGACAAGATCAAGAGTCGAAAAAACTGTACATCCTTCAAGCTGGTACGAAAAATCTTGAAGATGTGGAATAGGATAACGATCTGGAATAGTAACACGATTCAGACTTCGGTAATCTCCACATGGCCTCCAATCTCCATTTTTCTTCAAGACAAGATGCAATGAGACCATGCACTATTACTCGGACGACAAATTCCTAGTGCCATCAGATTCTCGAATTCCTGTTTTGCAATCGTTAATTTATCAGGTGCCAAACGTCTAGTTTTACAAGAAACCGGTGCTCCAAAAGTTTCCAGCCGATGAGTGATCATATGCTTAACTGGTTTGACGTTTAGAGAGTTTGTGATAATTTCTGAGAATTTGGAGAGAAGTTGCTGGATTTGATTATTCACCTGGGATTTGTCTAGTTGAGACAGTGTTGACTCGGCTGTGAGAGAGATAGAACCAACAGTAAACAATGATGTCGTTGGATCTAGAAGACGATGTTTGCCAAGATCAACTATCAATCCAGAACTTTTAAGGAAATCAGCTCCAATAATGGGCAGCGAGACATCTGCCACTATAAATTCCCACTTGAAATTACGCCGTAACCCAAAATCTAAATTTAGAATTTTTGTTCCATAAGCTTTAATTGGCGTTCCATTCGCAGCGAATAGTTTGGAGGTAGTTAATGCCTGCGGAATGTGACAAATTTTGAGTGGAACAACCGAAACGTCAGCACCAGTGTCTATTAGAAATGCAACTCTTGAATTGGCATCATGAATTAATAGACGACTGGTAGTAGGATCATCAGTAACGGTCGTCACGTCCTGATGAACATTTAAAAATCCTTCTTGATCGACTGACCTCCGCAGGTTTTATCAAAAAATTTACAGCCAGGCTGGCATTTCTGAGCCTTTTCACCGAACCGAAAATGATAAAAACATAAATCGAATTTTGGGTTAACCCGACCTCTAGATCTCGAACGAGAATTTGTTTGTTTTCTACTATTTGAACGAGATCGAGATCTAGGGTTAACCATAGTTTTAATTTCTGCCAAAATTTTAATTCTAAAGTCTTCTAATTTAGCGTCTAAATTAGAAGCATCAGAAATGCCAGTTGGATTGACATACCCGTTAGATGCTGCGGACCCTTGCTGCCAACACATCTAACGTTACGTCATTTTCAAAAGTAGTCAGGATAACTTGAACCTGCGAAGGCAACCTCTTCATCCAAAGTCGTCTGAGCAACTTGTCGTTGAAATTGCTGCCAGCGTTCAAACGTATCTGACTCAGTAATTGAGACGACTTTTTATCCCCCAAAGTCAGGTTCGTCAGGACGTTATTTAGGCGTGACATCTCTGACTCGCCTAATACGCGAATCACTTCCTTCTTGAACACCGAGTAAGGAAGTGTACCCTTATCGCGGAGAATTAAATCCGCGAAGCAATCATGCAGTCTCGCGTCCAATGCCCCCACTGCATGAGAGAACCTGGTGGTCTCCGACCTGACGTTCGCGACCGCGAACTGCGATTCAAGAATCGTAAACCAAACGGCCGGATTCTGACCATACAACGGTTGTGGAGGTTGGAATCGGACCGCTCCAATCTCCAAATTTGGATTTTGAACTGCAGTCCAACCAGATCCTGAACCAGACTGCCCAGACGACTGAGCAACTCCTGGATCCCGGAATAAATTTTGAGCTTGCAGAAACAATTGAAATTGTTCTGCGAATAAATTTTGTAGTTGCAATGCAGAATTAATTGGATCTGCAGAACTTGCATCTTCATAATCCTCGTCATTAACCGGGGAGTTGGATGGAGTATCAGACGACATTTATAAACTTAAATCGAAACGCGAAACAAAAATGCAAAATCGAGTAGAGGAAAAAAAATGAAATAAATAAAATGCCGGTGTTAATTTTAATTTTTTAAATAAAATTTTATTATTGAATTTGAGGCAATGAACTCGAAAAAATTAACACGGCTTCTCCACCTGCTATCTGCATGCTATTGCAATCTACTATCTCTTTCTATCAAAATTTGCCAAGATGGAGTCTGGTGTGGTAAACTTGCTATAATATATAATATTTATAAAATATTTATATAATTTTATTAATATAATTTTTTAAAATTTATTTGGTTATTTATTTTTTATTTATTGAAATATATATGTATTACTAGTATGAAAGCGAAAAAATTTAGTAGACGCAATATTGAAATTGAATATTGGTATATCGCCATATTAAAACGTCAAAATATGCATGCTATCGAGTTATGCCGACATAGCATGTTTTCATAGCATGCAGATAGCATATAAATATTATTGCGTGTCTCCACTTGCCATTTGATCGAAATTTTCTAGCATAACTAGATAGCAATAGCAGGTGGAGAGTCCATGTAAGGAAGTTAAAACTTACCCCCGATCTACTCACGTTTACAAATTTGTTGTGAATTTGTTTTCCTGATGTCCAGATGATTTGATGCCGCCTGATGTCCAGATGATTTATCCACTGTACCGCCAACTGCTGTTGACACACCTGTTGTGCTCTGCTTGTAGTACTCCAAAGAGAAAACGCCTATGATGTGCTGCCGTATCCTTGCGCATTCGTATTCACGACGGTGGTCTCCAATTTAAAGGAGTTATATTTTACTCCCTTATATGGCTGCACATATACTTTTGATGTGTCCAGGTGTACCTTTCGACGAAACCTTTCTATTTGGTAATTTGAACGATATCAATTAAATTTGATTCGTTTTAGGTTAATTCCTCTACGAGATTATATAAGCTCAAACTATAATTCACTTCACAATATACAAACATGCAAACACTTGCGTTGAAATTCTTATTTTTTATTCTTAAAAATCAAAACTTCACACTACGGATTTTCTTCTTGTGTGTAAAAAAATTGAACATTTTTTTGTTTTTATTAATCACAACCTACGTTGATAGACCGGGTTTTTTTGTCTCTTCCATAATTTTAGCGAGTTCATTGTAATTTTATAAATTTGACATTTAAGTTTATAAACATCGCCACCACCGAAAGCTTAACGAATTTGGCAATTATGGCCGGTAAAATTTTGGAGGCATATTCAAATTCGAACGTAATGTCGGTATCAAGCGAAAGTAGATCCGTGGTGTCTGCCGTAAGTAATCCAAAAACTCAGTCCGATCTTGAGATCAGAATTCAAGAACTTATTCTTGAAATTAAAGGATTGAAGACACATTATAGGAATGACAGAGCAAATAGTTCGCGACAACGCTCCAGGTCTCGATCATCGGGAACGAAAGGGCACACTTTATCACCCCAATTGTCGAAGTCGTCTCACTTCAAGTGACGTGACTACAGTCGTGTCACGTCGCGCCAAAATTGGTATTGTTGAAGCCGTTTGAAACGACACGCATACTACAATAGAAATATTGGGCATCACTAATAGTTTCCTCAAATTTGACAAGTCATTCGATGTCAAAAATCAAAATATTTACGAATATTTTATTGTAAAAACCACGTAAATTGAAAATAGGTAACTAAAATCGTATTATTTAATTATTAAATTAATTTCCAGAAACCGTACAGTAATTTATGATGAATGCAAAATATTCATGATGTACATAAATTGTAATTTTCCATCGTAATTAAAAATTGAGAATAGGTGTGGTTTGAGGCATCCAAATTTTCAACAAAACCTTTCATTTGCAAAATGAATATAAATTGTATTACAAAAAAAAATTATAAATGTGTTTCATTAATGAACATCGCTTAAAATATTCTTGTCACTTGAAAAAATTAGGTGACTGTTGTCGTATCATGTGACTATGGTCGTCTAAAATGACGTGAGACGACTTCGACAATTGGGGTGTATGCTGGTATCATTTTAGATTTAATGATAAGGCAAAGAAATACACAGCCTTGTACAGCCTTGTGCTTACGTACAAAAGTCGGAAAACTAGCTTCCTCGCCGCAGATGACGGCATGCGAGGGGGGCAATAGTGCCAATTGTCGTCTCATCATATACGATGTTTCTAGCAAACGCAGTTATCTAATCGATACGGCAGCCGAAGTATCTGTCATTCCACCATCGCTCGAGGACAAACAAAAGGGTCAAAATGATTTCACGCTGTTCGCTGCAAATTCGTCGCAAGTTAATACATATGGCACTCGGATTTTAAAGCTTGACTTAGGTCTGAGAAGAAATTTTAGCTGGTCTTTCATAATAGCAGATATTTCCAAGCCAATCATCGGAGCCGACTCTTTAAAGCAATTTGGGTTAATAGTCGATATCAAACGGAATCGTATAATTGATCCGGTCACGACTCTTCATACGACTGGACGTACAATTAATATAGTGTCTTCATCGTTGACAACCATTAGTGCTATCGATACCGAAATCGGACGGCTATTAAAAAAATTTAGTGAAATTACTGTTGATAGTGCAGTTATAAGACCAATTAAACATGCAGTTACTCATTTTATCCAGACCAAAGGTCCGCCGATGGCAGCAAAGGGTCGTTGGCTCGCTCCGGATAAGTTAGCTACGGCAAAAATAGAATTCGACTAAATGCTTCAGTCAGGAATCTGTAGACCATCCGATAGTCCATGGGTCAGCCCACTACATTTGGTTCAGAAGAAAAGTGGAGATTGGAGACCCTGTGGTGATTACCGGGCACTTAATGCTGTCACTCAGCCTGACCGCTACCCAATACCACACCTCCAGGACTTCGCACATCAACTACGTGGCTGTACTCTATTTTCTACATTGGATCTAATACGAGCGTACCATCAGATACCAGTGGAACCGCCAGATATACCGCAGACCGCGATCATGACACCCTTCGGGTTGTTCGAGTTCACTCGAATGGGATCTGGTTTGAGGAACGCTGCACAATCATTCCAACGATTTGTCCATTCTATTTTTCGGGACCTTAATTATTGCTATACATATATTGATGATTTTTTCATCTGGAACAAATTTTTCAACGATTACAGGATTACGGATTAATTATCAATGTAAATAAATGTGCATTCGCTAAGGCCGAAACAAACTTTTTGGGTCACACTATTAATAAATCGGGTATTAAGCCTATGTTAGAACATGTTCAAGCGATATCTGATTTTAAACAACAATCAGAAACTATAGTAGAACTGCGACGCTTCCTCGGAATGACCAATTTTTATCGGCGGTTTGTCCCAAATGCAGCTGAAAATCAAGCATTGTTAAACGAATACTTAAAGGGAAGTAAAAAGAATGACAAACGTAAAATTGAATGGACCGATAACACGAAAATGGCTTTTGAGAAATGCAAAGAGCAATTAATCGATGCAGCAATCCTCGCACATCCGGACACTAAAGCACATCTCGCTGTGATGGTTGATGCATCAGATTATGCAATCGGTGCGGTAGTTCAGCAACAAGTAGAGGATAGTTGGCAGCCTTTAAGCTTTTATTCGATTAAACTTTCGGACACCCAGAAACGCTATAGCGCATACGACCGCGAGCTGTTAGCGGCATATGCTGCTATTAAACATTTTCGTTTTTTGCTGGAAGGTCGCACTTTTACATTGTACACGGATCATAAGCCCTTAGTTTATGCATTTCAGCAAAATCCAAATAAGGCTTCACCTAGGCAATTTAGATATCTGGACTATATTGGGCAATTCACGAATGACATAGAACATGTCTCGGGTAAGGACAACGTTATAGCAGACACTCTATCGCGCATATGCAAAATTTATGTACCAGAAGCTATTGATTACACTAGGATTGCCGACGCACAAAGTCAAGACAATGAGTTACAGGTTTAATTGAAACAAACAAATCGCTCGAATTTAAAAAAATTCCAATATTAAATTTAGACAAAGAAATCTTTTGTGACATTTCTACAAAGTGTATTAGACCGTATATACCAAAAGAATTCAGAAAAATGGTATTCGATATGGTGCATGGTTTATCACACCCCGGAGTTCGGACTACCACTAAAATGTTGGCAGGTAAGTACATTTGGACATCTGTCAATCAAGATGCTAGAAAATGGGCTAAAGGTTGTATAAGTTGCCAAAAGTCGAAAATTCAACGCCACATCAAAAGTCCCATTGGTCAATTTCCATTATGTAGCAATCGTTTTGAGGAAATTCACGTAGATATTATTGGTCCAATGCCAACTTCTAACGGTAGGAAATATTGCGTCACAATAATAGATCGATATACTCGGTGGCCACAGGCCATTCCAGTAGCGGACATCAAAGCACAAACAGTTGCAAGTGCAATTTATAACGGTTGGATCGCACGATTTGGCATACCTGTAACTATAGTCACTGATCGAGGAATGCAGTTTCAATCGGAATTGTTTCAGGAACTGTCCAAAGTGTTGGGGTTCCAACGCAAATGCACCACATCGTATAATCCACAAGCCAATGGTTTTATCGAACGTTGGCAGCGTTCTCTAAAAGCCTCGTTAATGTGTCATAACCATCTAGACTGGACAATCTCGTTACCAACAGTTTTGTTGGGATTACGCACAGCATTACGGGTGGAGTTTAATGCAACAGTGGCAGAAATGCTTTACGGCGAAGGTTTACGATTGCCAGGACAATTCGTTGGCAGTTGTAATAAGCATGATTACCAGTCCGAATTTGTCAAACAACTGAAAACTGCAATTGATCAAATTAAACCAAGTCCTGCATCACGATCTTTATTCATAAAGAGCTTAGTTCATGCTCACATGTATTTGTACGAACAGATGCGGTTAGAACATCTCTGCAGCCTCCTTATGAAGGACCATTTAGCGTCAGTAGCCGTACGGAAAAATATTTTACTATACTTATGAAGGGTAAACCTTGCAATGTTTCAATAAATAGATTAAAACCTTGTTTCACTACGGAATACGACTCAAACGATCGCGAGTCAAACGAAAACTTGCCGACACGTAATAGTACGATTCAACCTACGATTTTAGAACCTAACGTTAGCCAAAAGAAATCTTCAACGGGTGACAAACGCACGGTTCACTTTCAGTGTGAGCCGAATTTTGTCACAACACGAACAGGACGGGCCACTAGACTTCCCACGCGTTTTCGTTAAGCGTTCATGGACATTCACTGGCAAGGGAGTAGTGTGGCTGCCTCCAGCATTCTTAAATTCGGCTTCAAGGGTTCACGGTTAAACGACATACTTCACACCACATAATCGGGTAACATTTTGAATTGAGAACGAAAGGCCGAAATGAAATCGGATGTTACGATTACGATCGAATAAAAGAAACGAAGGTAAAGAGGATGAAGATGGCATTCGCTCGGTGTTTTTACGTGATACAAGCTGTTGTTAACTTGTAGCGCGCATTAAAAATAAATTAAGAAAAACTAACATTGTATAATTTTCATTTAGTTTATTTTTCATAATTACCCAATATGCAATGCCGACGGAATTCCATTTACATTCGCGTTCTAAAACCACACTGCTTCTATGGAAAGAACCATGTGTATCACGCGGAAATTCGTACACCCAGCCAAAGAAAAGTGTCACAAAAATTCCGGTGTCGGTGTGAATCCCAACTAAAAAGAGAAAAAAATCACAGAAACAAAAGACACGTGTTCCCAGTATGCAATTTTTCCACTGTGTGGAAAAAACTGCTCAAATTCGCAGTAAATTCCGTACTACAAAATATCAAAGACACAAAAATATTGATTTTGGAGTAAAATAATTGTTTTTCTCTTTCTATTTCGCGGTAATATTATTTTCGTTTTATAAGTTTCGATTGCATCTTTTATTTTCAGTTTCTTCTGACAAGTCAACGTGCACGGTTGCACTACATAATTAGTTTTTTTTACTTTAAAGTGTTGTGTTTCATTATAATGTTTTTCGATTTGTTAAAGTAAACAATTTTAAATTTAAATATATAATAATAATTATTAATTTATTTAGTGATCGCGATGTGCAAAGTTGGACTAAAAAGGTAATAGAGATCTGTCTCACAATGGCGTCGTCGCGAAATACATTTACGTAGTAAATTTTCAATGATTTTTTTTTTCAAGATCTCAGTATGCTGGCGGATGCAATACAACGTGGCGGGTGCAATACAACGTGGCGGATGCAATACAAAACTCAATTTATGAAATTTAAATATGTGTACACAAATAAAAAATAATGTGAATAAAATATTAATATTTATTTATTTATAATGGAAAATTTTGTTTTATTTCGGATAAGAATTATTAGTTATTCCAATTGGAAAATATATACAAATACGTGCCTTTTGTTTCTGTGATTTTTTTCTCTTTTTAGTTGGGATTCACACCGACACCGGAATTTTTGTGATACTTTTCTTTGGCGGGGAGTACGAATTTCCGCGTGATACACGAGGTTCTTTCCATAGAAGCAGTGTGGTTTTAGAACGCGAATGTAAATGGAATTCCGTCGGCATTGCATATTGGGTTTGTATATATTTTCCAATTGGAATAAATAATAATTCTTATCCGAAATAAAACAAAATTTTCCATTTATAATAAAATAAATATTAATTTTTTATTCATATAAATATACACAAATAAATTTTAAGCACGTTCACCATACGTCTTGCTAATTGAATATCCTTTGGCATGAATCGCGCATACATTTGTATATACAATTAAACCAACTAAATTTGCTTTACTTCACGACGAATTTCATGACATTTCACGTAAAGCTACTGTACCGGAACGATAATGATGTGTTTTTTAAATCAGATGCTATGGTGTATTTTAACGCGCATCCAATTGTACATCCCAACAAGCACAACCTTGAAAAATAAAAATGGGAAATTTCCATTATTTCAAGAAGACGTCATTTTAAAATTATTTGATTACCTCTTTTAACATCCAAATTTTTTGGTCACAAGCACAACACAAACACGTAATTGAATTATTATATACAAGGTATGAAAAATGTTAACATATACACCGTAAAACACAAGTTAACATATAAAAAATAAAAATCGCGGCAAGCACTTGTAATATCGCGTTATCCTCTCAAGTGCTACTATTAAACTGAAGATACAAAACAATAAACAAAAAAATAAAAATAATAAAAATGCGAATGAAAGAGAAAGAAATTTGTTTTTGCCGAAAATCAATATTTTTGTGTCTTTGATATTTTATAGTACGGAATTTAGTACGACATTTGAGCAGTTTTTTCCACACAGTGGAAAAATTGCATATTGGGTAATAATTAAAATAATTTAATGTAAATAACAATTTGATGTAAATAGTAAAAAATAATACATGGAGTCAGAATAATAATTCGTATGAGAGTCAAATAATTAATACCAATAATACCTCATTTCGGTAGTGGTGGTCATCCAGGTGATACGTGTACGAATATGAGCAAACGGAACTCTATAGAATCATCGGTCCGTATTTTTTTCGAAATGAAGCATACCGTTACTGTCATTGGAGATCAGTATAGATCGATGATAACCATTTTTATATGGCCGAAATTGGAAGAAGTGGATCTTGACAACATTTGGTTCCAACAAGACGGGACTACGTGCCACACAGCAAGTGCAACAATTGAATTATTGCGAGAAAAGTTTGGAGATTCGATTATTTCAAGAAATTATGATATTGAATAGCCTCCAAGATGTTGTGACTTAACACCATTATACTATTTCTTGTGGGGTTATTTGAAGTCATTGGTCTTTAGCAATAAACCAAACTCTCTTCAAGCTTTACAAGTCAATATTGAACGTGCTATTCATGACATACGGCTTGATTTAGTAGAAAAAGTGCTCGAAAATTAGGTTCATCAAATTCGTTCCTGCAGAAGAAGTCGTGGAGGTCATTTGAATGACGTTTTATTCAGAACATAATTGTATCGATTGTACTTCACATTAAATAGACAACATTTCAATTTCCTTAACAATTAGTGTGTTTTTTTTAAAGAGATCATATCACTTTTATTGGAAACCCTTTTATATACACGGATGAGAAGCAAAGAGATATGCGAAGAGATGCGAAGAGACTTCAATAATTATTTTTTTTTGTAGATTTTGTTACACATACATATACATTATCTATTACGACTAGTTGGCCTTGAAAAAATCACCAGTTACCAGAAACCTCTTGGGGAATTAGGCATTGTCTATTATTGTTCGAGATTATGTATTTTATTGCATCTGGCGATGTAAAACACTTTCATTTAGTTGTGTTCGCGAACATTCCACGCCATCAATACCCCTGTTGTGATTATTAACGCAGTTAATTTCAGTATTTTCACTTTTTACGCTATTTGCCGTAGGCACTTGGCGAAACACACTTATACTTAATAAACACATTTTTATTAATCACTTGTTTTTTGTTTCGCAGAATATTTTGAATATTAAGAAGAATTTTATAATCGTCCGTGAATTTAATTTGTTTAAGAATTTTTTCGGCTTTTCGGACAAAATATTATTTTAATGGACACCCATACAATGTTTACGACTATTTTAGTCGCAGAAAACAAAGAGGCCATTTATTAACAATATTTCTACCACAAAAGTAGAAAAAATGCGCTCCCCTCCCCCAAACCTTTAACCCCAGGGCGTACTTGTGTACACAAAGAACACAAACCCAACAAAGGGTTTGTGTTCTTTGCGTACACAAGTACGCCCTGGGGTTAAAGGTTTGGGGGAGGGGAGCGCATTTTTTCTACTTTTGTGGTAGAAATATTGTTAATAAATAGTTTCTTTGTTTTCTGCGACTAAAATAGTCGTAAACATTGTATGGGTGTCCATTAAAATAATATTTTGTCCGAAAAGCCGAAAAAATTCTTAAACATTTTGAATATTTTTCAAAAAGTTTAAAAAAAAATGTCGCTACTTCTCTCTCTAGGTCTTGCAGGCTTTTACCACGTAGTTGCCACTTGCTTTAGAGTTTAATCTTTTATAATTCTCTGACGTATGACTGCCCGTATCTTAGTTCCAACTCGAAAGCAGCTCGTTCTTATTGCATTTGGTTGATAGCCCAAGGCTCTGCAGCTTTTCCCGCAACTGCTGTGATGTATAGTGGTTAAGGTTTTAACCATTGTTCGTATTTGCAAAGCTCCTATTTATTTACAACTAATTCAGAGATCAGCATCGGTTTACGTCTTTGGAGTCTCCTCACTCTGTTTGTGGTGTCCAACATTTGACGGATATCTGCATTTTCAAGTCGAGATATTCGCATTACGTGTATCCTTGCTTGTTTTATAATTTCATTGGTGACGTATTCCATCTTCAAGTCTCTATGAAGATTGCCATTCCTAATATACCATGGGGCATTTACAATCCTACGCTGCCTTTTATTTTGGAAGCTTTAATCATTTGTACATTGGTCTTCTGGACACGACCCCAAAGTTGGATACCATGTCCATAATAATTTTAGCATTTGACTGTACCGAAGCTATTTGTTGTATATTGACAACTCGGAATTTCTACTTATGAGCCAGTACAATTCCTATTTATGACGTTTAACTCTTCTAGTTTCTTCTTGATGTGTACTTTCCATCCTAGCTTAGCATCGAAGGTCCAAGACATTTAGCTGTATTTGCATATGGAATTTGGTTTGAGTTGAGAACTACGGGAATACAGTTTAGATTTGGGTTTGCTCACAAGTGAGTTGCTCACAGTGTTAACTGCATTTTGAAGTTTGCTTGTTGGTTCCGAAATATCTTTTGCAACATGGTAGGATAGCTGTATCGTCTGCAAATGTTGCTACTGTAGTAGGTACCTTGAATATTTGGTAATTCCGTCGTATAAAAAATTAAAAGAATAGGTCCAATTATGCTGCCTTTTAGTATACCTGCTGATATGCTTTTAAGTTCAGAGCACCCGTTTTCAATTTTGACTCTAGTGTCGATCTGCAACGTAGGAGGTCTCGATTCAGTTTAAATTCAAGCCCTTGGTGCCAAACTATGTCGGAAGCTTAAGCTACATCTAAGAAAACACTGGAGCATATAGCTTCTTATTCTCAAGTGCACCCTCAATGGCATCCGCTATTTTGTGAATTTGTTCAACTTAGCGTGATTTTCTCTAAACTAAAATTGGTGTGGTGGAAATAAATATCTATTATAGGTTTGAGTCTCTTCAACAACAGTTTTTCAAATATTTTTGATATTACCGGAAGTGGTGATATCGGGCTATATGATTTTTTATCGTTTGCTGGTTTAGAAATTATAATTACTTCAGCCAGCTTCCATTGACGTGGAACATAATTCCATCTGAAGGCTGCATTAATTATTTGAACTAATTTACGCAAACCTTTTTCGGAAATGGCTTTCACAATTTGCCCAGTAATTAAGTAATAACCTGGAGCTTATCTGATACTTAAGTTATTATTGATTTGAGTTTTTAATTCCAATAAGGGCAAATGCCTTATGTTAAGGTCATCCATCTATTTTGTTTACGACCATTGTATTTTCAATTGCTGTTTGTCTCTGTATTTTCATTTGGTTTTGATTTCTTCAATTCGTCGAGATTCTACCTTTTTTTTATGTTGTTGTACCGCAGCTTGTACTCCTTGTATTGATAAGATCTGTTGTTTGGATTTATCCAACGGAAATGAAGATTACGTGGTATTCTTCTAAAAATTGTATTGTCCAGCATTATTTCAGTGGCATTGTTGCAAAATACGTAGTTTCCCGATGTGATGAAACACTTGTTTTCTGGATCAAATTGAACTAATGTTTCTCCGTTGATTCCAAACTGGTAATAACATATTGAATCTTCTGTATAAGCTTTTCATGCTAGTCAAACATAAAACATTAGCTATTGCTAGAGATCGCTTGGAATATGGAAGGCTTTGGTGTAAAGCCTTGGTGTAAATGCCTTGGCTGTTGTGTACCGACATTCTTCTGGTTGAACATTGGACAAGTGATCGACCACTATTTTAGCGTCTTTTCTTACCTATCCATTTTTTTGAGAACATTTTTTCAGAACAAAAAACATTTGTGTCAAAATCGTTGCACTTATTTTGAATCGACATAATTGATTAATAACTGTATGAAGAACAGTATTATATTTTTATAACACTATAATACACTTTAAATAATTTTCCACTTAGAACAGTCAGCGATTATTGAATTTGTATAATACGAATAAAATAATAAGGTGATTGTTACTTAAATTTTGAAATAAAGAAAAACGCGTCCGAACTGGGTCGACGTCGAAAACTAACAATTTCAGCATAAAAACTTTAACATGACATATTTAGCGTATTTTTGACACGATTACAACAATAATTACATTTGGCTAAAGCAAAACATGGTAAACTAATCGTGCCAAGTAAATAAGCCAATTATCAACACCATCGCATTGTTCGGCTATAAAATATTGGAGACATCTAGCGCATACTAGCGATTATATTTTAATAATCATTCTTTCTAAAAGATGGTTTTACTGTCGTTTTATGTTTACATTTATAACATTTATTGACGACTGTTAAAGTTTTCGAATGTGACATCTACATACTTTATGAAAATAAAAATTAACATACAAAAATATCCGGAACAAGCTTATTTTTTTTGATGTCAGATCCACTTATAGTTGTCTATAGATAACTATAAGTGGATCTGACGGCAAAAAATTAAACTTATTGGGTATATTTTTGTATGTTAATTTTTATTTTCATAAAGTATGCCGTGCTAAAATTTCATGAAAAAAAAACTCAATGAGCTTATTTTTAATGCGCTAGATGTCACATTCCCAATTTTAACAGTCGTCAATGACATGATGATAACAATACTCTTTACTATCACACTATGAACGGCGATAATATAAAAATGTGGTTCGTTTATAACCTGCCTAACCTTTCTCAAATGTTCTATTAGAACAAAAAATTACCCATTTATTTTTAATTTTTGACTCATAGATGGAAAATCTGCAAGAATCACAACAAATCAGTTTCAAGCGGATAAGATTACTGATTTGAAAAAATCAGCCGTCTCATCAGATCGCGACAAATGGTGTTGTATTACGTACATTCGAATATTGTCTATATATATAGAGCCATACCATGTATCTGTAGTACTAGCGAATTACTGCTTAGCATTCGAAATTGATTCTTTCATATTTACCAAAAACCGTTACAATAGAAAACAAAATAAAAAATTACCGCAAGTTATGCTTAACAAATGTATCTTTATTTAAAACAAACAACATGTAAATACCTACAAAACTTTACCGATATAAAACTGTGTGTACAGATTTTGGGGGCACACTAATTGTAACCGTTCCTGTACTGTGATCGATTAAAAATATGTTCACTCCATACAGTTGGCTACGAGCAAAACAGTTTATTAATAATTTTATTATTTCGTAGTTAAATAAGTAGGTTCGCTTACGTATTATAAATCACAACCACTTTATAGCCATCTGGTCGCATGAATGCTGTTGCTTCAACAAAAACACTTGTAGTTGTCGCTCCGATTTTATACGAACCTGGAATAATGTATTTCGAGAAATGTCCGATTGCGTAAAATATTGGGCCCTTATATATTTCAGCACCACCTATTTATACATAACAAAAAATATTTGAAATTTTGTTAATAATACGTAATACGTATATGAATACCTACTTGAAACGTTTGCAATTATTGGGGCATCCACATAATTTTTAACATAATTTGGACCACCAGTTTCATCCAACATTAAATTCCAATCAATCCAACCATTAACAAAATTATTTAAATCTTGTATTAACCCATGTATGTATAATTCGGCTCGACGCCATGAGCCAAGTATTGGACCGTGATATTGCCAAGGCCTATCACCAACGCACGACTCCGTATTAAAAATTAACTTAGTTGGGAACTCTTTAGTAGTTTGATTGAGTACCGTAACCGGAATAAGCGTATCCCAGTACCAATGCACTGCAAACCCGTCAATATAATCAAGTGATTTACTATTGGATTTATTCATCTATAAAATATTTAGTTTATTATAGAAAGAAGAATTAGACCAAAATTATTTTATGAAAGTTTTTGTACTGTTTGAAACCACCAAGGGAAAATATATCTTTGATCATCACCAGCAAATATTTTAATACTTTTATAATTCGAATTACGGAAGGTTGGCCCCAAATTCTCTGCAACCCAATTTGCCTAAATTATATTATAGTATATAGATTCGATAAAAATAATAAAAAAAAACTTAATATTTACTTGATCGTCGGGTGTCCAGCCTAAACTAATAAATTTTATAAATTTTGGTCCTATAATACCATTGAGTGGTTCATTCCCCGTTGTTAAACCCCACACACTTATATTATGCTGATCCATTAACTGAACATACTTTAAATGATAATCAGCCCAAGTTTGATAATATTGATATTTTAATATTCCCAGGCCGCTCCATTCGTTGTTGGTCTTCATCCAACGTGGCGGTCCCCAAGCAGTGCCAATAATTTTTATTTCATGATTGTTAGTGATATTGTTGATCGATTTAACATGGCGTACAATATTCAAATCTCGTTCGTGCAATTTAGTAAAATTCGATAGATAAATTTCATTTTCGGGGGATTCATTGTAGGCCCATGGCATTAAATCATTATCACAACCACCGATTGGTAATCGCAAAAATGTATAACCAATTCCTTCGGTTCGGGAAAAGTAAGATTTGTAAATAGATGTTTGAAGTTGGTCGGTTAATTGGTTGAAAATGTATGTGACAGCACCAGTCATCGCAGCACCAAAGCCATGAAAAGTTTGATATTTTGTGTTCGAATTTATCTCAATATTAACATTTAAGTCATCGTCGTGGAATTTCGTATGCCTATTTTTGATATACTTCTTTCTACCATGTACCCGGTCATTTACTACTAATCTTTGCACATCATTCGAAAATAAATCAAACTCACCATATTTATATGAGAATCGTAAACCTTCCTGTAAATTAAATAATTAATATTTTTGGTAAAGCAGCACAGAGGGCCAGTTGTTTAGAATAAACTTAGTACAACAAGTTGATTCTTTTTTGTATGTAAAGTTTGTTCTAAACTCCTTTGTGGTCTTACTTTGGGAAATATTATTCCTATTTGAACAGGAATGAAATTTGGGCCCAAAGTAACAGCCAAGCAATTTTTTTTATACTCTTATCGGTTGGCACAAAAATTTAATAAAATCAAACGAAGCATGCGATTTACTGTTATGTCATAACAAACATTTATGAAAATATAAAATTCGTTTTCGACATAAATATGTGTTAATTTTCAGATTAATTCAGCATCGGAGTTCATTTTTTGTATCGTTGATTTATGTCGTTTATGCGATAACAAAAAAAAAATCTAATTTATTTTATTGTTGATAAATTTAAAATTGACTTTTCTTGTCAAGACGCCAGCCCATAAAATAATAATTTTGAAAAAAGTTGCTCTAGTGGTCAATAGGTTAACTTTGCGTAGAATAATTTCATTCCTATTCCAACAAAACCTTGGAATGAAACTATTCTGGTTGGAATGAAATGTATGGCATTGTTGTTGTAAAATTCCCAAAGTAAGACGCTACTTATTACTTACTATAAAGGATGAAACACACCAAGCAGCAGCAGCGAGCAGCAAATTTAAATATTGGCTTATTCACTTATGTAACGATACAAAATTATAATTTGAGTATAAATGTAGGTATTTCCAATAAAATAAATCAAATATTTTCTAATTTTAATAAAAAAATTTAGATTTAAAGAAATTATATTGAATGAAATTGCATCTATTGCGGCATCAATAGGTTCCACACACAGCAGCATAAATTTTCTGCGCTTGGCTGCTACTCATAACCTCGATAAATTTGACAAAATTCTATTTACAACTAAAACAAAACAATCTGCTGCGCTGCTTGGTGTGCACGCCCATATGCAGCCGTTAATGTGGATTGCTTGGAATATGTCGCGCTGCTCTTGGTGTGTTTCATCCTTAAAGCGCAATGTTTTTAATACATCTACCTACCTTTGAGGATGAAACAATTAAAATTTGACCGGTCTTGTTTGGTAGTTTTATTGATTCATAGGTGTCACAATAAGTGCTATTACAAACACACACGTAACCGTTTTCATATTTCCGAAGAACGCAAGCAGAACCTATAGAGAAAATGAGAAAATTTTCAATTTTGATTAATCAAGATCAGAGAATTAAGATATTCACACTCCACAGTACTCCTCATAAAAATAACAATATAATTACAGATATAAATGCCCACAAACAAATTTTACAGTATTTAGACTGCTATCGTGAAGTGGCTAGATTATACAGAAAATTGGTATAGCGAATTTTTTTCTTTCATGGTGTGACCACTGAATGCGAATGAAAAAGGAGCAACTCAGGCAGGAAGCTGTCGATAGCTTCCCAAAAACAAAGCGATTCCTTCCAGCATCCTGCTCGAACCATAAAATGAATTAGAAAAAGATATGCATGACGCTTATTTGGTAACATCATTTGTAAAGTTATTATCAAATTTAATGCTGTGTGCCTGACGCTTTTTTTTTTTTTTAAATCCGACTAACTAAATTGATCGTTAGTTCACCCAGGTATTGTTAGATGTCTCTAATATTTATAAAAGAATATCAACCCGATATTTACAACGCATTCCCAATAAAATTCCTTATGACTTTTTCCTTAAAGAAAAGTATGAAAATAATTGAGAAAAAAAAATTACATAATCACAGATGATCAAACTATTTCGATCGTAGCCTCTGTACAAAAGTTAGAATTAACCAGAGTTAAACACCTCAAAATTTGTCTACACGTGATTACGATAAACCGTACATTCTACATACATACGAATACAACAGTATAAAAATGAAGAAAGAAACGCATTCGTTCGATTACTAAAGTACTAACTAAAGTACGACCTCGTAAGTTTTAGCTTAATAAAATGCTCACTCGCCATACAGCTCTGCCTCTAGAACGCGCGCGTAAAATCATGCTTCTGCCTATTCTACTAATCTCCGTTGTCGGTGCTTGTGGCGCGATGCTTGAATCAGTTATTCCTGGAATAGAAGACTGGAAATGGCTCGTGTTCTTCGGTACAGATTCGGGTAATCTATCAGACTCGTCGATAGGTAGTATTGCAGCCTTTAGTCTGTCGATGGTTATTTTTGAAGTTTTCCCGTGCTCGTACGCTGTCGATCACTGTGTACAGTGATTTTTATCCTCGCCACAACCGCCCGCCGAGTCGACTGTTCGACATTTTGTGACTAAACTTGAAACAACCGGTTCGTTAAATAATCAGTCAACACCCATACGTCACCGAAACGCAAAATCTGCTAAAAACATCGCTGCTGTGCATGAGAAACTAGCATTGCCATAACCGTCAACGGCGAATGCTGGAGATCGATGATAAGCAAATTCTTCTAGCCTCCATCGAAAATTAAACCTCCATTCAGGACGGGCGGGAGGTGCCGCCAAGCAAAGCCGCAGCAGGTATTGCACGAGATATATTCTATACTTAATGCCCTAAAATATTATTTCAAATAAAATAAAATGAGTTGTTTTCTCGTCCTTATTGAAAGACACCACCCTTTTTATGTTCTTTGAAAGAAACTCTAAAACTCTTGAAATTGTTGGCAAAATTTTCACTCAACCGTTTCTCTGTTGACACTTTATTGTCACTTATTAAGCGTACTATGCTATATCTCTATTATTCCATTAACATGTGGATGGAATGGTGTCGTCCTTAAATGTTTAATACCTAACGTTTGGTTCAATTCCTTGAATATCTATGATACTCAAACTATCTGCTGAGATCACTTGAAATTTTTCAAGGTACTCCAAACTTTTGTATCCACGCTGATATCAAATGGGCAGCAATCGTTTCTGTCTTATGTCAACATTTGGATTCGCAGTAGGCAATCGAGTGAATCTGTCTATTTCTGTTAAATGATAGCGATTTTTCTTGACCTAGGTATAGTGTCTCAATTAAATTAATATTTATGTGTTGAAAACGCTCGTTTGGCTCGACGTATACATGCGTTTTATTGTGCCAGTGAAATTTGTTCGTCTGAATGAAATTATTAATATCGCATGTCATAGCTGACCACACGTACTCGGATGTCTCAAATTATGTAATTTTCTTATACTCAGATATCTATGCTCGGCAGTGATGAATGGTCGGATGCTATTATTTAAAGTGTCACAATAGATGTGTGAATAGCTGAACACAATATTGCAACTAAACTGAGTGAGATGATGATCCCCATACCCCATTGCTGTACCATCGATAATAGATTTAATTTCGGCATCGATACTTTGCAACTTTGCAATACATTCAAAATTGAGTTTACTTTCATCCGATTGGGCGTTTCCAGCACACTGAGGTCTCACTGAAAACAAAGGGATATTTCATAAAAAATTTGGTGAGGCCTCACTAAAATCAATGAGAATCTCAGTGTCTCTGGATACGCTATAATCCTCTGACCCAATATTATAACGTATGTTCGTATAGTGAATTGACTGAAATATTCTAAAAATCGGACTTGCTGAGATGGTGATTTGTCGTTCTTTTTTGAAAATGCAAATATGAACTATTGCTCTTTGGTAACGGCCTTCCGGTATGTCAAAAATGAACTCCCGCTCTATACATAGCGTCTATCCTATCTACTGTAACGTTTTTTATTGGTGAGAGCTTTCGAAAAAAAAATCCAAGCGGCTCTGGCAACCCATTTTTCATTAATTAATAATTGGTGGCGTTATCTAAATCATATTTACAATACGTTGAAATGCCACATTGAATTCATCAGACCATTCAAATCTTTTCTGTAAATTATGGAGTATCATGATAAATCTACATACGATAGAAATTTATCATCGCCAGAAATCCCTTTAAATTTGAGCTCTTTTGGTTGATCATAAGTATAAAAAGAAATGAAGCGTTCGTTTAATTTTAAATAAACAGTACAACTTTGTAATTTTTAGCTTAATAAAATAAACTCTCGCCACACGAATCCGTCTCTAGAGAAAATGTGCAGGTATAATCACGCTTCTGCCTGTTCTACTAACCTCCGTTGTCAATGCTTGAATCAGTTGTTGTACGATTCCTTTTGCTGTATCGAGGTGGCCAATAAATTTCAACTCTGTTTTACCGAAATTACACATTGCGGCATTTATAGTAAGGGCATTCTCGAAGTCCTTGAAATACGATTTGTAAATGCAACAAATACAATTTTCATACAAAATTGTTCAAATGAGGTTTTCGAGAACCAGCAATCGATTGCGTTGGGTCAAGATTTCAGGAAAATTTGTTTATTGATTGAGCTTGCCCCGAAATTTCCCAAAAAAAATTTCCCCAACTCAAAGAATTTTAATGAAAACTCAGTTTAGGAGATCCTCCGATGGGCCCCCTAGTTCATTTGTCTTGGGTTGCATGATTTTTATAAAAATTGGTGAGAGGGACTTTTTGAATGTCACGAAGTGATTGCAAGAACTCCTCATTTTTGAAAAAATTATTTGGGAAGGAACTACTCTTTTAAACTTTCTCGGTCTGAACGATTTTAATAAACAAGGCTAGAGCAGATTTTCGAGTGTCACGAAACAATATCAGGGGCTCCTAATTTTCAGAAAACTTATTTAGGAGTTCTTCGATGGGGCAGTCAAGTTATGTTAAATTATTTTTTTATTTGGTTTTTTTATTAACATTAAAATCATTTTATTATAAAGGGTGTTGTAATTTGAGGTTTGATTTGTTTTGATATAATATTACTACGTTTCGAAAATCCAAATAATTATTCATATAATTTTGTTTTGTAATAATTGTTTTTACGTAAATATTAAAAAATTAAATCCTACTTGCAAGCACCTTAACTAAATAGTCTATTTAATTTACGTAAACCTAACTTTTTTTAAATTTTAAAAAGCAATTGTTGTTGTAAAATTTAAAAATTTACCAAAGTAATACACTTTTGTTAAGTATTAAATGGTTCATTTGTTTGTAATTTTTATTTTTTTATTTATCCCTTACACACTATCTGGCGTTAATCACTTAAATAACTTAAAACACCTATATGTATACGCAGAACCAGAGTTACAGCGACAAGCGGTACCCACTGTCATATTAAAATGCACATAAACCATAGGATGCTAATATACAACCAATGTCACTGACGGCGATTGTCGCCAAATTTTTAATGGGATCTATTTATAATTTTGACGTCGTCCCTGCAGGACTACCAACTAGTTTGAGATTATTATGTTGGTGTCAAATTGTTTAGAACTGTTATTAAATTAATTACAACCAAATCTGAAAGTAATACACAACTGTTTTTCTTCAAAAAAATCAAAAAACGGTAGATAAAAAGATAAATGTATTATTTTAGGACTATTTTATTAATATGTATGTTACTTGTTTCGTCGGTTCCTTCAACGGTTACGCTCTTGTGGTGCTTACCAAACCGATTAGATTATAGTAGATTACATACACCACAATTGAATGTAAACAATTGTTTCGTCTGAAAATTTTTGTAGGTAAGGGAGAAGCATCCGCCATATAAACGTATTCAATATGCGAGAAAGAAATAAACATATATAGCCATAATTTATTATAGCATTATTATTAATTTATTTTTAATTAGGTAATTCAAATGCGAAATTTACATTTTTATTTATGGCATCTGTTTTTATTATAAATCCTTAACATTTATAAATATAAAATAATTTTTTTTTGTTAATATTGTAGCCATAAAAATACTCGGATGGAATATCGTTGGTTTAGGCGGTGTAGTGACTCAAAAAGTTTTCTACAAAAATTTTGTTGGGATATACTATTTCGCTTTTCTTGCCTCTCATGTGCAAAAAATCAATGTTATATCTCTTTCATTTTACAGAAGAAAAATGTTGATCGCATGTAAATGGGGTAATAATGTCGCATTGCAACATTTTTCGATGGCAAAATTTAGTGGTGAGCTTTTCATAAATTTACTAGATGTCACTCCAATATATACACTACCGCTCAAAAGTGTTTAGGCACTGTCAAAAGCAGCATAAAACATAAACACTCAGTAAAAATGTGAAAATATTTATTTTTTAGGTATGTACACACATATATTTATGGCGATATACTTACTAAATAAATGTCGAAATTAAAACGCTTAATTTAAATTTTACTTTCATCTATGTGACCTTCTCTTGATTGAACAGTCGTAACGCATAGTCGAGGCATTGTCGCAATAAGTTTTGCCAGCGTTTCTAGCGTTATTAAGTTCCAAATTGATTGAAGTTTGTTCCACATAACAGTAGCTGATGTTGGAGCTGATTGCTGTACTTCTCGGTTTAATTCTTTCCGCATTCACTCAATACGGTTCAAATCGGGGCTCTGGGAAGGCAATTTCATAATTTTAATTGTTCTAAATGGCGAAGATAGCCTTTACATAATTTAGATGAATGTTTTGGGTCATTATCTTGTTGAAAGATAAAATTTTCACCCAGAAGTCAAATTCCTGAAGGTATGCGTGGTTCTCCAAAATTGGTCGGTATCCTTTTTTTTAGCATTCCGTCAATTATCACAAGATCGCCTACACTAGTACCAGCAAAACAGCCAAAATCATCACTGAACCACATCCATGCTTTACGGTAGCGACAATACACTCTTTTCTGGCACGTTCACCCACAGATCTTCTCACGAACATTCGCCTTCGAGTACCGAACACTTCAAATTTGGACTGATCCAGCCAGAAAACGTTATTCCAATCTTCTATCGTCTAATGTTGGTGTTCACGGGTCCATTGAAGTCGCTTTTGCTTATTTTGTTTACATAGTAATGGTTTCTTCATAGCAATACGGTCATAGAGTCAGGCTTCCTGTAGGCGACATTTAACCGTAGCAACATTAACTGGATTTGGGTGACCAACATTAAATTCTACGGATATTTCCGGGGCTGTTTTGCGTCTATTCATCTTGCTAGTAATCACTATTCTATGATCATCTGAGATGTTGTCGCTCTTGGTGCTCCACTACGTCTTTTATTAAGAAATCTGCAACATTCCCGATATCTTTTAGCATTACAATCGACCGTAGCGTGCTTTAATTTCATTTTTTGGCAATCTGTCGATTACTTATGCCAGCTATTATAAGCGCACGTGTTTCAGTACTAAGTTCTCTTCTTGGAGGCATTTTAAATAATTGTCACTCGATATTTCGCTTACGATGTTAACAGTGTAAATATCAGACTGCAACTACTGATCGTATTTGACTCATTTTACTGAAATCTTTCCAAAAAATCAATTTAAGCATCATTGCCTAGAATAAACCCAACTGATAAATTTTTCTGGAAATTTCTACAGACTATTATTATTGTAATTGTACCATAATAAACAGTTTACGATAACCCGATCAAGAGCAGGTTGTGAAATTAATCCTATATCATTGGCATTTATATAACGAAACTGCGTTTCAGATAAGTATTTCATTTTATTCAAATGTGGTTTCGTAAACATAAATCAATAATACATGAAAAAAGGGGTACACACTTATGAGGCGGTAGTGTAGTCTCATACAGAAAAATATATGAAATAAAAATTGATTTATCATTTTTAATTAAGTATTTACAGTAAAAAGGTATAAACAGACAAATGTCTTTTAACTTTGTTTGAACTATAATTTAGTTTACAAATTTAAATAATGGCTATTTAGCTCTTTTAATATTTTATTTATTAATACTTAAGCTTTCGGAACCATTTCGGTTCCATTCTCAAAAGTAAGTAAATCAATTTTACAAAAAAATATTTTCTATATAAAATAAAGAATATATTTTTTCTAGTAGCGAGCGATATCTACAGGAAAATAGCTACGTTTTAGTTAGCCTTGATTTCGATTTTATTTTATATAGAAAATATTTTTTTTGTAAAATTGATTTACTTACTTTTGAGAATGGAACCGAAATGGTTCCGAAAGCTTAAGTATTAATAAATAAAATATTAAAAGAGCTAAATAGTCATTATTTAAATTTGTAAACTTATAAGCTCATTAAACAATTTAATTTATAATTTAGTTTTATCAGATATGAATCTTTCTACATTACATCAGGTGGTGGTGGCAACTAGTGGCCAATATTTAGCACTACAGCATAACCGAGTGCTGATTCTATCGGAAATTATTATCTATTGTTAGATCCATGAAGCATAAAGAAAGCGTTTTTTGATACAAATTTTAATTATGTAAAAAACTATTTTAATTATGTAATTAATAAATTACATACTTTTAAAAAATAGGGGGCCTACTATGGAAATCGATCGCCGTCGATTTTTGTTCGTTGCTTATATTCAGCAATAGTAATTACTATTGCTGAATATAAACAGCAAACAAAAATCGGCTGCGGTCGATTTTAATAGTAGGCCCCCCCGGATTACGAGATAAGGGTAATTTTCGTTCGTTTCATGGCATTCGTTTTCGTTGTGACGTTCGATTAGATCAATACGTTTTCGAATTCACAAATACCGATCATTCGAAAACGTCTTTCGTTTATTCGCATTCGAAGTGCCAAATAGGGGCTCAGTTGTGCATATTTACACTAGGGTAACTTGTATCCGATAATGTCTTTCCCCTTTACCAATAAAACCGGGGGCCACTATTGAAATCGAACGCCGTCGATTTTTGTTCGTTGTTTATATTCAGCAATAGTAATTACTATTGCTGAATATAAACAACGGACAAAAATCGACGGCGGTCGATTTCCATAGTAGGCCCCCCGGTTTTTTCTGCGCCTCAATTTTTTGATTTTAAGGTAAAGGGGAAACAAACGAAGAAGTTACCGGATACAAGTTAGCCTCGTGTGAATATGCACGTTGGGACACAAATAAAGCAAAAAAAAATCAGTCATTTTTTTTACGAGTGCAAAGTTCCGTATACATACATGAATGAATGTTTGGAAAATAGCCTAAAATCATTTGGGTATTTGTCCACATGTAGCAGTGAATCCTCTCTCAACATTTACCGTCTTACTTTGGTACCGGTTAAATCCATGCTGGAATAGAATAAATATTGTGCTCAAAGTAACAACCAAAAATTGTATTTACTTATTTTTATTAGTTGGGAACAATTACATTTTGAAGTTAAACAAAACGTGAAAACACAACTAAATATATCTATTTAAATAGTAATATCACCGAATAATATTGAATATTATTAGAAATCGTAACTAATTTACAACCGGTAGAATAGAATTATTCTATACCAGCAAAACAGTTGGTTTAAAACAATTCCAATTTGGAATTACATATATGGGATTGTTGTTGTAAATTTCTCAAAGTAAGACCGCAATTATCAAGAAATGTTATACATACAACATACATATGTACAAATTCATATCGTTCTCCAGGGCCGCATCATTTTCACTTTTCCACAACACAATAAATAAATTTTACATTTTGATAAGGGACGGCCTAAAATATAATATATTAATATATAAATGTATATTATACATTTTACAAAATCCCAGAATGGGATGCAGTGGTAAATTGTTGTCTATAAAGGAAAGTAACTTAATTTAAAACTGAAATGCCGTATGATAGTACGTGCACGTTGTCTTCCCCGGCCGGTCGATACTCCAAATACTCAACAAATTACAATTTTTTGTAAATTTTAGTATATAACACAATTGTTAATTACTTACCTAAACGTAATTTATATAGTAAAAATAATAAAATCCAATATTTAAAGTCCATTTATAATAAAACACTTATCGTTACGAAAGCCGTACTATTCTATTATTAAATAAGTAAACAATAACAAACCGCTGTCAAAAAACCCAGATCAACCAACATAACAAAATTATTTAGTTTTTCCATCCATTCGTAATTCAGCGTCTTGAATTCAGCACTATAGAAAAAAGTTGTAAAATTGAGTTTTATTTTTTGCAAAGTGCGCAATCTATATTTACACAAATTAAAATATAATTATAAACTGTGACACGATAACAAAACAATTAATATATTTGCAGTGCAAAACTATAAATTGGGTTTAATTAGAACTGTGTAATATTATATAAATTAAAGGCAATCGCTAGATGTTTATTTTCATATTAAATTTAAAGAGCCGACCAATATGTCATTTTGTGACATTGGTCAACAACCAAATAATACAAATAAATTTATAAAATTCTCATCTGTAAAAAATATGATACTAAAAAATCATAATATATTTATTGATTATAATAAACAGGTAATAATGTATGTATTTTGCTAAACATAATTACTCAACGCTAGTTGCATTTTCATCATGAAATGAGTGAAATTTATATATTTTTCCAATTAGAATTTCTTAATGCATTTATGTCATATCATGAATCATATCACATAACACTATAACAGCCTTCGTTGTACGTTCGCATAAAGAAAATAATCTTTCCTGTACTTAGTTTTTTTTATTTAATTTCAGGAATTTAAATAAAATACAAATTTCTAGTTTAATCCATGTTAGGAACATTAATTTAGTAAATTAATAAAAACGATTGTGTCTGTTACATTATGATATGACAAGATGCGAATAAAGTACTGTAACAAGTTGCGTTGCGTCAGATGAATATATTATTTTTTGTATTTAATGGATTGTTTCATGTTAAATAAAAAAAGAATATTTTGTATGTTTATGTCATAACTAATTTTTTATTGTTTTGATTTATATATGCATTAAAACATATGGATATGTTAAACTAAAATTTTTGTAAGTGAACTTTATAGTGTTGTGTATGTATGTAGGTCATGCGTTTCATTTCGATGAGGCACATAAAACTATCAAATAATTTGATGCAGTGTTACTCAAACTGTACTCGTGGACCTTTGTGAGTTTCTTTCTCTAGCATGACTCAATTAAAGCCGCCTTTGCACGAATGGTTATTGTACAATTATCAGCCAATGGGTTCAAAAATGATTTATCATAGCTGGATTGGTTCTTTTCAAGCATGTGATGCATAAAGCACCAGTCTAGCGACGAGAAATCAATTGCAAGAAAGTTCCCTTAAACTGGCCCATTGTATGGTCAATGTCGACTAAAATTGACACTTAAAGTCGAATTATTTGTATAATTAACGAATAATTTTGAAAATGTTTAGAAATTTTTTAAGTATGTAATCGTTTTGAAATTAGTATGATGAATATATTAAGAAAATGTAGAGTGGTTTTCTATTAGTTCCGAGCTCACCGCCAGTTGGATGTAGTATAAACAAATTTAAAATGCCAAGTTTATTTCGAAATGCAAAATAGAAAAGTGTCATTTAATTACGTAAAATACTTTGCAGTTTTCAAGCGCAATTTTCACTAATAATTTCTATTTTGACATTTTATGATTTTTTGCCTTTTCTTTGCTTGGGTGGAATCAAATTATGGTAGTGAAAACCTTTAAATTGTAATAAATAATCCACATCAAATTATTCGCCAAATAATGCCAAAAATTTGTATTTATGCATTTGTTGTTACTTTTATTTGTTTCTACAGGTCTGATGCAACTGATTGGTCTGTTTCCAGCTTTTGATACGCGATGGACGATTCATCTATTAAAACATAGAAAGTTTAACTCTATTAATCAATAATTATCTTTTTGTAACAAATAATGAGGCTTACACAAATTCTTATGATCGTTTCCTTTTGTACTTTTATACTAATACAAATAAAAAGACTACCAAAATATTACTTACGAATCTGTGTATACTTCAGTATACTCCTTGCAACGACATGAAAATCAATTAGAGACTGACTCTGCTGTCAGTTCTTAGTATTTATCTTATTTCATGATTTAAGGAACAAACTTTAATGAATGTTCAACACATCAGTGTTCACACATCACCAAAGTTGGTTCACATTTGACAAATAGGACAGGTGGTGCGCATTAATGCTTACATTGTGACTTCGATTTAATGCAAATGAGGTCAAAGGCTCATTTTAAGCATTTGGGTTGTTGTAATTGTTCTTTTTGTTGTTGTTTTAGTCGTACACATTTATAAATTCGAGACAAGTCATAATGATCATTTTCATTTTGTTGCGATTGGAAATTTGACAAAATTAGTTTTATACGATAGTAGTAAATCGTACTCCTAATGCTTACAAAATCCGCCCAGTGCTAAAATAATCAGCCCCAGCAACTTTGATACAAATACCGATTCGTGTGGAGCCGGCTTAATCAGGAATAGGAACATGAAGGAAAAGTAAGGAGTTAGGGTCTTAATCAGGGGTAATATAGTGTTGTGTTTATTTATTTATTTTATTTTATTTTTCAAATAGCTCTAAAGCTAATTTTCCAGTTTACAATACAATATATATACATCATCTACTTAATAATTATAAAATTTGTTTTAACAGTTGTGCTCTAAAATCCTTTATGCTTCTACAATTTTTTATGTTTTCCGGTAACTCATTATACATAGATATACCTTTGTCAAATATCGATTTTTTACTTCTAGATTGTCTTTTAAATTCCAAATGAAACTTATCCTTATGCCTAGTATCATGACTATGCACATCCTGTCTCCTACACAACAACTGACATAAATATTGAGGTAACAAATTTTTATCAAGCCTAAAAATAAAAGTCATTACGTTCATATACAACGTATTTTCCACTGTTAGCAACTCTAGTTCCAGCAACATATCACAGATTCTTGCATATCTATCTCTATTTAACATAATCCTCAATGCTCTATTCACGATAACTTGCATTTTATCTATATCAGACTTATTTACAATGAACAGTATAGTACTGCAATAGGTGATATGTGGCGTTACAATAGTGTTATAAACTACCTTTATCGCTTTTATCGCTAACAAATTTTTATACCTAGCTAATACACCTACTTTCATAGCTAACTTCTTTGTAATAAAACTAGCATGTTCTTTAAAATTTAGCTTGTTATCTAGAATAATACCTAAGTACTTATCTACAATCACTGTCGAATAGAAATTTAAGTAAATAACTAGTTCCAAGTTTACTCTCTTGAAATTTGGATTTTAGCAGCGCAAAATCAGTGAAAATACCATTAACATATATTCTCTATATATACTTTAATAAAATCGCACCGTAAAATACTTTCTTCAATGCCCAGCTGATTTTTGAAATTATAATTTAAATTGTGTGGATTCTGCACGCACCGTTTATGACTATGTAGATATAAGAGCAACGCGGTGATTTTTTTGTTTTGGTTAAATTTGAGAATTTTGAACTTTTGTCTTATTAATTTTTATTTTCGGTAAATAATATGAATGCTTATGTGAAGGACGAATTATCTTACATTTACATGGATGCTTTTGTCGTTATTTTCGTTGTTGTTTTGAACTTATCGTGATCCAACAACAAAATATTAAATTTTATTTTTGATTATGTAAACTGATCGTTTTAATTTTTTTGTCGATCTGTGTCACCCTTTTCCGGCCTGTCATCACAATTGTGTGGGTATCGCAAAAGAATCATGTCAAAAATTTATTTTTGTATTTATTTTCGACCAACTTACACATTCCACTTAAATCGTTTTCGTCCGAAAAATAACACTATAACTATAATAATAATAAAATAATTAATATGTTATCAAAAACAAATAATTAATATATTATATAATTTATATTTTATCAAATTATTATGTTTTTTTCAAAAAGAATTTCGATTTAACTAAGATCCGTTAAAATCCGGAAGACATTACAACCTGTCATTATTTACATACACATCTGTGTACGGTGGACTTAAATTGTAGAAAAAAAATCTGGCCAGAAAACTAATATTCTACCCTTTTCCATACAATCAAGAATAAAAAAAACGGTCGAAATTTTGCCATAAAAAAATCGTGTAATACCCCTTCTGTTTGTATTCTTGGTTTGAAAAAACTTCTGCTACAAACTAATTTTAGGAGGGGAAATTTATAAAGAACAAAAAAAAATATTTTTTTTTTATTTTATTAAAATATGTTTTTTTTTTTGCTAGAACTATCCGATCGGTTTTGGGGCTCAAGGCTCACCCTGCTCTTCCGCTGTTATGCTTTTTACGTCCTTTACGCCTCCCGGACAACTCGAGGACGTACGGCTATAGGACCGATTTAAGACCATCTGCACATTGCAAGCTCCATACCAGCCTATACCAGCATTTAAGATGGGTCGGCCCAAGGGTTTTGCACACCGATAGGGGGTCATAGATGTGTTACATTTCACCACAGGTATGACCCCCTATCGGTGTGCAAACCCCGTGGGCCGACCCATCTTTCATGCCAGTATAGCCTGGTTATCAAATTTTTATTTTAATGATTTAAGGCCATTAAAATATTTATTAAAAAAAATTGATTCTACTGATTCTCGCACTGCTACAAACATAAAATGTTTCAAAGCCAATTTGTTTAATTGTCGGTTTTTGAATTTTAGGTTAACTTTTCGTCGAGTTGTCAATATTGCGGAAAAATATTTTTTTTAAACCAATATATCAGTTTACTCAACAAACAATACATTTGTTTTTACTAGACGAATACGTCAAATATTTTTTTTAACATGTATTTATGCATTGCAAGAAACTCGCAAAGAAATCAAAGATGGACGTCGATTGATATCTTGAAGTGGAATCACGATAAACGAATAAATCACGATAAAGTGCGAAACGGCTAAAATAGAGAATTTGCTTACTGGGATTATTGTGTGATTTTGTCCTTGAAAATTGTTTAATGTGTCCGTAGGGTACATGTACACAACAAAATATGTTCAATTGATCACACTTCATACGTATTGTCATTCTGTAATCATCAGACGCCATTATTGATATTTTTATTTGTTGCAGTAAAAACTCGTAACATTTTAATTATTGTTCGTTTAAAACATTTTATAACTAATTAAAATAAGAAATAGATAGAGCTAAAATTAAATCATATTAATATTATTGCGAAATGATCTTGATTTGAATATAAATGTGAAAGTGAGGTTAAAAGATTACCCCCCAAAATAATTTTCTGATGCCAAAGTATACAAAATTAGATAATACCAGAAAATAGGTCTATTATATAAATCCGATTTGTATTTTCAGATAAATTTCGACGACAACATAACAATGGAGCACAGCTATTCAAGGGATTACCGTCCCGCAAACAATAATGAAGATGGAACTAAACTTAAATCTCGATCGATTATGGTTCATCGCCCACCCCAATGTCCTTCATGCCATACCCATTCACATGATGAAGGTGTCGATCTCTTGGATTTTTATAGCCCCCCAATTCCACCGTATAACGAAGAAAAAGCAAACGAATCGATGATGGAATCGGTATTATTAACGCTTAATTCAAAAAATAATAATTCTGATAACGATGATTGGGATGTGATGATAAATAAGCAGACGTGGACTAGTCAGCAACTTCAAATATTTGAAAAAATTAGTAAAATATTGAATTCTGATCGCCTAGCACGATTGGCCCACAAAGATCGACAACATGAAGCTGTATTAAGACGCGTAACAATAGATAAATCGGTTCAGAGAATGCGACAAGCCCTTGGAAGTGTATCATGGGATCCAAAATTAACTCAGTGGTTACATGGTGTGCTAATGGATAATTTACCACCATACTTCTTAGCTGCGTATCTGGATATTTTACAAACTTTGAAAGCTAAAATTCCGAACTTGGTGGATAAAATGATATTTGGTCGAACGGGTGGTAACCAAGATTTGTTAAAAACTGTATTTAAAGGTCCTTGGGAACCCGTCGTCGACCCTAAAAATCGTAAACTACCAAATCAACCGGTTATAGTGATCGTACCGTCAGGCCCATCCAACAATGGAATTAGTACACGAGCACAAAAGCTTTATTCATTGTTTGCTTCTATGGCTGCCGTGGTTCAGGTACAGTGTCACATAAGCGGATCGACATTAAACAAACAAGGATTTCAATTTATAACGGATCAGTTAATCTCGGTGACTCGCGCCAAAATTCAAGAAATCAAAAGCGAAACACCAAATCGCTCAATCATTTTAGTAGGCTTGAATGCTGGAGCTGCACTAGCACTACAAATATCGCTCGTTGAAAGTGTCAATTGTATCGTGTGTATGGGATTTGGTTACAATACGGTACACGGCGTTCGTGGTGCACCCGATGATAACATGCTGGATATTGTAACACCGATTCAATTTGTCATCGGACAAAATTCAGCGCGTGTCAGCCAAGAAGAGATAGAGTCTCTTCGGGAAAAAATGCACGCACATACAACGTTAGTTGTAGTTGGATCAGCCGATGATTCACTCCGCGTGGGCAAAAACAAACGTCAAATTGAGGGGGTTACACAAGCTATGGTTGATAATATGGTTATGGATGAAATCCAGGAATTTGCAACAAGTTGCCTAATTAATCCACCCGGCCCAAGACAGCCTTCGTTACAAGTTGTTCCCGCCAATGCAATTAATGTGTCCAACGGTAATGTGATTTCTACTAAAAATCCATCTGGGTCGTCGAACGTTACTCCAAAGAAACGAAAATTGGTCGATGGTGCAGAACAACCATTGGCTAAAATGAAATCAACTGGAAATCCGGCATCAAAAGGACGAGGTCGGCCGCCTTTGTTGGGTAAGGGACAAGAGCGACCACAGCTAATGCCGTTAGTAAATCCCTCCAGTGAGGCATTAGACATGGCCATTCAAAGTATTCTTCCCGATACAGATGTAAAATTGGCGACAAAATTATCGTCAGTTTCTTCACCTAAAATGGTGACATCCTACGAAATTGTACCGGCTACTTCAAAATCAAAAATTGATTTAAGACAGCTGAATCAATCAAATTCTACAATTGTGACTACTGGTACTGTAAACACCATGACTCTACCAATTATTCATCGAACTGGCAATCAAAAGGTTAAAGTGATTCCACCAAATCAATTTGTTAAATTAAAGCAACAGTCGGCTCCACAGAATATACAAAAATTCTTAACAATCAAACCAACCGTTTCCAAGCAATCTGTAATACCAACAACAGCTCAACAGCATGTGCAACCAACGCAACAAATATTTACGATGAAAAATGCGGCGTTGTCTGGTGAAAGGACAATAAATACTAGCAAATATTACACCATCAAAACGGGAGGGGCCACGCAATTTGTAACAACAAGCCAACCCAGCTTTGTTCAATCGCCACAGTCGTCGATTATGATAAGCCCAAAAAAATTTACGGTTATAAAATCGCAGCCCGATTTGAGTAATACAAATATATTTGATATACCGATCGTCTTCGCCGACAAAGATGGTAACATACAAGAATCTTCAAATATTAATACGGTCACCACCGTACCGTCAAGTGCTCCAATTACTATAAATCAACAGTCGCCATCGATTCACGGACAAAAAGATGATACAATTAAAATTCTGGGGCAGCCAAATAATCCAAATCGAAATAATATTTTGATCCATAATTTACTGGTGAACAAAAATAAACAAAATAAGGTTGTGCTCATAAATCGAAATGCTGTAAAAGGAGTTCCAAATATTATAACGAAAAATTTCCAGCCACTAAAATACGCTAAGGTCGTTGTCTCGAATCCAAAAGAGAGTGGAACAACTTCGACGGCCGTCATGTCGTCGCCAACACTCTTACATACGCTCGATAGTGACGATCAATCAACAATGGGTAATACATCTACGGTCGGTGGTAATAAAATCGAATACATAAATAGCCCAATTATTAAATCGACTCCAATGCTTACAACGTCATCGTCTAACACATACTCTACGATGACCACATCCGGACAAAAATTCAAACCGATAATTATAAATATGGCAACCGAAAAGGCGAATTTAAAAAATGTTATCAAAGTTGGAGGTGGTGATACACAAATAAAATCATCTAATACGATCCTTATTAAATCGGGAACGAGTTTAAAACAGTTTCCGGTCATAAAACAAGACATGTTTAATCGAAATCTAACGGTAAAAAAGGTTGTAAATATATTACCACAAAAACAATTAAATCGCACAGGTGGTGCCGGTACGTCCACCACGACGTACATTTCAAATACTTCACCAGCCACGACAACCACAATGAAACTAATCACAACCGAAAGTTATATGCATTCAACGGGCCAACACGGTTCTAATGAACAAAATTGATAATAATCGCTTTTTACATAAAAATTATATTAAATATTATTTTTGTTATTATGAAATACAAATAAAATTATCAAACTGAAATATTAATTTGAATTAATTTATGTTAAAATGATGCCTGGATAATATCACTTCCGGAAACAATATTATCTGATGCGAGAACAATTTTTGAACTCGTTATCTTCTCGATTAAATTGCAAGCCGCAATTTCGGCATACGTCACCCCACCAATAACGAATATAAATATCGTTCGTGGTTTCATGGGGAATACATCGCGAAATTCTGATTTCCTGACCCCTGCTAGCACTTCTTTGATTGTTAAATAATGTTTAGAGGATGAGTATAATTTTCCGGATACTTTCAAATTTTCTAAATGGCCTAATTTCGTATTAATTTCTTCAAAATTTTCCGCTTTTAATAATATATGCGCTAGTTGTGCAATTAGCGGTATATAAATCCCATTGAATACATAACTCGGACATAAAGGATTATTTCGTAGTGAAGATGATGCCATAGAATCGGTTTCGTCACGGGTTCCATCGGTAGCTTGAGGCAGCAGCTTCAATTTTTGAACATCCATTTGGAACTGATTTTGCCATTTTGACGGCAATTGGATCGGAATTGCTGATGTGGTTAAGTTATTTAGCGATGAAATTAACAAATTCGTTTTATTCGGGTTTAGCGTATCGGGGAACAGTTTTGCATTAAACAAATTAGAAAATACTGAAAGGTATTTGTACCCGAATGCATTACAATAATTTTTTATAAAATGATTACATTCCTCGATGGTAAGCCCACCGATTGTAACATAGAACAGGGATACTAGTCGTATAACGTTATATTTATGGGCCCCAGTACTTAAAAGCTCATCAATAAATGACAATATTTGCTTCCGATTTCGATTATTTAACATATTCTCCTGGATATCTTGTATCTTCTCGAAAGTACCACCCATCTCTGTCATAATCGTTTCGCACAGAATTAAATGTTTAAACAGCTCCTTCTTTTGGGTGGCCACCTTCTGTAGTTTATTCTGTACGAACTCCTTCATCTCATCTATTCCCATGCTCTTGGTGGCGTTCCGCTCAATTCCTAAAGATTTAGCTTGTGCGCTTAAATTTGTGATCGCCTCTGCAAAGTGCATATACTTATGATCATTGTAAATCCGATCGAAATTACTATTCAATTTAACGGTTCCTACATCTTTTTTGGCATTATTTGTTGATTTAAGGGTTTCCTGTTCCATAAAGTCTAAACGTCCAGTTTTAATAAGATTCTTATCGGTATCGGCCTGTATGGTACCCGTTCGAATTTGAAAAAGTTCCGATAGTAATCCGGCATAAACAACGGGAGTCATGAGGCACGATGGGTAATCCTTATTACGATCGATGATAATCATCGCGGTAAAATCGGAATTTTCTTGTAAATCATTACTATTGCCAATATCCTTTTCTAGTTGTACTTCGGCTCGAGATTTTTTACTATAGCTTTCGATTCGATTAATCATTTCCATAACTTTTTCCGATATTTCGCCATATTTTAAAATGATTTTCGGTTTTTTACACACCAAAAAAAATAAACGCAAACTATGCGCAATACTGCCAAGCAGCGAGCAATCTTGTTTTACAAATACTTCACGATAAACTTGGCCAATTTCGAGACTGAGTACACAATTATCGATGGTTAAAAAATCCCATTGAAAACAATGCAGACCTACAACATTGTAAAGTCCTTCTTCCTCTAGTAGTTTTTCGAATATTTTTAATACTGATGGAAATAGTAGAATATGGTAATCCTTTATAATACCGGCGTCCGGGGACAACGCTTTATTATTATGATACGCATGTATTTGATCCAAAACATGTTTAAATAATAATAAATTGGTCGATATTAAGTAAATGAATTGTCTCTGCTGAGGTGGTTGTGATTTTTTATCAAATTTATAAATTTTTTCAACTCCCTTAACTCTAAAATAAAAATAACCGTATGGAGATTATCAAAATAATTGCGTGCAGTAAACTATTTACCTAAGCCAGGACACGCCACATACATGTTCCAGAGGTTTAATTAGTGCTGGTTCAATAATTAAATCCTTTTTACCCGGTATTTGATAAAATATATTTTGAAGCTTTTCTTGGGCAATTTTATTGAATCCTAACAATTTTTTGTCTAACGAGGAATCCATTATCTATTGAAATTATTATTACACCAAGAATTCTACGTATCAATTCGCTTATTTCGAGAAAATATAAATAAAACAAATAAACTTCAAATTTGACATAAGAAATTAAGGTCAAGGTCGTCGAGAAATGTTTCAAACTTCACCATAGAAAATCTACCTATAAACCATGGGCGGTATGTTGTATAGTATATTATTCCGTGGTTCCACACTTTGATTCATCGATCGTGATTCTTTCCTCGTTCCCTTCCCCTTCACCAACAAACTAATTTTTTGGCGGGGAAATTCTTGGTTCTTTTTTCAGCTGTGTTGCTTTCAAAATTTTACAACAATAATTGCATTGTATTAAAGCCGATTTTCTTAGAATGTTAAGAAAAAAATTTTAGGATTAGGGGAAATAAAATCATTTTATGGTTATGGTGTTTACCGCAAGGCGTTATTTTTTCTATTTTTTTCGAAAAATTTATATTGTAGTAAAAATTGTCATTTTTTATTTGATAGCAAAATACCGAATTTAATTTGTTCTATTTCATAAAATATAAAAAACTAAAATAATTATTAATAAAATGAACCAACACAGAAAAATTAAAACGCATTAAAAACTAAAGCCAAAAGTTGTTGCTTTCACATTTCTAGCTAATCCGATTAGATTAGTGAAAGCAACACTACATTCAGCAAAAAAAATTTTTGATTCAACTGATTTTCGCACAACAACAAAAATAAATTTTTCAAGGACACCTTGTTTATTTGTCGTTTTTGACTTAATTTTAGTTTAATTTGCACTTCGAGTGCAAAAAATATATTTTTTCAACCAAGTAAGCAGTTTTGGCAGCAAATAATAAACATTTTTTACAATACGAATAAAACAAAAAACATAATTTTACGCACATACATAAAAAAAGAAACGCGCAAAGAAATCAAATGTGAACGGCGATTGATTTTTTGAAATCATTGAATCACGACGAAAGAGTTAAAGTGTGGCGAGGCTCATTGAGCCTCGCCAGTCGCCACACTTTAATTCTTTCTTCGTAATTCAATTACGACATAAAATTTTTGCCCGTGAATCCGAAATGAAAACAATTGAAATGAAAATAAAAAAATTTAAGGACATTTTTGAGATGTAGATTTTTGTTTAAATTTTATTTTCGAGAGAACAGAATAAAACAAGACAAAAAAATTTGGTGTTTTAGTGTGGGTTCACGGAATGAGACAAAACCAACAACAATTAAAAGCCCTGAACAAAGTCTGAAACGCAGATACCAATATGCAACAAACTACAGAAGATTGTGTTGGATACACTAACAATCCCATGTTAATTTTTTTCTTTCGCACCACTACTTATTTAACTAGTGCGCACACACAATGTACACATATGTTCTAATACAACTATTTATAGTGTAGTTTTTTCTGTATTTGTTGCATTAGCATGGCTTTATATTGTTGTTGGTTTTGAATGAGATAAAAAAAAAGCTGGCTTTTTTTACCAACTTTTGCTCAAAAAATTTGTCTACGGTTTTCTATCGCACATCCTTTAAAAAAATGTCCTAACACAAAAAACAATTTTGTGATAAATGCATTTTAAATTGCTATACTTGATTATTTATTTTATAAAGCTAATAATGAATAATCTCAGCATCATCACAGTAACGTTAGCAATTAAAAAAATATAAAATGCATTTATCTCAAAACTGTTTTTTTTTTGTGTTGACAGTATTTAAGAGGATGTGCGATATGTTTACTGTTGTTTTGTATTTTTTGTTTGCAATTTCTGCTTTGTTTACTATTAGATGGGGCTTTATTTTAATTTAATCGAATAAATGTATGTCTGGGGATTACAAATACACAATATTCGGTTTTATACACACATCACAATTTATAAATTATCAAATAATTTATAGCCCAACAGTTTGTAACTAAATTAAATTTTTATTTCTCATCCTAATTGTTTCACTTAAATGCATCTCGCATATTTATTTCATTTATTTTATATAATAACTTTAAATAAAATTATCTGAGGCGATAACCTAACAAATTCATTCAAAAAATGTCAAAAATAAACAATAACAACAAATATTTGAGCAAAATTATATCTCATACTTCCGGTTAATTTTTGTTACTATGTTGGTACGACTAAGATTATTGCTCAAAAGATGGAAATATTTTAACTAAAGCTGGATTAAATTGGGCGGGGTTTAGTTGAATATGAATGATTTGATTGGCTGAAGAGTTGGATAAAAATAATCCCGTTCCGTGAACTCTCCATTAATATAAAATAAGGGTTTTAATTAAAAATAAAAATCTATTACGACTTAGTTTGAATCCAGAAACCAAATTATAGTGTAGCATGGCTGATCGTATTTACCGTAATTAGGTTTTTTATCACTGTGTCGCTTTTGTCGTTTTTTCCAACTTATTTTGAAAAATTGTCGTTGTTTGTTTACTTTTTTGTTTAGACAACTAAGCTAAACAGTTGAAACAGTTAAATTTAGTTTTACTTTTTCACCCTGTGTTGATTTTCGTTTTTTTTTCGAACTTGTACTAAAACAGCTACCCAAGTATAACGAAACGAAAGTAAAAATTGAGCACAGTATTTTCCTTTGTTTTCATCCAAAATTAACGAAAGTTAAACTTCACATTATAATGATAGTGTTTGTAGCGTATTCGTATTATATACATATGCGTATACAAATGGCGTTATTTAGTTTATTGTGAGAACGCTAAGTTTATAGTAACTTTTAACGATGCGGATACATTTGTCAACTTTGATATTAATTTAATTGAAGATAGGAAGGCTGTAAAACAATTGGTAATGTAAAGATTCATTCGAGATAATTTGGTACAATCTATTATATTTTGTTTTCCTATTTTATATTTAGAAATCATTATTTATGAAGCAAGCACGAACTAAAAAAGTGCATTAGGGCAAACTTTACAGAGCTGTTCACCAAAGAGCTTAGCTGCAAGTTTACGTTTAACGGTCAATAAAGATAATGTGAGGTATGGTTTACGTTACTCCGTGTTAAATTTAATAATTATAATATTATTTTCAACAGTTTAGATTGTACTATGGAAAAATTTACGAACTCTATCGAAAACGATTTAATATCCACAAATTACTTTTATTATATAAAAGACAAACAAGGAAAATTATTTTAAAAAAAAATCTAGTGTAAATATTAGAAATTAAAAAACTGAATAATTTAATCGAAATGTATATATATGTATGTCCAAAGTAATCAACAATGAATTAAAATAATGAATTTAATAAATCATTTTATATTACAAAAACAAAAATATTTCTTTAAAAACATTTAATTTTACAACAAAAATTTGAAATTGCCGTTTAAACAAACACAAGCACAATTGTTCCCGCCAAATATTTCTCAATACGTATACACATGCAATAAAATGTTTATAATGAGTTTCGTCCAGTTTCGGATTTTCGCGACACGCTTCATACGTTTTATTTTAATAAATTGCAACTCAAACTTAGAAAAATACTAGACTAAGTCTAGTACTTAAGTACGAATATCGCCAGAAAAATTGAAAGTAAAAATACTTGGGTATAGCTTCACTCTTGTCTTATAAAAAAAAATTTTGGAACACGATATTACAAGGCAATGTCCTATATTGATACTATTTAATATTTGGTACAACATACCGCCCAATCGTAAATTTATGGGTATTTTCAACCATTACAATCCAGTCCGGTTTATAACTATAGATTAAAATCCCACTTCCGAGGTTTTTTAATTAATTTATTTATTATAATTGTATAATTTGCGTGATTTAATTGGTTAAAATGATGGGATGAAAAATCCGGGATTTATATGCAGAAGTAAGGACTGTGTCCTTACTGTGGGAAATGTGTCAACATTCTCGTGAATTATTTTTATAAAAAAGGTTCGATCCTTTACCCTTTTTCTTATAATTTGTATAAAAATAACAATTGTTTGCCGTTTGTTGGGCGTAGGTTTACTAAATGATTAAAGGTCGGCCAACACGGCGAGAAATATATAGAAGGAAATTGAATCATCAATATTTTTAGGTTATAAACATTGCTGATCAAGTGACGGTTTCGACTCTCTCTATCTATAGTTTTCACATCCCATGAAGGGATTTTGGCGCCTGCACTATGCTCCTCCATTCATCTCGATCCATCGCTCTAGACCTCCAGTTACGACGTCTTAATATGCGTAGGTCTTGTCTTGCTCTACGACACACACCGACTAGTTGTTGATGAAACACTATTAATCATCCGTTGTTGTGGAGACCTTGTAACGTGGCGGAGCCGTCTAACTCGATTGAATTTGATGAATTCGATGATATCACTGCCTCCGAGAAGTGGCTTTATCTCGTGGTCTTAATTTTTATTGCTAATTTAAAACCTTATTTTATATTTATGAGGTTTATATTGCGAGTCGAGCCTTGAAATTAACTTCTAGTGTTTATATTGTGAGAGTTCCAAAGATCGAGTTCAAAAAAATTTAAAAGTTTCTAGATGAATGCAATTAATTTTAGGGAAAACCTAATAAATTAAAACCGGAAAAAATCACAAAAATATGCTTTCGCATTTAGATACCACTGCTCACACAAAAAAATTAAAAATAATATTTTTTTTTTGTTTTCTTTTTATTTTAGTTCTTTTGTTGTTGTTTTTCGACTCGAGCGAAGAATTTTTTTGGTTTGAGTCGAGTTAACTCCAAGTTAACTGTTGGTGTTTATATTGGAGGTTCAGCCCAGGTTGAACCTAGATTCAACCTCCAATATAAACAGTATAATTTAAACAAAAAAAATCTTTGTGTCTTATGCCCGGTTTACATGAGAAAATTATTTTCTTCTACAAATTTTTGCAGGTAAATAAGAAAAAGTCCGCTATATAAAAATATTCAATATGCCAGAAAGAAATAAACATATATAGTAATGGCGTAATTTTTTTTATACGATCATTATTAATTTATTTTTAATGAATTAAAAAACGCAATTTACATTTTTATCTATGGCGTCTGTTTTTATAATGAATCCTCAACATTTATAAATACGAAATAATTTTTTTTCTTGTTAATTTTAAAAATGTTGCCATAAAAATACTCGGATCGAATATATTTTATGGCAACATTTTCATTTGTCATTTTTGCTCAACAATTCTTCTGCAAAATTTTGTTGGGGCATATTTCTTTTCTTGTCTCTCATGTGCAAAAAGTCAATGTTATATCTTATTCATTTTGCAGAAGAAAAATGTTGGTCTTATGTAAACCGGGCATAATTCATTAAAAATAAATTAATAATGATCCTATAAAAAAAATTACGCCATTACTATATATGTTTATTTCTTTCTGGCATATTGAATATTTTTATATAGCGGATTCTTTCTTATTTACCTTCAAAAATTTGTAGAAGAAAATAATTTTCTCATGTAAACCGGGCATTAAAAAACGCAATTTACATTTTTATCTATGGCGTCTGTTTTTATAATGAATCCTCAACATTTATAAATACGAAATAACTTTTTTTCTTGTTAATTTTAAAAATGTTGCCATAAAAATACTCGGATCGAATATATTTTATGGCAACATTTTCATTTGTCATTTTTGCTCAAAAATTCTTCTGCAAAATTTTGTTGGGGCATATTGCTTTTCTTGTCTCTCATGTGCAAAAAGTCAATGTTATATCTTATTCATTTTGCAGAAGAAAAATGTTGGTCTTATGTAAACCGGGCATTATTGTGCTCTCTCGAAAATAAAATTTAAACTAAAATCTATATCTCAAAAATGGCGTTAAATATAATAATTATTTCATTTTTGTTTGTGTTGAAGCTGCTTCACAGAAAATTTTTTGTTGAAAAATGAGTCGCAATTAAAACCGGTATCAAGGTTAACGGGAAACGAAGATGAACCTGCTTCTTTGACAAACTGTGTGGAATGGCACAATGTTTATACCGACCGATGTCAATAATGTAAAAACATAACCTGCATTGCATATTGTATTGAAATAGCTTCAATTTGAATTTACTACCTAGGTATGTCCATGGATAAAACAGATAAATCAATTTTATCAAAACGACACGCAGATTGTCTAGCATGTCGAATAGTTAGCGGCTGCGGATTAATGGGCATATCCTTCTACGTATTGCACCACTCTAGAAATAGAACGTCCAAACTCGGTCGATATTCAATGGTCGGAATCGCAACTGGTAAATATGATGAAATAAAACGCCCACACATTTATATATGTGTTAAACACTTCCAGTTGCTGGCCTTATTGGAACTAGCAGATTATTTAATTTATATCCATTCAATAACTCGACTAATGAAAGTGATCTTTATATAAGAAACAATTCAATGAAATAATTGCATTTATGTTTTATATTATGTATTACTCAAAAAAAATCAAATAGTTATAATAATAATATATATTTATCATAAAGTTCAATTTAATATCCAACTTTTCCAAGTTTGGTGTCTGTTTTTGGATCTGCGGTGAGATTCTGTGCCGATACGACAGTCTCATTAAAGCCGGTCTGAAGTTTACGGAAACTTTGAATTTGAAGTAGTCGCAAAATTCTTGCCGCCTTCTCCAATTCGGGGTCGGAAAGATTAAATCCAGCACCTTGTTCATAAGGGAATGGTTTGCCCTCGACAATTTGTTCCTTCAAAGCTTCTACCCCTAAATTATTTTTTACAACTTTACTAACCGCCTTAAGCACTTCAAGGTGATCCGGGTGATATGGAATTTCTAATTTTTTTGCTAAATTACGTATACCATTCTCGAAATCCTGACTTTTAACTGAATAACAAAAAAGTTTAATTAACAAATGAAGAAAATCCATGAACACAATTAATGGGAAACTTACAATCCAAATTGTCAAACGGATTCGTTGACTTGACACTTGGTGCATCCGGTTTTGCTTCCTTTCGGACAGTTTCTGCGTTCATGGATTGGAACTTATTAACGTTATCGTAGTATTCGAGACGAATGGCATGATTAAGGAGCCATAATATTTCTTCTGTTGGAGTCTTCAAAGTCTTTGGTATATTCAAATCAAGTTTAAATTTTTCGTATGCTTTATCCCATTCCTGTGGTGAATCAATTTTGCGCAAAGGGGCTCGATCTTCTATTTTATAGAACCGGATCTTTTGATCCTCCAACCATAATACAGTACATCGAAATTGCTTGGGATCTCGAATCAAGACAAAATTAACTTTACCGTATTAGAAATGGAGTTTAAACTACTTACGATCGCAATTTACATTCCCCGGTGCAGGATGGTTTAGCGCAATCAACTTTTTCTTAAACATATTTGTATCAACACTGAGCCGGTTAACTACAAAAAAATGCCAAGCTATTTCACAAAATAGTGAAATCGAAATGTCGTATTTTTGACGTTTGCCGAATTGGAGAGTTTCCAATTTTGTACTACGACCGAGTTGGGCAACTCTTTATGTGAAACACGTTTGTTTATGTTTCTCCATTTTTGAGTTTGACAGAATTTGGTTTTTTTTTTTAAGATAACACGTGAAAATGATTGATAATTTAGAATTAGAATCAGATTCAGAAAATCAATTTTCTGATGATGATAATAGTGGTTCGAGAGAAAGTTCCGAAAATAATAGCAGTGCCAATGAATCAGATGAAGGAAATGCAGGCTGGGCCAATTCAATGGCCAAGATATTAAAAGCTAATTCCAATTCAAGGACATGCATTGTGCTATCTAAATCTAAGAAGTTGAATGATGTTAAATCTAAAGAAGAAAAGAAATATGACTTCCAAGTTGAAGGAGAGGTAAACCCCGACATTAAAGAAGAAAAAATTAAAACTGAGGATTTTGATGATAAGACATTTGTAAAATCAAAGATTTCCAGGCAGAAGGTAATGTATTCAATATTAAAGACATAACTATTGTACAAGCCAATTTTCAAAATTTCATTTCAGGCCAGGCTAAACATGCGAATATGTCGCGTCAAACCGGTACTCACAGATCGTGATCGAGAACGTTCATTTAAAAAGATCGCAACAAAAGGGGTAGTCCAACTCTTTAATGCTGTAAAAACACAGCAGAAGGAAATTTCAAAAAAACTCGAGGCAGCCGGGCGATTGGATCACCGACGAGAACGAGTATTAAACAGCTTAGATAAACGAGCTTTTTTGGATGTTTTAATGGCAGGCGACCGAGCGAAATCAGAATTAGTAGATAACCCAGTCAAGGACGAATTTAAAAATGAAGATTCCAATGATGAAGGTGATGATGAAAATGAAAGTCCAGCGAAGAAAAAATCTTGGGACATATTTAAACCAGATTTCCTAGTAAATAAAAAACTATCCAATTGGGATAAAAATCAAGAAAGTGACGAAGAGGTTAACGAGGATGACCGAGGGAATATGAATTTCGAAAGTGACGATGAAAATTCAACTTAATAAAATAAATATATTTTTTATTTAATAATTAATGAATATCTTCCACTTGATTGTGGTATTTGTAATGGTGCTGTTGGATATAGTGTGACTGGTAAATTCCAAACCATAGTCTCAATATCAATATCTGTTGGTGCTTGCCATCCGCTTTCTTCAATGCTCGGTGGTTCTAGCTCATTATTTATACTTGTAACAAATTCAAAATGTAACTTCCACTGCAGCTCGACGAGATTCGTTTTAAAAGTGGGTGTAACGTATAATGGAATTGGAAGAATCATTTGGGTTTGCCTAAGACCAAGACACACTTCATGATGTTTGGTAAAATTCATAACTTTACGTTTTGTTATATTATCACTGCTATTTTGGCGGCTTATATCGTTTGAGAATAAAATCTCTTCGCATTGCAGCGTCACTGAAACTTGAATACATCGTACGGTTCGGCAAGAAAAATCTAGCGTCCCGACGATGTCTTCGCCAAGTTTATAAGCTGGCTTAAATAAACAGAAGCGACCAACTTTACCACGTTTATTCGAGATAATGTAAAAATTTGGACGACGTCTGGCGGTAATATTTTGGAGATGATGTAGTGCAATTTCAAGTTTTGATTCAGTTTTCCGCTTTTCCAGAAACGGATTGGATGGTGCTAGTTCTTCATTTGTTTCGTTGCATAAAGCTGGAATTTCATCGGTTTGTATGACTGTTGGAAGAGGTAGCACTCTGATTGGTACTCTTAGTATTTGCACCTTTGAGCCCACCCTCTGAGTTGCAATTGTAATTTTATAGAAATATTTTATTCCCTGCCCTCGATACGTTGGTGGGCACAACATCGGAAGTATTTCTTCGTATAAGACTGAAAATTAATTTTTGTTTATTAAAACAAAAGTCTCTAATATGTATAATTATACTGTTACAAGATTTTGTTTCCCCAGGGGCCAACCGCAAATCACAAAACAATATTTTTGGCTTTGTTGCGAGCACCGCATCTCCCTGACCTTGCGTGGCAGCGTTCAGTGAAGTATCATTTACATTCAATTGATAAAAGTCATTGGTATTCTGTTTTTCTTGTTGTGTTGAATTGCAATAACAGTGAATTTGTATGGAAGCCCAGGCCAAGTTCTCTAGTATATCACTGAAAATATTTTTTGAATTATCAACGATCAATATAATAAAACAATAATCCCTCACTTGTGACTCTGAGCTATTTTATGTTCCGGTAGAGATGGATTTGTGAACGATACAAAACATTCAACCAGTTCACCGCACAAAAATACAGGAGTACTTTCTCTAATTAACTTGGCCGTAATTTCAATCATTTTAAATAATTTTTAATTGATTTTTATACTGATGTGTCACAAAATGGTCACAAATTAAAAACGTCAAACTAATCACAATGAAGAAAAGTTTTCGGAACGGCCACTAGGTTTGCTTTATATCCCACTAAACAAAAAAGTCGTATAGCAAAAAACGGGACATTTTCGATAGTGGTTCTTAGCTTCACTAATAAACTAATGTCATTTCCGTGACAAAAATCTTGATCCATTTTTGACCCAAAATGGATTTGTTTACATTTTTCTTATATTTTTTGATTTTGGATCAAAAATAAAATCAAAAAACTTTGTTGGATTTTTTTTACGCTTACAAATATACTAAACGTCATGTGAAATTGTCAAAAAGACCGCGCCATTTTTATATTATTGTATTTGCGATTGTTTAAAGTGCAAGTTGTATTTAATAAAATAAAAATTGTGTTTTATTCAAAGTGTAATTTCAAAAGATTATTGTGCACCGAAAACAAAATAAAAATATAATATCGAAAACGATATACAAATAATTTTGATAGTGTATTACACGGATGTTTGAAATCAAACACACAAAATGGAAAATATAATTGACGATATATGTAATTATTCAAGAAATATTATCTTCCTCATCATCATCGGCATCATCAATATCGATACCTTCAACAAGACGATGTTGTCGACGTTGTCATCTTCATCACCATTGAAAAGTTCCGATGACTCGATTCTAAATTTTCTATCGTCAGATGACGAAGGCTGTTTTCCAAACGAATACTTATTTGTGGAACCTAACTTATTCAAATAAGTAAGCTGGCGAGGTGACTTATTTTCTGTCCCTTTCTAACCGAAAAATCTAAATTGGTTGTCAATTTTTTGTTGTTGTTTATATCAATTTATGACTTTTAGAATTTGGATAATAAACTATTTCTAGATAACGAATGGATCTTTGTAGATTAAAATCAAAATTAAGATAAAAAAAATGATTACAATAAAGATATATGTAGCATCCTAATTACGTAATGTATGCTTGTCTTACACAAATGAATTGAGGTCAACTACAGAACTCGCAAGACCACACGGCGTATTAATATATTCTAGCTTTACGAAACAATTAATACATATTGATTAGACAGACATAAAATATATATTTACATAAAATATATATAAATTTTCCTATTAACTGGGGCCCATTTGAACTTCTTTGATTGTCTGTCTAAACGAAAATTGAAATATAAAAATCCAGCCGAATCGTATACCTAAAAATCATATAAACATTTTTGTATGCAACATGTGTCGCCAATCCTTTTAATTGCATAAATATAAAATAATTGTTAATTTATTAATATAAATTAATGCAAACGAAAATATTATGCCTCGAAGAATTTTGCGATGAAAACAATCCATGTTTTCATGTCGATGTCAAAATAAGTATGCCAACTCAATTGGAATGGGTTTACTTACTTATTTAAGATGGCGTCAAATAAGTCAATAAGTCTGAAATAAGTATCCGTTTGGAAAACAGCCGAAGTAATTAAATTGATTGGTTTATCTAATCATAACAAAAAACCTCGAGTTATCTTAAAGCAGATTTGTCGTTTTAGTGATCTCCACTAGATGTGAAAATATATATTTTTCATTCCAAATTGGAAGTTCGAACTTCTTTGTTTTTATATAATATGAATTCTATATAAATTTGTATAATTATAGTGTTTATCAATATAATTATTTTTACAATATACAATATAATTACTCTATAATATGAACACGAATATTGTTTTATAAAATTATTCATAGAATTTAAAAAATCTAAATTTATCCATAAAGTACCAACATATCCCTTTGCCTGCATGGTAAGATAATTGAGTGGGTACGGCAAAAGTACCATGTCAAAAATTTATTTTTGTATGTGTTTTCAACCAACTTACACAATTGTGCATTCCTTTCAAACTTATTTTCGTCCAAAAAAAACACTATAACTATACACACAATTGTGTTGGTTGTACTTCAAAGCAAGCGATTTTTTTTATCAAGAACGCCATTACATACATACTTTTGATTTTTTACCCACACATTTGAGTGGATTGGACTTTTGAGCCATTATGTTTTTTTTGTTGAAACACAGATATAAAAAAAATATTAAACCATTGGTTATTTTCTTGAAAAAAACTAAAGCAAAAAACATTTATTTATCTTTTTTTTTTGATCAAAATGCGCCAACTGATAAATCTTCTGTGATAATGCAGTTTAAAAAATCTAGTGAATCTAATATTTATTTTGATGATCAATTGGAAATGGACCAAAACATTGTCAAGTTTTTGATTTCGAACCACTGAACCAAAATTTAAATGTCTCCACCTTTCATTTGAAGTTCCGCTGATTCTTTTTTTTCCACAAACCTTTCTATACAGCTATTCAAGTTGTATGACGTATAGTTAATATTTAATTATTTTTTGTGTGAATATTACTAAAAGTTTAATTTCGGCAATTTAATAAATATGTAAGTAAATACGATTTGCAAAAATTAATACAAAATTGGAATACCTTAGTACAGTGAAAATGAGTTTACGAAATAAAAATATGGCTCTGAACGCTTGTTATGTGCAATCTGGGCAATAAAAAAGCAAAAAAAAAGTTGTGTGTTGTCCTTTTTGGTGAATGATACGTCGTTACGGCATTTCTTGTGGTGTTCTTTAATTTTTTTCTATATATTTGTCATGGCGGTGTGTTAAAAAAAATCTTGCCATGTATTAAATTAATTTTCTGTATTTCAAATATTGATTATTATTTAATATATTTAGCTATCGTAATCAGTTAAAAAATGTTTAATTGATAAACCCCGAATTCTGTGTGTTTAAAAATAAAATAACCAATAATACGACTTGCGTTAAATCGGTGTGTTGATTAAATTAGATTAATGGTAATCAATTTTTTTTATTTACAAAAGCTGTTAAATCGATGAATTTTATTTAAATTAATTCATTAGGAATACGTATACATTGGCCGTATAGCTACGTGACATATGATGTAGCACATATCGTCGGTCATAAATTCATAGAGCTTAATGACCACTCATTTTCGTCATCAGCATCATCGTGTTAATGACCTAAATCCCCAATTAGATTACTTTACAGTAACCATATTGTGACTGAAAATCTTTGATAATACTTGACAAGCGTTAGCTAACGTCTAACTAGCTATGTCCGGTCGCTTATGCATTAAATTGTATGTATTTACGTAGTAACCTTATAGCCGGATTTCCGACCTCTAGACTAGACAAAAATTCTACCCTATACATTTCAAGACCCTAATTAAAAGTTAATTTAACATAATGTTTCAGTCACCCAATAATGGTAATGGGGTCGACTAGAATAAAATGTACAATTCTTAATTTACTCATTATTTAGAGATAAAACTCTTTGAACTTTTGTAAACGCAAAAAATCGTTTAATTCAAGAAAAATTAAGTAATTTTATTTTTTCTATTTTTACTTACAGATAAAGTTATACACAATTTTTTTAGTTTCATATACAAATTACACGCATACTAATAAAATTCAATTTTGAATCATTTTTTTGGAAGAAAAACATGAAAATATGGATTTCCACGTGTACGCTGTGATTGCAATCGTTTTTTTGGTATCATTCTTTACCCTTTTATTCATTAGTAAGCTACCACGTGGCAAAACTTTCGATGAAGTGTTGGCAGAAAAAAGGCAATTAGCCGAAAAGTTATACGGCCCAAATTATGGACATAAGAATAAAGCTAATAAGAAAATAAATAACAAAAAGGTAAGTGTTGTGGTTTGTACTGTTTATTTTTTACTCCCTACTTTCCTAATCTAGATCAAAAATTTAAATTTGCTTTTGCCGGTTTCAACGCAGCAAAAATTAACAAATTGGAGGAATTTGTTATATTTAATTAGTATGTTTTTGGTAAATACTAGTGGCCTTCAAATAATTCAAGGTTCTTTATTTCTGTGCACAAGTGGCAAACTAACCGATTTTGTTTATTCAGAGTCTCCCTTCATTACTATTTATGATTACAAAAAAAATTGTTTGTATTTGTTATAATCTTATCGTTTATTCGTAGGCAAGTAAAAAATCTAAAGTTTCCAAAGAGGTCAAGGAATCTACAGAAGAACTTGAAAGTGATGGTAATTCCGATGGCAATGTCTCGGAAAACAATACTCCTTCTCATCATAAAGGCGGGCATGTTGAATTCGTTGAAGCAGAAATTATACCAGCGGATGGTCATAAGGTTTGTACAAAACATTTTGTTGCTATTCAAATGTAATTGTTGTTATAGTAATTGATTTGATTGTCTTTCCTTCTCTCTCTTGTCCTCGCAAAAACTTATCTAACACAATGTTTTCTAAAATAATACACTACTAACCAGAAACCCTTTACACAATCGGCCAATAAAGCAAATATTCCATCAAAACGTAAAAATTCTAAATTGCCTGGACATGGAATTTTGATCAATAAGTCTGAAACTACACCGGTTAATAGTGAACAAGCTGTTTTTGAGCAATTAAATCATTTTGAAGAAACTGTTCCGAAAGATGTAGTTGAACAAAAATTTCAAGTAAGTAATATGTGTTGCATGTTCAAAGAATTTTAAAGGTAGCTAAATTTTCGTAAATGGAAAGATTTTGTATAGAATGAATAATATTTTGAATTTTTGTTTTTTCTCATTTTTTAGAAAGATGACGTGAGCTTACCGATTAAAGATATTAATGAAGGCAATAAACATAAAAACGCGACAAGAGAATCAAAGAAAGGTAAATAATTTGATTTTGTTAAGAGTATGTGTATGTATTTCTGCATTTTACAGTAATTGTTGTTTATTTTTTGGTGTAGGCAAAAATAAGAAAGATAGTCACGATTTGGAGGCGAAGGAAAATGAGGTGCCATCCCAAAATGGTACAGATATTGTGACCGAGAAAATTGCAACTGTTACCGTTTCGAAAAGTCATGATCATCAACCACCAAAATCGAAAAAGAAGAAGCAGGAAGTTGATGCCGTTCAAAAACTTATCGATGATCGCGAAGGAATCAGCGTTAATTTTTTGATACCACTTCTTAGCAAAGCTGAATTGACCCGCAATGAAATCCAAATTCTAATTGATTTTCTTTTGAACAAGCAGCAAGACACTATCATCGATCATTCTGAATGGAGTGAGGGACGATCTGATGTTGTGCAAAGACTTAAAAAACAGCTGTCCGAAAAAGAGAAAGCTCTTCAAGATGAGCAAGAGGCGACGGCAGCTATTCAGGCTAAATTAAAAGAATTGCGTGGCGAAATAAATTCTGAACGGGCACAATTCAACGCTCAAATTAAGGCCCAAGTTGATGAAATCCATGGTAAAAAATTGGAAATACAAAATTTAACCTCTGAAATTCAGTACATTAACGATAAGTTCAATGTTGAGAAGCAAACTATAACCGTTCAAATGCAACAACTTCAGTCGAAATTGCTTCAAGAGAAAAAAACTAATTCGCAAGAAATTATACAGATCGAACAACTAAATAATGAGTTGATGGCTAAAAACACCGTTATTCGCGAACTAAATGATAAATATCAACATCTGAAGTTGGTTAACGAGGAGACACTCAAAAAGATTGCCGAATATGAGAATAAATATTCTGAATATGAATTACTGTTACATCAAAAGGATGAGCAAAAAAATTTTTTCGAGCAAGAGATTGATAATCAGCGAAAACATATTCAAGATTTTCAATATCGTGAGCAAGAGTATTCACGCATAAATGTCGAGAATGAGCGATTGCGTTCAGATTTACGTCGCAAAGATGAATTTCAAAATATGCAGCAGTGCGAATATGAAAAACTTAAACAGCAAATTGTTGATTTGAGTAAAGTGCAGCATATGGATGATAATAATAAGGTAGAAATACGGAATTTACAAAATGCGCTAGATTCGTCCCTAAAAGAAGCAAATAAATTGCGGATCGAGGCAGCAGAAAGTAAAAAAATAATGGAAGACCTAAATAATCAAATTAGAGAGTTAAGTACAACTTTAAAAGATCTTATCGTGAAGAGTAGTGAACAAGATAAACAGGTAAAAATATATATACATAGTAATAGTAATTCTAATAATATATTTATATTTAAACCTAATTTTTCTAATATTAGATCAGCGATTTGGGTCAGGTTGATTCTAGATTAAAAGAAACTTTGGCTGAGAAAGAAGCTAAACTAGCTCAATATGAACTACAATTAAAATCAACCGTTGATAAAGAGGATGAGCTATTTAAACAAGTTCAAGAGTTTAAAGACAAGAATAACGTAAGTGGAGATTTTTCATATTATTCATTTATTTTTAAAAGGCTTGCAAGTTATTTTTTTAAAATTACGATTGGGATCGAAAATTAGTACATTTTTTTAGACAAACCCTAGACACCCTATAAAATATGTTTTGAATAGAGTTACACTAACTTTTTTTACTCTAAGATTTTTTGTGACTCGAATCGGTTCAAATCGGTTTTTTTAATTTTTAACTTTGAATTTTAATTTATTTATCTCCAAATAGGATCTTCGTACTAAGAATTGGAAATTAAATGAAGCTTTACAAAAAGCTGAGAGTAATGCAGTTAAATATTTAAATAGTAATAACCAAAGTACTAAAAGTAAAGTAAATGATGTAAGTTATAACAAATTTGTTAAAAAGCTATTTTATTGTGTCATCGACTGCATTGCTCCGCGGCTATTTCTTATTTCTTCTTCTTGATCAGCCTGAACATTTTTAATACACTATTTCTGCATGATAAAATAGCTTTGAATTTAACTTAATTTACGATTTTAACAAAAAAAATTAATTTATATATTTTCAGACTCCTCCGGTTGATATAAAAAAAATCGTTGAAAACGAACAGGATAGAATAAAACAGCAAATTGAAAAAATATTACCTGAATTAAATCTGAGAAATGATGAAAAATGGTTAGAAAATTTAGGTACATATATTAGTAATAAATTAAGTGAAAATGAAAAACTAAATAGCAATAGCAATAGAATTAATAATAGTACTAATAATAATAATAAATACATTAATAATACTACTAATGATAATGAAGAAGATGAGAATGATATTGATGATGATTCTATACGAAATGAACAAATGAATGTTATTTTATCAGAGAATAAAACATTAAAGGATAAATTAGATTCATATAAAAAACTTTTGACTGAAACGGTAAGTTTATTCATATATATATAGTACTGAAATGTATTTACTTAAACCTAACATTAAAATCTATTTACAGGATAGTTTATTGAAAAATATACAAAAAATGTCAGAAGAAAAAGAAATTTACTATCAAGGGGTTGTTGAAAATAAAAATTTGGAAATTAATCAATTGAAATCACAGGTGAGTTACATTAATCTTTGATTTAACTAGATTTGACTATAATTCAACATTTCGATATATGTAAATGTTTTATTGAATATAAATTTAATTTTGTAATTTTGCCAAATTATAAATTTTCGTAATACGATGGCATTATAAAATATTTCCTATATTGATAACAGTTTCTTCCTCATCTTCTTCGTAACTACGACATTAATCATGTGAGAATACACCCGTTCTGCTCGCGTGCTTATCTATGAGACATGTCCCGTATAATAGCATCCACCACCATATTGACATGTTGTCGCCACAGCGATACCAACTGTCCGAATTTTGGCAGGTCTAGATTTGGCAAAACCTACCTCGTTGTTCTTCTAGTTTCCTGTTGAAGCAGTATTTTGGACGTAGCGAGCAGTATTACAACATTCGCCCTGCTCGGTGAAATAAGGCAGGTGGTGCCTTGTAGAGCGAGTTCATTTGCCTTTTCATTCTCAGTAATATTGAAATGCCCTGGCACCCACGTCAGGTGGATGTTGAAATGATCTCTCTTTAAGAGATAATTCTGGGCTACTTCCGGCATAAGAAAATATGATTTGAGCGTCTTAATTGAAGCCTGACTATTCCGTAAAATTACGAATATCCCTTGCAAATATTACATTACACCTCAACCGTCAACGCGATTAGTTCAGTTTGATAAACGATGCTGTAGTCCGGGAGACGATAAGAGAGGAGGTTTACATTTAATTCTTCACAGAAAATCCCACCCCAACCTCCCGTCCATCCTTGAACCATCAGTGAACAAATTAACATCTTCAGAATTCCGAAATGCTTTCCTCAACCAGTCTGGAATATCAGTCCTAAACCTCTGAACAAAAGATGGTGTTGACACAGTTCTACATGGAAATGGAGTGGAGCCTTATAGCTGAGCTCGCTGCCATTTGTTTACCTAGCATATCCAGCGGTGTTACATGAAAGAATGAAAGAGCCCCAGTAATATACAAGGCAACTGTTCGCTGTACTTTCATCAAGGTTTTTAGGTTGGTCAGAATATTTAAAGCTGGCCACCAAATAGTAATCGCATATATTAAAATGGGCCTAATAGTAGAAATATAGAGCCAACGTACAATGTGGTTACAAATCGCATCTTTTTCCAATGGCATTTTTACAATATAGTAAAACGCTGTTGTAGCTTTATTTACTCTCGCGAATATGTTAGATTTCCAGCTTAATGGACAGCAACAGAATGAGACCCAGGTACTTCGCTTTATCAGTAAAAATTTTGACAACTGAAACTGTAGGGCAAACAAAAACAAACTAAAATCTATTTGTAATTTTGAAAGTTTTATATCACAACTATTAAAGTTTCATGATTAAAACATAACCACAAATAATTCTACGGTTTTATTTTTAATGGCAGACTGAAAATTTATGAATAAAATAAAAAAATTCAATTTTATTTTAAAGGTTTGCCCTACACGTTCATCTGTCAAATTGTTATTTTGACGTTTGGGGAAATGGTCTAACCAATACCATTTAAGCTTGGGAGGTCGATCTGAGGAAGTTTGTATTTCCTAGAGAAAATGACCAGTTCAGTTTTGTGTGAATTCACATTCAAACCGCAGCTGTTGCCCAATTGGAGAGAATGCCAAGCGCACTTTGCATGGGTTCTCTTAAAGTGTAAGGATATTTCGTCGAAGACACCAATCGCAACATTTATCGCATAAGCAACCATCTTAAAGTCGCACCCTTTTGGTTTAATAACAGGCCATTTATGACCAAATTCCAAAGAAGAGACGAGAATACTCCACCTTGTGGTGTGCCTCTACTCAGAAAACTAGTACTGGGAGACCCACTCACCAGGCTGGCCGTCACGGTTCTGATTCTTAGCATTTGATTGGCCAGCCCTTGAGTGACTTGTCTACGCACAGAGATTAGAGTGCCTGCGTGTTTGCGGTCTGATGTTATTACAGGCCCCCTCTATATCCAGAAAAGTTATTATCGAGTATTGCTTATGTTCAAACGATAGGAGCAATAAGGGAGTGGGGAGCATTTCCATCAAATTTTCCCTCAACGCATGCTTGTTGTAATTTCGATAGTCTATTTAGCTCAATCGAACGATTGTGTGGGTTTCTATCTGTCATTCCAAATTTTTTAGTAGGGAAGAAGCCAGATTTATAGGTCTAACCCTGCGGCATTTTCACGGGTGCTTTGAAGTCCTTTCGACTACTACGGTGGTCGAGCTTTATCCAGAGGTCTACTAGGAGGACACGTGGGTGGTCCACGCTGGTAAATTACTGTTAGTCCTCCTGTTTCTATAGCTAGGTATTTTGATGCGTTTTGTGTTCTTTTCTTGTCCAATTTGAAGATAACAGTGATCAGAAAAGGAATGATTCTCCGATACCTTCCAATTCTGAGGCAAGTGTAATGTCTAGTATTTCTTGTCTATTTCTAGTTATAAACGTTGGTTTATAGCCAGTATTGCATCATAGGTTAGTACTAAGTGTAAAATGAAGGAGTAACTCACCTCGTCCATTCGCATCAGTGTTTCCTCAAAATGTGTGATGTGAATTCGCATCAGTTTCCAGGATGACTCCAATTTTTTGTTGTTGAGCCTCCTAAAATGACTCGTGGGTATAACTTCGCCATCATGAGGTAAGCTGATATTAGCCAGACCATCGATCTCAATGAGTTTTGTGGCCACATTTGAATCACTAATTTGAAAACAGAAAAATATTCAGATTATTTGTAGAAAGAATACCAGAATAAATTTTACCTACCTTCTTCCCGTTTCGCAATTTATATTTAGGAGTCCTAAGTCAGTCCGGCTGCCTTGGAGCGATGAGCGTTAATCTGTAGGAACCTCAACATTTGGTTTGCTCCATTTTTTCAACCTCCACCACTGTTGATCAGATTCCTCCTCTGACTGTGATCCCACTAGGAATCCACAACGTAATCCCATCGTAGTAGACATCTTCGTGTCTGTAGGGTGTTCCTACCCGCTCACTCATTTCCGTGATATTCAGGTTGAGAGTAGGGGCCACTACTGGTATCGGCGACCTCAAGATGTCACCCTCCTCTTTCTCATAAATCTTGAGTGCGACTGCGCTAAAGCCAAAGCTAATTAAAACATTAGTTCTCGCCAGCACAGCCAGCGACTGTAATATGGTAGTAGCTGACCTATAATTAGTCTTTGGTCCCTTCAACTTGGCCACTATCCAATCGGCGGTTGGTAGTTCAGGATAGCTAATTTGTAACATTTCCAGAATTTCCTTCAGGTCACTGGGTTCCTCTGTGATCCAAGCTTGCTCTCGCTCTAGGTCGTCTGCAGGGAATATCCTGTCTAGCAACTACTTCTAGTCTAGCACCAAAGGGCTTGCCATCATAAAGTGGCGGGTAAGGCATTCTCCACCTTCCTCTGTCAATGACAGCCATCACTGAGTACTCTTAGCAACTCATTGAAAGGCCTAGTTACAGTTTCCTGCATTCTAGTGCGATCACCGATTTCTGCCTTTTGGGTAAATAGCGTTCAGACGAGCTCCCTGCTCCATTTCAGTAATGTTTTTAGCCCATGAAAGCGTTTCCATGTCTATCCGTTCTCTCCGCCAACGGAATCTTATGAGCTTTGCTAACAAAGCTCAATAAGATTGGTTTATTAAGTAGATACGAGGGGATCATCCTTGCTTATGCTTATGTCCCTAGAGATTGCATTCGAAGAACCAGCCATGTTTGTGATTATGTCCCGTTTTCCCCGGGTTGAGGGCCAAAGTCCCACAGTCCCGGTGAAGAGATCCACACTACATAGAAAAGGCAGTTTGATCTGGATAGCACCAGGTATTCGGAGACATCTTTAGAGACCGAGTATTTTTAATACTGGACCTCCAGCCTGGCCGATTATCAGTACGGTACGATTAACCCCTTACGGTGCAGTTCGCACCGTGTTTTAGCCTAACACAGCACAAATTGCGTAGTGAGCTAGTTGCCCTGTGGTCACCGCGAAGATGTAACTCGAACACTTGCAGAAGCAGCCAGATACGGAGCTGGCACAAGTTATTATTTTCGATGGTTATCATGTTGTGCGTTTTTTATCATAATTTATATATTTTGTGATAAAGTCGGACCTATAGAGCCGTACGTGCCCCAGAACAGATTGCAGGGATAATAAAAAAAAGCAGCGAAAACGTTAATCAGCTCTATGCATCAGTATTGTCTAGCCAGCCCCCCTATTCCTGAATACGATACGAAAATGCAAAATTCATATTTGAATTGAATCAGATTCGTACGATTCTTATTTAAAATTGTATAGGAATCTTATACTTTCGTTTTCGTATCGTATTCAGGAATAGGGCTACAGATTACTGCAGTTTAACAAGTAGTTCATCAATAACCAATAGGTACAAGAAAGATGACAAAATTAACAACCTTTGGAAACTTTGTCGAATTCAGAAGAATCCAGCTAAATGTCGACTTGAAATTACTATTTAACAAAATTTCAATCCAATTTCGTCCGTTTCGTGTTTCGTCAAACTCTGTTGTGGCCAGCATGTTGTGTACTACTGAGTGGGATAATAATTGTTCCCCACTTATCCAAAGGATTTCACATTCACTGAACTCGGTGCAAACCGAGGATTCTACCCCAAATCGTTGTAAATTGAATTTAAAACGATCGTGACTGGTAAGAATAGCAACCAAAATCTTAACCGATCTTTCTTCAATGATAAAAAGCTTAGTTTAGTAGCCTCATATTACGTTCACAAATGAAACATTTTACGATTGGGTAGTTAGAGGAAATAATCCAATTGAGCGCTTGGCAATGCATACAGTTCCTAATAGCTTCCTTACCATTATTAAAGTTTAAAGAAGCAGCGGCTTCAAACCCAATGAATTCTAGTCGTTTTAGCAGCATTTGCTATTAGACTTCCAATTTTTTTATTTATTCTAATTATGATATTTATTTATTTTCAGACTACTTAATAAAAATTAGTTTCTGTTATTTACTAAGTGCGGCCGGAAGAACAACAGGAGAATAATTAATGCCTTTTGAGAATTAAAAATTAAAATACAACAGAAATCATGCAAATCCCTTAAGCAAAAAAAATGTAATTTTTATTTTCGATCCATTTTAGTATACATAATTATATTTAAAAAACAATATTTTCAGTTTTTTATAGATTATTTTAAATTAAAATGTATTATTATTATTATAAATAGGTTTAAACGAATTATTATTATTTTGTTTTAGAAATTTAATTGGCACTTTAACACTAGTGTTTAAAAAATACATACATATATCATTTTAATTAAAAGTAATTGTAATAATTAAGTAAAGCCAGTAAAGTCAAATAAAATTAAACTAATCTAAACGTTGTATAAGAAAGGATAATTGTGATTTTTAATAAAATTGTTAAAAATACTTACTGTGAATTTAATTAAATAACATATTAACTAAAACCGAAATAAATAAATTCACATTGATCACCAACTTAATATTAATTAATGTAAATAAGGCAAATCGACTGAACAAAACAAAACAAAAAGCTAAGATTCGTTATGTTAATATAGACAAAAAGCCTTTTATGTTATTTTACTTGTTTGAATCTATAAAAATTTATGTGACCATGATACATCCTCACCAGGTTCTTTCATAAATTTTTAATTTAACTTAATTATTTCTGTAATACCAAAATAATATTGGATGAAGCTGTGTTTGATATAAATTTGTTAATAAAAATTGTAGTAACGTGGAGAATACTATATTTAAAAAATAAAACTCAATTCATTCTTCCACACTTTTGACCAACAAATTAAAGAAGAAAAATTATTTATAATTAAAATATTAATGAAAAGTTATACATTTCCTTTTTAATTTTAGGATTTTAAAAGTATTCTTTTTATTTTAAATATATTATATTATTTTTAACTATTATACCCAACATAATATTATCCTAATTTTTTATAATACTTTTATTTAAAAATAAATAAAATTAGAATTTATATCTATTTGATGTTAAAAAATTGCAATATAAATTAATTAATTTCGATTTTAATTATTAGAAAAAGACTGTTGTTCGTTCAAAATATTTATGTATAATTTAGAAAACCTCTTAATAAATACGGATTTATTCAAAATTCCAATTCTAATGTCACAATTGTACTATTTTATTATAATTTTACCTAAAAGTAAAAACACAAATAGAATAAAATTCTATATTTAATTAATTAATATATACATAAATTAAATTTTATACGAAATACACTATTTTTATTTTTTTATTAATGTTATTTAACCCTTTTTATAATATATTTTATTATTACTGATTATATTACCTATGATAAGCGTATCTAACATACATAAACATTTGATTTGTTTCATTCCTTTTTTTATTTTACCTAACTAATTAATTTTGTCATCTATATGTTATATTTTAATACCATTTTTTTATGTTAATAATATATTGATAAAAATTTAGACAAAAAAAAAATTAAATCGAAATAAGAAAAGTATTTTTGTGCAATAAAAATGATATCTAAAAACATACATTTAATTAATAAAATAACTAAAAACTGTTACTACAATCATTAATAAAAAATAAAATTTTAAACAAAATACTTTATAAAACAATAATTAATTAAAAAATATGTATCTATATGGGATGGGCCACTTTTCAGAAAAAAACCAACAATAAAACAAATAAAAAATTACATAAATTTATTAATATTTTAAATAAAAAAACAATTTAATAAAAAATACAAAAACAACATTTTAAGATTTTCTATTTTGTATCCTGCTGTGCCAATTTGCTATCAAACAACATACGTAAACTTTTGAAAGAAGGGGAAAAAGGTTATAAGAAGGATGGAGATGTCAAAGGACGCGCATTAATTTAATTACATTAAATATTTCGGTTTTTGTATCAACCGATCGACCACTGACCCAGTATTTATCGTAAGGATGATTTTGAACAACTGTTGGGAGTACAACATAACCATACATGGGTATGTATGTAGAAACGTAATTGAAGCAACTGTATCAGACTACTTTAAAATAACATCTGGTGTTCGACAGGGAGATGCACTCGTGCCTGTGCTGTTCAATTTGGTGCTTGAGTACGTAGTGAGGAAAATCAGCATTGAAACTTCGCGCTGTATATTTAATAAATCAATTCTTTGCGAAAGACCTAGGTGGCGATATAGAAGACAGTTTCGTACCGCCCGATCGCTGCGTAAGAAAACTTGGCTTGGAGGTGAACAGTAGAAAAACAAAATCTGTAGTAGAACTCAGGAACATCTCCATGGCAATCCTCGGAATTTACGACCATAATTTTGATAGCGTTGAAAACTTTACATAGCTACATCAAAAATGAATGTGAACGATTTTTATTTCAAATAACTCAGAGTTCCGTTATTTTAGAGAGAGAGTATATAAGAGAAACAAGCATTAAAACAATGCGGAATATTCCAAATGCAATTTTATTTTAAATGTCAGTTTCTACATGCTGTTGACAAAAGAACAGCAGCTCTTCGTTTTAAAGTTTTTAGAGAAAAACGTTAGTTTTTCAGTAACTATATATCAGATTAATTATCAAAGAGTCAAGGGGTTCAACATTTCAAATGGTACACTAGCCAACTATGAAAAAATCGGTTAATGATGTAATAAACCAATTAAAATCCCTGGACGAAAATCATCATTTTCAAAACGCCAAATTTTAAATTTGCGAAAAATGGTAACCAAACCCAATCGACCGACACAGAAACGACTGGCATTACATTTTAAAGCTGATTGGAGCCATACAATATACTTACGTGTTGGAACTAAGAGTTGTGAAGAAGTCGAAGCGTCACAATATGTATGCGCAAACAATCACCGAAAGACACCAGCGCTCCTTGGTCCTTTACTGACTACTGAAAGGCGACAAATGGAAGAAATATATTACAGTCGACGGAGCTTGCTTTTATTTAACGAATGCCGATGGCCAAAGAAGTGTTCAATATTTGAGTCGCGGCCAAACTAAAGTGGGATTAGTATTCTTAGGAATATCCAATTTTGACACAACAGTACCCATTTTCGTTGAACCAGGCTCTAAGATAAATGCAGATTCGTACGACGTACATTAGCAACTGTTTATAAGCACTTCTCAAATATTCGAAACGCTTATACCCAGATGATAACTGGATATTCCACCAAGACTCAGCTCCATCACACACGGTAAAGAAAACTCTTGTATTTCCTCAACAAAATAACATCATTTATTCATCCTAATTTATGAACCTCCTCATCACCCGAAATGGCATCACCAGAATTAATGTGCTAGAAAGAAAGAAATATATATAGCAATGCCATAATTTTTTACATATTTTATGGCAAGATTTATTTTTATGGCAAGCAGAAGAAAACTGTTGGTCGCATGTAATGCCGGGATTCCAAAGTGAAACAATTTTTTTCAGTAAAAAATACTGAGAAACTGAAAAGAGAGAGTATACTTATTAAAATTACGTCAGAGTGACAAAGACACACAAATGTTGCCATAAAAAGTATTGAGTTTCATACGTTTTATGGCAACATTTTCCCCAGTAAATTTTACTGAATTTTTTTTTGTTTCTTTCTAACAAGTAAAGGGTTTGTACTTTTATCTCGTATTAATTTTACTGAAAAAAATTGTTTCACAGTGGAATTCACGCTTAAATGGGCATTTAAAGTCACAATTGGCAAAGTTGATAATATTGCGCAACTAAAAATATTGATAAAGCGGGAGATCAAGAACATTCCTTTTGCAATGATGCAACGAGCACTTAAATCTTCGTCAAGTCAGTGTTTGTCATCAAATCCAATCGATTGAGATGGTTCGGCCACGTTGCTAGGTCTCCGCGATAACGGATGATTAATTAACTGCCCTATTATGATTCTCGCCTCACCACACCACTCGCCGTGACTATCTAAGTCACCCGAGTTCAAAATTGGTATTATGAGTCTCCCTTTTATTTTGGCGAGCCGTTGTTTGCGGCGTCGTATATGGATTCTTGTATTTTTTAGAGTTTGTTATTTGTCATTATGGAAACCATATAGTAATGTCAAACAATTTTAGTTGTTTACAAATAGTTTTCATATAAAGATATTTTTCTTAATATACGATATTTTCATCGTATCGTAATACAAAATAATTATAAAAAAATATTAAAAATATAAAATATATATTATATAAAAAATTGTGTATACTATATAAAAAAATTGTACTCGAATTTTTGCCTTTCTCCATTCCATGCTTTCTCTAATTGGCGGCCCTAAGCTATTCCGCACTACTGACAAATTTTTCCAAAATTCATTAATGGTTAGTTTGATTTTTCCAACATCTGGAAATCCACGGGCAATATCCCGGTTTTTTCCATTTCAATATAAATTTACTATTTCAATGTTAAAATATTAATAAAATATTATATTTCTAATACCAAAAATACTTTGTCACTTGACTCTCACCATCATATTTTAGGTGAGCATATATGACATTGGACTCACTCACTGTGAGAATTATAATACCAAAAATTATATGCGGTGATTTCGAGTCGCCAAGCGACACGCATGTGACGATCACTCGCTCACTGCGACAAACATAATACCAAAATAGAATTATAGTGACGACTCTTCACCCGGTGACGAGTAAGTGAGATTCATAATAGACCTATAAGTGTTCCGTCAACAACCAGTCGTTTTCCCCTTCTCTGATCGACAAATCGGTCATAACAATTGTTTTTGATTAATCGACTGAAAAAAAAGATATAAAAAACGGAATGGACAGACAAGTTGAGAACTAACCAACTAAGTAAGCGAACCCAAAGAAAAAAAAAGAAGGAAAATATTCGATCATATTGTGATAAATTTTTGGAAAAATTAAAGAACTTGAAATTTCTTATTATCAAAAAAAAAATTTAATTTATGTTAAGTGATTAAGAACATTAAAAATGTAACCAAGAATTGGATTTTAATTAATAATAATATAAAATTAAAAATAAAATCTTGGTACAAAAATAAAAATAAAATTATTTGTAAATGCGGAATACATGATTAATAAAAATAAAAAAGTACAAAAATTATAAAATACAAATCGTAAATTAAAAGAAAAGTTGTTTTTTTGGCTGTAAATTATTTTATGGTACGCATCAAAACAGTGCAAAATCAAAACGAACTTTTATTGTTACACCATAATTGTACCCATGCAAATGCATATTAGCTGATGCAGAGTGACGGTAAATATTCCTGTACCAGTTTGCACATATAAATCTGGGATCAGCAAGTGTGAGTGGAGTGAGGGATCCCGTGTTGCGGAATAAGGACATCCAACTATCTCAACAGTTATTATTGTGTCATTGATAATTAATCATAAGATACTGTTTTTATAAGTTTAGATATAGTATTTTTGAATTTGAGTTCTTCGTAATTAATTTCCGATAGCGTACTAATTTGTTTATGTAAATGATCAATATTTTCCGTTTACATCCTTGTATTTTCGATCTAGACTTTATTATTTCAACCCCCTATTAAAGTAACAGTAATTATGAATCCGTAACTTCAAGGACTGATAGTGATGTGAGTTAGTGGCCATGAACAAACGTGATGAATTTGGCCAGGATCAAAATGTTTGCAGCCTTAGTGACAATCTTGACCAAGTAACCCCCCTACGACGAGCAAACCCAATTCTCATGGCTGGCAAGATTAAGCAGAGCTTAACAGTTTACAAAATGGCGCCGAAACAGGGACCTGATTAGAGTCCATGTGTTGAGTTATAATCTTTAATTATTTCAAGGATCCGTTGATGGATCGGTAATTTGCGATTTCCGGTTCCTCGAGCATAACAAATATTGTGATTCAACCACATTTTTTTTTGGTAATTTCTCAATCTTTTCTCGGGAAAACATTGAATTTTATCATACGATAGTATCACTTTTCAGTAGTGATTGCGAAAAAACCGCGAAACAGATACATGATGTAGCACGTTTATCATCAAGCTGATTAATTTATGTTTTGCTCAATTAGTTGAAAAATTCAATTTCCGAGTGAAGCGTATTTTATAATAATTAAATTATATTTTTGATTTTAGATTACAACTAAAATAAGTCACGTTTTTGCTATTCTATCAATTCCCGGTGGATTATAATTAGCCTTGTAACGTGGAACAACAGTTGCTAGTCTTCTTTAGTTTTCGGTTAAATTTTATTAACCTACAATTAAACCCCAGTAGTACTCCACATTTTAGATTAATATATAGTCTCCACATGGGTAGTTAATGGATCAATTGACTGTTCTATTAATTAGATTTCTTGATGTGTTGACTCTCGTGGTTTTAACAGTTAATTTTCAGTACAAGTATGTTTTGACCGGCATTATTGGACTAGGTAAAATCAGCCTCATCGATAAAATTTTTGTATAAATCAATATCTCTTTGAAGCTGGTCTACTTTTCTTAATACCGTACCAAATATCTTAATATTTTATGTCGACACGTTTATTCATTGCCTCACTCATATCACTATTTTTATATATAAATATTTAATATAATAATAATTTTTCTCCGAATATATTATTTATATTCATATATACACATAAAAATCAATTATATTGACATTAACCAAAACGTGTTATTACTTCTCTTAGTACTTTAACGGGCATAAGAACTCGAATTAAGCACTGGAGGGATAGAACATATAGATTAAAAGGTTGTTTCCACCAAGACAACGATGTCGACCGATTAATAAATCATTGGCGACGTTTGGAAAGGTTATATGAAGCATCTTTGGAAAAATTCAATGAGTCCGAGGACCTCGAAGGAAATTCGCTTCTTAACCCGCCAATATCAACAGTAATAGCAACATTAGATGGATTAAATATCGCAACTAAATCCTCTGAATTGGCGATACCATGTAGTGTGAATCCAACCGTAGTTCCGATACCCACGACTTGTTATACTTCAAACCTCCTTGCAATAAATACAATTTCTCAAGACTCAACAAATGTGACATGGAGTAAGAAAAACCTATTGTCGCAGCCTAAGGAGACAGCGACCCAACATCTAAGACTTCCTTGGTTACAAAATCCTGCAAAATAACGAAAGTTCTTTCAAGGCCACTCCACCTAAGTATCCAGTATATTCTATACCAACCAATCATTCTATGCCTCCTAATCAACCCTCGATTAGTTACTATATTCCTTCCAGTTATGTTACCAACGACAATCAGACAACCTCAGTGTCTGGCCCTGTACCAATGTATCCTCCTCAAACGTTTAGAGCAGAGCCAAAATGGAACATTAGTTTTTCTGGGCAACCTAGCGGTTTGGATGTCCACGATTTCATTTTTAGATTAGAGTCATTTGCATGGCGTGAACAAGTTTCTATCAATCATTTATACGCTATAATACCGAAATTTCTGAACGACGTAGCGGAAAAATGGTATTGGATTTTCACACAAAAAAATCCCTCAGCTTCTTACGCTCAATTACGCGGAGCTTTAATTCAAAGATTCAGCAGTGTCGATTCCGACCGTGCCATACGGCGGGCTATAGAAACACGTAAATAAAAGGTGAACGAATCCTTGGGTGACTTCATTCTCGAAATTGAAAGTATACATAATCGTCTAAACCGTCCGTTTGACGAACTAGACTTATTAGATATTATTAGAGAAAATATGGACTTTGAATTACAGCAAATGACTCTACATTTACCGTCTCCTCCATAGAGGAATTACGAGTAATATGTACTAGATATGAACGATTGTGGGCTAGAAAAAGAATAGATAGAGTGCCTCCATTAAATCGACGAGTCAGGTTTGTAGATGAACTAACTTTACCAACGCCAAACCGGTTCACCGACGTAAGCCCTGAGACATCCAGTTATTATAAGGAAGCTGATCATGAACAAGCAAAAACCTTATATGCTGAAACTGTCATATGCCGGAACATCGATACCAGGATTGCAACTTACCTCCGCAAGGAGTATTTTGTTACGGATGTGGAGCGAGAGATACAATAAAACCCCAATGCATTAATTGCAATTCGAAACTAGAATAGTCCCGCCAAATCAATTACTTGCCATTGATAAAAATTGCGAATCTCACCCTAAGCCATTCACCTTGATAAAAGAAATGCGTAGAAACTTGTTTAGGAAGTGAACACGATTTACATCCTTGTATTTTCGATCTAGACTTTATTATTTCAACCTCCTATTAAAATAACAGTACATAATTATGAATCCGTAACTTCAAGGACTGATAGTGATGTGAGTTAGTGGCCATGAACAAACGTGACGAATTTGGCCAGGATCAAAATGTTTGCAGCCTTAGTGACAATCTTGACCAAGTAACCCCCCTACGACGAGCAAACCCGATTCTCCTGGCTGGTCAAGATTAAGCAGAGCTTAACAGGTTACACTACGTATATTATGATGTCGAAACTGGAGGACGAGAGCGATGGATCGAGACGGATGGAGGACCATAGTGCATGCGACAAAATCCCTTTATGGGATGTGAAAGGTAAAGAGAGAGAGAGATGCGTAATAGATATTCTGAATATTCTCTGCCATTTCTGGAATTCAACGCTCCCGTATTTGTTGACAATTTTAATTTTTTAACTCCTTTCGTCTGATTTTCCCGCATCTGGTACAAAAATTTGTCGAAAATCTCCGCTTAACACGATGACATTTACTCCCAAAGAACTCATTGCATTTTAACAAATCTTTAAATGTTCTGTCAACAGCTTCGAATATGTATTTGTTTGCCATCGATATTTCGTCCCAGATTAATATTTGTTGATGTTTCAACTGAGCAGCATTCCAGATAATTCTACTCCTAATGCTATTTTACCTTCTGATCTAATTTAACTCTAGAATTTATTAAAGAAAAATGATTTCCCAGTTTCTCCTGGGGGCCTAATATGAAATTTTTTCGATATCGTAAAATTCGATCCACCGCGAAAATGAAAAAGAGAGAGAGAGAGAGAGAGAGAGAGAGAGAGAGAGAGAAAGAGAGAGAGAGAGAGAGAATGATTGTCCGTTGCATCATTTCGGAAATATACTTGTTGCTGCTGTTGTAAAGCCAATGTAAGAGCCAAAATGTAAAGCCAATGTAAGAACTGCCGGAAAATGATCTTGCATTTCAAAAGCTAATGCTCTTGAGAATAAAGGAGACCCAATTTTATCCAACGCTGTGGAATCTTGCAAATTTTTTGGACAGCCCATTAACCCTAATGTGAGTGACGTGGGTACTCGGATACCTTTTGCCCTTTTACACGTCTATTTTTGTATATGTTTTACTGCAAATAAAAACTTTAAATTTTATGAGAACTTCTAGTTTAATTGGTATAGATTACGATCGTACTTAAAATTGAGAAATGTTACAACTTGGACGAACGTGCAAAAAATAAGTTAATCACTCAAATTAAGATATTTTTTCTTCACTCACATGAGGGTTAAACAATTCCCTTCCTGCATACACGACGAACTTGGACTGAAAGTCACCACATGGTCCATGCAAATTTACTTTTGTAATAATATTGTACAAATCTGGCTCCATTTCTATATTGGGAATTTTACAATTCGGTCATACATGTCAACATCATATATAAGGTCGGACTCATCGAACATCTGTAATATATGGCATGCCATTTTTCTGTAATTCTATAATGTATACAAAAGCAATAACTTTTTCCTAATACGTGGCCGTTATATAAATCATAAAGAAATTCCTTCAATTTTTGGCGAAATACTCTACAAATAAGATCTGGTTCTCTTGTTCAAAAATGTGATGGTGTTAAGATTGTTAAATCAGTATGATCGTTTATAAAATAAAGGTTATAGGCAAAATCAGCTGAGCCAAACTGCTTTTCATCACTAAGAAAAAAACGAAGTACACGGGATTTTCAATAAATAACCTTAAGCAGAATACCGTTGTCTCATACTGAGCCATTTATTAGTATGCATAAAATCCATAAAAATCGATATATGGACATCGACTTCAGGGGCGGTATGTTGTACCTACTTCGAATCGAAAAAAGTCGAATTCGAAAAAAGTCGATTAGAAAAAGTGAAAGTTGTATCATTTTTGCTTTTTGAAAATGATACAACATACCACCATTCGACTTTTTTCGAATTTCGATTCGAAGTGATGGTACAACATACCGCCCCAGGGGCGCTATGCTGTACCATCACTTCGAATCGAAAAAAGTCGAATTCGAAAAAGTCGAATCGAAAAAGTGAAAGTTGTATCATTTTTGCTTTTTGAAAATGATACAACATACCGCCATTCGACTTTTTTCGAATTTCAATTCGAAGTGATGGTACAACATACCGCCCCAGATCATGCGTTGAGAATACAGTCATTACAACATGAAGCGAAGTAATAAAATAACATAACAGGAATTTTACGCCACTCCAATTTATGTTTACCCCATTATTTTAGATTTACCGTTAAATTTTTTATATATCAGCCTGCCATAATGTATAGTTGCGCCATCGGAAAGTGCAGTTGCATCGAAGAATATATATAGGTATGTATATCTTTTTTCCTGCCAGACAAAAATCTTTTTTGCTTCAATTTTAGTCCATCCAACCCACACAAATGTGTGTAAAAAGCGACAGGTTGTAATGTCTTCCGAATTTTAACGGATCGAAATTATTTTTGAAAAAACATTATAATTTGATACCATATAAATTATATAGCATATTATTTGTTTTTGATAACGCATAAATTATTTTACTATTATTATAGTTATGTGATTTTTAGGAGGAAAACACGTCCAATACACATACAAAAATAAATTTTTGACATGATTCTTTTCCGTTACCAACACAATTGTGATGGCAGGCAGGAAAAGGGATATAAGAGAACTCATCAAATGTAAATCTTATAAGCCAATCTTTCATCTATGAACCTCGCACATTTTACTTTTGGAAACTTATATAACCTCGCAAGAACTAATACATACACAATACATATATTCTTCTATGGCAGTAGTCTAAACCCTCTTGTAATTTTGAACCGATCATTATTACTACTCCAGATGCAGTGGTTGTACATTATCCTGCAACGTTCTGTGTACTTTTCTTGGGAGTAGCCTGTTGTTTGTGCCGCGGCATCTCCAGTTGCCAGTAGAACTGTACTTATTAATTCCTCCATATCCTTGTTGGTTGATTACTTAGTCGATTACTTAGTAGGTGTTGTTTTCTAAAACCTGTTTTATATTTCGGTTCGGCTGCATCGCGAATTAACGTACCTTCGAAAAATTCTTCATTGGGCAATATATTTTACTTGTTCGGTAGCCGGGAGGATTAAAGCAGACCACGCAACAACCATTAAAAATTCTCTGTCAAATTTAATTTCCGCATAAACCTTTACCTAACCGATTTATCGGTTAATTTCTAAGCAAAACAAACTAAGTGCCTGGTCTATTCGCAGTAGCGGACGGGCGACCACATTATTCCCACACACGAGTCTCTAAAAATGTGTTGAAATGCGAATTATCATTTCATGATCCTGAGAAAGCTTGGAAAAATTCAACTATACCTAAATTCCCAAACTCAGTAAATAGTGACGAATGAAGTTTTAGACGAAACCTCTCCTTATTCTGCCTTCTGCTGGCCCAGCTCAGAACATATGTCCTCCGAAACGGTTTGAAAAGTGTGTTGATATTCTATAATACCTTTGATGAACTGATTGAAGTAAACTTTAACAAATCCGATTTGAAGATTGACAATTTTGAGTTCATTGCGGTTCGTACACCTCTTATTTCCTCGCATAATGAACAACGAACTAGATATACATTTAACATTAGGTAATATTTATTCTAAAATGACACTTTATTAGAATTTATATTGCAATCTTGGAAAACAAGGACATGCATTATTCTAAGCTGTGTATACAAAACTGATTCACTAGATTTCATACGATATCCATTTTCTAATCACCGTACGTTACATTTTCTTATTGTGGTTGGCCAAATGTGCTTGCATAACATTATTCTGAATAAACGCCTTGTTGCACACGGGACAAATATATTTCCTATCTCCGGTGTGAATTTTACGATGCGCATTAAGATTCGAACTACGATTAAAGCTTTTTTCACAGAATTCACAAGTAAATGGTTTCTCGCCTGTATGAACCAGCAAATGCTTCCGTAAATGTGCTTTGTCTCGAAACTTTTGGTTACATTCCAAGCATTCAAATGGTTTCTCGTCCGTGTGTCCGCGTAAATGAAGTACCAATGAATTTTTATAGCGAAATCGATTATGGCATACTTCGCATTCAAATGGTTTTTCACCCGTGTGGATTCGCATGTGCTTTTCAAAGGCCGTTTTTTGTAAAAATCCTTTGCCACAAATACCACAAAGAAATGGTTTTTCTTCTTTATGCGCACGTTTTGTGTGCTCCTCCAGTAATTCTTCCGTGCGAAACATTCGGCCGCATTGTTTACATTTATTTGGGTTGTATGGATCATGACGAACTTCGTGATCTTCCAGTGCAGAGTTCGTTTTAAATTTTTGACCACACTTTCCGCAGGTAAATTGGTTTAAATGTAATTTTAAATGTTCCTGCAGACCATTTTTACTGTTTAACCGTTTATCACACACTTCGCACATATACGATTTTTTAACGATAGATTTCTTTTTAAGCACTTTTACTGGTTCGGTTTTAACTGTATCCACTTCCGTTACCTGATCCGAGTTTGGCTTTTTCTTCTTCCTCACGTATATTCGTAAAGGTCGATTTTCCTGGACAATTTTATCTTCAATCGGGTCAGCATCTTGTTCAGACATAATTACAGTAAATTGAAGGTTATTCTCGTGTTCAGGAAAATTTTCCTCCGTTTTTATATTTTCGTCGCATAATTCGATTTCAGGAATGTCATCTATTGGAGTTAGGCGTTCATCATCATCATTGGCTACCTCATCCAACATATGCACGGCCACAAAATCCACTTCTGCATTTTTCTGAGCTTCTTTTGACGCATTCTCCAGCATTTCGCGAAGGAATTTATCAGCCCGAAGAAATTTCTCTCGAAATGTGTAAGCGCGAGTCGCCTCGTTTAGGCAAGAATTACATATTTGTTTTGGAAAATCATCATCATCTATCAGCTAAAAAAAACCTTTATTATTATGATCGTTGAGCTAGAATTTTAGGAACTGACCTCAACACTGGTGCACTCAGACAACAGGGTTGACAGCTTAATTGGTTTACTCATTACTTCATCAGTTTCAAAGATGGGCACCATTTCATCTGTGTACTCTAAACATGCTCGGCACGTATAAGAATCAAAATAATTATTCATCAACATTTTTAAATATTGCAACAAAATATATTGGGATCCTATTTAGCTTGTAAACAAAATCTAAAGCTAACCTCAGTTGACAAATGACAAGAAGTCACAATCGCCAATTGTTTTGTTCGCTGTATTAAAGTATATTAACTGGCAAGCAATATTTATTGAAGGTTTTGTCAATATTCACAGAAACTAATCAATACTTTATTTAACTTGTCTAATCGTTTAATTAAAATTAATTAGTCATTAAATGAATACATAAAATGATTTTTATATCAAAATAAGAAGTACGATTTGAGATTCATGATTTAATCACGAATACTACATAAATAATTTCACAAGAATTGTTGACTCGTCGGATCTGGTATGTAATGAGGTTCCGGCAAACTGCTAAGTACGTTCTCTGTTTGTATTGCGCTGGAGTTTTTATCTTTTGATTGTTTCTGTTGAATTCTCTGCTCTTTTTTCTCGTGTCCTGCTATATGGGCCTTCAGACAGTTCTGCTGTATAAATCCTTTACCACATATTGGACAAATGTGCTCACGTTCCCCGGTATGAATTTTGCGGTGTGCCTTAAGGTTCGTCCTGCGATTGAAACACTTTCCGCAAAATTCGCATTCATACGGTTTCACCCCTGTGTGGATTAATAAATGTCGACGTAAATGAGTTTTCTCACGAAATTTTAAGTCGCACTCCGAACATGGATACGGTCGTTCATCTGTATGGTAACGTCGATGCAGAATCAATACATTTTTGTAGCGAAATTGTTTCCCGCAGGTTTCACATTCATATGGTTTTTCACCCGTATGAATCATCATATGCTTCTTCAGGGCAACCATTTGCGTAAATCCTTTACCACACACCCCACATAGATATGGCTTTTCTCCTTTGTGTGCCCTCAATTTATGTTCTTCAAGTGCGTCATCATTTCGGAATCCACGTCCACATTCCGCACATTTGTATGGATTATACGGATCATGTGTAACAGCGTGTGCTTCGTAAGCCAGTTTTGATTTAAATTTTTGACCACATTTAACACATGGAAATGGAGTTTCAGCCTTATGAATCATCAAATGAGTCTTTAATGAACCTGCACTACTTAATGTTTTTGCACAAACCTCGCAGGTAAATACCTGCTCATATTTTTGTTTCTCTTTTTTGCGACGAGAGATATAACTTCGAATTGCACGATCAGCAAGCTCTTCATTACCTTCAAGACTCGAAATATCTTTCAACTTGTTTTTAATTTTATCGCGTGTCTGTTTACTCATTTCATTATCTGAACCGCTTACTGATTTTGTATCGTCGTTTTGTGGCTCATAATTATCATCACTTCCCGCTCCATTTACCTCATCATCGCTACTTAAGATTGCGAGTTCAGTAGTAATTTTCTCAACCGAGTCACTTGGCACTGTTTCATTTAACTCAACGAATTCAGAAATATTTATTTTCTGCTGAGCTAATTCCTGTTTAATGATTACCTGCTCAAATGTGCAATCATTTTCTACAATTTCAACCTCGGCGAGGGTATTCGACAATTTGGTTCGTAATATCGCATCGGCCCGAATAAATTGTTGCTTAAATATAAATGCGTTGGTCACTTCCCCAACACATTTTGTACATAATTGAGCGGGCAAGCCGTCCCCTTCAAAAATCTACAAAACAGTTAAAAATTGTAGCCGAGCAAAGAAATATTAATCGGATGTACTCACATCTAAGCTCGTACAGTAATTGAGAACCGTACAAAGCATTATGGATTTGTCCATAACCGAAGCCACTTGAAAAATAGAAATCATATCTTCTGAAGCTTCTAAACAGGCACGGCATGTGAATCCACTATCAAAATATTGAGAGGCCATTTTTATGTTTCAATTTTAATTCATTAGTAATTAATTAAATAATTAATAAAACATTTAAAATAGTTTTGTAAACAAATCGATCAAGTGTAAAAAAAAACTTGTTTTCGCTATGAAACGTCAAAATTTTTTGATATGCATGAAGTTAGATTCAATTTTTGAACATTTTAAATTCATATATTGATCAATGCCATGGTTTGTTGAAAGAGAATAGGTACGATTTTTTAGTGCAACTGTGCTGACATGTTCTACCATCACATTTTCGATACTTTATCGTAGATTATGTCTCGCTTCTTTAGAATAAAATGTGACACTATTTCACATTTTATATCATTTACCAGGTTACTAGATTGAAAAATTGTGATATTCTACTCCATTTCTATCAAGAAATAATTTGTTTTCGATACTTGAACGCAATTAGAGAAAGACAATTTGTTCGCATTTGTACTAGTAGGTTGTGATAGCAATAGAAAAGAAATAATTCATAAATGAAACAGTTGTCCATTTTAGTTTAGGAAAATGAGAAATAAACTTCGATAAAGTATCGAAAATGTGATGGTAGAACATGTCACCCCTGGATATACTTTTTCCTACCAGATAAATATTTTTTTTTAGTTTTGTTTAAGTTCAACCTACACAAATGTGTGTGTAAAAAATTATAGTTTTGTTGTGTGTGTCTATTGTTTTGAAAAAAGTATTATAATTTGATAACATACAAATTATGTAACGTATTAGTTGTTGTTCGTAACACCATATATTAAATAACTTATATATAGGACGATCGTATTCTTTTTTTCTCTTAGCTTATCGCATTTATCGTAATTAGATTTTTTGTCACGGCGTCGCTTTTGTCATTTTTTCGAAAAATTGCCGTTGTTTGTTTACTTTTTTGTTTAGACAACTAAGCTAAACAGTTGAAACAGTTAAATTTAGTTTTACTTTTTTACCAGCTGTGTTGATTTTCGAGTTTTTTTAATGAGTTTACTAAAACAGCTAACTTCACTCTTGTCTTATAGAAAAAAAAAATTGGAACCCGATTTTACAAGCCAATGTCCTATATTGATACTATTTAATATTTGGTAACACATTAATTGTTTTATTATTATCCCTGTAGCGTATATCGACAGTATCGCGGGTAAATGGGCAAGTGTTATTGTTTATTTTAGGATTTTATTGTTTATTTGTATATACGAAATTTTATGTATACATTCCCGACCAAATAATCGTCACTTATTTATTAATGAAAGAATAAAATATATTTGAATTAAATTTAAAACACACGCTTTCAATTATTTATAATTTAACACACCAATTATCGTTTGTAAAAAAATGGACGTTTCTTTTCGTATTGGTGTTGGTCCATCAAAAAGAAATTTACGAAAAATGGACATTTGTTAAAATTGATGTACATAAAACAAAAAATGATTTTTTCTGTCAAATAGAACAAATTTTTTGTGTACATCAATTTTTTGCTGGTTTTTGGAAAACAGAATTTCTATAAAATTGATATACATAAAAAAAAACATTTTTTCTGTTAAATAGAATAAATTTTTTGATATACATAATTTTTTTTGCAGTGTTTTGGCAAATAGAATATCACATTAGATTAACGCTAATCACGTTTGGGATTTGTGTGACGCATTTGAGAAATATTTCCGATTGACATATGTAAACATCAAATTATTTTACTATTTTTTGTCACCAAAGAAAATGAAAAAATGATGTGCATGAACATTTTTTGCCGGATTTTGTCCCCACAGAATATCCCTTTTCCTGCTTATTTTCCTACTTATTTCGTTATATAGACTATGGGCTAGAAATTGATTCAATTCAATTTGCTTTCGTTTCGTCTTTGCGGTTATACACTATCGGCTATGATTTTTTTTGTTATCCTTACAAGCACATGTCAAATTATCAAAATAGTTTATATTTTTATTGGATTTAAACGCAGTGTATTTAGTTTACCAAAAATATAATGGATTTTCCGAGTTAGTTTTCATACACACGAGAAGTAAACTTCAAATAATATAAAATTAGAAACAAATATGAAATCTATATAACCATGCCTCCTTGGTCTTTCCGTTTCATTTAGTTTCAGTCCGTTTCGTTTCCGTCTACATAACTAGCCCTTAACTAAACACAATTGTGTTGATTGTACTTCAAATCAAACGAAATTTTTTTATCAAAAACGCCATTACATTGTATTTTTTTACTCACACATTTGTGTGGCTTGGACTTAAATAGAGCCAAATATTTTTTATTTTTGGTTGAAAAAGGGATATCCGTTTTGTGTTTTACTAACGCAATTGTGTGGGTACGGCAAAATTACCACGCCAAAAATTTATTTTTGTATGTGTTTTGAACAACTTACATATTTGTATATTCCTTTGAAACTTATTTTCGTTCTAAAAAAAACACTATAACTATACACAAAAATGGGTAGATTGTACTTCAAAACAAGTGAAATTTTTTATCAAAAACGCCATTACATAAATACATACTATGATTTTTTACTCACACATTTGTGTGGTTTGGAATTAAATAAAGCCAAATATTTTTTATTTTTGGTTGAGAAAGGGATATGGCATTAATTTGATTATTGTTGAACGGTGCCCAATCAATATTGATTGCCTGTGTATGCATATAAAACAAAGTCAAAAACTATTGTTTACAAAAATTTCTAACATGTGCGAGTATAGTGCTCTGAAATATTCATAAAAACAAATATAAATGCTTCCTAATCCTAAAATGCAGCCCATACCGCAAATAAATGAATGTCCTGAGGTAATTTTGAGTAAAACAATTATATTTATATAAATATTCATACACATTTTTTTAGCAAATCCAAGCCAACAAAATAATCATCATTCATCCTGGTTCTTTAAATTTACGAATTGGTCGTGCATCAGACTTAAACCCAATAAGTATAAAACATGTGATTGCGCGAAGGCGAAAGCCTGGCGGAATACCGTATCGTGATTTAATGTTGCCGCCGACAGTTATAAAGGTAGGCGATTCGCATTTTGGGTAAACTTAATATTAATCGTGAATTTTGTATTTTAGACTAAAGAACTATTGCAAGAGCTCGAAGAATGTCGTCTCCAAGTTTCTCACACTTTGCAGTCGTGTTTACAGTCGGATGGTCGACGGCGCTATGCTACGCCGCCACAACAAATTTCTGCATTTAATCGCCGGTCAGCACCTGATTTGCTAAATGAGAAAAATTCTACATGGTATTCGCCAAATGCCGACATCGTGATTGGCGATGATGTCCTAAAATTAAATCCGGAAGGTGAATTCAATGTTCATTTTCCGGTAAAGCGCGGTGAATTAAATATACATACAAATGTTGGGGGGTCGCTAACCTCGGTTCTAATTGATTTACAAACAATTTGGGAACACGTATTGCGTGTGAAATTAGATATAAATTTAATGGATTTGAATCAGTACAAAGCGGTACTTGTTATTCCCGATATATATAACCGTTACCATTTAAAAGAGTTGACCTCATTGCTGCTCCTCAAAATGGGATTTGGTAGTTGCTTCTTGATTCAAGATCATGTTGCGGCGACATTTGGTGCGGGTCTAGGATATGCATGTGTTGTCGACGTTGGTGATCAAAAAACATCCGTCTCCTGTGTAGAGGATGGTATATCACATCCAAATACTCGAGTTAAGTTGGAATATGGTGGGGCGGATGTAACCCAGTGTTTTTACTGGTTGCTACAGAAGTGTGCGTTCCCATATAAGGAGTGTGATGAGAGTATGCCCTTCAACGCGATGCTGTTAAAAAACCTGAAAGAAGAATTCTGTCATGTAAATTTGGACATTTGTGGCTCACAAGAGAAGAAATTCGTTGCAAACATTCCAACCCGTGGTGTACTTCAATTTACACTACAAGTTGGGGATGAATGTATCGTGGCGCCGTTAAGCTTATTCCATACCGAACTATTAAGTATCACAGGCAAAAATAAAAATGCAAAAACACAAAAACCAGCTGCTATGCAATGTGACCCGGAAGATTGTTTCGATGCAGAATATTTACGTGAAACCGGTCGGAAAGGAACTCGAGAACAAATGGAACAAAATCAAACGGAAGGTTATGGTGGTCCTGGGAATGAAAATAATGACGAAGATATTGTGGTGGACAGTTTAGAGGTGGAACGGGATAGCAAAAATTTTGTGAAGGAATTTGTTCTACCTGACTGCCAAATTATAAGTTTGGATCAGGCCGTGCTGCAAAGTATCGAACGTTGTCCTAATGATGAACTAAAGCGTAAAATGTATGGATGCATTTTGGTCGTTGGTGGCGGCATGAAATTTAGTGGGATTGGCAAGTGGCTACAAAATCGGGTTAGCCTGCAAATACCGTATCTTTATAGGTCGGAGCATCTGGATATTGTTACTAGTCCGAAAGATATGGATCCTGCAATGACGGTTTGGAAGGGGGCAGCTGTTATGTCTTGTTTAGAATCCGCACCAGAATTATGGCTATCGAGTGTGGAATGGGAAAAGTATGGATTGCGGGTACTTCGAGAGAAGGCTCCGTTCATGTGGTAATTTATTGAAATACAAATAAAAAAATTAATTTTGTTTTTGTATTCGGGGAAAAGGCCAAAGCCAAGAAATGGGCATAACCAGCCCACTGAGGTTCCACTAAAAGCAAAGAACTTTATTGTTTCATATAAAACTTGATGAGCTGAGACCCGAATAGAAAGATTGAAAATCTCAGTGGGCATGGTTTGTTTTATTGTGCGGAAACAAATTCTTTTTTTAACCCTTTGAGACCAAAAATCTGAACGAAATTAGGTGCAATGTTTTTTTGTTCTCTGCTTTGCGAATATAGGATACTTGTACAGATTTTGCCTAAGCCACAGAATATATAATACTTAGTCATAAATTATAAAGTAAATACATATTATATACGCCACATGTGGACCAAAAAAAAATTTGACTACCCTTATTGAATGTAAAAAAGTACAGTGCACAATTTTCGTTCTTGTACAATTCTGAATGGAAAAAACTAACCTAAAAATGAAAACCAATTTATCAAAATAAAGAATATTAAAGGTGCTCAAGAGAATGAACATTTATTTTTCTGCCATATTTACGAGATGGGTCCCATTTGAAAAGCGATATTTTATGCGTGATATTTTTCTGCGAGAGTATGGATCGGGTTATATCAGGCAGGTTGCTGCGTTCCCGTCACTTCGCTCCTTAGTTAAAACAAAAATTTCAGTTTATTCGAATTTAAAAATCGATAGGAGCGGGAATATAGAACCGGGTTATATTAGGCGGGTCGCTGCGCTCCTTTCGCTTCGCAATGCACATTCTGTATCATATCGCGTTTTGTACTATATCGCGCTATATGCTTTGTTCCATATCGCATTTTGTACCATATCGCGTTTTAAAATATCGCGTTTTGTACCATATCCCGTTTTGTACCATATCGCGTTTTGAAATATCGCGTTTCGAGCAGATCCCTACGAGATAAAATAAAAGTCAGAGAAACTTAACAAAAAAGAATTTCCATAGCAAACTTCTATATGAATTTCCATATGAAACTTTTTTCGTGTTTATGTTTTTTGGGTCTGCGTTTTATATGTACGCGTATTTTTTTTATTTGCCTCCGATTTGGCCTTGTGCATATACGCAGTGATGTGATGCATAATTTGATTTTGGTTCTTTTTTGTTATGCCGTTGATATGCTCTTTGTAACTGACTGGAAAACTTCTACCTGTTTTTCCAATATAAAATTTAGGACATTCGTTACATGTTAATTTATACACACCTGTGTCTTATTTTTGAGGCGTTTCTTTAATTTTGAGTTTTTGTTCTAATTTATTTATTATTGATTTTATTATTTATTTATTAGCAATGTATTTTACAAGTTGAGTTCCTCTTCGTAATCATTTTTAGAAATTGGTACACTATTTATTCTGTTTATCATGTGGTTGTAAGCTGCTATTCTATGTTGATAAGGATGATAGGATAGGAGTAAATATTTCTTGAATGATCTGTTTGATGTGAGTTTTCTATGTATTTTAAATGCGTGTTTTGAATTGTTGGTTTTAATAGTGAGGTCCATAAAATTTGTTTATTTTTTCTATTTCTAAGATAAATTGTGTGTTGGCACCGTTAAATAACATTATTATATTATATTCATGTTTCTAACAATAAAATATTTCTTGCAAATTGTAGTTTGTTTTCCTTACCACTCAAAATTTCTGTTACTGTGGATAAATTTCTGCTGTCAAAAAAACAATCTATACATTGAAATTGCCAATTTCTATCAATTAAAAACGGTTGATGGCCAGATTAAATCTGTTTCAAACTTCAAACGAGAAACGATTCATTATAGAGAGCGATTTGATGGTTATTTTATTTTATTTATTATTTTTTTATTTATTTAGTGAAGTAATATCAGAATAGACTTGGTCTCGCTTTCGATATGTAGATATGTAAAATATAATAATTATTATAATATTAAGTAAATTAAAAATTAATAACGCAATACTAAAAAAAATTAAAAAAAAATTATAATTACAGACACATGTAGATATAATATATAAAAAAATTGTAATAATAAATGACCAAACCTAAAAAAGCAGTTGAAAATAAAAAAATATACAAAAAATTTGTTTATATGGAAGTTATAGGAAACAAACGTGCAAAATTTAAGTGTGTGAATGTGATACAAATTCTGTAATGCTTGTGATTTAATTTTCTTTGTAAATATTAAAATAGATCTCTTTAATTGCTTTTGAAAATTCTTGTCTATTAAGCAGTTTTATTTGTTGAGAAATGTCGTTATATAATTTGGTGGCTCTGTAAAAACATCAATTTATTCCAAATTTGTAAAAATTAGGTTTATGTGGTACTTAGTAGGTTATACTTGTTGAACTATTTTATTTTTATTGACCAATTTTTATAAAAAGAGAACATTTCATATTTTTTTTTTGAAAAATAACAAAATCCTTGTTCAAAAAGAGTGCATTTCCTCTTTAATAGAGACTATAAGGTCGGTCCCCAATGAAATATCTGTGCATCCTTTATCTTTGGTTCAAAATACTCACAAAATGTAGTTTTATATTTTGCCCGAAACACGCCACATACAGGGTTAAATTTAATTTTAAGTTGCAAGTAGTTATTAGTACTGCATTCCCAAACACAGATGTCGGTACAACACCTTTTTTAAATCGGGCAATAAAATAATGCCAATTTCGTTAATTTTTTATTTTCTACATTTTAATTTTCCATGCTCAAAACGAAAGTCGGTCGCTTATGGAAAACGTCAAAGAATTGAAAAAAAGTTATTTATTATTTATTTTTTTTGTTGTTAATTTTTATCTTTAAATTTCTTTATAAGCAAGTGTTTAAATCTAAATTAAGTTATAGTTAAAGTGTAGTTGAAATAAAAAAATTATTCGTGTGTGTTACAAAAGTATAGAAGTTTATCTTGAGAGCACAAGCAAAAAATGGGATCGGCTTAGTGAAAAAAAAAAATTGGAAAGAAATTGCATGTTTAGTTTTCGTTAAGTTTCCTATAAATGAATTAATAAATACAAAATATTTGTTTATTGTTGAAATTATAAATAAAAAGTTTCAAATTACCAATACGTATAGTTAATTAAAATTAATTCAACATGACCCTAGTGAAAAATTTTTTAAATTGGTTCTGGGATCCGTACATTTGGCTTCCAGAAAATGTAACATGGGCCGATGTCGAACCAGGAAATCGTCCCGGTGTTGTGTACACAGACTACCGGCATTTAATATATCCAATTCCAATGGCATTTGTGTTCATGATTTTACGATATTTTATTGAAAAGTAAGTTTTAAACCTTTTTAATTTACTCTATATTGTATAAACATCTTATCAATTTTATCATATCAGTAATAAAAAAAAAATAACATAACCTCAAAAGCGAAAAAAATAATATCCAACGATGAAAAATCAATACATTTTTTGTGCATTTAACTTATACATACTTGAATCATAAAATCAACAAAATTAATTTAATTTTTAGAATTAATTCCCGTATAATGCATGGGAATTTTCGACAAAAATTATGGTGGCGTGATTCATTGTATATGGTAACAAGCTCGGTCGTATCGTAACACATTTTAGTAGGTATATCATAAAGTCGTCATCGTTTTTAATTTTATTATCAATTCCCCTTACTCTGAATTGAAACACATATAAAACAGATAGCCAAGTGTGTAATAAAAAAAATACAGTGAAACGATTATCATTATGACACTGCGGCGGGTTCCAATTTTGTTTATCTTTCGATTGCATGTTTAATTACGTCACACGGGCGCCAAATTTCTATGTAATGTTAAAACATTTCGTATAATTATTGGGTTTACATATTTTTATGGCTTCTCCTTTGTGTTATCTGAGCTTTTAATTTATGAATGGTAAACATAAATAAAGTTGAATAGACAGCAGAAAGTGGTTGGTAACCTTTTCCCAACTGATCATAAATATTATTTATTGTACATGTTGGTAGTGTTAATAAGGCACAACAATTTGGTTGATTTATATTTGGGGCTGGTAATTGAATTATAATCGATTTTAAGTTATTTCGGAGAATAAATTATGTCTAATGCTTTCAATTACTTTATATGTCGGCTGTTCTTAACTTTAGAACTACATAAATAGGTTATTGCTTATTATCATTCTATGGATATAACTTGTGTTTATCACAAATGTATGCAATTAAATGGTTCGTTGTAATTCAAAATTAATCAGCTAAGAGGGTAAACATGTTTCTCTATAATAGTTTCGATTGTTGTGGAAATTTGGAGTGGAGATGAACGCAGAACTAGGTCGAACAATTTTGGTGTATTTTATATTCGAAGAAGAAGAAGAAGGTTTGACACATTTTTTAAACGTTGAATTTGCTTGTAAAGAGATAACAATTATCGAGAATAAAAATTATCAATATTTATTTACCATATCTTCCTTCTCGCTTAACATTTCGGTTTGAGAACTGAAATGCTTGAATTTAGTTTTAAGCCGAGTCCTGTTATGTCCATAACTCCACACTAGGGCCTTAATCTCCATGGTGCTCCAATTTGAGTTTTCCACTTCGATGTGGAAAGGGGAGTAATGCTTTCAATTTTATTCCAGGCACTCATATTGGATTTTTCTGAAAACTACTTATTTATATCATCAAATTTGAGAATTGATCAATGGTTTTCTCTATTATGTCAGTTGGAGGAGTAGAGGAACTTTGCTCTAGTTTGTACGAATTACTTCGAAATTGAGGTCACCAAAACTGCTTTGTTATCGAAAAAGGCACTCAACAAACAAATTTCTTTATTCCTCATTGTAGTTTCGATTTTTGTGTTCAACTTGTCTAGATTGCATCTTTTGCTTGTCTAGTCTGACTCGCTTGTTGATTAGGGTTCAAAAGATGTATATGAATATATTCGACTATTCCATCGTAAACATTAACCTTCAGTCCGTGTTGGTCAAAAAATGTTACATATCGTGTTGGAGGTGCCTGTGGCACCCCATATATTTTATATGGGAAAGCACGTAAAATTTTATTGTTATCTTTTATATTTGATATTTAATAATATGTTGAATTTTAATAAAAAAATTATTGAGTAATAATTCAATTGTTAATTAATTAATTCATTTGTTAATTAAAACTATTGAATTTGAAAGTGAATAGCAATAACTCGATTTTCCTGATTCGGCCGCTTTGGACTGGTGCCTGCAATCGGAGTTCCTGGTTCGGTTTTATTTTGTTCTCCTTCTCCGGCTGGACGAGTGCAGTCAAACCAAATTCTCCATAGATGAGTTTCACAAGTGCAGTTCCGACAGTAGTGGTAAGAACTGGTGGTTTTCTTTTTCTTTACTCTGATGCAGAACGAGCAATTCTTTCTATATTCTATGGCATACAAGACTGCTGGCTTCTTCGCAGTGGCGATGCGATTGACGTTATGGGAATTAACGCATTCTAAAGCAAGCTCCCGGAGGAATTGAATGCATTTTGTGCATGCTCGTTTGAACCTCTTTGTTTTGTTGTTGTGTAATAAAAATATACGATACGCTGCCACTCCACCCACATCCAACATGCTATAAAATACAGTCATCGGCCATCTGTTTGATCGGCGTTTGATAGTAAAGTGACGTACCATTTTGTCGCAGATGTCTGGTTTATTCGAACGAACGGTACCGACCAATGTTGTTTTTGTTTGAAAAGGGTTTGTGCCAGCGGAAACGAAGTTGCATCCACCAACCAACAAATTTGCCATACTACCATGGCTTACTGGGAATGCATTGACTGAATTTGCAGTTTTCTCGACCCACTCTACTTCGTGTGGTTAATTGTTCGTCGATAGTCAATTCTTTGCTCGGTTGGTACGGAAGTAGTAATCGACGCAGGAATTCTTGCCACTTGTTTCTGCGTTGTCGAGATTCACGAGTCTGCCAATTATCAAAGCGTAAGAATCTTTTCAGCTGCTCAAAACGATCTAACTACATTGTAGCTTTGTAAATTGAAGAAGATAGATCGCTTTTCCATAAGTTGGTCGCGTAAACGTTCGAATTTTTTGCAGATCCACTGTACAAGAATAGGCCAATAAAGACATACATTTCATATTCCTTTGTATCTGTCCACACTCGTCGTCGATTCGAGGAAGATCTAGCGTGATGTGTAGCTGGGTCTCTATAAAATTCCTGAGCTTTTGGATTCGTGTACTCAACAATTGATTTGACCATTTCTTCACTGAAGAACAACTTGAAGGTGTCAAACTTTTACTCACCGCCTCTAGACAGACACCATTTGATGTATTTCGTTGATTTGCTTCCACTGTGCAACGATTCTTTTGGGTTTCTTCTAAATTAGACGATCATTGCACTTTTCGTTTTGAGATTTATATTTTTTTACCTCTTCTTGGAGCAACAGCAGACGGGCCAGGTTGTCCAGTGACGTCATCATCAGGTCTAATTTCATTTGTATTATTTCGTTCTACGAGGTACAATTCACCATCGCCATTTATTTAATCAATTATTTGGTGATCACGAAAATCCATCATCGGAAGAAGGTTCATCTGCAGAAGGTACGTAGTCCATATCGTCTCCACTCACATCTGATTCAACAACAGAATCGACATCTTCTATCGGTCTTATTGTGCGAGTTGGCGCGTCTACAACGTCAATAGCTGTGTTTTATTATTCTAGCACTATCTGGAGCCGAATGGAAGATTTCTACTGAAACTGCAGCTATTATTCACAGGTGTCGCTATACCATAAAAATAAAAAATAAATGCATCCTTAAAACAAACATTTATCACCTGAAATATACTAATTAACATTTATTTTGACATGACGTTATAAAAAAAAATTCATCTTGTTGCGTTTTAAATTTTTATTGTAAGATTAAGTTTCTAATGGTTTCAGGGATTTGCAAAATAAAAGTCTTTTCAAATTTGCCATTGAAATGGATAGCGCTCCCGATAGCGACTCCAGATAAATAGGTAGAGCAAAATATTTGTATATCGATTTTTAACTTGAAAGTTGAATGAAAAATCTTAGTTTAGAGTTAAATAAATTAATTACATGCAAAAATAGCGCGCTAAATATAAGTTTTGACATAGAAAATTGAGTGCTCCGGTTAAATCTATCGGGTGCTAATAAAAAAACAGGGCAATTACATCGTTCCAGCGGATCTTCTTCTATATCGTTTCCCAAATAATCGAGCAGTCCTTGCATCTCCTCTTGCTCACCTTCAGTCAGTTCTCTGGTTCCACACAGATTCAATAATTTATTGAGTCTATTCATGGGTTACCTCCTAGCAAAATTCTATTCAAAACATAAATTTACCTGAAACTGAAATCTTTTATAATTTTTACTTACTTTTGCTCTCTTCAAATGATGGCGACATGTTACAGTAGAAAACAGTATGGAGAACACGATAAAATTTATTATATATCTCCTTTATTTTCATTAAATTTTTCAATAAAATGTCGAAAAAACCTATAAAACGGTAAAAAATACTTCTTTCGTAGGCACCTCCAACACGGTTTGTGCTTTTTTGTGTTTGGAGTGGGAGCATTACTGAATACACATACCTGATTTCTCCTTTGTTTTATTTGAAGTATACTCTTTCGAATGAACTTTTGAACATACACTTCGGTTCTGCGAAGGTACGAAAATTGCAGGTTAGAATGGGAGAGGTGCCTACAGCACCTCAACACGGACTGAAGGTTAATTAGAGACCACATCATCGGAAATATTTAGACTTAATGCTAAGAACGTTTAACAATATGGTCACATAAACTCTTAATCCTAATACTGGTTAATTGGAAGACCAGTTATGATCATTCAACCGTAGGGCTAGGCAATCGTAAACCAAATCATTGTATGGGCATTTGTGATTTGGGTTAAATGGCTATTTGAAGAAATCACTGTTGTTTCACCGAATTTGTATCGAATTTCGCCTACGATGTGATATTTTAAAATCAAAATAATCTCGAACTCAGAAATACGTAAAATTTGTATAGCGGATGTTTGGAGGCCAATAACAGGCGTCGTTGGGTTTGCTTTGCATATAAAATGACCATCACATTAACGCTACCCTCAATAAACCGGTGGTGGTCATTTTAGAAAATATGTTTATCTAAAATTTGTGTAGGGAAAAACTCCAGCTGATTCTTCTTCCGTTTTGTACTGTGTTGCACCTAGCGAGAGAAGCTCGATAGACCGCCTAGTCGTTTGTTCGCTTGGCATAGTTAAATAATTTTCGAATGTCTTTCTTCTTAACCACAATATCACGATTTCACCAGGAATATGCGTAGTGCCTATGAGGTGGTAACTTGTGAGATAGGTAGCTATCGCACTTGATGTGCTTGGATGTTCTATTGTTTGGGGTATTTGAATGATTAAATGAATTTAAATTCGCGTCGCACCCGTTTTGATGATGAGCTTTGCAATAGTTGATGAAGGTCTATGCAATTATACGGTTCTTCCTCGTCTTCGGGGTTATGTATCTGTAGAAAGAATTCGTTTTTCTGACCTGTCGTCTCCCCTGTTAAAGTTTAATTTACAAGTTTTGTTTGTAACTTAACAAGCTTTTGTTTATGCTTTCCCTAAGGCTTAATTATAAATGAACAACAACGAGAAAATACTTCCATTAGGCATAAAAACCTCACAACATACGGAATAGAATTTCAAAGCGAAATACCCCGAACAGAAAAAGATGTATTTAAAGATCTGCACAGGTTATAGCGGGAACTGAATGTAAATTTGAAGAATGGGACCTACTGAAAAATAACTTATTAAATAAATAGGGAGGTTGCTTCGTTCTGAGAGGCTTAAAAATAAAAAGACATACACGAAGTTCATAAAATTCAACCAAACTACAGCTAAGAATCAAGTTGTGATCATATTTCCTTGCTTTTTAAGATTTCTTAAGATTGCTTTTTAAAAAAAGCATTTTAAACAAAATAACGTCACCATATAGAAAATGTGGAAGAAGGTGCGAAAGGAACATACGCTTCTTAAAATTACTATCAGTGAGCCCTACAACTTTATACAAACAACTAAGCATTCCAAAAACCGTTTTGCTTACCTTAACCAAATGATCATCCCAAGTAAGACTTGGAAGTGTAGAATGGAATTAAAGAATCACCGAGAAAAATTCCAGGAAAATAGGAAGTGTTTATAAATTTTTTATAAATTATAATGGACTGGGATTTAGTAGCAATCAGAGCGAGTCGGTTAGATAATGACTAATTATAAATTCTTACCAAATCATCATTAATAAGAGAAATATTAGAGTGAATGGAATCATCATCTAAGCGACTACTCCTATCTATTTGGACATTATCAGCAAATATATGAAAAAAAGAATGACGAATGGAACATGCAATATCATTAATGTACATTGAGAATAGTAAAGGACCAAGAACCGATCCCTGAGGAACTCCAGAAGAAACAGGTAAGAAGTCAGAAAAGGAATTGTCATAAAAGAACGCCTATAAGCGACCCGAAGTATAGTCCACAATCAATTTAGTAGAAGAATTTGGGTTTTTACTACCATGTCAAACATCTTGGTCAGAGAACTTAGATTGCTAATTTTAGGAATAGAAATAATTTTACTCATCTACCACTGAGCGGAATATGAAGGTGTGGTTAAAATGAAATTGAAAATATGTAACAAGTACCTTGATACAATAGGAAAAATACGCTCTACTAATTTTAAACTAACCATATTTAGACCAGTGGGTTGCGATTTAACTTCCCAAATTGCAGACTGCAAATCAACAGTAGATATATTTGTAAGCGAAAAAGAATTTAGGGGTTCGACAGACACTAAATCAATATTGGAAATATCATGGGTGGGACTAGAGTTAATTTGATAAAGGTTAAAATCATTAGCTTTGAAATCTACAGAAGCAGCCCCTTTGCAACTACCAAGGCCCAAATTGCGTTGGTTACGCCAAAATATCTTACAGGGAAGTGAGGAATCAAACTTATCATTGAAAAAATTCTGCTTAGCGATACGAATTAAACCTATCGCTCTATTTCGAGATTGCTTATAAGCTAGATAAGACCAAGAATTAGAGCTAATTTTCCAAAGACGATATTTAGCACTCAAAATAGAAATAGCACTCAAAAGCTCTTGCGTCATCCGGGGGATCTAGGTCTAAAATAAACAGTAATGAGAGGAATGCAATTATTAAATACCTAATTAATAGATTAATTAAAATAGTCAATTTGATCGGTAGAAGTACTAAGAGAAAAAATATTGTCTGAACAAATTGAGCCACAAGTCGATGAGAAACTTTTAGATTTAGGTCGATATTAATAATTAACAGAAAAAACAAGGAGATCATAATGAGAGCCAATACCAAGAGGCAATTGATAGAAAAACAAATGGATCTATCACCAGAAGCGACAAATGAGTGTCTAAGAACCACCACTTGCGGTAGCGTAAGAGTAAGTGTGCGCTTCAGTATTTAAACCGAAAGGTTAATGCCATTTAAAATATTTAAATAGTTACGAGAAAACGAAGTCTCATGAGAAATATCAAAATTAAAATTACCCGAAATGAAAACCTCGTCATACCGACAGGAAATATAACTAAAAAGACGGTGGATTTAGGTTGATTATAAACCAGGTGGATTATAAACCACACCTAAAAGAAATTTCCGCTTATTCACGAAGACATTTAAGAAAAAAAATTCAGTCAGAAACGAGCCTTTGAGAAATTGAGGGAGTACGGATACAATATTGAATTTAATATGCTCGTTAACATATATGCAACCCCACCATAATTAACCGGTGGATTAGCCCTATCCCACCTGAACAAATTATAGCCACTAATGGCCAACGCATAATAACATCAATTGGGACCCCATTAAAAGTATGACGAAGTTCGTCAATATTTAAAGTAAGACTCTGAATATTCAAACTAACTACATTAAACATGTTGGACCTAGTCTGAAGTATGGATTTTAATAGAAGTAAGGGCAAAGAAATACTCGGTGGGGCATCGCGATTTGTGGCCCACTTCAACAACAATACATACTTACATGCAAAAAGTTTTAAATAAATAAATAGTATCCTCTTCAAAGGCAGATAAACGTGAAATGTAAAATTTGCAAAAATACATACTTTCGGTAAACCAGAAGAAACTTCCTTCGCAGAGACCAGTTTTACAGACATCAAGATGACTCCAAGTGTTAAAATCTAAAAAGAAACAAATATAGAAAGGTCAAATAATACAGGTAACAGATGACCAAGCCCTTCAAACCAAAATCCGGTGGGGAAAGCCGCAAAATCAAAATTAATACAAAAATTTAATTATTTTGGTTTTAGGAAAGAAAAAAACAAACACGACCGTCTTCTAGGCTTATGCTGTGTGCCTTAAGTCGATTTTTTCTGCTAAATTAGGAACTAAACTTTTTGAGTTGACCTTACGCTACTCGCCGCCAGGTTACAAACGAAAAGTCTCTCGGCGAGATAACTTTCCAATTTAGTTGTCAAATGTCATTATTTGGTATTTATGCTGTGTGCCTCACGGCGATTTTTTTGTCTAAATTTCCGACTAACTAAATCGATCGTTAGTTCACTCAGGTATTGTTAAACCAAAATCTACCCGATATTTAGTTCTAAACTGAAAACTTAGTTCCGATTTATCAATTACCGATTAGAAATGTTTTGTAGAATGTTAAATTTAAGTTTATATAGCAGATTTTAATTAAACATCAGATGCGGTTTGTTTTTTAGTTAGTTGGAAATTTAGACAAAAAAATCGACGTGAGGCACACAGTGAGGCGCAAAATGCAAATGTGTTATTGTGTACAAGTTTGTACAAATTTTACATGACACTGTTTTTTATTTTTAAACATTTCGTAGTTTATAATAACATTTGCAAATAATGCAACTTTCATATCATCTTCCATCATTTTAATTTAATTTAATATTGGCTTTATCCACGAAAAGTCAACAATTTCGTATAGTCAGGCACAGCTTGTTTTGTTGATGTTACTGCCACCTATGAATGCTTATTGTGAATTACTGAGTAATTTAGCTTAGTTCATAATTTAGTCGAAAAAACGAACCTGAGGCATACAGCATTACTATTGCTATTACCAATGTGGTTAATGGTTTATCTGTACGCATGTCGATGTTCTGTGATTGGACGGGTCGTTTAGAAATCCACTGAGCCCCAATCTAAATATTTTGACAGATGCTGCCGCCCAAGTAACAAAACTATGTCTGTTGCAGGTTATTACAGGACCGAAAAGTAAATATTTTGTTTTCTCGCTTTCGCGAATCCTAGCTTCAACTTTATAAATGCCATACATCTACATCGTATTTTTGTTAATACACTGGTAGGTAGGGACGCGGTCAATCACACATTGCGAACGGCCACAGGCCTCTTGGTTTTTATTTCAAGTTTCTAGCATTAATGTTTCAGCCGATGATCTCTCCAATTTTATAACAGGGTCATTTATCCGTGGTTTAATAAAAGTAATATCAGGTTGAAAAATTATATTACATTTTTTAGGTATTCGTTTGTGTGTTTATAAATATTTCCAGTCATCACTCATACAAAAAATCCAAATAAATTTGTTATATTTTCAATTTCCTTTACAGATTATTATTATTATTTCCTGTAAAGTCCTTCCACCCTAAAGTGTACAAGTTGTGTGTGTAATTTAAAACTACCCAATATGCAAAAAAATTTGTAACATGACCAACCGTATCAGGTAATGAAATGTTCACATTAATTTATGTGCTGTAGGGATGGTAATTAAAATTATCTATTATCACATTTTGGGGATCGGTTTGAAATGTAGATAAAATAGAGAAACGACAAACTAAACAAAAATCTAACCTTTCCGGTTGACTTAATCTACATATATTCGGTTCGAGTAACTAAACACCTTATACTTCCATTACACGTACATTTATGTAATATCGGTTTTTAGTTAAATATTTTCTTGATAATAACTTAATCTTACTAATAGGAATATAAATATGTATTACTCTTACATAATATAAGCGATTATGTATTTGTACACAACCGATAAGTAAATTCATTACACTCGAAATAATATTGCTCATTTGTATTTCACATGATTTTCTGCGTTTCGATGAAATATGCAAAGTACCGTCGCTTATACGCTGAGCTCTTCTGAAAAGTTTTCATCCGAAATATACACACCACTAAGCATTGAAAATAACACGTTTAGAAATGGCGGTGACCACTTAGTTTATGCAATACTTACACAATAATTCGAGCCCAGCCATATAGAAATCATTTTTTAAAATGTCTGTAAAATTGTGGGTTTGATTGTAAAGTGCGATAGTATTATAATTTCTGTTTTTAAACTCATTGTTTTAGTGCTCTGTATTATATTAGCTGTCACGGGATATATTTTCATGCAATCGGATTATATCACGCAATGTTGGATTTTGATAACATTGTCATCATATAACAGTTACTGTGTACATTACATGTGAATGAGTCTATGTATTTAATTGATTTAAACAATTACTGAGTTAGGTAGCCGGAAGGGTTATCGGACTTTCGAAAATCAGCTACATCATAGTCTCCATTTGATTAAGATTATTTTTTAAAATTTACATAGACAACATTTATGTAGCTGCAATCTTTGTACCTTGACATGCATAATAAAGTAGTATCATGTATTTACCATCGGTAAGAAGAAACTTATTTAAACTCAAACGTTGCATGTGTCTCGACGCTTCAGGTCTATGGCGGTTGTCATTTCTTATGTACCGTTTTGCATTAACAATGCCACATAGAAACTATATTGTAGACTGCCTGGATTTGGTCTAATATTTCTTTTTACAACACCAGAGCTGAGTACCACCGTAAGTACATGCAGGCTTTAGAATTTGGCGATACAACAGCAATTTATTACGTAGAGTTATCTTAGACTTTTCCCGAAGAGCCACTCAATTTTTCTATATATCATGTTGGTTTTAGTTCTACTGCCGCATCACCGCAAACGTTGCAAGTTTGTTCTATATGGCTGGCAAGTGCGAGATATAAAGAACATATCCAAGAGCACAAGTCCCAGAGCGCTAACTTGTGTTACTTACTCCTGCTGATGGTTTCTTTATTTCAGAGTATTTCTCTTCTAATTTAAACTGCAAGTGTCGGTTAGTTATGCCAAATTTTTGTATTTAATGAAACTGCTTTGTAATTTATATTCCAAGCATTGATGCTACACTGTCAATTCTCTATCTCTCTCTTGCGCTACATATTCAATTATGTTCCTAATTCGAGGCTATTGTCGTTCTATTGTGGTTTGGATGAATTTCTCTGAAGCCAAATTGACGTGGAGGAATACAATTTATTTCTTCTATTATTTGTTTGAGTCCATAGTTTCTCACACAGTTTAGAAACTGTTGAAGCTTCTGCGACAAAATGTGTTTCGTACGAGAACGAAAAAAAAAAAAAATAAAAACAAAAGAAAAATCTACACTTGTTTTTTTGGATCCATTTACTGGTTCTCATTAGAAATGCTTCATGTCTGACCGTTTTTTTTTCTTTTTCTTTCGCATTTTCCGAGGCGCTTCACTTCAACACCTCCCGTTTCTTTTTTTGCCGTAAAATTTTGTTTACGGCCCCCAAACGCACGGTACACACTCGTGCAATTTCTCGGTGAGTCATTTTTTCTTTGCGAAATTTCCAATGTAAGTGCCATTCTAATTTATTCTATAAATTCTACAATACTCACTTCCCTTAGGTGTCATAACGAAAAAAAAAAAATTATAACGGTAAATTAAAAAATAAAAAACAAAACTACAGACGTAAAATGTAGTTACTGTCAGTAAAAAATACTGAAAAATCAGAAAAAATTATATAAAATTTTATTAGAGTGACAGAAACAAAAACAAAATGTATGGGAACATGTTATAGTTAAATTTTGACATCTTGAAGATAACATAACCAACAAAACTTTACAAAATAACTTTATTTCGGAAATTTCATTTTTTGATAGGAATCTAAGTTTGATTGGTATTACTTACAATTCATCAATATCAAATAAATTTTTTTTTATATATTTCTACTCGCGAAGAAATCACTTATTATAAAAATAATAATGTTGAAATTGTTTAATGAGCTTGTTAGTATAAAAGTTAAAATAAAGGATATTTAGCTCTATTTTGTATTTTTTATTATTATAACTTAAGCATTCGGAACCTTTTCGGTTCCATTCTAAATCTAATAAATCAATTTAACAAAAAAATATTTTCTATACAAAATAAAATAAAATCGAAATCAAGGCAAACTAAAATGTAGCTATTTTCCTGTAGATATCGCTAGCTACTAGGGCAAATTTATTCCTTATTTTTGCTTTTTAACTTTAAAAGTTTGGAAAACACTTGGAAAACAGTATCCTAAAAAATTAATAAATAAAGTGATTTGGAAACAAATAAATTATCAAAATTTTACACTAAATCTTGAAATTGAAACTACAAATTATTTATATATGTAAGGTATACCTTACATAAAAAATCTTTTCGAAAAAATTTATTTAAAAGTTATAATTTCAAACTTATAGGTATCAAATTAAATGTAATGATTGTAACGTAATTTACACGGGACAAACTAAACAGTTTTTACGGCAGCGTTTTTTTTCAACATATACGTGGTGCCACGGTAAATTCAAATCAAATAAGTGCACTTTCGGAACATATTAGGTTGGTACTAACCATAAAATTATTTTGGAAGATGTAGACATTTTGGAAAAACAACCTAATTACAGAAAAAGATCTATTTTGGAAATGTTACATATAAAATCTAGTACAAATTCTATTAACAAAATTAACGATTTCGCTTTCATTGGCAATTCATATTATGATCTATTTTTATAATTTGATTTTTTGCTTTTACACATTTCAAATATTTTTTAAGATGGATACAATTATTTTCAATTTACGTTTTTAAAGTCAAATTTATTTTATTTTGTAAAGTGTTTTTGCTATAGATATCAATTTTTGTTGCTTAGCTAAAATAAAGAATATATTTTTCCTAGTAGCTAGCGATATCTTCATGAAAATAGCTTCGTTTTAGTTAGCCTTGATTTCGATTTTATTTTATTTTGTAGTAGCTGAAGTGCCCGGCTTTGCTCGGATTAAAATTGAACTGCTGAACTTCAATAGGTGTTTTTTTTATTTTATAACTAATCAAAAAATATTTTGTTGGGTTTACCGCCATGCTTGCTTGTAAACTACCAATATAGGGGAAAACATAAGAAAGGGGTAACATTTTTTTTGATCACTAACCCCTCTTTGTTTTTTCTCGGTTGCTAAAAAGTATTCTTGCACAATTTGGGAGCAATCGCTCTAGTGGATCAAAAGTTTATGTGGAACAAACATAGTTACATACATACTTTTCTTCTTTATATATACACTTGGGTGCAAAAAAATCGCACATTGCTCAATTTTCCACAAAAGTTCAAAAATATCAAAATATCCAATATTTGTTTAATTTTTTTTAATGTAGATTCAAAGTCTATTTCAATACCTATCCAGTGGTACCTTTTTATACGTGCGTCAAACTGATTTTTGAGGGTAAACATCTGAGGTGCACGTTTTCGTGAATTTGTCAGCAAATTAGGGGTAAAAGTCGAATTAAAACATGGAAATAAACAAAAAAAAAAAACAGTTTTATTAATGCCCCTGGCCCGAATGACAGCTTCTTTTCGATGCTGCATTGATTTCACCAAAGTTTTCACAAAATCTTGAGGTATCGCCCCCAATTCCTCTACGACCGCCTGTTGCAGCTCATGGAGACTCGTTTCAGCAACATCTCTGGCTCGAACTCTTCTTTTCAACTCGTCCCATAAATATTCGATGGGATTGAGGTCCGGACTTCGAGCTGGCCACTTCATAACAGGCACATCCACCTCTTGAAGGTACTGGTACACCAGCCGTATGCGGTCTCGCATTATCCTGCATAAACAGAAAATTTTGGCCAATAAACCCGGCAAAAGGTACGACGTACTCCTCGAGTACTTCCTCAATGTACCGTTGAAAATTCATTCCTCTTGATCGACAGCCAGTATTGGCTCGTGTGATCGAAGAATACAAGATCGCCTCTAATGATATGCCTCCCCAGAACATGCACACCCCACCGCCATACGAGACACTTTCTTCGATGCAACATTGTGCTTCGCTCTCCTTGTCTTCTGTATACTCTTCCGCGTCCATCGGTGCCATATAAACACATCCTGCACTCGTCAGAGAACAGGACTTTTCTCCATTCTTCTTCTGTCCAATTCAAATGCTCTCGTTCGAACTCACGACGGGCTCGTTGGTGAGCTGCGGTCAATTTCGGTCCGCTCGCTAGTCCGTGTGCAGTCAGATTAACTTCTCGAAGTCGTCTTCTAACTGTCCACCGACTGACTTCGACTTCACGAACTTCTTGGAGCCGCCGTCCCAGTTGAACCGCATTCATACAGCGATTTCGCAACGAAGTTGTTACAAGAAAGCAGTCATTAGCTGTGCTGTTGCACGAGGTCGGCCAGATCCTTTTCGCCGTCCGAATCCACCAGTTTCCTGATATCTCTACCATAATCGAAGAACGGAGAATTTGATGCTTTGGTGCTGCCCTGCATAAATTAGTGCAAATTAGTGCAACCACTTGTGCACCTCTGTTGTGGTATCCATTTCTTTGCTCCGGTTGAAAACGTAATCAATAGAGGATCGTTCAGGTACAAGTACAAGAAAGGTACCACCATTATTGTACCATTATTGTATTAGTAGTAGTGTACTGCCATAAAAATTGGAAAAAATACTCAACGGAGTAATATGAACAAAATTCTCCCACACTACTAAATCTTTTTTGATTATCGTTCATTTATGGTTTGATTTTGTCATTCGTGTTGTGTGCTCTTCGGTTTCAGACATCTTAAAAATAGATTTAAAAGTTTACAACAAAAATTAAAATACCAAAAATTAAACTAATCGATAATAATAAAATTAAAATAATCGATAACAATTGAGGTCACACAAATCAGTAAAAATTATAAAATTTTTTGGTTAGGTTGTCAATACTCTCTCTCTCTCTCTGGCACTATATCCCATCAAGGGATTTGGCCGCCTCAAATGAGGTTTCATAATCATATTTTCATTTCGGATAATGAGTGATTAATTCATTGATCCTAAACCAGCCGTGAAATTTTTTCCTTGTCATCACCGGGAATCGAACCTGGAACAAGCATGCTAACCACTTTGCCACCGGGGTGGCCGGTTGTCAATTGTTTAACTATAAAAATATGCTATAAAAAATGATCTGTTGTAGATTTAATATTACCATTCTCTGTTCGTTTTTTTCAGTATATTTTACTGAGATAAATTTTTTCGTAATGGAAATCGCGGAAATCGCGCTTTATACGAATTACAAATCATAAGCAAAACGAAAGCTGTGTTGCCTTCGCAAATGGTACTTACAATTGCATTGCATAAAGTCGAATTGGCTTTAATGTAAGCCAAACAATTTTTAGGTTTAGGGGGAATAAAACCATTTTATGGTTATGGTGTTTACCACAAGGCGGTTATTTTTACTATTTTTTTGTTATCTTGTTGTAAAAAACGACATTTTGCGTTTGTTTTGCCAGAAAAATGCCGAATTTATTTAGTTCTATTTCGTAAAATAATAAAAAATAAAATAAATATTTTTTAAAAGAACCAAACCGATGAATCTAAAATACATTAAAAAATTTAAAGCCAAAAGTTGTTGCTTTCAGATTCAAAAGCTAAGCTAAGCGGGATTTGCGAAAGCTACACAGCTAAAAATTGTTACAGGCATGGCCTGTAATAGCAAAATCCAAAATAAAATTCATGTTCACGTTAATTCGAATGATACTGTATTAGTTAATCGATTCGTTCCTGATTTCTTTAATTAGCAATTTTAGTTTGCTGTACAAAAAAAAAAATAGATTATAATTTTGTTTTATATTCTGGTACTCCGCTTTTTTACTTTTCGATTCTCTTAAACAGTTTCCTATCTTCTACTACTCCACGCCCCTGCTTGGATGGTGTTGTTAATTTGTTCTAATTTTTCTTATAGAAATATCGGATTTTTATTTGCAACCTGAATATTAATACTATCATCAATTAGTCTGTGGATTCCACCCACCAAGGTTGCTAGGATTTGGTTTTTTTTCGTTGCACTTATTGTCATAATATTAAATGTATGTGATTCGACATAATGCCCTTGCTGTTTTCTATGGCTTTAGAGCTTCAAGACATTTCTCTAGAGTAGCGGTTCCTTCTTTCTTATTATCTTTTGAAGCACTGTTGTATCTTCGGTAGTGTCCAGCGAGTTATTGTCTCTTGCGAGTATAGTTTCGGTTCTCCGGTTTTGTTTCCTCTTTGGTGAAACTATGGTACTTGTTCCTGCTAGTCCTGGATTTTGTTTTCGCGGATTCTTTCTTTATCTATTGTTAGGTACTTTACTTTCACTGTAGTTAGTTAATGCATTTTGCGGCAATATATTTATACTGTCAAAAACCTGAGTGTCGATTTTGTACCAAAAATTAGAGCGCGAGCTGGCGAGGTGAACAATTATTTTGTGTACGTATAATACGTATAATAAACAATTTTATATTTATGTTGTATTTTTTCTCTCATGTGTCTGCATTTTGTTCGTCAATTTTGCAAAGGCAAGTAGCAAAATAAAAAATTCCGGTTGAACCGGTTGAATATTTATGATGATGACGTACAACTCACCTCTTCTATTCGCTTGCTTTTGTGCAGTGGAACTGATTGTTTGCTATGTTATTTGATTTTTAATTTTCAAACATTTGAACAACATACGAAACCACATTTGACACATCAATTGAAAAAAATATATAAACAAAATGACGCGCATGCGCTTAAGGAAACCAATATTAAAAAAATAACCACTACTATGTTTTTCCGGTTTGCTCACCTCGCGTTGTAATTTTTCGTACAAAATCGACACTGGTAACAGGCATTTAACAAAGTAACTATTTTATTTCAACTGGTAAAATGCACCTCACTCAGCTGTGCTTCCGCAATTTGTGTATTTGAATTTACCAGCTACTCTATATAAATATTGAGAAACACAAATGAGTTGATATATACACCTACTTGCAAGACAGTTTTTACTCTAAATGCCACAATTTTTTTTCGGGGCGAAAAAATCACATCAAAGTAATTTTAATGCCATAAACACAAATCCAATTTCTGAAATTAAATTTGGCATAATCCTGACCTTGTACAGGCAAAAATCAAACTCCGCCTACAGGCGGATCAGGGTCGAATGTTAACAAAAAATTACGGTTTGTAGTGGAATTAAGAATACATATTTATTGTTAGAAAATAATACTTTACAGCATGTTAACGGTTATGGAATTCAAAAAAACAATTTTTAGTGGTTGAATTTACAGTTTGTCATTTTGCACATCTTTTTGCCCGATCTATCTAAAAATATACACCAATGCCCTATTTGGTCGTATCTGAAATTGTCTACGGGCATTTATGACTTCTTTGGTTTGGCTGGAGGCGGCGATTCCGAAAAAGATGGTCGACCACGTTTCGCTGGTTGGACAGTGCCCATCACACAAAGGGCTTCTGCTACTTCAGTACGAAAGTCAGGAAGCTGTTTTTTAGTGTTTCCTGGAAGACGATGATACAAAACGTAGGCATCGCTAAATCCAATAGGTAAAAAAAATCGGTTTGTCCATTTCCTAGTGTTCATTCGAATGCGGTAGCGGCCAATAAGACTCCATTAAATCGACCCCACCCATGTGCTGGTTGTATTCCTTAATGATAGCGGGACAATCGATTTCAATATTTTTTTTTATTTATTCGATCCCATCGTATGGCTTTTTGAGGTGATTGCTCCAGTTGTCGCGACAAAAATGGCTTGGTCCCAACATAAGTCGAAAGTAATCGGACAGTTTTTGTATCACGCCACAAAACATTGGTAATATCCAAACCATAAGCTGTGCCAACGTATTCTTCAGAATATCCACGCTCAACTTTGTTTTTTGCTAGCTCCAATTCGGAGGACAGTTTGATATTTGGCACACGATTTGCTCGCACTGTTCCCAAACTATGGATGCCACGGCTTCGAAGGTATACCAGCAAACCGAGCGAGGTATAAAAGTTGTCGAAATAAACAATGTGGTTGATATTATCTGGGATGTCTTTTGACAGACGAACAACGACATTCGACGCGGCCCCTAGATCCGGTATATTCTCAGAAATTATCGCCAGCACCCGAATAAATTTCAAATGTATAGGAATACCCTGAAAAATCGCAAAGTGAGAAATTTTCGTTCCCCATTTATGTGGTTTATCATATTGACGTGTCGGATTTCCTCGCATTTTCGTGGCACACATTTGTTCATCAACACAGAGACGCTGGCGCTTTGGGATGGAAACAAATCGTCCATTGAAATGTTTTATGAGCGGACGTATTTTATACAGCCGATCATAGCCCGGTTGATCTTTTGAAATCACAGCTGAGTTATCATTGAAATGCAGCCTACGACGCGTCTCTTCGAACCGATGGCGAGTCATAGATTGTCTTACGGCTTCCATTGAATGTCTCCCCCAATAAGCTCGAACGTTTGGAAACCGATATACAGACATAAAAATTAGGATCCCGATAAGTTTTAGAAGTTCTGATTCTTCTGTGATGAATCGTGTTTCAATATTAGTTTGCCGAGCATATAAATTCTTTTGATCTGCTAGGTACCGAAGAAAATTACTGGTTAAAAAATAGCGGAAGCAGTCATAAGGTGTTTTCAACACCAGTAATTCAGTTGGTAGCTCCTTTTGACCATGAAAAATGATTTCATTTAAATGAAGTTGTAGCTTTTTCTTCTTCCAAATTATCGATTTGAATTCCGGTGAGTCATTTTTTACTTCGCTTATATGGCCATTGAATGCACCACAAGAAGAACCAGTAGGGACATCTTACTCGTGTTGTAATTCAGTTTCATGAGGACATTTCTTGAACCGAGAAGTATTTGGTTGTCGAGTAGATAGATTGATAGTAGCTGAAGAAGTTGATATATAAGATTCAATCGGTGTTTGAGCTTGTAGAGAAGAGTTCGCTGAACATGTATCGTCGTCATTCCTATTCAAAATCATCCGGTTTGCTTCAGTACAATTCTGCGTAGTGTTAATCTGCTGGTCGGTAGGTAATTCTGTCTCAATAAATACATAATCAGGGTCGGCAATATCGTCATCGCTATCGAAATCTTCGGCTCCATCTTTACTTCCAGTTTCTTCATCATCAGTTGGAACCGACTCCATCATATCAATAATATCATCTTCCGTCATTCTCGAAAGATCGTAATATGTTTTACAATGTGCCATGACTAATAACAAAAAAAATTAAAGATCACACAATAAAAAATACAAAAGAAAATCATAACACGAATAAATCATGCGAAAAACTGTAAGTGCAAGTATTTTGACCATAAAACCCGAGTCCGCCTACAGACGGTTTCAGGTGATAGTGTGTTATTGATAACAAACAGTAATATTTTCTGTTATTTTATGCACTGTCCAAAAGATAACCCTTTTTTCTACTCACCAGTATTTTTTTCACAAGAATCGTATAAAAATTACTAATAATATTTTATTGTTGAAAGTCCCGTTTTTCACACAAATAATTATTTCGTCAGTTTTCGTCAAAAATTCACTTTGAACTGATTTAAAGGATAAACGAAACGAAATAGAATATTGCTGAAAAACCAATGAATAAAGCGGAATTGCGAATACAGTTTTAGTGTTTGTTTTCGTTAAAAAAATATACATGTGGATTAGAAAACGGTTTAGTTTAAGTTCGTCTTGAGGCGAACTAGAGCATTAGAGGGTTAAGGGCCAACCACACAAAACTTATAAAATTAAAAATATTTACAAAACTAATTTTCAAAAATAACTATTTTAGTCATTGTAAACTTAGCAATATTTATATACAAGTTCGGGTTTTCCAGTAGGTTTGTTGCCTGGTTCAAATCTTATTTGAATAATTTCATCCAATATATTGAACCAGGAGATAAAAGGTCGACAAAATACTAGCAAAATACTAGCTACTTCTGGCTCAGATGTGCTCAAAATCTACCAAACCACCGAATTACTTTACGATGACGTCATGAGACACATAACCAAGTATGATGATAATGAATCAGTGATTATGCGTCTAAGAATTAAAACAAAATTAACCAGGGAGTATGTTATGTTCAGGTTTCGTAACAATGTTGATCACAGGTTAGGCTGTTACACTCTTAACTCTTAAACGAGCTAGCTCTCACACGTTTAGCCTCTCAGTTTGACGAGCTAGGTTCCAGTTTTTATCTTCATATAATATTACGGTTTCTCGAATCAATTCAATTTTGTTTTTTTTCCATAACTTAATAACGCCGCCTGTACTCTGCATCTCGCCAATTAAAATTTTTTAAAATCTTGTTTGTTTAGAATCTACATATGGATAGGAATGTTACTGGCCAACATTGAATTGATTTAAGAAACCGTGGTATTGTAACTATCATTCAAGGGCCAACTTCTACTCTTCTACTCTCTACAGCTTCTACTCTTCCACAAATTCCAAAAAAGAATGATAAATCTTCTACCCAACAAACACCAAACGATTGCTTTGTCATCTGTTTTAACGAAAGTAATTGAATCTAGTGTCAACTTCTATATTTCTATCTGACAGGCAACCTTGAGGCGTATGCTCTTATTTTTGATTTTCAATATGGGTTTCGGAAAATTCCCTTGGTTTCATAATCGGGAGCGAGGTATTAGAAACTGAAGAACCTTGCTTTGTGTCTTTGAATATTTTAAAATCATTTGATAGGGTTTGGCATGAAGGTTTAATAAGTAAACTTCATTCGCTGAAGTTACATGCATCTCTTATTGAATGCGATGAATTTACTTCAGTATCGCATGAGGTAAATGTAGGTGTCCGTTAGAATTGTCCCTGATTCCTACGCTATTCTTGATTTACATCATTTATCAAGTAAAGAGAAAGCAATACCGGCCTAGAAAGTTCGCGAGAAGCTAGGCACGCGTCTATTCTCCCAATTATTCAATCAATTCTAAATGGGGTAGATGAGTCGAATTTAATCCAAGCAAATCGAAAATTTGTTATTTCTTCCAGAAAGTAGTTCAACACTGTTTTGTATCTTAATGGATACTGTACTTAATGAATTTATAATTGGCAGATCTCCTTCGCTTAAGATATTAGGTTCGCAAAGTTCCAGCGATCTGTCGTGGAAAGAACAAATACACTCCCCGAAATTCAATTAAAGCCACACATGGTTTTGAATGTAAATTATTATATAACGAATTGTTTTGTTTAATTGTATTGTGTAGAAGAATTACGAAGCTTAAATAAATAAAATTTTAGACTTAGCAATCGAAACGCACCATGTTTGAAATATAAAAACAAATGAAGTTCCGATGCAACGTCAATAAATGCGAAATTCCATTAAAGCCCTTTAGTATATCTTAAGCGTTTGATTTAATTAGTCTACTATTAGGGCATTTTTAACGAGTTTCCTAATTAGTGTCATTATTAGTTGGTATAATAATAAAATTTTGGTAAAAATGGGGAAAGGAAAAACACTAACAACCGAAGAAATAGGAAAAGTTTGAGAGTACATGGATTGCAAGCTTTCCAATCGGCAAATCGCTACAAAATTAGGCAGATCACGAACGGTTATCAACAATTTTATGAATGAAAACGACAATTTTGGAAAAATTTGAAATTCTAAAAATAATCAGAAGCGTTCACTGCGCCAGACAGTGCAAATCAAGACAAACACCAATTTGGAAAATGTTATCCTTTCGGACGTGAATGGATTCAAGTATTACCGGCTTGATTTCCTATTTTGAGAAACCCATATGTGTAAAGTTTCGACTCGAATGAAGTCCAAAGATTACATAGAGCTGTTAGATGAAATTTTAATAGATTTTGGTGAAAATTAACTTATCTCGAATTGAATTTTCCAGCAGAAAAAATGCTCCCATTCACAAATCGAAGGAACGATTGATTGGTTTAGAGAGCGACAGATCGAATTTTTGGGCTGGTAGACACGTCCTTCTGATTTAAATCCTAGAGAATTTATGGGGCAAAGTGGCACGAAAGACCTATAACTATGGGAAGTAGTACAACAAGTTAGTTGAGTTGGATAAAGCCGTTGGGAGCAAATTTAAAGTTATCAAGTTCAAAGTCTTACTTTCATATCAAAAACATTAAGGGTGGCTCTAATTCAATTTCGCAGAGTGTATATGCAATTTCAAAAAGAGAAAGTCATTATTTGGGGTTCATTATTCGATGTAACTTTTACTTCATTCCATCGGAGGTTTTTAAAGCCTACTTTATAAGGCCTACATTAGACCTATCATGAGGTTTAACTCATTAGTCTGGGATGGGACTCCTAAATCCTATTTTGAATGTATAGAATTCGGAATAAAGTCGCTTAGTTTTAGTTATTTCTACGCAAGATCATGTGGAGTCATTTACCGTATTTACCGAGTTCTTTAATTCACAGGGCTTGAACCTATAGAATAAACTGAAATTGGCTACATTTTTCAATAAAAGCAGCCCACCCACCATAATATTGGGGTGACGACAGTTATTCAAAGAGCTCTTCCTTCACTTGGCAATAACTTTCTATTATAAAAAAAAAGTGTTTTCATTGTTCCTCACAAAATTTTCGGAACAAGGCGGTGGTCACCCAATAATTTGTCAATAATAATAATCAAGCGCGGTTTCCGACCATAGGAAGATGAAATGTTCTATAAACTTATGGTAATCATGAAACTCCTAATATGGATTGAAAAAAGTTGATGAATCGCTCTTATCAAGTAGAGTTGATTTTTTGTATAAAATAATGTTAATATTTTTTAACAAGAATGAAGAATACAATTCCTAAGTACATGCCTTAATTCTTTGCTCGAAGTTGTAAATTATAAATTTGATTTGTCTAACGGGAAGCAATCATCCGACTAACGCACGCGTGCGTTTGTCTCCTATACAATCGATAATATAAAAATAATTGACAGTTATTTACTTAATTGGTGACAATCGCTTAATATCTCGATGTTAATCAAAACAAATTTAAAACACCAAGATTTGAACACGAGGATTATTTGCCTAATTAAAGGGGTTTTCAATTTGGGTGGGACTATGTTGAAATGGAACAAAAGGAGCTGTGTGTGAGGTATTAACGAAATTCTTTTTTTATTTGAAAGGCCCATGTATGCCATTATTTTTGGAATATAACATCGTTCAAATGTCTGCCTCGGCTTCTCACGGTGGCACGGATCCGAGTGGTTCAATTTTCAATGACTCTGCCGCATCGATCAATAGAGGCAATTTTAACATATGCAATTTTGCTTGGTTTGTTAACGTACCCATTCAACCAAAAATGCGCCGCTTCGCTAAAGATGGTTTTTCGGCCAAAAGTGGGCTTCTCTTCCACGGACCGTTTGGTCCGTCCAGTCAGCGAACAAACGAAGTTGTCTATGGTCATTAACTTTGTCCTGGGTCAGTTGGATCTTGTATACGAGTGTAGGCCCAAGTCCCGACGAAAAATTCGACAAGTTAAAGTCTGTGAAAGATCAAGTTCTTGTGCACAGCGAGGAATTGACTGCCTCGGCTTCGCTGTACAATTTCACTGACCATGGCAATGTTTTCGGCTGATATGGCGTTCCTTTGACATACGAGTGTTGGCTGATTGTTTACCGAACCGGTTGTCTCGAATTTGGCCACCGAATGTTGGAAAGTCGACTTTGAAGGACCATTGCGTCTGCCATAAAATGGGCGTAACGCGCGCCACGTTTGTTATAATGAACACTCATTTTGAGAATAAAGTATCATTTGGACGTGCTGCTCAATCGTGTAACTTGTCATGGTGATTTGGCATCAGTGATTGAAAAAAAAACACCAGATTAGACAGACGCCACAAAAACAACATGGCCGCCACAGGCTGCCAACATCGACCCACCCAAATTGAAAAACTGTTTTTGCAGTCTGTTCACTAACATGGAATATTGGTTAGTACGCAGTACCGAGATTTGCACTTCACCAGAGGGAAATAGTTGTGTTTATTAAATCATCGATCGAAATCTCTGCCCCTGGTGGAATTGAAACCCAGCCCCTTCCGATCCAAGTGTCGAAGCTTTATCATATTTCAATTTTAGTTAACTTGAATGTATTGACATTCTAATTTTCACATCACGCAGCTAAACTAGTGTTTTCTACTTGATTTTTCTTTTTTTTGTTCAGCTTGTAATATTCCCTACTCACTTTCATACCAATCATGCATTATTATTTGGAAAAATATCAAACCAAAAATAACATTTCAGATATTTCTTCGCAAAATCATGCAAAAACATAAAATAATCGGCCTTATCACACACAAAACTTTACAAACGAAATGATAAGCTGGCGATTGCCGTGGTCGCTGATAAACAAACTAATTAAAGATTAACATTTACTAACTTAGGGAATTATGATTTGTGTTCAACATTAACATAGTAACGTTGTGTAAAAAATTTCAATGTCATTTACAATACCCTCGGATTCGCCAATCTAATCATTTTAATGACAGAAAGCACATGGCCTATCTATCCCGAGATAATAACAATTTTAGTCAAATATGACAAATATGTAAAATGTGAGACATTAAACAAATTTTTTATTATCGTCATGTCGAACGATCCACCAAATCGTAGAAAATGTATGTGAATTTTTATTCTTCATATGACACATTTTAATCATATGAATGTATTTTGATTAATCATTTTCATGAAAAGCACTATTTTTGATAACAATGGAAATGAACGAATCGTGTGTGTGTGTAGTATGACTAATTCACATGAGCACACAACAAGTTGGAGAAAATTATAGAGGTAACCGAATATTTATCCTCATAAACCTTAGTCAAATACCAATGTACGCAAATCAATGTTTTGATTTATTATGATTAGAATTTTGTTATATTACCAATCAATATACTTAACATACAAAATAAGGTACTCTAGATTTAATATTTTATACGTAATCAATGAATCATGGTCGCCACACAAATCTATTGGATAAATTTCGCGGGGCAATATTAGCGGTCATGCTTGGGTAATTAGATCAGGGTTTTTAGTAAGTAAATTGCATGTAATGATACAATTTTTAGTGTTTTAACTAAAACGTGACCCATTTACTAAAGAAATATATTGGGGGCCAACACTAAATCGATAACAAGTTAATGTAGTAATCACGTTGCAGGTTGACAAGTTTATGTGACGGGAAAATATTTATAAACAAAATTATAGCTATAACCTTCATTTAATTTAAATAAATATTTTCATGTCATTATCTTAATAAGTTGGTTTAGTCAAAGGTGAGAGTTAGCCGTCGGCTAGCACACTCAAGTTCCTCATGCCACAATGTCTTTATAATATCCGCGTAAAGCAATTAATGGCACAAAACGAGTTGTAGTTGTAGAACACCTAACATCATAAACTGCTACCAGCTTTACACTGTTCATTATTATTTTTTATACAAATAGTACATATTGATACTAGAGCCTCCTAAATATAAGAGCCGTAAGATTCCGCCATTTTTTTCATATGCTTTCCATAGCTTTTTCATATTTTTTTAGAAGCTTTTTTCTATATAAAAACATAAATGCTTCGTTTGAATTTTCAAATTGAATGGTTAGTTCAATATTCAGGAAATGCATATTTTAAAATTGAGTCATATTATGTCGAGTTAACGCAAAAACATTGTCTAACACAATTTTTTTTTGTAGAAAAACAGAATTTGTTTATATGTGTATGTAAAGAAAATAAGAAATTAGTATTGTGTGTTCCATCAAAAATTTCAGCATTATTTTTCTAAAACAAACATTTGTTAAAAATGCGTTTGGAGTAGTAATGTAATATGGGGGTTATTGCGTTTTGGATTCTTTTTCAACATTGATGTTGAACAAACTTGGAAAACTGTTTTCTCGTTACTTCTTAAAAATTTGATTTTTCATCGCAACAAATTCGCAGGCTATATTGTTTCATCCTGTAGTATAAACAAAAGAGAGCTTCATAAAATAAAACCATTGTTATTATATAAAGCTTTTCGCAATTACTAAACCAATCAAAAGATGTCGCTAAGTATAAATTTAGATGTATACTGCATGGTTCAATAGATTGTGGAGATTTCCTGGAGCTGAGAATAACGCAACACGAATTGGATTGAAATAAAAAAAAAACAACAAAACAATTGGAAAAATTGTGACACTTTTCTATTATGTATTGTTTTACAGCGCGCAGCAACTATGATGGTGAATATTTTACGACGAAAAGTTTTATTTACGCCAACAAAAATTACTTACAATTGTTTTGAGTTTCATTATTTATGTTAAATTAATATTAATGATTTGGCGCTTAACTCAGTAATGATTTATTTTCGTAAATAGTTGTTTAATTATTTTATTCTTTTCTGTAATTTCAAGTAAATTTATTATAGAGACATCTGTAAACGGATTTTGAAATTACAGAAAGCTCGGTTTTGCAATCGCATAAAATTGAAATTTTCTACGTTTTGTTGTTTTTGTAATAATATTTAATTAAGAAAATCAACGATGGTGTATACATTTCCAGTAAATACATTTTGATGAAAATTTTTTATTATATGAATAATAATAATTATTGTTTCTACATGGTGATTCATAAAAATTCATAAAATCTTGTTTTTTCTATTTTTATAACACTAAACTTTAAATTGTATATCAGAGAAATCTGCGGCATCACCCTTTATTAACTTACTTTACTAACGCTACAAGGTAGGTTCTAAACAAATAAATTTATGCTCCGCTTTAGATTAAATTTAATAATTACATGATGGTTGATTATCAAATATGCATGTGTTTGTTGAATATTTTTTTAAAAATATAGATGATTTGTTTAATTTTTTATTCATAAATTTATGTTTAAAAATTTTCCAATTACTACGGTTTCCTATAGTGACTCAATAAAAGCTTCACCGCTATTTAAAGCTCACATTTTAATATTACGGCTCTATCTTTTTTTTAAATCTGTGCTGAGGAAAGCTCAAACGACTAATGAGAATCGCTCAAAGAGGAATGCTCCGTAGCGGCCTGAGGTTCATTGTTAATCGATTGCGATGGGTGGTGATTTCGAAAAAGTTTGGTTAGAGGAGGGGCCTCCGGTGAGACCCACGTGCTATTTTAATTTGGTTTTAGTGAGGTCAAACGACCATGAAATTGCTGTTGGTGGAGCGCGGTATATGTTTCTCAATTCAAACGACTTCACTGACAATTTCTGAAAGGTTTTCTAATACAAAAAATCAATTTCGAAGGGTTCTGGTTCGGAAAGTGACGTTTAGGTGGTCCTATGGCTTTAGGTGACCCCTGCTCTTTTTTGTTCCACTATTACAATTTTGATAAAAATAACTGAGTAAGTTTTCTATTGCTAAGAATCGATTGGCTGAGTTCCAATTCCGTCAAAATTTGTGAAGTGCCCACAAACGTTTTTTATAAAAATTTGTGAGAGGTTGTTTTATATTTTCGCAGAATCGATTGTGGTGAGTCTGGATTTCGAATAAAACTTTATGTGAGCCCCCCAGTGTTTTATAAACTGGTTTTGACCGATTTGAATGAAAGTTTGTTGGTGGGGTTTCTATATTCGTTTAGGAGTCCTTCTATCGGGCCGTCACATTGCGTATTATTTTACAATGTGCGGTATGTTGAACCACGTTGAATCTTGTTGAATGAAGTTTGATGTTGTACCATGCTGCCCGATTTTGTTTTGAACCTATTGCTGAATGTTGCAAAGGGTTGCGTCATGTTTCATCATGTTGCGTCGTAGCACGTTGGTTACTTTGTAGCATTCCAAATTGGATATACAGTCGTGTGCAATATAATAGCCAATAGGTAATTCTATGAAATTTTTAAATAATATTTTCTTTTTTATAAAATCATCAATATCAAAAATTGAAACATGTTTTTTTTAATTGTCAGTCTCTTCTAGAATACAGATGTGGCCAAATTATTATCACATTTAGCCCTTATGTTTACAACCAGCATACCCGGGTATGTCGATATAATTCCATACATTTAGTATTGAAAATACGTCATAATTTTATTTTAAACTGATACCTACAGTTTTGCAAAATCTAATTTAAAACTTAAGTTGTTAAGATACTAAAGATTTCAAGCTGATAAGTCACCTAAATCCATCCTAAATCCTAAAATCTTGGTCAATAAAACACGAAAACTTATCCGGGTATGCTGGTTGTAAACATAAGGGTTAAATATTTTGAAGATTATTGCTTTAAACACTAAAATTTTCAAATAAACATTAAAATTTTTATGATAACTATATTTATTAATACTTAGTGAACATTCCTTTAGCATTTTTTAATAATTGCATCCTACGGGGCATTCCACTTATTGCATTTTTGGCTTTGGTGAGTAGATCAGCGTCATTTTCCTATACTTTCTTCATCGCATCGATCAATTCTGATTTGGTGCACGGGCACTTTTTCCTATTTTTTCTTTAAGAATAGCCCAAATATTTTCGATGGGATTCATATCTGGAGTATTCGCTGGTCAATCAACGATTTGGATGCCGTTGGTCCTTAAATATTCGGTGACTTTTTTCGCCGTATGACACGAAGCCTTGTCATACATAACAACTCCGTCCCCATTAGATTTTTCATTCATAGTCGGTACCGTTTATGATTGCAGAACAGTAAAATATGGATTCGCGTTCATTATCCCGTTTACTACATAAAGTGGGAAGAGTCCTTTTGATGATATTGCTGACCAAACCTTGACTCTAACTAGTTTTTTGACCCGCTGTTGGGTACAGGAAGGTAAATATTCTTCATTTGATCTACGAACAGTCCTGGACATTGGTAGTGTCAAAATCACCATAGTCTCGTCACTGAATCAATAAATAGAAATAATCAATAAATGAAAAAGTCAAAGTTGAAAGAGACATTTATTGAAAAGTGTAATTTCAAAATATTATTAAAATAAGGACTTTTATTGTTTGTACCTTTTCCCAGTCCTTCCTAGACTATGTGAAATGTGCATCTTCCCATGTTTTTTTTTGTTGTATCATCCTAGCGTTTAAACTTTGCTTATTGCGAGGTCGTCTTGCACATAACCCATATGGAAAAAGTCTGCGTCTCACTGTACTCTCCGATATTTCCGCACTGACGTTACGCGTTGTACCTACCAGAGACTTACAGGATAACGTTCGATGTTTTTTAGCTTTCCGCATTAAAAATCTGTCCTGCCTGACTGTTGTTTTACTGTTGCGACCACATTTTCCTCTTCTTCTGGAACTTGTTGAAGACTGAGATGTTATTTTTGCGAAAATTTGCTGATGCATGATCGGCCAGCCTGCCTGTTTTCTGGGCTATTGGTGCATGCGTGTACTGGCCTACTTCCAAGTACGTCTAAATTTTGGCTCTGGTTACAGCACTGTTGTCCTTTGCTTTACCCATATTGAATTTCACTAATATTATTGGGTGTACGAATATAATATTTCCGACCTTTTTTTGGTGAAATAAAAGGCATTAGTTTGTGTAAAAAATGAAAGAATGTTTTATTCAAAGTATGCTCCTTCAGAAGCTATAAACAGTATCCCCGAAGGAAGAAGTCTGGTTGTTTCGAGGCGATCCCGTCATCGACTCATTTTTTGACGTTTTCATATGAAGTGAAGTGCTGCTGTGCCAGGGTTGATTGCATCGACCGGAACAAGTGGTAATCAAAGGGAGCAATGTCTGGTGAATACGGCGAGTGGGGTGGGGGAGAGATGGAGCAATGTTGGGTGAATACTAAAACAATCTTATCGTGCCTTTTGTCCCATTTCGGTCGTTTTCCAGCTAGAGCTTGCTTTAAAGCCATCAGTTGTCATCGATAAACTTATACCGTAATATGGTTTCACGCTCTTTCAGCAGCTCATAATAGACGACATCCTTAATTTCCCACCAAATACAAAGCATCACCTTCGAACCATGGATATTTGCTTTTGGCGTTGGCGCTCCTGATTCACCTGGCTTGTCTGACAAGGGTCCACATCAAACAATTCTTCCAATTCTGCATCTTCAAATTTTCTTGGTCCGCCCTCACCTTCTTTGTCTCTCACGTCAAAACCGTCAACTTTGAATCGTTGAAACCACTCTGCATGTTGTTGCATTCGATGGAGCACGTTCACCGTAAACTTCCACAAGCAAACGATTTGTTTCGGCTGCACTTTTCTTCAACAAAAAATAATGAAGTAAAACTTGCCGCAAATGTTCTATTTTGGGCACAAAATTCGACATTTTCAGTTACATGAAAATAATTGTTGTTTACTCTTTGAACAAATGTCACTAGTAATTATTCAAGCTTGACATCTAACCTCCAAAATCATGTATTGCCCGATTGAATAATATGCAAGCAGTGATACTAACGACACCTATCTAAAAATGTCGGAAATACATTTGTACACCCAATACAAAACCACTTTCACTTTTCAAAGTCACAAACGAGACTAAAATTCTTCAGTAAAATAATTCTTAAATACTACATAGTTGTCTTAAAATCAAAACAATTTGGAGGGCACACTAATTAACACGACAGTAAATACTCGGAATTCGGAAAGGGTTCACAGGTATTAATGTCTCATAAAAGGCATATCTTCAGGATATATTAAGTTTTTATTGCACGAATTCCTTGGATTAATCGATATCTACCATAATGACGTTTCAACTATACAAAAATTGCAGTTCGGGCTTTGTAACCACATTCCCATGAATTTTGTATGAGGTGATAATAATTTGGTGACATCACAATCTAGTTAAAAAATAGTTATTTGTTAGAATTAATTGATTTTTACATAAAGATTTAATATTTGGTGATGTACCCATTATTTACAAGCACCATATTACATCGCCGTGCCATAGAATCTACCAGTGATTGACATATTTCAACTGGGATGCTCCATCAACCATTTTGAACGCTTTCTCAAAGCTCATTTATATTTTTTGGCCTCGCAACTTACTTAAACCACTTTATTTGAATTTTTGACTTATAGATGGCTAATGTGTAAGAATCACAACAATGAGTTTCGAACAAATGAGACTATTGATTTGAAAAAATCAGTCTTCTCATCAGGTCGCGACGACTGATGTTGTATTATTACATTGGAATATTGTCTATATATAGAACATACCATGTAGTTGTACTACTAGCGAATTACTTGCTTAGCGTACGAAATTTGATTCTTTCACATTTCCATCTATATTCTATTTTAACAACTAACTTTTCGCATTCACGAATTTTATTATAAATTTTACTTTGGTTTTTGCAATTGTAATGGTGTTATTGTGATTGTTCTGTATATTGGTATATATAATTCGAGAGTGCTGAAATATACCAATATACAGAACAATCACAATAACACCATTACAATTGCAAAAACCAAAGTAACACTTTATTTGCATTTTATTTGCAGCAAACCACCACATGCGCCGTGTGCTTCAGATTATTGTCCTGCTAAAACACCCTGCAAAGGGGCGTCTTTGAATCAGCCTACTGAAGAATGCTATCTCTTAAAGGTCCTCAATTTTTATATCAAGATTTTCGTGGACCCAGCATATAGGCCCTACACCACTATATGAGAAACACCTCCATAGCATAATGTTTCCTCCGCCATGTTTGACAGTTTTTACTGTATACAGCGCGGGTCAAACTTTTTTAGTTTTGGGTCGTCGGACATATTGTTTGGTGCAATCCGATCCGAAAAAATTAATTTTTGTTTCATCGGACCATTACACGTTCCGCCATTTTGTTAGGACCCAATCCTAATGGTCTTGTATGATGTTGTAGGGTCTATATGCTGGGTCGCTGGGTGTTTCAGCAGGACAATGATCCGAAGCACACGGTGAAGGTGTGAAGCTATTATGTACCTAATTTAGCTGAAAAAATCTCACCAGGATGACCTGCCTTCCACCTACGTGTTATATCCTTAGTTTGCTAGTAATTTCCAAGTTAATATCATAAGCTTAACTGAAATTTTAGTAAATAACAAAATAAACGATGTTGGTCTCTGCTGTGGGTTAAATGTTGTGCATTCCTTATATTAGATAAACCATATTTTATTTACGTGACAGGGTCTCTGTAATACGTGACTAATCGGCCGTTTGGACTCGTCTACATGGATGCTCGTCGCTATATTGGCTCATTCAGTTCCTTATCCTTTCTCGGCCTCATCACATTCCAACGCCTCTCCATTTTAACTGGCTGGATCGGTCTCTCTTTAGTGATCATCATCAGCGCTGCACTCGCCCTCAACAATCGCACTGGAATGTTCGGTCTCCCTCAAGGATATTATCTCTATTCTGTAAACCAATTCGTATCTCGTGATTTTTATTTTACACTCTCTTGTCACTTATTGTGTACTGTCTTTCATTTTTTGTGGTCGGTTCTTGAATCCTTTAGGGTTTTCTGCATTTCTGATATTCGTTCTCTCGTCAATTTTGTGTCGAAAACGATCATTCCTGTATGCCAGTTTTCATACCGTTCGCTTCACTACTGCATCTATTACTGCAACCTCGTCCGAATTGAGCTTAAGTATCGGTATTGGTGCAGTAAACAGACTTGAATTGACAGCGTTGTATCCTATCCTATCTTTAACTTTATCATGGTTCGGACGGGATTTTCCTTTGTCTCGGTAACAGTTTTAAACACATTTGTTGTACTGCCTCTTGAACAATTATGTTTTATTGCCTCTTGTTTTGTGACCTTCCTCATCGGTATATGGGAAATGAATCTCTGCGCTTTCTGCTGTTTACGCAACTCGGTAAACTGACTGCATAGCTAGACAAATTTGAACCGGGCTTGTCTAATTTTCCATATATCTGCAGATAACCATGGTTCAATGTGGCTCCGAATTTCTGCCAATTACTCTTCTTTCTGAGTGAGTCGATTGGGTATAACAGAGTGGCTGCTAGCCAAGAGATTTTCGTTTGAAGATCTTGCCCTTCCATTATATATCCCAAATCGGTAGTTGGTTTTGGTTGTTTGGAATAAGTAGTTGACTGATTCGCTGATTGTTTTAAATGATCCTAGATTGGTGGGACCGTTTGCTCTCACGTTTGTACAATCTGTGTTTTCTTTGTCGATCATTTCTTTCGTTGTGATCACCGACTTGCCGAAAAGCTTGTCTTTTGATTTTACTCCTGGTCCTTAACTTTTAACCATCTCTCATGCAACAACACCTTTATTAAAAAGGGATCAGTCATAAACTACTACATGCAAATTCCCACGACTGTCATCAAATGTTACGAATGTCAAGCGTTCGAAATAAATTCGTGATGCTTGAGTATCGCTTGTTAAATTTACAATTAGGAGGAATACTTGATCCGGTAGTATTACGCCTCTTTAGAAAAATAATCGTCAAATAAAATTCTAGACTCCGACTGGACTCGTAAACCTGCGGCTGTTGGGAAGATAACACTTGGTGGTGTAACCCTAATTACTTGAAAGCCACAGGTGTTATATTGTTGTGTAGTGAAATTCATCACAATATATTGGGAGTGTCCATTGGGATGGGCGAGAAAGCCTTCTCAAAATTCTCTTTAGTTGTCCGTGTACAATTTTCGATGTCGTATTTGTGATGAACTTGATATTGTAATTCGAGGCTTTTGGGTTGGGTAGGGTTCATAACATAATTGGTTTTGTGAGAGAACGTAGTTGAACTCGCTTGATCACGTGAAGAATGTTAAGGCATTCAGCCTTACGTTGAACTGAACTATTTTGAGTTACCCAGAGAGAAGCGCGTGGATGTATTATCTTATCTCGGACATCAAGCCAATAGCTAATCACAAATTATGTTCTAACTGTTGATTGTGTCAAACTATTTTATTCTATACGGCTAAAACGATTTGGTTCATCTCGAACACGTTAAGCTGGAACGCTTCTCGTACATTTTCTCGAATAATTTGACACATTCGTAAACGATCGAAAATGTTTCTTAAGGTGTGTAGTTATTAAATTTGCGACGATTTTTTAACTTAGATTCTTTCAATAAATTTTACATTCCATAATTTAGTAATTTAATTAATGAAAGAGAAACTACTTTATCGGTAGGAAAGAAAGTTAAAATAAAATTCACATATACGAAATGACAATGACCTAAAGTTGCTATTTTTGTTTTTGGATTATTATCAAAATATAACAAAATATTTCTCCGATTGTGATTTAAGAATAAATTTGGCAAATATTTATTCAACCAAAATAATTTCTCATTTTGAATATTAAAATGAGTTAAAATCTTCATTAGCTTCTTTGATTAGTCAACCAGTTAGTAATGGGTCAAAATTTAACTATCAAACAGTACCTCTTATAAGGTCTGTATTTTCTAAAAGGTTAAGAAATGAACGATAAACCTAAGAGCATTAGATTAGTACGACGATTCTAGAGATTCGACGTCATCGAATTATTTAACGTTTAGGGAAATGGCGATTGTACTTAAACCATTAAGTAATCTGATGTAGATATATTAATGAATTTAGAAAATATTCGTCTTAAATCCAAATCTGAGTTTAATAAAATTTAATTTAACGATTTAAAAGCACCTGCAATCGAATTAATTAGGCACGTAAGCTAAATAAAAATTTCTATACGTCAATTACTATTTCGCACTTTATTATTTATGTTTCTTGAAAAGTCGCACAAAATCTATCGATTTTCTTTTCAAACTCATTATCCCGGCTTCTGTTGTACTATACCAAAAATCGTTTATAAATCACCAAACATAAATTTCCATACAGCTAGGTAGTAATCTAGGTTATGCATTCTTACATATAAAATAAGAATTTTGTATACGTTCGTTTTATAAAATTACTTTGATATACAGTTACTGTCTGTCTTGTTGTGTATTTGATGTGAAAGTAAAAAAAAATCAAAAACATTAATATTACAGTAATTCTAGAAACAAACAAGTCAAAGTTATTATTCTTACATACGACTTACAGTAGTAGTCATAATTAAATGAAAAATCACGAGAGTTCAAGGTTATTTGCATTTACATATTTTAATATTACATGAAGTTTGTTGTCTGGAGATTATAGACACGTAAACGTCATTAAACAAGTAATAAATAGTGTTCTTCCGAGTTGATTAACATTTTTGTTACTCTAGGTCGATTTTCGTTATGACAGATTTCAAAATAGTATGTCTATTCAGCAACAAGGTGGTAATGGCGTCGGTACGAAATCCCGAATTGCAAAAGGCCGAATTATCAAAATCCCGACTTTCAAAATCCCGATTTTAAAAATCCAAATTTTCAAAATTCCGATTTTGCTGAACCCTTAAAAATCGTGTAAAATGGGATTTTTTAAAAAATATTAATTTTTTTTTATCTTCATTTTTATTAAGAACTCGTACTTTTTCTGGTCGATCTTGGTTAAATTTGGATTATTGGATATAATTTGGATTTTAATGTGAATTATTCTAGAATTTTTGGAATTGGGCCTGCTCAATTCCTCAACCAATAATTGTAAAATTTAATTTACAAAATTGGATTCATAAATACGTTCTTTTAATAAAATATATTTTTGGTCGTCCTGAAAAGAACGTTTGGGTTTTTGATGAAATATTTAATGATAAAATAAATAAAATTTAAGCGCTATTAATGTAACTTTATAGCATGAGCAATATTTTTCAAATAATTAATTTAATCTGTATTGTTTCTATTTCCAACAACATTTAGAATTTTGCTGTTTCTTTCCACATTTTTTTTAATCGGACGCGTTCACCAGCTTTCCATTTCTCAATGCGTGTTTTGCATATCATCATCTTTGCCAATTATTCGATTAACTTATAGACCCCAACATGATTACTATTTTTAGTCGGGCGTGCCAGGCCTCAACAGAGTTTTGTGTTCTAGGGAAATTATCTCCATGGTTCTGGAAAATAGCCCAGAACTCTGGACTGTATTGCGGTCTTCCTTGGTATCCATGAACACACCTTATATAATTTGTTTGGCGCCATTTTGCAATTCGCTTGGCGTCTAGATCAAATTCTTTTTTGATCGCGCCAAAATACTCGGACACCTCTTCAGAGGTACGAATGCTAAGCTTTTCAACATGCGGATTTGCATTTTAAAAGATTCATCGTTTCCAAATTTAACCTGAAGGTGTTCAGATTGTAGTTTTCTCCATAATATTTGGCCGAACTAGAAAAGGCATCCTTTGTATTCAGCCAATTCTCTTTGGATTTAAGGAAATGTTCCAATCACAAGCAATTTTACAAAGCTCATAGAATATCTCCGAGTAAGCTTCTGTTGATTTTGAGCTCATTATACAAAATAATAATGGCACGATCTGGTCGCCAATTGGATTAATCGAGAATAACTGTCTCATTATAGACGGTACAATCTCGAATGTACCGCACATGCCAGCATGCAGCCTCTGCTAGCAACATCAAATATGTTTTTGCCCCTAATAAAATATTTTTATTCTCTCCAACATCTTTCTCCGACAATACAAAAAGTTCTTCGTCAATAAACTTTAACGTTTCCGGATTGGAAATTTCATTTAAACTTTCCGGGCCTTTAAGTGTTGTACTCTCACTTTAGCAATTTTTTGTGCTCCGTTTGAAGGCAAATATTTACAATTGTGGTCACATTCAACAATACTTTCTCTTATTATTTGTGAAGATCGCAACCCTGGTACTTCTGTCTAACTTTTTACAGTTTCATTTGCCTTAAAAACATGTTTTTCGGAAGCCGCTGGAGCGTGATTATGATGTGATGGTTCCTTTTTTAATTCATGTTTTTCTTCTTCTAGTATTGTGGTTGCTCTTGCTTTACACAATGAGTTTTTCCGTTGATCGCAACACCATAGAAAAATAAGTTTGCATAGATTTCTCATTTTGATAAATCGAAATATGAGATTTAGAATCATGACATTGGAATTTTTAGAACTTTTTACTCAACTCATTTTTGTTTCTCGATTTAGAAAAATGAAAAATCTATGGTAAACTGATTTTTCTATGGCAACACCTTCGATATAAGTTTGATTTTCGCCCATCTTTCCTTTTTTATTTTTGTTCGTTTTGACCAATGAGATATTCATTTTGCTCTTTTTATTATTATTATTATTATTATTATTATTATTATTATTATTATTATTATTATTATTATTATTATTATTATTATTATTATTATTATTATTATTATTATTATTATTATTATTATTATTTTATTATTATTATTTTTTGTTTTATTTTTATTTTTAATATGCCTCTTATTTAATATTTATTTATAATTTTAAAAATTAAGATATTTCACACAAAATTTTTTACTAAACAACACTTTTTACTGATTTTATAAAATTTATTTCATTTAAATCTGTTAGTTACAGGTAGATTTTTGTGAGTTATCATAATTCACATGTAATTTTGGCTACACAAATGGCGGCAATAATGGGAGTAAAATATCAATAGTACAGATTCTTGTTTTGTTTTTTTTTTATTGATTTTTATAATTTTCCAACATATTTAATAATTTTTATTATTTCGTCGTAAGAAATATTTTAAAAGTTTTTAAAATTGCCCGTAATGCGTGAAATCCACAGTGAAACAATTTTTTTCAGTAAAATTGACACGAGATAAAAGTATAAATCAATTACTTGTTAGAAAGAAACAAAAAAAAATTTTCAGTAAAATTTACTGGCAGTAAGCGGGCAAAATGTTGCCTTCAAAAGTATAAAACTCAATACTTTTTATGGCAACATTTGTATGTCTTTATCACTCTAACGTAATTTTAATATGTATACTCTCCTCTTTTCGGTTTCCCAGTATTTTTTACAGAAAAAAATTATTTCACTGTGGAATCCACGCATAAAGGAGGAATTCCATTACTGCGGCTTTTTTTTATGCAGAAAACCAGAAAGGGATAAAATCAAAAATCCCTATGTGTGTGAGCGGCGCAACATAATTTTTTTGTTGTTTTTGCGATTTTGTTGCCATAAATATAAACAAAAAATACAAAACGATGTATTTTTTATGGCAACCAAATTAAAAATACCCCGCACTCAGCAAATTTTAGTTTAGTAATATTTTTAGGGTGAGCACTTGGCTCATACATTTTATATGTTTGGTGGAGTGTGGTATATATGGCGTTTTAATGATAAATTTATATTAATGTTCAAATTAAAATATTTTACAATTTTTAATTTTTATTATTTACTCTGTATTACATAATTTTAATGCATGTAATATTGTTTAAGCTAGGTTATGTTACAAATATTCCCCTAACTTTTTTTATAGGCAAGCGTTTTCTTATTTTTTAATTATTGAAAGGAAATAATTAAAAAACACAATAAAATTATGCCTACAAAAAATATTTAGGTGTTTTTTAGTAATTTAGAGATATACAATTAATTTAACAATAATTTTCATTTTTTAATTAATTTATTGGTTATATTTTCGTGGTTATCAAATGTTCCCCTTAAAATTTCGCTATAAAAAAAATAATCTGTCGTCGGATTTTTGATTTTATCTCTCTGGTTTTCCACACAAAGAAAAAACCGCAGTAATGGAATTCCGCCTTAAGGCTACTTCCACTATTGCGCCATCTGTCCCGGTTATACCAAAACATCTGGTGCATTTAAATCCTTTTTAACCCTTTAGAAAATATTACATAACGTTAAAAATATATTTCTTTTCATATTTTAAGGGAACGGTTCGGTTATCCAAAAAAAAAAATCCAACTGGCCTAAATTTCTAAAACCCCAATTGACAAAATTTATTTATTTAAAAAATGAATCCATATACAAAATTCCATTATTTCATTAGTTATTAATATTTGCAGCATTTCGCAAAAATTTAATTGATCCTAATTCTAATTGATTTATTTCAATTTCGTGATTCTTTTCTCGTTTCCTTCTCCTTCACCTACAAACAGGGAAGGAAACAAGGAAAGAATCACGACAAAAGAATCAAAGTGTGGAACGACGGATGGTTTACCAGATTGATTAACCCTTGTATTGATTCTAGAAAACAGGGTTGGATTTTTTGGAATACCAAACCGTTCCCCCACAAACATACCAATAATTCCCACTAACAAACTTGTGTATGGTACAGTTATTAATAATTAAGTACTGTAACAGTTTTAGTAAATTACAAGATACCTTTGAATACAAGATACCTTTGCCTTAATTAAAGATTTCCCAATTATAAATTATAATAAAATTTCAAAAAAAAATTTTTGGGACTGTTTTTATAGGAATTATGGTTTCTGGAATTTTGTTTTTTGGAATTTTGGTTTTGGAATTTCGTTTTAGGGATTTTGAAATTGGCGAATCGTCCGATTTTTTAATTTTTATCCGGCCCGCGGGAGCCCGAATTGATAATTTTTTGTTTTTTAAAATCGGGCTTTTGAAAATCGGGGTTTAGAAAATCGGGATTATAAAAGTCGGGATTTGGAAAGTCGGGATTTGCAAAGTCGGGATTTTGAAAGCCGGAATTTTGATTTCGGGATTTTGAAAGTCGGGATTTTGATTTCGGGATTTTGGAAATCGGGCAAACGACCCCAACCCGAATTTGAATTTATTTCTTACCAAATTAAAAATTCTTTATAAAAATATAAAATATTGTTACGAATTTCGGGTGTTCGATATGGATTCGTACATGATTTTGCAAATAAAACACTCAGCGATTTAAGTTACAAATTTTATTTTCCAATACCTTTTATTTCTGCAGTGATTCACAAATTTCACTCATTCACTGCTCACTAATACTCTTTTACTGTTCACTTTAATTGTTCACTTTTACTGGTCACTACTTTTCGCACTGTTTATTTTCACTTTTCGCGAATATTCGACGTCATTTCCCCTGACTTGATGATTAACGCCGGTTGTTAATTCCAGTATTTTCGATGGTTATTATCGCCGCCGTTTACAATTGCTTTCGTGATCTCCATATTATCCTCCATTTGGAGCAATACTTGATCTGACAACGTCGATGATGTTAAGAAAAGTAATCGCTTAATAAAATTATAGTCTGCAATTAGTCGAACTCGCAATCTTTGGATTGATAACAGTTGGTGGTGTATAACTTTACTATTCGGCCACCGAGTGGTATTCGTGTTGAGTACAATTTGTAACAATATATTATTTTTCGGTACTATACATTTTCGGTCAATAGGTCCCGAGGCTAACTACTAAAAAATCTTTGTTTTGCAAAATCCGACTTTATTGATCAACATAGTTTCCTTCAAGAGTGTGATATATTCATTCCAACGCTTCTTTAACATTTCGAGCCTTTTTGTAGAATGATTTATGTTTTTTAACTTTTTTTATCTTTTCTGGAATAACTGCTGAATTTGGGCGACCAGAGCGTTCAGCGTCATCGGTGTTTGTATGGCCACGTTTAAACTTATCAAACCAACGTTATAAATTACTGAAAATAAATATGAAATTCCTCTAAGACATTTCACAATAAAAAACAGCTGTTTGTAAACGAACAGCTGTCACTTAAGAAACAAAAACCAACCGATAACTAAACAAATCTAATTATTCAAGTCCAAGGAATTTTAAACGAATTCTTGATTTCTAAAATTTAAAAGAATAAAATTGTTGCAAAAGGAATTTTCCAATTTTAAAATCGTAGATAAAAAATTCTAATTGGATTGTTTGTTGAAATTTACAAACTGAAATTCCAAAATAAACTACAAATCTATGTTAATGATGACTACAATTTAAGCTTAAAACAGAACAAGAACGAAGGGCGGCGAGCGAAACCGCCTGTCATATTCCAAACCCAGAAAACATGCAATACAAACACAACCATCGACGCAGGCGACGACGATTTTTTCGGTGATATAAATTTAGTGTCTTTCTATTTTTGTCGCCAACGAAACAATGTTGCCAACTGTTTTTTGTATATATATAAGTTGGTATCATTTAACCGTCATATTATTAACCATTTTTTTTAATGTAGTAGGCTAACGCCACAACGTCATGTGTCAAAACACAGAAGGTTTTGCCGTTTGTGGTCGTTTTTTATCGCCATACGCCGAACGCGTTTGTTCTGTTATCTACAGCGATATCGCGGCGATATTTTTTATATATTAGTCGACGCTAGTCGTCGTCGCTCTTGTTCTGTTTCGAGCTTTAGAGTCTATTTCTATTTTTATCGCCCACGAAACAATGTTGCCAACTGTTTTTTATATAATATATAAAAAACAGTTGGCAACTGTTAAACTGGCGGTTAAATGATACCAACTTATGTATACATATATATTATACCGGGTGTTTCTTTTAAACTGAGACGATCAAATATCTCGTAAAATAGCCACTCTACGGAAAAAATGTCCATAATTAAAATTTAATCATACCGCGGGGGAAATACATTAGTGCAAAAAAATAGTCCGCCACCCCCCGCTTTGTAGGTGGGGCGGGGGTAACTTTTAAACTAAGATAGGATGCCATATTTTTTATTGCAGATACGGATTCTACGACTAAAAGTACGTATGATTTGAATGAAATATTTTGTTCGGTTCATGATAGATGTCGTTGTAATCGACGAAATTCAATTTTTTCAATTTCTTCTTCTTAGAACACACGCAAAACATCACGTTTTCATTGGAAATACTCGAAATTCGTCATCAAAACAATTTTGTTTTGTAAATCACATTTAACGTTTGTGTTATTTCTTATCTTCATGTTTTTCGTAATTGCAAAATAAACGATAAAATACTTTAGAATGTAGCGTTTAACTGTGCCAGAGAAAATTGAAATGGTTCTGGTTTATGGAGAAGCTGGCAGAAATCTTGAAAATGCTGTTGCTATTTACGCTCAACGTTTTCCAAATAGGATTCGTTCACGTGCTTCATTTGGCCGTACTATCAAACAATTTATTACTGATGGAAATGTTCAACCGAAAAAGAGGACCCGTAGAGCAACAGGAGAAAATTGGCAGCAGTGGCTCATAATCCTCATGTTAGTACACGAGAAATAGTTCGTGATTCCGGATTGTCCCTTACCAGTGTTGGAGAATTTTAAAACGACACAAGTATCATCCATATCATGTGTCTTTACATCAAGATCTTCATGGCGCTGATTTTCAAAATCGGGTAACTTTTTGTTAGTGGGCACGTGAACAAATACAACAAAACCCTAATTTTTTTCGTTGCGTGATGTTCTCTGACGAATCGTCTTTTACAAATCATGGAACAGTTAATCGACACAACATGCATTATTGGAGTGTTACAAATCCGCACTGGCTTCGTCAAGTTGAACATCAGCGTCCTTGGACTGTCAACGTGTGGTGTGGAATAATTGGCAACAAACTCATAGGCCCCCACATTATTGAAGGCAACTTGAATGGTCAAATGTACCGAAACTTTTTGGAAAATGAACTGCCAATATTACTTGAAAATTTGAACTTAGAAGTGAGACGGAACATGTGGTTTCAACATGATGGTTGTTCTGCACACTATTCGGTGGTGGCACGTGAAATACTTGATCGTGATTTCAATGGTCGCTGGATCGGTAGAGCTGGTCCGATAAATTGGCCCGCCAGATCACCAGATCTTACTTCGCCAGATTTCCTTTTGTGGGGCTATCTCAAAGACAAAGTTTACAAACAAGAACCAACAACACGTGAGAACATGATTGAGCGAATCAGAAATGCGTGTGCTGAAATTCAACCAAACACACTTCTCAGTTGTGTACAATTATTGGAAATGCGTATTAATAAGTGCATTGAAGTCGCAGGCCATCATTTTAACCACTTATTTTAAGCTTCAATTATTTTATTCACCTGCCATTTACATTAATAAATTGTTTTGATGACGAATTTCGAGTATTTCCAATGAAAACGTGGTGTTTTTTATTTCAAACGTATTGCAGAATCGAATGCGTGTGTTCTAAGAAGAAGAAACTGAAAAAATTGAATTTCGTCGATTACAACGCCATCTATCATGAACCGAAATATTTCATTCAAATCATACGTACTTTTAGTCGTAGAATCCGTATTTGCAATAAAAAATATGGCTTCCTACCTTAGTTTAAAAGTTACCCCCGCCCACCTACAAAGCGGGGGGTGGAGGATTATTTTTTTGCACTAATCTATTTCCCCCGCGGTATGATTAAATTTTGATTATGGACATTTTTTCCGTAGAGTGGCTATTTTTCGAGATATTTGATCGTCTCAGTTTAAAAGAAACACCCGGTATATAAGTTGGTATCATTTAACCGTCATATTATTAACTATTTTTTTCAATTTAGTAGGCCAACGCCACAACGTCATGTGTCAAAACACAAAAGGTTATGCTGGCGCTTTTATTCTGTTAGCTACAGCTATATCTTTGCCATATTTTTTATTTATTCGTTGACGCTCGTCGTTGTCGCTCTTGTTCTGATTCGAGCTTTAGATTTAGTTTTTTCATAATAAAAAATTTCCTGTTGATAACTAGATTAGAATTATGTTGCCATAATGTTACTAACTATCTGTTATAAAAAGGTGTCTGTAACCGGGCCGATTCTGTCTCACCTGGTTAACCTATCCAATCCTTCGGTGTTGTTATATGTAAAAAGAGTGTACGGTGGGCCCGGCATCATCCGGGTGATCCTTTGTAAAAACTTGGTCATACATCTAAATCAATTCAATTTCGTTTAGGAAGCCGAAAAGTACTAATTAAACTTCAGGAAATTTTCATATGCGCATGTGAAATAAGTAATAATATTAGTTTTCTTAGGTTAATACTTTAAAGAAGCAATTGTTGACCAATACCATTGTTAACCATTGGTCCTATAGTAATACGTTAAATGCTGTCAAAAAAGCAGCAAATTCTACAATAACACCAATTAGAAAATATATTACTATTACCAACCAACCATTGGTAAAAATTAAGTGAAAGATGAATTCAACATCGTTAAACCTCAAACAGCACTGCCTGGTACTCTAGGTACCTTGACTGAGGACAGAAAAGAGAGTTGATATTTATGATAATAATCAGCTAACTTGTTTTCGTTGAATAATTTATGTAGATTATTTTGACGCTAAACTATATAAATTTATAATTAATCGATGGTGGCATCCGGAGCCAAACTCGAATTTACCCGAACATTTTATTTGGTTTTATTTTAATTATTCTGTTGAATGCATCATACATGGATTATAAAATATCCATCCTAGAAAATAGACGACTTCTCTTGGGCGCGGCTATTATTGGTAACGTTTTGCTTAGGTCACATTGATTCATAAGTTGTCTAAATCAGTGGTTCTTAAGCTTTTTTTACGCGCGGCCCACCAACTAATTCATTATTTTTTTGTGTTCCCCAGCCATTTTTTAATAATAATTTATATTTTTTAAATTATCTATAATAAATTTATTTTTTATTATTCCTTTATTTTTTTTATATAATATAATAATAAAATATTGACTTTATTATTTCACTATCTATTTTAACTTTCATACTTCACAATTTGGTGTTACGGTTTCACTGGAGATTCGGCATTATACGAAAAATACGCAGTAAACTACACTCGCGGGCAACTAAACCTCCGCGCGTACATAAGGCGTATTTTTTAAAATGGCTTAACCGATTTTCGTAAAACAACTTTTTTTGACAGCTTAGTATTTTAACTTTACAAGGACACCTTTACCATTCGTAGCAAAATGTGATGTTTCGGTGAAAACAATTGGCGTGCTGCAATCTCCTGTATAATACTATGTTGACCGTTATTTGCTATCAGTCACTTATCAGACGTCGACCTGAAAAATTCTGTACCAGTTTCATTCGTTATTTCCTCAAAATCATGGATACTACTCCAGAAAAAGCCACACAATTTGTTGCTTTATTGCAAGAAGGACGCAACCAAAGAGAAGTCATTCGTCAGCTAAACATGTGTCAATCTGCTATCTCAAGAGTATCCAGAAGGTTCCAGGAAACTGGTACCTTCAATCGGAGACCATGGTGTTAATCTGAGAGAAACGATCGATTTATTGTCCTAACTTCACTGCGAAATCGCCGTCTCGCGGGCGTCGATGTGCAGTGTTGAGCGATGAGTTGTTAGTCAATGGACAGTAAAAAGACACTTGAAGGAAGCCAGCCTAGCTCCAAGACGCCCGCTTGAGGCCCAAAATTGACAGCACACCACCACAAATAGCGAGTCGAATTTGCTCGCGAACACATAAATAGGAACATCGAGCAATGGAGGTCTGTTCTATTCACTGACGATTGCAGAATATGTCTCCATGGTAGTGGTAGGAGAGGCCCCGTCCAGGAGAGCGATTTTTGCAGTGCTGTTTTGCTGAAACAGTCTCATACGGCGGTGGTTCGTGCATGGTATGGGGTGGCATATCGCTTAAGGGAAAACAGATTTTGTTTTTGTACCTGGTGGAGGCCGTAGCGGAAGCCTGACCGCTGAAAGATATATCGAGGGCATTCTCTTTCGTCATGTAGCGCACATGGCAATGCACGGTGTCACACAGTTCGAATCACTCGGCAGTTACGAATGAGGTTGTATTCGAGACGATGAAATTGCCAGCCCTCAGTACATACATGAATCCAATTGAGCATTTATGGGACGAACTAAAACGGAGGGTCCGATCCAGAAATCCGGTACCATTTAACATCAGTGACCTCAAGATTGCGTTGGATGAGGAGTGGGCTGCGATCCCCCAAGTCTTTGTCAAAACCTTAATAACTTAATGGTAACCGCTGCGCCCATTGTTTCCAATATCTCACACGATTGTCATATGGTCTCCATAAACAACATTTAACTTCACATTTATTTTTTCGCAAGTTTTTTCAACCAAAAACATAAAGCGAGTTAGGGAATATCGACCCCTTCTTTTTCCATGGTATCGAAAAACACCAAACACCTGTCAAATCGTAGCTAGCTAACCTATGAATTAATTTAATTTTTGTATGGAGTCGTTTAAACACGATGGTAATACCAATTTCTTAGCACTGCCACCTTCCTTCAAACACGGGTACTAGGGTGGATCAATCCCTTGTACGTATTTATCAAGGAATTTGAAACACGTTACACTTTTGCTAAGTATGTCTCAAGAGTATATGGTTTGATAATTATTTTTATTGCTTAAAACTTATTTCAATTTTATTATCTGTGAATGTTAGATGTGAGTCACACCAAGTGTGCAAGACATATGTCAAAATATAGATGCAATAAACGCATAAACTGGATGTTCTTAATAGTCGCTCAAAATGCAATCTTATTAAATATCTTAAACAATTGATTCGTTTTTATTTTGAATTGTGTGTGACCCCAAATCCACTTCCAGTGCTCAAAAAATCGACTCGCTCTCGTTTAGTTTGGCTGAACTCCAATAAATGTAATTTACAAAACAATTAATTTATCTTTTGTTTACTTATTTTCAGATACTGGATTGCACCCATTGGTAGATCATTAGGTATAAAAAGTCAAAGAACAAAACGTGCCACCCCTAATCCTATATTAGAGGCAGCTTATAATCAAAGTAGTAAATTACATCACAAAACTGTAAGTGAAATTAAATTATTTGAATTGTTGACGTCTTACTGTATATATGTATAGTAATACGAATGTCTTAATAATTTGGTATTACTCTGCTTGGCCTCTATTAAATAACACAACGATAAAATTCTCTCCCAGATGATGGGTTATAGTAAAAAAAGCACGAAGCGTGATTTCATTATCAGTTTTTGGAATGGCCGTACGTGTTAATCAGAAATATGTATGGTGTACGAAGTGTTTGTATTAGCACATTATTTATAGATTAAATATATACAATAAATATATAAGTACACGAAAGAATTTACAAAATAGTTTTAGCTATCATCATAAATATGTAGTTAATTTCTTAATATTTTTTTGTGTAGATGCTAATTAAATTAAGACGATTGAGACAACTAAGTTATATTGTCTGCCGCTCTATGTCGATTTAGATCAGAAAAAGTGTCATATTAATGTTTAAAATTATATTATGTGAAGAATTGCCTTAAATTCGAGTTTTGAAATTTTCCCATTTAATTGTTTTTTTTATTTTGTTCATCAAATGTTGGTTATGTTGGAAATCGTAAATTTTTAACTATTTCTATTAATAATGGGAGTAGTACGATATACAATACATCAATTATAATGTGTAATATTAGATAAAGTAATTAGACCTTGGCAATTTTCACTTTCTGTTTTACGTTTGGTATCTTTACTGATATCAACAAATAATTCTAATAAATAGGTCAGCTAACTAAATTCGTAGTTCTATTTAGTAGAAGATTTGAATTTATATAAACGGTGAAATCAATTGAGTACAAATTCGAATTATATAAATTAAAAATCAATAAAATTTCAATCAAAGGTTATTCGATAATGAGGTCGGGCTCAATTGTTGAGAAATTAAAGTTATTATTATTAGTTTCGAAAGATAGATTGTATTAGATTTGATTTTTGAAACATTTAAGTAAAATTATCTTTCGTTCCTGGCACTTCCGTAGCGATTGACCGATTACCCCGAATTGAGCATAGCGATTACCCCGAATTAAAAATTTTGCACAGAGAATTTAAGTTATATCACATCTTGTGATAAAGATAGTTATTCTCTCAGTAAATGTTAATAAGAAATGTCTTGAATATTGTTGGTTTAGTAAGTCTTATTTTTCCTACTGAAGAATGCCAGAAGGAAGTGTGAATTGATCCCAGCTGTCTTGTAATTTTTCGGCGAATTTCACTTCTCGGATATTTTGTTTACAAATTCGAATTTGAAATCCTAATTTTGCAGTTGCAGTAGCTGGGTCCACCGCAGCTGCTCGCTGTGGGGAATGCATGGTGAAATTATTTCTTTAATTATAATTTTTATTAGATTGTTTTCGGCTTTTTGGATAAAATATTATTTTTAATGGCATCTTACAATGTTAATGACTATTTTACTCACAGAACACAAATAATCATAAAGATTGTAAGGTGCCATTAAAACAATATTTTGTTCGAAAAGCCGAATAAAAATCTAATAAAAAACTGCTTAATTATTTTGTGTTGGCTTAGTACACAGCCATAGTGAGAATTTCCAGAAGTTCCTGATTTGGTGACATAATTCGATAAATCGATAAGTTCTTGTTTTGTACTATCGGTACAAAGCAAGAGTTGAATTTTTGCAGTTTGGTCATTGCAACCTGATGAGTAGACCAACTTTTTATCAGTACAAAATCAAGCTGCCAAAAGAGACTTAAGGAAGTTCCCATTTGTGTAAGGATTTGTGTATTTTTACACGTTCTCTTGGGGTTAAAAATGGGGGGGGGGAGTGCATTTTTCTACTTTTTGTGGTAGATAAATTGTGAGTAAATGGTCTCTTTGTTTTCTGTGACTAACATAGTCATAAACATTGTAAGAATGTAAGATGCCATTAAAATAATATTTTGTCCGAAAAGCCGAAAAAAATGTAATAAAAATTCACGGACGATTTTAAAAAACTTCTTAATTATTTCTTTATGTTATCTTGAACATTTCATTATGTAAAGCACGGTAAAACATCCAGAGGACTGAAATCGTCTGCGTCACAATGTTTATTCCATTAAAGGTTGTTATTTATGTAAATCACACGACTGAGTTGATGCTGAATCGTCCAGGAGCAACATGGATTTTACAGATGGTTTGTCCTGATATTTCAATGTAACTTCTTTAACCCAAGAATTATTTGCGCATTTTTCATTAAATCTTAACAGATTAGAGGATCTTAAGGCAGTTACTACTTTGAATTGTTTATTATTTAAATCGAGTGAGGAAGTGATTCGAACAATAGGCACAACAGGATCTGCTCGAAACGCGATATTTCAAAATGCGATATTTCAAAACGCGATATGGTACAAAACGCGATTAGGTACAAAACGCGATATTTCGAAACGCGATATTTCAAAATGCGATATGGTACAAAACGCGATACGGTACAAATCGATACAAATCTCCTATCGATTTTTAAATTCCTATAAACTGAAATTAAATTTCCCCTTCACCCGCCTGATATAACTCGATCCTAAACTCCCGTTTTGTACCATATCCCGTTTTGTACCATATCGCGTTTTGAAATATCGCGTTTTGATAATTCGCGTTTTAAAATATCGCTTTTCAAATGGGACCCAGGCACAACAGACAAAAATATTGTTTTTGTTAGACGGGTGATCATCGCGAATTCTGGTCACTAAAATGGATGATTTTGTGCTTCTGATGAATACCACAATTTCCGGTATGTTATTTGTCGTTAATTGGTTGCCAAATAGGAAACGCGAACCGTGATCCATGAAGAATAAGAGAGACACGAACAAAAATTGTTCAACCTTCTCTTCATCCACTCCTCCTCATTGCTCTCAATTTGCATTCTCACGAACCCGCTTAAATGCTTGTTTAGAGCACAGTGTCCGGTGAGAATGCCCAGTAGAGTCCTCAAAGTTCTTCTATCATAATTTAAAAGCATCTCAGACCTTTTCGGATGCGGGAGAGGAGTGCCGGAGAGGAACGCCCCTCTGCTACTTTGCTTGTAGAACGATCGTAGTCACAAAAGTACCCGACCTGATTAATAAATACAAAAAATTAGATAAAAATATATTTATTTCTCAATATAATATCTCCTTTTAGCTCTTTACAATTTTCCCAGCGATGCTCAATATAGCTTGGATACCCTATTTATAGTGAGGGTCCCTCCCAAATAACCATCAACCGTAGACTCCACCTCTTCATTGTTGGCAGATCGTTTGCCACCAAGTAATTTTGTAAAGTTTGGAAAGAGAAAATAATCCGAGGGGCTAAATCTGGCGAGCACATTGCGTGAGTAAGCAACTCGAAAATTAAGATTAATGCTTTTTGGAGCACAACAACTGCCATCACTAGTGTCCTATACTATTTGATCTTCACTGGTGAAGGTCTATGTGACTAGTCAAGATTTGATTTATAAAGTACTTAGTTTGTATTTCTGCGATTTCGATATTCCTCAATTTCGGGTTTATCCGAAACTATTGAAAAGGAAATACAACAATTACCAGAAAGGCTTACCTCATATAAGACATTACAGTGTAAGAGCTGCTAACTTAAACCCCACAAGACAAGAGTAAAATTAAAAACTTCCCGCCTTAGGAATGTCAGAAAAGTTGGCCGATTACCCAAATTTAGTATGTGCGTTTTATTTAATTTCATAAACAATTTACGGAAATTGTGTATTCACACATCCCATTTAGAACATATAAGCTCATTTGTAATTAGGAATACAGTTTGAAATTAGCCAGAAAAGTTACCCTTCTTTGATCATTCCACTTCATGTGATTTCCTTGTGAGATTTGAAGCTATATACTAAATGATTCTCATTGTAGATTCTGTATCATGAAGTTTCTGTATTCAACGGCTATTATAAACTCCTAAATTGGATTTATAGAAACTTCGAGCCGTAAACTAAGGTTAATATAACCTCACGCACTTTATTCGCTTTTTTTTGTAAATGAACTGATGTTCAAGGAGGCTGAATTTATTTTATTGCTACTCGCTGCCAACCAAGAGCCTGTATCTTGGTATTGAGCAGGTATAACTAGACAGTTATCTTCTAAGGAACTAAGACCAAGGAACATAGATTTTACTTCTTGAATTTATAGTTCTTGAACAAGAAGACGCATATTTTGAATGTACTGAACTCAAGGTTTTGTTACGCGCAAAAGTGATGAAGATTCTGATGAGTGCTGCCAATTCATCTGTATAAACTGTACACCAACTGTTTCATTGAAATGGATATGCTGTTTTACATATTATACAAAATGCCGTAAAAACTGGCATTTTCTTCGTTGTTCAACAATAGTATTTGAACCATTAAGACTTTCCTTATGCTTTCTTCAGCAAAGTTGTTCCGAAAGTTAAGCCAAACAACTTTATCGAACATATCAAGACCGAAAAACCACATTCACCATATGTATGTTTTACTTAGAACAAGATTAGGTTAGGTTACGTTGGAGTGGCTGTTTCCGTACATTTAGAGCAGTATTGGCCCGTTGTGATGCCACAGGATCCTATTTCCCTTTTACTCCTGTTCAAAACAATTCACTTTACAGTCCGCGAGATCTGAAAGGCTGACCATACTGTACAAGCCCAAATACCTAAAACACATGTGTTACACTAAAAACATGTGTTTTATTTCCTTGTGGAATACACGTTTTATAGGCGACCAATACATCGAACGGAACTGGGCTTTACGTGAGAACATTAGATTGCAATACGACAACGTCGTTGAGGCTCCACTTGTGCCAGTTTTAAAAATATTGCTACCACCACTTCATATCAAGGTCCGAGTAGTTAAAAATTTTATAAAAGCGCTGAATCCATTTGGAAATGCGTTCATCGAATTGCGTTGCATTTTTCCACGGTTAAGTGGAATGAAAAGAAAAAAAAAGGTTGATGTTTGAATCAATTCGAATCTAAGTTTTGATCAAATGAAATTTCATTTCGCATCTTGTTTTTTATTACAGGAATACTTAATGGACCAAATATTCGTCGTTTGATGAACGATGATGCATTTGAAAATGCTCTCAGTGAGCGAGAGGTTGTGGCATGAAAATGTGTAAAAGAAGTTATTAAGAATGTTCTCGGAATTAATCGGTCCGATGATTGGCGCAAATATATTGAAAATATGCTGACCCTTTTTCATAATATAAACGTTAAAATGGTATAAAATATCATTGAAAAAAATGTGGAAAAATTCGCCGAACAATCACCAGCCGAATCCGATGAGCATGGCGGTACGTTTTCACCAAGTGACGGCTAGGCTCGAACATTGGTACAGCGGCAAAAAGCTACATGTACTGTTGAGTGACATTTGTTCGAATTTGCAAGACGAAGAAGATCCCGAAGAAGACCCGAACGAATCAGAAAATTAAAATTAAAAAAGTTAAGAAAAATGTTAATTTATTAGGAAAAAATTAAGGAACATCACCATCAACTGAATCGATTTAATTTTCTTTTAAATAGTTTCTATTGTATCTATATTTTTCAATGCGATGATGTTTATTCGATCGATTTAAATTCAATAAATGGACAAAAAATGATAGAAAAAGTGTTTTTCGTAGAAATGAAAACAAAAAAAAAATAACACAAAAATGTGAATGTAGATGTGGTCGGTCTTGATATGTTCGGCAAAGTTGTTTGTCTTGGCTTGCGCAACAACTTGGCTAAAGAAAGCAAAACGAAAATCTTAATGGTTCAAGAGCTATCAACGTGAAAATGAGTGTATATTTTGACAAATGTTTGCCTCAGAGCCAAAACATATCGAAAGCGATATCTCACAAATGGAGACAAACCTAGAAATGGGACTATTGAATTCCATTGAATTCAGCATACTTGAATTAGGTTTACCCCTGGGTGCTCAGCTTGTCGCAAAAAAAAGTACGATTCAAGTACAATGTGTGTCGTTCATAATTTGTGAGTTTTTGGCCTCATTTACCTTTTGTGTCAAAAAATAAAGTGACTGGGGTCTTCGCGATGTCTTCTGGGCGCGCAAACGATTGCTTAGCAATTTTTATTAAATTCTGCATTTCGTTTTTTAGCGAATCGACTATTGCATCCGGTTTTGTTTTTTGGTTTTAGCTGTACCCAACATTGGCGATGGAGTATCAGAACCTAGATGGCTCTCAATATTCAAAATGAACGGTTGTGTCGGTTAGTTGCCAATGGCATACTCAAATCCTGGTCCAGTCCAACTTCGTAACTGCTGCTATTCCACTCACGCATTGCTCGAATCAATACAAGTTTCAGTTGTTCTAAAAATAAAAATTATTGGCGAACAGGTCATTTCGTTTGAGAAATTCTTACGTTTACATTTTATTTGACGTTGAACTAGCATAGTATTAAACCACTTTCATTTTTTCTTAAGGCTGGATGCCTTTTCTTAAGGCTGGATGTCTCCCGAGGCACTTTTATTTGAATTCCAAAAGGAACACAGTAAATGTTCCTTTTGGAATTCATCACTCAAATTCTTCCTTTTGGATTTTAGTTTTTCCACTACAAAATAAAACAATTTTATTCACAATAAATATTTCATGATTATGTATTTGATATAAATATGCTAAATTGTAGTACTTACTAGGTATGTTTAATTTTTTGGATAATTCGTTAAATTTTTTATCACGTTTTTATCACATTTTTTATCAAAGACATTTTTATAATTACGATCCTTATTGTAAATAAATTCATTGTATTTTATAAATTCCTCCATCTTCAAATTATTTTCTCGACAATAACAACTAATATTCAAAATTATACCGTCAAGTAGGCATAAATCATTTAATTTTAAATTTTTGTGTGTGTTGTCAACACTGCTGCGCGTCAGCTTTGAAGCGACAAAACAAGAAAAATAATAACGAATCAACCCTAAAATATTTCATTTATCTTTTTATTGACTCTATTTAAATTTTGTTACATAAAACATTGTGTACAACATTCAGATTTGGTTGAAATTTATTTAAAAGAATTGTAAAAAATGTTTACCAACATATTAATCTGAAACTTATATTGGTAGTAACTGCAGCGCCGGCGACAAAATTAAAATACATTCTAAAAAAAAAAATCGGCGACAATGTCGTCGTTGCCAGCACATTGGTTGTGTTAGCATCCTATGGTTTATGTGTATTTCAATTTGACAGGCGTTGTATCTTGTCGCTGTATCTCTGGTTCTGCTAGTACCGTTAGAGACAACTTGCAGAAAAACGCCTGCTATGCGGAATACATGTTTTCCATTTCATTTAAAGTAGTTTATTTAAGCGCAAATGTTTCTCCGCACATCTGTTTCAAGCATTAAACATCCCGTTTAATAGAATTGGAATTTTTTTGGGCCTAGTTGACAATTCGAAATGGCACATAGTCAAATGGAACTAGATGCAGTTGCTTACAAACTCATTAGTGACAGCACGGATAATAGGTAAAGGTCGAATAGATACTCGTAATTTCCGATTCAGCTCTCAATAGCACGCTCCGGATAGAGAATAAAAAAACAGCAATACGAGTAATAAGGTTATACAAGGCCGAATTTTGAGCATGAATATTTTCCTCCCATTTTTGTGCAATTTCTTGTAAAAATATCCGAGATTCGTTGAAGCAATTCAAACTCACGGGAATTTTAGCGCTATTTTTATTCGATCTTCTAGGTGAATTTTTCTAAATATTTTTGAGTTAAGTATCTCTTAGTAACCGCGTCATGAGGGCGATCGAAGCAAAACACTAATCGTCAACCCTGCGTGTTTGTGTTCCGGATTTTCCTCAGGTAGCCAAAATTACTAAAACGTTTTGAGTATTTCGCCAACTGAACCAAAATAATTTTGCTTATCCCTGTCCGTCATTCAACAATTTTTAATAGGAGGATTAAGGTGCCTCCTATCAACAATTTTATCCTTCTTATATTTTAGTGTTCCACGGATAATACTTTTATAACCTTTAAGGATTCTTGTCTATATATAATTTCATTTATTGATTATTAGATCCGTGTCAACCATTCCTAATTTTGGAGCTAATATTTTCATAACTACATGAGCATGTACGAGTTTATTGATAATAATACCAGATAATACCAAATACCGTATCATTATAGTCGCATAAAACGCCAATTGTAATTTCTATTCGTTAGTCGTATAATTAAAATGCAATTTAACTGCATGGGTTGCGTGTTCTGTGTGTTAATTATTTGTTCACTGTAGCACTTCAGTACTTTGATTACAATAAATTTGTAGAATCGAAACGAGTGAAATTTTGTAAAATTGCCGGCGATTTGCTGTTGAGCTTCTTCGCTTTGCTTATATTGCTAACATTGTAATGTTCTTTTACTAAACTGATACTACTCAACCAAATCGAGCCAGTTCAAACATTAAAACTAAATTTTAGTTGGAAATGCTGTTATTTATTTTTTTTTCCGCGAAATGAATTACCTTACGTCATAGATGTCAAACTTCCTGTATGCGATTAAATAATATTTGAATATTGGTTATGTTTTTTTTTTTGGTTTTCACGTTCCGAGCTCTCATACTGTAATGGTATACAGACACTTCAATAAGCACTACTCTATCATCTCATATGATTGTGGAGTTTATTAAATATCATTTATTTGTGGCCAGTGGTTTTTTAGCATCCGTCACCGTCGTAAATTAAATTGCTCGTTTTATGGTTTATTTAAATTAAAATCTGTAACAATCTTTCTCATAAGAAAAGAGTTCTCTAATCAAATTTTATGATGCAATTCTATCTATTTATATACCCACTACGTATACTATAATATGGAATTTTTCTATTTTTATATTATACATTACATAAAATATATAACTCGCGCGTATTGTATCACCGCACCGTGTTAGACAGGGTGAATCTGCAGTAAAATTGTAAAATTTAATTATGCCGGTAACTAATAAAAATTGATATGGGAATCTAATTTTAGTACGAAATTTAATCGGGAAAACATAGTGACAAGGTCTGGAAAATATAGGGTTTGATAACCTCAAAATTTGGCGTTACTTAATTTATGAACGGTATGGTATGTTCACTGGCGATGAATAGAGAATGTGTTAAGAAGAACATCTTCAATTTTCGCATGTCATTCAGCAGAATGGTATAGTTTACAGAGACGGCATTACAAAATATTGGGCAATCCACTTAATTTCCCAATACCGACGTCAAAACCGAAAATGTTTGAGTCCTATTTAGCAAGCCCCTGTTGGAAATTTTACAGAAATGCAGCGAAAATCAATTTTGAATTTTAAAGCTAAATTGGATTAAAAATACATGAGTTCCATTAGGACCATTTTTCATGGTATTTCTGACCGGCTCTAAATATTTTGGCGAGCCTAAAATCTTTGATGAGAGTGCAACGAACAGGTATCCTGGGAGTCAATTCGCGTTCCGTGAAATAATGAAAATGAAAAGGCTGACATGTTGTAACTATCACTATTTTCGCTTCGACGAAAAAACCGTGCTACTTTGATGAAAATTAAAAAAATTTACATGAAAGTCGCGCTTTATAGGTGGATTTTACTTTTCTCTTCTATTTTAATATGCTCAATTTTCAACTTAAACTTCAACTTTAATAAACTCGATCATTTATTTGTGTTGCTGTATTAAAAAAATTGTACAAGAAGTTTTCGACATAAAGTGACGTTATTAGCAAAAAAAACAGTGTTGTTACTGACCATAGTAGAAGATGACCTTGGTTTACGACATACATAATTATACAAAATATGTAATAAAATACTATGTACAATATAATTTGTATATGTTTGTAGTTATTTATATAGTATGAGGATCGGCATAAACCTATTTCTTCATTTTTTGATATTTTCGAAACCAACACAAATGAATTCTACAAGCCGAACTGTACTCGAGTTTACACCGATCCTGTCAAATATTTCAGTCTCTATTTATTTGTATTAGTATAAAAATGCTGGAAAAGTTCACAAAATTTTATAATTAATATACGAAAACATGATAGGCGCACACATCAAATAGAAGTAAAAACAAAACTAAAAACAATAACAAATAGAAGAAAAATGCAAAATAGAAGCGGACGAGGGAGGAGGAGCCAGATTTCATTAAAATTTAAAATTCGATTTTTATTTTGTTTAGTGTGGATATAGAAGCGAAGGAAAGGTTATCAAATTTCTGTTTGGTGCTGTAATTGTTTAAAATGAAGAAATGAGCAATTTTTTTTTATAATGCACCATTTTTCACAGCAATATTCAGATAACTGTGGTGCATTTATTAATGAATTACACTTGTGGACTAGATCCCTTTTAAATGATAATTTTATTTCTAATATAACAAGAAAGGATAATAATTACGGACTTGTTACTGTAAAGCTTCGACAAATTTTATTTTATTTTTCGTTTACACATTGGGGTCGATTTAGTTCAAAATTCGACAAGTTGACGAAATAGCCTCAAGTATATACGTGGGCTGCCTTTTATATTTCGGGATTAGAGAACAACAACAAATATTAATCATCGAAAATCGCTTTATTGTTTTTCAAAATATTCCCCATGAAGGTCCCACTAATGCCTAAGGTTGTCTCAATCTCACGATAGGTCACATGACGATCTTGCAATATCCGTTCGCGCACAGCATCAATGGTTCCCGGAACAACAACTGATTCTGGACGACCTTCACGGAATTCGTCTTGGAGTGAACTACGACCTCGATTGAATTCACCATACCATCGATAAACACTAGTCCTTGATGGAGCTTCATCGCCAAAAATTGAATTAAGTTCATCGATGCACTCTTGCCTTAATCCACGTGGAAAGTTGTAAAAAATAATCGCACGAAAATGTTCACGATTTAATTCCATTTTTTCGCCGAGATGTTGAGTTAATGAGTACTGTAAACAACACAAATAGCGCTCGAATGTCAAAACGTTCTGAGTACGTATAATCTCAAACTTTACGATAGAGCTGTCAGTTGCCAGATTGCAACACTAGGGTTGTCCAATCCCGAAATATAAAAGGCAACTCTCGTAGTAGTGGTATGTGTGTTTGTGTGCGAATGCGCGCCATTTAATTTTTTTGGATATGACATTTCAAGATAACATTTCCATTTATAATTTAAAATTTGTAAATGCAAATATGCTTTAAAAAAAATTAAATTTATTTAGTTTTAAAATAATTACTAATAGTTATTCCTTAAAAAATGAAACTTGTTTGCGCGAACGTGTTAAAAAATTAAAAAGTTGTATGACTACTGTAGCAGTCATTTGTGCGAACTTGTTAACTTGCCACTCAAAAAGTTGGTGAGATGTCAAAAAAGTAAGACGACGAAAGGACATAAGCACCAAAACTGAACCGATTTGTACTGATTCATAATTTTTGATGCTTATATTCGCAGAAAACAAATATAACCACAGAAAAATTACACACACTAATATAAAATTGTATACTATACTCCTTATACGTATACGAAAAAGTCATGTTACCTCTTTCATTTATACACAATACCATGATACAGTCGACCGAAAATTGTGTAAGTGTTCCAACAATATGGCTTGTAGAATACATTTGTGTTGGTTTCGATCTAATTGAAACAACATACTAATGTATTCTACATGTAAAAATACATCAAGCATACAAATATTAAAAAAAAATTATAAACGTAACTTTAAAAAAATTATGTTTGAGATAAATGGCGTTTCTGTGCTTTCGCCCATGGAAAAATTAATTTAAATTAAAAAATTTAACGAAGCTTCGTTAAACATGAATTGTCATTTAATAAAAATTATTAGAGCGAAATTTTGCGTCCAAACTTAAAAAAAATTATTGTATATGTATCGTGCTATCTAAAAAACAAATAGCTGTCATTCAATATTCAACAATATTTACGTAGTGTTGTAAATAATTTTAATTTTTTTAATTTTATAATTTTTTTATGGTTGGCCTGGCCATATATAGAATAAGTTAGTGTTTAATAAGTAGAATCTTTTTTCTTCTCCATTTTTTCCCATTCTCTGTGTGAAATTATTTACACCTACACATACACAAACAATTGATTCCCTCAAAACCAAGAACAATTAAACGCCCTGAACAAAGTATGAAACGCAGACACCAATATACAACAAACTACAAAAGATTTGTGTTATTATGGTTTAATGCCATATTTCACCACTGTATAACTTTTGTCACTGTGAAAATTTATTAAAATTTAAACACTTGTAATTTGTTTTCCACACACTAAACACTTGTAATGTGATTTTTATTTTAGAATATCGATTTCGAAAATATAATTTTCATCTTCAATATAATTTATTATTTTAACTTTTGATTTATTATTTTGACTTTATTAATGCGTATCGTAAGTCATTTTGAAAATGATTTAAGAAGTGTGTTTATAAATGACATAAAATGTGAATTTTTAAGTCATTTTGAAAATGAAATAAAATGTGTGCATTTAAGATCGAAATAAAACGTAAAAATGTATAACAGTAAAAGCCCGATTATCCGGAATCCAATTAACCGGAACACTCAGTTAACCGGAATTTTAATTTTTATGATTTTGTTTTCTTTTTTCTCTTTCGTTTCTCTTTCATATGCATTTTTTAATTCATTTTGAAATTTGCAATTGTTTTTTTGCAAATTTTCATTAATGAATACATTAGTTGAAAATTTTAAATGGCTTTAATTTTCATTTTACAGTAAAAGCCCGATTATCCAATTAACCGGAACACCCAGTTAACCGGATTTTAATATTTAAAAATTTTTTTTTTTGCTTTTTCTCTTTAATATGCATTTTTTGAAATGCAATTGTTTTTTGCACATTTTCATTAATGAAGGCATTAGTTGAAAATTTTAAATGGCTTTAATTTTCAATATACAGTAAAAGCCCGATTATCTGGCATCCAATTAACCGGAACAGTCAGGTAACCAGATTTTAATTTTTAGGATTTTTTTTTTGCTTTTTCTCTTTCATATGCATTTTTTAATTCATTTTGATCTTTGCAATTGTTTTTTGTATATTTTCATGCTTTTATTACTTGAAAATTTGGAATGGCTTTAATGGTCATATTACAGTAAAAGCCCAATTATCCGGCATCCAATTAACCGGAACACTCAGTTAACCGGAAATTTAATTTTTATGTTTTTTTTTATTTGGTCTTTTTCACAAGGGATATTATTTTTTTTATTATTCGGGGATTCATAGAAAATATACATTCCTTATTTTTTTCTGTTTTATGCATTATTCTATTTGAATTGAATGTGTAAAGTCGTATTACATGAATAGTGAAATATTGAAAATATGTATTATTAAAGTTTGGGTACTCGTATGGGTGCACTTGTATACATAATATGTATGTATTTATTATTTGCAATAAACCCAATGAACTGATGTATAAAAAATTAGTTTTTGGTACATAAATTCAAAATAAATAAACGAGAATCCTAGAAATTAAAGAATTTCTCGTAAAATTTCTAGTTTTATTGAAACATTCAATTATCCGGAATTTTCGTTTATCCGGAATGCTCTCATCCCCAAGCATTTCAGGTAACAGGGCGTTTACTGTAGTGTATATTACAGTAAAAGCCCTGTTATCCGGAATGCTTGGAAATTGAGAGCATTCCGGATAACTGAATTTTTCATTAAAACTAGAAATTTTACATGCATTTCGCTTGATATCGTTTTTATGATTCTCGTTTAGTTCGGTCAAAATATGTACCAGAAAACATTTTTTTTATACATCAGTTAATTGAATTTATTGCAAATAATGAATACATACATATTATGTAAATGAGTACATCTATACGAGTACCCTAAATTTAATAATACAATATTTCTCTAACCCTAGTTGGGGTACAACTTTACACATTCAATTCAAATAGAATAATGCATAAAACAGAAAAAATCAAGGAAAGTATATTTTCTATGAATCCCCGAATAATAAAAAAAATAATTTCCCTTCTCAAAGAGAAGACAAGCAAAAAAAAACAAAAAAATGTAAATTCCGGTTAACTGACTGTTCCGGTTAATTGGATGCCGGATAATTGGGCTTTTATTGTAATATGAACATTAAAACCATTCGAAATTTTTAACTAATGCATTCATTAATGGAAATGTCAAAAAACTCAAAAATTCAAAAAACAATGGTAAATTTCAATATGAATAAAATAAAATGCATGAAAAGAAAGAGAAAAAAGCAAAAAATATTCCTAATAATTAAATTTCCGGTTAACTCAGTGTTCCGGTTAATTGGATAGCAGATAATCGGGCTTTTACTGTAATTTGAAAATTAAAGCCATTCCAAATTTTCAACTAATGCTAATATTAATGAAACTGTGCCAAACATTTTTTGCAAATTCCAAAATGAATTAAAAAATGCATATGAAAGAGAAAAGAAAGAGAAAAAAGAAAACTAAATCATAATAATTTAAATTTTCGGTTAATTGAGTGTTCCGGTTAATTGTATAATCGGGCTTTTACTGTAATAAGAAAATTAATGCCATTCCAAATTTTCAAATAATGCTTTCATTAATGAAAATGTGCAAAAAACAATTGCAAATTTCAAAATGAATTAAAAAGTTTATATGAAATGAAATAGAAAAAGCAAAAAAAAAATTCTAAAAATTAAAATTCCTGAGTGTTCCGGTTAATTGGATGCCGGATATTCGAGCTTTTACTGTAAAATGAAAATTAAAGCCATTGAAAAATTTCAACTAATGTATTCATTAACGAAAATGTGCAAAGAACAATTGCAAATTTCAAAATGAATTAAAAAATGCATGTTTTAATTCATAATTAATACACAAATAATAATTCACAATTGAAATTTATGAAAATGCATTTTTTCGTCTTTTAGCTTTCTCTACAATACAACAAAAAACTGTTAGAAAAAAAACAAGAAACTATTTTCTTAAAAACGTGAAATTACGCATGCATTTCTATGTGTATTAAAAACAAATGTAAACTTTATGTTTATAATGTGAAATAAAATTATGAAAATGAATTAAAAAATGTATTTGTAAAATGACATAAAATTAGCCTTTCTTTTGTCATTTTGAAATTAAATTTGTTTTTGTAAAACACCTTTGTTAAGTCAGAAAATTTGTTAAAAGTATGGCTTAAAAAAGATCCCATTTTTTCATATAAAAACACATTTCTTAAGTCCACCTTCTTAATTTCAGCCTTTTTTAATTTAGAGAGCCCGCCCATACGATGTATACATATACAATTATAATACAACTATCTATAGTGTAGTTTTTTCTGTATTTGTTGCATATTGGTTTTGGTTTTGGATTCCCTTCGTATGCACGCGCATACCAAACGAAAGTCACCAATCGGAAATTTTCTGAACTTATTTTCATGAAAAATTTTGCTAAACTATTTTTATTTTTATAATTTATATCCCTTTTCCTGTTTGCCATCACAATGGTGTGGGTAACGCGAAAGAAACATGTCAAAAATTTATTTTTGTATGTATTTTGAACCAACATACACATTTGTGCATTCCACTTAATTCGTTTTCGTCCAAAAAATAACACTAACTATAATAATAGTAAAATAATTAATATGTTATATAATTTATATGTTATCGAATTACATATAATGTTTTTTTCAAAAATAATTCCGATTTAACTAAGATCCGTTAAAATCCGGAAGACATTACAACCTGTCATTCTTTACTCACACATTTGTGTGGGTTGGACTTATTTGAAGCAAAAAAATGGTTTCTCTGGTAGAAAAAGGGATATATTAAAATTGAAAAATATTTAGAAAAGAAGAAAACTAGGCACGAGATTAAGAATTCTAGTTTATTCATGGAAAAGAATTGTTTGTCTACTGTAGTTGTACATTCCAATCGAACCTGCACAACTTGTTCAAGTTTGGGAGCTAATAACAAAATATTAAAATAAAAATTTAACTAAACTAGAAAAACTAGGCACGAGTTTTACATGTTATCTAATGAATATAAAAAAATTCTAGAAGAAAATGTTCACACAAGTGCTTATCGAACCTGCACTTGTTTATTTTATTTTTATCGATTGTTTATTTACACTATTTTAAAAAAAATGGCGATAGAATGATAAACATCGAGAATCGTCATACATGTTTCGCTTAAGGTATTGCCATGAAAGAAGTTGTATACATGACATATCGATCGTCTACAGACATTAAACGCGTCATTTGAGAAACAAATTAGCCATATTTTCGTTCTTATATGACGTATTCGTTACTCAAGTTCCAAAATCGAAAGTTATATTAAATAATTTGAATACAAGTTCATTATACTAAGGCCAGTGAGCATAGCATTTTTTTTTATAAATATTCATTATATTATAAATACATTTCCAATTTTTGTTAATTAATTTTATAAAATCTTATATTCATTTTCAATTAAATCTTGAACTTGACATTAAGCCGCACGCCGCAAGTTAAAGTTCAATTTACATTTTATCGCGCAACTGTTATCAATGTTTTTTGTATATCATTTTTACATAATATAATTGGTTATATGAGTATGTTAATTAATTCTAATTAAGTGGTAATATATTTTTTCTTAAGTAATAATGATCACATATGTATTCGTATATGCGGCTGTTTATCGTATTTACTTGATATTTTGTTGTCAATTTATGTTAAGAACTAATCATAGTTTTTACACATCTTAGACTTAGTTATAATTATATAAATTAAATGGAACCTTGATTTAATATACTTAAGTGTACGTACACCTACTTTAGTCTTCGGTCAATGATAATATATTTTAATTTGTAATAAACCGCATTAATCCACTGTAAAACATGCGGCGGAGAATAATCTAAATATAGAACTCTCCAGATAATTTAGTATGTGTTATACTAGTGTACCACACTACCATATTCTCAGAAACCTATCAGTATCACTCAATTATAATTTTTAACATAAAATAAAAATTCAAAAATCAAAGTAAAACAAATTGTTTATGGCCCCTCATATCATACATACTATGTGTTATACAGTATACAATATAAATAGTTGGACAGTAATATTTTTATGTTTTGTTTCATTCAAACGGGCAATGTATGTTTTTTTGAAGGAGAGCTGTCAAGCTTTAATAATAATTATTATGTAGTGATTTTTCTTCAAAACGTAAATAAATTATTATTTTTTTAAAACGTCGTTTTTTGAAAAAACAGCATTTGTGAGAAATTTTACTTAATTGTTGTTTGTTGAAGAAAAATGCAACGGAAAAAATGGTTTGCTCGTGAAAGTTGCGGCGATCGTTGCTTGTATACGCCACTCTGCCAAACGGGACCTGTCCACTACTTCGGATGGCTGTGTAGTAATGAAGGGCCAACAGCACGAGATCCGCCTTCTGTTGAATTATGCTTGATGTCGACATAATTCCAGTCGGTAGGTTGAGTGTAGTCCAAAATTTGCGAAACCCGACTGGCCACAAACGTCTTCCAGTGACTAGGCGAGCTGCGTAGCCAACTAAGACCGTTTTCAGTAGTGCAACCTTTGTCTTTGATGCCAGTATTGTGATTTTAGCGGTTCCATCTGCTAACGTGATATGAGTGTACATCACCGCTACGTATGCTTTCTTAGAGGCGACATTGAACTCGTGAACTTGAAGACGATTGCGGTTTATCGAATGATTTATCGAGCGTTCGATTCTGAGAATCTCCAATGATTTCAAACTATCTCGATAAGTGACTGAACTTTGAGCGGTTGATTTTGGGACCGCTTCATCCCACGATATGTCGAGTACCACAATTGATTAGTATGATTTTCACAATAATGTGGTAGGAGGTTCCCAGCCGAGTGGATCGAATATCTTTGATGCATGCGATAGTATTGTTCGTTTGGTTAGTGCACGAACATCCGATGACACGCTGATGTTAATCATGAACAATCGGCCGTAGGAAACCAATGTAGCCCAAATGTTTTGAGTGAATCGTTCCAGTTTAGCTGAAGTTGAACGTGATGTTCGCGAAATTCGATTGGTATCTCATCCAGAAGCTGCTGTCTGCTCGAGGACTCTGGGTGCGACTTTAACTGCATTGGGTATTTCTCTGTTCGTCTCGTGGTAATTGACGGATAGTGCGAATTTGCGAGATACGGAGCGCTGGCAATACCGTACGTGACGATGCACAAACGATGATCTCGAACTGGCTTATCTGGAGAAGGTCGCGATACATCTGCTTGATATTTGATACGAAAACATATTGATGTTTGCGAAAGCGAGTTAATATTTTGAAGGCGTTATGTCAAAGCTTGAGACCAATGCGAAGCTTCCAGTTAAGTAATATGCCGGTTGAATTTGTGTGTGATTCGTCGAATATTACGCGCAGTTTGCGTTGCATCACGCCGTGATGAGGATGATAGTACGTCAGGCCCGGCGAGTGGTTGTGTTTCTGCTAACACTTCCTGCTGGCCGATGGAGATGTAACCAAGTTTCGTATTTTGTGCAAATGGTGAAGCGTTAACGCCGCTGATGCAACCAACCTTCTGAAGCATTTCAATGACGTCAGCGCCGAGTAAAATATCTATCTTGTTGAGAAGATGGTAATGAGGTTGGGAAAGTTCCAATTGCTTCAAGTGTGGCCATAGATGCGTGTCAATTGGTTGGGATGGCATCGTACCTATAATCTTCTCGACGACGAGAGCTGTTACCGAGATAGCAATTGTTCAATCTAATCAGAAGTGTAATAGGAATTCGACAATAGACCGCGACAAGGGCGTCTCGTTCGCATAGATTTCACTGATCGTGACTGTGGCCGATCTCCTCGCGAATCCCATGCGATTTCCTGAATCTAACAAAGCTCGAATGATGAAGTTTTGGTTTGCGCGCGATACAGTGGCGATTGCTGTGGCGTGCGGATTCGAGTTGGATAATACCGCGTGGTGTCATTTTTGTAAATCCAGCACAAATTGGATTTGCAATTCGAACTGGTGTGGCCTTTGCGCAGGCAGTTGAAGCACAACCTCTTCTCGGACGAGATTTCACTTATCTTCGAATGTTACAGGTTGAATTGATCGCACAGGAATATGTTGTGGTTTCCAGCACAAACTTGACACATGAAGATGCAAGAGTCCGAAGTGATAACCAGTGAGCGAGTTGATTTCGTTGCAGGTTTGCGAGGTGCCCGACAAATGCGAAGATGAGGGAACCTCTTTGTGCAACTGCGGTTGTTTCGATTGTGTTTTAATAAGGGAATTATCTCCAATGATTGCCATCGGCTGTTCAGGAAATCGATCAGATCTTAGTATGATTTTCCACCCAATATCGATAGGTTTCTGGATCTAGCTTGTCTGTAATGATGTTGATTAAGATAATATCCCAAAGATGATGGTGATGACACCGATCGATAGGCAATGATGCCAAAACCAAATACCGGCTGTTTGAAGCTGATGCTGTGCATATGTTGGGATCAAAAAGGTGTCATTGATTATGAGCTGCTGAAACAGATTATCATCATTACTTATCAAATTTATCGACGGCAATTGATAGCTTTAAAGTAATCTCTGGTTGAAACGACCGGTTTAAGACAACAGCAACGATAACATTTTTTACTGATTTGTGTCAAAAACTACTTGGCCGAAAAGAACTCAATTCAACCTCATCCGCGGTATTAATCAGACATTGCTCTCCCTAAGCAACATTTGTTCCACACCTTCGTTCTTATAAAGACATCAACAAAATGGTAACAAGACTTCTTCGTTTGGAGAATCCCGTATATTTTCTGAACGATAAGTGAAAAGTGCGGCTTCCAATGATGCATAATTTGAATAAACCATTTTCTAATTTTTTACACAACCACATTTAGGTTATAACCATAACGTCATATATGTTCAACTTAAATAAAACCGTATCGTAACCCCTATTTTATTATGAAAATTTGCGGCAATATTTTAACGCAACGTTACTTCACAAACAACAAATGTTACCGGTCTGTAGGACCTATATATTAAAATCATGTAATCATGTTCTCGATGTTTTGAAGGTTCCTGATACTAAAAATGCATAAAATAAATTCCATCCGTGTGGATGTGTTTACATATGATACCTTAAAGGATGGTTTGAGAGATTTGAATTTTTTTCGTCGATCTTCTATTTCTAATTCGGAGGATTAAAAAGCTTGGGGCGAAGAGTCAAGCACGTGCCTTAAGAAATCACCATAAACCACTCAATTTTACGATATTGCTTAACATTCAAACTCCTTTTATCAGATAACAATTTTAACAGTACCACTTTAAATAGTTCATGAATCCACCATTTTGGCGCTGTGGGTAAATTATTCGTTTATTATAGAATATATATCTAGTCGTATAACGTTGGAAAGGGTTTGAAGAATGCCACAAATTTAGCTGAAGCACCTTAGTACTGAACACTGCCGTTGTGGCGCTGGAACCACTTACAATTTTTCTCATTCGGCATATAGTTTGAAAGGACTTGGAAAAAGCAACATGATTACGCTAGTCGTGTCGTTTGTCGTTTCAAGTGACTCTTTTAATATGAAACCATAGTCGCCTGCCTTGCCAACATATCTAATATGTTTATTATCGTAGTCACTTCAAACGACAATCGGCGTATTTTATGTGTTTTCTAGTCACTTCAAAATTTCACACGACTCGAAATGACAGTTTTTAATTGTTTTTTTTTCGTTTCAAGTCACTTATTGGCATAGCAACTGGTTAATTATCCATACAAATAAAAAAAAAATTGTCATTTGAAACGACAAACGACACGACTAGCGTAATCGGGGTGTTAGTAGCGCTTTACTTCATAAAACCATCGTTTTTGCGCTGGAATCTAGTTATTAATTTATTATAGAATCAGAATCTACTTAAATATAAGTCCTGCTAACTCCACACATATGAAATAAACAATAACTAAGTAAAGATGTATTGGATGTTTTTTTCCATAGTAATTTTTTTTTAATAACTAAATATACGAGTAAGTGTGTTGGTGTAGAAACAAAAAAATGAACAAAAAAAAAAATTCAAATTTACATTGCATTGTTAGTGTAACCAACACACTCTTTGTTAGTTTTTTTTAAATAGCTATCTGCCAATGAGAAGAGTACGCGGGACTTATATTTAAGTTGTAAATGTGATAGAATATATAACTGTCATATACATTGATAAGGTCTTGAAAAATGTCACGATTTTTGCTGAAGTACTTTAGTACTCAAAACTACCATTGTGACGCTCATGGCTGGTACATGTTTTCTCAATGTGATATAATCATATGGTATATCGCTTAAAAGGTTTTCGATAAAGCAACAATGATGATAACAATCAGCACTGTTGCCGCTGGTAGCTTATTAATCGTTTATTATAGAATATATGCGTGTCACATATCATTGAAAAGGTATTGAAGAATGCCACAAATTTCGCGGAAGTATTTAGTACTAAAAAATATTGTGGTGGCACTAGAGCCAGTTGCATTATTTCTTATGCCATATAATCATGTGGTATATCGTTTGGACGGCTTTGATAAAACAACAATATTACTATTAGCGCTTTAGTTGATAAAACTGCCGTTTTGGCGTTGTTAGCTAATCATTCCTATTATTATAGAATAAAGTGTCACATAAAGGGTTATCCAATTCGAGGTTGATAAAGTAGAAATCTGTATACCGACATCTGTCAAAGATAAACGTCAAGTACGCTGTCATTTATTTAGTTGACATTCTGCCATTTAAGAATATGGAGCATTTAACAACGCAAATTGGGTGTTGGAAAAACAGGCCGTCGATGCTGATTTTTCGAACAAAATTTTCTTCAGTGATGAAGCTCATTTTTCGCTTGGTGGATACGTTAATAAGCAAAACTGTAGAATTTGGGGCTCAGAAAATCCACAATTGATTGTAGAGAAGCCATTACACCCGGAAAAACTCACCGTTTGGTGCGCATTGTGGTCTGGTGGTGTGATTGGGCCGTATTTTTTTGAGAACAACCATGGACGAACCGTTACCGTCAATTCTGAGCGCTATGGCCGCATGTTAACCGATTATTTTTTTACGAAAATCGAAGATTATGATCTTGACGATATGTGGTTCCAGCAGTATGGAGCAACCAGTCACGTAACACGAGCAAATCGAGATCTTTTGCAAGAGAAATTTCCTGGACGTTTGATTTCGCGATTGGCTGATGTCAATTGGCCTCCAAGATCCTGTGATTTAACGCCTTTAGATTTCTTTTTGTGGGGCTACGCGAAAGATCGTGTTTACGCAAACAATCCTCAAACTCTTGACGAATTGAAAACTAATATTCGTAAGGTAATGGCCGAGATACCGCCCGAAATGTGCCGAAAAGTCATTGAAAATTACCTCAAAAGAATCAAGGCCTGTAAGAAGTCCCGTGGAGGACATTTGAATGATATCTTGTTTAACTAAAAATGGCAAGGATCAATCTGTAAAATGAAATAAAAATTACAATACATTCCGAATATTTTGTGTGTTTTTTTTAAGTTTACTTTATCAACCTCGAATTGGATAACCCTTTATAATTGAAAAGATCACGAAGAATGTCACAAATTTAACTGAAACAACTTAGTACTAGAACGACCCTTGTGGCGCTGGAAGGAATTATGCTTTGCTCATAAAACAAAGAACAATATTGTTATCATCACTTTAGTTCACAAATCCACCGTTATGGCGGTGTAAGTAACTATTCGGTATTATAGAATATATACGCGTTGCATATTATTGAAAAGGCTTTGAAGGTTATCAGAAATTTAGCTGAAGCACCTTAGTACTCCAAATTACCGCTGTGGCGGTAACGGTTTTGTAATTTAAGAGATTTTGGACGAAGCAAAAATATTGAAAACAATGCATCCTAAACGACATATCCAGTTGGCATTCGAACATTTAAGGAAATGGACCCAATTCAGAAATCTCGAGTTTCTTATCGATAACCATCACTCACAATAACAGTTTCGGAGCGACTATAATGACCGGCAACCGCACTTTATATCAGTTTCGTCTATAATTAAATATTTTTCGACAACGGACAAGCATAAATGATACAATTGAGTTTATTGTTTTTTCTGAAAAATACAATGTAGCATTACAGTATTAAGCGTCAGTTCGACTTTTCTTGTTTACGTTGGCTTCTTCTTCGTTGAATAACGTTTACGTGCCTATATTTAATTTTTCATCTTTCAACCCAACCGAAGGTGTTATCATACAACTATAAACATCTACAATAAAATCAAAACATGTCTAATTTGTTACAGTAAACTTATTTTACTTAGTATCAACAAGCACTAATTAGTTTCTGTTTTCTGTTGATGGAAAATCGAATCGTATATATCCCTTTTCCGGCCTGCGATCACAATTGTGTACGTTACGAAATAGAAACATGAAAAAAAACCATTAGAAACTATTGTTATTTACATACACATTTGTGTACGGTGGACTTACATTTAAGTCGACCAAAACACAAATCGTTTTCATTGCACTTTTAGAGATATTTTTTTATCGGAAGTAATCTTATTTATACTACAAAAGTTAAGAATAATTTAAGTATCACCCAAAATAATTCACATGTATTTCGAATTCTCGATTACACACGCAGACGGTTTTATTTTTAGTGAAATTGCTTACTATAAAAAAAATAATCTAAATTATCCGAAAAATTTAGGTTGGAAAAATTCGTTCCGTATTAATAATCACACAGCCAACGTATAATTTATTGGTCAGTGTCATGACGTAAGTAGATAACATAATGAGTAAAGTATGTAATCTTAATTTCAGCATGAGAATCGTCCTCGGATGTTTTGTTTATCAAGCACGACTTAACTAAATCAAAAATTGAATACACGCGGTTTTTATCTAATCTTTCCAAAATATATTTTTATTTTGCGCAAAAAAACTTTCTATTAACAACTCAATATGTATCACTTTATGAAATGTTGTTATCTTTACTACTTAGAAACTTATTTAATTATATATTTTTTACTACGAGTAAATTATATTTAATTTAATTTATTTAGAATAGAAGAATTTTTTAATTATTATTTTATTGTCGTAAATTGCATACCAAATCGTATATAGAAAACGTTATGTCTGTCTTAGAAAATATTTATATTTGCTTCTAAACACATGGTGGTTATGAACTACATACAGTATAACGCAAAATTAATGCAATATTGTAGAATTCAAAAAAATATGTGTTCTTTCAGTGACTTCTAGTACGGCAACATAATTAGGTAAAAATAATACACCTTGCCTCCTTATTACGACGGCAATAAATTTCAAAAAGTTAACAAAAATCTAAATTTATTATATAATAAATTATGAACAATTTAAGTGTAATTGATTTTCTTAGTGAGAATTTAAAGAAATGCGCCTATTTAGATAACGTAATACGAAGTTTTAGTGTATTCCACTACAAAAATATAAATACCACCGTGAGACTGCAGAGAATATTATGTGATCATTTTGTTTATATTTTGTCATTTCTTTTGTGTATTTCATATTATTAGTGAATGTCTTCGCTTAGTTCGCATCGTATGCAGTCTAATTTGTTGAAAATAAATAACACAAATATATATTGATTTTTACACATATTATAATATAAATAAAAATAATTATTTATTTAAAAGCCAAAAATTGTACACAAGAATTAGAGTTTATTTTATATATATCACACAAAACTTTGTTTCATTTTATTGTTATTTTATTATTACTAATCGTACACTACCACTCGAAAATATGCAAAAGCAAATTAAAAACCCATGCGAAAAGTGAACGATATTTTTTTTGTTACTAATTTGAAACCGATATCACCCCAAATTTTTTTTATTGTCTTATCACTACAAAACACTCGAAAAATAAAATAAAATTAAAAAACACATAAGATTGTTTTTTTTATTACTACTTTAAAACCTTATTTTATATTTCGAAAATAAATTTTAAACGAAAATAAAATTTAAACTAAAATCTACATGTCAAAAATGGTCTTGAAATACTTTTTATTTCATTTTGTGTTAGTGCTGCTACACCAAAAATTTATTTGTTGAAAATGAGTCGCACTTAAAACCGGTGTCATAGATAAACGGGGAAAGAAACGAAGATCAAGCTGCTTCTTTGACATGCCGTGTGGAACGGCTGATTGTTTTATAATTTTGTATGACGAAATTTATTTTGGTTTTAAGAAAACGAGGCGGAGATAAAAACTAGAAAAAACTGGAAAACGAAAATAAAAAATGAATAACCTTCTACTTCGATGTAATAATTACAACTAAATATATTTTGTAATGTAATTTTCCTTTTTAAAATTTATCTGCCATCGGATAATATATGTTGAACCAGTGCCTTCTAAACTACTGGCCGCTTACACCAACTAATGGCAACACGCTAAGTTAACGGTTCAACGTATATTATCCAGATGGCAGATAAATTTTAAAAAGGAACTTTACATTACAAAATATATTTAGTTGTTGACGATTGGAGGAACACGAGTGGCACGTAGCGGAAATTTTTTTAACTGCACAAGTCATAGCTTGACTGCACAAGTCATTTGCCAATTCGAAAACAATCCAGCTATGCCAATTTGAAAATACGCGTGATTTTTGTATCACGAAATGTCATTGAAGGATAGCTAATTTAATTTTTATTTTTTTCTAAAGCTGGGTTTTCAAACTTTTGCAATCGTCAATTATTACATCGCAGTAAAAATCGAAACGAATAACCGTTTTTTTTTTAATTTTTACTCCGCCTCGTTCTCTTAAAACCAAAATAAATTTCGTCATACAAAATTACAAAACAATAAAAATATTATTTCTTTCTCCAGTTGTTTTCTAATTCTGTTGTTAGTTTCGAACAAACTGTTGAAGCCGATCACCCATGCTACACACGATTTTAGTTTCTCGTTTTAAACTAAGTCGCAATAGATTTTTATTTTTAATTTAAACCCTTATTTTATATTAAAACACCAATTTTTTTCTATTGTTTTATTCTGTTCTCTCGAAAATAAATTTAAAAAAAAACTGCGACATAAAATTTTTGTCCTTGAATCCGAAATGAAAAAATAGAAATGAAAATAAAAAAATTTAAGTACTTTTTTGAGATGTAGATTTTTGTTTAAAATTTACTTTCGAGAGAACAGAATAAAACAATACAAAAAATTGGTGTTTTAATATAAAATAAGGGTTTAAATTAAAAATAAAAATCTAATGCGACTTAATTTGAAACCAGAAACCAAATTATCGTGTAGCATGGGTGGATGGATATTCTTTTTTTAATTTTTCGTTTTTGTCATTTTTACCAATATAACTCGATTTGTAATATCATCCAATTCGAAATTGTTGTAATTGGTACGTAGATTCAATAAAAATAGGGGAAAAAAGTACGAATATCATGTAAAATACAGAAAAAATGTGTGTAACGGCTTCGATTAATTGTGTAACCCTAAATAAAATACACAAAAGAAATGACAAAATATAAATAAAATGATCACATAATATTCTATGCTCTCTCACGGTTATATTTATATTTTTGTAGTAGAATACAGTAAAACTTCGTATTACGTTATCTGCGCCTAGCATTTCTTTAAATTCTCACTAACTTCTTGAACATGGATCGGAAAAATTCAGTTAAAGAATTGAGAAAATCAATTACACTTAAATTGTTCATAATTTATTAATTTATTATCTTATAATTTAGATTTTTGTTAACTTTGTGAAATTTACTGCCGTCGTAATAAAGATGTATTATTTTTACTTAATTATGTTGCCCTCTGTTGACGACTTAGATTGACGTCATCAGCAAAAAATGAATGTCGTCACAGACCAGTACTATAGAAGGCCATGGTTGGTGTAAACGGCCAGTAGTTTAGAAGGCATTGGTTCTTTCCACGTGTGACGTGTAATAGTAATAATAGGTGTTACGTTGTTTACATATCTTTTTTAACAATTTTAATAATCTATTAAAACTTTCAACAGGAAAATAACAATAAATTGTCAAATCTTAATCACTAAGGTAATTAAGTAAATCTACGGAAGCAGAATCTAACCCTTATCTACGTTGTCTTCTTTAATCGTGAAGACATAGGTAAATCTTTTAGATTTCGCGCCAGCAAATCCTTGTGAGATGATACTTTCCCTGCATAGCTGAACATATTTTTTGTAATTCGACGTTGATAGTTAGGCTGCTAAGGTCCTTATGTGTTGTATATTTTTGTTTTCAATAAACCAAGTTAATCCCAACCAAAGAAAATCCACTAGAAAGGATATTTCGAAGTATAGAAACGATAAATGCACGCCTAGCAAAACAAGAACGTGGTCTAGAAGCTATATATAAGCGGTTGGATAGACAAGAAGCTACAAATGAGCTCACATCAATGCTATACTAATCAAATGAATAGTTCACTTAGAATTGTTATTTGGAACGCGAATGGATTACCACAGCATGTTCCAGAGCTAGAAATTTTTCTAAACTTAGAAAAAATAGATATATGTCTTGTCTCGGAAACTCATTTAACAGAAACTTCATTTATTAAAATACGTGACTATATATGCTACCATGCTATTCATCCAGGAGGAAACGCTAGAGGCGGGTCTACCGTAATCGTTAAAAATAATATTAAACATTACGAAGTGCCCGGCATTGAGGAAGAAATTATGCAAGTTAAAACCATAAAAGTTGAATCAATCAATAATAGGGAACTCAGTATCTCCTCTATTTACTGTCCCCCACGCCATCAATTAAAAAAAGACTACACTCGACTTTTTAAATCCAAATTTTAAAAAACCAAATTTTATCATAGGCGGTGATTTTAATGCAAAGAATACATATTGGGGATCTAGACTGACAACCTCTAAAGGGAAAGAGTTATTTAATGCAGCTCGCGAGAACAACTGTGAATTCCTCTCTGGCGACAAACCAACATATTGGCCTGCTGATATACATAAAATTCTAGATCTTCTTGACTTCTTTGTAACAAAAGGAGTTTTAGAGGACTACACATGCATTGAAAATAGTGAAGGACTATCATCTGACCACTCACCTGTGATCATGACGCTGAGTACAATGATAATAAAAAAAGATAATTCACCTAAGTTAACAAACAATAAAACCAATTGGGATCTATTCAAGAAATTAGTAGAAGATCGAACAAATCTCGGCGAACCAATTAGAACGAAGGTGCAGCTGGAAGATGAACTAGAAATATTTAATAACAATATTCAACAAGCGGCTTGGGAAAGTTCACCGATTTCTCATACCAACGCTACAATGAAACATAACTATCCTCTCGAAGTCAGAGAGCTACTCAAAGAGAAACGGAAAGCTCGCAAAATCTGACAGAACTCTCGTGCTCCGCAACACAAAACTATTCTAAATTGTTTGTGCAACAAGTTAAAACAACTAATAAAAGAAATAAAGAACGAAAGCATAACTAAGCGACTACGAGGTCTTTCTGAATTAAAGGATGACGATTACTCGCTTTGGAAAGCAACGAAGGGACTAAAAAGACCCAAAATGCATGTGCCGCCTATCAAATGCGATGACGGATCACGGGCTAAAAGTGACAAATAGAAAGTCTCTCTATTTGCTGCTTATTTAGAAGAGACTTTTCAACCGTTGCCGACACAAACAGCAAATGAAAATACAACAGTCGTAAACAAAGCAGATGACCTTGACATAAGGCATGTGACTTTATTGGAGCTTAAAACTGGAATCAATAGTAACTTAAGTATCATAAAAGCTCCAGGTTATGATTTAATAACTGGACAAATCGCGAAAGCCATTCCCGAGAAAGGTTTGCGTAAATTAAATCAAATAATTAATGCAGCTTTCAGACTGAAATATGTTCCACGACAATGGAAGGTGGCCGAAGTAATGATGATGCCTAAACCAGGTAAACCAGGAAACGATAAAAAATCATAGAGACCGATATCACTACTTCCAGTCATATAAAAAATATTTGAAAAACTTGCTGAAAAGACTCAAACCTATAATAGAAGAGAGATGCTTAATTCCACCACACCAATTTGGGTTTAGAGAAAATCACTCTACAGTTGAACAAGTTCACAGAATAACGGATGTCACTGAGGATGCACTCGAGAATAAGAAAATATGCTCCAGTATTTTCTTAGATGTAGCTCAAGCTTTCGACAAAGTTTGGCACCAAGGGCTTGAATTTAAACTGCATCGAGACCTGCCTAAGCAATTTTATCAAATTCTTAAATCGTACATAGCTGATCGACACTTTAGAGTCAAATTTGAAAATGAGTACTCTGAAATAAAAAGAATATCAGCACTTATACCACAAGGTAGCGTACTTGGACCTATTCTGTTTATTCTTTATACGAGAGACTTACCGAATATTGAAAGTACTACACTAGCAACATTTGCAGACGATACAGCTATTCTAGCAGGTGGAAAAGATATTTCAGAAGCAACAAGCAAACTTCAAAGTGCAGTTAACACGGTGAACAACTGGACTAAAAAATGACGCATCTCATTAATGTGTCTATTATGATTCTCGCCTCACCACACCACTCGCCGTGACTATCTAAGTCACTCGAGTTCAAAATTGGTATTGTGATTCTCCCTTTTATTTTGGCGAGCCGTTGTTTGCGGCGTCGTATGTGGATTCTTGTATTTTTTAGAGTTTGTTATTTGTCGTTATGGAAACCATATAGTAATGTCAAACAATTTTAGTTGTTTACAAATAGTTTTCATATAAAGATATTTTTGTATGTCTTTGTATGACAAAATTTATAAGGTTACGATATTTTCATCGCATCGTAATACAAAATAATTATAAAAAAATATTAAAAATATAAAATATATTATATAAAAAATTGTGTATACATATAAAAAAATTATGCTCGAATTTTTGCCTTTCTCCATTCCATGCTTTCTCTAATTGGCGGCCCTAAGCTATTCCGCACTACTGACAAATTTTTCCAAAATTCATTAATGGTTAGTTTGATTTTTCCACCATCTGGAAATCCACGGGCAATATCCCGGTTTTTTTTCCATTTCAATATAAATTTACTATTTCAATGTTAAAATATTAATAAAATATTATATTTCTAATACCAAAAATACTTTGTCACTTGACTCTCACCATCATATTTTAGGTGAGCATATATGACATTGGACTCGCTCACTGTGAGAATTATAATACCAAAAATTATATGCGGTGATTTCGAGTCGCCAAGCGACACGCATGTGACGATCATTCGCTCACTGCGCGACAATCATAATACCAAAATAGAATTATAGTGACGACTCTTCACCCGGTGACGAGTAAGTGAGATTCATAATAGACCTATAAATGAAGCCAAATCAGTACACGTCAACTTTACAAATCAAAATGTAAACTGTATTCCCGTGGTTCTCAACTCAAACCAAATTCCATATGCAAATACAGCTAAATACCTTGGCATGACCCTCGATGCTAAGCTAAGATGGAAAGAACACATCAAGAAGAAAAAAGAAGAGTTAAACATCAAATATAGAAAAATGTACTGGCTCATGGGTAGAAATTCTGAGCTCTCAATACACAACAAATTGCTTCTATACAGGCAAATGCTAAAACCAGTATGGACCTATGCTATCCAACTTTGGGGTTGTGCCAAGAAGACCAATGTACAAATGATACAATGCTTCCAAAATAAAGTGCTACGAGGGATTGTGAATGCCCCATGGTACATTAGGAATGACAACCTCCATAGAGACTTGAAGATGGAATACGTCACCGATGAAATAAAGAACCAAGCAAGGAAACACGTACAGCGTTTATCTCTACACAAAAATGCAGATATCCGTCGTATGTTGGACACCACTAGCAGAGTGAGGAGACTCCAAAGGCAGAAACCGCTGGAGCTGGGCAGTTTGGTTTAGAATAAGAAAGTATTATAAAATGAGTAATCAATAGGTTACTCACCTTAATCCGAGAACTTAATTTAAGAAAGATAAATTACTAGATGATCTCTGAATCAGTTGTAATATTGTATAAATAAATAAATAAATTTATTAAATAAAAGAAAATAAAAAAATAAACCAAGTAATCTGTAATCATTCTGAAATTTTAGAGTGCGTTCGTTCGACAATACCAAATATAACAATTCAAATATTCGAATTTGAGGTTGATTGCCATAATTGCCACACCCATACGACCAAATTGGTTTAATCATTGTGTTATACAGAAGAAGTTTGCAACCAGTGCATTTTATAAATTTTTCATTTGATATGGTCTCGTTTGTTTCAATATGTTTTTGCCAAGTTAACCATCGGTCTAGATGGACGGATTTGTATTCCGTTCATTGTGACAGGCGAACAAGTAAGCGTATTTAATGTGATGGATACGTGGGTCGATTTCTGTTCATTGGCCTTTATCTTCCATTGCTCTAGCCAGGGGCCCTATTATGAAACAGGTCGCATATCGCATTTTTTGCGGTATTGCGGATGCGATCCGCCACTTACGTTGTATTATGAAATGGGATAATCGCATATCGCATTTGCTATAGGGAAATTTTCATTGGGATTTTTTTTAAAATGCCATTACAACATCTGACGGTTCTTATAATCACAATTAACCTTTCGTAATGTTTTTGCATTTATTTACTCTTTAAATAAATATTAATATGGACTGTGTTGATTTAAATATAAATAATGGTGAGGATGATGAAGAAGGTGATACTTGATTCTATAATTGGCTACGTCAATATTAAAAATAAATCTTTAACGAAACAAGACAAATCCCTTTGAATTATGCGAGAAAATATACATTTCTACTGCACGACAACAATAAAAGTTTATATTTTTTACTTGTAACAAAAATGACAATTTATAATACCTTATTAAAATATTTAAAAAAAAGTTTATCACGTATGTGTATTAAATAATGCGATATCCGACTGCTATTGATCATTCGCATTTTAAAAATATAGTGTCGCAAAAATCCGCCGTACCATTTTATAATATGGCGTTCGCATCCGACCTCGAGCGCATTTTTGCGAAAATATTAGTCTATAATACCAAAATGCGATATTGTATGAAAATGCGAAATCGCATTTTTTTCATAATAGGGTCCCAGATTTCGATGTCATAGATATGATGTTGCAGAGTTTCGGACGCCGTTTGTGGATTTTTATGGCTACAGACGATTGCTGTATCATCTGCGAAAGTAGGTGTCATAATTTGCAAATACGTTGGTAGGTCTGAAGTGAAAATTAAATATAACGTCGGGCCAAGGTCACTCACTGCCTTGTGCTACTCCAGTTAGAAAGTTTTTCTCACCCGATTGTATTTCACAATATCTTCGATTTGAGAAATACGACTTCATAAATTGGTAAATTTCTGGCAATTTAAGATTTTAATTTTATGAAGCAGACCCTCGTGCCAAACTTTATCGAATGCTTGCGAGCAACATCCAAGACGACGGCGGATCAATATTTTTCTCTTCGTATCAATGGTTCCGTGCTGCTCAGCTTTGAATCTAAATTGATGATTAGCGATGATACAGGGTTTTCCAATAAGAGGTTTCATTTTGAAATTCACTACAAAAATGGTGAAAATTTTGCAGTCACAGTTCGCAAAACTAAAGCACTTTTGGGTCGTCTTGAAGCATCTTCTCGGCCGACAATAGTGAAACTGGTGGAAAAATTTGAGCTGTTGGGACAAGTTAGTGATGTGAAAAGTCGAAACCGTGTGCCTCGCTCAAGAACAACTGAGAATATTGCTGCTGTATAACGTAGTGTTGACGAAAAACCAGGTTTGTCGATTCCTCGTCGATCTTTGGAATTCGACATTCGACAAACGACGTTACACCGTATTTTGCTTCTAAAGTTCAGTTAACACAAGAACTCAAGCCGGTCGATCACCATAAACGTCGTATCTTCGCTGATTGGGTCCTTCAAATGCATCAAAATGATCCAGGTTTTCATCGAAAAATCATCTTCAGTGATGAGGCCCATTTTCACCTCGGAGGCTACGTTAACAAGCAGAATTGTCGCATTTGGGGCAAAAAAAAAATCAAGAATAATTGTTGGAAAGCCTCTCCATCCTCAACGTGTCACTGGTTTATGCGGTTTTTGGGCTGGCGGTGTGATTGGACCTTACTTATCCAAAAATGAGGCTGGTGCAGCTGTTACGGTGAATGGATTGCGCTCCCGAGCTATGATTAATGGTTTTTTATGGCCGGAATTGGAAGATAATATTGATGTGGACGACGTTTATTTTCAGCAAGACGGCGCTACGTGCCAGAAAAGCAGCGAAACAATCGCAATTTTGCAAGTAAAGTTCCCTGACCGTGTTATTTCTCCAAGAGGTGATCACAATTGGCCACCGAGATCTTGTGTTTTAACACCTTTAGACGTTTTTCTTTGGAGCCACGTGAAAGATAAGGTATATCCCTTTTTCAACCAAAAAAAAAAAAATGACTCTTTAAGCCAAACCGCACAAATGTGTGAGTAGAAAATCATAGTATGTAATGGCGTTTTGATAAAAAATTTCGCTTGATTCGAAGTACAACCAACACAATTGTGTGTATAGTTATAGTGTTTTTTTTTCGGACGAAAATAAGTTTAAAAGGAATGCACAAATGTATAAGTTGGGTCAAAACACATACAAAAATAAATTTTTACCGGGCAGCCACAGGGATATGCCAATGCTCCACAATTGGTTCAAGACCTTAAAGATGGAATTCGTGAAGTTATCGATGACATACAGCCGCAAATGTGCGAATTGGTCATGAAAAATTTTATGAAAAAGATATGGTGCTGCAAGCCTAGCCATGGCGGCCATTTGGCTGATTTCGTTTTCAAATGCTAATGGCATACCTTTCTCTTTACAATGAAATAAACATTCATTGATTTCTCTTAAAAAGTATTCGTTTTTTTAATATCAAAATGAAACCTCTTATTGGAAATCCCTTTTTATCATAGTTCTGGTTTAATATTTTCGATAATTGTTTTTTTCGAATACTTTCTGGATGATTGGTAGTACGTATTGGTCTAACGAGACTTTGGTAGGATCCTCGCCAGGCTTCGGGATCATTTTTATAGTTGACAATTTCGAAAATTGAATTTAATATTTTAGCCAGTCGCTCAAGGTACACTCAGGCACCTGTTTAAGCATATCATCTGTAATTGGATCATACCAAGGAAATTTCTTTAATTGAATTTGATGTGCAATAATAAAGTTTACTAATGGTTTCCTTATCTTAAATTTCCTCTCAGGCCTGATTGCTACATTTTCTGTAGGCATTGGTTGCTGAGGCCGTTTAAGATATTTAGTGGCCTTTCATAATGACTAGTTTGTGTCGGAACGGAGGGATAATTCCTTAAGACAGTTTTCCATATAATACGTTATTATTTGGAGGGCAATATATTGAAGCGATGACTAAGCTTCCTTTGTCGAGGTCCACACATACAGAGGTTTCTTGAATTTCCTCAGTGCTATATCCATTTAGAACATAACGGCAAATTCGCTTTTTTATATTAATAGCAGTTCGTCCTAGACTTCTGCCCTACGGATGTTTTGTGTTATAAACTTCGTAACCATTTATTTTGAAATTGTGTTTATCGGTTAAGTGGGTTTCAGAAACTAGCATAAGCTCAATTTCGTATTTTGCTAGGAAATGTTGCAGTTCGGGTTTGTGTTGGCTTATACCGTTTGCGTTCCAGTGACATATCTTCAGATAATTTATCGGAGGCATTTTAGTTTCTGGTTTGATTTTGTAGCATTGCTTGTAGCATATTTTGCATTGTTGTCATTAACTGCACATTAACTGCATCCAGTTATTAGTTAAGCGCATTTGAGGATTCTCCTTGAAGAACAATTGCGGGTGGCTGATTGATGTTCTGGGCGAACGAGGACGGTTATACATGAAATCCATGAAATCCACTTTGTCACGTTCTATTTCTTCTTTTTTACAAAAATAAAACTAATTAAGTGATAAGCGAACATTTAATCAAAGGCACACACAATGTACGGAATGATTCGATCTAGAATTGTATCGGCGGTTGTGAATTCAGCCAACTGCAATAAAATTTCTAAATTAGACAACTTCGAGCTACAGAGATGCAATTCTCGAATACATGGACATATGTGTGATCGGCCGAATTATCTTCGGCCAGATAGATCGGTTTGAACGATGCAAAATCAGATAATATAAAATCCAATTCCAAGATGTTGGTCCAATTCCAAGTTTAATGCCACCATGGCATATTTTCTGTCGGCACATTTTTTCACTACCGTGGTTAGAAATGGACGCGTAGATACTCGATCGTATAAACTATGTTAAACATATTTCCGCATTATAAATCCGTCTTTTTCGGTTAAAATAACCCGTTGGAATGGTAAACAATTCACTGCATTCGATATTTTTCTTTGTTCTCTCGATTAAATGTTGATTTTTCCCATAGCGGCTTTTCGATCAATCCGTTCCGATCTAAAAACCGCAATGATATATATAAATAATTTATAACAAAAGTTAATTTTTATCGCGTGTACATACTTACAATATGGCCGAATGTCCATTATTTTTTCTGTCAAAGTCGATTGTCAAAATTTTTGTACAAAATGTGTCAAAATGCTACAATTTTTTTTTATTTCAATTTAAAACTTACAAGTCGATATTTTTCCATACAAAAATAGCATTATGACGTTTCTGTCTATTCTGTGGTTATACTTTTAGCGTTACCGCGGGTACAGCGCACTCCAGGCGTATGTTCTTTACATATGTTTGGTAAAAATGCGCATCGTTTTTCTTGACATTTTCGGTATTTATTGTTTCAATATGATAGAGTAAAAGGAAGTGTTCTGAAACAAAATATTTAACATAACAGTCAGTTTTTATCTGTTCCCTGCATGTTAATTACACGAAAGGTAAACATTTTTTGGTAAAGAATTTGACATTATGTTATACATGATAATTTTCAAGAGTTTTTAAGAAGCTCGTTGTAAAGCTTAAACTAGTTGTTATAATGTCTTTGGGAAGGCGAAGGACAATTACATAACATCAATACCGCATTTCATAATGTCCGCTAATTCGTATTGGATTATCTTAATATTTGAACTCGTTTAGAGGGAGCTCCCATGTGGCCCATAATCGTTAAATGAGAATTTCAGGTTCAATGAGATTTAGATAAAAAAAATAATTTCGTTTCCGGAATAATTCATTTACCAACGGGGGACGTTAGAGCCCAGAGCGATGAGGATACAATTACGGAAAATTCGATTAAGGAGCCGATGGAGTACGAGTAGAAATATGCATTACTCGACTTTATTTCATTCTCGATAAACCGAGAATTATTTTTGGTCCACTCGAGAATTCTGGAGATTTCTCGATAAAAATTATATGTATATCTAATTTGGGTGGCTAACTACGAAACCCCAGGTTTCAAAATCCAGGTTTTTAAAATCTTGGTTTTCAAAATCCCGATTTTCAAAATCCCGGTTGTTCTTCTAGTTCTAAAGTCTTGATTTTGAAAAAAATATCTTTTATTAATTCGGGCCGGCCAGTCTAATAATATTTTAACATAAAAATAAGATATCTTGTCCAAAATTTACTAGGAAAAGCCAAGGCTGCAAAGTCAGGGGTTGCAGTCGGTGCTATTTTATCGGAGTCGGAAAACACTGAATATTGACACCCCCTCTAAAATTAGTATTCCTAATTTTTGATGGTTTTCGAAAATTGAAATTGCAATTCCAATTTTTTGAAAAATAAAAAACGATTATAACAAAACTATAACAGTAAAACCCGTACACAGTATAAGAAAGTAAAGGATCGGGATATATAAGTCGGGTCGCGGCGCTCTGTAGCGTCTTTCCCTAATTAGAAAAAAACTTAGGAATTTAAAAACCGATTGGAATGGAAGTATAGGATCGGATTATATAAGTCAGGTCGCGGTGCTCTTGTCGTTTCGCTTCCTAGTTAGAAAAAAAGTTCAGTTTATAGCAATTTAAAAATCGATAGGAGCGGAAATATAGGATCGGAAATGGAGAACAACGTCCTTATAAAATGGAAAGTAAATAAATAATAAGTGATTTTTGAAATATTATTTAACATTTAATAATGTTTTATTTCTTTTTGACTTTTGTAACTCTGCTATTTGTTTTCGAATATAATTGATTATAGGGGCGGAAGCCGAATGTCCAAATTCCATGTCAGTGATACATTTTGGTGAAGGAAAATTTTATCAAGCAAATTCATTAATATATAAGTATACTTATGGACAAAAAACGCACAATTCTTTTTGCTTCATTGGAATTCTCAACGAAATATCTATTATTAAATAAAATTTAATCGAAAACAAATATTTTTATTAGTGCCAAGCTTAATTTATTTCAATATTTTGTGAATTATTAGGCAAATTTAACGAATCCGTTAATGTAAAGAAAATCAGCTAAATTTCACTCGTAATTCAAAATCATTTGAATGAGAACTAAAAGTTATCTTTCAAATTATTGATTAATCCTAAAAATTAGTAACGTGTGCTACCACCTCTGCTTGCATTTATAACACATTTTACTCTATCTGGCATTGAATTTATCAAATTGGCCACAGTATCTTGAGGAATTTATTCCCAAGCTTGAATAACGGCGTTGGGCGTTGTAAATGATACATTGACTGACTTCATAAATTAGTCTACCGATTATGTCTCATATATGCTCGATGGGATTGAGGTCTGAGCTGCAAGCGGGCCAACGCATTATTGGAACATCCACAATCTCATGGTATTCTTTTACTACATTTGCGACTTGTGGACGAGCATTATCGTTCATTAAAATTAATTCATCTCCGATAAATAGTGCATAGGGCATCACATGAGGTTCCATACACTCGTCGATGTATCTAATTGCAGTCATGGTACCGGTAGAAATCGGTACCAACTCTGTTCTTTCAGTAAGTGATATTCCACCCGAAACCATAACAGAACCTCCGCGAAAGCACGTTTAGAAATAATGCTTGCCGGTGCAAAACGCTCCCCTGGCCGACAATAAACTCTCATCCGACGGTCCGATGATCCAAGGCAAAATCTAGACTCGTCGGAGAACAAAACATTGGCCCATTGCGGTGTGCTATAGACAAACCTGGACATAAGGCTGGCCTTCTTGCAGTCAAATTGGATTCCTTGATTCGCCGACGCACGGTCTTTTCACTAATTTGTACATCTCAGTTACGAACCGTTTTCTCATGCAAATTAATTTAATATACCTATCCTCAGCGAGTGTTGTACATCGATTTCTCCCACTACCAGCACGACGATGATACTGTCCATTATCCTGGAATCGTTTGATCACTCTTGATATTGTGGATTGGTCCACCCTTAACAGTTGTGCAACGTAAGACTGAGTTCTTCCTTCAACTAATGTAATGGCCCTCACGAAATCCTCAACACTCAAATGATTTCTTCTGACCGACAAGTTATTCATTTTTATTTGTTTTTAATGAAAAAGCATACTCTTACACTTAATTATAATTTAAATAACAATTCACTGCAAATAAACTTTTAGACTGAAAAGCCAAAATGCTCAAATTTGTGCTAAACTCGAATTCAACAAAACTGACAGTAGTATTTTTTTTAATGCATGTGTATTTCAGTGAGAACTATAGACACTATATAGATTTTATCATAATAATTACAAAAACAATTATTAAGCTACTCGTAATTTCAAAAATACAGATTATGCGTTTTTTTGTCCATAAGTGTATTTGATACAAACGAAATATTTCTTAAAACAAATTAAAAAAATTATATTTCCAAAAACTAAATGTAGCACCTTTGACACATTTGGCCCTTCGACACATGCGGTCGTTCGAGACATTCGGCCCTTCGTCATTCGGTCCTTCGAACCCCAGCCCTTTGATGTCATACCGAATTGTAGAGGATTCAATAACTCTTATGGGCACGTGGGAAGTCGCATCGCTCCTCCTCCTCTGTTTAGCCCTCCGAGGGCCTTTAGAAAATAATTCCAGGAGAGCGGGGTTCAAAAATATGTCGGGAATAAAGGAGCAGTTCTCTAGTTTTATTCTAAGTGAATGATTCGAATTCAAAACTGATTTTTTGATATAGTTCTAGAATACGGTCGATAGGGATGGAATTCTTGACCATTTCTTTACTGATTATGTTAAAATTCTTCAAGTATGGTCTAAATGGGATTCTAAAATGATTTTTTGCTAAAACTCTAGAATATGGCCATTAGCGAGCGAATTTGGCTATTTCTTGACATATTATGATAAAATTCGACATGTGTGATGGAAATAAGATTCTAAAATAATTTTTTGACTAAGTTCTGAAATATATCGCCGTTTTTATCCAGATACGCAGAGCTTTATCAAAAAATCATTTAATAATCCCATTTAAATCGTGTCAATTTAAACATAATCGGTTAGCAAATGGCCAAATTCCATCTCTAATCACCATACTTCACAGCTTTGGCCAAGATTTGGCCAGGTTTCATCCCTATCCGCCTTATTCCAGAACTTTATCAAAAACGTATTTTTTGAATCCCATTTAGGACACATGTTGAATTTCAACTAAATCGGTTAAAAAATGTCCTTGTTCAAAAGCGATGGCCATATTTCAGAACTTTATCGAAAAATCATTTTAGAATCCCATTTCCATCCTTATTAGTCATTTTCTAGAACTTTATCAAAAACTTATTTTTGAATTTTCTCAAAAAATCATTTACTAGTCCCATTTTCCCACATGTCAAATTTTAAAAATTCAAACCGGGATTTCCTAAAAATCGGGATTTTTTTTATACAAATCCGGGATTTTAAAAACCTGTATATCGATTTTGTCTCGTGAGTTACTCGTTTAAAATGAGTGAAGCAAATAAAAAATCGAATACGTACACAGTGTATATAATACACAATTATGTCTTTGTATTTGTATATTTCTTTTGTTCGTATAGTTATATGATGAACGTGGGGTGTTATTGCGAACATGCGAATTTTATATTTAACATTTTTTTTTATCATAAATTAATTTTATATGTTTTAATAAAATTTTAAAAGTGAATTTATTTTAAATTTCATAAATTTTAAAAATAAAATGTTTACCATAAAAAAAAATGAAAATACATAAACAATACAAAAATATGGCGTTTACAGTGGTTAACCCTTTGAGTACCAGGAAGCGTGATCGCGCTCCTCAATACACTAGCCGAAATCATGTTGGTACTCAAAGGGTTAATACAAATAAACAAAAAAATAATGACACGTGGCTTGCATGTTACTACATATCTTTCCGGTTACACTCATTTCGTTTCACACATTTCGGGACAAAATTAGTATACTGATTTTGAAAACCATAATTTTGACAAACCGGGATTTCGTTACACACCCATTTAATTTATTATTGCGAAATAAACATAAACTGAGTCCTTCAGTAAATTTGAGCAATACATTAATCCTGAGATCATTTTCAATATTTATTGTAATACAGAGAGCTAAAGAACAGTAGTTTGAGACGGTCACTTTGAAATTATTTCAGTGTTATTTATGTTTGCCTCAAGGCTATAGCTAGCTTGACGGAGTCGATTCTGTGTATCCAATGTTTCCGTACATTTTTGATGGTTCCAGGCCTTATTTCGGAAATAACTCCACTAATGTTGGGCTTAGGAGCCTGTATGTTTGTGGGCTGTTCCTATCGATATTTCACGGCACTCTACGTGTCTAACGGCGTTAAATTACAGCTGCGAGAAGGTGAATTCACACCAATACGGCCGTATTTAGTGCGCAACACATTGATTGTTTCATGGCTGGTCGTGGTATCCTGGCTATAACGGTGTAAACTGTTACCCGCTGAAGATACATTAGCTTCTTTACGATTACGTGTGGGTTGATGCATTTTGATATTTACATAGCTGCCGGATGGAAATGCGCCTCGTCCGGATCGATGATTCTTCGAGGAAATTCGTCGTCAATTTCAAGGTGCTGTTGTAAGCGAATAATCGGAGATGGAGATGTTTGTGCATAATTCTCCTCAGACTGGTACGAATAATGTACGCACTGTACTAACAGGGAGACCACTTCCGTTGTCCACTAGGCGCAGTTGGTGTTTCATTTCGGTCGAAATTTCTTTCCAAAATTCGCTCTGTTTCGGCAACACAACACTAACTTTGGAAATAGTTTTTCATTATTTCCCAACGTTAATCAATCCTAAATTTGTAAATTTCGAACCGCGGAGATTGATACTGTGTACTTGGCAATATTACGAGTGGGAAACAAGCTGTCAGTGTCAACATAATATATGATTTAAAATGAAACCGCTAGATGGTCCACCCTTTACAACTTAAATGTAGGATACTATCAATTGATGCAGTGTTAGTGAATATTCGGAACCATTTGAATAATTTTGGTAAATTTTTTTATCATATTTACCATATAACTTTTTTTACCAGATCAGTGGTGCAGTGGTTACAGCGTCGGCACTTGGACCGAGAAGTACTGGGTTTGAATCGAATATTCGCCATCGATTACGATCGGTGATGTTAATAAACACAACTAAAACCCTCTGATGCAATGCATAATTCAGCGCCGACCCACCGTCTACATCAATGTACAGGTTGACATGGAGCTTGCAATGTGCAGGTGGTATACTGTATTTGTGTGAGTAGGTGAATGGGTTAATGATGTGGCGTGAATTTGTGATATCACAATGGGCCAAAATTGGCCTAAGTGTGCGATAGCAACCACTGAACCCTAAACCTACCATATAACTTTGGGATATTGGTTTTATTTAATTCATGGAACTCGTCGTTTTTAATAACTGAGTAAGTAGAGTGTAGAGGTTAAAGATTCAGTATTTTAACCGGGACGTTACAGTACCACTTGTCGACTACTAAAGACACGATATTAAAGCGAATCTTCTTTTTCTGATTACGATTGATGATATTAATAAACCCAACCATCTCCGTTCTTTAGTAGTGTGCAGAACTCAGTACTAACAAACATTCCATGTATACTCTAATTGTGTGGGGGAGGTGAATAGTTGATGTATGAGTAAATTTCAAGAGACAATTTGGCTTTGAAAGTACGAAAATCCTTTGGCTAATTAATTAAAAATAAAGTACCGTTATATGATATTTCGAGTTAATTTGATTTCACGTGAAGTTAATTTTTTTGACAATGAACTTTGACGTTTGAAAATATTCCAAGTTAGAATTATAAATAACCAGGCGTAGCTTATACAATTATTACTACTGCCATCTATTAATGGCGTTAGTAAACACAAATATTTTAAAAAACTCGGCAATTTAGGTACAATTCTATAGTCGCATATAATTGTTGTTGGTGTTTGCAATGTACCTTCGTTCAACATATTTATTGTGTCCATTCGGTTAAGGTCTTTCTAAAAAGTTAGATCTAATTTGTTGAAATGTAAGTAAATAACTTCATTTCTGGTTCCGCTACATAAAATTAATTGATAATTAATTTTGTAAAATCATAACTTTCAAACGAGAGATGTAAACCTAAACGTAGTGGATGAAATATGGCCTACAATTTTAGTGAAGCTATAGATATTTTCATTGTAAACTGAAAAATTGACAATTAAATATTTTGCATTATCGCGTAATGGATAATATATTATACATAATTGATTAGTTAATGATAAAAATGAAGCTCAGAACATAATTAAGTTAACGCACATCATACGACGTCAACATTTTTAAAACAAATGAATGTGTTTTATTTAATTAACAACCGCTATTCGAATTTTTTGTTTATGTCCATCTATATTTGGATCTGCAAACCATAATTATCCGATTATTGCGATTTTATGGTCATTGCTGTGTTGTATTTTGTGTAGTAACAATAATCCGTGCGGTTTTTCATGTGTGCGTGTTTATTTTGCGAGTTTTTATTTTATTTAGACTGTTTTTGATTTATGACTTTAAAAGACAGCAGTAAAATATTTGTTATGTAACTGTACTTAAGATAAAAATGTCGTCAACGAATTTGTATATTTTTAAAGGTTTTCATTTTGTGGCAAGATAAATGATTAGCATATTGCGCCGACCTAGGAACTTCTCGTCAAGATAGGAGATTGGTGTTTTTACCAAAAAAAAAAAACTAATTCTTTGCCTCATCGAATAAAGGTTTGCAATACAAACATCCGCCAGCGGATGTTGGTAAAGTTGTGAACTGGTAAAGTTGTGAATGTGACTTCTAGTAGATTAATTAAATGCATGATTTATGGAATTAAAAATGTTCTCGCAACATACATTTTCATAAATCATCAGTAACCCTTTTCTAGTATCCACCTGGGAATACTGTATTAGGAAAAAATAAGATGATTCCTGTTTAAATTCTAGCATATTGAAATTTTTTATGACATTTAGTAATGTAAAAAGTTACTACATAGTAATTTTTACTTTCTTTTGTCTAGTAAAATAAAGTATAGTAAGCATGAAAATTTTCGACCTCGAGTTTTTGCATATTTTCCATTTCGCTATATCGCCGAAATTAAAAAAAATGGCTTGTTAGTTGCCTCTACAGCCTCTACAGCCTCGACGGTTTGACTTTCAGCCCGATGAAACTTCATAACAATATCATTCCGCTATAGTCGAATCGTTTGTCGTTTCAAGTGACTCATTTGCTATGAAACGAAAGTCGGCTGCCTTGTAAAAATACCGCATAATGTATATTATCGTAGTCACTTCAAACGACAAACAGCGAACTTTATGGTTTTTCTAGTCATCTGAAAATTTCATTGGACTCAAAATTACAGTTTTTAATTGTTTCTTTCGTCTCATGTCACTTATTGACATGGCAACTGGCTAATTTTTCATACAAATAATGAATTTCGGCAGTCACTTGAAACGACAAACGGCTCGAATAGCGGAATATGGCTGTTTAAGCTTTTTGCATAAATTGGAAGATATCAGTGATGTTTGGCGGAAATCGGTCCACGAGAAGTGGCACCTTTCATAGGAGCTTTCTCATTTTTTTTTGCAAATATTTCGAAATATTGTAATTAAAATTTATACATAATTAGTTCAGATCATTTTTTAAATTTTACCAGAAACAATTTTAATAAACAAACTTTATTTATGAAAATTCGGCATCATTGCAGTCCAGGCGGATTGATTATCTATGATAAAGCTTGAAACGAAATTTTTCCCATCAATTGACAGATCCTGGATGTTGTAAAACTACAAAGAATTAAAAGATTCGAATAAATTTAAGGATTAATTTTTCAGCTAGAGTTGACCTTCTTGGGTTTCTAAAATTTAAGCGGGAATAATAATTTTTGTCGGGTATTGGCCACCACATAATCTCTCCTCTAATATAATAATTTTCTCTGTTGATTTGGATAGAGATAAACTATTCCAATTTTTTTAAAACTTACATTTAACTTTTAGGCCATCATTAGGCCAGAAAAACAGATTTAGGTAAAGCGCTAGAAATTCTTTACCCAATGCCCTATTCCCAGGGATTGCCCGAATAGGGTCACAGGTCTCAGGGTCCTCTTCTTGAGCGTAAACAAAGAAACATGATAGAAATTCTTGAATTCTTTACGAAAATATCGAATAGACTTCGTGTGTGATAGCCATTTTCTGTTTTACACATCCGTGTTCTTTCTAACACCTCTATTTGGGAATTCGATTCGAATTGCTATTCGATTCGAATGGACAATTCGATTCGAACATGAATTGGTATTTGGGAATTCGATGGAAAATTGAAATGTACAAATAATTAGAACGAATTTGGTTTAGAATTGTATTTTGTTGTTTTGTGAATTCACAAATACCGATTATTCGATAACGGCGTTCGATTGTTCGACATCAAGTAGTCAATATTGTCCTGAATTTTATTCGAATCTTGATTTTAGTTCTGGTATGGTCACTTGACGTACACTTTTTCTTTCAATTAAACCCAAAGAAAACAGTGGCGAGCGGTTAAAACTGGTGAACGCGGCGGCCAATTGAAATTGATAATTTTCGAAATTGTTTGCCCGCCAAGGATGTCGTAGCAAAATGGCAAAATCAAGCCGGCCTTGATAGTTCATCGTTTTTAATTCTTGCAGAAGCTGAACTTTATATGCGGGAACATTGTTAATGTGGCCAAATTTCTCTGTACGAACCTTCGTCAGTTGTGTTGAACGTCGCCTTGTTGACGTTTCTGGACTATTCTGCAAACTCTCTCTTCTACGTCATCTTGTTGCTGGAAATTTGCATCCAGACGGTTTATTGTACATAAGGCAATTTCTCTGTACGAACCTTCGTGATAGTCCCAGTTGTGTTGAACGTCACCTTGTTGACGTTTCTGGACTATTCTGCAAACTCTCTCTTCTACGTCATCTTGTTGCTGGAAATTTGTATCCAGACGGTTTGTTGTACAAAACACACATTAAAATACCGCCGATAAGCAGCGAGCTTATAAATGTGTGTCAAAATAAATGATTGGTTTCGGTGTACTATGAAATTCCGGTTTTTTAAAATCCCGTTTTCAAAATCTCGGTTTTCTAAATCCCGGTTTTCAAAATCCCGGTTTTCTTTTCTTCTAGTTCTAAAGTCTTGATTTTGAAAAAAAAATATTTTCTATTAATTCGGACCGGCCGGACTAATAATATTTTAACATAAAAATAAGTTATCTTACCCAAAAATTTACTAGAAAATACCAAGGCTGCGAAGTCAGAGGCGGGAGTCGGTTACGTGTAGTATATTCAATATTATGTTAATGCAACATTTTGAAGTACAATAATTGTAGAGGCTGACGGCTTCGATAACTCTCCGAGGTGCTTAAGATTTGAACTTCGAGAGACGTAGGAGCCGGGATCAGCAAACATGTCGCACTGCGTGCCGCACGTAGGACCGGATTATATAGAATCTTTTTAATGACAACTACTAAATAGAAAAATAATTACACCATTTTGTTGTGCAAGATTTTGTTGACTCACATGTCGAATTTCAACTAAATCGGTTAAAAATGGCCTAGTTCCATAGTGATGGCCATATTTCAAAACTTTATCAAAAAATCCGAATTTCAATAAAATCGGTTTAGAAATGGCCTAGTTCCATCTCTATTGACCGCTTCATCGAAAAATCATTTTAGAATCCCATTTCCATCGCACGCATCGCACGTATCGAATTTCAACAAAAATTTTTAAGAAATGGCCAAATTCCCTCTCTATTAATCATTTTCTAGGACTTTATTGCAAACTAACTTTTGAATTTTGTCAAAAAATCATTTAAGAGTCCCATTTTCCCACATTTCAAATTTTAAAAATTCAAACGGATTTCCTAATCCGTGTAATTTGCGTGAATGTCTGCACCTCTCATTGCTCTGACTTCTTGTAATGACGTAAGAAAATTCCTTCCATTAGTTCCTTCTTTACCTGTTGTGTCTACGAGGCGCTCATGTGTGTATCTCGTCCAACGACTAGGTAATTTCTTTTGCTTGTGTTTCCAGTGAATGGAGAAGACGCTCTCTTGGGAACTGGTCTAGTCTATTATGGTTTTTGTATGATGTAGTATATTCTAATAAAAAACGGAAATCAATCGTGTTTGCATTTCAGGGTTTCCAAATGTTGGTCTGTTTATTGAAAATAATGGTCATTTTGTGGAAACTGATTTATTTACCATAATTCAAGGTTGAAACGCAGCACAAATTACCGATGAATCGTTCATCTAAGGTAATTAGTCCAGGTTCAAAAATGTTTCCCGAAATATCCAAGAGACTAACTGGTTTATACGATAACTGAATTTCGTCCCGCCCCCCTCCCCTTTTAAGACCAGTCGAGCCAGTTTCCAGTCGATGGGGAATACCCTGTTCTTAAGCTTCAGATTCATCACGTTCAGCTCCTTATTTGGGTGTTATTTGAAGCAATTTTAAGAGCCTCCGGTGGGATTACACCTGGTCCGCTGGTCTCTTTCGTCTTCATTATTCGTCATGCTGCCTTCCAGGTGTACCTCCCCTTCCATGTAATGGGTGTTTTTTTAAGCCCGATAGAACTTGAAATTATAAAAAATAACATAAAAAATTAAATTGTAATCAAAAATTTCATTTTATTCGAAAGATCAATACATGGCATTAATATTAGAAAATGATTTCGGGCATATGTACACCGCGGTTGTTCTTGGCGAAACGCATTTTGTACGTCCATTTTTGGGCCACTTTTTTGAGCACTGCTGGCCGTACGTCACGAGTAACATGAATAATGCTGGCCTTCAAGGCGTCAATTGTTGCTGGTTTATCAGCATAAACTAGTGACTTCACGTAGCCCCACAGGAAGTGTCAAATCGCACGACCTTGGAGGACAATTGACAGGTCCATTTCACGAAATCTGCATATCGCCAAATTTCGATTTTAATAAGTCGCTATAACCACATCTTGTCCGGATCAGATGTCATCCATATTTTCAAACAAAAAATCATTGATCATGGCGCGGTAACGATCTCCATTGACGTCGTTTATAAATTGCGTGAATCAACGACTGATTTTCAAAGTAAATGTCAATAATTTCGTAGCGTTGTTCAAGCGTGAGTCCATTCATGATGATTTGCCAGGATATACTGAGATCCGCCGGAGTATATTTTTCATTAAAAATTTATTTTTTGTTTTATTTTTTAGAATTTCAAGTTCTATCACGCTTAAAAATAAACCCTATTACAGGCGAGCCCGCAACCGAAACAACGAGTACTGCGGTCTAACCCTTGCAGCTCCTTGCTATTCAGCATTTATAGTAGCGTCGATCCGTATTTCACATTTGTATCCACCAAATGTTTTGCTCATTTTTTGGTAATGTTACTGACGCAATATTCGTGTAAGATGTATTGGTCTAAGACCATCCTGACACTATTTCACATCAGACTCGAACGCTTGTTTCTCAAGGTCCCTTATATATACCATTTTCATTCCTTTCTGGTACGGTCGTCACGCCAGCTACCTTTCCGAGAATCGACCTTACACTTTCGTGTTTTTCCTTATCATTTTTCTATTGGATTATAAGGTCGTTTGTCTTCGTGTTTTTGAGAGCGATTATCTGCACCCTTTCCTCTTTAATATCAACGGTTGCTTTTGCTTCCTGTTTTTAGTGAATTCCTGATTCATTTTCTGATGCGGGTGTCTTGTATTGGGGGTTGTCACCTTTTTCCCGCATCCAGATTAACTCCTCCTGTCCTACTTCCTATAAACACATTAATCCCATTGTCAATAAAAGAACACTCGATATACCGGAGACGTTTAATTCGTTCCATCGTTGAGCGGTGCTCGTCATTTTCTTGACTACCTCGATGCATTTTTCTTCTAGTGCAATTGATGTTTTTCTGCTGGTAAGGTGGCGATGTCGCATACCTTAAACGATTGAATATTCAACTATTGCTGGAATCCTAGCACCTCCACGCCCAGAACGGCGTTATCTTGATTAACTGACTAGCTGACCGAACTGATAAGAATTCGCCCCTCGTTGGACCGCTACTCGTAATACTACTTCGACTGCTTTTTGCGTCCGAAACAGTCTGTGAATCCAGGTAGAGAACTCAGTTCATCAGTTTCGTAAATACAAGTGTCCTAATGTTCAGAGTAACAAATCACAGTCTAATTTTAAGTTTAAGTATTGAGAGGTCCAAATAAATAAAACGTATTAAGGTCAAATATGGAATTACGGCTTCTTACTACCTTATTTTCCTTACGACATCTTACAACCTTTTATAAGTACAAGAGGTACATCTGGTCCAAAAGTCACCATACATGGGGCGAGAGGAGAAAAGTTATACTTTGCTTTCGTCTATGTTTTGCGAGAAAAGTCGCACCACATTCATTGTTACGAGTTCAAGTATTTCACATAATTTACACTGCAATTTCATAGCAGAAATCAGGGGCACCTCAAATATTTTATGACCACACTTTTCAGAGTAACCAGTAACCTTAAATGGATGATTAAGAACTCAGTTATTTCGGGGTACGTCGACCATAAGAAATCGACACTAGTGATTATATGAACATAATCGTGAGTTAAATGTAAATGTTAAATGTACGCAAATGTTAAGCAATCACATTTTCATTATGAAATATTTATTGTCAATATTTTTATTGAAAAAGAAACGGAAAAAAGTAATCTGAATCTCTGTTTGTGTTAAAAAGACGCAATAGTACTACAACAAATAAATAAAAATGTATCCCGTTCTCTCTTAACTGATTTTTAAATTAGTTTTCTAGTTTTGTTTTTTTTTCAAGGAAAAAATATTGACAATGCAAAGCTGTGGAATACGTTTTGCCATTTCGTTTCCGCTTTTTGCAAATCTAATTTTTGTAATGTTTTTTTTATATTCCCAGGTAATAGCTTTAACCAAACAATGTGATATGACAGAACGACAAATTCAACGATGGTGGCGATATCGGCGGGCCCAAGATAAACCAGCAACTATAGTCAAATTCTGTGAATGCTCATGGCGTTGCTTGTACTATTCGTCCATATTCTTCTATGGCCTTTACGTACTCTGGGATAAATCATGGTTTTGGAATGTACGCTACTGCTGGCTCGACGACTATCCACATCAATCATTAACTAATGATATTTGGTGGTATTACATGATATCGATGGGTTTCTATTGGTCACTCACATTTACACAATTCATTGATGTAAAACGGAAAGATTTCTGGCAAATGTTTGCCCATCACATAATTACAATACTGCTGTTGACATTGAGCTGGATTTATAATTGTCACCGGTTCGGATCACTTATTTTAATTGTGCACGACTGTGCCGATATATTTTTAGAATTAGCTAAAATAACCAAATACGCAACTTATCAGAAATTGTGCGACACAATATTTGCGTTCTTCACAGTTATATGGATTGTAACGCGTTTGGGATATTTCCCTCGTATTTTATATGGTATCATACTGGAAGCGCCGAATGATATTCCTGTATTCCCAGCGTACTATATATTTAGTACACTTCTCTCGTTACTATTGTGTCTGCACATTGGTTGGACATATTTAATTCTTAAGATTGCCTACAACGCGATAAAATTCGGCGAGGTAAGAATTTCGGTTGATGATTTTTGTTACGCTCGTATATTAATACCGCATATTATATTATTAAATTTCAGATGCAGGGCGATATCCGGTCGGATTCAAGTGATTTCTCCGACAGCTCGGAGAAGACCAGTACGGCGGCGGTAAATGGCACACCAAAAAAAATGATTAGTGGTAATTCATCGGCGACAAATTCACCGCGAAAACCAAAAACAAAAACAACGTGAGTTAATCGCTAAGTCATAGTAAAGTTATGTCATTCCACTAATCGTTACACAAACAAAAATGTACGTGTCTGTAATTTCTATTGTAAATGTTGATTTTTGTATTGTTTTGGTTTTTTATTCCGTATAAAAAAAATTACTCACGCTAATGTTGACAGATGCTACATTCTGTTTCTGTTACCATTGAGCCAACCAAAAAAAAAAAAAATAAACAAATAATGTACAATCAATAAACAAACCATTTTTAAAATTCAACATTCTTGATGCTATAATATAATTTTAAACACATAGATTTTTAAGACCTATTTAATTTAATTAATTCGATTTAATAATTAAATAAATAAAAAAAAACTTCAAATAAGCGCGTCCATATATTGAAAATTTCAATAATTATATAGATTTTAATTTTACCAAAATTAAATTAAGAGTTGAACTTTTTTTAATTAATTAATAATAATAATTATTATTATTATAATTTTACAATTATTACAAATTACAAATGCTTAAAAAGTAATAAAATAATTTAAATAGCTTGTAAATATAAATAAAAAACATATTTATAAATTTAAATTAAATTTAAAAGGAAAAGTAATAAATTCTAAATACATTAAAATCAACAAATAATAATTTAAAATTAATGTTATAAAATAATTTCAATGTATGTATGTATTTGTAAAAAATAAATTTACCTATATATATTTTAAATTTTGTATATTTAAAAATAATACATCGCAATTAAATTATAAAAAATTTCTAAAGTAAAAAAAACTGAAGTGCTTATGATTAATTAAATTGTTAATTTAATTAATTAACCAAAAAATAATTTAAATTATTTTATTTTTTACGTTCTAATTTAATGTAATTAATACATTTTTGTTTTTTTTTCGTGCGCAAAACATTTAAAATAAATTATAAATAGAATTTATAAAATAATAATCATCAAATGAAAGTTAAAATTTACTTATTAAAAACTATTATAATTATATACATAAAAACAAATATGTGGTTTTACTTTTATTAAAATATAAAAATAAGAATTGTAAGCTTTTTTGTATTTAAAAAAAAAACAAAACAAATTATTTATAATTATATACTATTTTTGGTTTTTATTTGAAAAACTATTCTTATTATTATTATTTGTTTTGAATAATTATTACAAAAGTGGATTTAAATTTAAAATGAAAAGAACAAACAAAAAATACATAATATTCAAAAATTAATATTTTTGTATTATTTTTATTTATAATTTATTGGTCAATAATCCAATCAAGAAAATACAATTGTTTCGAAATTTCAGCAAGAGCCTCTAGAGGGGTAACTTTTTAAAATTTCACACAAGGTTCTGCTTACCCGATCATCAATTCCGAAGAGTGGAGTGAAATCAGACATCTGCGGATTTGTTTTTTATAACAGTGTAGTAGGAAAAGAAGCTTATCGGCAACCGCATCGTACATCTCAACCGCTATTACAGAGCTAGTTTACCGCAGCAATCTTATTGATCAATACATATCGAATTTCAGACACACAAACAAGTCATTCGGACTTCAACATCTTATCAGTAAATATCCTAAAATGAGAGAGATGTGAGAACAATGAAGTAAAAAACTAGGGCTCCCACTCTTTATGTTTACTTTTAATAAAAAAAGGTAAGTTGAAAAGATGTTCAACATCAAAGCAATACTAAATATGAGGGTTAAAATAGAACCCCTACAGAAAAATACGATTCTAATACCTCAATGCAAAAAATGCCAAGGTTTCAACCACACGCAAAAATATTGCAGTCGGGAGCCTAGACGCATAAAATGTGTTGAAAAACAACGAGAAAGAGTGTAAGGAAAGTAGAAACAACCCTGCAAAATGCATAAACTGTAAAGGGCATCATCCTGCGAATTACAAAGGGTCTTAAGTAGTCAAAGAACTTTAAAGGCTAAGAAACAAAATGAATCAGTTTCCTCAAAGCTCTAAGGTTACCAGAGAGAAAGTAAGCACAAAAACCAAGCGGAGTCAAAGCCACTAGTTATAGGTACAGGGCGGAAAACCTACTCGTAAATTGTACAACAATCATCTAATGCTATTACTGATGACCCTCTCGAAAGGATATGTAGAAGCATAGAAGCCATAAATGCAAGGCTAGCAAAGCAAGAACGTGGTCTAGAAGCTTAAGCGCCTAGAAAATCATGAAACCATGAACGGGGCAACATCCCTCTAATATTCCAATGAGAAGAACATTAAGAATTGTCTCTTGGAACGCGAACAGACTAGCGCACCATATTCCAGACTTAAAATTTATTCTAAATTTAGAAAAAATAGATATATGCCTTTTATCGGAAATCCCTTTGGCAGACACATCATTTAATAAAATACGTGATTATGAATGTTATCTTGCTGTTCACCCAGGAGGAAACGCGAGGGGAGAATCATCAGTAAAAGTGAAAAGAATGGCAAACACTGGTCAAGAACCTGGTATCGAAGAAGAAAGTATGGAAGTTAAAACCGTAAAAGTCGAAACTAATAATAATAATGAATACAGTATTCCCTCTATCTACTGCACTCCACGCTATAACCTAAAGAAAGAAGCTTATAATAGACTCTTTAGATCATTAGGATCACTACGAAACAACTGCGAGTTCCATTCTGGAGGTAAGCAAACTAATTGGCCTGCTGATATAAATAAAATACCAGATCTCATTGATTTCTATGTAATGAAACGGATATGTTTCTCGAAAACAGCGAGTTGATATATTCTGACCATTTATCTGTTATCATGACACAGCACAATGATAATTAATAGAGATAACTTACCTAAGCTAACAAATAATAAAACTGACTGGAACCATTCCAAGAACTAATTGAAGAGCAAATAGACCTTCAAGTGCCAATTAAAACAGCGGTACAGTTGGAAGACGAACTGGAGGTACTTAACAGTACTATTCAACAAGCAGCATGGGAAAGTTCTCCTACTAATCGTACCGAATCCCGTAGGAATCAAAATTACCCTCTTGAAATCAGGGAATTAGTTAGAGAGATACGGAACGCACGAAAAACCTAGCAAATGACACGCGCCCGGGAAAACAAAAAATTTTCAATTATTTGTGCAATAAACTGAAACAACTTATAAAATAAATTAAGAACAGAACTATTAACAAGTACTTAAGTGGTCGCACCGAACATAAAGAGACTGATTACTCTCTTTGGAAAGTAACAAAGGGATTAAAAAGTACCAAAATGCATGTGCCGCATATTAAAAATGAGAAAGGAACCTGGGCCAAAAGTGAAACGCAAAAAGCTACTTTATTTGTGGCTCACTTAGAAGAAACCGTTATCTTGGCAAACTGCAGATGAAAACATAACAAAAATTAGCAAAATTGATGACCAAAATATACGATCTGTTACATTACAGGAATTTAAACAGAAGATCAAGTATAATTTAAATGCGAAAAAAGCTCCAGGTTATGATCTAATTACTGGCCAAGTCGTAAAAGTCATTCCCGAGAAGAGATTACGAAAATTGATTCAAATAATCAATGCTGCCTTCAGACTAAAATACGTCCCACAGCAATGAAAGGTTGCTGAAGTAATTATGATTCCTAAACCGAAACTAGAATACCCCCAAAAGAGCATGTCAAAAAAAAAGAAGACTTAAACTTCAAATACAGGAAAATGTATTGGCTAATAGATAGAAATTCTGAGCTTACATACAATACACAATAAATTGCTATTATATCGGCAAATACTTAAACCAGTATGGACCTGTACCAAGAAAACAAATTCACAAATAATATAATGTTTTCAAAACAAAGTGTTGCGCTGCATTGTCAACGCACCATGGTACATCAGAAATGACAACCTACATAGGGACTTAAACATGGAATATGTCAGTGAAAAAATAAAAAATCATGCAAAGAAACACATTCAGCGTATATCTCGGCACCAAAATGCAGACATACGAAGTTTGTTGGACACCACCAATGCAGTAAGAAGACTTCAAAGGCAGAAACCTTTAGAACTGGGCAGTTGTATTTAATTAGGACAGAGAAATATGATCAATTATGTAAATTCAAACGGGAGTAACCATTGTGTAACTACCCGTCAAATGTGAATATTTATTTAAGAAAGATAAATTACTAAATGATTTGTAAACCAGTTGTAATATAAATTATAAATAAAAAAAAAACAAGTGTAGCTGATGAGTAAACAACACCATGGATCAAAACCTGTTACCAAAATTCGAACTACATGCTTTATGTTGCTTGTAGGATGTAAGGATGAGACCTTGGTTAGCGGCTGCCTTAAGGTTAGACGCGGCTTACCTTCACCTGGCAGAACGTATAACCTGCTAAAAGTAAAAACTCTGGAAAATCACGATGATAGAGAATCAAGCACCGAATGTAACACGAGGGTGATTCGATAACCCGTGAAGGAAGCTGCCATCTTTAGAAGTATAAGCAAGTTATCGAGTAAGAGTAAGTAATTCGAGAAACTAGAATCATGAAGCTCGCATAGTTCGTGAAATCTAAAAATGGCAATCAATTGGACATTGTCCGGACCGACCTTACGATAGACCCTGTTTCGTACCAAGGGGTAAGGTTCCGGATAAATATCCAGCAAAAAATTGGTACGAAAAGGAAGGTGCGACAAATTGCGGGTGTTGTGCGGTTTTACTAATGTTGTGAACTAGATGCAGGTAACACGAACAAATGAAACATCCAGTTCACAAACGGTCACAATAAAACTGTAATGTTGGTGTTTGGTTAAGTAAAACCACAACTCAAGCTAGCTCTTGATTTAATATTTTATTTATAAATTTTATGCACAACTTGTCGCTATGGTGGTTGATGACAAAGAGAAATTTTATTTTGTTTTATAAAATATTAATTACAAAAATATTGGTCTATTTACCATAGAGGGTTATAAATCGCTTCGTATTTTAATTGCCACTAGATGGCATTACAAATTATATATTAAGTATTAAACGCACTTTATAATAAATAGGAATTGCATTGGTGGTAGTACAATCTATGAGATATGTAATTACATTAGTAATTGTGTGATGCACAAATGTCATAACAAACTGGTAAGAAATATTTAATATACATAATAAATTAAATTTTTATATTAACTTAATTACTATTTTAGGTAACCAATTATCCTCATTGTTTTAAAGGTAAGTGTCTATACGTGATAATAAATATATGGTGAAATTATAGTTAATATTTGTGTTACAATATGCATGACATAATTTGTTGTGATTATTAATTTGAAGATCAAGTTCAAGGACAAATTATGTTATGTATATTGTTTACATAGGTTTTTGGTTTGTTATCTAACTAATATTTAAACTAATTTCTAGGTAATTAAGATGAATTCATACAATGGCAAGGTAAGTATAAATTAATTGCTAATGTTTATTTCAGTTTTAGGTTTATGTAATAATGTGATGTATTCCAGGTGAATTATCTGTTTCAGGGAGAGAATTTGTTGGCAGGTGAGTATGACTTGACTCAAACGCAAACAGACCCGTAGAATTGCTTAAACACATATCGTAGATACCTACCGTTAGTCCCAGACTATGCCAAACACCTGAAACGCGAAAAGTAGATCGGAAAAGACTGCTCCGTTGGATAGTGGAGTAAAAACTACATCCAACAGTAAACGATCAAAAGACGATTCAATCAAATATACCCATTGGGCACACGCAAAAGAAATAAAAATACAGAACTGAAAAACTAGATCTAGGTGCAAAACATTCAAATGAAAACCCAGTTTAACCTAGCAACCCTGATATTTAAGTGAACACCGATTACCAGTTGGTATGAAACTAAAATACGAAAAAAAAGTAGAAGGATACCACATCCTAGTCATCATGATAACGAAGGCTTGATCGCTATCGTATTTTGAGATGAAGTAAAATAAAAGGGGATTCTAGGACATCAAAACACGCAATCCTACTTGAGTTGAGGAAAATGTACACTCTAAGAACTTTTTTTATTGAAAAAAGAAAGTATTATCATCCACAGTAGATTTAATATCTTTTGAAGATCAAGTAATACCTCCATTAACGCACCCCTCCTCCACGCACCCATTCACCTAATCACACAATTACAGTATACCACCTGCACATTGCAAGCTCCATGTCAACCTGTACATTGACGTGGACGGTGGGTCGGCGCAGAATTCAGCACTATTAATATCACCAATCATAATCGATGACGAAAATTCGCTTTGCATCGAGCATCTCGTGGGATTTGAACTCGGTACCTGTACCTCCTAGTCCAAGTACCGAAGCTTTAACCACTGTTGTTTCAGGATTTCGAAGCATTTCAAAAATGGTCAAAAGTTTTAAGACCTAAGACAAAACATTTTGCATCTTAAATATCAGTAAGGCTAACGCCACCAGGTAAATTTGAATAAAAATCATGCACAGTATCGGAGTGAAGTTTATGCCAAAATAACAAAATATACACTGTGGCCTATAAGTACTTAGAATTGAAAAAACACTCAAATATTGAACTTTCATAATAATATCTAAAAAATTTTCATAAACACAAATATTTTTACACTATACGTAGCAAACATCTAATATTAGTGGAAAGTTTTGAGTGAATCTTAAAAAATAAACCTTTCTACAACAAACTCACTATAAATTGCACAGAGATGATCGAAGTTGATCTGAACTGCCCCTACGGATTGCACAGAGATGATCGAACTAGTAAATGATGTAAGAAACCAATCTTATCTACCCACATGCTCGGAAATCTCTGAGATTTTTGTTATTCGAGACAGAACATCATTGAGTGTAATACAAAAATTCTTAACCTTCATCTTTATAACCAGCATGTGGATAAATAAGATTGGTTTCTTACATCAACTACTAGTTCAGAACCACTTCAAACGTATCTGGGCAATCCGTAGGGGCCGAGATAAATAATTTCAAATGTTTAAGAATTTTCATATTTCACTCAATGACGTTCTGTCTCGAATAACAAAAATCTCAGAAATTTCCGAGCATGTGGATAAATAAGATTGGTTTCTTACATCAATTACTAGTTCAGAACCACTTCGAACGTATCTGGGCAATCCGTAGGGGCCGAGATAAATAATTTCAAATGTTTAAGAATTTTCATATTTCACTCAATGACGTTCTGTCTCGAATAACAAAAATCTCAGAGATTTCCGAGCATGTGGATAGATAAGATTGGTTTTTTACATCAATTACTAGTTCAGAACTGTAACGCTACGCAGAAAAGTCCAGTTATATGACCTTGTGACCACACGTTTGGAGTCCCGTAGCGTTAACAGAATCTCTAAACTGCTATTAAGGCAGCTGCAGCACATTTGCCAAGCTAGGTAACAGGGTTGGGCGTGGTTTGTGCTACCAACTTTTTAGAGCTTGAAAGTGCTGCAAGGTATGGGTAAGGCTTAGGATTTATTTGTATTTAAAAAGAAACCACATTGTCATTGTCACTCATATTGAATTGTCTTGTTTTTTGAACACCAATTATTATCACAGTCATATCGTACGATGTTGTGATCATAGATGATATTGACCACATGCATCCCCCTTCCGCCCACGGTCATCATTAGCAAAATTTTACAATGACCCCATTAACTTGGCACTAAATAACCTTTTCTTTATTCTTCCCTACACATTCATTTTACACTTAAAGGAAACATCCAGAAAACCATATGAAAATCATTCAAGAGAATAACAACGGTAAATAATAATTCAAAAAAAAGAAGTAATAAAACACCTGATCTACGTATCCAACATTTACAGCTATAAATCTAATTTTTGGTAACTATATAATTTTTATTCAACTAAGATTAAGTATCCTTAATTATTCAACTATTCGAACCGGTTCATCTTAACTATCATGCATCTGAGAAATTTTAATTTAGGTATAATACACAATATCGACAATGAGCCTTTAATATTTAATACTTATAGATAAATAAATATGTGAATATAATAATTTGAATAAATATATAATATATAATCGATAAATAGGTAGTAATTAAATTAAACTAAATGTATAAAATATATAATAATGTTAGATCATGCGTACTTAACTGAACTTAACTATGCGCTGTTGACGAGGTGTGGTTTTTGGGGCATCCGATTTATGACGTAAGGTACATGGTGTGACCACTCCGCGGTAAAATGTATCACTATAACCATCTCCTAGTGGCTAACAGCTTATTGTTCCCTTTTATAAAAAGTTGACCCTGGACACAAGCTTTCCGCAAATAAAATGAATACGCGGATTATATTTTCAATTCAACTGCTTCCGGTTTATCTTAGATGAACCTGGCATGCAATTTATTGTTTTTTTTTTATTTTTGTTAACGGTCACCAAGATTTTGTATTACGTTGATACGCGGTTATCTTATACTACACAAGCAACAAAAGAGAAAATCAGAATTAACGCGTTTAGACATTAAACTTCTAGTTTTTTGATCCACAATCACAATTTACATCGGAAATATAAAACAAAAATTACCTCGTCGCGTTTTCCAAATTACACAAAAATTGCACCACCTTGTGTTTATTAAAGACACAAGTTTTTATTTTTACTTTTATATTTTAATTATATTTTTTTATTTTTTTTTATTATAAGGCACGATCTTGCCAGTTTAACTCCAGCGATCAACTGATATTACCAACAATCGATTATGTTTACTCTAATGCAACGAAACGAACACACACCTACACATCATATTTCGGTTACCTCATCAACATCATCATCTGTTTGGTTGTATACTACAGATCAAGTTTTCTTTCGCGTAACGTCATCAATAACATTTTGGAATATTCTCAATAATACCACCATCACTACCTAATATCGAATTAGTCGATGTAGATGTTATACTCTTGGTTTTCTTTTCCCACCCTATCCGATATCACTAAACACTGTAACAGCCAATGTTACAGAACCACTTCGAACGTATCTGGGCAATCCGTAGTGGCCGAGATAAATAATTTCAAATGTTTAAGAATTTTCATATTTCACTTAATGACGTTCTGTCTCGAATAACAAAAATCTCAGAAATTTTCGAGCATGTGGATAAATAAGATTGGTCTCTTACATCAATTACTAGTTCAGAACCACTTCGATCATCTCTGTGCAATCCGTAGGGACAGTTCAGATCAACTTCGATCATCTCTGTGCAATTCATAGTAAGTTTGTTGTAAAAAATTTCATTTTTTAAAATTCACTCAAAACTTTCCACAAATATTAGATGTTTGCTAAGTATAGTGTAAAAATATTTGTGTTTATTAAAATTGTTTAGATATTATTATGAAAGTTCAATATTTGAGTGTTTTCTCAATTCTAAGTACTTATAGGTCACAGTGTATATTTTGTTATTTTGGCATAAACTTCACTCAGCAAATTAAGTATTGGAGGCGATTTATTCCAATTGGAAGTTGGAACGAATTCAAATGTAGATTGAAGCAGAGCGACGCAATGTCACAGCCTAATTTAAACGCGGGTCGTTTCAGGATCTCCAAATATTTCCAAAATGGTCATAAGTTTTAAGATCTAAGACAATATAAAATTGCCCAGAATGCTGGCATTGGTAAATTAATGAGGCATAGGTACTCACAACTGCTCGGTAGATCACCCACGAATTGAACTTTAATTTTCGTACGAAATTGACGACAAGTAAAGCAATGTATGTGAAAACTGCTTTTGAGTGGGTGATAAAAGTGCGTGTGATTTTTTTTACGAAAATGGTTAAAAATAATGAAATGGACGAGAGGAAATGTGAAGGCAAATATGTTTAACTGAATGTGAAATCGTTGCTTGGATAAAATTACTTGACTAGAATTTTAGTGTTCTTGTCAACTGTTTTAAACTAAAGTGACTGTCGGTTTGTTTGATTCGAGTGCGAAATGTTCATTTTTCAATATTAACCTTTAAGGATCTCATTTTCCCCTACGAATTTTGGCACTAATTTTTGCAAAGAGCTTTCAGGGTCTACTACATATAAAAGATGTCCCATGAAACCATAAAGAAGAGTAGACTAACACAGATGGTTATTCTCAAGTTTAAGTCGGCACGATTTGTAAAACACAGTGTTGCTGAAAATTTTTTTAAACACCCGTTTAAAAAAAGGGTGGACTCAGAGGCAATTCAGTGTAAAAAAATTGTGGGGCCGGTACAACAAAACATTTCTGCATTTTGTAGTAGGCGCCTCATTAAATTTACCAATTATTCAATACCGAAAAGCTCAATTCGTGAAATGATGAGTAAATCTTGATATTTGAGATTGATCTAGCTACGTCTCAGCTATAGGTTTTGATCTTCTAGATGAATGTTTTTGGGTATTTATTAAAAAATAAATAATTAATTCTAGTGAAACTTTTACTCATCATTTTCACTGGTTCGTTATCGCCATTGTTGGTTCTGTATCTATCTAAGTGGAGGAAGTCATGATCTCTTAGTTGTCTATACTAAGAACCTTTATTTTAATTAACTTAAGCAAGCTTTCTACTCAGCTTTTTCAAAGTCGGTGTATATTACGTCAACTTGTTTGTGCAAAACCATGTTGATATTGTGATAAATACCACGGAAGCACTGCTTTGAATAAGTTGCATATTACTAGTCAAAATAATTTAGGTGTAGCAGTTATAGATTACATCTTTAGCAAGAAACATCATTTCTAGATCCAGTTTTGAAAATAGGCGTCACTCTAGTTATTTTCAACTTTTGTGGAAAAGTTGCCAATTTTAATGACTGATTGAACAAAATGCTTAGAGGAATTGCCAAATTTTTAGAATTTTTTGAAAATTAAGCCGGAATACCATCAGGATCACATCCTTCTCCGAATCCTACCAATGCTCCCTGTCTTCTGGCTCGATGTGTGGAGTAAATATGAATGTAATATATTCACTAGCAGTAAGATCTGTGTAATTATCAATGTCTTCTGCTTTATAAACAGATTGGAAAAACTCAGCAAACATGTTGGTTATAACCTGTGGATCAGTAGACTTTTGATCATTAAATTTCATCCAGGCTGGGTAACCATTAGTTTCGCGTTTGGTTTTAAACAATTTCCAAAAGTGTCTGGGATCGCCTTTTATTTTATCCTTTAGATCGCGAATATCGCTTCTGTATCTCAGTTCAAAATATGATTCGAAATTTTGGTTATATGCAGCAATTTTCTGTTTACTATCCTGTGGCCCTATTCTGGCTTTCCCTGGGAATAGGGAATTGGGAAAAATATTTTCATAGCATTTTTGTCTAAATTATATTTTTGTGGCCTACTGTTAGAATTAGTTTGGTGTAAATATTTTCGAAACATAGTTGTTTGGGAAACTTGTTCCACACAATTTTTATGGGGAAAAATAATTCCCAATATATCTCTGTTTCAAAAATATTTACACCAAACTAATTCCAACAGTAGGCCACAAAAATATAATTTAGACAAAAGTGCTATGAAAATATTATTCCCAATTCCCCGGGAAAGACAGAATAGTGCCACTGGGAACACAATTTGAGGTTTTCTTTATAAGCATTGTCTTTTTTGTTTTTAAGACTATGTTTACATCTACGCCATCGCTGTTAAACTCGGCATTCCAAAATATTGTTGTAAGTTATTACTCGAATACCAACAAAAGAATCACCAACGCCTTCCTGAAGTTGTAATATGCTTTGCGATTTTGGTAATTTTGGAACCTGTTATTCACTTTGGTTTCCAATATTATTTCTATTGCTTTGGGGTGAATATCATTAATTACGAAAGGCGTTGGTGATTCTTTTGTTTTTAATAAAACTGGTTCATTAGTAAAAATAAGGTCCAAGGTTCGGTCTCGTCTGTTTTTTAATTCGCAGATTTGACTCAAATTTGAGTCAAATATGGTGTAGACGAATTGGTTATATCCAAATTCACGTTTACAGGCACAATCTCGTTGGTTTATTCATCATAAGCCCAACTAACATTTGAGAGATTGAAATCTCCAGTTATTAAATTTTTGTCTGAATGATCGGCCGTATTGGTAATTTCCATAATTGTGTCGCAGCACTTGGTATACGATGATGTAGGCGAATCAGGTGGAATATACGCCACGTAAATTCGTACTGACTTATTATTGATGATAATTTTAACACATAATTGCTCGATCGACGGATTCGTTAAATCTACACATTCATTAGGTAGTGATGTATCGACGGCTATGAGTAGTCCACCACCTAATTTTTTATGCTTGATGGGGTGAGCGATCACTCACATCTATAAACCACATATTGACTAAGGAAAAATTCCGAACTCAAAATTTTATCCTTGAGTGATGTTTCACAGATGATATAAATCGGAAAGAGTGTTTTTAAAACAAACTTTGAAATTGAGCTGCTTTTGAAGACAATTTATTTCCATTTTGAAAGTAAAATGTCTATTTATGACAAGGTTGGGGTGCCATGATTACATACCAAATTTGTGGCACTATTTTTCCCAGCAATAAAATTTCCTACTGGATTACTTCATTCCAAAGCTTGCTTTCGGCACCAAGCGTTGGGTAAACAGTGATCGCGATCTTTGTCACTAGTTTGCGGAACTGTTCATTCGGTACTGAATTATGTATGCGGCTAACGAGAAGCAACTATCTGGGTTGCGCCACTCGAAGCGAGTACTCATCCACTAATTCAATGTTGTTGACAGTTGTATTTATATTAGGGACATCCGGACATGTATGGTTGATTGTGATGCTCTAGGTAGATTATTATTTCGTGTTGCTTTAAATGATTTAAAATTTGTCGGTTTTGGATGGCTGACGGTGATGTTAGTGATGATATCGGATGGTTTTTGTTCACTTGCCTTGGTATTTCAGTGTGGGTGGAGGCTTCGAACATGGATCTTGTGACCCGACTTTCTTCTGGTTGAACAGATTGGGACAAGGCATGAACTACTGTTATTAATGTCTCTTCTAATTGATTCATTCTTTTGAGATCATTATCGATTATGGTGTCCTCTAATTTTTCTATTTTTTCGAGTTATTTGTTGATTTTGGATAGGATGTTATTCAATTCATTTTCACATTTACTACAGAACCACCGCAAACCAGGCACATCGTCCATCACTAATTTCATACCTTTCCGTAAATCATTTGGAAATTTTTTCAGTAATTTATTTGCGTTGCTAGCGCACATCTGTAATCTATAACGTTGTTACATAAGTAGCGAAAAAAGCCATTCATCAACGGTTATAATTTCACAGTCATTGCACTGTCGATCAGCTCGAAGGCAATAAGTGCAAAAAATGAGGCGTGGACTGCTTGTTCTCGTTCAGGAATTGGTAGTAAAATAAATTTCCTGTGCTTGTGAATTAGGCGTCCAATATTTCTATAAAAGCTGCAGGAAGTAGATGTTCAGGTAATTTTATTGAACTGCTATGCTAATAAACGGTCTGAAAACGATAGTGATATGTGTATTGTGATAGTTTTCCGTCTAAAGTGTGTCACCCTTAACAATAATTTCACAATAACTTCCAAATATCCAATCAATACAGAAACAATAATTTTCCAAATTCACTTTACACAATGTATAATTACTTTAAATAATTATAAAATTAATCATTACTATTAGTTTTCCCACAGAATATTTACTTTCGCTTTTAATCCACCTCGTGCTCGTACCGAATCTCCACTTAACAACTGTGTTCATCGTTCAACTATTTATATACAGAGGGAATAAACTAGATTTGCCCGAATATAGGCAGGAGAAAAATATTTTGAGCAGTCTTTCAAGTAGTACCATTTAAACCAAGATGTCACTGTGTTATTATGAAATGGATGTAATTATTACAGATAATTGCAGAAACGACATATCACTGTTTTTGAATGGAAAAATATCGACTCATTTTTTATTTATTTTTGAATATTTTTATTTCAAATAAACAGTTAAGGACTAATAATGAAGCTTAGACAGTATATTTCAACAAAAACAGTTAGCTAACATAAAATCATCACTGTAATTATCAATATTCATATTTAAATGATATGTTTCCTAAACAAAATTTAAGGTAGGAAAACAATTTCTTTGTCTACGCAATGTCTCTTCTGGTCGTATTTGTATTCTGTGGTATTACAATTAAAAAACTCGCGCAAGAAACAATATCACTTAAGAGAAAATGTATAATAAACTATCGGCCATAGAAACTGATCATCTACCCTACTTTACAACAGCAAATACAGCAAGATTTAATAAGAAGATAAATTTAAAGATCACAATAGAAAACGAAAACATCGAGAAAAAATATGGACAAACAGTTTTTCGAGGTATGCGCCGAAATGAAGAATAAATACAGAAGACGGTCCACCCTAGCTACAGTCGAATGGGAGGGAGGTTGAATGGAAGAAGTTGCAGTCTGAATTTCAATGTTTCGAGGGAGATCTTCTCTACTTGAAAACAAACGAAACCACATTGCAAGTGGTCCAGATGGTACGCTTCTAAAGCCACCGATAGTGGATTTGTATGGAAAAGGTTTTTCAAAATTTTTCAAAAACTCTATGGCAAACTGATCGAAAAATCTGTCCTAAATCCGATCTTTACCGTAGTAAATGATTTACCTTAAGTTTGGCACACAGCCCTTGTAGCGTATATATACTTTATAATATATGGCACTAGATCAGAAGTGATCACAATCAAGAACTACATCGCATTGAATTGAAGGGCAATTCAATAGAGAGGCTCTTTAGGAGCTCGCTTCAGAGAGCGGCATGATATCATAAACGTCGAGAACGAGTTATTGCTTATTAAATCCAATCGAAACAGAAGCACAACTACTGCGTGACGCGAAATAAATGAAGAAGAAATCATTGATCCAACATTTTCCCTGGACTGAAGATTACATATAAAATATTCGTTAAATTCAAACCATGATTAGGATGGCGCCTTTTTAGTCGTGATACTGAATTTTATTTACCAAAGAGAACAACAACAACAATCAACTGTTGATGACAATCATAACCAATAACTATAAAGCAAATTGGTATAAAAAAATCTTACCAACACGTGGCAAATTGTTAGAGCGCAGCACTAGTAAGTCAAGTGGAATTTTCCTCGTTGTTTTTGTTTGTTCGATGCGTATAATTCATAAAAACTTTATTTTTACATGAATATCGTAATTTTGTATCATTTAACGTTAAAACTCGATTAGCGATTGGAGCGACATCTTCAAATTTTCAATTTGACGTGCAAATATTCTATGGAAAAGTCTACCAAATTCCTATATAATGTTATAAATTATTTGATTATCTATAGTGTATAAAATATTGAGTAATTATTGTAACATAATTAACGGTAGATTTTGATCAGAAATATTCCGGAAATTGTATAAGTAGGATAGGATAATGTAAATTAACGTTCAAGTTGATAGTTGTTTTCACAATCCAGTAATATAACCCGAGTTTGACACGGCATATCCTTAAAATAACCAAAATACAACTTAAACAATATTTTTTCAACAAAAAAAAAAGGCTCAATTAAAGTCCAAACCACACAAATGTGTGAGTAAAAAAAAATCATAGTATGTAATGGCTTTTTTGATAAAAACTTTCGCTTGATTTGAAGTACAACCAACACAATCGTATAGTAAGTGTTTTTTCGGACGAAAATAAGTTTGAAAGGAATACATACACAAATATGTAAGTTGGTGCAAAACACATACAAAAATAAATTTTTGACATGGTACTTTTGCCGTACTCACACAATTATGTTAGTAAATCACAAAAGGGATATCTGTTTAGTCCGGTGTCGTTTAAAACAAAGCATCACCTCTTTATTATGATTCATTTTATGGCCGAATTTAAACACCTATTACCGAACAGATGTCACTACATAAGATCAACATTTAGGTGAAATCATCTTCTTTACCAAAATTGCATCGATAATGTAGAACTCCACCCACATCGTCAATTTAATCACACAGAATTAATTTTTATTTTTTTATTTCATTCAATGGCGGACGCTCACGTTTAATGTGTTTTTGTGTTCAAATTTTTTTTAATTTTATAGATTTTATATTTTAAATTAAATTGTACGTAAATTTAATTTATGTATCACTTTTAATTTTGTGTCTAATAAACTCTGTATATATAGAATAGTGCATAGTGTAATATTAGTTTTTTGGTTGTAAAATAATTATTGCGCCGAGTCAGAACAACAAAAAGTGACAAATAAATACGAAATTAGTTTGCGAATTTCTTTGTTTTTATAATATTTGGTCGGGTGTGTGTGTGTGCGTGTGTTTATATACATATTATTAAAAATCAGCTGTCATTGACGTTTAATCTGCATTATCGAAATCTGTCACCTTATAAATTATAAACACTTTTTATTGTTTCATTCTGTCTCGCTCCTCTTATGTGGTGTGTAGAGCGTAGAGGTTATATTAGTACGCGATTTGTCTCGTAAATACGCTCATTTTTAAATTAAAGTAATAAAAAGTAGTTTAGTAAAATAAAGAAAATAATTATGTCAGCGTTTTAAGGACAGGATAATAAATACATCATTGATAATAAAAGGTGTACATAATAGTACTAGTTTTAATGAATTATTAAAATTGAGAAAGGTGAACGAATCGAAGACGAGAAAAAATTTGTTTTTTATGCTGGGAAAATGGCGAAACGGGATATCACATATAATGCACTAACAAATGAAGGTAATCCTTTCGTTGATCCAGCTAATCGTGATGGACAAACCGCAATCAACGAGGGGATAAATATTGACACGGATAACGATGAGACACCGCAGGAAAGTGGGATTATGATTCATGTTGTGCCTGAAGCAAATAAAAGTAAGTTGATTGAACCTATCGTTTTGTATTGTTTTTGTTGGGTTATTGTTCTGTTTTTGCCAATACATGTTCAATCATGTTTTTGGGGCATCACTATTCACTAAATGTCTAGTGTATGGATTGTAGTGTGTAAACAAGGTGCTGTATGACCTAATTATAAAAAAATACGTTTGAGTAGTTTATTTTGGCGAACAAAGGAATTTCCGAAGATTGTGTAAAATTTAGCTTAATATATCAACAGAGAACCGCAAAGGTCAATCTAGTGTATCAAACCACTATATTCTTATATCTTATCAGGTTTATAAATCTCCCACAATGACTATTACTGTTTTCCAGCACGATGGAATCATATCGAAGATTTGGATTCATTTTTTGCCCGGATGTACTACTACCATCAAAAGCATGGATTCTTTATTATGATGCTACAAGCATCATTCGAATTGGGCCAGTTTGTATTTGTCGTAATATTCACAACGTTTTTAATATATTGTGTTAATTATCGGAAATTGTTTCGCGAAGATAACAACAATTCGACAATGACAAAGGTGCATTTACACGAGGTATTTGTTACGTTTGAAATATCAGCTCTTACTGGATTTACGTGGATTGCGTTAACACTTTCATTTCTATTCTGGATATTTCGACTCATCAAAGTACTAAATCATGTGATCCAGTATTGGGATATAAAAATGTTCTTTAATAGCGCGCTTAAAATCGAAGATGTAAGTCCTAATTTATGCCTCCACGAACTAAAGTTTTACTAATATGCATTTTATTATAGTCGGAGCTGGATAATTTAACGTGGCATGAAGTACAAAAACGTATCCGAGAAGTGCAATCTGAACAACAAATGTGTATACACAAGGAGCAACTAACCGAGCTCGATATTTATCATCGAATTCTACGGTTCAAAAATTATATGGTAGCTATGATGAATAAGAATTTAATTCCGGCCAAAGTGATGATTCCGTTTTTGGGTGAATGCGTGTGCCTAAGTCGAGGCCTCCGCTATAATATCGAACTCATATTGTTTCGGGGCCCATGGTCACCATTCGAGAATAATTGGCATTTAAAGGATGAGTACAAAAAATCCAATCGACGAACGGAACTATCACAAAAATTATCACGGCAAATAATGTGGGTGGCCGTGACAAATTTAGTTCTCTGTCCGTTGGTATTTCTGTGGCAGCTGATGTATTTCTTCTTTAATTATGGTGAGCTAATTAAACGGGAACCCGGCACATTAGGGATGAGATGCTGGTCACAGTATGGTCGACTGTATCTAAGACATTTCAATGAATTGGATCATGAATTGGATGCTAGATTAAATCGAGCATACCGACCAGCTGGGAAGTATATGAATTCATTTTCATCTCCACTTATGGCTGTGATTGGTAAAAATTTAGTTTTTATTTGCGGTGGGATTTTAAGTGTGTTCATCATACTAACGGTGTACGATGAGGATGTTGTTCAGGTTGAGCATGTACTCACCATAATGACACTTTTAACTGCCATTGTTGTAATATCGCGTTCTTTTATACCCGATGAAAATCTAATTTGGTGTCCGGAACAATTAATGACCGCGGTTCTAGCTCATGTCCATTATCTTCCCGTAACTTGGCGTGGCTTAGCACATACGTCCAGAGTTCGAGATCAATTCGGACAATTGTTTCAACTTAAAGCGGTAAGAAGAATATGACCCAACTCTGTGATATTTTAATATCGTTACATTTTTTACAGATTCATCTTATAAACGAACTTTTAAGTCCGCTGGTCACACCATTCGTGTTATACTTTTGTTTTCGTCCCCGGGCCTTAGAAATTGTTGATTTTTTTCGTAATTTCACGGTAGCCGTCGTCGGAGTGGGTGATGTATGCTCGTTTGCGCAAATGGATGTGCGTAAGCATGGCAATCCAGATTGGCAGCTCACTAATAGCAATGAGGAGGAGCACATTACGTCACAACCAGCATGCCAAACGAATCAATATACCCAGGGTGAACATGGTAAGACGGAGCTATCCCTCGTTCATTTCACTATGACGAATCCACAATGGAAGATGCCTAGTCAGGCGCGTCAATTTGTCCAAGGATTACGAAAACATGCGCTCCAGGATTTAAATAAAACACGGGGCGCAGGCGGCGGTTTTATTAATAATACGGCGATGGCCCAAAGTTTAATTTCAGTCGAGCATATGGGTGGTGAATATTCATCGATAATACAATCGATTTTACAAACGAATAACGTTGGTTCAACAATGGGGCTATCCATTTTTAGTCCACCCGGATATTTGCCGCCTAGTATGGCGCATACTCCACTAGGCAATATCCATCAACAGAGCCAAATACATTCGCGACATTCGTACGATTTCGACCGAATGCTACAACAAAATTTAAATGATGGCAGCACCAATCCATTGCGAAGTACATTGCATGAGATTAGTGAGGATGAAGATGATCAGCATACGGCTGAGCTTGATACATCGATTAATGCATCACCACCACCGCGTAGTACAAGTCGTGATACAATTTCGATGTTAAGTCGAAGTATGCGTGGTGGATTAAGTCGTCACGAGGGCCCGATCGAAGGTTCACAGGAAGGTTTATTGTATAGTTTAACGGGATTCCAGGCGAATAATGAACCCGTAACGTCTGAATTTACCCTCGCCGATAGCTGTTTCAGTACGTTATATTTGCACGAAGTGCATCGTCGACAGGTAAACACTTTTAAACGATTTTATCGATCGATATACATATGTTATATAATATTAATATTAATTCATAGATTCGTCGTCGTGGTGTTCGACAAGATCAGAGCCAACGACATATATGGCAGCGACCGCATCAACAACCAGATGCACCATTTGGCGGTGGCGGTACCTCACACTCGTATGCCGCCCCATCAACATCGAGACAAACACCGATCGAGGCAGAGAAAACACCGCTGTTAGGTGCGAAAAAATCATAGCATCAAGCCGAATGGGTGTAGGAGTGAATTAATGTTTTGTTTGTATAAAAGTTTTTTAAAAATACCTAAGTAGGCTTAAGCGCCCCTCAAACGTTTGTTTTAGATATGTAATTAGCTCGGTTTATTTCGATGGAATCTCTCAAAATATCATTGCTTATTTATTATGTGCCAGAAACTATTTTTTTTTTTACGTACGTCTTATAATTTTAATACTCACCCCAATATTAGTTGGAGCCGCCGTTTTGTAGTTTTACAGTGCATTGTACCTCGTAAAGTCTTTTAAAAATACAAGCCCCGTCAGATAAACCGCTATCATATTTTAGTTGAATATTTTAAATCTAAATACAATATTGCAGGGTTTCAGAGAATATATAAATTTCTAAAAAAAAAATAATTAAAAATTATTTTTGTAAATAAAATTAAGAAATAACAATTATTGTAAATATTTTAAATAAATAACATGACCTATATAAAGTAAACGAAATAATTTTTATTTTTGTTATAATTAATGTAAATAAAATTAATTTTGTCAAATATTCATTAATTTATAATAATTAATTTGTTAAATAATACATAATTTCTAGTCATATCTTGATTTAATTTTATAATAATTTTTTTTCTACTTACGTTCGTTCATTATCCATCGTACGCAGGCGTTACAATTAATTAAATTTTACTTTCGCAAAATTTTTAATTAATGGTTTACAAAAAACCAAAAAAAAAACATTTAAATTTAAAATTAATTAAATACAGCTAAATATAATTAATACCTATGTATTGATAAAAAAAAACATGTTTTTGAGTTTGTTAATATTAATTGTAAGCTTTTTAAAATTCATTATAAATAAATAAACAAAACATGTAAAACAATCGAAGAAATGATTAAGAATTATTTTTTGGGTTTTTACTACCGTGGAAGCAGTAGCCCTGGCTCAAAATACCACTGATTGGTACTCGAATATTTTACCTTTTTACTTTTTAAGATTTCCTCATGCGCAAATAACCAACTGACAAACAATTACTGACCTGTTAAAGTAAAAGGCAATGCACGCTGTGATATTTAGAGGCGTTTATACGGCTCGAATGGCACTGTTAGCAACCAGAGAATCTGGTAGCACAATTTCTAATAGTGAGCCAACACACACAAGCACAGCGATAGGAAGTCGGTTCCAGAACGACCAACTGGAAAGCTACAAAGTCGAGCCTACTGATAGCGCCTCGACTGGTCTAGCGCTGAATGGTCCGTTATTTATCAATAGAATCAAAATGAAAATCCCAATTTTCGCGCCCCCATTCATAAAATCCCAATCATGCAAAATTGAAATGTATTAAATTTTTCTTATTTGTAAACTTTATTTGACGAGGCAGCTCAACTGCTCCAACATTTATTAATAATGGCGCAATATTATTCAATAGTCCGGGTAACATTGCAAAATAGATACTACAACATTGGTATCAGCCGGAATACGAGAAATAATGAGACAACCCATCAAATTAGTCGATTGAAAAACAGCCGTAAGAAGAATCTCAACTATAGAGCAAACTAAGTAATTTTTTTAAAACGATTTCAGACTCTAGGCAATCATCGATTAATTTAGGCCGAATTATAGGAATATTAGCAACCTAGGTGAACCGACATGTGTCACAAACCGATAACATAGCAATCGTGGACGACGAAAAATAAAAGACACGAAAACGTGTTTGAGACAATAAAACTAAATAAATTGTTTGGGGTCGACAAAAAAAAAATAAAATCGCGAAAATAAAATCGTAATTCCTCATTAAATTAATAAAAAATTTCAATTTTCTGTGTTGCGAAAAAAAATGCCGAGTTTCAAATACTTAAAAGTTGAAACATTAAGAAAAAATGTAAACGTGCTGGACTGCCTGCAAACCGGTACCAGAAACGAGTTGATCGAGCGAGTAAAACAATTTGAATGGCTGATCGAATATTCGAGTTAGAAAAGGAAATTTCACATTGAGAACGATATAGAACAAAAGGGGAATCCAGTAAATATATCGCAATCTCAACCATCATTTGCGTCATCGCCATGTATCAACATGATTCCGAACTCTCAGTTAAGTTCATTTGAACCACCACCATACACACATAAGTTTCGTCACTTCCAGTTGAGTTTGTGACGTCATCACAATTTTCGTCTTCTACCACTCCGACGCAACAAACTGATTTGAGCTTACCCACTCAGCAATTTGTAAATCACAATACAGCATCGGTCAATGCGAACATGATCAATCAATTAAATTAAGGTTGTAGGGCAACAACGAGTGTTGCATCGACGCGTTATATCATGAATACGCCCAGCATCGCAATCCGTTCAGTAATGTCAATCCTTCCGAAATTTAACCCGTCATCGTCATTTATCAATGAGTTCGTTCAAATTTGTTCAGAAAATTGACAGTTTGAAGAATGCATATTGCTGGGACGATCGAGTTGTATTTTGCGGTTCAATCGAAGCTTTTAGAACTTGCAAAATATTGAATTGACAGCGTTCAAGAAGTCTTTGGTAAGTAGCAAGAATTTAAAAATAAATTTCTTAAGTATTTCCCGTGCGAGACGAATGTGGCAGACGTTCATATTGAAATGATGGAAACAAAACGTAAATCTCACGAAACACCCCAGGAGTATTATTATAAGATGTTGTCTCTGGGAAGAAAAGGTGAACTCTCGGACAATTGCATTATTAATTAATACGCTTAATTTTTAGTTTGTGCTCCCTTTTTAACCTATTTCCCGTGCGCGTATCTTAATGAAACATATATCAGGTGAAAGGTATTTTTTCATATACAGTGTATCAAAAAATTGTCCGTACAGTACCAAATTAAGAAAATATCAATGAAATATACAATTAAAAAATAATAAAATAATTCAGTCTTTATTTTTAATTAATTCAAAAAATATTTGAAGAACATACAATAATAGGTAACATGATAAAAATTCATTAAGTTTTTTGTTACTCATTATTTTATAAACACACAGCCTAAAATTACATCAATTATTTGCCCGTACAGATAGAAAATTTATTGTATTATGGTAAAAAGATTATGTACTAATATTTGGTTTGCTGACCCTTGGCTGCAATCACACACTGTAACCTCTTTTTCATCGATAAAGCTAACTTACTTGTCAATTCGGGGCCAATTTTTTACCATTCCTCTACTATGACGCGTTTCAAATTTTCTTTACTGCTGATTTCGTGTGTTCGAATTTTTCGCTCCAAATATGCCCATAAATTCTCGCGACGCACATCCTCGATACCCTTTCTTATGCAAAACATTACGTATTGTTTGCGGATTTACTGTGACATTTTCACGTTGAAATAGGCTGGCAGCCAGCTTTGGAGCACTAAGCTTTGGATTATTTTTAATTTCTCTCTCCACTAGCCGAATTTGACGTTCGTTCAATTTAGCTTTACGGCCACGCCCTGAAGCCATCTCTAGGGATTTCGTTTTTTGAAACTTCTGCAGCACGTATTGAATTGTGGAGCGCGGTCGATCGACAATTTTTGAAATTTCAGATAAACTCTTACCTTCAGTTCTCAATTTAACTATTAATTTTTTAATTTCAATTCTAATTTTGGTATGAGAAGCAGACATCATTATTAAATTGAAGAAACTTTCTGTTCACTCAGCGACTACTATGCGCCACAATATATTTAAAACTAATATGCACTAAAACAAATTTTTTATTTGCAATTTCTTTCGTAAATTACCGTTAAGTAAAACTAAGCCGACTACAGATAAATATTTTTAATTAATTGATTGAGTGTACGGAGAATTGTTTGATGCAATTTTAGGTTGCGGTTATACAAAATAGTGTTTAACAAAAAACTAAATGAATTTATATCATGTTAACCGTTATTTTCTGTTTTCTAAAGATTATTTTAATTTATTAAAAGTAAAGACTTAATTTTTAAAATTGTCTTTTATTGAATATTTCATTGATATTTTCTTAATTGGGTACTGTACGGACAATTTTTTGATACACTGTATGTGCAGAATATATGTTTTATTAAGAAACGTGCACGGGAAATAGGTGTAAAAGCCAATAAACGCTTTTCCTATACTGTACATCTTATATATTAATCACGACGCCAGAATGTCATGACAAAATGTGTTTGTTTTGAATTACACCGTGACAATGACAAAATTTATTCGGTTTTGTTTTATAACGCAAGAATTTTTATATTTTAAATAGTGTATTCTACTATGCCTCGACGGCATACATTAACCGGTCAGATTGAACGACGAAGTAATAGAAACAGATCAATTCGAAATAGAAACAACCCGGTCCCAGGGCCATCACGAGCCACTCTCCCATGGATCTCTCAAGACGCGTTCAACATTCCAAGTGGATCTCCAGCAGACGCCGTCCTCACATTTGAAGACCAGGTTCCAGGCGAAGAGGTGGAGCAACATCAATTCGATTTTAATTTTAAGTTTTCAAGAGACACATTTTGTTGCGATTTGCGATCTTATTCATTTTTCTATTCAGGAGCCTTTTCCCGGTTACGGCATACAGGAAAATGGAGGCGAGCCAGTTCCTATGGAACTAGATGTAAGTTCGTCATTTAGTTTTTTATTTTTGAAAACTCGCAATTATTTTCTTTTTAGGAGCCTTTTGATCCTGTAAGCGTACTCCAAGATTCAAACCTGGCGGGAAATGAGACGCGCGCGGCATTCCAAAGTGCTCAAGAAATTCAAATCCGCTATCTAGGTTCGATGGGCGTTGCGTGCGAGTTCTGTGGCGCGCTATTTTTCCAGGCAGAGAAGGAAGGTGTTGGTCTCGGCTTCACTCGCTGCTGTGGTAAAGGAAAGGTGTCCCTCCCTGCACTGCGCAATCTCCCGTACCTCAATCAGCTGATCCTCGGAACCAAATCTATCTCGCGGTTGTACAAGACTAACACCCGGAAGCTTAATTCCGCCCTCTCCATGGTTACCGGAATGGAGCTCGAAGATCAGCGCGCTGACGGACCATACTTTCACTACACGGATCTGTCTATCACCGCATCGGCACATCACGGCCCTCAAACGGTTCAGCTCCCAAGTATGGGCCTATATTTTTTTACGATGTCGAGGAGGGAATGCGCATGCGATGTACAAACTTGGCCGGCTGCACGTTACTCGCGGACAAGGAAACGATGTAGAGCCTGGTGCGCACCCTTACAGTTGAGCTCAGTCTGGTAAAAATCTACATGCGGGAGTTCCGAGCAATGGACGAGATGATTGTGCATGACCGTCAAAATCTGGTAATGCATATGATCTAAACAGCTGATCAGGACGCGCACCGATTCAATCTCCCGACAGCTTCTGATGTTGCAGTTGTCTTTCGCACTCTCGAGGGGGAGCCTCCTTACGAGCGCTCTCTAAACGTGTACAAGAAGCGCGTAGGTAGCGCGGCATACAACCTCCAGACTATAAACATCACCGAACCCGGTCTAGACGCGCTTTCTTATCCTCTTTTGTTTCCACACGGTGAGATGGGATGGCAACTCGGGATGCCACACAATGAGTGTGCGCCAACAGCTGGTGAATACCGCCACGGTAGAGGTGGTGGAACAGTAGGAGGGCGTGACCAAACAAATCCACGCTGAACAACAAAAGGACACGGGCACGGCCAAAGGCATGGTCAGCCAGCTAAAGCGCGCGAAGAGGTTCTCATAAACGTTCGCAATACAGTCACACAAACCGAGTACGCATGCTTCCGAATCGCGACTCGAGAGTGTTTCAGTCTCTTTCACAGGTCAAAGAAGCTATTCCTTCAGTGTCTCAACTATTTGCGACACAATCAGGACCACCTCCACGTGGACAGTTACACAAGCCTGATTGATTATTTGAACACGCGCGCCGACGATTTAAATTGTCAAGTAGGAAGGCTGGTAGTTCTCTCTTCTAACTTTCAGGGATCCCCCCCGTAATTATCATCTACGGTACCAATATACGATGGCCATAGTCCGCCACTACGGCAAGCTGGACTATTTCATAACCATGACTTGCAATCCAAATTAGTGGGAAATTAAGGAACAACTTGCTCTTGGTGAGTCATTCAACTTCCGTCCCGAGCTTCTAGCATGCGTCTTCTACTGCAAGCTGATGGAGATGATTCAAGACATTGAGAAGCGAAACATTTTTTGGGCGCGCGATTGCTTTGATCTTGACAATCGAATATCAGAAGCGGGGTCTGGTTCACGCCCACATAGTTTTAACCGTGGCAAGCGAAGACAAGGTTCGTGACGTCAGCGAGGTGGATCGTGTGATATCAGCTGAGGTGCCAGATCCTGAAGTTGACTCCGCCCTCTTTCAGTAAGTTGCAAATCACATGATTCACGGACCATGTGGGAAGCTGGACCCATCAAGTCCGTGCATGCGCGATGACAAAGGCGAGATTTCCATGATTTGCAGCAAGAAATTTCCCAAATCTTTTTCCCCTGTAACGCGCAAGTCTGAGGGTAACACTCCAACTTATAGGCGAAGGTGAAGAAACAATAGGATCACAGCGGAGGTGCGCGGCTGTACATCTTATATTTTAATCGTCACTGGTTGTGACTGATTATTCAGTCACAGGTCAGCTCTAGTTGCATTATTAAATATACAATTAATGGGATTAACCACGACGGTTTGAAAAAGATATCTAAACCATTCTCGAATTGTAACGAGTTGCTGACCACCATCAGAGGATACGTTAACTAGAATCCCATAATCCAAAGAACATCGACATTCGCACCGAAACCAATTATTCCTACGTCGAAAACTAAATCATTTACTCCGCCATTGAAACCTCAATCGTCGAATCCATCCGTGTCGTCAAATTATTCAAAACCGCCGATACAAAAAAATGCAGATTCCAATTCCATGATCTGTTACTCAACCTAGGACATTTATCAATAAAATGCCCAGATCCACAGAGAAGACAACGTTAGATGAATTGCCTTCGAACAACACACCAAACCGCTGCTTGTCCAGAGAAATCAAAATAAATGCTAAAGGAACTTCTTCATTTGTGGACCATGGTATAGCAATCGCACCCTGATCCGTAAGTCATTCGCCGAAAACATGAATCCGAAATTTGATTGTTCCATCGGTCTTACGGAGTTTGCTGGTGGTCAATGCGTGTGTCAAAAATGTATTGCTGCAGCAGTAGACGACGATAACAATACTTACTATTCAGCCGTTCTTGCCGTAGAGGACGAATTTATTTCCAAAAATGTATTGTTAAGCCGCGAGATTTTGTGTAAAGAAGCAGGAAATCGATTTGTGATCGAAGGGGACCGCTGTGTGTCTTCAAAAATTTTTCGCAGCCTTCGACACTCACCGAAGTCCGACGATTTCGTCTCGTCACAGACTATTCTGCCATAGCACAAATAAAAGGAAAAACTGAGATGGTACCAAGAATAGCAAGATGGTGAATGCGACTACTCGAATATTATTTTGAGACAATTCACCGACCAGGAGATCGCATGGCTCATGTGGATGCGTTAATTCGATCTCCAAATGAACCACCGAGTGAAATGGTGACTGCTGGTTCCATAATGAAAGTTGGGATTGATCTAAACGACTGGCTTCTTACCATGCAACTCCAGGATGAGAAATTGAAAAGAACCATCGCCATACTCAACGGATATCAGAAGTCCGACGATGAAAAGCATTTGAGAGAAGAATTTCGACTGAAAGATAATCGTTTGTTACGACAGGAAAGTGACGAACTAAAATTCATTGTGCCAAAAGCAGTTTTATTTCGAGTGGTACAACATTTCATGATAACATCGGGCACTTTGGTATCGAAAAGACAATCGAGCGAATTGAAGAAAATTTGTAGTTTCCGAAAATGCGCCGATATTTGAAATCTTACATTGCTGCATGTGTTGAATGTTGTTACATGAAATCCAAAAGAGGAAAATCCGAAGGACGCCTACACTTTGAAGCAAAGGAACCGATACCATTTCGGGTGATGCAAATCGACCACCTCGGACCGTTTGTAAAGAGTAATCATGGAAACACACATATCATTGCGATGTCTGATATAGTTGGTGTATATAATTATTGTGAGAGTCGTCCGAAATACAAAAACAGCGCCAGTAATTAAATTTTTGAACGACCTTACCACCTATTTTGGACTCCCGAATCGTATCTCTAGTGATAGAGGTACGTCTTTTACATCAAACGCATTCGATAAATGTTGTGAGTGTAACAATATTCAGCAAATCACAACGGCAGTTCGAAGTTCTCGCGCGAACGGACAAGTGGAAAGGGCGAACCAGTCGATTTTGTCTTTCATTTGTACCTCCGTCGAGAATGTCAAAGATTGGGATGAAAAACTTCGAGATTTACAATGAACCGTCAATTCTCAAAAGAACTCAACGACGGGATTCAGTTCAAATGAACTCGTGTTTGATTTTATGTTAAACGACATCATACACAACAGCTTCGTCGCCGCTTTGAACGAAGATAGCGAATTTAAGCCAGAATGCAACATATATTAAAAGAGGGAACAAACTACAGAATATTATGAAAGAAAGAGAAAATGAGGAAAAAGATTCGACCGACAGCATTCCGAAATAAAGAAGTATATATTGAAGGAGATTTAATCGTCATCGAAAATTAAAAGTCCTCAACTGGGAATCACGAAAGTTCGATCACGAAAGTTAGCGTCATGTAGGACATCTAGGGAGTGCAAATTAAATCTCGAAAATTTAGTTCAATTTATTCATCCGACAAAATGAAATCTTGGTGCAGTTTATCGCCTGAATTATATGATATGGAAGAAGATAATTGTTCACAAACCGATAACATAACAATCGCGGACGACGAAAAATAAAAGAACAATCGAGGAGAATTGGTTAATTACATTCGTACCGCCGTAGCATTAACGTGTTTGCGACAATAAAACTATAAATAAATTGTTTTCCTTAAATATAAAATAATTTAAGTTTTTTGATGTGTAAACATCTTTACTCGCGCCTACCAAAAATTTTTGTATTGGAGTAAACTTGTAAATGAAACGAACGGAAATGACGTACCTACTTCGTTTGAAAAAAATCAACAAACTCAATAAAAACAATTTTGTACTTTTGTATACATGGCATGCTTGTATGGATATATATAATAGTAGGGAAAACAAAAAAAGGAATTTAAAAAATGAAATAGAAACAACGAAAAGAATACTATATGAAGTACGAATTACGATTACGAAATTACATACTTGTACGATTAAAAACACAGTAAAGAACTTGTGTATGTTGCTTTATCACGAGTAACGAGTCTCAAGGAGCTATTTATCACGTCGGCTATCAATGATCATGTCTTCTACTAAATGGGGTTATAATGACGCCTCGTCTTTAACATTGAACTGCCAAAGTCTCAGGTCTCAAGCCATTTGCTTTCCGAGACCTGGCTGCGCAATGTTGAGCATGTTAATATTCCTACTGTTGAATGATGCGTTCAGCTCAAGAGAGATGGTCAGTGGGCTGCCGGAGTAACAATTCCGTCAAAAGATTCATAAAATGAGCATAGTGGACACAAATAATTTGCCGTATGAACTTCCACTTATCATAGGTCAGCTTTATTTTCTAAAAACCAATATTGACGTAACAGATGGACTGGCGAACGGAACTATGGGCTGTCTGAGGAATATCGAATGCAGCTATCCTGACCGGAACAACGAGAACAATGACAATGTCAACAGTAATGTAAATGTCAAACGACTCTGGATGGATTTTGGTACAAATTCACAAGTTGGCAAGAAGGTCAGGCGGTTTAAAGCTAAGATGCGCCCATTTCTCGAAAAAGCTCAACTGTTAATCGAAACAACAATCGGACAATTAATGTTAAGCGTAATCATTTTCCAGCCGTACCTGCATATACCACCACAATTCATGCATCATAGGGTCGTACCGATAACGAGATATATCAGTATATACTCTTACTCGAGTCTCGAAGGACTGTTCATCACCATGGACCATGGACCTGTTCATCACCATGGATGGTTCTACCATGGACGTAAAAATTGGACCTCAATGGGTCTTCTTCAAAATGAGCTATAGCTCACGTTGTAATGGCGAATTTTCAACGGAATAATAATGACGTCTGGTTTTAACATTGAACTGCCAGTCTCAGGTCACATCACCTCGCGCTAACTGATACAGTCACGCAGGGATGTTCAAAGTTTTTGCTTTCCGAGATCTGGTTACGCAACGACGAGCATGTTAATATTATTAATTTTGAATGCTGCGTTCAGTTCAAGAGAGATGATCAATGGACTGCCGGAGTGGCAATATATGAAAATACAAGTAGAACTTATACAGTCACCTCGCATAAGGAAATCATCGTTGGACAAACAACTGGTATGAGCGTAACAACACAACCCATTGATGATATATACATGACTGAACTTCAGCTTCTCAATGGGAATAAGATGCTTTCTGTAGTTGTATTCACCGCGCCGAAAAAATCTGTCGAAGACATAATAAAGTTCATACATTTCGTCCTTGCTCCATATTCTAAAATAATTTGAAAAATTGTCCAAGGAATATCATCTTTTGCCGATGATTATGAGCGGGGATTTCAATATCAATTTTAAAATTCCTCAAGCTAGAGCAACTTATAAACTTCCTTCGAGACAAATTCGATTTGCACATGAACTCAGATCGAAATATATCTACTACGAAATATGGGGCGACCATATTGCAGTTTTTCAATGAAAATTAGAAAAGTTAGAGTCGACAGTATATATATATCAAATAAAAAACCTCTTAACGAGGTAAATGTTCGAGTGACGAAAGCCGAATTCAATTCACAAAATTTCTGATATCAAATTTGTGCCGAAAAAAACAATTGCATTCGATTTGTCAACGATTTTTCGGAATGTTAATGCATTCAGCGCGTTGTTGTTGAACATTCCGAAAAATCGTTAGCAATCGTTATTCTTGACAGCTAGAAAGCAAAATGTAAACAAACGCGCCGAATGCACTAACATTCCGAAAAATCGTTGACAAATCGAATGCAATTGTTTTTTCCGGCACAAATTTGATATCAGAAATTTTGTGAATTGAATTCGGCTTTCGTCACTCGAACATTTACCTCGTTAAGAGGTTTTTTATTTGATATCAATGATTTTGGCACGGCAAATTGAAGATGAATTGAATTGCGATTCGTTTTATTGTTGTCAGTCAAAACAGTTCATACACACACTCGATAGCACACAAGTGGCCGCTACGTGTTAGTGTGCCTTAAGTCATATTCATACGACGGATAAAATCCGGGATAATTCAACAATTTTTTTGCATGTTTCTTGCATGGGAGGAGTGGTAAGATCTATTTTTTTAAAGAAACCATCATAAAGATTAGAAAAGTATCGATTTTATGCAAGGAGATTGTTCAATGTTTTTGGTGATTTTTTCGATCACATCAATTTGTCAGTTTTTTCATTTTTTTTGTTATGAAAAAAGAGTCACTGGTAAAAATTCTCTTAGCAATGATAATAATATGATGTATTTATATTTGTTTCATTGTAATACGTTGATTCACTATCATTATGAACCGCAACGGACCGATATTAGGATGCATTTGAACCAAAAAATGAAATTTTGCAAAAAATTAAGGTGGCTTTTAAATTATGGAGGTCAATATCTAAAATATACGAGTTTTCTGGGACAAACGGTTGATGTCATATTGTAGGTGAGATTTGTGGCTAATAATCCTGAAAATATGAACCAAAAGTCTTGGGCTCATTTTTTAGCAATTTGGCCGAATGTGGCCGGCCGATTTCGCATTTTTCAGTTTTTTGGCCAAAATGACCCTCCAACCTAATTTTTTGAATTCTTTTTTGTGCTATTTGATAGCTGGCGTCAATACCTTTCCAACGATATGCATATGTCTAGGATATGTCGAATAGATTCAGCACTGTGGACGTGGCAAAATGGCCAAAAATGGCCGTTCAGAGGCCGGCCGTGGCCAACATGGCGGCCAAATCAAAAAGTTGTAGAACAAAAGTTGCTTAGTTTTTTAAGTACTACAACCCCTGAAAATATGAGATCAAATAAAAGAGGTACGGACAAACAAACATATATACCAAAGCAAGATTATTTGGTGACGTCATAGAAAAATTTAAAATTGTCATAACTTTGGTCAAAATCATCCCTTTTGAACGTTTGAGGTGTCGTTGAATTGGTATTGACATCTACAATCATAATTTGTCAGTTAGAAAATAATTGGGGCCTTTTTTGGGGCAGTTATACCCGAAAAACTGATTTTTTGGGGCAATTTTCGGAAGGTCATATCTCCACTCAATGTTGGTAGAAATTCATTTTTTATACATTATTTAGGTTTATTTTTGAAGGCCTTTCCAATGGTATATAACATGATCCTGGCGGCCTTAAAGGGAAAAAGTTCGAAACTTGCTGTATAATATACTTCGTTCGACTTCCAGCACAGTAGGTGCTTTCGTCACTCGTTTGGACTGCCGTCCAAAGTGATCTTATTTTGGCTACCATAATCCAATTGCATCGATTATACCGAAAGAGTAATAGACCAATTTAACGATAATAAACAAATGAAAAACTCTGGTTAATAAAATTGCATTCTTCTTCCTTCATAGTAAACTGTACGCACGCACTATACCCACACCATGTTTACACATCTCCTTGAGAGTACTTAATGGACTCACTTTATTTTTTATTTATCTTATTTGTTTTTTTTTTATTTAATTCCCCAACTTTGCCAATTTGACATATGTAAATGTAACTTCAAGGCCAAGCGTAATGTATAGTTATTACCAAGTTAAACTGAGGACAAGCTCAGTGCTGAAAAAATTATCCACAGTCTCCTTCTCTTCCTCGTCATTGTATAGTTCTTCTAAAGAAGCCATTATATTCCAGACCCGGCAAAATGTTCTCTAAAAATTCAGCGTGCCATGCGTATTCTTACAGACTTTCTTAAATCTTGTTTCGTTGCGAAATTCAAGTATTGGAGAGACTCTCAAGTCCAGTTTTGGGCAAACTTATCTTACTACACTACATTTGACGATGTTTGTGGATTTTTCATTCATCAAGGCCTCCGTCACTTTTCACAGATTTAGAAGTTTTCGAATTATATTTTATTCAATACTACTACTAATACAATATTTTATTTATTCATGTTAGAATACTGCGTTTACGTTTACATAATAAGTTGTATTACGACTGTAGATAATCCTGAAATTACGCAAAATCGTTTGATGAACTGTCCCTTGTATTTAATGATGTCTCTACATCAACAGCTGATATCGGGTGCGGTGCCATAATCAGATCCATTGGTAATTGATCAGACTCGGTATTATTAATCTCGATGTATCGAAGCCTTAATTGATTGGCAGAATCCGTGATGTATTGAATAGATAACACGACCGATTCGTTTTTCGTTGATAACCCATTCCCAAAATTGTTCGTTGGAAACTTGTCAACATGCATGTGAACAATTTTTTACGAAAGACATGCCTTGTTTTTTCCTACTTTTTTTCTAAGTGCGTAAGAAAAAGACAAAAACTACTTTCTGGTCGATTTTGGATGGTATGTTGACTAAATGATTTAGTGATGACAAGTCATACTAGTTTCTCATATGATTTGTCCAATTGCAGTCCACGTTCGACGACAATTGTGAGACATGTCATATACATGTCTTCTTACTTGAAAAAAATTTCGACTTTCTTACGCGAAACATATATGACAAGGCTTCGGTCTTTCTTATTCTATCAAGTACTTTTAATATGGCGTAGGTAAACAATCGAGATGATTGAAATAATTTGCATGTCATTTCATGTTCTCTCTTCGTGACAACGCCATTATTTTATTTTCTGTATAAGGTGTTAACAGTTTGTTTATGGAATTGGTAAGTAAATATTTTGTAAATGATTTAGGTATTTGATTTTTTTTTAAATTGTAACCAACATTTTTTCATTTGTTTAGGTTTGGTAAAAATGTAAAGCTCACCCATTTAGATTACCGGCACATACACAGAAAGATGACCAATATTTTTTAAATAAGTTAATAATAAAATTAGAAATATTTGTCTTCATTTAAATTAAATGTTTCATTATATTTATATACAAATATTATGTACATACATTATTATATACTTAATGAAACCACACAGTAATTATTATATACATTTATTGTTAATAATATTCTACATGGTGTACTTTATTATATAGTCCATTTTAGAATGAATCCATGTTTTATTTTATATATCTGTACAAAGGACAGAGAAGTCTTGCCCGATATTTATTACAGTCGAAGGTCGGTAATCCAATACATAACATACATTAAATTACTTTTAGACATATCATATATTACGATTCATTTCAGATATATCTGAAACAATTCATCTGAGACAAGTCATATTCGATTCGTCTATGACTTCTCACATGCGATTCATCTCAGACATGTCGTAAACGATTCATCTCAGACGAGTCACAAACGAAAATTAGTCCCATTTGTTGATAAATATCTATATACGTGTCATGCTTGACTGTCGCTGATGTGTCATTAGTGTGTCATCAATGGATTTCCTGGTGGGACGATGTTGGGCTCGGAGGGAAGTTCCATTCGAATTGGACGGCCGTTTCGGTTTGGTGATGATCGATATATGTATGGAGGAGTTTGGTATGTACTTCCGTTTTCAATCGCGATTCAGATTCATTTTACATTTGTTGTAAAATTTGTATTGTCATCAACACGTTTTATGAGAAGGATATGGCAGGATCAATCAGCAAATCGAATTTTAACATCCTAAACTACGCGGTGCTGATAAATATCATATGTGGTGTTTTGCAATGTTGAATTATTTCGATATATAAAAATGGTATAAGTGTATTAAGAAGTCTCCAGATGATGATAAAATGACAGAGGAAAAAAATGAGGACATGTTACATGAATCAAAACCAACGGGCTCTGCAGTCTCGAACCGGAACTTTTTGTTCACATTCTCAATCGTAATTCAGCCCTTGAATTATGGGAAAAATTCAACAATTTGTACGAAGACCGTGGATTATTAATAAAAATTACGTTATTGCGAACCCTGATTTCAATTCGTTTTAACAATTGTGAAAACATGGAAAATTACATCGACGAGATAACCTCAATTTCGTGCAAACTGAATGGCATTGGATTCAAAATAGATGATGACTGGTTGGTTGCAATTATATGTTGGCAGGTTTAATAAATGAATTTAAACCACTTATTCTGAGTTTTGCGACCATCAACACAGATCACAGTGGTAGTACACTTTGTTATGTTTGCGGTGGTAAAAATCACAAGAGTTTTGAATGCAATAGGATCAAAGAGAAGCAGAAGTCATCGGCGAATGGTGAGAAGAATAAAAATCAGAATAATTTTAAAAGCAATAAAACTGAATCGGCTAAAAGAGCATTTGGTGTATCTTTATACTCTTTATACTCGGTTTTTAGACCGAGGTGCGCCAAGTCACATGACGCCTGATGCAAATTTATTGAAAAATCAAAGAGCTGTTGAAATAGTGGCAGCGAATCCTACATGTTCCCGATTTGTCTGCTAATCTTTTGTCGGTCAGTAAAATTGCCGAAAAAGGAAATAAAATTGCGTTTGATAGTGATGGTGGTAAAATTTATGACAAACATGGTGATTTGTTTGCACAATATCATTCACAGATGGTGTATACAAAGATTTCAACTTTTTCTCTCTAGCTTTCACATCCCATGAAGTGATTTTGCAGCCCGCACTATGGTCCTCCATCCGTCTCGGGCAATCGCTCTCGTCCTCCAGTTTCGAGATCCTAGTAAATGTCGAAATTTGCGTCTCAGTCAGATGACGAAGCACTTATTAGCTTATTCAGCTGACAACAACCGCCCTTATGACCAACATTGTGACATTGGTTGCACTTGTGTGTCAAAAATTGACAATCTCGAACGAAGTGAATTCCACCATTGTGTCAGCATAGTTTTGCATGGCCCAGATGATTGTTTGTTAATCGGGGTTAAGTTGCTCGATTTACTACCCATGCGCTGTTCATTGAGTTTCGGCGATTAGGTTCTCCAGGAACTGTTCGCTTCTTACCGCTTTATGTCTGAACCAATTTCTAAAATAAATAAAACATTATATTGATATTTAGAACCGTTTCATCTTTATTTTAAATTAAATGTATACAGCTCTTATTTGAACACCCTTACTTGCTATCGATTAATTGATAAGGAAAATGGTCATATTTGCAAAACGTTATGCAGAGTGTTCGATGAATCAATGCATTGCGGAATAACACACAAATCCACAAAACACAATACATATTTCACTATAAAATGAGTCGAGAGATGTCGAATAAATTAATGTGTACACGAACCAGAACGATCCGATTACCGTAGAAAACCTTTCGTGTCTGCAGATGAAGAAACTTTCGTATTAATTGATAGTCCTGATATGAACAAACTTTCTGATATGAACAAAGACTATTAAGATGTTTTCAGACGAGATGATGACACAGTCATCATTCAATCATGAAATATTCAAAACTAAGCCGGATGTCGAGCAAGATTGACCGACCAAACGGCACAATATCGTTAAAACTGTGGAAAAGTCCAGGATAGGACGTCAAAAGCGAACTGCGAAATAGTTGGGAGTGCTTCGGCCTCAGAAAATCTGTTCTTGCAAAGATTAAATCATAAAAAAATAACAAATCTGCCGCACCGTGAACTATTATAGGCAGTCTGATGTACTTAATGTTGTGAAATAAATCAAATCTTCAGTTTGCACTTACGTACCTAAGTCGCTTTCAAGATTGTGTAACCGATGAACGTTACTAACACCTGAAAAAACTGCCTCGATATCTTAAATGCATCTCTGATTTTAAATAAAAACTTTTATGAAATGGTGAAGATGTTTTGATTGAGTAAAGTCAACTAATATGTATATATCATACTCAAAGTTTTTGGTAACGTAGTCAACTGGGGAACATTGTAGATGAAAAAGGTAATTAGTGATTTGAAATTAGGGATTTATCTCCCAATTAAAATATTAATCGTCAAATTGGAACATGTAAGTTCGCAGGACCCGTTATCTGATATTTTCACAAAAGCATTGATGTATCTTCATAACGTGCAGATGTTGGAACCTGACGTACGTCGCGTAATGTTAACTTACCGAGCGAACACATGGTGTGTGGTCTGTCGGGAGACATGCCGAGACATTTCATTTCGAGATAAAGAACTTTAAGTTGGCAACACATTTTCAAGAACAGCCGATTTGATAGCTAACAGTTGATTTTTGGTTGGTTTGGTTTGCCATTTCATAATGAAGACTGACCCACGCAAGAGCAACGTTTGCAAATTGTTCAAATTACTTTAAAAATAATGGTTCAGTTCGTCTGAACTGAAATCCCTCGCTACGTCCATTTTATGGTCGACATAATCGTCCATCAAAGTAGTTAATTCGATTAACTATGCATCGCTATCACACCATGTTTACTCTAAATGTTAATACGCGTCCCGTAAGATCGTCCGTGGGGCTCACATAGCAGGCGGTGGCAGCTGTAGTGCGCAGGATTGAAAAGAATACAAATTACTCGATTAGTCATCGTGCACAACAATTGCGACTTGATCCTCTCTTTATGAAGCATCTTGGTTTACATGCTTACATTAGGAATTAAAACATGTACGACCTTCGTAACCGCCAATTCGATGAATATGCCGAAGCCAATATTGACATCATGTCAACAAGCAAGATTATCACATTTTGAGTGAAAATAAACCACGAGCCATTGCTCCAAAAACCATTAGATCCACAAAAAGTTACCGTTTGGTGTGCTTTATGGGCCGCGAATCTAACATTAGCCCTTCAGCTTGTTCTTCTTCCTTATAAGACAGGAGTACCTGATGTGGTACTCACCTGAATTATAGCTAGGTAGCCAGTACCTCAAAAGTACACTTCCAGTCACTGCTGTATTCTATTTCTTTTAAAATAAGCTTACCTTATGAATGATGATTAGAATTCATAAACCGAGGCGATAATTTAAACTAGACAAGGTTTGCGCTATGATTGATTTAATTTATGCATCTTAGCGTTGCATTGCTGGTTACCTTTTATTTTTTGTTATTTTACAATTACAATTAATAAAATCTAAATAAAAATTAACAAAATAAATTAGTACTACATTAAAATTATATGTATGTAATTTGAGTATTATTCGTTTAAAATCTTATTAGATGAGCCCTCCCCCAATCTGTCGTGCGTTTTGGTTATATAAATAAAAAAAAACTTTGGTTCCTGTGAGATAATAGCTAATCCATCATAAGTTTTATAAATTGAGCAGGACTAATTTGTATCGATATATTTTTGTAAAACTTCTAAAATATTTAATTTTAAGCCCATTTCGGCTAATGTTACGGGCGTTTCACCTTTAAAATTTTTTATAAATAGATTTGGCGTGTATCGTAAGAGCAACTCGACTAATTTTAAATTACCAACTTTCACCGCAATATGCACTGGTGTGTTACCACCGTCATCAATTGCGTTTACAATCGCCGCGTACGGTGTTTTAATTTCGCTGAGAAATATTTCGCATGATTTTAGTTTTTCCATTTCGCATGCGAAATGCAGTGGTGTTTGTCCGGTACGCGATTTTATAGTCGGATCTGCATTTAACTTTAGTAAAATTTTTATAAGCTCGTAATTATTATAGTAGATTGCAGCATGTAACGGTGTAATACCGAGCGTGTTTGTATTGTTTATGTTAATTTTTTGGTGGGTTGGATTTGTTTGGTATGGGTTGGTGAGACGTGCGCATTCATCGCACGTGCATAATGGATGACATGTATTCGAATCGTTTGATTTCAACTTTCCGTTTTCGTGCCCTAAATAATAGAGTGCTAAATTTGTATCGTTATCTGAGATTGCATTGATGATCTTATCGATTAGATTGATTTCGTGTAGAGATTTATTTAAGTCGTATTTGATAAGGGAATTCTCGGAAGTGGCCGAAATAATCCCGTTCAATAGAACATCTTTGACGATCGAATTGTGCGCTAAATCGACAGCCGTCTGTTCAAATTTATTTTTTATGCTTATATCGGCACCATACTCGAGTAAACTTTTAACGCAATTTATAAAACCCCATTTTGCAGATAAATGTAGCGCCGTATTTCCTAAATTATTTTGCCCGTTTATACTGATATTGATCTTCATATGATCGGTGTAGTATAGCAACGCTTTAAGACAATTGTCGTGGCCGTTTAATGCCGCTAAGTGGATGGCCGTATTTTTTTCGTAATTTTCTGCGTTTATATTGGCACCCGCGTGCAGTAACAGTAGCAATGTGTTTTGATGCCCGTTCAATGATGAATAGTGTAGAGGCGTAAAATTTCGTTCGTCGTGTGCATTTATATTCGCTTTAAACTCGATCAGAAGATTTACAATTTTCCCGTGGCCTAACATCGCGGCCAAATGTAGCGAACTAACTCCATTCTGATCGCACAAATTAATCGATGGCAGATTATCGTTCAGCTTTATCACACAATTCGAGCAATCGCATAGCGGGTGACACAAATTTAAATTTTTTATTGTAACATTACGTTTAAAAAAATTGATCACATCATTTTCACTATTTGTTCCGTTACTATTCGAACATTCGATAATTTTTCCGAATATGTAGTTTACTTGCTTATTCAAATCATTGCTCGTACACAAATTATAATTCTGAATTTTAATATTATTCGATTTAATGTATAAGATAGCAGCTTCCAGTGTGGTTATAATAAAATTCTCCAGCCCATTATCACTAATATTGGTGTCACCGTAATCATCATTATTATTTGCACTATTCGAAAAGTAAAATTCTTTTAAAAATATTAAATTTGCAATCCAATTAGTGATTCCAGATTTTACTATGGCAAACACCATAATCGGTATCAGATCGTCCAGCATAATATTACAATTATTGTTTATGATAAAAAATATCCTCTTTAGCAGATTGATCTTGTCCAGAACGTTTGTGTAATTATTAATTTTGGTCAGCTCGATCTTGATCACTGTGATTTTATTCAAAAATTTCTTATTAATATTTAAATTCTTAATGTTCAAATTGATCGAGAGATTGCGAATGATTTTATTGAATTGAACGATTTCGTCGAAATGTATCACGATTATCTCGTTCATCACGAAATCATATAATAGATTAATTAGGTACGTCTCAATCGAGATATCACAATTCAACAGGAAATATTTATCCAATTTTATTTTACTATTTATATTACGATTTGTTTTAATTATGTCTTGGCAGTATTTGATAAAATGGTTGATTTTTGATTTTAGTCGGTTGAGTGACCGACCCCCACAATCATTACTAGCCACCGAGTGATTGTATTCTTTGATAAAATTTTTTGTTAAATTTTCCAATTTTTTTAAAATAAATTTCGAATTAGTCTCGTTCAGGATAAAATTAATGCAATCATTCAGTGACTGGATTGAGTATAAATTAATTTCTGTGGTATTTCCTCCGTTTTTGACTGTACCACCATTACACGGCTTCATGATACTGTCGCTTGCATTAGGTAAGAATAGTGGCGATTCGATACACCATACTTTGTACTTTAGGTATTCTTTTGTGTAGAAAACCTCCTCGAACAGTATATTCACTTCTAAATCCCAACCCGTACTATCGTTCATGACGTAAATCTTTCTATCGAAAACTTTGAGATTCTTGCCAATTAAATTTGTAAAAAGAGTTTCGGGCAGCTCGTCATGCGATATAAGTATGTGGGCTAGAAGAAATTCTGGATCTTTGATTTCGTATTTTTGGAGGACCCCCGTGCGCGGCACGCATATTATCCATCCTTCAAGGGGTGCCGTATCGACCAGAATACAATGATCTTTTTGTAGTTGCCGGAAAAATTCGTTATCATTGAGATTCTCATCGTAATTTAGATCCATCGAGTCCTATAAAATAAAATTAAATGTAATTTAGGAATTTTATCAAATTTATAGGTGGGTGTTTGCTTTGAATGATTCATATAACCTCCTAACACATTAAATATAGTTTTACGTACTTATATACCATAATTATGTTAAGCAAACACGTAATGCATTTATTTAAACTACGATAACTTTGATATTATTCAACTATGTATGTTTGAACAGTCCTCACCCCTTTGGGGAATTTACATAACACGAATTACGAAATAGTTTTAGCCTAGATAAGACTGGAAAATTTATTTAGCCACATATACGTTGCAAGTAGATCAAGTCTATATCAAACGAGCGGCGATAGATAACCACTATCGCACATCACCTTTTGGGACCTCCGAGGCATTTTTCAAAACATTCTTAAGGTGGTAGAGCCACACTTTGTAAGAATACAAACCGCAAAGATAAGAAAATTATTTGTATCTATAGAGGAAAAGGTCATTGAAATTATCCTATTAGTCACGAATACGATGTTTGTTTTAAAAACACCCAAACACAATTTACATATCACAGACGTAAATCATTGCAAAGCTACGTAATAAGAAGACTCTCAAGAACATTGGAATGGATTAAATTTCATGGTTTTATTGAAGTATTCACTTACGTTAATCTAAATTAAATTATATAATCATATGAATCATAGATTAACTAATTAATTCTAAGTTGACACTAAAATTATTTAACTAAATTAAATAGTTTAAAATAAATGTAAAATGTTCCAAAATTGACTAGCTAACGCTTCGAGAGAAAACAACAATATTTTTATTTGTGGTGAGCTGTCAAAACTGTTTTGTTAAATTTTCTTTTTAATGGTGTACATAGCATCTATCGGGAAATACGATAACCATGACCGTTAGTTACTAAAGCGACGCCGACAATGAACACAAGTACTAAGTAGAAACGTGTGATTTGCTAATATGGAAAATTCTAACAGTTTTTCGATTAAATTTTTTTGAGTCTGATCAAATAATATTTCTGTTCGGTAATAAATTTTGACAATGAGATGGATTACATTTACGACAAATTATTGCGTGCGTTCGAGTTGATTTATGTTTTACCATAAATAGTTCGAGTTATATCACAGAATATTTTACATTCTGTGGTTATATAATCAAGTATAATTTTAATCAAAAATGAGGTTAGATAGGGCGGCGCCCCCGGCGGTATGAAACATGTATATAACGCGTCTCAGCAAGGTAAAAATGTACGTTAACTTTCGATAAATATTGATGTTACCAGGCAATAAAAAAAATGTATTTCTAAAAATTATATCAGTCAAAAATCTTTTTAGGTATGTTGGAGATGACCTGAAAATAAAGGATTGCGCACGTATCCGAATTGAAATTTTTTGAAATTTATTTATGTTCTTAAAATTTATTACATTAATTATTTTAAATTTTCGCTATATTCGCTAAGTGTTATTGCAGCCTAAAAATGGGTGTTGTAATTTCGATTTATAGAAGGCAAGATTTTAACTCTAACATCACTATACGGTAGTTTGTCATTTCATAAAGTTTTGTTTTATGAAAGTCGGATTTTGTTTCGGGGTTTTGTAAAGCGGGCACAACAATTTGTAATAGTATGAACAAACCAGTGAATTGTGAATATGGATTTGACGGTTACAGAATTACAATTTCAAGTAAAGCAGCATAATCTACTCGTGTTGCTAAAATGATTTAAAATTGCAACTAAGAGCAGTTACGGATAATTAAGGGTTAGACCATATAATTTGTGTTCAAATAAGTAATAGAGAAAAAACTAAATGATAGACGTCAGATGGGGAAGGACGGACAATCTCCTGTTATAATTGAACAGTTTGACGAATAAAATAAATTTTTGAAACTAGAAATAAATCATAAGCTAAAGCAAAGTGTAGAGTTATAACAGTCAATTGGAACGAGGGAGAATATAATGAACGCGAAGTTTCTTGAGGTTGATGAAAGAAGATTGATATGGTTCAGTCGGATGTTCACTAGGTCGAACAAAAGCTGCAGTTGAGGTTTAACGTCTCGACTGAAATCACCGTCTATCAATGGAACAGCTTAATTTGGGATTTCCAATTTCCAATTTGAAAGTGGGTCGTTTTGCAGAATTAATAGTAGCTCTAGAAGGTGCAGCCAAGACATTGCAAATAATAAAAGCGCTGGATTGAAAATATGCCGCCAGAAAGTTGGAGAACCTCAATAAAAATACACATCAGAGATCGAGCGTCTAGCACATTTAGTAGATTCAAATATGTCCGCCGATCATATGGAAAGAGGAAAAATGGATGCTTTTCTTGATTAGCGGTTATTTATCACCGAATGCAACTTTCACTGTAACCATTGCTTGTGCTTTAATCAATGAGATGGCACAGGATAATTTAAGGCCGTGACTTACGGCCTTGCGCGTTGAAATGTACACCGAGCGGACGACTCCCAGATTCATGACAGTAGGTTTGCTTGTGAGTCACATTTCGGGGGCTGCGAAAACGTTTATAGAGTTTCCACTAGCGCAGTCTATATTTGAATGAGACAACTACAAACTTTTCGCACCAGCTGCGTACCGCATCTGCGAAATCGCGAGCTAAATATTTTTTTGTCATTTCGCTAGCTAAATTTTACGTTAAATTTGTATGTAAAATTTATCTTAGCGCGAGCTGGATACCGACCTTTAAGGGAGAATCATCGGAAAATCACACGCAAAATCTGGTGCGAAAGTTAACACAGCAAAACAAAAGGATCGCGGCGATTACTAGAACGGTTCATGACCATTGTTTATGGTATACCAGCAAATAACGGGATGACCACTACGGTAAAACACAGAATTAACACCGGAACAGGGCACCGATTCGCCGAGCATAAGAAATCTTTCTCACACTCATACAAAATAAGTCGTTCGCCATTTTTATAGTCATATTTTTTCGTGTTGAAATTTGTTAACGTTAGTGGTTTTTTGTGGTATAGTAATATTCAAATCTTAAAAAAAAATTTTTTTTAACTGTTCTGCGCAGCTTTCAGTGGTGTAGAAATTTTTTTTATAAAAATTTTGATGGGTCGCATTTATCTTAGATAGTAAACCTAAATAAATTAATAAATAACAATGAAAAATAATTATATTTCAGTTTTAATACACAAAACATTCAAAATTATTATGTATTTATGTTATTACAATCATATATCAAGTGAAAATTAATAGGTCTAAAAAAATATTGCACGCCTTTTGGAAAGAATGACAACATTTAATTTTGGTACGGACTAGGGAAAATAAATATCCAAATGTTATTCGTATCGCACAAAACCACAACAACATAGAAAAGCAAATTCAGTTTTCAATTTAATCGAATTTGGAATTAATTCTTAACTTATCGAATTAAATATCATTTTAATTTATAAAATCTAAACTTTGTGTTTTAATTTTATCCTAACATGCCTATTCAATTTAAATACAAATAAATGTAAAAATGTAAACAATAAACATGAATATTATACTTAATACATTACTGTGTATCCGCCATATTACTTCTGCGCGAGAACTGTCAGAATTCCAGCGAGATTTGAATACTACTATACATAAATATATAAAAATTAAAATTTTAAAATATATAATAAAAAAAGCGAAAAGTACGAAAATGTACAAATTAAAACTTTTATGAAAATTTTAGATTATGCCAAAATGTAAAACCATAAAATTTTACTATAAAAATGAAATAAAAAATAGGTATCTCTATCTGTTCTTTGTCGTTCTTATGGATTTTTTTTTGTTTTGCGTTTTATCAGTAAAAAATTACTGTCAGTAAATTTTTTCCATGGAGTTAAGGCTTAATGCAAAATAGATTTTTTTGATTTTATTTTCTGGGGCGGTATGTTGTACCATCACTTCGAATCGAAATTCGAAAAAAGTCGAATGGCGGTATGTTGCATCATTTTCGAAAAGCAAAAAAGATACAACTTTCACTTTTTCGATTCGACTTTTTTCGAATTCGACTTTTTTCGATTCGAAGTGATGGTACAACATACCACCCCTGGTTTTCACTCAAGATTCTTATAAGAATTGTTTAACAGTGTACTTACAACTTGTTTACTATATGTATCCAATAAGAATTATTGAAAGCTAAATATGTTTAGTTTTTACACTGTTAATTATAAAGTTGAGCGAGACAAATGGTCAATGTTAGAAAGAGACAAACAGGGCGGTATGTTGTACCATCACTTCGAATCGAAATTCGAAAAAAGTCGAATGGCGGTATGTTGTATCATTTTCGAAAAGCCCGGGGCGGCATGTTGTACCATCACTTCGAATCGAAAAAAGTCGAATTTGAAAAAAGTCGAATCGAAAAAGTGAAAGTTGTATCTTTTTTGCTTTTCGAAAATGATACAACATACCACCATTCGACTTTTTTCGAATTTCGGTTCGAAGTGATGGTACAACATACCGCCCCAGGACGCCATGTTTTTATCTTATTAGACTAATGTATAAGACAATATTGTTTTCAATCTTGTATTTTATGTGATATTCTATTTGCCAAAACACATATAAAAATTTGATGTACATCAAAAAACTAGTTCTATTTGACAGAAAAAAATAATTTTTTGTAGGTACATCAATCGAGGTTCATTCAAAAATCAGAAGGAGCCGATCAGAAGTTTGCTCAGAAAACGTACTGAACAAATCCAAATTGAAACAAAACGTGCGTCCTTTGATAGGTTAAACTCGTAGGAGTTATTCCTATTTGGTGGCATTGTGGTGCAATCTTCATGACGTCTTTTATTGTGAAAATAAATGAGATTCGCTCAAAAATCAGAAGGAGCAGATGAAAAGTGTTTGCTACAAAAAATGTACTGAAGAAATCCACATTGAAACGAATCCCGTCCCCCAAACGATGCCTCGTTTGATAGACTAATACCCCAATTACCGAAGTCGTGTCACTTCAGGCGACGTGACTATAGTCGTGTCACGTCGTGTCACGTCGCATAAAAATTGATATTATTGAAGTCGTTTGAAGCGGAGACGACTGTAACTAAAAATATATCTGGTAACACTAATAATTGCTTAAATTTGACAAACATTTGCTCAAATTTTACAGGTTATTTGCTGTCAAAAATTATAAAAATAAAAATTTTGTTATATCGTTATATGTGAAAAAAATCATTTTAAAAAAATGAGGAGTGTATTATTTTATGATACAGATAGCGATGAGGAGGGAACAAATGGCGATATGGCTGTAGAACGAAAACTACTTCGCGATCGTTCCAATCCAATGGAAATACCGGATGCTTTGTGAGCGTGATTAAAAATTTGCTTATATGTATTGTTTTGATATAATTTTATTTGTAGGTTTCTAAAATATTTTAGAGTGAATAAAGATGCATTCCAATATTTATTATCTGTCGTCACACCAAAAATAAAAATTACAGTGCGTTCTTCGTCAGTGCCACCCGTCCTTAAATTAGCTTCCGCGTTGCGGTTTTTTGCAGAAGGCGGCTATCAGACGGGTACAGGCAATGAGTTTGTGGCGGGAGTTGCACAACCAACTTTCTCAGTCCACTTGGCAGAAGTGTTAAACATATGTGAAAGCGAATTATGTCCAGAGCTGATAAAATTTCCGAATGATGAAGAGAAAGCAAATATTAAACTAAGATTTTTTAATAAATTCGGATTTCCGGGCGTGATAGGATGCGTAGATGGGACGCATGTAAAAATTGTTGGACCACCAAAGAATGAGAGGCACCTATACTATAATCGAAAGGGATACTACAGCTTGAATGTGATGCTAGTAAGTTTATTGTGAATCCTTTAAAAATAAATTAAGTGCATAATATTACATTGTAGGTATGCGATGACCGATTATTGATCAGGTATGTTGACGGAAATCATCCGGGATCGTGCCACGATTCATTCATTTTTAATTCGAGCGAACTGGATAGTGAGCTTCAACAAAATTTTGAAAATGGAGCAATAAATACATGGATTTTGGGTAATTTACATTTATAAAATATATAAGAATAAAATTTAATCATCTCTCATTTAAAGGTGATGCTGGGTATATGCTTAAACCCTACGTTATTGTACCATTTCGGTCGACACAAGAAGGCGACCCAAGAAAAAAGGAGTTTAACAAGAAACACACTAAAGCTAGAAATGTTGTAGAAAGAACCATAGGGGTCCTCAAGAACCGATTCCGCTGTTTACTAGGCGAAAGACAGCTGCACTATAGTACAAATAAAGCAAGGCAAATTATTAACGTTTGCTGCGCCTTGCATAATTTATGCCTTCGATATAATGTTCATTTTGACGAACCTAGTATAACTATTGACCAGGAAGATCTGCTAGCACCATCGGAAGGCGACAGTCCTGAAAATGCTGGAGATCGCATTAGACTAAACATAATGAATTCGATTGGTTAAAAAAATAATTCATCTTTATTATATAAAACATAAAATAAAAAAATTTAAAACATAACAAAATATAAAAATTGGAATTTCAGTTCGTCCTTATTACATTGCTAGTGGGGTGTTTAGTATTCACTATTTGCACCGCGCCTTTCCTTTAAAGCTAACTTGTGCTCTTTTAATTGGATTTCTCTTAATTTAATTTCAAGCTTTTCCTTTCGGAATTTCCTTTTTTCCAAAATATCATCTTGCAATAACTTTAATTGTTTTGCTTTAATTTCATACGTTTTCCTCATATAACGTGCCATTTCCTTACTATGCCTCTCAGTTTCTTTTATTGATTCTGTTTGCTCTTTTAATAGACGATTTCTTTCTTCATGACGGCCTTCGTTTCCTTTTTTTGACCTGCTGTTGGAAGCTGTTGTTTTTGTGGTTTTCGGTTCAGGTGATAAATTGGATTCGACGGGTTGATTTTCGCAGGGATATTCTATCATGCTATATTCTATAGCTGAGTCTGATGAATCGACATGTATTGGGTGGCTACGTAATTCTTCGGAAACCGAAATAACTTGCACGGCGTTGGAGTTGCTTGGGCCCAAGCCAAAGGTTCTACGAGAAGGTTGAGAAACTTCTCTGAGCATTAATATGTCGATAACACTTTCCTCTTGGGCAGAAAATGTATAGAGTTTGTTGCAACCTCCACCTGTTGACTTTAATTCTTTCTTATTATGTCCCAATTTCGCTTTAACTTTGGATTTATAATCATTCCACACCTGAAATAAGAAAAAATTGTGTTTAATTGATATTGCCTTCAAAGTGTAAACTACCTTTTGCCATTCAGAGGTTGTCCGTACTGGAGGACCGAGGCTATTTAATTGGTCACTAAATCCATTCCATATGTTTGAGAATTCATCTTTTGTGCTACCAAAATTAAAGAAGCCTCTAGCGATGGTAATGTTTTTCTCCATTAACTGAACTAGCAGTTCAAACTGCTTGCAGTTGGTTATTTTTAACCTATAAAAAATTATTTTTTCCTTTTTTTAAATTTATATACAATACCTTAAACTTATATATATATATATATATATATATATATATATATATATATATATATATATATATATATATATATATATTTTATATAGTTTTTAAACTATTAAAAACTTATATAAAAATAATTTAACTGTTTTTTTATAAAAAAAAAACAATATACCAAAAACTTACTGTTTACGTCCTTCCATTACACTGGATACTTTTGGTTTTGAAATATTGCAATAAATTTTTATTTTTTTTAGTTTTGTTTTATAAAGCGTATAACTCTTGTCACTTGAAAAAATGGTGTGACAAGAAAGTCATTTCAAGTGACAGCAGTCGTCTCAAGTGACTTGAGGCGTAAGAAACGACTTCGACAATAGCAATATTGATGCGACGTGACTTTAGTCATATAAAGTGACGTGACACGACTTCGGTAATTGGGGTATAAACCCGTAGGAGTTATCCATATCTCCGTGATGTCTTGTTATTGAGAGAATAAATGAGATATACCAAACAATCAGAAGGGTTCTGTGAGAAGTTTACTCAAAAGACGTACTAAGAAAATTCACCTCTTATACTGTGTCATTATGGTGCAATCTCCGTGTTATTGTGAGAATAAAGGGGTTTCACCTAAACATCAGAAAGAGTCGATGAGAAGTGTGCTTAAAAAACGTACTGAAAAGATTCACATTGGAACGCAGTAATGGGCTAGTTATATAGACGAAAACAAAACGGACTGAAACGAAATGAAACGGAAAGACGAAGGGGGCATGGTTTTATAGACGAATTAGTGAAAGCGGTTTTGACATTTTCATATTTGATTCTAATTTTATATTATTTGAAGTTTACTTCTCGTGTGTATGAAAACTTACTCGAAAATTTTATTTTTGGTAAACTAATGCCCGGTTTACATGAGAAAATTGTTTTCTTCTGCAAATTTTTGCAGGTAAATAAGAAAGAATCCGCTATATAAAAATATTCAATATGCCAGAAAGAAATAAACATATATAGTAATGGCGTATTTTTTTTTATAGGATCATTATTAATTTATTTTTAATGAATTCAAATGCGAAATTTACATTTTTATCTATGGCGTCTGTTTTTATTATGTATCCTCAACATTTATAAATACGAAATAATTTTTTTCTTGTTAACTTTAAAAATGTTGCCATAAAAATACTCGGATCGAATATATTTTATGGCAACATTTTCATTTTTATGGTCATTTTTGCTCAAAAATTCTTCTGCAAAATTTTGTTGGGATATATTGCTTTTCTTGTCTCTCATGTGCAAAAAGTCAATGTTATATCTTATTCATTTTGCAGAAGAAAAATGTTGGTCTTATGTAAACCGGGCAAAATACTCTGCGTTTGAATCCAATAAAAATATAAAATATTTTGACAATTTGACTTGTGCTTGTAAGGATAACAAAAAAAATCATTACTGATAGTGTATAACCGCAAAGACGAAACGAAAGCAAATTGAATTGAATCAATTTCTTCGCCCGTTTTCGTGTCGTTTCTTCTATATACATAATTATTTTAGTATATTTTCATGTATTCAATTCATTCGTTTCGTTTCGGCCGGTTCGTTTTCGTCTATATATCTAGCGCTAGCCCATAAGAGTTATTCCTATATGGCATTTTGAAGCTTCTTCGTGATGTCTTGTTATTGACAATAAGATTTACTCAAGAGCCCGTGAAGTTTCTAACAAAATGTACGTGAACTATTTCCTAAAACAAAAAAAAAAAAAAATTTAGGAATATTTTTAGGAAAAACTTCACGTGTGTGTAAAGAAATGTGAAGTATTTCCTAGTACTAAATAAACATGAATGTGTTAGTGTAAATAATATATAAAATCCATATTAAATAGAAATTGAATTATGTAATATTTTATTTATTCATTATTACGTAGTTAAATATGGTTAATTTATGTTAGTTAATGTTTTTTACATTTGCTTTCTAATTTTAATAAATAGGTATTGAACATAATAAAAACGCATCTTAAGTGTTGGTACTATTTATTCTTAAACATTTTATTTTAAGTTTCGTAAATTAACTTTGATTTCCGTATGTGAAATTTCTTAATATTGTTTTTTTTTTAGATTTTGTAATTTCTTCTCCGATTTATTTGCTTACGTGTTTTTAAGTAAATTTGTTTCATATATTTTCGGAATTGTTCTACAACACCTGTAGCACTATTCTGGTTATTTCCCGAGAATAGGGAACTGGGGAAAGAATTTATATGTAATTTCTGTTCAAATATTTTTTTTCCGGACAACTGAGGTAAAAATAGAGTGTTATACTTTCTGAAAACAAAATTAAATTGGGAATAATATTTCATTAAAAATTTAAATATGGAAAAATTATTCCCAATATAAAAATATTTACATCAAACTTTTCTCCTCAGTAGGCCGGGAAAAAATATTTGAGCCGAAATTAAATATAAATCCTTTCCCCAGTTCCTTATCAAATGAGAACTACCGGAACAGTGCCACTGGTAGTTTCGATTAAGGATATTTGAACACATAACCGGGGTATTAAATAAATTCGGTTTTTCCGAGTTTTCCGATATTACTAAACGGCGGGAACACTAGCGGAAAATTAATCTGAGTTGGTCTATGCCTGTGTGAACGGAAAATCATACGCATTTTCCAAAACTTAGGGCCTCTGGTAGTTAGGATTAACGATATTTGAACACATTATCGGGGTTAATAAATAAATTCGGTTTTTCCGAGTTTTCCAATATTACTAAATGGCGGGACCACTAGCGGAAAACTAATCTGAGTTGGTATTTGCCTGTCTGAACGGAAAATCATACTCATTTTCCAAAAAGTAGGGCCTCTGGTAGTTAGGATTAAGGATATTTGAACACATAACCGGGGTTATTAAATAAATTCGGGTTTTCCGAGTTTTCCGATATTACTAAACGGCGAGACCACTAGCGGAAAATTAATCTGAGTTGGTCTATGCCTGTGTTAATTTTCCGTTCAAACAGGTCTAGGCCAACCCAAATCTATTTTTCGCCAGTGTCCCGCCGTTTAGTAATATCGGAAAACTCGGAAAAACCGAATTTATTTAATAACCCCGGTTATGTGTTCAAATATCCTTAACCCTAACTACCAGAGGCCCTACTTTTTGGAAAATGAGTATGATTTTCCGTTCAAACAGGCATACACCAACTCAGATTAATTTTCCGCTAGTGGTCCCGCCGTTTAGTAATATCGGAAAAATCGAATTTATTTAATAACCCCGGTTGTTCAAATATCCTTAATCCTAACTACCAGAGGCCCTACTTTTTGGAAAAAGAATATGATTTTCCGTTCAAACAGGCCTAGACCAACTCAAACCTATTTTTCGCTAGTGGTCCCACCGTTTAGTAATATCGGGAAACTCGGAAAAACCGAATTTATTTAATAACCCCGTTTATGTGTTCAAATATCCTTAATCCTAACTACCAGAGGCCCTACATTTTGGAAAATGAGTATGATTTTCCGTTCACATAGGCATATACCAACTCAGATTAGTTTTCCGCTAGTGGTCCCGCCATTTAGTAATATCGGATAACTCGGAAAAACCGAATTTATTTATTAACCCCGGTAATGTGTTCAAATATCGTTAATCCTAACTACCAGAGGCCCTAAGTTTTGGAAAATGCGTATGATTTTCCGTTCAAACAGGCCTAGGCCAACTCAAATCTATTTTTCGCTAGTGGTCCCGCCGTTTAGTAATATCGGAAAACTCGGAAAAACCGAATTTATTTAATAACCCCGGTTATGTGTTCAAATATCGTTAATCCTAACTACCAGAGGCCCTACTTTTTGGAAAATGAGTATGATTTTCCGTTCAAACAGGCATACACCAACTCAGATTAATTTTCCGCTAGTGGTCCCGCAGTTTAGTCATATCGGAAAACTCGGAAAAACCGAATTTATTTAATAACACCGGTTGTTCAAATATTCTTAATCCTAACTACCAGAGGCCCTACTTTTTGGAAAATGAATATGATTATCCGTTCACTCAGGCATAGACCAACTCAGATTAATTTTCCGCTAGTGGCCCCGCCGTTTAATAATATCGGAAAACTCGGAAAAACCGAATTTATTTATTAACCCAGGTTATGTGGTCAAATAGTTTTTTTTAGTCCTAGTCAAATTAACTAGCTATTTAGGATCGTGCTTCTATTTATTTTACCCGTTTATACGAATATATATATATATATATAATTTATTAGGTTTAACGAATTTTACACGTACATACAGATATTTTTATTGTTGTTGTTGGTTTTAGGAATAACTTTTTTTTAGGAAAAACTTCACATCCGTCTAACAAAAAATAACACGTAAACGCGTACAGTTCAAATTGGGAAACATGGCGGAAACAAAACTCTTATTGGTACAAATAGATTCCAATAACCGCCATATTGAATTGTTTTAGTATTGGTAGTTTACACTGTTAATATTTTATAAATGCAAATTACTGAAAATTTTATTAAAAATCAATATTATATTAAATAAAATCATAATTAACATAATAAAATTTAAAAAACATAATAAATACAATATAAATTAGCGAAATATATAAATAACTTAAAGAAAAAATTAACAAATAAATAAAATTAAAGCTTTAACAAAAAAAATATCAAATATGTTTATTGCAATTTTTCACTCAAAATATTTAGTATTTTATCAATCTGGGCCAATAACAAGTCACTTCCAGAGATTAGGGCAAGATGCCACTATATAGGCCAAATGGGCCTAATTATAGAGGACATTTTCCTGTATAAGGTATTTCCAGCTGAGAAAATATAACGTTGTTAATAACAGTTTTGCAATTGCGTGCACCTATCGCTGGTAGTGGCTTGTTAGAAATGTTTTTTTTATTAGCGGCCGACAGATTTAAACGCACCCAATTTTCTATGTCAAAACTTATATTTAGCGCGCTTTTTTTTGCATATAATTAATTTATTTAACTCTAAACTATAATTTGTCATTCACTTTTTAGTTACAAAACGATATACAAATATTTTGCTCTACCTATTTAACGGGAGCCGCTATCGGGAGCGCTATCCATTTTAATGGGAAATTTGAAAAAGCCTTAATCTTACGAAGAACTTAATCTTACAATAAAAATTTAAAACGCAGCAAGATAAATTCTTGTTTATAACGTCATGTCAAAATAAAGGTCAATTAGTATTTTTCAGGTTATAAAAGTTTGTTTGATGGATGTATTTAGTTTTTATTTTTATGGTATAAATACACAAACGGCGTCCGAAATTCTGTAACAACATATTTATGACATCGAAATATGGCTAAAGAAATGGAAGATAAAGGTCAATGAAGAAAAATCGACCCACGTAACATTCACTTTAAATAAGCTTACTTGTCCGCCTGTCACAATGAACGGAATTGAAGGATTTCAATCAAATGGAGCAAAATATTTAGGCGTCCATCTAGATTGACGGTTAACTTGGCGAAAACATATTGAAATGAAACGAGACCATATCAAATTAAAAATTGATAAAATGCACTGGTTGATGGGGAAATATTGAACTATTGACCTAGAATACAAACTACTCTTATATAATACAATGATTAAACCAATTTGGCCGTATTGGGTGTCAATTATGGCAATCAACCTCAAATTCGAATATCGACATTGTCCAACGGACACAGTCAAAAATTCTTAGAATGATTACAGGAGCACCCTGGTTCGTAAAAAACAAAAATATACATAAGGACCTTAGCATCCTCACTGTCAAAACGAATTACAAAAGATGCGGATCAGCTATGCAGGGAAACTGGAATCTCATCCGAATTTGCTGGCGCGAAACCTGAAAGATATACCTACGTCTTCGCGTTTAATGAAGAGAACGACGGCTGTTGTAATAACATGAATTATAAAATTATTAATTTACTTATTGATAAGAAGTAAATTCTGATCCCGCAGATTTACATAATTACCTTAGTTATTAAGATTTTAAGACTTATTTTTATTTATGTTTGACAGATTCAATAAATAAAGAAAATTGTGAAAAAAAACGGTTCGGAGCCGAACTCTATAAGCATTTTTGTTGCCTATAAAATATAAGAAAATAGCTTTTCCACGCAAAAAATAAGCACAAACCACCACACCTAAACATTATTACCACCAATTCAAACCCCCAAATATACCGCACACCCATATCATCACCCTTTAACACCTCCATACCCACCCCTTCACACACACACACACCACCCACACAAACCTTCACCCACCAAATCCCAAATTCCCACACCAAACCCATAACCACACCACCCACACAAACCCACATCCACACGAGATGTATTTTTATTCCACATTCACATGCTCTATGAAACCAAAATAGAATAGAATATAAAAAAAAATTCTATCAATTTTAACGAGGGGGTTAACAAAACCCTACATATCTCCGAACACCCTAAACTTAGAAATGTCCAAAACAATAGGACTCATTCCCATGAATTGTTTAAACTTTTAGTGAAGAAATTAAGTTGATATCTCCATCCGTTCTCAAGTTATCGTGCACACAGACGGACAGACGGCAAACCGAAACCATATAGCATTTTTTTAACAAAAATGCTTAAAAAAAATTATGGTATAGCGACACCTGTGAATAATAGCTTCAATTTCAGTAGAAATTTCCCATTCGGCTCCGGATAGTGCTCGAATAATAAAACACGTCTGTTATTGGTCCAGATTGATAAAACACTCAAAAGATACGGTGGAAAATTGCTATTAATAATGTTACATTTTCTCCGCTAGGAAAAACCTTATTCAGGAAAATGTTTTCTTTAGATAGGCCAATCCGACCACTATAGTGGTGTCTTGTCCTAATCTCTGGAAGTGACTTGTTATTGGCTCAGATTGATAAAATACTAAATATTTTGAGTGAAAAATTGTAATAAACATATTTGATATTTTTTTTGTTAAAGCTTTAATTTTATATATTTGTTAATTTTTTCTTTAAGTTTTTATTATGTAAATTATGATTTTATTTAATATAATAATAATTTTTAATAAAATTTTCACTAATTTGCATTTATAAAATATTAACAGTGTAAACTACCAATAGTAGAACAATTCAATATGACGGCTATTGGAATCTATTTAAACCCAATAAGAATTCTGTTTCCGCCATGTTTTCCAATTGGAACCGTATACGTGTACGTGTTTTTTTTGTTAGAAATTTCACTGGCTCATAATAATTTCTCTCTCTCTCTCTCTCTCTCTCTCTCTCTCTCTCTCTCTCTTTCTCTCTCTCTCTTTCTCTCTCTCTCTCTCTCTCTCTCTCTCTCTCTCTCTCTCTCTCTCTCTCTCTCTCTCTCTCTCTCTCTCTCTCTCTCTCTGACACTATATCCCATCAAGGGATTTGGCCGCCTCAAATGAGGTTTCATAATCATATTTTCATTTCGGATAATGAGTGATTAATTCATTGATCCTAAACCAGCCCTGTAATTTTTTCCTTGTCACCACCGGGAATCGAACCCGGAAATTTTTTTTTTCACCCAAAATTCTTATAAGAAATATTTTAACAGTGTGATTTCCAATACATGCTTATTTTTGTATGTGACATATGTCTCTGCAATCCTTAAAGGGTCCGTGAAATATTCCATAGAGTTTTCCATAATACGTATACAAATTAAATTGGGATCTTGCTAATTCCAATTGAAATTTTAAAGCCTTTCTATTTAGTTGTGTGGAGTACACTGTTATGAGTTTTAATTTGCGAAATCCTCAATGAAAAATAAAATATTATGTTTGATTTTACATTATTTTAATTAGTTTGAATAAATTACAAAATTTGTAGATATAATTTGAGATAGAAACAAGAGACAGATATATATTCATTGAATTGACGATATTTAAAAAACAAGCACATCAAGATAAGTTTAACGAAACCGAGCAAATTTTATCAGTATATTTATAAGACGTATATCAAACTGTCTTAATTAAAATGGAAGACAAATATTGGGCCCAATTCTCGTGACATAAAATTACTGTTATGTTATTTTATTTCCTCGCTTCCTATTGGAATTAGTATTGAAAAAAACATAAATAACATAACATAACATAAAATTTTAGGTCCCGGAATCGATCCCATTGTATTTTATAAATAAAGTATAAATTAAAATATTAAATGATAAATTACGAGGAAAAAAATATTATTGTAACATAACCGTAAATGTTTAACCAAAATTTTGTGCTAAAAAAGTCGAGATGCAAACCAAATATACTGAACTCAAACCATTTATGAATTTCCCATTAATTTCTAATAAGAATTTTTTGAGTTTCATATGAATTAACAAAAATTCCAATAGATTTTTCCAGAGATTACAAAAATATATAGAATCAACTTAAGAATTTTTTACTTTTAGAAGCAAATAAGAATATCCTTTTACAGCAGTAAAATTTAATAAAAATTTGTAGTAATAAGCAGTGCAATATTAAAATTAGATGGGTTTAGATAGGTGCTTAATCAAACACGTTACGAATATAAGAAATAAATACAAACTTCCCTATTTTAACATTTTCAAAATATTAAAATCATTTATCATCAACTCGATTCATATAAAAGTTATTTATTTTATTATTTTAAAAAGGCCTAGAAACCCGAATCGAAAATATGGAAAAACGCCAGATCCAGATTCAAACCAAAAGCATATCCGTTCAGTTTTAAGGAAACTAGCTCTAATAAGAACAGCGAAAACTGCCAGAATTGATAAAAATTGCCATGCAATTGTGCCAAAATTAACCCTGTTAAACTTAACCGAAAGTTTTCAGTCGAAAGATGATAATGCAGATAGTATCCCAATATGCAATGCCGACGGAATTCCATTTACATTCGCGTTCTAAAACCACACTGCTTCTATGGAAAGAACCATGTGTATCACGCGGAAATTCGTACTCCCAGCCAAAGAAAAGTGTCACAAAAATTCCGGTGTCGGTGTGAATCCCAACTAAAAAGAGAAAAAAATCACAGAAACAAAAGGCACGTGTTTTGTATATATTTTCCAATTGGAATAAATAATAATTCTTATCCGAAATAAAACAAAATTTTCCATTTATAATAAAATAAATATTAATTTTTTATTCAAATAAATATACACAATTAAATGTTATAACAAAAATTTTATAAATTAAATTTTAAGCACGTTCACCATACGTCTTGCTAATTGAATATCCTTTGGCATAATTGTAACACGTTTGGCATGAATCCAGTGCATCCATTTGCATCTTCAATTAAACCAACTAAATATGTTTCATCTCACGACGAATTTCATGTCATTTCACGTAAAGTTACTGTACCGGAACGATAATGATGTGTTTTTAACTCAATTGCAATAGTATACTTGTACGTGCATCCAATTGTACATCCCAACAAGCTCAACCTTGAAAAATAAAAATCGGAAATTTCTATCATTGCAAGAAAACGCCATTTTAAAATTATTTGATTACCTCTTTTTACAAACAAACTTATTGGTCACAAGCATAACACAAACACGTAATTGAATTATTATTAAAGTATGTATTAACATAATACAAGGAAAACACAAGCTAACATAATAAATAATAAAAATCGCGTCAGGCACAAGTAATGTCGCGTTATATTCTCAAGTGCGATTATAAAACTGAAGATACAAAACAATAGTGCAACCGTACACGTCGACTTGTCAGAAGAAACTGAAAATAAAAGATACAATCGAAACTTATAAAACGAAAATAATATTACCGCGAAATAGAAAGAGAAAAACAATTATTTTTGCCCAAAATCAATATTTTTGTTTCTTTGATATTTTGTAGTACGGAATTTACTGCGAATTTGAGCAGTTTTTGCCACACAGTGGAAAAATTGCATATTGGGATCTTTGCTATCCCAGCCGAAAAAATATTTTATAGCCTAAAGATATATTACTTGATATACCTAGTTCTACTATCACCTCCAAACAATCAGAATACAGCAGAAATCTGTCAGGAGCTGTATAACTTTACCAAATTGGTCCAAATCGTGTGACGCAAGTTACCATAAATTAAGAAATTTCTGAAACTAAATTAATAAAATATTTTGTAACTTTTGAGTTACCCACTTTTTCACCGACCCCGCTTTGTGTTTTAGATAGGTTATAATCCTAGGTAAGCTCACGCGAAATTTGGGGAAAGTCTGAAGAGGCTAGGGGGGTGTAATTTGGTATAATATACTAGAAAATGTGTGTTCTTACGATGATGTGACCATAGGGTTAAATATTTACGATGATGTGGTCTCTATTAAATGTAGAATTATAATAGGGAATTACGGAAATATTTTGCTCTAATTAAAAAATTGCAATAATTCTCAAATATTTATTCCCCATTCCCAAATGTATATTCTGGTAGACTGGGAATAATTTTTAGGGGAAACATTTTTTATTTTGTTTTTTATAAACTAAAACGCATGTTGCGACCTTAATACAAGTTTAATTTAGTTTTCAAAATATTTTTATTACAAAAAAATACTGTTTAGAAACTAGAAACAGTACGAATTACAATTCCCTGAAAAAATAATGGGGAAAAGTTAACGTCAAAACTGCTATAAAATGGACTTATTTTTCCCCAATAAAAAAAATTCCCAAGCGCCAGAATACACTTTGGGGAATAAATAGTTCCCAACTGCTAGAAATACGTCACTAATTCCCAATTCCCTATTCCCGGGAAAAACAGAATAGGGCCACAGGTGGAGTTTGAGACAAGTCTGAGTGGGATACAGTGATGTACTGCAGTGTTCTGTAACATTTGAATAGGTCCTAATTCTTCATAGAGGCAAGCAAAGTTTGGGCCAAATCTGATAGGAATAGAAGTTGTGATGGGTTGTTATTTGCTGTAAACGTTGACATTTTCTATATTAATTACTAAAATGAACTAAAAATTTCGGATTACTTAATTGTTTATCGATCTTAATTTAATAGGTTAGGTTTCAGTGGTTTGACACTTAAAAGGGCCATTTTTGGCTCATTGTGATACCACGCATTCACGCCACATCATTAACCCATTCACCTATTCACCTACTCACACAACTACAGTATACCACCTGCACATTGCAAGCTCCATGTCAACCTGTACATTAACATGGACGGTGCGAGTCGGTGCTGAATTCTGCACTCCATCAGAGGGTCTTAGTTGTGTTTATTAACATCTCCGATTGTAATCTATGAGGAAAATTCGATTTGCATCTAACCTCTGATGGGATTTGAACCCAGTACCTCCCGGTCCAAGTGCCGAAGCTTTAACCACTGCACCACTTGTCCGGTAAAAATTTAATAACTTTTTCGCTTTTATATTTTTTATTCTTTTTTTCAGATTATAAAATACAAAAATGGAACTTAAAAGTAACTCAAAAGTTACAGAATATTTTATTAATTTAGTTTCGAACATTTCTCATTTTCTAGCATATTATACCAAATTGCACCCCCTAGCCTCTTCAGACTTTCCTCAAATTTCGCGTGCGCTCCTAGATTATAACCTATCTAAAACACAAAGTGGGGTCGATGAAAAAGTGGGTAACTCAAAAGTTACTGAATATTTTATTAATTTAGTTTCAGAAATTTCTTAATTTATAGTAACTTGCGTCATAGGATTTGGACCAATTTGCTAAAATATGCAGCTCCTGACAGATTTCTGCTGTATAGAGGTGATAGTAGAACTAGGTATATCAAGTAATATATCTTTCGGGTATACATTTTTTTTCGGCTGGGATAGCAAAACCACTATCTGCATTACCATCTTTCGGCTGGGATCAAATGCACTATCTGCATTATCTTTCGGCTGGAATCTTTCGGATAACTTTAACAGTATATGGAACATGTAAGTAATTGGTTAGGAAAATCAATCACGATTTCCAATTTTATATTCTCTCTCTTTCCTTTTTATATTTACTAACACAGTTTTGTTTGACAGGCTAAACGATATTCCGTGTAATTTTCACGTTTCTTTCCATAGGAACATTATGTATTTCGCACGAGAAAGTGAATGAATTTCGGGATGTTTATTGGGTATGGATTTCGGGTAGCTTATGTAGTCGTAGGTGTTTTTACGACATAACCCAGTATGCAATTATTCCACTGTGTGGAAAAAACTGCTCAAATGTCGTATAAAACTCCGTACTACAAAATATCAAAGACACAAAAATATTGATTTTGGAGAAAAATAATTGTTTTTCTCTTTCTATTTCGCGGTAATATTATTTTCGTTTTATAAGTTTCGATTGTATCTTTTATTTTCAGTTTCTTCTGACAAGTCGACGTGCACGGTTGCACTACATAATTAGTTTTTTTACTTTAAAGTGTTGTGTTTCATTATAATGTTTTTCGATTTGTTAAAGTAAATAATTTTAAATTTTAAATATATAATAATATTTATTAACTTATTTAGTGATCGCGATGTGCAAATTTGGACTAAAAAGGTAATAGAGATCTGTCTCACAATGGCGTCGTCGCGAAATACATTTACGTATAAATTTTCAATGATTTTTTTTTTCAAGATCTCAATATGGCGGATGCAATACAACGTGGCGGATGCAATACAAAACTCAATTTATGAAATTTAAATATGTAAATAAATTTTCTATGTTTTTTTTGTACACAAATAAAAAATAATGTGAATAAAAAATTAATATTTATTTTATTATAAATGGAAAATTTTGTTTTATTTCGGATAAGAATTATTATTTGTTCCAATTGGAAAATATATACAAACACGTGCCTTTTGTTTCTGTGATTTTTTTCTCTTTTTAGTTGGGATTCACACCGACACCGGAATTTTTGTGACACTTTTCTTTGGCTGGGAGTACGAATTTCCGCGTGATACACATGGTTCTTCCCATAGAAGCAGTGTGGTTTTAGAACGCGAATGTAAATGGAATTCCGTCGGCATTGCATATTGGGAAGTTTCAGCCATTTACAAGCTGTCGTTTCGTGTGAATCAATTTTAAGAGATGGGTGTCGATAAACAACATTTACGTCGTTGCATTCTATTCTGTTTTCAAATGAAACAAATGCTGCTCAAGCTAGGAATTGATTAATTCGACTTTGAGTGAACATTCTGTGCGTCATTCAACAGTAAAAAAAGCGGTTTACAAAATTTTGTGTTGGCAAGTTGACAACTTTAGTCTTGAGGACTATCCACGTCCAGGTGCAGTAAAATAATTTAAAGACGAAGAACTTAAAGTTGTACTGGATTAAAATCCGTGTCAAACTCGGAGATGAAAAGTGAATTTTGTACGATAATCGTAGATGCAGAAAACCATCGGTTGATCCAGGCCGGCCATCAACATTAGTAGCAAAAAGGAATATTCCTGCCAAGAAAGTATTACTGTTTGGTGAGATTGGAAAGGAGTGATTTACTACGACCTTCTGGAACTTGGTCAAACTGTTACAGCTGAACGTTACCGAATTGATTAAATTAAGTAATGCTCTGTTGGAAAAAAGACCATTTATCATTGACCACATACCAAAAGACCATTTCAACCGAGGAACTCATCTTCTCCTTAGGGTGAGAAATTTTACTCTGATTAACACTTATTCAGATCGAAGTTATCATATGTGAAAGACCAGCGGTTCGCGAAATTGAAGATATACAAAATTGCCTCGAATCTACCTGATAAATGGCAAAAGACCATAAATAATAATGGCGAATTGCATACCTAATACAATACTCGAGATTCACTCAAAAGTCAGAAGGAGCCGATGAGAACTTTGCTCAAAAGACGTTCTGAGAAAATGCACTGTGGTGCAATCTCCGTGATATTGTGAAAATAAATTAGATTCACTCAAACATAAAAAGGAGTCGTACGTAACGTACGTAAAAACGTACGTAATCCACATTGAAACGCAAAGTGATTCGTTTGATAGGATAAACCGGTAGGCGTTATTCCTATATGATGGCATTGTGGTGGAATCTCTGTAATGTCTTGTTGTTGATAATAAGATTTACTCAAAATATTGTGTAACTCCTTTGTGAAGTGATTCTCCCGCCATTCGATAAGTCAGGCTCTAAAAAACAACTTCTATATATTAGGTTTTTGGTGAAATCTCCGTGATGTCTTGTCATTTGCCAGTATTGGATGCACTCAAAATCAAACGAAACCGATAATAGTTTTACTTAAAGAAACATTTCAGAGCAATATGTGAGTTTCCCTCAAAAAACATCTTTATACATTATGTATGTGAAGTTGGCCTGAAAAACCAGCCCGAAAAACAACTTTTCAATTTTGGTGTGTTTCTTTGCTAAATTCAATACCACCCCGAAAAATATCATAATTGTTATGGAAAATGCATATTTCATCCCGAAATAATATTTTCTTCTATTTAAGTAATATATGTTTGTTAACTAATAAGAGAAAGCTAAATTAATCGCGAAAAGTTACCAAATTGATAACGCCATATTATACAAATAATAATTTAGTAATACTAAAAAAACAAATGTATCACATTGTAAATCTTGGTAGTAAATTGTTTACTTGCTTATAACGATTACATAATAAGATACAAAACTAATATGAACTAATATAAACTTATAACAAGACTTGGTTAAATATTTATTTGCATAATGAAAAGTAATAACCTCATTCGCAATGTAACAATAGTTAAATATCAGTACAAAAATGTATAGTCAAAATATAATTGCTGGAATCCAGGAGATGTCCCCCTCGAGATTATTTGCTCGAAAGTTAGGTCCATCCATCTCAGATATAACGCCAATAGTTCAAGTCTGAACGGCAGATGTAAAGGTGTGATCTAAAGCAAAACCTCAGCATAGGTTGCATTGAACTTTTCCATTTCATATAAAAAATCGGTTAAATTAAAAATTTAATTGCTGAAATCCAGGAGATGTCCCCTCGAGATTATTTGCTCGAAAGTTAGGTCCATCCATCTCAGATATAACGCCAATAGTTCAAGTCTGAACGGCGGATGTAAAGGTGTGATCTAAAGCAAAACCTCAGCACAGGATGCATTGAACTCTTCCATTTTATATAAGAAAAATCGGTTAAATTAAAAATTTAATTGCTGAAATCCAGGAGATATCCTCCTCGAGATTATTTGCTCGAAAGATAGGTCCATCCATCTCAGATATAACGCCAATAGTTCAAGTCTGAACGGCGGATGTAAAGGTGTGATCTAAAGCAAAACCTCAGCACAGGATGCATTGAACATTTCCATTTCATATAAACAATCGGTTAAATTAAAAATTTAATTGCTGGAATCCAGGAGATATCCCCCTCAAGATTATTTGCTCAAAAGTTAGGTACATCCATTTCAGATATAACGCCACTAGTTCAAGTATCAGATATAACAGAAAATAGTTTAAAAGAAAGAAAAAGGCAAAAATAAATTATTATTAATCGAAATAAAAATTGTATTTTGAGAGCTATGATTAGGAAAATGAAAAGGTTAAATATATGTACTAAATTTAGGAGAATGATACCCCGCCGCAAAAGGGAGAGACCAACCCGACCGCTGGTTCGCCTGATAAAAGTTGATGAATGAAAACGATGTCGGCACCAGATCGTCGCTTACATAGTGGCTTTAAGTTAATAAGCTCCAAGCGGTCGAGATAAAGAGGCAAATTGTAAACGTCCACCCAAGATAATCCGCGAAGAGCGAAGCGCATAAAACTACGTTGTACCGCTTTAATTCTTCGTATGTGCCCTTCATGGTATGGGAGCCAAGCCTGACTAGCACACTCGAGCAGGGGCCGAATAAATGCCATGTAGAGAGCCCTCGTAACATAAGGGTTTAAATATTTCTTATACCAGCGTTTCATAAATCCAAGCGAAGAGTTTGGTATAAAGGTGTGATCTAAAGCAAAATCTGAGTAAAGGTTTCATATCTAAAAAGGGTCAAATTGACAATTTATATAAAAATTGTCAGAAAATAAATTGTCGAAAATAAATTGTCAATTTAACCGATTTTGAATATGAAACCTATGCTGAGATTTTGCTTTAGATCACACCTTTACATCCGGCGTTCAGTTCAGACTTGAACTATTGGCGTTATATCTGAAATGGATGGACCTAACTTTTGAGCAAATAATCTCGAGGGGGATATCTCCTGGATTCCAGCAAATAAATTTTTAATTTAACCGATTTTTTATACCGGAAAGTTCAATGCAACCTGTGCTGAGATTTTGTTTTAGATCACACCTTTACATCCGCCGTTCAGATTTAAACTATTGGCGTTATACCTGAGATAGATGGACCTAACTTTTGAGCAAACAATCTCGAGGGGGATATCTCCTGGATTCCAGCAATTAAATTTTCAATTTAACCGATTTTTTTATATAAAATGGAAAAGTTTGAACTATTGGCGTTATATCTGAGAGGCAGACTTGAACTATTGGCGTTACATCTGAGATGGATGGACCTAACTTTCGAGCAAATAGTTTCGAGGGGGATATCTCATGGATTTCAGCAATTAAATTTTTAATTTAACCGATTTTTTTTATATAAAATGGAAAAGTTCAATGCATCCTGTGCTGAGGTTTTGCTTTAGATCACACCTTGACATCTGCCGTTCAGACTTGAACTATTGGCGTTATATCTGAGATGGATGGACCTAACTTTCGAGCAAATAATCTCGAGGGGGATATCTCCTGGATTTCAGCAATTAAATTTTTAATTTAACCGATTTTTTATATATAAAATGGAAGAGTTCAATGCATCCTGTGCTGAGGTTTTGCTTTAGATCACACCTTTACATCCGCCGTTCAGACTTGAACTATTGGCGTTATATCTGAGATGAATGGACCTATCTTTCGAGCAAATAATCTCGAGGAGGATATCTCCTGGATTCCAGCAATTAAATTTTTAATTTAACCGATTTTTTATATATAAAATGGAAGAGTTCAATGCAACCTGTGCTGAGATTTTGCTTTAGATCACACCTTTACATCCGCCGTTCAGACTTGAACTATTGGCGTTATATCTGAGATGGATGGAACTAACTTTCGAGCAAATAATCTCGAGGGGGATATCTCCTGGATTCCAGCAATTATATTTTGAGTATAAATTTTTGTACTGATATTTAACTATTGTTACATTGCGAATGAAGTTATTACTTTTTATTATGCAAATAAATATTTAACCAAGTCTTGTTATAAGTTTATATTACTTCATATTAGTTTTGTATCTTATATGTAATCGTTATAAGCAACTAAACAATTTACTACCAAGATTTACAATGTGACACATTTGTTTTTTTAGTATTACTAAATTATTATTTGTATAATATGGCGTTATCAATTTGGTAACTTTTCGCGATTAATTTAGCTTTCTCTTATTAGTTAACAAACATATATTACTTAAATAGAAGAAAATATTATTTCGGGATGAAATATACATTTTCCATAACAATTATGATATGTTTTCGGGATGGTGTTGAATTTAGCAAAGAAACACACCAAAATTGAAAAGTTGTTTTCGGGATTGTTTTTCGGGCCAACTTCACATACATTTATACATTCGAGTCATGGTTTAGAATAATTAATTTATTAAATATTATCCTGTTTTAAATTTCATGAAATTTAATTCTTCTCTAAAAATTCTTATAAGAAATATTTTAACAGTGTGATTTCCGATACATGCTTATATGTGACTGCCATCCTTAAACCGGTTTTAAACTTAAGCGTAAATGAGTCACCAGGAAATGAATCAGAATTATTCACACACGATCTCTGCTCCTTTAATTAAAACTAATAAATTACAAATTTTAATTATTAATACATCCAAAGTGATTATTCATCTGTAGCTATATACCAAAATTAATTCCATGGCTGTTGACATAACAAAAAGAATTAACTTCTTTTTTCGTTTCAAAAAACCAATGATGAAAAATCGTTAAGTCAACGAAAATATTTTTTTTTTTCATGTTCAGCACAGATACAGACAGATACATACAGATAGATTCAGGGCTCAAACAGAGCACGATTAAAAATTATATTACCATTTTCGTATTCTCTTCTTATGTGCAGTCTATGAAGTACATGATGCGATTGATGATTGATTTACAATCAAACGGAAATGAAATGAATTTAAGTTGTCATCAAAGTTTTATTTTTAAAAATAATAATATTTATTTATATTTATAACATTATTTAGTAGTAGAAGGAAATTGTGAGACATTTTTTTTTGGTTGTTTATGGTTTTAAAATTTAATATGAAAATATGAATGCAATTTGTCGAATTTATAAAAATGCTTGTAATTAACAGTGTCTGTGTGTAATTGTCAAAGGAAATAAATAATAATATTTATAATCATGAATCAATATTGTTTTGATGACGTCATGTTTATATTCAATGTTCAGCTGGCGCTCTATATAACACAAACGAGTATATTTGCACAACATAATAATTATGTAATATTGCACGATCAACATAAATCATTTTTCATAATTTATTGTAGTTTTAATTAGCAATAAATGTTTAGTATGAATTTAATAGTTGAGTGAAAAATGTGCAATTTCAATATGCGGTCGTTCATAGTAATTTTAGTTATTGCAATCATGGTTAGTAACATCGTATTTAGTGATCCATAATGGATTTAAATAGTAATTTGAAAACAAAATCCTATTTATTTTTTAAAAACAATTTTATTTTATTTAATGCACTAATATTTTTTATAATATTTTTAATAATAGTTTGTGTGCTATTTTTAATGGTTAGAATTAATTTATGTCGAAATAAATTCTGTTAATCAGTTAGTTAATAAATGTATTTTGGTTTTTCATCGATTAGATATTTTCGTTACGAAAATGTGAGGCTGCATTCCTAGATGGCACCAAATCGAAGAATCCTACAATTTTGAGCAAACGTTTTGAATCGCCCATAATGAAAATTGACAATGAAGGTATATAGTGTGTGATTCGAATTATTTAGTACCGATAACTAATTTCTATTATTTTACACAGCTAAAGCGATACCCACGTTTGAAGTTAAGAATAAACTGAAAAGGAAAATGTTCGATTTGCCGGAAATCAAAACACTAAACGACCTATTCCCTAAACTTCCTAAAGTGAAACCAATTACGTTTGCACCAAAATTAGCAAAACCATCGAAATCAAAACCAACATTTAATTTATTTGGCAAAACGAAACCAAAACTTATCAATTTGTCCAGTACGAGTAAGATGTTAGGCCCAAGAAAACCGCAAGCGGCTGTTGACGTTATAAATGATGAAACGTGTGAATGTGGAACAGATATGCCAACGTGTCAAAAGGAAATACATTTAAACACAAATCAGCACATACCAGAATTAGGCGAATTTGAATCGAATTTATTAAAACATCTTCACGAGGACGATAAAAATGCAGGGGGCGGTGCATCGACTGGTGACGATAATTTTGTTCTGGTGGACGATGAAAATTTCAGTAAAGATGAATCAAACGCGAATCTACGCAAATTAAATACATTTTTAAGTAAACTTACAAAATTTCCGTTTAAATCAGGTACAACAAAACGTGACGTTAGTTATGCGAAAAAATTGAATGCGGAGGATGATAATACAGAGAACGAGACGAGTGCAGAACAGTCGCGACGAATAAATGATTCGTTACAGAAATTGATGCAGCTTGTATCGATTGTCGGGCAAGTTGACACGTTTATAACAAAAAAGGCGCGCGACACAATTAGAAAATTATCTGTTATGGTTGATGATGATGATTATGACTATCGTCGGAGTAGAAGACCTTATTAAAATAGTTAAAATTATATTATTTTTAAACAGTGTTGTTAATTAATTAATTTGAAATTATTGTTTCAATAATAATGTTACGCCTTTTCTATATACGCAGAATTTTCTATTTTCTGACTAAGGAATCGAATTACATTTGCTGTTTGTAATGTTTGAAATTGTCTAAAGTGTCAACTGTATGTAAAAAGAATAAATAACAAATACATTTTTTAAATTTGTTCAACCGAAATGCTGTCAAGTGGATTATAGAAAGGACTAAAATTTAAAGTATATACATTTAAAATCTCACATGGAGCAAATTTTCTTGAAGATGTGTAATTGTTATTTTGGAATATCGTTGTTTAATGCTAGGTGTAAGGGGTCTTGGACGATGTGTTGGGAAATTTTGTTGAATACACTTTCGAGGTGGTCGAAGAAAGTGGCTTTAGCATGTTCAGAATTCACCTCCATTGGAGCAAATACATTCACAAATAAGATTTTGAAGTGACGCGATCAAAAAGCCAACTCCAGACTCGTGCCTATCGTAGTTGTTGCTTTGACAGAGAGTAAAATGGTGGCGAGTGTTTAAATGTTTTCATGCTATTTATGTCATGTTTGTTTGCTATTTAAATGTTGTCCTTATTTCGAGTTCGAGGTCGTTGTTGTAATTCCGAGTTAATAATCCGAGGCTTTTGTTGATGTTTCGTAATAAATAAATGCGAGTTTCATAATTCGTAATAAATAGATGCTCGCACCGCCTGAGCACTTGCTGAATTTGAATGTAAAGATGGCACAAGATGTGACTTCTGCGGTAATCCCTCTGTCTGCACTCCAACTTAACCACCCTAGGTAGGATTGATTGGTTTGGATACTATTCGCCGAGCGTCGCAGATGAACGAAAGATCAGGGCTGAAGTCGGACCCTTCTTCGATATTAACGTAAGTTATTGGAATAGATCGGCTATTTTATTGGCAACTGTGGGCCAGAAAGTTGGTTTTCGAATAGAGTGCCAATTACAACCAAATTTTGTCATTGCTCCGAGGAGCTCTTTACCTAAGCTTTCCTAAGCTCTTACGCTTTTTTAGGAACTTTCAGTCAAGTCATCGTTCTTTAGTTTGTATCGCGGTAGAAAATAAACTACAGAAAAGGAAAATGTTGGTTAGCTATTATAGCGCTTCCTTCTTTTGCATCATGTGCTTGTCGTGTGATATTATGTGATATTGCGATAGCGCATACTGGGATTCCACGCTAATATTCTATTGTCAACCTGCTGTATAAGATAGCAGAAATTTTATAGCGGAAAATAAAAGATTACGCTACTCGCCGCAAGTGGCAGCACTGTCGCTAAAGAGAATTAATTTTGTTATGTAATTACCAGCGACAACTTTTTATTCATTATATATTTCTTTTTTGTTTTTTCACTAAATAAAACATCTCAGCGGAATAAAATATCATTAAAAGCTATTGGAAATATAACCGAAAGTATTAGTTACTAGTGGAAGTTTTTGAGATATTGACCAAAAACTGATAAAAACGTATATGGCTGCAGAAATTCAAAAAATCTCTTGAAAATTCTAATCCATACATTTTTTCCGAATTGTCCCTGCATATGCAATGCAAATTTTTCAATTATTAATTAAGGAATAGCCGAGTTCTCTCCAGTTTAAAATCCATTTAAATCATGTAGAATGTACAGATACCATTTGGCCAAGTTTAGTCCAGCATGAACAGATCCTAGAATTTTGTCCAAAACTTACTTTAAAATCCCTGATCAATACTACCATCCAAATTTCATCGTAATTCTTTAAGAAATGGCGGAAAGACGGAATACTGTTAAATTTCAAGATTTCATTTACCGAGTTCCTTTACTTCGGAGATCAATCAATTTGCCATTTTAAGGATCACTTTTAATATTTTATTCAAACATGACAAAACTAATTCTCTTTAGTGATAAAGCTGCCACTTGCGGCGAGTAGCGTAATCTTTTGTCTTGTTTCTCCTCTTGTTCTTCCATTCTGTCTAAAAATTGACTTGGGTAACCAAAAACCATCGGACATATTTCACAGAATTAAATTGACCTTTGCCAGTTCAAAACTATGAATCAGTAACTCCCTGATTATATGCAAACAGCGTTGATCCCGCAACATGACAAACCTGAAGAGGACCTTATTCTGTAATATCAGACAAACTGCACGACATGATTGGCAAGCGGACTCGGAGCTTGGGTTCAATTAATCGCGCAAAATTAGCAAGGCTAGATAATCAAAAACACACACAGCCCTCGCGCTCGCAATCGCGCTAGAGACAAACAACCTCTTCTTCAAGAAATTTTCAACCCCCTCAACTCCCTCAACGCAGGGATGTTCGAATAAAAAAGCAACCAATAAAACTGATATATGGTATCACTGGAGATTTGGTAACAACGCATCTAATTGCGTCAAACCATGCGATTTTGTTACCCAACATAAGGAATCTGGAAATACAAGATCTCCACAATAATACGTTTTAAGGTCGCAGCGGCGGGCCTAAGACAACTTATTTTTAAGGGATTCGGTAAACAATATCATATTCCTGACAGATACCGGTGCTGATTTAAGCGTAATCCTGTTAACATTGGATTAAAATGCTCATTTACATACGCCTTCATCCTTGCCAACATAAATCGTCCGATAATTAGCGCGGATTTTTTTTAAACAAAATTTGCAAATTGATTGATCCATCTACTTAGCTCGCAATCAACGCAACATAAGCAGGTGTTGATACATCATCACAATTGTTTTACCCAAAAAACAATGTCTATTGTGCATTGTTAAAGAAATTTTCTTCTTTAACAGTTCCACCAACCTGCAACTCTTCGGCAAAGCAAATGTAGTACACCACATCGTGACTCTACCAGGTTTCAGCAATATAACATAATGTCTATTACACATGGCAAAGAAGAAGTATGACGACTAGAGGGCGTCAGTGTAGCGGGTCACCTTTTGCGTTTGGAAAAGAAGGACACGCATTATTACAATATTTAGTTCAACAAAAATAAAGTTTGTGTTCATCCATTTTTTTATTGAGTTGAAAAAGGTGATAGTGAAAATAATTTGATGCCGAAACTCGGAAGGGCTGTTGATAGAAAATTTAATTCAACAGTACCCTCGCTTAAAAAGTTATTTATATAATTTGCGTAGTTCATAAAATAAATTATAAAAGAAACAGGTTGAAGCTCGACCACGTGAGTATCAACAATCCTTGTCAGCCATTTTGGATTTTTCTACACAGTAAAAAAAATTTAAGTGATTTATGCAAATTTACATACATTTAGTGGTAAAATATTTACGTCATTTATGTAAAAATTTTGTTTCCATAACACGTGACGGAATATTCAGTAAACCAGTATGTAAATTAAAGAACTCCACAGAATATACTGAAAAAGTTTTTATTTTATGTAGAGATTAGTAACCTGTCTATATAATTTTAAGTATCTTACAGAATTTTGCGACATTTTGTAAGAAAATTACATTATTCCCAGAAATATTCCATAATTACTGTGTAAAATATTGTCGGAGATAAATACAGCAAATGAGAAATATACGAGTAAGAATAAATGTGATGCGTATTGCGTAGATATTATTTTGTTTAATGTGATATAATTCGCCAAATCGATATGTTTTTTTGTTATACTAAAGTATATAAAGCAAGATTTGAATTTTTAAGAAAGAACTTGTGGAGGTACTCATGTTTTGTAAGGGTTGTATCTTGTATGTATTTTTACACAATGACCCTGCGGGTTAAAACTGGGGGCGGGGCAAATTTTGAACTCTTTGTAATAGATACATATATTAGCTGTGTTCCAATGGAGACAATTTGCTACTCACAAGTACTTGTGAGTAGATACCCAAAGGAACGGGCAAAATTATGACAGCAACATATTTTGTTATACAAAATTAAATTTGTTTGAATATTTGTATAGAATTTGGTGTCAAAAATTGAACATACCATGAAGGGGAAGCCTTAATCTGTGCATAATGAGGTTTTAATTGAGGTTTTAATAGTGACAATTTTAATAAAATTAATTTACGTATATTTATACAAATTTTATTGTAATTTGGTAATCATTTTCCACAAAAATCCCTTATTGTCAATCAATCGAATATAAACAAACAAAAAATTGTAAAAAATCTAACATTTCAACATAACCTAACCATCATAAAGCCATCTCTTAGATTTTTTGAAACTAATATACCTACCGTCAAATTTATGCGTAACAGCTTTCAACATCTACACCATCGTTTGAGTATGAGTAGCTGCGAGTAGATACAAGTACTTGTGAGTAGTTTGCTTTCTCCATTGGAACACAGCTATTATGAGTAGATGATATTTTTTTTTGCCGAACAAAAATACATAAAAATATTTCCCATATTCGCAATGAAATTCTTCATAGTTTATGTAATTTTCATTTTTAGGCTAATTTTATAAATTTCAATATTAAAATATGAAATATTAGCCTTACCCAGTATACAAAATTACATAATGGTTTATTGAAAATTACATATTTGCACTGTTGAATTTTACATAAATCAGAAAATGAAAATTCCATGGTTTATGCACGGTACATACCATACGTGAAATTTATATACATTTACGAGGAATTTTGTTTACCCTTAAAAATATGTAATTTTTTTTACTGTGTAAGCAATAATGAAAAACTCGGTACTGAGTTGAGAAAGAAGCGTGGCTATGCGAAAAACTCATTCACACGAATCAAATCATTAAATCTATAAAAGGCGACGAGCCCGCCGAAGAAATTTATGTGCGTCTGGAAATTCTAGAAAAGACACTCTTGGAATTTGAGAGGCATGATCAACATTTAAAGGAGCTCGATGCGACCTATTCAGAAAAGGACAATTCCCTGTCAAGGTATACTAAACAAAAGGTGCGATTGAAGAAATTGGCGCAGAGTAGCAATCCAATGCTAAAGGCTATGCAAAATTGCAAACCCAGATGAATGAAACCATATGACAGCATTTACAAATCGCCAAAGAGAAATGCTGGAAACTTTACGTGATCAAAGTTTGCATGCTACTCCAAAGGATGAAATTAAACTTCCAAAATTGGCCATACCGTATTTTAGTGGAACCTACCAAGAGTTCGCTACTTTTCATGATATGTTTGAAGGATCAATTCATAAAAATTTATCGTTGACGAGATGCACTTAATTTGATATGACACATTCCAGTAACAGACACGAATTGTGAAGCAACATGAACCAAAACCTTAGAGCAAATCAAAATATTTTTGGATCAACCCTCAATTAATTATGAATCGATCAAGCATCTGAGATGCATATAGGTGATACGTCTCATTCGAAGCCATTCATGGGCTAAAAGTGTTTGGAGCATCTGCAGAAACTTAAGATCCTTGGTTAATCCATTAAATTTTACAAAAAGTGGACGATGAAACTCGAAGGCAGTGGTCCATAAAGACAATCAATACGCCTCTTCCAAAATGCAAAATGTGTACTTCATGAGTGCGATCGCTTCGGTGCACTCTCTGTAAACAAAAAGAAAAAGTTTGTCATTCAATCCCGATTATGCTTCAACTACGTCTATGCTGGTCATGGTAGTAAAACGTGCCTCTCCAGACGTTCGTGTTTCTTTTCGGTTTACACATCGGCTCAACAATATCAATAAGATTCGAAAACAACAAATGAAGTCAAAAATATTGATCAAGTAAATCGGCCATCAACGAGCGATGTAGTAACGAGTCACCTTTTAGAAAACGGTTTACAATTAAATCAATCAATTTTACCTACAGCTGTAGTGAACCTATGGTGCTGTAAGATTTCGAGTTGCACCAACAAACAATAGTGATGCATGTATTGAGCTTGATGCTTTAGTTATCGATAAGCTAAACTCAAAATTGCTTAAAATGTATCAGCAAATACTTGATCAATGGCCAGAAATGCAAACCAAACATCTAGCAGGTCCACCATCCGATGAATTAACGAGAATTGATATCCTTTGCGCCATAGAAGAATTTCATGGTGAAAGGCAATTAAATCCGGAACAGCAACAATGCAAGTCCCTTTTTCAAACCACAACCATCAGAAATGAAAATGGGAGATACGAAGTTCATCTTCCCTTCTCAGACATTGTGCAGGCAGATGTACCGTGTAATCCTTTATCATTTGCATGACCAAGTATTCGTTTATCTTGTCGACTTGCTTGTGGTTTCGGCAGATCTCACTGAACACTTTTCTCTACTAATGGAGGTAGCTAGATTGCTTAAGCCCGCGAATCTCACTATTAACTTCGAGAAAAGCAAGTTTGTCTTAAAGGAAACAAAATACCTCGGCCATGTAATTGGTAATGGGATTATCCGAATGGACCCAGCTAAAGTGAAAGCAATCACAGACTATCCAACTCCCAAAGGGATGGCTGGGTGGTACCATCGATTTATTTCTAACTTTGCCACGATTTGTTCACCTTTAACTGATCTTCTCAAACGTAACCAGAAGTTAGCATGGAATGAGGAAGTTCAAGTAGCGTTCGAATCTCTTAAAATTGCGTTAACATGTGCGCCGGTACCTCGCAACACTGATTTTAAAAAGCACTATTGTAACCGCCTTGTGGTCCCGGTTTGTCCAGGCTGATCTCGCGGCGGTATTGCTCGTCGTTAGGCGGGTTCATATTTCCGAAACCACTAATACTATACATACATTTCTGTAGCGGAAGCGGCGGATTACGTGTTATGCCTGGATTCAAAAAAAAATATTACAATAAGATTACCCACACGCGGTGTCACCTAAACTCTGTCACTAACACTTATAATACTAAGAAAAAACCTAATCGGTCATGTCACTAGACATAATATCAAAATTTAATTGGAAGCGGTGTACAAAAAAAAAATAAAATATTACGTTATACCATATAGTAATATATACCCACTCACATTAAGAAATACAAATATTTACTCAATCCAATATAAATGAGGAAAAAAAAATCTTATAAGGAAACAAAATATCAACAACTGGTGAACTGATTTTACAAATTTAAAAAAAATGTAACTAAATATAGTAATAAAATATATAGTATCAAAAAAAAATAATACTTAAATTTTCCCTTTTTTTTGTTATTTGGCGTGCCTGCAGGTGCTCCTCGGGTTCTGGATCACTCTCGCCCCCAAACCGTTGAACGTCCGGCAAATTATCATGCGCTTGCGGTAAATCTTTGCCTTCTTGTCGATTTAGTACGTTATACGTAGTATAACCTCCCACGTGCATCCAATCTCGAACCGGTTTTTTTTTCTTTATTTATGGATATTCCGTTTTAATCGAGGGACTTCGTTTTTAATAAAACACTCGATTACAAAATTTACATAATTAGTTGTGCACTAACTTAAAAATTTTCTTAAGTTATTTTATCTTTATTACTCCCAATTATTATACAATTTTCCGAGGCTCGTTACAATATTTCTTTTTTTTTTTAAATACGGCCCCGACTTAATTCACAATCTTTTTTTTTTTTTTTTGGATTAACTAGAGGTATTTTTATTTATATAATACACAGTTCACCAAACTAAATGTTTTTTAATCTTCTATATCAAAAATTTTATTCGATAATCTTCTATTTTAATTTAGTTTTATTTGTTTTTTTTTTATATTTTTCGTGCACTTAACTTTCTACATACCAAAAAAACTGTTCAACTTAATTTTCTAATCTTGAGTATATATTGCTATACTCGCTCGAGGTCTTTTCCAAAAAAAAAAAATCGACCATCGGATTCAACATCCCAAAATTAACTGACCCTTCTACAAAACGCCACACCTTACATCCAACCAAAATTTGAGGGGAAACAAAAAATCGAGTTTTAATGATTTTTTTACTGTTTCCAAATACAATCCGTACAAATCTTATCATATGATCAATGAAAAACAATACCAACAGGGTGTTCCATAGATAGATCGTTACACTATTACATCCAATGTGATGCCAGCTCAAGCGGGATGGGATGTGATTTGTTTCAGCGTCTTGATGATGGCACTGAACATCCCATCTCTTACTACTCACACAAGCTGAACTCTGCCCAATGTAGGTATAGTGTAACAGAACTTGAATGTTTGTTCACGGTAATGAGCGTTAAAAAGTTCAGGCCATATGTGAAGATGTCCCAGATGCGCTATCTAGAATCCATTTCGACGCTATTAGCAAAGATGATTTGATCGATGATTGTGGTGCAAGTTTACCACCTCTTCATGTGGATCTGGATCACGCTGCATTTTCAGATGATTCTTACGTTGGCAGAGTTTAGGCTTTACGACAAAATTCAGCAGTAAACACAAATTACAGGGAGATCGATGGCAAACTATATATCTTACTTATTGGTAACACAAACGAAGAAACTGAACTCTCTCGCTGGAAGTTGGTGATTCCAGAGCCATTAGTTATTGGCCTTCTACAACAAGCACACGATGCTCCTATGAGTGCTCATCATGGTTATGCTAAAATATTAGAGGTACTGCATCGTCAGTTTTACTGGCCTTCCATGTCTAATGGGAAATCAACCAAGAAATAACGGAAAGGCGTATCTGTTAATTTTATTAGACCACTACACGAAATTTGTTTTTTTGGAGCCTCTAAGGACTGCCACAGCCAAAGATGTAGTAAATTTTTAATAAACCAAAGTTTTTAATACCTTTGGCGTACCAGAATTTTTGTTTTCGGAGCAGTGACCTTGAACCACCTCTAATGGTCCAGGAAAGAACTCCCCCAACGACTGCAACCTATCCGGCTGCAAAATGCTGCGCTGGATCAACCATTGGAGAGTCTGTGGTAAATTTTCAGATTTGTTATTTTGTTTGAGATAACAGATCTCGAAATTTGTTACACATGCTTTGAGGAATTACCACAGGCAAACATCATTGAAGATTCAGTTCTAAAACATCAGAACACACCAAGTCTAAATTCATGTTCAACAATTCCGTCAGATGATTCAAAATTCACAAAAACTCGCAAACAAGTAAATTTCGATCCAAAGATAGACCAACAAATTAAATCAAGATCTGTGGCACTATTTTGGTAATTCGGAATGAGGGAATGAGGGAAAGAATTTATTTGTAATTTCAGGTCTAATATTTTTTTTCTGGCCTACTGAGGAGAAAAGTTTGATGTAAATATTAGCTGAGTTTTTTGAAAACAATCGAGTAGAGTTCGCGATAGCTATTTTCAAATTTTTTCCATTTTAAAATTAAAAGTTTAATTTTTTTTAAAATTAAATAATTTAGATTTAATAGAAATCTATCTACAACCAAAAAAATTCATCATAAAAGTTGTATGGTTTTCTTGTAATGTCGTTGTTCTGTATAGTTCTGAACTACTCCGTTACAGAACTATACAGAACAACGATATTACAAGAAAACCATACAACTTTTATGATGAATTTTTTTGCTTATACATAGATTTCTATTAAATCTAAATTATTTAATTTAAAAAAATTAAATTTTTAATTTTAAATTGGACAAATTTGAAAATAGCTATCGCGAATTCTACTCGATTGTTTTAAAAAAAACGCAGCTATTTATAAATTGGGAATAATTTGTCCATATCTAAATTGGTAGGGAAAATTTTTCCCAATTTAACTTTGTTTTCAAAAAAATTAACACTAGCTTTATACTTCAGTATGCCAGAAAAAAAAAATTAAATAGAAATTACGATATATAAAATCTTTCCCTAATTCCCTATTCCCAGGGAATCACCAGAATAATACTACTAATCGTAACATAAATAAACCAAATCGTTTTAAATAAAAAGTACCGTTTGAAAATTTCAAACCTAAATTATGTCCTCGATTATCGTGTAGAATTTATAGAATTGTAGAATTATGCAATGCGGAATATAGAAAGAGGTTCTCAATGTGCAATGCCGACAGAATTCCTTTTAATTCGCGTTCAAAAACCACAATTTTTCTATGGAAAGAACCATGTTATGTACACGGAAATCCGTACTACTCGCCAAAGAAAAGTGTTACAAAAATTCCAGTGTGGGTGTGAATCCCGGCTAAAAAGAGAGAAAATCAAATTGGAAAGATGATGGAATCCCAGTATGCAATTTTTCCATTGTGTGGAAAAACTGCACAAAAATATTGATTTTCAAGAAAAATAATTGTTTTTCTCTTTCTATTTCGCGGTAATATTATTTTCGTTTTATAAGTTTCGATTGTATCTTTTATTTTCAGTTTCTTCTGACAAGTCGACGTGCACGGTTGCACTACATAATTAGTTTTTTTACTTTAAAGTGTTGTGTTTCATTATAATGTTTTTCGATTTGTTAAAGTAAATAATTTTAAATTTAAATATACATATAATGATAATTATTAAATTATTTAGTGATCGCGATGTGCAAATTTGGACTAAAACGGTAATAGAGATCTGTCTTACAATGGCGTCGTCGCGAAATACATTTACGTAGTAAATTTTCAATGATTTTTTTTTCAAGATCTCAATATGGCGGATGCAATACATCGTGGCGGATGCAATACAACGTGGCGGATGCAATACAACGTGGCGGATGCAATACAAAACTCAATTTATGAAATTTAAATATGTAAATAAATTTTCTATGTTTTTTTGTACACAAATAAAAAATAATGTGAATAAAATATTAATATTTATTTTATTATAAATGGAAAATTTTGTTTTATTTCGGATAAGAATTATTATTTATTCCAATTAGAAAATATATACAAACACGTGCCTTTTGTTTCTGTGATTTTTTTTTCTTTTTAGTTGGGATTCACACCGACACCGGAATTTTTGTGACACTTTTCTTTGGCGGGGAGTACGAATTTCCGCGTGATACACATGGTTCTTTCCATAGAAGCAGTGTGGTTTTAGAACGCGAATGTAAATGGAATTCCGTCGGCATTGCATATTGGGCTAATATTAAACTGAAGATACAAAACAATAAATAAAAATAATAAAAATGCGAATGAAAGAGAAAGAAATTTGTTTTTGCCGAAAATCAATATTTTTGTGTCTTTGATATTTTATAGTACGGAATTTAGTACGACATTTGAGAAGTTTTTTCCACACAGTGGAAAAATTGCATATTGGGGTGTGTAAAAATAAAACTAGTTTTACATGCAACCTTGATCGAAATTCTAGAATTTAATTTTTTTTATATGGAGTTTGGACTCCCGCCGCAGTAAATCCGGCGAGTTCTATAATCGACATGATTATATTTATTATTATAGGTATACTTAATTTTAGAACTATGTACTTTAATAAATAGAAAAACATTACAAAACTTTAAAGAAAAGAAAATAATTAAGTAGTGCAGAAAACTAAAAATAAATCGATATTATGCACAATTTCAAACAAATGCGGTCTAGCTTTGAGAAATTTACAACAACCCCCCCCCCCCCCTCTAGTTATGATTTGTAATAATATTCAATATTATTCGGTCATATTACTATTTAATTAGATATATTTAGGCTGTGGGCCAATTCTCAGGTAAATCGATTAGTACAGTAAATTGTTTAGAACAAATTTCTTTTAAAATCGTACCAATTCTCTAGTAAATAAAATTAGGTAAATGCGGCTTAAAGGGAGACATGGTTTCTAGGAATATACAAAAATTGGTATGTAGGTACACGAACTAATGTCATAAATTTTATTGTCGATGTTCCAAATATTCGTATTGTTTATACGAATAAATTTAAATTTTATATTTTATCGATATTTTTGTGTCTGATATTTTGAAGTACGGAATTTAGTATGGAATCAAAACATTATTTTCCACACAGTGGAAAAATTGCATACTGGGTTGCTGTAATAATTTGGTTACATCCAAAATTTAGTCATAATTATTACAGTACTAAAAATTATCGCAGAATTCGGACGGGACCTTATGTTAAAATATATATGTAAATAAATTCACAACAAATTAATAAATTGTTGTATTGACAAATGTATTAAAAATCACAACTAAGGCTGCGTATAAATAGTCGGGTAAATCAATTACTACGATAAAAATCGATTTTAGTACAGATTTTTCGACCAGTTTGCCATAGAGTTTTTGAAAAATAATTGAATTTACCGAAAAATTTACTTAAAATTGACTTTTACTCGACCATTGGTCCACAGACTAAGGCTGTGTGAAAAACTTAAGGCAAATCGTTTATTACTGTAAAAACTGGTTTTAGGACAGAGTTTTCGATCAGTTTGCCATAGAGTTTTTGAAAAATAATTGAATTTACCGAAAAAATTACTTTAAATTGACTTTTACCCTTGGATTTGGTACAATACTTGGTACAAGTGACGCATGATATACATTTCTTATTTTAAAATAATTTTCAGTTTTGGGGCTCGAGGCTCACCCTACTTTTTCACGGTTATGCTTTTAACGTCCTTACTTTACGCCTACTCAGCCAACTCGAGGACGTACGGCTATAGGGCCGATTTAAGACCATCTGCACATTGCAAACTCCATGCCATGGTTGGCCCATGGTTTTTGCACACCGACAGGGGGTCATAGATGTGTTACATTTCATCACAGATCGTAATTTGTTGATGAAATTTCACTTTGCATCCTACCGCTATAGGGATTCGAACCCGGTATACCTCCCGATCCAATCGCCAAAGCATTAACCACTGTGCCATTTGGTCGGAAAACATTATTCTTAATATAGTAAAATGTTTCTTGGATCAAGAAATTGCATCTTCTGCCATTTAAAACTTTGCACATCATATGGCATGGAATGCATTTCATCTTTAATTAGATTATTACTAATAACCTAAATGTTTATGTTTTCAAATTAATTTTAATAAACCTTACCCCAATTCTATTGTAGTGGATGACACCAAAATTCTTGAAATTATATCTATAACAAAATTTTGTCGTTACGGTATTGACATTCTGCGTACACTTCATACGTACGTAAATGATATATGTATTTACTTTTCTAATAACCAAGTAAATAATGTATTGCCTAACATAGTTCTAGGCAAATATATAATATAAACGAGTATTTGGTTACGTTCGATTTCAATATATAGGCAACAACAAAATTATATGAGGAATCTACTTTGCTGATAAGATTTCAACATTAACAAATGCACACAATGTTTGCGCAGTACCTGATTAGATAATTTGTATATAAAAAACTATTCGACTGTAATCTATAAAATTTGCTACACCCAATCAGTTTGTACTCGACTCGTATAAAAAAAAAATATTTCTTTTGGTTCGACACCTAGCTTTCAATTGACAGTCGTCATTTTAATTTTGTAACGATCAGAAGTGATTCTTAAATTAAAAAATATTTAAAGTAAATAAAATAAAAGATAATTTTACAAATATAAAAATGAGTCAAACACTAATAACCTCACTCGTTATATTAGCGTCACTAATTGGATTTATCTCATGCCAAGGTAAGCTTTATAGAGATTTGTGCTTTACTGAATATTTAATAAAATCGCAGTGATGTACTAGATGAGGGTAACGCCCAAAAAGTATGTGATCACGAATGGATATTACAAAGTGATTTAGTGCGTGACCCGATATGATTACGGGTATTGAAAAGTGATCTTAATCGGGGTCTGGTCGTGCAGTACTATAATATCATATAAAGCTAATTTATGTTAATTTTATGTACATTTGGATTAATATACGAACAGTTAAAATGTGACATAATTAAGTCAAAAATGACGCTTATCTTTAGTAATTTAATGATAAAGCGCGATAATGGGTAACATCGCCTATTTTTTTTTAAATCGGACGGCATTTAGGGGTTAAATTCATTAAACTGCGTATAGGTTTTGTATACGATTAGATAACATGTTAAATAAAATTTTCTCGTTTTTTGGCACAGAAACATGTCTTATATGCACATCGGAAACCGATCTAAACTGTTTATTCTCGCCTGGAGATATGCCCGGATCCCCATGCTCGCCCCAGAGTAATAGTACATGTTTCCAACGTGTCGTGAACGGCCGTGTTGTACGTGGTTGTGCAGAATCGCTTGATGCTGCTACACTTACAAATTGCAACCCTGATATTAACGATTGTGAAACGTGTATCCAAATTAGTGCACTTCCTGGAGTTCCTTGTAATAATGCGGTACGTGTACTATTTATACTTTTCTTATATTTTTTCGTATAATAAACAATAATTTTATATTCTTAGGTTTTCCCACGTAATCGATTACATTGTCACCAGTGTGAAGGTCATTTGAATACAACTTGTGGCCAATCGCTGACCACAAACCCTACACTTTGTGAAATTTTCTCCCGGAATGATACATGTTTTGTACGCCGCAATGGCGATACCATAATCCGCGGTTGTTCATCATTGCCAAATTCGTGCCCCAATGGTAGATGTTTAACGTGTTCAGGAAACGGTTGCAATTCATTGAATGGTACGTCAGTTGATATCCCCGACGAAAATTCAGCCATGGAACAAAAAGGAAATAGTTTAGTGTTAGCATTCGCGACAATATTTTCAGTTTTTGTATTAAAAAACTATTTTTAAAATTAATTTAAATAAACGAAATCTTATTTAATTTTTTTGTACCAAATAAGTAATTTGAAAACGAGAGATACGAAACATCCGCGAATACATACAAAACGGGAATTACAAATAAAAATTGTTTATACAAAAACACAAAAAAATACTAACTCTGTTTTATTATGGCGGCTCAACATTTCCCACGGCGGTTATAACAAAAATGTTTTTTTATTTATGACATATCTTACATTATGTACATATAATATACAAATGTCAACAACAGTGTAGGTTCATTCATAATACGATGAATTTCAAACGGTTTAAATTCGCATAAAAAAGAATTCGAAGAAATTATAAATTATTTACGTAGAGTAAACGATAAATGGTACGTTGAATGGCGTACGCTTACTCAACCTGTATTAATCACTCATGTTGACACATACCGCGGATTATAAAAATTCGCGAATGTGGTGAAGTAATAGTAATTTTATTATGTAAGTTAAAATTAGGTGAATATCTATAAATTCTATGCATATCTTGTAGAGGGGATTTAAGGCTTTTAAATTGGCTCGCATGATAACGACTTATTGTTGTAAGACAACGATTTAAAGTGCAAATAAGGGTGACACACGGTTTATGTTGTTTATTTTTATTTATAAAAATTGATAAAGATTGTGTAACTTATCGAATGTATTTCAGGGTCTGGTACCCTCTGATACGAAACAAAATCCAGTAGAAGATCGTCGGATTACTTAAATTACTTACACTTTGTTATGTGCCATTGTGTCTCTAGGCTTAGGCGACATCACGCTTGATGGATTCACAGGGCGGGTTTTGTGTCGACAACAACAACTACCGAGCGACTTCCATTTCGGATTTTTATATCCCAATTTCGATTTCAAGTAGGGTCCATAGAAAAACGCACTTACTTTCCAAGGTAAACTATACGAGCTCCACTCATTGGTGGATTTTACTTGATATTGCATTAGGTAACCAACGTAGAACTTTGGTCACTATTCCTGGTCCGCATTACGTACGAAGAATGCGATCTCTCCTATCATCTCACTCTTGTAAAAAAGGTAATGTATGTAATGCAAGCGGTTATATATATATAGGTCCGGTTTAAATTACTTTAAAATTTAAAGCACGCTTTAAGTTAAATAATTAGTTCTGTTAAGTTACATTGCATATTAATACATGCAATGTTCAAGTTTTATACATTAAAATTTAATGCAACAAATATTGTTGTGTTATGTAAACTACATTAACAATTGTATTGTGCACTGCTTTAAAATGTAATATTTGGTTCGTTTAAAGTTTATTGTAACAAATTTTTAGAATAAGGTGCGTTACATTAAAAATGGAATTTTGAATAATATACAATTTCTGGCAGTGTTGGCATAACGTTATTGTAACGGAACGCAATAACGGAAGAACCGGAAATATTTCCAGTAACGTTATTTGTACCGGTATAAAAATAACGTTATATGTAACGTAACGATAAATTTATTTTCCGTTATTTCGTTACGATTAAGGCATAAAAAAAACATTGAGTATATTTTTGTTTTCAGTATGGACGTTGTGTTTGAACCGTTTGGTCTAAAATATTGTTCACGACATTGTGTTATAACCACAGAAACGTCTGTATCGCGATATTTTTGGGACAATTTCAATCATTTATTTTATAGCAATATCTAATATTGATTTCTATTTTTTGTGATATTTTGTTTAATTTTAAGGTCACCTCTCATTGAAATTTGTGATTAATGAATAATTACATATTTACTTTAAACTTCATTAATAAATAAACTGAGACTGAATTAAAACATTATTTGAATGAACTTTTGGGATTAGGATTTTAGAATCATTCGAAAAATTCACGATCATCGCTTTTGTTAAGGTCATGTTTATAACCTTGTATTAGTTGCTACACAATACTCCATAGAAACGTTGATAAATTCTTGAAAACTTGCAATTCCCTAAGAATGAAGTTCTAGAGTGCCACAGGGCCCCGATTCACGTATTTTGCAAAAACACGACTTTTCGTGGTACCATAGCATAAAACCTAACCAACCGATCGCCAAAATTTATGTCTCAAAATTTTAAGTGAAGTTTTTTAGGAAAATTGACGGTGGCTTTTTCCATTTTTCCTTCTAGTTTTTCCGCTATGGCATTACAAAGTAAACAATATTCGCAAAAATCGAAAAAGTTTTGGTACCATTGAGACGATATCAGTCAACAAAACTTAAATTATGATATATCAAAAGACGCAGAAAAAAAATCTGAGATGATTGACGGTGGCGATTTGTTAAATTTTAAGTATTAACCGAAAAATTAGCAAAAAACCAAATTCCTTTGGTAAAAAAAAAGAAAGCAAAGTAAAGAACCACTCGTAAAATTTATTGATTTTATTTATAATTAGTTTTACCAGAATACCACAGATGTGGCTAGTTTCCAGTCTTGTTCCGATGTATATCTATGTACATATGTATGCATATGGAAGATAAAAGCAAAAGGACGTTACGATGAACAGCTGTGAAACTAACAATATTTTTTAGTGGTGTGTATGAAATTGAGATGGTTTGCTTTCAATCGCTAATAAATACCAATGCCTTCTATACTACTGGCCTTTTACTACTCTCATTTTTCGCACATGACGTCAATTTAAGTCTATACGGAGACTGCGCAATAATAATTTTAGGATATTTACACTAACAAAGCAACTAGAGAAAGCAACAACAACGTCGACTTAGCGTGTCGTCATCATTTGGTGTAAGCGGCCAGTAGTTTAGAAGGCATTGTAAATACCATAGTAGTATTTGTTTTTTATCTACTTATAGAGAATGAAAAGATAAGTACTTTAATGAGATATGAATACATATATATTATGTACGTAGCAATTCTGTACAGATGTGTGTACATTTGGAGTAGTATGAATGTCCTATAACAATAGTTGGTGATAAACACAAAACTGATGGGATTTAAAATTAAACTATGTGTTGTTGTTGTTGATGTAGTGAGTTAGAATAATACATCCATTTATCAAAATTTCACGCGGAATTGATTTTATTTTGTTTACCTTGAATTTACATCTCGTAATTTGCGATACATAATTTTATACAAGCAGATCTGATCGTTTGTTGGTTAAAATTACACCTCAAGCTCATATCTTTTCTATATATTGAAGATGTATACTAGGGGCTAATTATATAAGCAGAATGAAGGCTACCATATGAAAATTGTCTACGAGCTAGGTGCAAAATAACAAAGTTAAAAATGTGTGATCTCAAAATGGTGGTACAACAACAAGTGCATTACAACAACAATAACATTATACATATATCACACATTTTTAACTTTGTTATGTTGCACTATATTTGGTTGCACTTAGCTCGTAGACAATTTTCATGCGGCAGCCTTCAGTACGATTTACGATTATCGACTCAAACTAATTTTGACAACTTTTTAATGAAAACAAAAAGATCAATCATTAGGATTTGTGTCTCGCATTTATAACCGACAATTCAAAACACTTTAAATAACGTAATGACTTTATGTTTGCTTAATAATACCCCCGATTCCAAATTTTAAAAACCTATTGAATTTGTCGGCGGGGATGCCAGATCCAAAAAAACCATCAAACTATCAAAAACTAACAAAAAAAAAAAAAAAAAAAAAAAAAAAAAAAAAAAAAAAAGCCCCTCAGCCTAGGGTACTCAGAGGGCTTCGGCTGTCTCTGTGTACACCTAGGTAACACCAAGGTAGCCGCGTCCACGTCGCGGGGGGTGGGTACTGCTTCGGCAGTAGCAAAGTGCTACCGGGGACCAAATGCCAGTGGTATAAACTGGCTAAAACAAACAATGAATACAACAAATACGGAATGTAATACCCCAGGTGGTACAGCAGCAGATATGCTGACAAATCCACACTCTTCGGAGGCAGGCAAAATACATTCTGGGGTGGGCCAATCATTGTTTAACCCATTTGGACGAAGTTCCAAATTACCAAGATCACCAAAATCTTCAACTGAAAATATATTTCAGTACGAGAAGGAAAATGCTGAACTCCGTGAACAACTACGAGAAATAAAGGAATTTACAACTAAATTGAAAGAAGAATTTACAATTTTAAAGAAAGAGAACGAAGAACTCAAAAAAGCAGTTGAAACACGTGCAGAACTTGGTACGAAACCTAATCCTGCAATCGATGATGAAATCAATCCATTCCATACGGATGAAGAAGAATTGGAAAGAGAAACAAATTGGATGTTGAAGCGAAGTAAAAGACCAAGTAAGAAAAGGAAAGCTCAACACTCACCAGAAATGGCAGAAACTTTACCATCAACTTCAAAAGAGGTTTCTAGAAAACAGTTAATCATCAATAAACAAATAGCTCTAGACCAACAACCAGCTAAACCAAAAGAGAAATCACTTTCACCAATAAATGTCGATGAGGTAGAAAAATCATCCGAACGGCAACCAGCTCAACAAAATGAAGCACAGACAAAGGTAAAAGCCCCACCACCGATTTTCATAGTAGGAGTAACGAACTACTCAGAAATCCAAAGTGTAATGAGTACTGTTACGGAACAAGAGTATAAAATTACTGCTCTGAACAATAATGTATGGAAGATTAACACTTCAAATCCAAACGCATACAGAAACTTGTCAATGAAGCTGAATACTCAAAAATATCAGTGGTACACGTACGAAAATAAAAACGAGCGTCCCATCAAGGTCATGGCAAGAGGGCTACATCCAACCTGTGAAATTAATTCAATAATGGAGGATCTAGAAAATAAAGGATTTAAAATCCTTGATGCCGTAAACATTATTAAAAAAGAGAGACGTAGCGGAGAGAACCGACTAGAAGCGGTTTCAAAAAGAGGGCTTCCCCTGTTCATGCTAACGTTTGATAAATCCGAGAAAATAGAAAACATTTACAACATAACTGGCATACTCAACATGCGAGTAAAGATCGAAGCTGTTAAAAGAGGCAGTACAAGAATAGTATACAATGTAAAAAATGCCAAGGCTTTAACCATACGCAACGATATTGCGCGCGCGATCCAAGATGTGTGAAATGTGCTGAAAAGCACCCAACACAAACTTGCAAACTATCAAAAGAAGAACCAGCAAAATGTATAAATTGTAATGGGCAGCATCCAGCCAGCTACCGAGGATGTGAGGTTGCCAAGCAGCTACAAAAAATGAGGGATCAGGCACGCAAACCCCCTCTAAATCATCCAAACAAGAATCGAGCAAGAAACGAATCATCTATGCGTAGGGAGAATTATACATATGCACAGGCCGCTTCAAATTCGAAAGAAAATGAGGCAAACGGTACCGAAAATTTCAAAAACACTGTCCAAGCAATTCTAAATAGCCTTGAGGAACAGAATAAACTAAATAAGTTAATTCTGAATCGACTTAACCTGCTGGAAATACCAAGTTCCAAAATAGTTAAAAATAAATAATGTCTGCAATACCTAGTTCAACTCATAATTGCGGAACAGAAACCAGACATCAAAACTACTCATTAAGAATAGCCATATGGAATGCAAACGGATTAACACAACACCTAGAAGAATTAGAACTCTTTCTAAATACAGAGAAAATTGATATATGCTTAATATCAGAAACACATTTTACCAGCAGCTCCTATGTATCAATCCGGAGATATACTTGTTACCATACCACACACCCTGCAGAACGAGCAAGAGGAGGGTCAGCTATATTTATTAGGGATAATATCAAACATCATGAAGAATTAAAAATAGAAAAAGAATCCATGCAAGTAACCATCGTGACGGTTAAATTTGGTCATCACAACACCTGTAATATATCTGCAATATATTGCCCCCCACGGTATAACCTAAAAAAAGAAGACTACATTAATCTGTTCCAGAAATTAGGAAGTAACTTCATTATCGGAGGTGATTTTAATGCAAAAAACACCTTCTGGGATTCAAGACTAACCTCTTCAAAAGGCAAAGAATTACTTGCAGCTGGCCAATACTCAAACTGTGAATTTTACTCAGGAGGAAAACCAACGTACTGGCCAACAGATCCTAACAAAATCCCAGACCTAATAGATTTCTACATCACTAAAGGCATATCGGAACGCTACATCTTCTTAGAAAATGATGAAAGTCTAATATCTGATCATTCTCCTGTTATTATGACGGTTAGTGAAAATGTAATAGAAAAAACAAATTCACCACAACTAACAAACAACAAAACAAATTGGGAATTGTTTAAGCAGTTAGTGGAGGAAAAAATAGAACTTCAAGTGCCAATCAAAAGTGAATATGAAATAGAAGAGGAACTAGACCGGCTCCTTGATGTCATACAATGGTCTGCTTGGGAATGCACCCCCAAATTATCATCCAGGAAAGAAAACGCCGTTATTTACCCAATAGAAGTAAGAGAATTAGTGCAGGAAAAACGAAAAGCCCGAAAGAAATGGCAGAATACACGTGCGCCGCAAGATAAAACCACCTTAAACAACTTGTGCATCAAACTTAAGGTACTCATAAAAGCAGTGAAAAATGAAACAATTGGAAAATATCTCTGTTCTCTAGCCCCAACTAAAGATACCGACTATTCCCTCTGGAAAGCAACAAAAGGGTTAAAACTACCAAAAACGCAGATCCCCCCAATCAAAACAAACGATGGGAACTGGGCTAGAAGTGCGAAAGATAAAGCTGACCTGTTTGCTGAACATCTTGAAGAAACATTTCAACCTCTAGGTCGGCAGACCAGTTACGAAAACACTACTGATACGCCCAGAATATCTGATTTCGAAGATATCAGGCCTGTAACATTGAAAGAACTAAAAGCTGAAATTAAGAACATAAAAACAAAGAAAGCTCCTGGTTACGATCTGATAACAGGGCAAATAATAAAGGAGCTGCCTGAAAAAGGGACTCGTAAATTACTGCACATAATCAATGCGATCATCAGGAAAAAACATGTGCCAATGCAGTGGAAAGTAGCAGAAGTAATAATGATTCCGAAACCGGGCAAGCCACCGAATGATAGAAAATCTTATCGGCCAATTTCACTTCTACCAACACTAGCGAAATTGTTTGAGAGGCTGTTGCTCAAAAGATTGAAAATAACCATAGAACAACGAAACCTTATCCCAGAATATCAGTTTGGTTTCAGAGAGAAACACTCAACTATTGAGCAGGTTCACAGGCTTACAGATGTCATTGAGAATACATTAGAAAGGAAAAAGGTTTGCTCTGGTATCTTCTTAGATGTGGCACAGGCCTTCGATAAGGTATGGCACAGAGGTTTACTCTTTAAACTACATAGAGATTTACCAAAACAATATTACATGATTTTAAAATCATATATAGAGAATCCCCACTTTCGGGTGAAATATGAAGATGAATACTCCGAGCTAAAAAAGATCTCGGCAGGAGTCCCTCAGGGTAGTGTTTTGGGACCAATTCTTTACCTACTCTACACCAGAGATTTACCTCATTTAAACGATGTTACCGTTGCAACATTTGCTGATGACACTGCAGTTCTCTCAGTAGGAGACACTATCGAGGAATCGACAACGAAACTTCAAGAAGCATGTGACAAAATCATAAAATGGACAAAAAAGTGGCGAATCGGGCTCAATGAATCGAAATCCACGCATGTGAATTTTACTAATCTAAAAGTCAGTTACAAACCTGTAATCATTAACGGTCAGCAGATTCCGTATGCAAATAAGGCTAAATATCTAGGGATGACCTTAGATACCAGGCTCAGATGGAAAGAGCACGTTAAAAAGAAAAAAGAAGAACTTAATATCAAATATCGAAAAATGTATTGGCTGCTCGGGAAAAACTCGGAATTGTCAACCGAAAATAAATTGCTATTATATCAACAGGTGCTAAAGCCTGTATGGACTTACGGAATACAGCTCTGGGGCTGTACAAAGAAAACCAACACTAAAATAATACAAACTTTTCAAAACAAAGTGCTACGTGGTATAGTTAACGCTCCGTGGTACATTAGGAATGATGACCTTCATCGGGATCTAAATATCCCGACGGTCCAAGAAGAAATAAAAAAACTTGCAGTAATACATGGACAACGTATTTATCAACACGTAAATGAAGAGCTTCGTGGTATGTTGGACACCTCCCATGCAGTAAGACGATTGCAGAGAACGAAACCAATTGATTTAATGGATTAAGGACACCAAAGCAAAGACTACTACTACAGTAAATAACCTATAAATGGAGCCGGCCAATGGGCGTCTTCTCATTCACAAGTGACTAAATTAAGAAAGAAAAATTACTAGATGAATTGTATTCAGTTGTAATAATTTAAATAAATAAAAAAAAAAAAAAAACTATCAAAAAAATCAAATAAATTTGGGTTTGTAATTATTGATTAAGTAACCGGTCATTTTGCCGTTCACAAGACGATCAAATTTTATATCCAGAATCTCTATGTATGTATATAATAAGGACGTGTGTGTTTGTAACATGAAGAACTGCTGTACCCATGTTGATAAAAATTGGTGTATATGTTGTATGGGTCATGAGAATGTTTCTATGGGTCGTGAGCCACTGGAAGTGGCAGCTTCTATGGGAGTTTTTTTCGATTTATTAATTACATTGATAAGATCGCAAATCAACATACATAGCATTAGCAATTGCTTCTTCAGGAATAGCAGGAACATTATTAGCTGGCAATAGAACACCTCGTTCAGTACTAAAACTCCCATTAAATATGCAAAAAAATAACAAAACATGGCGGAACATAAAATTTGTCGATATAACAAAAATGCACATGTATTAGTAAAACAGCTGGCAAAAGCAATGTTAGGCTTATTAAATTTTTTTGTTATCAATAGTTAATAACGCAATTACTAAATTAGCGACTTCGGAAACAAATGACAAATAAAAATAAATAGATTAATACGAAATTCGAAATGTTATACTTACACTTCATTATAAATTGTAAAAATATTTTATTACGAAACCCAAACATGGGGTTTTTAAATCAAAAAATTACTAAAGAGTACACCTAATTTCTTATACTATCGAAATATGTTTGGTAATAGATTTCGAATAAGATATTATACGTCATAAAAATCAATTATACGTCATAAAAATCAAAAACAAATCAAAATAAATATTCAAAGTGCGTTCAATATCCACATGCTTTAAAAAATTATACGAGCGATTAAAAAAATTCAAAATCTAATTAATCTCAGAGATGTCTAAGAGAAACGGTATATGTGGGCTAGTTGGCTCAAGATAAGTGCTATCAAACGAAACCACCCTTACATCAATACGATGACCAGAACCAATTTGTTGTTAAACATGAATATGACTGTCTAAATAACAGAGGGGATGATCGCTGCGGAAAAAATTGCCCAAATTTCAGAGATGTCTAAGAAAAACGGTATATGTGTCTAGTTGGCTTAAGAAAAGAGCTATCAAACGACACCACCCTTATATCAATACGATGACCAGAACCAATTAGTTGTTGAACATGAATATGACTGTATAAATAACCAAGGGGATGATCACTGTGAAAAAAATTGCCCAAATCTCAGAGATGTCTAAGAGCAACGGTATAGGTGGCTAGATGGCTTAAGATAAGAGCTATCAAACGACACCTCTTTTATATCAATACGATGACCAGAACCCATTTGTCTTTAATGATGAATTTGACTGTTTAAATAACCAAGAGGATGATCAGTGTAAAAAAATTGTCCAAATCTCAGAGATGTCTAAGAGAATCGGTATATGTGGCTGGATGGCTTAAGAAAAGAGCTATCAAACGACACCTCCCTTATATCAATACGATGACCAGAACCCATTTGGCGTTGACGTTGAATATCGTAAAAATTGTCCAATTCTCATTGTTTTTTATAAGTACAGTATAAGTGGGTTGTTATTTCAAACATTTAGTTTCGAGTCCCTCCCATCCATCATGATTCTACGGAATTGTTTTCCGGTACTTTAGATCTTTGCATTCCTAATTTTGATTATAATCAGTAGTGATTTGTAAAAATATAAAACAGAACCCTTTTCTCACTCGACGACCTTTTAAAAATTTTACCTGTCATCAGGACTCATCACAATCGATTTTTCCGACACTCGAAAACCTTTACACATTTTCAACAAAACAAACAAATTATCCCATAAAAACCCGCAAAAAATAGAATTCGGAGATCCCTGAAAACGTTCGAGCTACAAATTTTGAATTAAATCATACAAGATTTGAAAAAAATGTAAGATGGAACCCGTGTCCCACCGGTTGACCCTCTACATAAATTTTCCTTGACTGGGTGGTGTCGTCTGACATCTCTTATATTAGGCAATTTTGCCACATATACCGTTTCTCTTAGACATCTATGAGATTTGGGCCATTTTTTTACAGTGATCATCCCCATGGTTATTTAAACAGTCATATTCATCGTCAACGCTAACTGGGTTCTGGTCATCGTATTGATATAAGGGAGGTGTCGTTTGATAGCTCTTTTCTTAAGCCATCTAGCCACATATACCGTTTCTCTTAGACATCTCTGAGATTTGGACAATTTTTTTTTACACTGATCATTCCCTTGGTTATATAAACAGTCAAATTCATCATTAAAGACAAATGAGTTCTGGTCATCGTATTGATATAAGGGAGGTGTCGTTTGATAGCTCTTATCTTAAGCCATCTAGCCACATATACCGTTCCTCTTAGACATCTCTGAGATTTGGGCAATTTTTTACACAGTGATCATCCCCTTGGTTATTTATACAGTCATATTCATGTTCAACAACTAATTGGTTCTGGTCATCGTATTGATATAAGGGTGGTGTCGTTTGATATCTCTTTTCTTAAGCCAACTAGACACATATACCGTTTTTCTTAGACATCTCTGAAATTTGGGCAATTTTTTCCGCAGTGATCATCCCCTCTGTTATTTAGACAGTCATATTCATGTTTAACAACAAATTGGTTCTGGTCATCGTATTGATGTAAGGGTGGTTTCGTTTGATAGCACTTATCTTGAGCCAACTAGCCCACATATACCGTTTCTCTTAGACATCTCTGAGATTAATTAGATTTTGAATTTTTTTAATCGCTCGTATAATTTTTTAAAGCATGTGTATATTGAACGCACTTTGAATATTTGTTTTGATTTGTTTTTGATTTTTATGACGTATAATTGATTTTTATGACGTATAATATCTTATTCGAAATCTATTACCAAACATATTTCGATAGTATAAGAAATTAGGTGTACTCTTTAGTAATTTTTTGATTTAAAAACCCCATGTTTGGGTTTCGTAATAAAATATTTTTACAATTTATAATGAAGTGTAAGTATAACATTTCGAATTTCGTATTAATCTATTTATTTTTATTTGTCATTTGTTTCCGAAGTCGCTAATTTAGTAATTGCGTTATTAACTATTGATAACAAAAAAATTTAATAAGCCTAACATTGCTTTTGCCAGCTGTTTTACTAATACATGTGCATTTTTGTTATATCGACAAATTTTATGTTCCGCCATGTTTTGTTATTTTTTAATTTTGTCGGAAACTTCACAGTCGTATGTTTAAAACCATATAATTTCTAGAGAAACATTTAAAAATTTAGATTTAACAACAAATGTGCGTTTTCAATTGCAAAACGATGAGTCGGCTATAACATTTCCAAAACAATTATTGGACATTGGAAATGGAACAATTCAAATTGATTGTGCAACTGATTCTTTTCCATTTCCACAAAACTTTAGTATTTTAAAAGGCTAAAAAGAAAAATTAATTGAAACCGTATACCCAAATATTGTACAACAATTCAAATCATAATTGGTTAAGTGATCGACCAATATTGACATTATAAAACAAGGACGTTAATGATAATAAATTAAAATGTTGGTGAAACATTTTCACACAAACCAATTGATTGTGGTATAGATCAAGACGAAGTGGTAAACTATCCTACAGAATTTTTAAATTTATTAGATTTGCCTGGAGTACCACCACATATTCTTCAATTAAAAATTGGTGTACTATCATTTTAATACGAAATATTAACCAACCAAAACTTTGTAATGCCGACTTGCTGTTAAAAAATGAAAGACATATTTAATTGGAGCAACCATATTAACTGGCAAATACAAAGGAGAAGAAGTTTTAATCCCAAACATTCCTATTATAATTCCGTCAGATATGCCTTTTAATTTGAAAATAATACAATGCCCCATTCGTCTAGCTTTTGATATGACCATTAACAAATCACAAGGTCAGTCACTTGAAGTTTGTGGTTTAAATTTGGAATATCCATGCTTCTGACTTTGCCAATTAGCTCACTTGTGGGAAAACCGTCATCATTATATGTGACCGCACCTGAAGGAACAACAAAATATGTTCTATACCAAAGAGCATTGGTGTAAATTAATCAATTTTTATATAAATAAAATATTTTTGATTTCATTTTAATTTTAATTTAATATTACAAAAAATAAAAATAATTTTTCAGTTAAAATCATAAGACCGGCAAAGCGGGCTGGGTACAGCTAGTTTTATATAAATATAACAAATTCTCTAACTACTTCTTACTACTAGACATCTGGAACCGGGTCAATTCTATAATTATTATAAACATGTCCTGTCCCTATATCTGGTTATTTGTAAAACCGTTAGTCTTAATCGTACACTCTAAATAATGGTGAATCAACAATAATGATATTGGCTTCTTAATTTGCAACTCCAATACTCCGGAACTTGTCAATAAACCTTCAATCCTGGTGTGCCTGGATCCATCCATCCATCCATCAAATTCATATTGGAGGAATGTGGAACCTGACTCAAGTCGAAGTCTCATAAATATTATATCCACATTATCGACGTGTTTAAATGTTCAATCGACATATTCCATTTCCTCTCATTGGTTTTGGCGACGTTGGCGTGTATATGATCCAAAAAATGATTGATCCAAAAAAGGTGCAAATACCCGAAATTTGAACCAGGAACGAATGAACGAGGGATTCCATCTCTCATTTTAAGTTGGTCCTCAACCGTCCATGAAATGAAGAGACCAACCACCAGAAGTTGGTAATCAACCTCGACTATGGTAAGTCAACATCAATTAACATTTTGTAATAAAAAATTACTTATGGAAATGTAACAAGTACAGCAATTACCAGATTACCAGCAGTGAATACAAGCGGGTCAATATTTATTGCTATAAAATTAGTAATCTACAGATAAATCAAGAACAGTCACCTTGTCAGACAAAAGATGTAAACTTCAGGATAGATCTTATATAAACTATCGACTATCATAAGGTATCTTACCTTCGCAATCCTCTCGTATTCTAAAGAGTTGAATCAGTCGGTATTTCCATAAAAATCTGATTCGTATCAACAGACTCGTAGTGAAATATGGCGTTATCAGCGCTTTGTAGGTTCTTTGTGGTTTAGTTTTTGGTGAAACATTAACAATTTTAATTAAATTTGCTTAATCCGGTTATGTAATTTATCCATGCGATGATTCTTGCTCTATATAGAGATTATATTTTGATCATATATCATCAATTCTAAGTAATCGAACTTTCTCCTGCTTCTCATTTGCCGTGTGCTTGCTCTCTAGTAACTGATATTTTCTTGTTCACAACGCTGATGTGAAGCTCATTTTTTGGACGGTTTCGAAAACGAACTAACTTGATTTATAATATAAGGAGTTGCGCTACTCTTTGTTCTGTCGAATGATATTCTCTAATGACAGGATGAAAAAAGTTTTAGCTATTTGGTTTCATTGCCGAACATTATACTCGTATGTTATTTTAGAAGCCACATCCCCCTTAAAAAGTATATCAGAAGAAAGAGTATACTTAAAAAGTATATCAGATTATGTTGGAATAAAAAAACGCAAGATCAAAAGATAGGAACTGCTTGGTTATTTGGAATTTCGCTCCTTTCGAATAGGCATCTTCATTTAAAATGGGGTGTGAGGTTACTAATGGTTTATTAATGAGTAAAGGGTGTCGTTCAGCCTAACCAAGCTCATCCATTTAAGTACCTTATGTTTATTTTAAGATGGGCTTATAATCCTACCATAAAACTGAAGTTGATTTGAATTGGTTCAGGCATTTTCAAATTCCATTCGATATTTTAAGCTTGTTACATTCCAATTTGTTTATTAAAGACATCGATTAAATTGTAACATCTATATCGTAGCTTTGTTAAACTGTGGTTGACTTAGAAAACATAATGACCAGCAAAGTTATTTACAGCGATCGCATCTTAGCCACGAGTACCATATAGACTACCGACCAAATCGTAATTTTGTAGTTTATTGAAAAACTTTCAATAGGCGTGCGACAGCATCTGATATCTATGTGCAAATTACTGAGAACTCTTAATTCAAGGTATACAGCAAAGATAAACTTTCGGCAACATTTAAAATTGCATCGTGAGTATGAGAAAGAAGTAAGATGATCCTATCGGCCAAATGCTTTTCAATTTATTCTTATAAAACGTCATACGTGAGCTCAATATAGGCTAGGGCAACTGACATTAGCATATGTTAATGACATCTGGGTTTTAAGTCGCAACGTTGTTCTCCTGAGACAAATCACCCTGCCATTATACTTCCCAGCTCATCAGATCGATCTACAAGTGAACCAACAAGAATGAAATGTTAACAATTTATTTGGGGAGACACGCGACACGAGAAGGTAAAAGGGTTTAAAAAACGATTTAAAATGTTTATTATATTATAGTTTCCGATTAAGTATCAATTAAAACATAAATCAAAGATCTAGGAAAGTGTTTCGCTCACTTTGGAAATTTTCCAGACATCGGCCTGGCCAACAATGGGCATAATTTTTTATTCAACTGAACTAGTTTCAAAAAAAATTATTTATTTGCAAACTGTTAAAGGATTCGCTGCGTTTTGTTGACTCGTAATTTGCAAACAATTTCTGTAAATCTTCTCCATGATTGAAGATATTTTCATCATAACACGTCATTCTCAGTCTGTCTACGGTAAAACACACGATTTTTAATAATTGGGGTTATCTTTTACACATTTATGAAGGCATTCTAAAATTAACATCTGAACATTGCGCTGGTTACTCCAGTATACGGTTAAGAGACATCCAGAGGCTTGTTGTACTTGAGTGGTTGAAAAATTACCATTCATTCGTGATTCGGAATTATGATTGAATTACGAGATGCGACTCCATCTCGGAAAAGTAGATATGTTGGATTGGAGTCTTTGAAAATTAATTAAGTTCTGGTGCCAGCAAGTTAAAACTCATTCAATGGAATGTATAGAACTGACTGAAATTTACCAGACTTCCAGTCAACACCGAAAGTGTAAAACCTTTCTGGTTTGAAAAAGAAATGTTTAGGTTAAAAATTTAATGCAACCAGTAGATATTGGGGTAGATACTCGATCGGCTAGCAAGCAAGCAATTTGCTAGCCGAAATCCTGGCTACTCAATCAATTTTACCAATGAAATTTTAATTTCAAATTATATTTTACATACAATTTTTGTTTATTTGTGCGATTGCACAGTAAAATCAGCGGCTTCAAAAAATGAACAGCTAAGTATACGGATTTTGTCTCGAAATGTGTGAACGAAATTAGTGTAACCGGAAAGATATAGTATGTAGCATTTGTTTGTGTTAGTTTCGTGCGTATAATTGCTTTACTGCATATGCAAACCACGTGCCATTCTTTTTTTTGTTTATTCATATTAACTCTTTGAGTGCCGACATGATTTCGGCTAGTATATTGAGGAGCACGATCGCGCTTTTTGGCACTCAAAGAGTTAACCATTGTAAACGCCATATTTTTGTGTTGTTTATGTATTTACGATTTTTTTTATATTTAACATTTTATTTTTAAAACTTATGGAATTTAAAATAAATTTATTTATAAAATGTTATTAAAACATCTAAAATTAATTTATGATTAAAAAATGTTAAATATAAAATATATTAGCATGTTAAATAACGACACTCCACAGCTCGAGAGCAGACGTAATGTGCTGAGAAAAGGAAATAAGCACCATAACAATCAAACCGATTCGCCCGGATTGCGTTATTTTGATACTGTTCATTATACAAATGACACAAATACGAACAAAATAAAAATGCAAATACAAAGACATAATTGTGTATTATACACAGTGTACGTATTCGATTTTTTTTGCTTCACTCATTTTAAATGAGTAACTCACGAGACAAAATCGATCTCGATTCATAATTTTGGCGTATGAAAGGTGGATCCTTCCTCTACAAATTCTATACCAACCTTGCTCTGTTAATTAATATCTACTACGACTTCACACGGCTATATCTAAAATTTGACTCATAGACTCGATTCATAATTTTGGCGAATGAAAGGTGGATCCTTCCTCTACAAATTCCATACCAGCCTTGCTCTGTTAATTAATATCTACTACGACTTCACACGGCTATATCTAAAATTTGACTCATAGACTCGAATCATAATTTTGGCGTATTAAAGGTGGATCCTTCCTCTACAAATTCTATACCAGCCTTGCTCTGTTAATTAATATCTACTACGACTTCACACGGCTATAACTAAAATTTGACTCATAGACTCGATTCATAATTTTGGCGAATGAAAGGTGGATCCTTCCTCTACAAATTCCATACCAGCCTTGCTCATTAATATCTACTACGACTTCACACGGCTACATCTAAAATTTGACTCATAGACTCGAATCACAATTTTGGCGAATGAAAGGTGGATCCTTCCTCTACAAATCCCATACCAGCCTTGCTCTGTTAATTAATATCTACTACGACTGCACACGGCTATATCTAAAATTTGACTCATAGACTCGATTCATAATTTTGGCGTATTAAAGGTGGATCCTTCCTCTACAAATTCCATACCAGCCTTGCTCTGTTAATTAATATCTACTACGACTTCACACGGCTACATCTAAAATTTGACTCATAGACTCGAATCACAACTTTGGCGAATGAAAGGTGGATCCTTCCTCTACAAATTCTATACAAACCTTGCTCTGTTAATTAATATCTACTACGACTTCACACGGCTACATCTAAAATTTGACTCATAGACTCGAATCACAACTTTGGCGAATGAAAGGTGGATCCTTCCTCTACAAATTCTATACCAGCCTTGCTCTGTTAATTAATATCTACTACGACTTCACACGGCTATATCTAAAATTTGACTCATAGACTCGATTCATAATTTTGGCGAATGAAAGGTGGATCCTTCCTCTACAAATTCCATACCAGCCTTGCTCTGTTAATTAATATCTACTACGACTTCACACGGCTACATCTAAAATTTGACTCATAGACTCGAATCACAACTTTGGCGAATGAAAGGTGGATCCTTCCTCTACAAATTCTATACCAGCCTTGCTCTGTTAATTAATATCTACTACGACTTCACACGGCTATATCTAAAATTTGACTCATAGACTCGATTCATAATTTTGGCGAATGAAAGGTGGATCCTTCCTCTACAAATTCCATACCAGCCTTGCTCTGTTAATTAATATCTACTACGACTTCACACGGCTATATCTAAAATTTGACTCATAGACTTGACTCATAATAATTACTTTCTTACTAATAACAATAATGATTGATTTTGCATTTTTGCATGCCATTAAATTATTTGTTGTTAAATTAATTTCTCGTGATATAAATTTCTGCGCTTTTACATGTTTTTTCTGGTTTCGGGATGGTTTAAACACCTGTCGCTATTTGTTTACTGAAGTTTTGTTTATTGGAATTTTTTTCGGGATAATAAAAAAAATAAAAAATGTCATGATATTAAAAATGTCGTGATAGTAAAAATATTTCGGGATGACATTCAAAACTAGCGTAATATAGAAAATTTTTCGGGATGACACTGAAAAATGTCGTGATATTCGTTTTATAGTGTTGCCATCGCATTTCTTCGGGATATTTTTCGGGCTAACTTCACAGACATTCCCAAATTTATATTTTTATCAGGAACCACCTAGAATAAAGCCTACTGCAAGCCAATTAATTAAATTTCTCAAAAGTGCTTAATCAAAAGTAAATGTTGTTTAAAACTCAATGCAATGATCGGCTTTTGTACCATTGCATATCAATTATTTGTAAATGCAGTACCACTAGTTCTTGTAAATGTGTTTTAAAGCAAACACCTAATATGGTATAAGATCCATTGTAATATGGCACCATTTCATGAGCTGGAGGCGGTTAAAGTCTTATGAGTCGGATTGTATCAGGAAGATAATACTCAAGTACTCATCTTCGGATGAACCCATCTTCGGTTTCACGAATACTTAAGCGATATCGAGAGATCGAAGATTATAAAAGAAAGCCTGGACAAGGGCGTAAAAGGTACACAACCGAGCATAACGACCGATTTTTAAAAATTAATTCGTTACGAGATGAAAAGCGTACTGCTACTCAACTGAAAAATGAGTTGTGTAGTGCCCTTCAAGTGAATATTAATGTCAGAACACTTAGAAGAAGATTAAAAAAAGTGAACCTCACTCCAAAATGGCCCGTAAAAGTTCCACGGCTTCTCCTCGTTACAAATCCAGCCGTTTAGAGTTTACTCGTACTCATGCAAATTGGGGAACTGATCAATGGGACACTGCTCTCTTTTCAGATGAGACCATAATCCAATTATAGAAACCAGATGGACGTAATCTTGTACACAGAAGAGTTAGAGAACGCTATGCACCGCTACTGCTAATTTTAATAAACATCTTTTGAAAATTAAAAAAAAAAAATTTGACAATTTTAACATTTTGCAATGAAAAATAGCCGATATAATTCCCTAACGCCACATTTGTGTCTCTCTTGTGAAAAATATAAATTTTGGATCATTTGATACCACTTCCAATTGGCCAGCGGGATTTTTTTTATTGCAAAAAATAAAGATGCCGTAATTTTGTCCACGAGTGTATGTTTTATTTTAGGTTTGGTATGATTTAAAAGATGAAAGCAGGTGAAAAATTCGCGATGAAAAAATTTACGTTGGTGGTACAGGAAGAGGTCCAAGAAGAGCACCCCTATCAATGAACGAATCATTACTCTTCTCCATTTAAGAGAAACGGTTCACGGGCTAGGTGGCAGCCGTTTTTGAGGACCAGAGGATGATCAAATTGATGAAGAGATTGAATCATTCTAATGCAAAAAATCTCACATCAAAAATCTCACAATCAAGTAGTATTCAACGTACCCATACAACGTACATCATCCATCCATTAGTACACGACATTTAGCCTCAAATAATCCGACATTTAGCTGTTCCTAAAATGAACCAATTACGGAAACCAACAATACTCCTTCAAATGCACAGAAGTTACCCAGAATACTACGTAGAATAAATAAATACAGCGAGTCATCAGAATCCAAATTATCCGATATCCTTGAAAAAAACACAGAATTAAATGAAAAAAATTTTTGAAATAAACAAAAAATTAGAAAATCAACAAAAAATTTGAAATTAATAAAAGGCAGACAGGAATAAAAGAGGAACAATACAAACTTTTAAATTTGTATTACCAAAAAAATGGATACACTTCCAAAATGAAAAAAACAAATATTTTTTTATTGCAAACAATGCTTTATTTTTAATTTACAATATCATTAATCTTGCTTTATTGCTTTGCCCTTGTTGCCGAAGAATTTATCTTTTTGAATTTACTGAAATAAAATTTTCTACTATTTCGCTTATTCTATCGTCAAATTCCACAAGGCCATCGAACTCCTCATCTGGAATATTGGATTGTTTGCACATATTATGCAATGCAGAAAATAAACTTCTTGAAGCAAGAAGTATTCTCCACCTATTTTTACCAACACCCCAATATAACGTTCTACCGTCATTCTAGGTTTTGTCTGTTTGGTATTGTATATAGCTTCTATACAGAATTTTCTGTTGTGTTTCTCAATGGGACTATTAGCCAAGGTTCCAAAAGAAATCCAGCATCTCCTAGCAACCAGCAATTCTCTTCTCTATAAATGTTTTGCACTTTCAATCTAACATTTTACAGATTCCAAATGGAACTATCGTGTATAGCCCCGGGATGTGTTGCATCTACACTTATAATTCTTAAATTATGATCGCAGATTATCATCACATTTAAGGAATGCTTCCCTCCCGCGATTTATGAATAAGAATTCGACTTAAAATTAATGAGTAGTTATGCTATTACTCACCAGTTTTTATCATTTAGCCTCCTGATGAGGTTGCTTGACTATTTAGTTGTCATTTTCATTTTTGTTTTTATTATTTTCGAATACATTCGAGTAAAAATGCCTAAAAGGAAATACTCTCATCTCATTCTTAAATTTCGACTCTCATTCTTAAATTTCTAAATTGTTTTTATTTTGTCTATTTCCTTGATTTTAAATAATAACAAACCGGTGTTGTTGAAAACGATGTGACGTATGAAAAGTCATAACTAAGTTTAGTTTACAATTTAGTTTACATCAGCATAGCATATTTAAAAGATACTAGTGCCACCTTTGAATGAATGATATGAATCAGTCATTAATTTAGTTTAGTCGGCAATTTAGTCGAAAAAATCGCTCTGAGGCACACAGTCTAAAAACAATTACAAAATTTAAACTGAACGAGCACCTACAAAATATTTCTATCAAATTACTGTATTTCTGACATGTCTAATGCACACTAGGCCAAAATTTCACTAAAAACAAAACTTTTTATTTTTGTTTATTAATACATACCTCAATTTTAAATTTAATTTGATTAAAACGCAGACCATTTTAATTGAAAATAAAACAAACACTTTTCAATCTCAAAAGATAGAAATTTTGACATTAACATGACGTTACAAAAAGTATTACCAATGACAATAATTTACGCCGAAAATGAAGCTATCGGGCAACATTTATTCTCGAATAAAGTGATGCTTGTAATTGCTTACATAATCGCATTATGTCGCAATTGCGACTCGAAACTCGTAATGCGAGAGTTACATAATCGCACTCCTGTGTTTTCGCAATCAGAAAAAAGTCAATGCAAACTTGATTAAATATATTTTATTCCATCGAAATATTTAACGATTAGTTAAAAAGTTAATCAATCAAAATTGGCCATTTAAATATTTAAACGCAAGTTAAATTTTTTAGAATAAAATATCAAGTTGTATTGAGTTCTTTCTGGCGCGAGATTTTGTAACATCACTTTTTCGATACTTTATCGTAATGTGTGTCTCTTTTTCGTAAACTGCCATTGGCGTCTGTTTCGTTTATAAATATTTCTTTTTTGTTGCTACCTACTAGAATAAATGTGACACCCGTACAACATTTTCAGTCCATTGCGACATTTTCGTCTCTTTTAGGGTCAAAATAAATAAAAAAACAGGGAAGAGACGGAAATGCCGTTTTAGCTTTAAACCAAAAATTTTGTTTTGCTAAAAATCAGCCAAAATTGACTTAAAAATGGATATAAACATAAAATTAGGTACGAAAATGACTAAACTACATAAAACAAAAAACGATATTTTAAAACCAATAGTCGAAATTGACTGTAACTTGTGTGCGAAAAAATAAGGGTCGTTAATGAGTCGAAAATGCCCTTTTAACTTTAAACAAAAAAACTTATTTTGCCAAAAATCAGCCGAAATTGACTTAAAAATGGATATAAAAATAAAATTTGGTACGAAAATTACTGAATTACATAAATCAAAAAACAATATGTTCCAACCAATTAAGGGTCGATAATGACTGTATTTGGTACATACAAAAAAAAAAAAAAACATTTCATTCTTACTAAAAAATTTCTAATTTCGTTTATTTTATCATTGCCTTTTATGGTCATCCCAAAAATAAGGGTCGATAATGACCATATTTGGTACTTTAAAAAAGAATGTTTCTCTTTCTCCCTAAAAAACTTATAATTTCTCGTTTCGTTTGTTTTACCATTGCCTTTTATGGTCATCCCAAAAACAAGGGTCCATAATAACCATATTTGGTACTTAAAAAAAATAAAATTCTCTTTTTCCCTAAAAAATTTATGATTTTTTGTTTCTGTTGTTTCACTATTGCCTTTTATGGTCATTCGATTGGTGTTTTTATGCTGTGGAAAAAATTCACGCTTTTAATTAGTTTGGGGTTGAAAATTGTGAAGTAGTGTCGTTGTGTGAAAAAATATTAAAAACGTGAAATTTTTTAGTGTAATAAAAATAATAATTAGTTTTATTTAATAAATTCAAAATTTGAAGCAATAATAACGTGAGGTAAGTTTATAATTAATCGTTATTCACATACATTTAATTGAATTATTAAAAAAAAGCGCAATCATCTTGATAATGTACATAATAATTGCATACATAATTTCTTTGAAGGCTTTTGTTAGTAGGAATTGGGTATTGAGTGTTATCTTAAAGATTAATTAATTTGATATTTAGGATTTTTCAAATCTTTATTCATTTCACAATATATGTATGTTGTTTTGGGCACACGGCTAAGCTTAGGCTACGCTGCGTGTGAATGTAACGACTTAAAATGTTTGGCATGAATAACTTGCATATATTTTTAGAGCTGTAGAATCGTTTTAATTTTAGCAGATTCCTAGAATAACTTTCGACATCAATTGAACGTCATTGTCAATCAATTTATAAACTATTTTTATTGCCATGTTTAATAAGTTATTGGTTAAATTTTTTATTTTGTTGATTTCGTAAGCGACGGTAAGCCAAAATAGAAAGTATAGCTACCTTCTGGATAAGTGACGACACATGACGACGAAATGTCTGAAAATTGATCATTCGACCATTAGAGACGAAATTAGTCAAATGCCGGTCAATTGTTCGTGTTATTCTTGCTTGAAAATTAACGAAATTTTAAAGGCAATTATGTCCCAACAAATACATCGACTTCCATTTGACCATCGTATTCGACTGGCAAATTCCAGTCGATTTGGCTAATTAAAGAAGGGTGACATTGAACGGTCGAATCTCACTGACAATAGCTGTTGCTTAATGAGTGTCTTTTGTCAACCATTTCGGTATTTCAATATGTAGGCGGAAATGGTTACAATAAGTGGAATTGTTCCAATATATATATTTCCCATTGTAGTTCAAATAAAACATATTTAATCGGATATTTTTTAAGATTATTTTATTGATTATATGCATTTTTTAAATTTAGAATTTTACAATTCTTGAAAAAGTTTTCTTGCTTGTAAGAAATAGCCATTGGCACACTTCCACATAGACACAAAATACTTATTTTAATGGTTCTAACACAAGTTATACAAGTTTAATCTAATCCTTTTGAATAAAAAAAAAAATTTTTACTGGGTTTAGTAAAAAAATCAGTTTTACAAATTTAGCTATGATGACATAGATGGGATGATGATATTTGGCAAATCACATTCTTCTTTAATTTCGAGAATGTTTCAAGCATTCTGCCACGTTCGTCAATTTGAATTATGCTTTCTAAAAATGATAATTTGAACCAAATTTGAACTCTGCGAAAATAAAGTCTCACCCGTATTATTTTGCAAACATTTAATTATTTATACTGTTTATTACTACATTTCAGAAAAGAAGAAACTCTCATTTTTAGAGTTAAGGAACATCATTACTCTGGTTGAGGATACGATCAATTACAGATTCAGCGAATTAGGATACGCTGACATTAGCAAAATCGAGGTTCGAAAGAGCTTTGTGGAATTTGTAAAGCGAGCTGCCGAGCGGTTTAGATATGCCGAAAAAAAGCAAACGGAGCTTAATAAACTAATAGATAATTTAATATCATATAATAATTTATAAAAGTATAAATATTAACATAATATTATATAAATTCTAACAAGTACAGTATTATATAAACAGTATTATATAAATTCTATTTTTTATTTTTATTTTGATTTATCTGAAATAAAATTATGATTACGTTACTGGTCTGTGAACTATTAAACTGTCAGCTTTTATTATATAAATGAAACAGCAGAGACGTCGCATTCATTTCGGCAAACAAAACATTTGAGGAAAAAAAAATCGCATGAGCCAACCACCGAATTACCATATTCAGAGAAATTTCAATAAACGTAGATTTGTAACTTTTTAAACTTGTTCATCAGGTGGCAGAGTTTACATTTTATCAAATGTTTTGTATAAATGAATTTGAGAATTTACCATCCTCCATCGGACTTCCTGATCCAAACTATCTTATTAACGATACTACACTGGAATCTCACATTCGTGGGCCAATATCGATGAACTTTTGGTGCACCTCTGTATTGACAAATGACCATCGGAATTGGTTCCCATCTGTTTGACAGAGTTGACTTACTATTATCGGACAGTTTTCACCTACAAATTACTATCAGGAATGGTTTTGCATATGTAGGTCAATTATTACTTACAATAGTTGGCCTGAAGAACTAAACTCTATCCAGCCAAATTTGACAAACAAAGAGCTACACACTTTACACTGGCAAATGACCGCCAGACTCGAGTCACATTCGTTGGCCAATACCGATGTACTATTGGTACAATTCTGTATTGACAAATGACCGTCGGAATTAGTTCCCACCTGTTGGTCAATCTTGACTTACTATTATTGGACAGTTTTCCTCTATAAATTACTGTCAGAAATGGCCTTACATATGTCGGTCAATTATGACTTACAATAGTTGGCCTGACTAAGTAAATTCTATGCCGCCAAATTTGACCAACAAATGATCTGTATATTTGGCCTACCGAAGTTGGTCGGAATTGCCTGGACATAATTGTCTATGATTTCCGACCAATATCCGGCAAGGATTAGACGCCCAAAAGACTGTACATTTGTAGGTCATCAGACTGATTTTTGCCTGTAAGGGTCAGAAGCCATTTAGTGGTCATTTTTCGGTCAATACTTATAAAATTGTTTTACGGGACAATTATCTGTTTCTCAAATTTCGCGGAAGTATCGTAAACAAATTATTTGGTGATAGAAATCGAGTAGAAATATCACAATTTTTTAATCTAGCAGGCTTGAAAATGATATAAAATATGAAATAGTATTCCATTTTATTCTAGAGAAGCGAGGCATAATCTTCGATAAAGTATCGAAAATGTGATGGCCCTAATACTGCACCAGCACTTGTCGCACAATCCAATGAAAATGGTACTGGAACTTTTTACAAATGTGTTACACAGTTAGACAATTTTTTACAGGTCCCGTTATCCTGCAATTCGTGTGTGGGCTGGCGTTAGACAAGGCTACACCACACATTTCGTATTTTTGTAAATATTTATTGTATCGTACTAAAATTTTTTACAAATTAATTACAACATTTTGGCATAGTTTAACCCCCAAAAAACTTCCCCTAAGGGGTGCAATTCTTCAAAACCCATATTTTTGGTTAGACTATGGTTTTGGTATTTCAGTTAATATTTCTTTTATCGTACTGGGGGTGGTATTGTAATTTTTACAAATTAACTACAGTACTGGATTTTTTTGTACAAATTAATTACAATAAATTGGCACAATTAAACCCCTAGAAAACTACCACAAATGGGAGTAACCTCTTAAAATCATTGTATCGTACTGGTTGATACAAGAAGTCTTTACTAAATAAACTACAATATATTGGAATGATTCAATTGCCAAAAACGGCCCATAAAAAGTGCAGCTCTTTAAAACAACATTTCTCTGTATAGCACTCAGGACCAATGATGCCGACGGTCCAAAATCCGCACCAAACATTCACTCGTCGTGGGTGCATTGGGCTTCTCCGGAGTTACGTGTGGATTTACTGAGCCCTAAATGCGACAACTTTGCGTGTTGACTTAGCCTCGTATGGTCATTTTGCTTCAGCTCATGCACTGAACTTTGTACGCTTTTATACCGAGGTATTTATGCAAAATTCTGATCAAAGAACTGCGTGAAATGTTCAATTCTTGAACACGATAGCGAGTTGATGTTGATGGATGCTCTACTGCTTCTAGTGAATGTTCCATGTACATTTCTTACAGTTTGGGTAAAAGACGGTAAGAAGGTAAGTTTTACCAAACTCGAAATAACCGGTAGTTGAAATTGCAAACGCTAGATGGGCCACCCGTTATATCGTTCCAGTGATTTCTTAATTTTAATTGATTTTTATTATCTCTATATGAATTTTGGTGTTTATGTCAACAATCACCAATTTGCAAGTTATGAGTATTAGAACTAATTTTTTTTAATGAAGCATTATATCGACATGACACTACTGGATCTAGTTTTGAGTTCCAAATTTAGTATTGGTCCGATTTTTGATTAGGGTTCTGCAGGATTTAAATGAAAAATAAAATGCTATGCATTGAAGATACTGCTAAAGTTTTACTAGAAAACAAATTAGCAAAAACTTTACATGTATATAAAGCAGTGTGAAATTTTTACTAAACTATGCTAAAAGTGAATATGTGTTGGTGCCTATCAAAATGATACCTGGTATAAAGCGGGGAAAATGTAACTTTTAATTTATTAACATTATTTGAAATATTTGGCAGTTAACTTAAAAAAACCGAAAGAAATTATAAACATCAAATCATTAATCAATATTCACTAACTCGAATATTGGAGTTAATAAAAGTTCTAAAAAAATAACTAGAAAATCGGTATACGAAGCAGAAAAGTAACACACACTATACATGCTGAACTACGTGGGACGAGTTATTGAAATCAAATGAGATAACCAGAGCAATCAAAAGTCAACCTCGGTAAAATGAGTGGGGTAATAGACTAATTATAAAAAATATTGCAAAACTTCAGAGAGGTGAAGCCCCTCTTATAGGGTTTTCCAATAAGAGTGATATGATTTCTTTAAAAAAAACACACTAATTGTTAAGGAAATTGAAATATTTTTTATTTAATGTGAAGTACAATCGTTACAATTAAGTTCTGAATAAAACGTCATTCAAATGGCCTCCACGACTTCTTCTGCAGGAACGAATTCAATGAACCCAATTTTCGAGCACTTTTTCCACTAAATCAAGTCGTATGTCATGAATAGCACGTTCAATATTGACTTGTAAAGCTTGAAGAGAGTTTGGTTTATTGCTAAAGACCAAACACTTCAAATAACTCCACAAGAAATAGTCTAATGCTGTTAAATATCAACTTCTTGAATATCTCAATTTCTTGAAATAATCGAATCTCCAAACTTTTCTCGCAATAGTTCAATTGTTGCACTTACTGTTGGAACTAAATGTTGTCAAGACCAACTTCTTCCAATTTCGGCCATAAAAAGTTGGTTATCATCGATCTATACCGATCTCCATTGACAGTAACGGTGTTACCAGCTTCAATTTGTGGATTTTCTTCGCACCAGAATCGGCAGTTTTGTTTATTTACCGCACCACTCAGATGAAAGTGAGCCTCATCGGAGAAGATGATTTTCTTAAAAAAATCGTTATCGTTTTCAAATTGTTCCAAGGCAAAATCAGCAAATTCACGACGTTTACGGTGGCCCAATTGCTTCTGTTCTTGAGTGAGAACAATTTTATACGGCAAACCCAAATCCTTTCTCAAAATCCGTCAGGTTGTGGTTTGAGGCAGTTCGAATTCTTGAGAATGGCTTGGAATCGACAAATTGCTGTTTTCAGCAACACTTGCCTGAACGGCAGCAATATTTGCATTACTTCAAGCGTTTTTTTGTCTTATTGGCACTTGAACATTATGTAAAGAAAATGTACGCTCAAAATTTTCAACAATTCGATGAATAGCGAGCACACTTGGACGATTATTACGACTATAAAATGGCAAAAGCGCACGAAAAGTTGCAATTGGAGAACGATTATTTTGATAATAAAGCTAAATAATTTGTAAACATTGTTCTTGTGTATATCTCACCATGATGAAATTGTAAACATTACTGAATACAATGAAACAAAAAATGACAGATCATGACATATTACAAATGGCCGAAACGTCACTTAAAAATCATATCATTCCTATTGGAAAACCCTATATAATAAAAATTCTTAAACCAACTGAGATATCCCTAGAGATCTTAACACAACATCAGGTATGTGGGGTGCTAGTTGTAAACCATTTCAGGTAGAAAATATATTCAGTTGATCCGCATCCAGGGGAAGGGACCAGTTAGAAATAGTATTGAGGGGCTCCCCATCCAGGGGTGGAAATAATTTAGAGAATTTTGTATTATGACCAAATCTAATATTTTTTTTAGGTTAACTGAGATATTCCTTGTGATCTTAGCCCTCAGGGTATATGGGGTGTTAGTTGGAGACCGTATCAGAAAACATAATCAGGAGTTCCTCATTCATGGGAGGGGACACTTAATAAAATTTGGTCATATCACAAAATTCTATAATTTATCTTCATCCCTGGTTAGGAATAGCTCCTGATTATTTTAAAAACTGACATTTTCCCCAACTTACACTCTATTTATCTGAGATTGTGTTAAGATATCCGGGTATATCTCAGTTAGCCTAAGAATTTTTATTATATTTGGTCTTAATATAAAATCCTTTAAATTTTCCCCACCCCATGGATGGGCAGCTCTTGAATATTATTTCTAATTTACACGACTCCCGACTAACACCCCATTTACATAACGTTGTTTTAAGATCTCTGACGATATCTCAATTGGCTTACGAATTTTTATTATATTTGTTCATAATACAAAATTTTACTAAATGTCCCCTCCCCTGGATGGGGAACAACTGAATATATTTTCTAGCTGAAATAGTCTGCAACTAACACCCCATATATCTGAGGTGGTAATCACTCACACAAACACAATTAATGAAACTATAGTAAAAGTTTAGCATTTTCTTCACAGCCGTGTACATTTAGATTAGGATATTGGATGCTATATAATGGAGAAATCTTGCGTTATAATTTATTATTATCCCGATGGTTATAAAGTGAAATATTTTAACTTTTTTATAATATATAATTATATTTTTTGGTCACCAATACTATAAAAACCCGGCAAATTTCTTAGTATCCGCTTTCGCCGGGCCGATTAAAAGATTGACAATATTCAATATTATTCTTTACATACCAAAACGATTAACTTTCTTTTCACTTCAGAAAAAAAAATTCAGTCGATTTTGTCGTTTAAACTGACTTAAAATCGAACTGTCAATCGAAATTAAAATCAAATTTTAGTAGTTTATTTTTGAATTTACGGATGAATTCACCATTAAAATTATTATCAACATATTCTGTTTTTAAGTGGTGGGAGCTTGACGGTGGGGCAGCCACTTGCCGAAAACAAAACTCCAATAACACTGGGCAAAATGGATGCGTAATTCCCACGATGATATATTGCGGTGCTGATTCCCAAACCAGGTGTAGTTTCATTAAAAAAAGGTACAAATTATATGTTACACCGTGTTTTCTTGGAGTACAATTAATTTAATTTATTTTATTTAATTATTTATTGTGAACACTTTGAAAGTTACAAAAGGAATGCCTTTATTAATGGCTGCAATTTTCGTGCTTTTTACAGAAGGTAAAAACAAAAATACCAATTCATAGAAAATTACTATCACCGTGTGATGTCAGCAAAAATTCATGTGTACGATTTTTTGTACTAAGTTATTCTATGTCAGGGATGTACAATATTCAAAGAAAGGCAATACAGTTTACTTTTTAATATAAGTTGGTATTTAACACCCTAGAGGATGATGTATATGTATATATTTAAACTATAAATGTTTTATTTGTGATGCTTTTTCCACGTGATGTTTTATACATCGAAATGTTGATAAACATACCACCGGCTTTGACCAATCTAGGTCAACAGGTAGACGCACAATTTTGGTGATTGGTCTCTTCAACTCACCAAGTTCAGTTTTCAATGTTACCACTCGAGTGAGACCATCAGATCCGGGATGAAGTTTTGTGATTTTTCCAAATAGCCACTTGTTCACGGGTAAGTTTTCATGTTTAACAATGACTATGTCGTTTATTTTTATAGAAGATGTTGCTGTAAACCACTTTGATTTTTGTTGGAGGGATGTGAGGTATTCGAGATGCCAGCGCTTCCAGAAATGTTGGCTCATATATTGTAGCATCTGCCAACGTGATAAATGCGAAGGTTTAAGATGACTATATCTGGTTCGGGTAATTTGGTAGCCGGTTGTCCTATTAAAAAATGCGAGGGTGTGAGAGCATTTACATCGTCTGATGATAACACACACAAAGGCCGGGAATTCAGGATACTCTCGATTTCCGTAAGCAGTGTGTTCATCTCCTCCATGGTCAGTATCGAATCACCAACAACTAGACGAAGATGAAATTTGGTAGACTTGATAGCTGATTCCCAAATACCACCAAAATGAGGTGCATTATGCGGAATGAAATGCCAGGTGATTGCGTTTCTAGAAATAAAGTGAGAAATATCATTCGAGTTATCAATACAATGCTTAAAAGATTGTTTTAATTGATTGTTCGCCCCGATAAAATTTGACCCGTTGTCACTGTATAAATCTTGACAGCATCCAAGACGTGCTATATGAACCGCTTTAAGGCTGCTAAAAAGGCATCACTACTAAGATCCGTTACGAGTTCTATATGAACAGCCGTTGTGCTGAGACAGATGAATAAAGCTACGTATGCTTTGTATGTCTTTTGACCTCGTCCATTAATCAAATGTATAGATAAGGGTCCAGCATAATGGACACATACTTTCAAAAATGGCCAAATTAGTTCTAGACGGTGCCAGGCAGATTTCCCATCAATTGTGTCTCGCATGCAGCTTTATGTCGTGTGCAAAGAACGCATTTACGAATGATTTGTCGTATAAGACTCCTGGCGCGCGGTATCCAATATTGCTGTCTTGACAACGCTAGGAGTAAAGATGGTCCAGCGTGCTTGTAGTGTCTATGCATTTCTTCGAGTATTAATGCTGTTAATGGCGATTTCGATGATAGAATTATGGGATGCCTTGTAGAAAATGGGGCGTCGCAGTTCTCCAATCTTCCGCCGACGCGTAATACTCCTGAATCATCAAGAAATGGACTAAGCGATTTTAGGCTGCTCGTTGGTTTAACTGGCTTCGATAATTCGATGTTTTGAATTTCTTTTGTAAAATAATTCCTCTGATCGTATTTACATAAAGTGATTGCATGTAAGTTTGATTTCGTGTGGGTAAAGGCCCCTCGAGGCGATGTCTGCTGGATTTTGAAATAAAGGTACATGCTGCCAGTGATTTCTACCAAATGAACTAAAAGTATTTGCTTTGTTCGATTGGCAACAAACGTAGGCCAGCGTCGAGGATGATCTGTGAGACAGTCTAGGACAATGGTAGAATCTGTTCATAAGTAAATGTTGTGTACCTTTGCATTTGTTTCCCGTTTAACCAGGTTCATTAAATTAGTCAGTAAAACTGCACCGCACAACTCGAAACGCCGCAAACTTTGCTGTTTTATCGGAGCCACTTTGGTTTTGGCCGAAATCAAATGAGTGGAACTTTCTCCCTTTCTTGTGGTCAACTTGTAGTAGATTACTGCAGCATAAGCAAGAGTGCTGGCTTCACAGAAACCATGCAATTCCACTGTGGAATATGTGTCCGTTTGGAAATGTCTTCTATGTCTCGCAATGTCGAACGAATGAGCTCCCAGTCATTAACTTCTTTCTGTGGCAGTGAATCATCCCAATTAAGATTTAAGAGCCAAAGTTGTTGGATGAAAGTCTTAATTTTAATATTTAGTGGAGCGATCCAACCCATCGGATCGAAAATACGCCCTGCCTCCGAGAGTGTGGTTCTTTTGGTAACCTTTTGACTTATTGGTGCCGCAACTCTAAATCTGAAAACATCTTCCGTTGGTATTGCAATCCTAAAATCTTCACCGTTTCGCCCGTGTTTTCTTTTTCAATTGACTTGATATGGTGTTGCCTGTCGTCAGGGGGAATGTCCGCTAACACCTCGAGCGAATTCGACACCCATTTTCTCAGATTAAACCCATAATTGGACAAAATTGATCTTAATGCGCATTTCAGCTGTTGTACTTCTGCTACCGTATCTCCTCCGGTCATAAGGTCATCTATGTAAATATCTTTCTCGATGATTTTCGCAGCAATAGGATTTGATTTATGTGTATCTTCGGCGACTTGTTTGAGTGCCCGTGTTCCTAAATACGGAGCTGAGGCCAGTCCATAGGTTAGGTTAGGTTAGGTTAGAGTGGCTGCTATCGCACACTTAGGCCAATAATGGCCCATTGTGATACCACAGGATCCAATCTCCCCTTACTCCCGCTGAAACCAACCAGAGCTACTGATGTAGCGTAAAATATCTCGCACCCCAAAGTCCGCGAGTTCAGAAAGGCTGTCCATGTTGTACACACCCAACTACCTATGTCTTTTGTAGGATAGTACTGGACACGAGCATAGGAAGTGAACTAACGTCTCTTCCTCCTCTTCGTCCATACAACTTCTACAAAAGTCATTCGTCTCTAGACCCAGCCTTCTCGCATGTTCCCCAAAAAGGCAGTGTCCTGTCAGTATCCAGGGATATAAGTGCCTTGGAGCGCCGCAGGTCCAGTTTTGGCCAAACCTGTTTTGCTACCCTGCACGTGAGAGTGTTGGTCCACCTCTCATCTGTCAAGGCGATTGCCTTTTTACTGAGCGTCAATTTAAGCGCTGCTATAGGCCTCCCCAGACCTGCCCTTTCCGGTTGCATCTGGAGAGTCGTACCGTACCTAGCTAGTTCGTCTGCCCTGCAGTTTCCCGTGACGTCCGAGTGACCAGGGACCCAGATTATCTGGATACTGAAATACTCGCTCATCTCATTAAGAGATGATCGGCAATCCAGCGCCACCCGTGACTTCAGAGAAACCGCCTCTAGTGACCTGAGTGCCGCTTGACTGTCCACATAAATCGCGATATCCCTAACAGATACCACGTTATGCTTCAACCATGTCACGACTTCCCCTATCGCCACCACTTCAGCCTGGTACACGCTGCAGTAGTCAGGGAGACGAACAGAAATATTAACATTAAGCTTCTCACAGAAGACTCCGGCTCCTACTTTGCCGTCTAGCTTAGAGCCGTCCGTGAAAAATTGCAGTGCCTCGTTTTCCAGTATTGATCCGTTCCTCCAGGATTCCCTAGAAGGACAGATGATCCGGAAACCTATATCGAAGCACAACGTTGGTTTAATATAATCTAGATTCACCAGTTCTTCCCCTAGTGATCTAACTATCGTCGAGTGTCCCGCCTGAAGACACTTCCACTGAGAGACAGCCGAGAGCCTTGTAGCCACATTGGCTGCCATCTGCTTACCAAAAAATTCGATTGGAATAAGATGGAACATAACCTCTAAAGTGCGTGTAGGTGTTGTCCTAAGCGCCCCGCTTATAAGCATACAGGCCGTTCTTTGCACCTTCTCCAACATCCTTATATAGGTTACCTTTTCCAGAGCTGGCCACCACACGCCCACCCCGTACATCAGCACAGGCCTTACCACTGCGGTATAGAGCCAGTGTACCAGCTCTGGTTTCAAACCCAGTCCATAGGTTACAGTGCATAATTTAAAATATTTAATGGGACGTGAAGGATCATCTCTCCATACAATTTTTTGGAACCGAGTGTCGTCGTCGTGAATGCGAATTTGCCGATAAATTTTCTCAATGTCGGCCGAGAATATTACACGATGTTCTCGAAACCGCAGAATAATGGCATAAAGTGTGGATTGCACCGTAGGACCAACTGCTAAACAATCATTCAGCGACGTACCAGAGCTAGTTTTCGCAGAAGCATCGAATACAACTCGAAGTTTTGGTATTACACTACCCCGCTTGAGAACTCCATGGTGTGGTAGAAAGAATCCTTCATCGTTGACCGTTGCTTGTGAGATTTCTTCCATATGGCCCAAGGCTAAATATTTGTTCAAGAAATGGGTATATAGATTGCGGTACTCCTTGTCTCGACACCGGTGTGAAGTTTTTGGACAAAAGTTTTTGGACAAAAATTTACGCGAGTGTTCTTTGTGAAGTTTTTGGACACTTTTTTATTTCTTGGACAAAATTTTTTGTAAGTGTGGAATTTTAACAGTGTATTTATTTTATATTAAAATCGAAACAATATTGATAATAAATATTGATAAAACAAAAGAAACTGTTTAACATTAAAAAATCTAAAATTCTCATTATTAATGAACTAGGCTCATGTATTGAATTTTTAAAGTTTTACCAATATAGCGAGTCTGCGTGTCCACGGATGTTCTACTGCTCTAAGCCAAATAGCAAAAATCTCAGAGATTGGCTCGCATAGTGACTAAATACGTTCGAAAAGGTAAAAGTATCCCTCGCTATTTAAATCAGTTAGCCCCATCTCGAAATGATGAACTAGGCTCATGTATTGCTCTAGGCCGAATAGCAAAAATCTCAGAGATTGGCTCGCATAGTGACTATATACGTTCGAAAGGGGATACTTTTAGCTATTTAAATCAGTTAGCCCCATCTCGAAATGATGAACTAGGCTCATGTATTAAATTTTTAAAGTTTTACCAATATAGCGAGTCTGCGTGTCCACGGATGTTCTACTTCTCTAAGCCAAATAGCAAAAATCTCAGGGATTGGCTCGCATAGTGACTATATACGTTCGAAAGGGGATACTTTGAGCTATTTAAATCAGTTAGCCCCATCTCGAAATAATGAACTAGGCTCATGTATTGAATTTTTAAAGTTTTACCAATATAGCGAGTCTGCGTGTCCACGGATGTTCTACTGCTCTAAGCCAAATAGCAAAAATCTCAGAGATTGGCTCGCATAGTGACTATATACGTTCGAAAGGGGATACTTTGAGCTATTTAAATCAGTTAGCCCCATCTCGAAATAATGAACTAGGCTCATGTATTAAATTTTTAAAGTTTTACCAATATAGCGAGTCTGCGTGCCCACGGATGTTTTACTGCTCTAGGCCGAATAGCAAAAATCTCAGAGATTGGCTCGCAAAGAGACTATATACGTTCGAAAGGGGATACTTTTAGCTATTTAAATCAGTTAGCCTTATCTCGAAATAATGAACTAGGCTCATGTATTGAATTTTTAAAGTTTACCAATATAGCGAGTCTGCGTGTCCACGGATGTTCTACTGCTCTAAGCCAAATAGCAAAAATCTCAGAGATTGGCTCGCATAGTGACTATATACGTTCGAAAGGGGATACTTTTAGCTATTTAAATCAGTTAGCCCCATCTCGAAATGATGAACTAGGCTCATGTATTGAATTTTTAAAGTTTTACCAATATAGCGAGTCTGCGTGTCCACGGATGTTCTACTGCTCTAAGCCAAATAGCAAAAATCTCAGAGATTGGCTCGCATAGTGACTAAATACGTTCGAAAAGGGATACTTTTAGCTATTTAAATCAGTTAGCCCCATCTCGAAATAATGAACTAGGCTCATGTCTTGAATTTTTAAAGTTTTACCAATATAGCGAGTCTGCGTGTCCACAGATGTTCTACTGCTCTAGGCCGAATAGCAAAAATCTCAGAGATTGGCTCGCAAAGTGACTATATACGTTCGAAAGGGGATACTTTTAGCTATTTAAATCAGTTAGCCCCATCTCGAAATAATGAACTAGGCTCATGTATTAAATTTTTAAAGTTTTACCAATATAGCGAGTCTGTCACAATCTACAAACAAAAGCTGTCGCTACAGTTCCAGCACACAATCATCAAATAAGAGCCATCGCTACAGTTCCAGTGTGCAGCATAAATTAACCAAAATAATTGACTATCAACTAAAAAACTGTCAAAACAAAGCCGATACACAGCATAAATTCAAAATCAACCAGAACTAATCTTATAAAACAAAGATGCACAACGCCAAATCATCATCTATACCAATAAAAATCACAACGTCGAAACACAAAATTAATCTTCAAGCATTCATCATTAAGCAAAAACAGTTATTACAAATCACGAAGCACCATCATATCAGTAATAAATAAAATAATTAAAATGTAAGTAACAAAATTTGTAGTGTAAATGTAAAAAAAATGTAAAATTGAGTTGTAAAATAAAAATAGTAAATTATTAATCAAACATGTGGTTATCAGTTAAAATTGTAATAAATGTTCAAAACAAGAGATTTTAAATTTTGAAAAGTGTTTTCCTAGTTTTCCAATCTCTGAGATTTTTTGTTATTTGGCTTAGAGCAGTAGAACATCCGTGGACACGCAGACTCGCTATATTGGTAAAAATTATTTATTTTCATTTTGTATATTATTATTATTATTATATGTAAAAAAATCGTTTTGAAAATAAATGATAAGCCTGCGTGCTTTAATTTGATAGAAAAAAAAAAAAAAAAAATTTAAAATTCAATACATGAGCCTAGTTCATCATTTCGAGATGAGGCTAACTGATTTAAATAGCTAAAAGTATCCCCTTTCGAACGTATATAGTCACTAAGCGAGCCAATCTCTGAGATATTTTCTATTTGGCCTAGAGCAGTAGAACATCCGTGGACACGCAGACTCGCTATATTGGTAAAATTTTAAAAATTCAATACATGAGCCTAGTTCATTATTTCGAGATGGGGCTAACTGATTTAAATAGCTCAAAGTATCCCCTTTCGAACGTATATAGTCACTATGCGAGCCAATCTCTGAGATTTTTGCTATTTGGCTTAGAGAAGTAGAACATCCGTGGACACGCAGACTCGCTATATTGGTAAAACTTTAAAAATTCAATACATGAGCCTAGTTCATTATTTCGAGATGGGGCTAACTGATTTAAATAGCTCAAAGTATCCCCTTTCGAACGTATATAGTCACTATGCGAGCCAATCTCTGAGATTTTTGCTATTAGGTCTAGAGCAGTAGAACATCCGTGGACACGCAGACTCGCTATATTGGTAAAACTTTAAAAATTCAATACATGAGCCTAGTTCATCATTTCGAGATGGGGCTAACTGATTTAAATAGCTAAAAGTATCCCCTTTCGAACGTATATAGTCACTATGCGAGCCAATCTCTGAGATTTTTGCTATTTGGCTTAGAGAAGTAGAACATCCGTGGACACGCAGACTCGCTATATTGGTAAAACTTTAAAAATTCAATACATGAGCCTAGTTCATTATTTCGAGATAGGGCTAACTGATTTAAATAGCTAAAAGTATCCCCTTTCGAACGTATATAGTCACTATGCGAGCCAATCTCTGAGATTTTTGCTATTCGGCCTAGAGCAGTAGAACATCCGTGGACACGCAGACTCGCTATATTGGTAAAACTTTAAAAATTCAATACATGAGCCTAGTTCATCATTTCGAGATGGGGCTAACTGATTTAAATAGCCCAAAGTATCCCTTTTCGAACGTATTTAGTCACTATGCGAGCCAATCTCTGAGATTTTTGCTATTTGGCTTAGAGCAGTAGAACATCCGTGGACACGTAGACTCGCTATATTGGTAAAACTTTAAAAATTCAATACATGAGCCTAGTTCATCATTTCGAGATGGGGCTAACTGATTTAAATAGCTAAAAGTATCCCCTTTCGAACGTATATAGTCACTATGCGAGCCAATCTCTGAGATTTTTGCTATTTGGCTTAGAGCAGTAGAACATCCGTGGACACGCAGACTCGCTATATTGGTAAAACTTTAAAAATTCAATACATGAGCCTAGTTCATTATTTCGATATGGGGCTAACTGATTTAAATAGCTAAAAGTATCCCCTTTCGAACGTATATAGTCACTATGCGAGCCAATCTCTGAGATTTTTGTTATTTGGTGTATCATTTTATACAGTATGGTACGTGATTTATTGAAAAATTTATAATGAGAATTTTAGATTTTTTAATGTTAAACAATTTCTTTTGTTTTATCAATATTTATTATCAATATTGTTTCGATTTTAATATAAAATAAATACACTGTTAAAATTGCACACTTACAAAAAATTTTGTCCAAGAAATAAAAAAGTGTCCAAAAACTTCACAAAGAACACTCGCGTAAATTTTTGTCCAAAAACTTTTGTCCAAAAACTTCACACCGGTTGTCTCGACAGAACTTTCGCTCCATACCCTTCAATCTTTGGATAGCCATGCCAAGTGAGTTGCCTAGTCGTGTTGTACATTTTTTAAACGATAGTCGAACTTGTAACCGCCCGTCTGACTGTCGTTGTAGATTTTCGCTGAAGTGATTTTCAAACATTTCTTCCTCTGGAGTTCGAATTGCTAAATCGTTGGGAATTGATTCCAGTTCCCAAAAGCGCCGTAAAGTTTCATCGATGTTGAACTGATGCAGACTGCTAGTTTTGCACAAAACGGCACTTTCTTCATATGGCGGTCGATTTAAAAATGTGCCAGCGACAATCCAACCAAAAATTGAATTGTGCAGAATAGGATTGTGATGTTGATTTTTGATGTTTCCGTCTTTAAGGATATTAAAAAACTTATCAATACTAATAAGCAAATCGATTTCATTTGATTTATAAAATTCTGGATCCGCTAACTGCAATTGATGCCATTTATCCAAACATAAATCTTGAACGTCAATATTTGAAAGTTTTGTGTTCCGCTTTAAGACGTATGCTTTCAATGGTAGATTTGGACCTGACAGCGGTTTAATGTTAAGGTTCACAATCCCTTTAGTGATGCCGGCTTCCACCTTTCCTACTCCCTTAACGGCGATTCTTCCGTTTTGTCGTGGCAGTCCAAGGCGCTGTAGACACGATTCAGTGATAAAACTGACTTGGGAGCCTGAATCTAAAAGTGCTCGGCAGCGAATGGCATTTTCTGAAGAACTGATGACCTCGGCAACAGCTGTTGGTAAAATGGATTGGGTTTCGTTTGTGTCACTATCAAGCGATACGGTCGCATTTGCACAAGTTGTAAGTTGTTCATCATGATCTTCCGATGATTGAGTTTCAGTCAAATGAACGAGAGTGTGATGTTTCTTTCGACATACAGAACATCGACGTCTTGATGGGCATCTGAACACTGGATGTTTGTCACTCAAACAATTAAAACACAATCTGTTGCTCTTGGTTAATTCCCTTCATTTGGTTACGTCCATTACGTTGAATGCTGGACATTGATTTATTGCATGACCATTGTTTTGGCACCCGGAGCATTTAACATCGTCTACTGCTACATGACTTCTAATTGCTGGTGGTTTATTATTTTGACTAGAATTACCGCGTTTGGTTGATGATCTTAATGAATTTAAAGCGTCACTCCGGCGTAATAGAAAATCAAAGAAATCTTTAATGGTTGGAAAGTCTTGATCAGCCGTCTCGAGAGCCCATCGTCCCTTCGATTCCTCGGCCAGTTTGTTGGTGAGAATGTACAAAAGCCAAGGATCTCTCTCTTCACCGTGCGGACCAATAGCTTTTAATCCTCTGATAACTCCATCGGAAGTGTCGAGTAACCTTTTGATATTTGTGTTGTTAGCTACCGAGATATGTGGTTGGTCAACGAATGTTTGAATGAAGGAATTCATGATGAGTCGCTTTCGATCGTATCGTTGTCTTAATTTTTGAAGGGCTTCAATATAATTTGCTTCGGTGATGTTGAAATGAAGTAAGAAACGGCGGCTTCTCCCCTCAGTTGTCCTTTTAAATATTGTAACTTTTGAACCGGTGTTAGTGAGGGTGAGTTATTATGCACTGACGTGACATAAATATCGTGGAATGATTGCCATTCTTTATAGTCACCAGAGAAGAAGGGTAACTTTAAATTTGGTAGCTTTAATTCTGCTGATACATGGGTAGTGTTCACCGTGTTATCGAAGCTAGCTCTGCCAGTGTCAGTCCCGAGCTTTCGAATTAGGGTGTTGAGCTTGGTTATCGCTTTGTAATAATTTTCTTCGTAGTCCATGTCTGGCTCTTGGTCCTGGTCAAGTGCAAAAATATTATTTTCGATTATTGTGAACTCCTCCATCAATTTTTCCGCTCGCTGTAATTTCGCCCGACATTCTTCGATGGTGAGTTCTTGTGGCCCCTTTTTAATACTGTTTAGTACATACAGTGACTCACAGCTTATTTGATCCAGTCGCATTTTATGAACAAAATTGTAAATATTTCGCGATATCTTATTTTTTTTTTTTTTTTTTTTTTTTTTTTTTTTTTTTTTTTGTTACACGGAACTAATCAACAAATTCAAATTTAGAAAATATAGGAACTTCGATTGCAGTGTATGACGATACGAATATGATGGAGGTTCGCAGAACAATTTCGATAAATTGGAAGCATCGACTACCTATATCACCATTAGTACATTTAGCGACGGATGCTCAGAAACTTTCCTTGCACACTGTATGCAATTTGTTTAACTGTATCGTGAAACCAAAATTTGTTACTTTTGTTGTGCTCGTAGTGGAAATATTTTTCTTGGTTTTTATTTTTGTTTTGTTTTACTACGTTTTGTTTCCTATGTATTATATCGATACCAACAACAATAATGCCAAATGCCATAAAAACGCAATACTAACAAGAGTAATTTGACGAAATTTGATGGTATTAGTATGTTTGTGGCAGTGGATCATTTAACCTGTGAGTTGGTTTTGGGTTGAAATAATGAACTTTTTAATGTAATTTTTTGTGTTTTATAATAAAAATAAATATAGCTTTTATATTACATTTAGTTTTTTTCAAAAAAAAAATAAGACATCGCGAGATATTTACAATTTTGTTCATAAAATGCGACTGGATCAAATAAGCTGTGAGTCACTGTATGTCAATTTGCCCTTGTTAATCGACCGTTGCTTCTTTAGTACGTTAATATCACTCATATTGATTAAATTCACAACACTGATCTATTGATTACAGGCTAGAAATGTTCGTTAAACAGTATCACTTTTACCACATAAATGTTCGATGAAGAAAAAAAAAATATTTATTATTTTTAGATAACGTATGTGAAATACGAATCACTCGTGCACCGTGGTTTTCTTAATTATTTAAGATGACGTACGTGTAATGCGATCAAAGAATGCAACGTGATTAATGCACCCGGATTGATTTGCATTCCGTATTCCGTGTGCACGATTATAGTAAAGCACTTGCGTATTGAAATATGTGCCGAATTTAAGTATTACCACACAAACCAATTAATTTATTTTATTCACTTCGTGTAAACACGCTTTAATTAAATAGTTCATAGATTTACGTAGTTAGTAAACGTTATTTAATGGCGTTAGAAAATTAAAGGTGGATGCTTATCGGTCTGATGGCACGTGGTAGCGTTCCTTTATTTTGATGATGATATCCTCGGATGTAATAAAGTTGATGGTGAAACTCGAGCATCCGGCTCGAAGGACCATGACATTGGGGCAGCCACTTGCCGAAAACAAAACTCCAATAACACTGGGCAAAATGGATGCGTAATTCCCACGATGATTTATTGCGGTGCTGGTTCCCAAACGAGGTGTAGTTTCATTAAAAAAAGGTACAAATTATATGTTACACCGTGTTTTCTTCGAGTACAATTTATTTAATTTATTTTATTTAATTATTTATTGTGAACACTTTGAAAGTTACAAAAGGAATGCCTTTATTAATGGCTGCAATTTTCGTGCTTTTTACAGAAGGTATAAAAACAAAAATACCAATTAATAGAAAATTACTATCACCGTGTGATGTCAGCAAAAATTCATGTGTACAAATTTTTGTACTAAGTTATTCTATGTCAGGGATGTACAATATTCAAAGAAAGGCAATACAGTTTACTTGAATTAATATAAGTTGGTATTTAACACCCTAGAGGATGATGTATATGTATATATTTAAATTATAAATGTTTTAATTCTGATGTTTTTTCCACGTGATGTTTTGTACATCGAAATGGTGATAAATCAGCTTTGACCCGTTGCTAAAAGTTACATATTCGAAACAGCTCACATAATTAATTATTATTTTATGACAATCACTTCCACCTTTTCCTTAAAATCTACATATATTCGAACACAACGATTTATCGCAATAAAATTTGATTGACATTTCATATATCTAAAAATATCCAAGAACAATTTTTATTGGTCCATCGATTGTATAATTATTATTTTTTTAAATCTCGCACATCATGAACTCATCTAGCAAGAGGTGTTGGTTTTTAAAATACACGCCCACTTTCTTTATAATTTGTTTTTCGTCGAATAATCTTCATTTCTTATTATACAAAAAACAAAAGATCTATGTGGTTGGATTCTGTAAATGACAGTTATAAATGCGCATATGTTTGTCTTACTTTCGTACCAATAAAATTAATATGATTTTGGATTATTGCTTTCTTTTTTCTTGCGTACATATTTTTTGTTTTTCACTTTCATTTATTAATTTGTGTGTGACTTAAGAAAACAACAACGACATTAAGAAAAGATCGATTTTCTCGAAGGTTTACTTTTCGTGTTCGCATCTTCGGATTATTTAATTTGATTTTAAACAGAAGCAGTTTTGTTAACATAAGAGGAGATACAAATAATAGTAATTGTATGAAAAACGAGACGAAAGAAGTCGTTGAATATTATCTCTGCTACCGGTTGAAAGTTTAATTGTGAAAACGATCATTAAAATAGTGGTGTATGGTGTTTTGTTGTGCGCCCCGATATTTTCTTTTTTCGTTTTCCCGCGATCGCGATCTGTATCATTTTGTTTTTCATGTGATTTTTTTTTTCGTTTTCGGTGTAAGAATTTTGTTTTTTTGTTTTTTGACGACTGGCTAGTTGTGTTATATGAGTGATTGTGTTATAATCATATAGTTGTTAAAATGAAAGTGCGAGACAATTAGGTGATGATCACTTATACAATTTTATAACTGTGAAAATATATAATTAAATAAATAAAATAAAGTTATATTGTGTGTTTTGTGTACGGTGTTTTTTGCGCGCTTGTGTAATATTAATTATTCGACGTTAAGTGGACCCGATGAAATTTAGTTCCTTGTTTAACATCAAATCAAGAGTTTTTGTTTTTTTTTTAATTCGTATTTTGATGAGTGTGTGAAAATTTAGAAAATTTGTGAAAAATATAAATCATATTGTAAACACGCGATTTTTTACAGTTCATTATAGTGACAAGTGTTAACAATTTTTTTAAATATAATTTATATAAAAATGCATCACACATTTCCGTACTATCATCAAACGAGGACTTCAATATTATCCGACGGTTCTATTTCGGGTCCATGTCTCACCAATTTAGATAATAATAATGCGACGAATTTATTAAGTGCGAGTGCACCTAGCGATTGCTATTATGTAAATGAAAATTTATTAGCAGGATATTCGAATGCTGAAAATCCAATGAAACAAATGGAAGGTAAATTTAAAATTACGAAGATGTAAAAATTCTTCGACATAATATTTTGGGTTTTTGTTGTTGTTATTGATATTATTAGAACTTATAAGCCCGTGTACAAGAGACAAACGAAACCGAAAAACAAACAACAGCAAAAAATTCCTCTTAATGACAGTTAAGAAATCATATCACACCTTACGATAATCAAAATTAGCGCTGACACAGATGTTGTACAAGATGAGAAGAAAATCATTGAACACAAAAAAAAAAATTCTTATAAGTTTTATTTTTAAAAAATTGAAATAGTTTATAAATTAAAAATAATGCATTTCAATCATTACTTGGCTTTGTAATTTTTTTTTTCTATTTTATGTTCGTCGTTTTCAAGAGCAGCAATTTTAGAACATGTTGAATGTACTTAAGATGTGAAATTAAATCTGGTTGAAAAAAAATTTTATGTGTCGTATGTAGTATGGGGTTTTGAGTTCGTTCAAATCCCTAAAATAGATTATTGACATTGATTAAGATAAATATTTGGTATTTTGTAATCACGCGCCAGCAGCTTGCGATTGCGAAAAATTGTTTCCTGTGACAGAATTAAGTAATTAACCTAAATGCTCATTGTTTTGACTGTAGAATATATACGACCGGCGGTAATTCTGCAAAATTTTATAGGCTTACCGGTTATAGCGTTTGCCCTGCAGGAATTATTACATTACAAGTTTAAATATTTCTTGGTCCAGTTAAAGGTTCAGATATCTTGGATTTTCTAAAAATTAATAAATGATAGAAGTTTTATAAAATTTGGTTTGATTCCACTGTCTTATTTTATTATAATTCTTTCATTTTGTTTTATATGACGACGTATTCAACTTTTAACTCCTTATTCATGAAGGTTTGTGAAATTAGCTATCGATCTGCTTTACTATTAATTTTTCGGATACCTCTCTGTTCGGCTGTAAATTCTACTATTCTTATTCTTTTATACTTACTTTACAACCTGTTCTGTTCATTGCCAGCGAATTCAAGGACGTACGGCTATAGGTCCGATTTTCGTAGAACCATCTACACATTGTATAGCTCCATGCCACTCTATAAATACTGGTATGGAAGGTGGGCCGGCCCTTGAGATCTGCACTTTTACAGAGGGTCATAGTTGTTTTCTTTTTCATAACAGATCGTAATCTGATGATGCAAATTCCCTTTTGCATCCTGTCCCTATCGGAATTCGAATCGAACCCAGTATCTCCCGATCCAAACGCAAAAGCTTTAACCACTGTGAATTTTGGTCGGTTAGGATTATTCTTTATGACCACCGCAATCCGATATATGACCACATAATACCATACCGCTCCATATTCGATTTGCCATTTTTTAGTTTTTACTGTACCTACAGGTAGTCCTCCAAGAACACGGTATTCGAAGAATTTGGTAACCCATTTCCTCAAATTACACTGTTTCAAACAACACGATTTTCGTTATTCTCTTTTATTTTGTTTTTTGTATATCATAACAAAAAATAAAAAACAAAACGTAACGTTTTTTGCTTTTATTTTTTGTAGTCTCAAACAACACGGTTTTAAAGAACACGGAACGATTAATCGTGTTCTTGGAGGGTTTCTTGAATTACATTATCTTTGTATTGCATATGTACCAGTGTATCATCGTGGTCATTCATAACAGTAATGTTCTACGAATTTTTTTCCTCATTTTCGTTGCCTCGCAACGCAATTTATAAATTTATATTGAATTTCGTTTGACTACTAGAATATTTATTCGTGGTCGTGTGCACAATATCGCTTTTGCAATTATAAAATTGTAAATATATCTAAATATGTGTGTGTGCAATCTTAGTGTTTTAATATTTTTGTTTTATTGGTAGATTAATTTTTATGCATTTAGTTACATTCGAGCTATTGTAGGATTGAAATAAATTTGCGCGACATGTTTAATCCAGAATCAATTCTCTTCCAATATTAACTTAAGATAAATGTAAACTTAATATGTAATTATTTCTTACGAGTTTGTTATGACATTTGTGCATCACACAATTACTAATGTAATCATCTTATAGACGACTGTTAAAGTTGGGAATGTGACATCTAGCGCATTAAAAATAAGCTCATTGCGGGTTTTTTTCTATGAAATTTTAGCACGGCATACTTTATGAAAATAAAAATTAACATACAAAAATATCCGGAACAAGCTTATTTTTTTTGCCGTCAGACCCACTTATAGTTGTCTATAGATTGTACTACCACCAATGCAATTCCTATTTATTATAAAGTGCGTTTAATACCTAATATATAATTTGTAATGCCATCTAGTGGCAATTAAATTACGAAGCGATTGATAACCCTCTATGGTAAATAGACCAACATTTTTGTAATTAATATTTTATAAAACAAAATAAAATTCTCTTTGTCATCAACCAGCATAGCGACAAGTTGTTTAGAATTGCATCGCATTTTAAAATAAAATAAATTGTTAAAACTTTAGTTGTACAGTACTACCGGTTTATTATTTCCACATACAATTGGTCCTTCGAGCCGGATGCGCGAAAAAAAACGCGATTGCAATTCTAAAACATCCACGCCATTACTAACCAGCGGATAGCAAAAAAGCGCAGTGTTATATTCGATACAAGCCGATACTGCAGCCAGCATTCACGCGCCGAAATACCCACCGCCATTCATCGCATGGTATTTCTACGAGGTTTCATTAATCTGCAGAATTAATAAAGTGATAAAATCCGAAATACCCACCGCAATTTATCGCATCGTATTTTTATGTGGTTGCATTAATCTGCAGAATTAATAAAGTGATAAAATCCGAAATACCCACCGCAATTTAACGCATGGTATTTCATCATAACTGGTCAGCAGCCGCTATTCATCGCATGGTATTTCTACGTGTTTTAATTAGTGGTGCAGGATTAGTAAAGTGATTAGAGCCGCCATTCGCCGAGTGGTTTTTCACGAGTGTGCATTCGCCCGCCTATATACCAACCGCAATTCCACACCGCATGGTATTTTACGGGTTTACATTAAAATGCAGGATTAGTAAAGTGATTAAAGCCGAGATTCCAGCCGCCATTCACCGAGTGGTTTTTTTACGAATTTGCATTCGGTCGCCGATATACCAACGAAAGCGTTTGCAATTCGATACAAGCCGATAGTGCAGCCAGCGTACACGCACCGAAATACCCACCGCCATTCACCGCATGGTATTTCTACGGATTCGTATAAATCTTCAAAATTAGTAAAGGGTTTATTCCGAAATACCCACCGCCATTCACCGCATGGTATTTCATCATAACTGGCCAGCAGCCGCCATTCATCGCATGGTATTTATTATTTCCGGTTGGCAGACAAATAGACAAGTACGGAGCTACAAGCCAAGCAGCATTCACAGCGTGCCCATATGACAGCAGCCATTCATCGCATGCCAACTACAGGATTAAAACCAGCCACCATTCACCGCTTGCCCATACTTCAGCAGCCATTTGCCGAATGGTATTTTTATTAGTCTCCAGTGGAGTACAGTCGAGTACAGGATTAAAACCAGTGGTTCTTTGACATATTCTGTGTGCTCGCGCTGTGCGTATAAAATTATACTTCTGTTAAGTTATCGACCAATTTAATTATATTTCAACCCCGTGTTAATATGGAAGCATTAGTTAAGCGTAAAAGTGCGATCAAGGGTCAGTTAACGAAGATTGCTAATTTTGTGAATACGAAGGGCGAAAATGCCACTTATGACGAACTGTCAATTCGGTTAGCTAAAGTGAATGATATGTATAATCAATTTATTTCACTCGAGGATCAAATATTTAACTTGTATGCAGAAGCGAATTCGGATATGGATATTTTCGACGAAGCGTATTACTCAATCGTTGCGTAATTGCAAGTGCTTTTAAGACAACTCCCGACTAAGTCCGCAATACCGACTCCTCGCGATGATGCCGATGTTTCTTTGAATACCACCCAGGTTAATTTTCGATCTGATTTCAAATTACCGAAACTGAGTCTCCCTACGTTAGATAGCAATCTGAACCAATGGCAATCATTAGATGACATTTACATATCCACGGTCCACGAGAACACAAACCTATCATACGCCCAGAAGTTCAAATATCTCCTAGGGCAGTTACGTGGAGCCGCATATACAACTGGTTGCAATTTCCGTGTAGACGATGCAAGTTATTATGAAGCGTTAAAACGATTGGTCAAAAAATACGATAGAAAACGGACTATAGTGGAAGGCTACATTCGCGAATACCTTTTGTCGCCAAAGTGTAGTAAACCGTCAGCCGTGAATATCACTAAGCTTCATGATACGTTAGATGAAACCATTCGAGGTTTAAAGGCCCTCGGAGATCTAGGAACGCACCGTGACCCGTGGTTTATCCTTTTGGCAGCCGAAAAATTGGACGATGGTACAAGGCAGCTATGGAAATACGAGTCAGCTGGAACCGATTATCCAAGGGTTGATGAATTCTTAGAATTTCTATCTAAGAGAATGAGTTCACTAGCTGAGCCTACAACCAAACGATTTGCTGCCTTTAAGTCACTAACACCGATTAACTCATATTATGCTGCTATACAGTTACCGCCCTGTCCTATCTGTGAAAATGAAGAACATAGATTGTACGAGTGTCCTAAATTTCGTGCAATGGACAGTATCTCGCGCTGCGAGTTCATATCTAAATCCAACCGCTGTTTTAACTGCCTTACTGATCGACACCTAATCACGAGCTGTAACAGCAGAAAACATTGTCAAAAATATTCCAAACAGCACAATACCTTGTGGCATTACGTCCACACCCCACAAATAACCGAGGGTTCACAGAATGATAAAGGATCATCGAAAACGTATGTGATCGTGAATCCAAATACAGTTCAGCCCACTTTCACTCGTAATATCGAATCAGCTACCACGATGTTGGCCGTACCGATGTGTCGACACCTTGAGAAACCAAAGCCAATTAAGGATCCAGTAGAAGTTGCCCGTTCGATTAAAGGTAATATCCCTATTTTACCTACCGCAAAATTGGACACACAGGATAAATATGGGAACTCGATAAAATGTCGAGCTCTGTTGGATTCGGGGTCGACGCACAATTTTATTACGGAAGGTCTGATAAGCCGATTGAAAATTCCGCGTTCAAAGTCGGATATCACAATTAGTTCCATTAATCAATCGCGAGCATGCATCTCAAGAGGTAAATCCGAGATTGCACTACGATCTTCAATCAATCAGCTATTTTGTATGAATGTTGAAGCCTACATTCTGAGATTCAAGAAAATCCTTCGAACCCGAAAAATAGACCGAAAGTCTTGCAAACACTTATCCGTAGAGGAGGTTATAAATGCCGAATAATGCATATTTTAATGTTTGCAAAAAATGTTTGCATTTGCAGGTTTTCATAAATTCTAATCGTTCTAAAATTCCGCGCTTTATATTTCTATCTCACAAAAAAAAAGAAATTGGAGCCAGCAGTAAAAAAGATCCAATCAGAACATTTATATTGTCCCAGTTTCGCCATAAACGTAAATCTCAATGGCAAAACGAAGAGCGAGATCTGTTTTTAAAATTTTATTATAAATCTCCTGCGCTTTACAAAGATCTTCTTGAGTTGAAATTTCTATTGTCATCAGTATCAACCATTCGCAGTATTGTCGCAGCATTTGTATTGTCATCAGTATTAACTATTCGATGAAATGACTATAGAGCCGGAATTAGAATTTATATCGTCATAAGACATAATATATGGATTTTTCAATCACAGGCATCTAGGTCGAACAGATGTTATTACAGCTCTATTCTTATGCTTCGTAAGCTCTATTCTTATGCTATGTGCCGTAGAAACAACAGAAGTGCTTATAATATTGTTGGTGCTTCGATTTCAAAGCGTTATTTTGTCTTTAATGAAAAAAAAAATATATTTCTTCTATATGATGTGCCACATTTGGTAAAAAGTGTTAGAAACAGATTAATTAACGCAGACATTTTAACGCAAATCGGTAGAGTTTCTTGGAAAATTTTAGAAAAAAATATTCAATTTTGATTAGGGCACAATTAAAGTATGGAGCATATAAAGCCACATGCTTTTCAAAAATTGTCCGTTAAATTAGCTACCCAAGTATTCAGCAAACGAGTATCTATGAGTATTTTTGCAGCAATCGCTAATGATTTTTTCACTGAAGCTGAAAAAATGCCGCTATTTCAGCAGCTACATTTATTGGATAGCTCAATAAGCTTCTTGATAATCTAAATAGTCTTGGCAGGTTTGCATCCAATCCAGATAAAAATACAATTTTCGAAGAGCAAGAAGATATTGTTAATAATTTGAAAAATGCGTCACAACAAGTATATTTTTGGAAATCAGAAGGGAAAATGACTTTTCCGTACTGTTTTCTGTACGTTTCTAGGGCTCCCCATTTTCTAATAACATCTCATTTAAATTAAGATCCGATTGAAAATAATATTTCAATAATTCGCACAAATAGAGCCAGCTATGAAATTTTTTTTTCGGCATTTCGAGTATGTAGAATCCTCAAATTAATTTGTTTCCAAAATTTAAAGTCGTCTAACGTTACTGGAAATGAATATTCCCATTCGATTAATTTATTGGAACAAATGCCGTATACCCTCACTAAACGCATTCGTAACCCGTGAACTAGATGATGACGATATTGATTTGGAGACTATTGAAGCCGCGATAGAAGACGATGAGGAAAATGATATAATTTTTAGAAAGAAACGGTAAAACTGATTAATTTATGTATAAATCAAAATCATCTAAACAATGCATGGTTTGCGGAAGTTTGACTACACCGTCAGAAATGTTTGAAAACGATTTATCGGAAATAATTTTAAAAAATTTTCAAAAATTTTAAAACTAAGCCACGCGTTTTAATTAATATGATTTCCGTTATATCTAGAAAAAAAGTATTCTTCAGTCATTTTCAACCTCATAAAGATGAAATTTTAAATTTTATTGTAAAAGTTTTAATTAGATTACTTGTTAAACACACTTTCATAATATTCTCTTAAAGATAATAATATTAAAAGTTCGGCAAACGTACAGGCCTTCAAATAAAAAAAAAGAAGTTACTGAATACTTCCAGAGAAAGAACTAGCTATTATTTTCAACAACCGAAGGGAAGATTGAAAAAATATCTATGAATTTGAATTTAATTTAAGCAATTATTATGTATTTTAGTTTTAATTAAACTTAACATTGCAAATGAAGTTTATTTTATTTTTCTTGGTATTATTAATTTGCAGAATTATTTTAAACTTCAACTCTTAGACTGTGAAAACATAAATCGTGTTAGGTACCTATAATTTCATATCTAAACAACGAGTGTTCACATTTCAAAAGAAGGTGCTCGCGAGTAGTTCGTCATTAAGTTCATAAATCAATACTCCAATATTAGGCACGTTGAAATTATTATTTCACAGTCTTGGGTGCTTTTTATGCAAAATTCAATGCAAAAACTAAACGTTATATTGTGTTAAGTCGAATGAAATTTCTCAAACAATTATTAACTGTAATATATTTTCATTTCAAGAAATCAGCACATGCTATAGGAGTCAATTCGCGTTCCGTGAAATAATGAAAAAAAAAAGTTTTTTCATTAGCAATCGAGTAGGTTTGCATTTACACAGTAAAATTTAAAATTACGTGCGAATAATTTAAACTACTGGATTTCCAATGAAAAAAACTTTACATTTCCATTATTTCACGGAACGCGACTTGACCCCCAGGTTTATAAAAAACGACAAGACTAAATATCATTGTAAAAGTAAAATATAAACAAAAAACAATAACAACATCTATAGAATACTGAAAAGAAAACATTTAAAATATTTTGTGTCATCGACCAAACGTCTTCAAATTGGCTGATACTGGCGTAAAAGTAAGGACGGAATAAGCAAACCGCGAATGAGCAGGGAGAACAGGCTCCAGAATAGATTGCAGGGATAATCAAAAAAAAAATTTTGTTTCGTATAGCTATATACTATAGAAAACGTGGAATCACACAAATACATTAAAAGAAAAAGTAAAGTATTAAAAATAAAGTATTAAAGTATTATTGAAAGTATTAAATGTTGTTTGTCGCGCTCCTGGTGAGGTGATATTGTAATATTTTTTTAAGCTCATGATTCCTCTATAATACATAATTATAAAAACAATGCTATTATGAAATGAATCAAATCCCAATAAAAATTTTTAGAATGGAAAAATTCACGTAAACAATAAAATAAAGGTAAATAATAATGAAAAGACTTGTCAGCAATCAGCATAAACATTAATTAACAAGCACAAATTTAATCGTTTTACGAAGATAATGAATCCACTATGACATGACGGAGTTAAAAAAAATTCTATCAGCCGTTTGACAGATATAGTGCCCTGAAGTCGATCTAGATATATGTATGCGCTTTTCCCATGCAGTCGTCCTCGTTAATTGATATTTGGACCGACTTTAGGTCTATATATCAGTCAATGATGGCAAATATAATTTTTTTCTTCTTTGCCATTTCATAGCTGGATTCATAGTCTACGATTGTAGACAAACGGCTAATAGAGTTTTTTTCTTTTTTTGTGGATATCTATCTCCTTTGTGTAAACGTGGATTCCTTTCCTTTTGGATACCTTAGAAATATCTAGTGCTTTTTGTTTACTTCTGAATTTTTTATATAAAAAAATATTACGACAGTAAAATTTTTTTCTGGATGACATATAGAACGTTAGTGAAAGCGTCTGATTTTTCGGGATAACATTGAAAACTGTTATAATATTACACTGAAAAACATAATCGGGGATATTCACAAAAAAACGGACTAATGTTTATGAAAAATGATTAAAAATTGAGCCATACAAGCGCATTGAGTAATTGAGCATTACAACTTACTGAGTAAATTTTATTATTTTTATTTCACGGTGGATTAACAATATTTGGGTGTATAACGAAATCTCGGTTTTCTAAATCCCGGTTTTCAAAATTCAGGTTTCCAAAATCTCAGTTTTGTATAAAAAAAATCCCGATTTTTAGGAAATCCCGGTATGAATTTTTAAAATTTGACATGTGGGGAAATGAGAATCTTGAATGATTTTTTGACAAAATTCAAAAATGAGTTTGTGATAAAGTTCTAATGGCTAATAGGGATGGAGTTTGGCAATTTCTTAACAGATTTTGTTGAAATTCGACACGTGCGATGGAAATGGATTTCGAAAATGATGCAAGTGCAAAATCTTGCAATTACAAAATCTTGCATAACAAAATGGTGCAATTTAGCAGGTGTCATTAATAGATTCTATATATAATGTTTGGTGATCCCGGATCCTACGTCCCTCGAAGTTCAAATCTAAAGCCCCTTGGAGGTCTAAGCGGGGGGCGAGGGGGGGGGGATGCGCACCGATCTCACGCGTGCCCGTGAGAGTTATCGAAGCCGTCAGCATCTACAATTATTGCATTTCAAAATGTTACAGCCTTGATTTTTTGTAGTAAATTTTTTATAAAAATAAGATATTTTTTATGTTAAAATATTATAAGTCCGGCCGGTCCGATTTCAAAATCAAGACTTTTGCTTTGCAAAATCAAGACTTGCTATTGCTTTGATATATTTACTCTGCAGTTTGTAAAATAATTTAGAAATTCTTTACAGAGTGCTTGGTAAATAATGACAGCAAGATGGATGTTAGATAATGGTTTACAATGCAATTTAAAATTTGCGGATCGCAAAAAATTGCAGCGTATTAATATTTACTCTGCACAGAAGCAAACACTCGAAACTTCTAGATTGGAGGAGACAGAATTTAATATTTACCATATTAAAAACCAATTGTAATGAAACATATATTTTATAATTAATTTTTTTTATTCACTTTTCACAAAAGACCATCTATTTTTCTTAAAATAAAGATGATAATTAATTACATTTCCGGATTGACAATAAACTTACGTGTGAATTTTGATCAAACAAATTTTTCCTTTATAGCCTCGAAAGATATTGAATTGTTGTAGTGTTGCCATTTAATGTTCAGGGAACTGAGTTGGTCCGGTCGTCAAAAATTGCTTCATAAAATTCTGAAGTTGAAACAAGGAAGCAATACAAATTAGTAAATGCACATAAAGTTTTGTAAATTTACCATATATCGTTTCAGGACTTTTATGGTTTAATCCTCAAGGTTAGCGGCCATTTCTTGCGACGCGAAGTAAGGTTACAAAAAACTGCAAATGAAGGATAAAAATAAATATAATTTATATTATATTTTGAAGTAATTACCATTTTCCCAACAAATCCAGAAACTAGACGAACTGGCAATTTGTGGCAATTTGTGTACTGCTTTAAATTCACTTTAAGACTAATTTTTTTGAAATTTTAAATAAATTTTGGAGAACAAAATGCAAAGTCGGATAGAATAAATGATTTGATTGGTTATAATCTCCCCCGCAAAAATTGTTTTACAAAGTGTAAAGTAAATTTTGAAAAGTATTTGAACATTTTAAAAACACTTTGGAATTTATTCTCAACAAAAAAAAAAACAAAACTTTTTCATTTTTAATATGTTTGCATTGAAAATGGTATATTCAAATTTACCTATCAGACTTACAATCATTTACATCAGACGCTGCTCAGCAATAGTTTTAATATTTAAAAATGCACTGTAAATATTGCACAGCAAATTTTACAAGGCTCGTACTTTTGTTGGGATACTTTTCGGGCTAAAATCACAGGCATGGTTTTGTCTATCCCTTTCCGGTCCGGTCAGTACAACTGTGATGGTATGAAGCAAGGATTAGAAAATATTTTTTTACGCGTATTACAGGCTAGCTCTCACAATTGTGACTTTATTTAGTTTCGTAAACTGTGCATTAAATTAGTGTATAAGTTTTGGATAATGTCTAGCCCGCTGTCGGTATCGCTCTCCTCAAATCTTTAAGACTCAATTTTTTTAGTGACTCTGATATATCATGTTCATTTGTTACTATTGAAGCTAACAAAGTAGGGCGATAATAAAGTTTGGTTTTTCGTATCACATTTTGGTACATTGGCTGAACGAGCGATGTGATATTTGGTGGCATAAACGTTTTGACGCTAATTTTTCCACATTATTTTTTTGGAGAATTGGAATTCGTACATTTTTGACTTTTTACATCTTATTTTTTGTAATAAATATGTATTTAAGAATAAATTAAATATGTAATAAGGTCGCAATAAGTGTTTTAGTTTATAGAAATCTGCATAAAAAAAATTTCCCCGAGAAATTACGCACAGTCTAACATACATTTGGCAATTTAAGAATTAGTGCAATTTGAAATTACAGCAAAAAATATTTCCAATTCCCCGGGAAAGCCTGTATAGGGCCACTACCAGCTGGTCATTATTTCTGACTGATTTTTTTTGTTTCTCTCCAACAAGTAAACGATTTAATTTTTATCTCGTGTTAATTTTAGATTAGATTTACCATTCGTTATATCGCCGAAGTAAAAATATAGCTGTGCATATGTAAGCATCTGAAGTTAGCCCAGTTTTTCATCCCAGAAAAAAAAATATTCCTCAAACAATACTACTTCATCTCATCCCAGTTTTTTCAATTTAAACTTGTATAAGACGGAACTTTTGTTTTTACATTTTTTTCTCAACAACAAAATATCCATCCCAGATTTTTTCATTTAATTGTTGTTTTTGTACTCTGCGTATGAATAAATGATTATAAATAATTTTTCGAAGTGAAATAATAATAATTGTTTGTTTTGATTAAAGATAAGAACAATATCAGTCAATATATTATTTCGGCTGTTAACAGAAAGGGCTTGCAATGACTAAGAGGGCAGTACCAGCCGTATGGTAGTGTTGGCGCAAATGGCCAAGTTCCATATGGCCCCATTTAAGAATAACAGAAAATCAAGCCTTTCTCCTAGAAATATGATTTGCCGGAAATGATTCTTTATGTGGCATATGGAAGCTGGCCGATTGTGTGAATCCTACCATACGGCTGGCACTGTCCGACTGGTCACACTTAGTCTGTACCCTGGCTTATTCCAAACTTAAAGAATCGTTTCCGGCAAATCATATTTCGAGGAGAATGGCTTGATTTTCTGTTACTCTTAAATGGGGCCATATGGAACTTGTTCATTTGCACCAACACTACCATACTGCTGGTACTGCCCTCTTAGTCATTGCAAGCCCTTTCTGTTACCAGCCGAAATAATATATTGACTGATATTGATCTTATCTTTAATCAAAACAAACAATTATTATTATTTCACTTCGAAAAATTATTTATAATCATTTATTCATACGCAGAGTACAAAAACAACAATTAAATGAAAAAATCTGGGATGGATATTTTGTTGTTGAGAAAAAAATGTAAAAACAAAAGTTCCGTCTTATACAAGTTTAAATTGAAAAAACTGGGATGAGATGAAATAGTATTGTTTGAGGAATATTTTTTTTTCTGGGATGAAAAACTGGGCTAGATCGTTTTTCCAAAATTTAAACGGAATTTACTTTTTTTTGATAAAAATCTGTTATTCAACATCATGAGGCAATGCACTACGCCCAGGGTGTTAGAACCTAATGAATTTTGGTCGAAATTGGTCTACCGGAAGTGACAGCTTCCATACGAGCATTTACGAGAAAAACGACAATGGACTAAATGATTCTAAATCTTCAACAAAATCGGTTCAAAACAGTTTTCCAAAATGCGGGAATAACGATTTGTGTTTCGTGTCGTGCAGACTAAATGTTGTTGGTTCCCCACAGCCCAGACAGATCGACCAATTCTAACTTCATACTAAAGCTTTTTCCATAAATTGGGAGATCCATGAGAAATGTGGTGGACATCTATGAACCGGAAGTAGCAGTTTCCGTATGAGATTTTTCAATTTTTGCAATGATGGTTAAATTTTGAACAAGGATTAACTTGGTTGGTTTTCTGAAATTTAAGCAGGGATATTGAATTTTTATTAGACAAGAGAGTTTTAATCAAAAATCCAAATCCGGTAGGTTTAATTTTTTGATTTAAAAATTAAGTGTGGTGTATTGGGGATCTATGACATTGATCGAAAAAGAAAGACGTATGTTGGCCACAACATATTCATCCCGCCAATGTGTAGACTACATGTTGATGGTTCTGTAGGGTCCAGACGGATTGACTGATTGACTGATCAGGGTGAAACCTCATACTTAAACTTTTTCCACAAATTGGCAGATCTCGATGATTTTGGACCAAAATCGGTCACTGGAACCGACAGCTTCCATAGGTGCTTTTCGTAGGGGGGGGGGGGGGGGGGGATTGTTCGACAAAAATCCTTGTAGCAGAAGGTTTGGATTGATCGAGGTGAAACTTCATAATTAGGCTTTTTCCACAAATTCGAAACCGGTCCATCTGTCCACCGGTCCATCAGCAAATATTTTGAAAAGTCTAGTATTTTCGAAAAAACATTTTAAAATCAAAAAGATTATAAATTAATTTTGTAAGAGTGATTTTAACAAATATTCTGAACCTCTAAGACGGATTCAGATGAGCCTGGAAAGAATTACCTTTAGCGAGTTCGTTTTGGTATTTATTGAAGGCTTCATTGGCATCGTTGGACCAGTCTAATAAAGTCTTATCATTTTTAACGTTTCCCTTAATCATTGAATCATGGGAATACACATTACAATCCTCTCAAAGCTTCGTGTATCATCGCTGACATATTTGGGGTGCATTTCGAAACCCAAACGTTAATTATGCGAACTCATATAATCCACATGGTGTGATTGTTGCAGTTTTTATAAATCCTTTAGAAGATTTGGTACCTTATGGAATGCTTTCTCGAGATCTATTTTACTAAAGATCATTTTGTCTGCTAATAAATCCGTGCAATAGTGTCCTTTCTAAATAGACACCTCGAAGTCTTGTAGAGGGACAGGCTGTCGTCTATGACGTTGTGAACGCGACTTACCGGTCTCGGTGAATTATGCGTATCGCAATTCCTTGGCTGTGTTGCTGTTGCAGCTTCTTGGTTAGCATCTGGAACTGGTGATAGCCCTGGTTGATCAACAGATGATGCTGGTTCTTGACCGAATGCTGGAATGTCTCTGGTGAGCGTTATTAATACGTCGAATGGAAGTTGATCGTCGTTGTTCACGCCGTTATCATCAGTATATCGACGAATCAGCTGATTCAGACCAACAAGATACATCACCTTTCCTAGTCGCTCGATGATTTCGCCTGGAGCCCACGAGCCATCGTTACGATGGAACACTTTGGCAAATACTTTTTCTCTAACCTCAAACTGCCTTAGTTGTGCCATTTCTAGTCCTAAAAACAGATGTGCCGGTGACATAGACTGTTGAGCTCATCGATTAGGAGTTGAACGGTAGATGTGTGGGAATTTGGTTAAATTTTCATTAATTGTTCCTCCCCCCCTTTTAATTTCTTTAGTGTCCTTTTTAATGTATCGACGAATTTTTCTGCTCAGCCGTTCGACATTGGGTGATACAGCGGAGTTCTGATATGATTTATTCTGCGTGATTCGCAGAATTCCTTGAGCTTCTCACTTACATATTGCGTACCATTATCCGTAACTAGATTTTCTGGATTTTCGAATAGTGCGAAAAACTCACTGAGCTTCTCCGCGCACTTTGAACGCAAACAAGCTACAACTGTAGTATTGTTTTAACTAAGATTTTGCATTTTCTGCAACGTTCACATGATGGCGCCAGAGTCGTGATTGCAACATGCAGTTGCCGCAACATGAGTTTGCGGAATCTGTGCGATACCACGATTCGACTACCAAACATGATACACCCGTGGTTGTATGACAATGACTGTCGACGGTTGTAAATTTGAGGTAGTTCCTCACCGTCAGGAAATGTTTTCTTCAGTTCTGGCCATCCTTGCTGGATATATGAAATGACCATTCGAAGAATTTTTTCGCTTTGTGTTGCGCTCGAGAACATACGGCGGATGATCGGCAAGGCCTTCATGGTCAAATCCGTCATCGATCTATTCTTCCGCGTGACAGAATGTCTGCATTGCCAAACTCGGTTGTTGACTTTAATTGTACTCTAAAGTCGTGAGACAGTAGTGTTAGAGACCAGCGCTGTAGCCAGTTGGCGGTGTACACGGGAATTTTTCTTATTGCCGAAGAGGGCTTATGATCTGTGGCAAGATAAATAAGCGCATAAATAAGAGCTAAGCCCTCCTTCTCGATTCGACTCTAGTTCTATACGTGATTGGTTGATGGTCTCTTGTCGTATACGTGATTGGTTGATGGTCCGATTCCCGAATTACTCGCATCTGCGTATAGTGTTACTGGTAGCGCTGTATCGTTATGTGTGAGGAGCAATACGGAGGTGAGAATCTTTTTGAATATTTGAAATGCTTGTTGGCATTCTGGAGACCATTTAGGCGATCCAGTTCGCGTTCGACGCTTTCAAGTGCGGCAAATGATACAGGTCTTTTCGGACGGCAAATTGGATGTACATCATGCTTTATGTGAATGTGAGCTATAGTGACTTTGTCCAAACCAGGCGTGTTGCTGAAAGCTTCACGGAAATTGTGTTGTAGTTCCATTACAAACTTGTCACGACTGCTTCCTTCGTCGCGTATAGCTTTGCAGATAGAACTAATGCTCTGATCCTAAATTCCAAATGGTTTGATCCAATCAATACCTAAAATATTGAGCCCCTCAACAACATTTGTCAAATAATACTTGCCCGATAGTTGGTATCCTCATTTAGCAGTCAAAATTCAGTGACGCTGAGTTGGTTTTCTTGCTGCTGTTCGGATATGACATCTGTTCGGATATGACTGTGAAATCTCCAGCCGTGTCGATTTGCAATATGGCTTCATGCCCATTTATTGTCACAGTGATGAATTTCCGAACGCTGTTTGTGTCCTTTTCCTCGCCTCCGTCATTGATATTCGGGATCATGCTTGTCCTGAATTGTCCTCGATGTTTTCTTCCGTGAGGAATTGACAATGGTACGAATAGTACATGCCACCACAGAGCCAACATGGCGTCGATGGAGCCCATGTGTGTGGCTGCTGATCTTTCCCAACTGGTACAGACGAAGTGTGAATTTACTTTCCTTCGTACTGTGTGTTTGGTTTCAACGGAGGCTGCCAATTTTTATTTGGCGTTTGCATAATTTCTTTGAATATGAAGTCTTTCGGTTCCTTCGGTAGAAGCATGTCCTTAAATTTTGCATGTGCTGTTGCGTCTAATTTATGTAGATATAGGCAAATTTTGGCTGCATCAATCTGGGTCGTAACAAAAGGTTTGCATGCTATTTGAGAGGCTTTCCATACATTGCTCGACATTTGCATTTTCAGCAATTTCTCGAATTCTTCTTTTTGGAGATTAAGTGCCAAAAATGTTTTGACCAGCTCGTCCGACATTTTTTCCTTTTGTCCTCGTCGCCACTTTGTTACCACTTGAGGTGACCTATGGTTTAAATAAAATACGATTAGTCTGGATAACAAATACTTTCCTTTACATATATATCTCTTTCTCTCTTTCTTTGTGTTGTCGCATTCAACACAATTTTCCAGTTTATTTTTGAAGTTTTCGCTATTGCCAACAGTATACGCTATTCTCATGAAATTCTCATGAGAATTTGTATGGTAAACGTATAAAAATTCTCATGACAGTTTCGTGAGAATAGCGTACAAAATCCCACTGCAGATGAATGCAGTGGTTGTTCGATGATAGTTGTTGAGTTTTTGTCGTGGTGAAAAATCGACGAATGTGGTGAACAATCCTCTCGCAAACGCCTCATAACGCCCAGATAACATTTTTTATTTACCATGTGACCAAATAAAACAGTAAAGATTACCATGACTTTTGATCGACTTTGACGAGGTTTTTTTCGGCTTCGGCTGAGTTGGTAGACGCCATTTCGAAGCTTGATGAATGGTTCGCATGTCAATCTCGTAAACCTATAATAATGCGTTTTATGAATGTCGGGCTAGATTTACTGATTCTAGCATGCCTTTTTGAAGAAAGTTCAGGTCTTTCGGCATTAGTCGAGCGGCAACGCGTATAATGCCCACACAATCGTGTAGAATGGTACGAGTTGATTCGTGAGACACAGAAAGTTCAGCGGCTATCTCTCTCAAATGGATTTTCAATCCCTCTAAGCGAGTTTTTTAAATTATATATTCCCGTTACACTTTTGAAAGAATGTACTTTTTAAAATATATGCAAACCAGGAAAACTTGGATCTTCCATTTCTTGGAAACATATGAGTATGAAGAAATCTGCAAAAATCTCGAGGTCAAACTTTTTCATTTACTTTATTTTAATACGTAAAAGAAAATAAAAATATTTTTAAACAGCCGAATTATTCGAATAATCCCGAATACTTGATGCATGAGTATGAGAAGTCTTTCAAAATATCTTAAACTCAGAAGCTTTGGCAGGTCCCTTAGATGAACGCTCGAGTGAGATTTATATATATATGGTATAAGTTAGTATGAAGTGGATTTCTTTGTTTTATTTTCAAAAACACTCCTTAAGAATTTAAATGTTTAGTTATATAAATTCCAAAGAATATTCCAAACAAAACCATCTATATGTTGAGAAATACAACAGACATTCAAAATATTTTTGGTACAATAACAAGTGCAAGAGAAAAATGAAAAACTAAGAAATCGGAAAAACATAAAAAATCTACAAATTACAAACCGCATAAAGATTTGTTTTCTCAAAAAAATGTATACAACAACATTCTACTGTCATGTATTTATTTTCTGACAATTGATTGCATTCTAACCTTTCCGAGGTTAGAACAGATGTAAATACTAATTTTTTGTGTCGCGCTGTGATCATCATTTTGCTTTTCTGTATGTTTCGAAACTCGTGCAAATTCTGTGTGGCAGGCAGCTCGACTATACAACATTCAATTCGCATATTTGCATGTACCACTTACGGAAATTTATATTGGTTGCAATAAATCAAAACATATTCTGTGGCATTATTTGTCAGGCACATATAAAAAAATGTTCTTCTTCTTTTGTGGTTTATGAACAGAACATAGAAAATCTGTACATATTTATTACACGCAGTAATTAATTTTCATTTCATCTTAATTAACCGTACAAATTTATCATTGCACGACCGTTTTGATTTCAAATGAATTTGCTGAGGTGATCCGGAGGTGCTTCCCTTATATTAAGATCACCATGTACACGAGTAAGAACGGGTTGGATATTATTCCACCGCAATTTGTCGTATACCAAACGTATACAATAAATCAAATTTTATTTTGACATTTTTAACAGTTATGTTTTATATTTTAAAATATATGCATGTACCATGTACTTCAAAAAAATATATCCTTGTGTGACATCTTGATGTTTAACATGTAAGGGCGCACAAAAAATATGTGATTGCGTAATAATAGAAAACAGATTTTGGTGAAAGGTAAATTAAGCGCATGTGGCTGCCCCAATGATGATTGCAAAGGTTAAGCACGTGGTCAAATTTTAATGATAGTTAAACTAATTTAGTTTTTATTGAACCAGAAAATATTTTGACTATAAATCTAACCTTCCTAAATAATTTCAAAACGTTTGTATCATATTCAGATTAAAAATTTCAATAATTTGTCTGGTACATGGTGTATGTACGTCCCCGACAGTTAAGATGTAATTTATCACAAAAAAAAAATTCTCCGAGTTATGATCCCATATATTAGAATTAGGTATACACACATGCATAGGATATTGTTATAGGAATATGTCTCGTTTTGTTAAAGTACTCGTATGTTCTGTTTAAGGCGACACAATCAGTAAGAAGAAGAAACACATGAATTTATCGTTATTTTTTTTTTTTTTGGTTGGTTCAAGAGCTGCTTTATAATAATATGAGTACGAGCAAGTAAATACAAATCTTAAGATTAATATTTTTTTTAAGTAAACATTTTTTGTTATAGTTTGGTTTTGAAACAATTTAGACAATTTTAAAGACACAATTAATTATTTATTTATTTGTTTTGGTTTATTTAAAATGTCACCAAAAATATTTCAAGAAAATTATTTATATTTGTATATACGTTGAATTTTCTACTGTACAATACACAAATTTTACACTTTTCCTGGATAAAGAAATGTAACATTTTGTCTTATAATAACATAGTGACTTATTCACCGATTCAGACAAACCAGTATTCTGGAGGTGACCAAGACGGTCCCCCAAATACCCTGAACGCTTTTCATTAATCGAATACACACTTTAACGGTTTCATAATTTTTATCTGGGTATTTTTTTTTTAATTTGACAGTTTGACTTTTCAAAAATTTGTATCGTCAGCTTGAGATGTCCACGGGTTTTGGCGTATTGCGTCCAATAGCCCGACCCTTACACTAAAATTGTCTTGAACGTTACTCGATTCTGATGAACCTTGCTGTGGTTAATACAATTTTAAAATTTTTAACAAATTTACTTTTTTATATCGCTGATCCTAGAAATGTGCACAGACTCTCACCCACATTTTCGAATATATTACACCATATTCTACCGTTATGGTGATTGGCATCCGATTATAATGAACTTTGCTATATTGGGAACTGGGACTAATATGGGTCAATTGTTAGAGTCTGACGTCTTTTGGAAATTAGAAATTTCGAGATTTTGAAAAAAATATTATTATTATTTCCTTCTACAAGATTTTAGCTTCCAATTGGATTCAAATGACATTCTGTAACGCCAGCCCTTAACGTCGGCTAGCGTTAGCAAGAAAAAAAATAATAAAGTATTTTTTTTTTATCCAGAGCACGCCATCACTCCAGCCGCTAGCTCAGTGGTGGAGGTATTGGTGTGGTCGTGGGTGTTGTGCTCTGGCTGTGATGGTACTGGCCACATGAAAACCCGTGCAGCAATAAATAAAAAAAACTGACAGGAAACACTCTGACTTTGATCCACTTAAGAAAGTTTACTAATATATCCATTAACAAATCCTTTATTAATAAAAAAAAACCATAGAAATGAAATTCAAAAAGAAAAAAAAATCACAACAGTTGCAATTATAATTATAAAAATAATAAAAATTTTAGAAAAATCAAAATATGCAAAAAAAAATTAAACCACATTTTAAATTGTTTAACCCATAAAATGACCGAGTCTAACGGTACTAAAAAAACGCAAAAATACCTGAACCAACGGTTGCCTGTTTCCTCGAACGAAGAAAGCGCTTTCCTGCATCCGGGCATATAAATAAGATGAAAATAAAAAAAAATCATCTGATCGACAAAATCAATGTACTGTGGGTGGTTACTCGCAAATATCTTTACTATGGTACACTCCTATAGATTTCCCCTCCGGTGAGCACAGTTCGTAAGCAACGTTTCCAATTTTTCGTAGAATAACGGCCTGTAAAATTTTTGGAGCTAATTTCGCGGATGGATGTTTTACCGCATCGCTCAGCATAAAATTGCGGACGTAAACGGTTTGACCTATTTGTAACTTCCTCGGTCGACTACGCAAATTGTAGGTATGAACGTTTTTACGATAGGCCGCTTCTAAATGCGCCAGCATATTTTGTTGCGCTAGACTAAGGCGGTCGGATTTGCTTAATGTAACGATGTCTCTATTGGTAATAGCGCGTAACTCCCTCAATAATTTATACTCGTCCTCATGGCCTACGAAATGTTGTCCAAACATCAAATAGTGTGGTGAATAATTAGTCGAGCTATGGTTAGCATTTCTTAGAGCTGAAGCAATCTCTTGCAGGTGCTGATCCCATTTTCGATGATCTTCCTTAATATAGGAGCGCAATGCCGCGAGTATGGATCGATTGACCCTTTCAGATGGGTTGCATTGCGGTGAATACTTTGGGGTAAACATATGGGTCACTCCAAGTTTCGTAAATAAATTCTTCAAGGCAATCGAGGTGAACTGTGCCCCATTATCGGATGTAACTGTCTCTGGCACTGAAAATACAGAAAAGACATCCCTTTCCAGGTAATGTACCACGGCTGAAGCTAAAGCTTGCTTCATAGGCTTAAGAAATATGTATTTAGAGTATAGGTCTAATACAATGAATAAATGAGCGTTACCACTAGCAGATCTGGGGTAGGGTCCCAAGAAATCCATGCATAAATGCTGCATTGGCCTAACAGGTATTATCTGTTGCCCCATCGGTGGTTGAATAGCAGAATTTGGCGCCTTCGATTCTTTACAAATTTGGCAATTTGCTATATATTTTTTAACGTCGTTAGCCATTGTTGGCCAATAGTAGTACCTCTGTAATCGGGTAAGGGTTTTAGCTATTCCTAAATGAGACGACGACGGGGGATCATGTGCGAGAGAGAGAGTAGAGTTTCCACAAAGGAACGTCACTACTGGGATCATCACGACGATTAGAGGGGTTGATATACACTTTGTCGTTGACCACTCGAAGATTCACGTACGCGGAAGGATTGGTTTGCACCTTAGAAGCGAACTTTGCCATTTGACTTTGTGGCCAATGTCACCGGGGAACCGCAGGAACTATTGGACTCCTCAATTACCCCGAAGTCTAACATCCTGTCTAATTTTCCGTATAGAGTTTTCTACACAAGCGACGAACCCGTTTTAATCAATAGTTAGTTAAATTATGAAATAAGTGACGTGAATGGACAGAACTCGATTTTTACAGAACTTAGAAATTTCTAGAAATTTTATGCGTTTTGATGTATTTTAACCTTCTCTCTGTGTATGGTACAGTGGAACATTGTCTCTGTATTATGGGGTAAAAAAATACCGCATTGTATTTATTTTCCATAATAAAAATTATTATTTTTACTTGCTTGTAATTTATTAAAAATACAAAAACTCAATGTTCAAGATAACAAAAGATGCCTATAAATAATTAACTAAATTTTGATTAATAAAATTATTAAAAAAAGAGTCATCAACTTCTTCATCTTGTTCAATTTCAACATCAACTATTTCTAAATTAATGAAATCACCACACACGGTTTGATGATGCCTTGATGATGCTGGTTTATTGCAGAAGTGGCAAGTTACACTTGTTTTCACGTCAGCACTCCGTGGAACTTTTCCCTCCGGAAGACCAAAAACATTTCAAGACCGAGCTGTAAGCGTTATTGGATGAAAATGATACGTAAACTCAAGATCAACTTGCGGAGGCATTAAACACGACTCGCCAAACAATTTCCAATCGTTTACATGCTATGGGAATAATTCAAAAGAAGGGAAAATGGGTGCCGCATGAGTTGACTGAGAGACAAATGGAAAATCGAGAAGAGAAATTTTGATTGCTTTGATTTGCTTTCACGGCATAAAAGAAAGAACCTCATGCATCGAGCATTAACATCGACGGCAAGGTCAAATCGCTTTCTAAATAAGACAATCCTCTGCATTTGGAGAGATCAGATAGGAATCGTGTACTATGAGTTGCCGAAACAGGGCGAAACTGTCAATGGGCAACGCTACCGACAACAACTCATCAATCAGGACCATGCGTTGCTCTAAAAACACGAACGAGAGATATTGTAGTACGACAACACGCTCCATGCCTACTGTACCCGCCTTATTCGCCAGTTCTGGCCCTCTCGGATTATCACTTGTTCCACTGTGTACATTTGGCCAGTTTCGAAGAATTGTGAAATTGGTTAGATAAACGGTTTCGGTCCAATAACGTGTCGTTTTATCGTCGCGGTGTTCATGTTTTGCCTGAGAGATAGCAAAAATGTGTAGATAGCAAAGGACAATACTTTAAATAAACCATTTTTCATATTTCTATTGAAATTTTTCATTTTTCAAAAAAAAACCCGAAAATTTAGTTGCTCAAATTCTATAGACGACGGTATCAGTATAATTTTAGTTTGTTTTGCGTTGTTTTGTACAGATTTTTATATATGGATGGGGTAGTTTTCTACCCCAGTACAATGAAATGCGTTTAGTTTAGTTCTAACGAAGAGAAATGCAATAAAATTAATCGATTATAACTCAGTTTTTTTTCTGGTGTATATCTAATTGAAGAAGGCATATCTAAATGGATTTTCAAAAAGTTTTAGTAATTAGTTTTTTATTTACATTTTTGTAGGTCTGGGGTAGTTTTCTACCCCGGTACACAGAGTGAAGGTTAAAAATGTCTACCTATATCAGACAAACAGCTTATACAATTTTGTTCTTTCTTTACCATTTTAAAGGTGGTTTCGTTGGTACATAAAGCAGTCTCGTTAATTTGACCCTCGGCACTTACGGAGTGCCGAAAAGTCTGTTATTCTGCTTTCAATAGAGCGAAAAGATCGAGAGAATGTCAAGACTGTGACTTCTATAAGGAATGCCTTAGGCTATACAAAAGTGAAACAATGACGGCGCAAAGGAATTCGTGGAGGCACTTCTGTGACATAATGGAAGGGGTCTCGGAACCTCGGGCTTAAGAAAGATTCTCTCTACCAGTCCAACTGTTCCAGGCTATTTGATAAAACCGGATGGCGAATGGACGGTTTTTAGTAAAGAGACTCTTGATTTGTTGATGGAAGCTGACTTCCCCGGAAGTGAGGATGTGCCCACTGTGGGGCCCTAGGATTACTGCGGGTCTTGGGATGACTGCGGGATCCAACTGTACAAAGGATATTCTGAACACACGGAAGGTAAAATGGGCTTTTGAAGGGTTTAAGCCCTTTGTTAGGTGGTCCGGATGGGACTGTACCAGTAGAAATTCAGAAGAACTCGGAGCTCTTGCTTCCCTGGCTGGAAGTTATTTTCAAAGGGTTTCTGAAGCTGGGTTACATCCCGAAGAAATGGAGGGCGGTGATCTTCATCCTGAAAGCGAGTGGAAGCTCGCACAGCAACCCAAGGATTTAAGAAGAATATCTCTGCCATCTTTTCTGCTGAGAATCATAGAAAGGCTGCTGGATATCCATATTTCTTCGAGAATTGTTCCCAGAAACTGGGCACAGTCTCAGCATGCGTACCATAAGGGTAAGCCCGTGGGTACGGTATTACACACCTTGGTTCGGGGAATTGAGATGTCACTGGATTTTAAGAATTCTCGTTGGTGGCGTTTCTCGATATCGAGGGCGCTTTCAACAACTTCAAGTTGGAGGTAATTATGGAAGGATTGTTGCCACTTGAGATTGAAGACCCAGTAACCAGGCTAATTAATCACTCGTTAGGTAGCAGAAATAACCCTTCTGCTACCTAACGAGTGATGGGGGAAGCTTCCATCAGAAGACGGGGATGGGGGAAGCTTCCATCAGAAGACGGGTTATGCGGTGAATACCTAACGGAGGTATTCTCTCCCCTACTTTGGAATGTAGTTATCAATGGACTACTATTGGACCTGGAAGGGGAAGGAATCGGTGTGGTTGTTTATGCCGATGACGTAGCAACAGCTGTCTCGGATGAGCACCTGGATATAATCAGGGATGTGATGCAGAATGCGTTATCCATCACTGCTGGTTGGGCTAGCAGATCTGGGTTGGATTAACCCATCAAAAACTGAGTTGTTCCTTTTTTACTAGGAGATATAAAAATCCGGCAATGGTTCCGTCAAGTCTGAATGGTACTTTGCTGATTCTTACTGGTAAGGCGCGATTCCTAGGGATTCTTCTGGACAGTAAGCTTATTTGGAAACCAAACACGATGAAAAGAGTGAAGAGGGCCACTGTGGCACTCTACTCTTAAAAAAATGCCATCGGGAAGAAATGGGGCTTGAAACTGGAGCTGGTACACTGGCTTTACACAACAGCTGTAAGGCCCGTACTGCTGTATGGTGTGATTGTATGGTGGCCAGCTCTGGACAATCATCATACAGGAACACGATGGCAAAGGTGCAGAGGGCAGTCTGTTTGCTCATTAGTGGGTTACTGAAAACGACCCCTACTAGTGCCTTAGAGGTCATGCTGTACCATCTCTCGTTGGATATTAGCGGTAAGCAAATGTCGGTCAATACGGCCGCCCGGCTGTCGGCGACTTCGGGGTGGGCTTGCCTGCAAAAAGGGCACTCAACTATAGTCAATTCTGTGAGGCATGACCTGGTGAATTTAGACTATATAACACCGCTGATCTGCTTTGATAAGCATTTTAAGGTGATTCTCTACTTTAGGGAGGATTGGAAGAATGGCCTCATCATGGATACCGGGACAGTTAAATTCTTCACCGACGGCTCAAAGCTCGATGGTAGAGTGGGAACTGGTGTGTTCTGTAGGGAATTAAATGTGAGTCTATCCTTTCGTCTCCCTGATTACTGTAGCGTATACCAGGCTGAAGTTATGGTGATTGAAGAGGTCATGAACTGGTTGAAGCATAGTGTAGTATCGTCGACTGATTATCTATGTGGACAGTCGGGCGGCCATTCTTTCACTGGATTCAGTTTCCCTGACGCCAAGGGTGGCGTTGGATTGTCACAAATCTCTTAACGAGATGTGTGAATTATTCAATATTCAGAGCCAATTGAAAGGCCTTTGTCTGTGCTGAAAGCAGCAAGCCATAGGAAAGCAATGACTGCTAGGGTTGCGAAGCACGTATGGCCTGAGCTGAACTTGAAGCGCTCCAAGATCTTAATCACACTAGGGAAGCGTGATTTAGGTAGAATTGTAAAGATACTTACCGAACACTGCCTTTTCGGAGATCATGCGAGAAGGCTGGGTCTGGATGCGAATGACTTTTGCAGAAGCTGCATCGACGAGAAGGAGGAGATGACTTTTCTTCAATTCCAATATGCTCATGTCCTGCGCTAGCTGGCAGAAGACATGATCACTTGGGCAAATACACTTTATGCAGCCTCTCTGATTTTCTAAACTGTAATGTGCGAGATATTTTATGCTATATTGATAGCACTAAATGGGTTTAATGGGAGTTTAATGATGTTTGATTCTGTGGTATCATAATGGGAATGGGCCATAATTGGCCTAAGTGTGCGATAGCAACCACTGAAACCTAGCCTAACCTAACCTACTTTGGCACTTCATAGTTAAAATATGATAATGAACTTTGTGTTTTTCTTCTTTTTTTATTTATCTTTATTCTGTTCTGGGGCCTAGGCACTCTCAACTCTTTCGCGGTTCACTTTTCCCGTTATTACTTTTTTGTCGTTTCCCAGCCAATTCGATGACGTTTACGCCTTTTTGTTATTTACAAACTGAGCATTTTCAACGGGGTTCAAACAGTATTACAGTCAATTCTGGAGGTGTCCACGGCGTTTCTCTAACATTTTCTAATAGATCATTCAATCTACAGGCTCTTTAGCGAATTGGATAAAATTATGATGGATTTTACTATGTTTTAAAGATGTTACTACTGACTGTGAAGCTTAGTTTTGATGAATATTTTAAGTTTTATAAAGAGCTAGCTCAATATATTCACATAGGCCCTGGACAGTGTTTACAAATAGATCAGAAAACCACTACTTGCGAGGTGGCCAATTCCGTTCCCTGAAAACCTTTTAATAATTTTATATACATTTTAACGGTTTCATAATTTTTGATTGTGTGCCGCGGATCCTAGGAACCCCTATTTGTTATTGCAGATTCGGATTCTACGGCTTAAAGTACGTAGGATTTTTTTGAAACTTTAAAAAAAAAATATTTATTTATTTTTTACTTTAATTTGTTTTATAGCCACGTATATCGTACCCCCACTTCTTATGTTTTTGGGTTCTACTTTCTTTAACTTTTCTTTTCTTAGGTTAATTTGTTGAGAGTTTTGGATTTTTTGAATTACGTCTTCATTTACTTTGTCCCGAAAATTTAGTAGACCTTGATCTGTTGATACAGTAGTTGATACGGAATCACTTTGTTTTCTTTTAGTGACTGAATGTATGGTGTTGTTGTATCTATCCACAGCAATACAGACTAGATCCTATATAAGGCGATGTTTTATATTCATCCGTTAGACGGATGGTGGTGTTAGGTAGGTTTGTATTCCAAGTGTTTTGATGTATCAGATATCATTGAGCTAACGAGACTCGTGCGGTAAAATTGTGCAGTATTTAATGACTTTACTTCTTTGATGTACTGGATATGGAAAAGTTTCGTGAATTTTGATGAATTTGTCTGTGCACGTGATGAATTTTTTCTTCCTTAATGTTGATTATATCCATGTGGAAGTGTTTCGAAGTTCTGTGCATATTTCTTTATCAGACTTACCATCTGTGGGATCTATCATTTTTCCAAAATTTACTCTATATTTTCCTGACAATTTCTAAGCTCTATGCTCTGCCTGTATGAAAATAAATTTATTCTCTTCGCATTTTATGTCTTGTACAACGCTTTGTGTTAATCGAATTTTATATCCGCTTAGCTCGTTTTTCGAGTTTAGATATGCTCTGATCTAGTTTTTTTGTTAGATCTATTTGGGCGTTAATTGCTCCGGTGAGTTGTTTTATTTGGTCTTCTATTTCGAGTTCTGTCATTTTATTTTATTGTATTGTTATATTTTTATTATTATTCAAAAAAATAATCTTCAATTGTTTTTATTATTATTACTTTTATTTTTATTATTATTTATTATTTTATAGAAAAATTTGTTTTAATTGTTTCTATCAATTGGTTTGAGATGTGGTTCTTTACTTTCATTATGGTTATTAAGATTATCATGGTTCTTTCTTGGTCGAAAGATTTGCGTTTCTTCCGATTTAAAATGTATGTACTTGCCGGATGAGTACAATATACATGATCAGTAAATGTGACTTCTGGATGAAAACGTATGATTCCCGTTTAGCGTTGAGCGTTAATAATTGCAAGACGCGTACTTGTGGTACGATAATTCGCTCACTTTTTTTAATTTTTCATTACTTTCACTTTAATTTTGTTAAAAGAAACATTTTGATATATTGTTTACAGGGAAAAAGATACAATGTTGTATAAAATTATATTCACAAACTGTAGGCTTTTCGCACTATCAAATTCGATGATGCCACTCGATTATTGACATCAACTCGCGTTATAAATAAAATTTCTCTCTCTCTCTCTCTCTCTCTCTCTCTTTGGCACTGCATCCCATCAAGCGATTTGGCCACCTCAAATGAGGTTTCATAATCATATTTTCATTTCGGATAATGAGTGATTAATTCATTGATCCTAAACCAGCCGAGAAACAAATTTTCCTTGTCACACTATGACACCGGGACGGCAATAAATAAAATTTGTTATGTGTTAAATTATTAAATTTTATGTAAATTAATTAAAAATGAAATAAAAAAGAAGGTATTTTACCTTTGGCAAACAACAAAAATATTAGTACAGTTGGCGACATTCGTTTGTATCCCTTAAAAATAATATTTTCCTGTGCATATCGCAGACAAACTATTAGTTTACCACTGTACGTGGTTGTATTGCATTATCAATATTTAGGCGTATATAAGAAAAACAAAAAATCTTTAACAAATAAAGTTTACACCCTCGAAAAAAAGTTTGATATGCAAATAATTCCGTATATGAATCCCGCGCAAAAGTATATCGTTTTTTAAAGTAAGCTTTGAATCTTAACAGAAGCGTTATAGTTTGCATTAAAATCGAATTGATTCAACTTATGTCTAATTGTGAAGCTAGGGTACATTGAAACTGTATCGATACAGTTGTATCGTAATGGGAGTGGAACTCAATGCAAACAAAATGTGTCGTAAATTATTTTGATACTAATTACATTGAAAAAAGAAATGTGAAGCACATGTTTTTTGAATTAGATTTTGTCTGCTTCTACTGTAAAAAAGATTTTACAGAAATTTACTAAAAGAAATTCCCGATTGTTATAAAAAAACCCGTTGAATTAAATTTTATGCTTCATGAGATTTTAAAATCTCTATAACAAAAATTCAGATGTCGCGTCAAGTCAGCACTCAGCATACTGGTTACTGCGCTCACCAGACACCAAACTACAAATATATGAAAAATATTTTAAGCTTATAATGAAAAGATATGCACAATGTCTTAGCGAATTATTATAAATTCGCAAAACATTTGTTAACCCCAGGTTATATAGAAATTTCCTTCCGAGACACGTGTTACAATTGTTTTAGACGCAACTACATCGTAAATATTTTTAATGCATGATTTGCTTCTAAATGTGTTACACGATTCCTTCGTAAACGCCTCGATGCAAGGGTTACATCGAAAACCGCTGCAAAATTGAGAATTTAATTTTTGAATTATAGATGGAAGATTTGCAAGAATCGCAACAATCCGTTTCGAACTTAATGAGATTATTGATTTGAAAAAATCCGCCATCTCAACAGGCCGCGGCGACTGACGTTGATATTTTACATAGGAATATTGTCTATATATAGAACAATACCATGTATATGTAGCACTAGCGAATTACTACCTAGTCTAAGGAATTCGATTCTTTCATATACGTAATTGATTAGATCATTCGGCATATATAATTTCCAATTACTCAAATCAGTCAAAGTCAAAGAACAATTCTTATTAGCAGAAGTATTTACAAGAATTTTACCATCAGATATCGTAAAATTAGAGAAAGATTCAGAAGAAAAAACAATCTAAATATTTTTTAGATCTAAAAGAAACAGAATCAAGGTTAACATTAAACCCACTTTCATGTAGAAAAATCTCATCCATAGAGACCCTCGATAATGCATCCGGCACTACGTTCTGTGATCCACTACGATGCTGTATGGTAAAATCAAAACCCTGTAGTTTCAAGCTCCAACGCGCTTGTCTGCCTGTGAGCTCTTTTTGGCCCATAAGCCATTTAAGACTTGCGTGATAATGGTGAACGAATATCCCTCGATATATGCTCGAAACTTCTTTACGCTCAACAAAGCAGCTAAACACTCTAACTAGGTAATCGAGTAGTTGCGCTGTGCTGCGTTCAGCTTCTGAGACATATATGCGATGGGATGTTCCTCACCATCGTCACTTTCCTGCAACAACACGCTTCCGACACCAGTTGTACTAGCATCGCATTGAATCACGAACGGTTTGGAAAAGTTAGGGTGTACCAACACTGGAGCATTTGTTAATGCCAATTTAACATTACCAAACGCTTGTTGGGCTTTTTCAGACCAAATAAATTTCGAGTTCTTTTTGGTGAGATCCGTTAGAGGTCCTACCAAAGAAGCAAAACACGAGATAAAGCGCCTATACCATCCAGCCATTCCCAAGAAACGACGAAGTTTCTTGTGAGTGGTAGGTATTGGGAAATCGGTTATGGCTTGTACCTTATCTGGATTTGTTGAAAGGGTTCTGTCCCCAATTACATAACCAAGGTAATTAATGCGTTTGAGGAGAAAGTGGCTTTTCTCCAAGTTTACCGTTAGACCAGCATCGCACAGTTTTTTAGCTTCCAGTGACAATAGCTCGAGATGTTCTTCGAATGTTCTGGAAGTAATCGGAAGATCATCCAGATATACAAAAATTCGATCATGGAGTTCATGGGTATCACCTGATCCATTAACCGGCACATAGTTTGTGGCGCGTTACAGAGACCAAATGGCATAACTGTAAATTGGTACAGAGGTCGACCAGGAATGGTAAACGCTGTTTTATCTCGGGACTCAATAGCCAATGGAATCTGCCAAAATGCATCCTTCAAGTCAAGACTTGAAATACATTTTGTATCTCTCAATCGGCTTAGCATTCCGTCGATTATAGGCAGTGGATACGCATCCCTGACTGTTACCTCGTTCACATGTCATGCATCTAAACAAAGACGAACGTTACCATTTGGTTTCCGAACCAATGTCACAGGTGAACTCCATGAACTATGTGATTCTTCGATTACTTCCAAAGACAGCATCCGATCAATCTCGAGGTATATGTCAGCTTGTACTATAGGAGACACAGAATAGTGTCGCTGTTTGATGGGCGTGGCATCTTGGACATTAATTTGATGAAAGATTAGAGAAGTTTTGGCTAGACCATGTTTATTGAACGAAGGAAATTGTTCAATAACTGTCTCTAAACGAGAATTTTGTTCAGTAGAAAGAGAATGAAAATCAGAATCGACTCCATTTATTTCTGAGATACATTTAGGATCTATATCAAATAGTTTCCAAAAGTCTATCCCGAAGTATAACTGTTGTGTAAGACCAGGTATTAAATAAATATTCATCGACTTCTGTTTTCCATTATATACAACTGACGTAGTGAAATAACCGTGAATACGTTGAGGTTGTCCATCTGCTGTTTTAACATTGGATGAAACATGAAACATTAAAAATCTTGAGATTGGAGCTTGTTAAATACTTCTCACATCCAGAACCAAGAGCAGTTATGGAAGCACCACTATCCAGTAGACCTCTATAAAATGTTCCATTTATTTCTACTATGGCATATGGTCGATCATCAGTATCATTTGTAAGAGACGTTTCGGAAAGCAAATGTGTTGTTTCTTTTCGTTTGTCCCAATACCTACGAACACGTGATTTAGCTGATTTAGAAGTTTTAGTTTTGAATTTTGAAAAATTAGGATTTATTGCATTAATTTTATTTGAAATTAGGGCGGTTCGAGGAGTGTTCAATGCAGCTGTTTGAGTCCTTGAATTTACGTTTCCCGTATGAGTACACTTTGGACAATTAATTTTTTGAAAATTCATCTGTACCACACCCATGGCAAAATAATTTCCGTGGCGCTGGGCAATTCATGAATGTGTGACCCAGTCACGACAATTCCAACATACAAAATAGTTTGGTTGGTTTAAATTATAATTTTGATTAAAAGCGTCAATTTGATTAGATGAAATTAAATTATTAAATGGATGCAAATTAGGGCTTATATAATTGTTAAAATTTTGATTTGTTCAATTTGGAATAGTAAAATTTGAATTAATATCCGGTAATAAATTTGATTTTAACGAAACAGGTGTAACAGATGGCATAGTGGATTGAACCTCAACAAAACGAGAAACTTCACTGACATTTGGGATTCTGCAGAATTTCTCCGGTACAAAATTATGTCGTTTCCACATATCCTCAAGCGCAACACATCTTCTAACCAAAGTATTGAGTGAATCAATCTCCTGATCAGCAAGATGGTTTTGAAGACCAAAATCAGTAGATACTCCTGATGATGACCTAACAAGTCGAAATCGATCGAGTGATTTTTAAACTTTTTGAAAAATATTCAAAATATTCTGCGAAACAAAAAACAAGCGATTAATAAAAATGTGTTTATTAAGTATAAGTGTGTTTCGCCAAGTGCCTACGGCAAATAGCGTAAAAAGTATTAAATTTGTGTTGCAACTTATTAGCATATGTATCATAGCAATTTGCTAGCAAAGAGGCTTAATGTTATTACACACGAATTTGAGATCGAATCAAACAAAAAAATTTAACAGAACAAACTTAAAGCAATCAATTGAAAAAAAAAAAAAAATTCAAAGTACTCAAATTATTTATAAATTATTCCGTTCAAATTCGATAACAAAAAACAAAGTTCTATTTTGTTTCATCCTGAATCAGTTTTCAATAATCAAAAACGTAAACACTAAAATCTGTTATCAATATAAGAGTTAGTAAAAATAAAATTCTAATCCGTTAATCCGTTAGGAGAAATACAAATTTCCAAACCCGGTAAACATTGACACTATCGAAACAAATCAAAACTAAATTAAATTTTCATATAAAAAAACCGATTTTTTGGGCGCCATATTGTTACCTTCAAGTGTGAGTGACACCGGTAGCTCAGTTCGTGAGGTGTCTATTGCGTGGGATTGGATTTACACTTTATCTTAAGGCAACAATAGTACCTAGGAATAACCATTATTTTAAGACTTAAGAACTATAAAATATTTACATGTTATGCAACATGAACAAAAAAAAAAAACTATGAAATAAAAACAACAAAAAAAAAATCAGTATTTACAATTCTTATTTAATTAAAATCAACGTCTCTGGAATATCCATCACAATACCGGTCCTGTTGAATCCTTGAATTCTGCTATTATCTGCCAAAACTGCTAATAAAATTCCGAAAATCCCGTATCGAAACTAACAAAATTCTCGCACACCATAATCGTTTCTCAAATAAATTTTTTATTTAAAACGCTTCACAAATTTTTATAGCATAGTTGTTATAAAGTTTTGTTTACAATTTTAATATTGCGCCATTTACCATACTTATAATTTACAATATTTAAGAGGTCCTTTTTATATAATTTGGTGAATATCATTATATTATATACATATTTTTTTATTTTTTATATACGCAACATAACACATATTTACTATACATATACATATAGTTTACGTACTTTACTTTATTAATGTACTATATTTATTCACTATTATTATTAGTTTGTTAAATTATGGTTGAAAATGTTCTTCATTACCAAATATTTATTAACTTTTTATATATTTTTGCACATTCAGCTGTATCCCAACTTTTTTTCCAAAACTCCCTCAAAAAAAACCAAAAACCCAAAAAAAACAAAAACGAAAAAAACTTTGCTTACTAAATTTAAAAGAAATTAATTGAAACTGAAACCGTGATTTTAAAAATTTTGAGCTATAAACAAGTGGAACCTAAGTGGCAATATCAAATTGCAACACCATCCAATTTTGAAATTAACTCTGAGAGGAAACCACAAAGCTTACTTTCATTCCATGTCGAATTTCATATTATTTTATGATGGATAATAAATACCCTGATCAGTTAAACCCGCGATAAGCTTGACATTTCTACCTCTTACTAAAGGGAGATTTATACGAGCCGGTGCATTTCTTTTAGACCTCGCGTGCCTTCGGCGCAAATGCAGGTTAAAACCGGATTCATCGATGAATATCAATTTTTCATAGTTTTTTTGAGCTCATCCTGAAATTTTCCAATATGTACCAACAATAGCCTTGCGGAAAGGCATATTCTTCCGCAAAACTATTGTTCTTGGCGAATTCATAGACTCCAATTCCAGACAAGGCAGTTTCAATGTAATCCGAAGTTTACTTAGGCCGTTTTCAATGCTTGAGAGGCTCAGTGGTAAGTTTTGTTATGCAAGCTTTTGTTGGATAATAGCCAACGCAAAAACCAGGGTTAGTTTCAACTATCCGTTCAATTTGGTTAATACTTCTGCGGTTATTTTGTCTGTAATGATGAAGCACTGTTTTAGCAGAGTTAATATTAAGTCCGGCGATATTTGCCGCATTTTGAACTGTCGTCCATCTTTCAAACAGTTTTATTAAAAGGTTTTTTTTTTCAAGAGATATCTTTTGGTAATTTACAGTTCGTCGGTTATTTCTTGGTTGAGGCTCTTAAAAGTGGTTTATTATTGTAATAAAAATATGTTTACATATTATAGTAGATGATACTTACATTATGTATAATGTTACATTACCTGATGACCTATTGGATTCAGATGAACTCATTTTAATAACTTTTAATTATGACTGATGAACATGAAACAAATGAGAAAATGAAATTCTTGAATTTTACTATGCTTAATGAATACGTGTTTCAATGAATACGTGATGAAATGAATAATATATGAATGTACCATTTTAAAATTAAAACTGGAGGTATTTTCTTATCATTCAGTGGCACTATTCTGGTAATTCCCTGGGAATAGGGAATTGGGGAAAGATTTTATATGCAACTTTAGTTCAAATATTTTTTTTCCGGCCTACTAAGGAGAAAAGTTTGATGTATATATTTATTAATTGGGAATAATTTTGCCATATCTAACTTGGCAGGGAAAATTATTCCCAATTTTATTTTGTTTTCAAAAAATTTACCACTAGATTTTTGCCTCAGTATGCCAGAAAAAAAAATTAAATTAGAAATTACATATAAAATCTTTCCCCAATTCCCTATCCCCAGGAAATTACCAGAATAGTGCCACAGGAAGGAAAATTCTATGGGTTTCAATTTTTGTGCAAATTGTTTCATTTAAATTAGTAAAAAGTTTCATTCTGATTGTAAAATGTTTCACTTAATTTGCAAATAGTTCCGTTTAATTTGCAAGAGGTTTCATTTAATCTGAAAAACCTATATATGCGAAACCCATTTCAGTGAACGGCAAGTTTTTCGAGTTAAGGCGGTGATTCATGTATAAATTTTGTCGGGCATACATAAATAATAATTGGTCTGATTGGTTAATATTTTTTGTCTTATACGATAACAACAAAATTTAAACTTACATGTATAAAATTTTGTCGTATGGATATTTTTTGACATTTTATAAAGCAAACAAAGTTTTTATTTTTGTTTGACATTTTTTTTTTTATATTTTAGAATATGTATTCTTTTGTTCTCACTGCTGTTAAATCTTATTCAATTAAACCAATCAGAGCGATTATGGGGTCGATTTTGTTCAAAATCCGACAGTCGAAACATGACGTTTTCGTATACGTATAAGGAGTATAGTATATAATTTTATTTTAGTGTGTGTAATTTTTCTGTGGTTATGTTTGTTTTTTGCGAATCAAAAATTATGAATCGGTACAAATCGTTTCAGTTACGAAATTACAAAAGTTATCAAATATGTTCCTGAGTAGCACACACATTTATAAAATGTGTGCGTCAATGCAATGCCTCCTAAACTACAGGCCGCTTACACCAAATGATGACACGCTATGTCGACGTTTTTGTTGCTTTCTCTAGTTGTTTTATTAGTGTAAATATCTTAACCTTATTATTATTTCGCAGTCTCCGCAGTCTCGGTTTAGACATAAATTGACGTCATGTGCGAAAAATGAGAGTAGTAAGAGGCCTGTCGGTTAGGAGGCATTGGCCAATGTGTTAAGAAAAAAATTTTTTAACTACACATATTTAATTTTTTTTTCAATGCGATGTCGAGTAAATGTTTGGTTTTCGTAGAAACACAGAATTAAAAAATACTTTAGAACTAAAATTAAATAAATTTAATTTTATTTAAAGCATATTTGCATTTACAAATTTTAAATGGAAATGTTATCTAGAAATTTCATATCCAAAAAAATTAAATAGCGCATATTCGCACTAACACAAACACACATACCACTACTATATACTTGCGGTTATTTTTTTCATCAACTGCCGAATTTTGAACAAAATCGACCCTTTTCTGTCAGACAAGATTTATACATGAATCATTGCCTTTATTCGCTCTCGAAATCTTGATGTGTAACTTTACGTCATTAACCCGAGTTACATTTTGTGAACACCATTTTAGTACAAATTTTACAGAGCTTACACACAGTTTGTGAATTAGACCATAAGTTTTAAGAATCTGATTTGAAGGTAAAAAATTGTTATACACCATTTTATTTTAAAGCAAAAATCTAATTGGAAAAATAACAAATTTAACAGTGTAATTTAAGGTGGAGGAAATACATCCGAGTCACTGCACGGTTTAATATGCTCCTATGAAAAACTAAATGAAAATTTAGCTAAAGATTTCCGTCACTAAAACTAATTAAATAATTTCCTTTTGAAATTAATTTTTAATTAAAAATTTAAAAAAATATTTCATACGAAATCAAACTGAATCAAAAACGCTATCCAAAAATAATTTATCAAAGTTGATTTATTTGAATTTTCTTATGTGACTTAAATAGTAACTTGAAAGAAGAAAACACTCACATATCTTTGAGATGATGATACAATTTTTTTTCACTTAAAATTTTTGTTTTCCCGGTTTTGCGTAAACAAAAATTATTTGTCGTGTTAATTGACATACTAAAATGGAAAAATTGCGCGATTTTTCTTCAATAAACTCGCGCACAATTTATGGTTTTCGATGTTTAGTAAACAAACAACTTTCTTTTTTTAAACAGTTTATTATCAATTGCAATATTTAAATTTATTTGAACCTCGATGAAAAGCGGGAGGAAGTCATTGACATTTTTTTTGTTGTGTACACCAGATGTCGTGGCGCCTTAGTCTAAACTACTTAAGCATTGAGAGAGACACACAAAACATTTAATTTGCTGTTGTTGTTGGTGTATCAAGAGTCTTGTATATGAATGGTGATTAAAATGTGATGATAAGTTTGAATAATAATTTATAACAATGATGATTACGATTATAAAACGGATGGTTAATTTATTATAAACGCAAATAATTTGGCTTTTCACCACTGTTAATTGAAACATTTTGTATTTTTTTTTTATTTGATCGTGTATCATTTCAGCATGCCTGTTAACAGCATCGAAAGCACGAAATTCATATAAGCCATTAGATCAATTGGAACAATCGATCATAAAAACGCCAGAGGGTAGTAGTAGTTCGGTTTGCAGTGGGAACGAATCAGATTTAGAAACATCGACTGATAGTAATAGCCATAATATAATACAAAAATCGAATAAAAATAAAAATATCAATAATAATAATAATACAAGTAATACTAATAATAATAATAGTAGTAATAATAATAATAATAATACTAGTAATAACAATAATAATAATAATAATAGTTCGGGTGATAGGGCAAAAAGTGAAAATAAAGAACCAAAACCGGTACATCCCGCCCTCGCTTCAGCACACATGATACTCGAAACAAAACAACTATGGGATCAATTTCATGAACATGGCACAGAAATGATTGTGACTAAAACGGGGCGACGTATGTTTCCCACATTTCAAGTTCGTGTCATGGGGCTCGATGCCCAGGCCATGTATCTAATGGTAATGGATTTTGCTCCCGAGGATGGAAATCGATATCGGTATAATTTTCATGCATCAAGTTGGACAGTTGCGGGCAAAGCCGATGCTATTTCACCACCTCGAATGCACGTGCATCCCGATTCGCCGGCAACTGGAGCGACCTGGATGAAACAAGTCATTTCGTTCGATAAGCTTAAATTAACAAATAATCAATTGGATAATAATGGTCATGTAAGTTATATATAAATATGTTGATGTGAATTTAATTTTACATTAATTTTATTTTAATTTTTTACACGCAGATAATTCTTAATTCAATGCATCGGTACCAACCACGATGTCATATAGTGTATTTAGCGCCGGATAGTAAATCACAAAATGAAAAGGATTATGTGCACCATTATCGGACGTTTATATTTAAGGAAACATCGTTTACGGCCGTCACAGCATATCAAAATCAAAGGGTAAGTCGAATTGCACATATTTTTTTGCAATTTTTTGATGAATTTTTCTTTGCTCAATTCCTAAAAATTACGGTTCATAAAAATATTGCGGTTGGAAACAATTGTTTATTTAGAGATTAGTGGGCCTACGGGTCGGAATTAGCCCACTTATTCTAAACAAATACACACATTGAGAAAATATGCCGCGTCATAACATATAAGCACTTTGATATATTTAATTTAGAATTTCCCGTTACCCCCTGAATTGGTAACACATTCCCGGGGTTCTAGTTGCTGCTGGTCAGAGAATTGGCTACGGTCCTGGAAGTAGACCGGTAGCAGCAACTTAAGTTGCTCCTTTCTGCTTAAGATATAAGAAGCGGAAAATATAAGAGCTTAGCCTAATCGCAACACTAAGACAAAGGAAAATTTATGATAATAGTGGAATTTGTACTGAAAAAATTGTTAAAAAATTACACTGTTAAATTTATTATTTTTCCTCTTGGAATTTATTTGCAAAAGAAAATTATAAAATTTGTCTAATTCTAAATGTTATCCGGTCGGATCTAGAAATATTTACAGATTCTAGCTGACATTTCTATGTAGGTAACCTACGAGTATTCCTAAAATTTAAGTAAAGTGTATTTTTGAGATTCATTATATTAAAAATTATATTTAGAAATTGAATATTTTTAACGGGTTTCAAATAATATTCCTGCTAAATGGAAAGGAAATTTCCTTTTTTTATACCACCGATCGTATGGATGTCCACACAGGTTCTCACCCACATGATTGGCATCCGATTCTGATCGGTTTTGTTATCGCTATAATAGAATTCATGTTTTTATTTTTACTTCCATTTCCAGAGATGTTAACGGAATCTCGTCTATATTTTTGGACAGCTTATAACATTGTCTGTCTATGGAGCGAAATGTCAATTTAAAATTTAATTGGAAATATTGCTAAAATCTTGTAGAAGGAAATAATAATATTTTTTTCAAAATCACGGAACTTCAAAATTCCAAAAATCATTGTTAGACTCATTATAATTAGGCCATTTTTGCTCCATAGACAGACTATTTTATAAGCTGTCCAAAAATATAGACGATATTCCGTTAACATATCTGGAAATGGAAGTACAAATAAAAACATGAGTTCTATTATAGGGATAACAAAACCCATCAGAATCGGATATGTAATCTATTCGAAAATGTGGGTGAGAACTTGTCTACGACAGATCCATCGATCAGAAATATTTGCCAAAATTTTGAAATTTGTAACATCTTTAAAACATAGTAAAACCCATCTTAATTTTAGCCTATATTCACTGTAGACTCATTAGATTGGATGATCTCTATGAAAATGTTAGCGAAACCCTGTGGACATCTCCAGAATTAGCTGGAATATTATTTTAAACCCGTCAAAAATGCTCAATTTCTAAATATAATTTTTAATAGAACGAACCTAAAAAATATAATTTACTTAAATCTTTGGAATAGGTTTATACCTTCACAAAAATGTCAGCTAGAATCTGTAGATTCGACGGGACAACATTTTTAGAATTAGTTCAATTTTATAATTTTCTTTTGAAAATAAATGCTAATAGGAAAAATAATAAATTTAACAGTGTAATTATTTTTGCAAAAATTTCACTATCATGAATTTATGTTGTTGCGGAATTTTTTTATTCATTTTGTACCTCATTTTCACAAAATAAAACAATCCAGAGGAATAGCATCTTAAAAGTGTTCCTTAAATTGACAAATTGTTTGTCCTCCGAGTAAAGAAAATCGGTTTATAAAATTTTGAAATTTTACAATGCTCCATCTGCCTCCGCAATTTTTTTACGAATTATATATGATGAAATTTTGTTAATGGTATTTGTTAGGGATTCTAAAGTGGGTTTTGGCAATATTCTAAAATCTGTTCATGCTGGACTAAACTTGTTCATTTTATAACCAATCCTTATGAAATTTGGTTTCTAGATTAATTTTTGATTGAAACACGAATAAAATAGATGTTGAGCTGGAAAGAACTCGGCTAATTCTTATAGCGAATTCTTTTACGTTTTTGATGTAAATCAAATTTCCGATAGTTAAAAAGAATACGAAAAAATTTGATGTGTTTTTATCGTAGTGTGCCTAAACCTGAAAGGGATGCCGAAAATAATAACAAACCATTTTGAAAAAATTTCAAATGACATACGTTTGGCATATTTGACAATACATATTTACGATTGACGTATTATATGTATATAAATATGTGTATGTGGTAGTTAAAATGGAAGTAAAAATTTACATTTCTATTTTTTGATGTACATCAAATTTTTTTGCTATTTTTTCCGCTAAAAGAATGTGAAAATGTGATTTACATCAAAATTTTTTGCCAGTTTTTTATAAAAAGAAAACGCCATTAATCAATAATTGTGAAATTTGCATCGCAGCTCTCTTGGATTGGAAACTTACGAATTTAATTAGAAAATTAGGGGAGAGTATCGTTTAGAATGTTTACTTTAATATTTTAGTTTTTGGTGGCCAAATAATTAAGTTTCACATTATTGCTAATACCGCAAAAACTCCCACAAATGAAATAACCAATATGTAAGGTTGTATATCTTATTTCATGACTACATTGGAAATTTGGGAAGAATTTTTCAGTTCATTATAGTTTTTATATTTTCTGCGACCATATAAGTTCTTTCCAGTCTAGCCAATATCTCAAAAAGTCCCATACAAGTAACTAACATTTTCACTTGCTTCTCTACTAGCTAAGTGCATACTGACATTATATAAAGGTTTTAAGTAGCCCAACGGAATATCTGCCCAGGCAGCTTCAATGCCTGCAATTAGCTCTTCGTTGGATTCGTATTGTTTGTCTCCTTTATAAACTTTGCGGGTAAGTCAGACCTAAACGTTTTCAATGCTATTTAAATCAGGGGAATAAGGTGGTCATGGTAATAACTCAACGTCTACGACTTTACAGCTGGGGCAATATGTATGTGAGCATTCTCCTGTTGGAAAATTCCACTGAAGAGGCCCAAATAGCTACTGAATTTCTAGAAAAACTAATTACAGCATATCCTTATAAGAATTTCTAGTCATTTAATTGGAAACAAAATTCGATTTAATAGCGCCCCATAGTATCAAATTGCACCCCATACCATTACTTCTCTTTTTCTGGCATGACGGCGAGCCAAAAATTGTTCTTCTATGCGAATGTCATGTGAAATAATAATTATATCCGCCATCTGGTTTGTCTAAGTTAAATTTATTTTCATCCAAAAAACAACCTTTTCCTATTATTATTCACTGTTTGCGGATGCACATCTCAAGTCATTTGCTGCTTGGCGAATTCCAATTTTTGTTTAGTGGTGTTTTTTTTTTAATTTTAGAAATGGCATTTAAAATTGCTCTACGATCTGTTGATTTGCAAGCATTAAGCCCAGCGGTCGTTCTGATTTTGTTGGTGGAAAGGGCTGAAGTGCAATTGGTAAAACGGTTCAAGTGGTAGGCATCGATTTTCGCCCTTTCTGCCGTATTTAAAATATTTTTTCTATCCATTTTAATTCTTGATCTGCTACTGAATACTTATTTTAAAAATCTTGTAAAAATTTTAGCTACTTACACCGAAATTTACTCACAAATACGGAAATTTGATTGAGTTTAGTATAAACGATATTCCAAATAATTAATGAAAAGTGCAGTTAAATTGCTAGTTAAAATTTTTATTCATTACTGTTTAACTGAGTTCTAATTTCTCTCTCTTCTCAATAAAAATATATACAGTCAAACCTGTTTTTGTGCTATTTTTTTTATGCGGTATGGAAAAAATATATTCAGTACAATTTACTAGTACTTTCAAAATTTCAATTAAATTACAAAATAATTGAATGTGATTAATCTAATTAGCTAATTGAAGTTGGCGATTTTGTTTTTGTTTGCGTAATGAAAGTAAGTATTTCGTCAGGTTGCGTAATGTTTTCGTTTTTTTTTGTAAGTGAAACTGTTTTATGCGATTCCTATTCACCGCATAAAAAAAAAATAGTTAAACGTGTTGCGAAAACTATTTTTTATACCTACTCGTGAAGTTTCGGAAGATGTATTTGATGCTTTTTTTATGCGGTCCCCAAAAACAGTTTTGACTGTATTTCAGTCTCACACTTTTTAAAATCACGTTAATTTTTTATGGAATTTTAAAAAAACAATTCCTTTCTTTTAGTAGACAAAGATGTATAGAACATTTTCCACAGTAAACGAAACGCACAGCTTTCCAAGTTACATCTAGTTACCCCTTTATTTCCACTAAACTCAGAAGAATTTCGCTCTGTGTTCTTCTTGAATAAGATGGAAATCCGATATTGATAATATCCGCTGCTGGACGCCCTCGTTTTCGTGAATTGGTGAAAGAATTCATCCGAAAGAGTGACACATTTAACCGGAATTGCAACAAATCTAGTATGTCTTTGGCTGGTATGTTTTGTTGTTGCATACGTAGTTTATACACTATCCAACTTACGCTTATCGCAAAATCTAAAAAATGCCTTACTACTCGCGCAATGACCATGTTTTGGATCTGATAAACGTCCTATAATATTGGATTAGTTGATGTAAAAGATCAACTCTTCCCATACCGCCGTTATATCAACTTAGAATTTCCGGTTGTGAAACGTCAACATATCGCTATAGGGATGCGCCGGTCTTCCAAACAATCTGGCTTGTGAAATCGGTTAACTCAAGCGGCCCCAATTGCATTAATCCCTTTCCAATAAGTAAGTCTTAAAGAAATTATCGAAATACAGTTTGCGTCCCGACACTTCAATTCTTTGAATTAAATGGAGGACGATTGCTACACAAACCCAAATTTTTGTTAATGGAAATCAGAAATTTCAGTTTCTGAGTCTTCATAAATAATAAAATCAAACGGTGGCCCTGACTTTCCGCATAGAACAAACAATTTCAAGCCCCAAGGTGATGGTTTACTTTTCATATATTGTTTCGCTGATAATGTGACATGAGAATAAGTTCACAATTGAAAACAGCGGCCCTTGGTCAGAGTTCGCATAACGTGTTCGATTCCTATATGATTGCTCCAGTATATTCTGATTTGGGGAAATTTTGTACATCCAATGAATATAGAACTCAGATAAATCTTTTAATTTCATATAAATCCGTCAATTTAAAAGTTTGGGCATTTTAGAGCCCATATATATTTGTAAAATTTACAATAGTTTCGAATAATTCCTCAGTAAAATATTTCATGAAATACTGACCTGGAGTTTCTTCAACAGGTTCTGTTTCCTCAGGCGTTTGGTATTTGATTTTACCAAATTCTTTTTTTTCCATTTTATTCGGGTTCTTTTAGTTATATTTGTAAAATAATCTACAACATTTTGCATCTCATCTATAATTTCGAAATCAATATTTTCTAAAACTGTTACAGTTCCTTCGTTTGATACTCCTGCAATAACAGTTGCAGCCACTGTTTTCGGATCGGAGTTTCCGTTTTCGTCATTTTCACCAATCGCCTGTTCTACTTCGATTCTTGTTGGACGTCTTTTATTGGTACATCCGGAATATTATCGTAATCCCAAAAACAGATTGGTTCGTCTTGCCCCTAACCCCCCCACCTCAGCATCAACAGGATTGGCACTGTCTTCATAACCAACCATCAAACAAAAACAAACGCAATACGAAAAAATCGTTTCTATACAATAGCTGTGTTGCTTTCGCAAATCCCGCTTAGGTTAGCTTCTGAATCTGAAAGCAACAACTTTTGGCTTATTTTTTTAATATGTTTTAGATTCTTCGGTTTGGTTCATTTATTAATATTTATTTTACTTTTTTTTATTTTACTAAATAGAACAAATTCAATTCGGTGTTTTTCTGAAAAAACAAACGCAAAATGTCTTTTTTTTACAACAAGATAACAAAAAAAATAGTAAAAATAACCGCCTTGTGGTAAACACGATAACCATAAATGGTTTTATTTCCCCTAAACCTAAACATTTTTTGGCTTACATTAAAGTCAATTCGGCTTTATACAATGCAATTATTGTTGTAATTTTGCGAAAGCAACACAGCTAATGTTTATATTTGGTTGGTCATATTTTGTACATCTACATGTACAGGGCAAAAGTCAACATGGGATTTAAAAATTTAATAAATTTTTCGTTTATATAGTTTTTTTTGCAGATTATAAAATATACAAAATGGAAATTTTTTGACCCCCGTTTTCAGCTTTGCAATGATGGGCTCGTTTTAGAGCATTATCCATAACATCTTTCAAAATTTGTGGCTGTAGCGTTGGAATTTCTGCAACAATGTTGGCCTTGAGTTCAAGGATTGTCTCGGGCTTGTTCGCATATACTCGCTTCTTCAAATAACCCCTAAGCAAACGTGCTGGCCAATTAGTTTCCGAATTTCTGGAAAATATTCGCTCTCCAAAAGTTTGCCTTAAAAGTACCATTGTGTCTCGGGCAGTGTGGGCAGTGGCTCCATCCTGTTGAAACCACATGTCAGGTCTGTTTTCAAGAGCAGGGCGTAAAAAACGTTCTATCATAAACCGATACCGCTCTCCATTTACGGTTACAGCACTTCCATCTTCATTTTCGAAGAAGAAGGGCTCAATGATATTTTAAGATATAATGCCACACCATACTGTACACCTACTGAGGTGCAATTGGCGTTGATAAATGGCTCTTGGATTTTCAGAACCCCAGAACCTGCAGTTCTGCTTTTTAACAAAACCAATCAAATGAAAATGATCTTCATCACTCATAATCGGATTTTCAATAAAGTTGATTTCATTTCTGGCCAACTATTGAAATTTAACTGCAAAAGTTAGACGTTGCCGATGATCTCCATGCTTTAATTCTTGCACCAATTGCACCGTATATGGGAATAACTGTAAATCATTTTTTAAAATGCGCCGTAGTGACGTTCGAGACATTCCTAGCTGAGCAGAACGCCTTCTGGTAGATGTTTTTGGTGTTTCGTTAACACTTTGCTCTACACGTTCAATATTTAGCGTGGTCTACTGGTTCGAAGCAAATCTCTTACGGTGCCATGTTGGTGGTGACGATCAACTAAGCAACGAATCATTAGTTCTGTGGGTGAAATTCTGACATTAAAATGGCGACGATATGATCTTTGCGTTAAAATAATTGGTCGCTGATTTAAATAATAAAATTCTATTATTCTTCTTCTTTGTTCAGTTGTGAATCTCGCCATTATTTATTCTCCAGTTGTTATATAATCTGAAAAAAAATATAAAAACGAAAAAGTTATTTCATTTTTAAACCCCATGGTGACTTGGCATTTTTAGATAATATTTAATATTTATATTATAAGTCCCTGAGACCTTAATATTGTAAAAATCAAATAAATTTCTAACAGTTTGAGATAAACAGGAGAAAATTGTGATGCGATTTACTAAAGCTTTTTTTTATAACGAAGGCTATTTTAGTTAACGTTTCTTTTTTTATTTCTCCGATCCTAGAGATGTTCACGGGGTTTCATTTGTATATGACAGTATAGCTAAATCAAAACGCCATGTGCGGAGTGAACATGATTTAATTATGACGATTTTTAATTTGTCCAGCTTATTGTAAACAATTGCGAGTTTTGACTTCAATCCATTTTCTAATTTTTCTGTTACTGCTCCTAGAGATGTTCATAGTTTTTTATATGCTATATTTCCCTTCCCAAATTTAATACTGAATTAATTAATTAATTCAAAACGATATCGAACCAATCGGCCCTAAGGCCATACGGAATATATTAGAATCGCTGAACAATTAACTAGTTTCGCCTGTTGTCAATATTCGACTAAACTTATTCCAAGGAAGAATAAAACAAAATCGAACTCATTTTACTAAAATATTTTTTACAAATTAATTACAAATTTATTACAGTTACAAAATGAAAGTGTACAAAATAATTGTTATTTAATAAAAAAAAATTACTAAACAATCTATCAAACTTGAATGTGATGATCCACCGATTTTTTGAAGTCGGTTCGCCTAAAGAAAACACATTTATTGCGTTCCACCACTCTATTGTGAACGATATTGAAAAATAATGTTGCGCAAGGAAATTGAATAAGATTTTATGTTGCATTTGAAATTTTATGGGTCAACGATTTCATTAAAAACAATAGTTTTAGTAAGTACTCTGTCATTATTAAACAAATAACCTTGTTCAAATGTGAAATATAAAATTTTAATGAATCAAATGAACGAAATCGACTGGCTGCTGCTATATACAACTGACCATGTGTAAATATATACTGGTTGACGTAATAATATTCCAACCATGTTAAATGTTTGCCCCTGCGATTGTTAATGGTCATAGCAAATGCAGGAAAGCGTGGAAATTGAGTGCGTCCAAAATCAAAACGCAAAAGTGTCAAATATATATCGTCAAACGAATGCGAGGAATTAAAATTCTCTTTCAACGCGTAACTCCAGTCAAAACCTCGCAGCCCAATGAATTTCTATGCATTTGTTTGATTCTTATTGTACCATTTACCAATCCTTTCTCTACATTCAAATTTCGTATTTCTATTACGATACAATTGATCTTTAACTTAAATTTGTGAGGTGGCAAACCACTCACATTCAATGGCTGATGGCACACGTGAAAACAAAAACCCGTGTTTTTCGTCGTTTCTTTCCCCGTTTACCAATGATACAGTGCCGACATGTTCTAACCATCACTTTTTTCGCTTCGATGCATTTTCGATGGAATAACGGTATTTTAGAAGTAATATTTTTACAAAAAAAATATTTTTACTTCTAAAATACCGTTATTCCATCGAAAATGCATCGAAGCGAAAAAAGTGATAGTTAGAACATGTCGGCACAGGATTTAATTGCGACTAAAATAAATTTTCTGTGCAACCACACTAATACAAACATAAATGAAATAAAAAATATTTCAAGGACATCTCTGACTTGTAGATTTTAGTTTAAATTTTATTTTCGAGAGAGCAGAATAAAAAAAAATAAAAAAAATTTGGAGTTTTGTATATACACGGATGAGATGCAAAGAGATATACGAAGAGATGCGAAGAGATTTCAATATTTTTTTTTTTTTTTGTAAATTTTGTTACACATACATATACATTATCTATTACGACTATATGGCCTTGAAAAAAATACCAAATACCAAAAACTTCGTATGGAATTAGGTAATGAATTTAAAAATTCAACTGAGAAATCATTGACCCGATTCATATCGTCACAAATAATTCTATCATAGCTATAATAGGATTAGGAACAATCTTCATTTTTCGGAGCTAATATGACGGAATTTAAAATATTATTATTTTCAATATTGGATGAAATATCACCAAAAACATCTCGAATAATGTTGTTCGGTTCACCAATTAAATTGTGTGGGATTTCAATCAAATCTCTACCCAAATAATTAAAATTTGACAATGCTCCATTTCCAAGTAATTTAAGAAATTCAACAATAATTCACTACGTGAACCGTGAGGAATGACAGGCAAAATTTGACGAAAATCTCCATATAATAAAATAGTTTTACCACCAAAGGGTTTATTTCTATTTTCAACATCACTTAAATCTTTTAATAATCGACCAATGGCCTTCAAGGCATTAAGTGGACACATAGATATTTCAATTTCAGCAATAATAATTAATGAAGCGGATTTTATGAAATTCACTTGATTACTATCGAGTGATACACTCGAATCTGAATTATCTAAAATTGGAATTGGTTATTTAAATATATTATGTAATGTTCGGCCGTTAATAAGTAGAGTTGAAGCAATTCCACTAAGCGCAGTAGAAATACAAACTAAATTTAGAGAATGTAATTTGTGTATAAACTTCGTCTGTATCAAATTCATGCATAATTCTAAAATCTGGTACATGCAATGGTGTTGGAATACCAACTTGTTGACAGGATGTATTATGTGACATAAACATTTATTCTAAGTCAAGTAATGCTAAATTGAATGAATCATTTTCATTATGATTTCGGACAAAATCTTCACTCGAATCTTTTTTAAATTCTTACCATATTTGTAATTCATTTCAAGGATAATTCAATGCACAAATGAATCCAAACAATTCTCTGAAGCTGCTTCAGTGTTCTGAATTGAACTGCTTCTAATAAACAATGGCGCCACTCATCATTATTTGAATTAACCCCACGCACATGACTTGCAGCAACCAATGCCGGATATAAAACATCTTCATAAGCTCGCAAATCATCAATATTCCGCCACGTACGTGAAGTAATAATAAGCAAAGGAAATAGTTCTACATTTTTCGACGAAGCGACATACAATCGTGAAATTACTTTGTCAACCGTCTCACGTGTAGGGTAGCAAAACAGGTTTGTCCAAAACTGGACCTGCGGCACTCCAAGGCACTAGTATCCCTGGTAAAACGAGAGTTAGGATTGGTCGTAGGGATACTGACAGAGCACTGCTTTTTTGGGAAACATGCGAGAAGGCTGGGTCTACAGACGAATGACTTTTGTAGAAGTTGTTTGGACGAACAGGAGGAAGAGACGTTATATCACTTCCTATGCTCGTGTCCGGCACTATCATGCAGAAGGCATAAGTATTTAGGTGTGTACGGTATGGACAGCCTTTCGGAACTCACGGGCTGTAGAGTGCGAGATATTTTACGCTACATAAGTAGCTCTGAATGGTTTCAGCGGGAGTAAAGGGCAGATAGGATCCTGTGGTATCACTATGGGTCACTACTGGCCTAAGTGTGCGATAGCAGCCACTCTAACCTAACCTAACCTATCGCTATCCTAACCTAACCGCATCGTTTTCTTGTCCATGTTTGTAGTACACATTTTGTCTATTAGGTACATGGCAATCAAGTCTAATTATCGAATGTGATTGATAATGTATTTGAAATTCAAACTTTTTCCAACATGCTTTGGTAGAACCAACAAAACGTCCACTTAAAAAATTCTGAAATTCATCAACTTCCAACTCGCCATTAAACTCATTATTGACAGCCCCAACCTCTATAATAGCACAATCATATTCCAATATACGGGTCCAGGTCGAAATTGCATATTTTAAAATGACATTTTTAAAAATGACATGTCTCAAAACTGCAGCATATTTCAAAACTGCATAAGGTACAAAACGGCGATTTTGTGGATTTTTTTTATGTTTTTTGGTATTACCACCTCATTTGGGCGTCCACTGCGTTCTGCATCATCGATGTCTCTACGACCACGTTTGAAGTCAGAATTTTATTGTTGTTTCCGATGGAGAACGGTATTTTTCCCATCAAGAAGCAGTGTAAAATTAAAACACGAAATTGTTTTTGATCCATTGTTTTGAAACTAACAAAAGTAGCGTCATTCTTAGTACAATAACACACAAACTAATGAATAGAATATAATGAAATTTTGACAGCTGTTTTTTGAAGGTTATTACCAACTGAACAAAAAAAAAATTAAGTGTGCTTTAGACCACACTACTGAAGTAAAACTTCTAATATATATTTAATATTTATAATATAATATAGAAAAATTATAATATTGAAAAAGAAAATTGGTCACCCTGTGCGTTCTCGAGTGTCACCTAGCCATTTATATCTGATGCCACAAGAGGAACCTTGTAACTTGGTAACTTTTTCAAGGCCAACTAGTCGTAATAGATAATGTTTATGTGTGTGTCACAAAATGGACAAATAAACCATTTTTGAAATCTCTTCGCATAGTAAAAATGGCCTTGAAATATTTTTTATTTCATTTAAGTTTGTGTAGTCTGTGTGGTTTCATCGAAAATTTGTTTAAGTCGCATTAAAACCTGTATCATAGGCAAACGGGGAAAGAAACGAAGAAAAAATCGGTTTTGTGATACCTCGTGTGAAATGGAGCTATAATATAGAAAAAATACATATATAAAATATATCACAACCTGTGCGTTCTGGAGGGAGTAAGTTAGTGAGTGACATAGATGTTATAATATAGAAAAAAACATTTTTTGGTCATCCTGTGCGTTCTCGAATGAGTCAGTCAGTGACATAGACGTCTATATTATAACTTTCCAATTTTTCCAGTTTTTCAATTTTCCAATTTACAAATTTTCCAATTTACCAACTTTCCAAATTTAATATTTTCATATTTTTTTATTTTCCTATTTTCCAATTTTTTAATTTTCCAATTTACTAGTTTTCCAATTTACCAATTTTCCAATTTTACAAATTTCCAATTTTCATATTTTCATATTTTCGAATTTTCATATTTTCATATTTTCATATATTCCTATTTTCCAATTTTCCATTTATCTGATTTTATTTATCCAATTTTCCATTTACCAATTTTCCAATTTTCCTATTTTCTTATTTTCCAATTTTTTTAACCAATTATTAAAATAAAATGGTATCAACTAATGTTCCACCTAGGGATTTATGAATTGTCATGGCACATCCTGATACTAAAGCAAAATGATTTCGTTTTCGTTTATTGTTGTTGTTGTGTATTGTTATTGTTCTGTTCGCCTCGTTCGATTACATTTTTCGTAACGCATTTGCCAGCTTAGTCCCCAATTAATTCAGTTTTTTCAACTAGGCTCTGAAGTTGCTAGCATTAAAATATATTTGAACGCATCCAAATCGGTCGCCATTTTGTATATATGTAGCTTAGTCATTGCTGTTTTTGTCCGTGTGTATCAATTTTTAGAAAAGGATGTCGGTAAGCCAAATTAGCGTCATTGTTCTATTCTGTTTTGAAATAAGAACAAATGCCACTCAAGCTATGGAATTGATTAGTTCGACTTTGTAAAACGTGATGACAATTTTAGGCTTGATGATGATCGACGTTCAGGCGCAGTAAAACAATTTGAAGGCAAAGAACTTATAGTTTTACTAGATGACAATCCGTGCCAAACTCAAAAAGAGCTTACAGAACAGTTAGGAGTTGCTCACCAAGCAACATCACTTCGATTGCAGGCAATGGGAAAAATATAGGAGGAAGGAAAATGGGATCCTCAAAAACTGACTGAAGAAAACAAAAACATAAGTTCTTATTCGAACTAATCAAAGTGTTTTGGTCAGCTTGATTAGTGCGAATAAAAATGTTAGGATATTCAAAAGCTAGGTTAGTCTGGAATGTATCGAAAGTTTAAAGATAATCTCCATTACCGATAATCGAATCAATTGGCATTTTATCCCACCATTCAAATCAGTTTATTATTTTTAATTAAAATGAGCACGTTGTTATCCTAAATTGATTGATTGGGGCACCCACCCAAAAACACTTGGGTGCTGGTTGAAGAAAGTATGCCACATAAAAACCCGTTTCCTTCGTCGATTTATCTAGCGGTCAAATGTAGAGAGTAAGTATTTCTTCACATCTCTTCCGTTTGCATAAATCTAAAGAAAATAAACATCTTAAATTACAATTAAGTATAAATTAATCCGTATAATTTGAAAATAATTACTTAAATTTTCTTTTTTAAATAAATGAACACAAAAACACCGATATATTTCAATATTTGACGGATTAAATGACATATTCTGAAAATTTATGGACACCTAAATGTCAAAATACACGCAATATAAATTTAAATTTTATTTCATATTCTGGGTGTGTGTGTGTGTATGTGTTGTGATTGTGTATGTATTATATGCGTGTAATCTTTGACATATATTTACCCTGGCGTCAGAACTTTAAAAAGTGAAATATGTTCGAAACACTAATAAATTTTCTGTTCCTTCACTTCACATTTCGCTCTCGGCTCGGGGGATCAATTAATGATGATGTTTAAAGAATTTATATATTTTTTGTAAATTAAAAAAAAAAAAGATCATAACGGAACGATGACGACGACAACGAAGAAGAAAATGTATAATAATTTAATTTTTATTTAAGAAACAGAATAAAATTAAATTTATAGGAAACATAACCTTATGAAATTTATGATATTCAAATTTTTTTTTTGTTAAAACTTTTCTTTCACATGATGAACTAATTTTTTATTTATTTTTAAATATTTTTTTACGTTCATTTTGATGATTACGATGACGGGAGTTTTTTTTTTTTTTTTTGGTGATACTTTGGAATTTATTTTTGTGAGGAGGAACATTTTTTTTTTTTAATTGATTTTAATTTATAAAAGATAATTAATAAATTTAATTTTTCGGTATATTTTCAGGTTACCCAATTGAAAATTTCAAGTAACCCGTTTGCGAAAGGATTTCGGGATAATGATACAAATGATGAGTAAGTCGAAATGTGTTTTCTTAAGTAATTGAATATTTTAATTCAGAATTTTTTTTTGTTTGTTGGTTTGTGGAAGTGGGTGGATAATTTAAACATGTGGTCTTAATTAAAATCTCAAATTCAGTGTATTGTCTTTTCGATGCATTTTATTAAGAGAGTTTTAATTACTTCGTAATGCCTATTTTGAACACTAATTGTAATTTATAAAATTCTATCGAGGTCAAAATCAAACAAAGGCCAGAATATTTTTTCTATACAATTTACAAAATAAATTTCTCAACTTCCTAATAATAATCGGCGACTTTTATCTGGTTACTATTCACTTCGTGATTACAAGAATACCCTGGTTTTTAATTATTACAGTTCCTTTAACTTGCTTTACTATAGTTAATCAATAGGGTTGTGTCCAGTTCGTTTGCTGAACCTTTGGCTGTTCTTTATCTATTAATCATAAGCCTTAAAATAATTTGATGTTTACGCAGGTTCACTAATTTTTTACTTTTATGCCTGTTGACGCCTATCCAGTAATTGGAGTGTAGTACCATTATCTTCACCTCAAACTTGACAGCAATGCCCTATACATGGTCTAATGAAGGTCTTATATATCTGGAAAGCCTGGTGCGATTTAAAGAGAGAATTTATTTTGTTATGTAATTACCAGCGGAAATTTTTTATTCATTTTATATCACTTTTTTCACTAAACAAAACATCTCGACTTTGTGGTATTTTCCCTGTATTCAATGCATATTTTACAATATTGATTTAAGAAATAGCCGAGTTGTCTCCAGTTTAAAATTTATTTATATCGTGCAAAATGTACGGGTACCATTTTTCATAAGGACTGGTTATGGAAATACTCACTTTAAAATCCCTGGTTTATACTATCCAAATTTCATTGTAACTCGTTAAGAAATTGCGGAAAGACGGAATATTGTTAAATTTCAAGATTTCATATACCGAGTTCCTTTACTTCGGAGATCAACCAATTTGCCATTTTAAGGATCACTTTTAACATTTTATTCCGCTGGGATGTTTTATTTAGTGAAAAAGTGATACATAATGAATAAAAAAGTTCCGCTGGTAATTACATAACAAAATAATTTCTCTTTAGTGATAATGCTGCCACGTGTGGCGATTAGCATAATCTCTTATTTTCCGCTGTCCGATTTCTGCTGTGTTATACAGCATGTCATATACAGAATGTATTTGATTTTTATAGAAACAATGGCTTTAAAGGAAATGCCAAAGGAAATGTTGAAAAATGTCCGTAAACCTACATAGTCAGTATCGTTAAAAAAACAAAGATGCCTTGGTTGCTGTCTGAATTCAGATGGCGTTTCAACAAATATTTTTATGGTTATTAGATTATTGTCAGAATTTCCAATTCCAACCTCGGAACGTCCTTCCATGGAATGGGGAATTGATGTGAGACAAAGATATAGAATATCAACTCTTAAAGAATTTTGATTTTCAAATCTAGAATCACTAACAATCTGTGTGAAGTCATGCGAAGTATCAAACCACTCCGCTGCCCAGCAAAATTCGACCAAGATTCAACCAAGGTGTGCATTAAAGTCACCCAAATTAATTCACAGTAAGGATGTTTGCTTTCTGAATCCGTTTGATTGGGGGATCTGTAAAAAATAATTAAGAAAAAGAGAATGAATTAAAAAAAAATAGTTTGAGCGGTCTTAGTGAAAATTTCGTACTTCTGATTTGAAGCGTACGGTATGTGGTCTTTAACTGACATACACTCTCCACGTGCAACTGTGTTGCACGAAATGCTTATTCGAACTGGTAACGCTTGACGTAGAATTTGTTCTCTTAGATGTTATGAAATACTTTATAGTTTCCGTTAGTACTAATATGTCGGGTCTGCGAGATTCGAGATGTTGATAAGCGCAAGTTTTGTTAGTCTCGAGTCCTTGGACATTGGTTAATTGGATGGTAAGGCTATCAATTTTATCTTTACGTGGACTATACCTCGCCCCGCGATCTAAAGAAGCATATTTGGGAGATTTTATTGTGTAGGGCGTTTTACTGAATTTAAAGAACGTAAATTTGAAGTTAGTTGTTGATCAACGTTTATGCCCTGAATACCAAAAATGTTTCTCTTGTGATCGCGACATATTATCTTTGGATTATTATGATTTACTGCGCATCCCCAATAGAATTCCTCTAACTTTTTCCTTACAGAAAAGTATGAAAAAAAAACTTGAGAAAACAAAATTTTTGTTTCTCAACTTTTTGCTTCATACTTTTCTGTAAGGAAAAAGTTAAAGGAATTCTATTGGGGATGCGCGTTTACTTTCAAAAGGTTGAGTTCTTGATAGTTATAGTTTCGGTTAATTCTAAAGATCGTATTAGTTCTGCCGCCACACCATCAACCATGCCATGTGCAAGAGTTGAAATTTTGCCAAGGTAATTGGGTATTTCTGTGAAACAAACTATCAGATTCTGACTCAATTTGCTTGTGTTTGTAAATGGAGTACACTGTTATGAATTTAGAAATAAGATAAGAGTACTAATAAAACTTGTATTGGTAAAGTTTATGAATTATTTTACATAAATAAATATTCAAATTGATCGTCTAAACTGCAACCATTTTAGTACAATAAATAACATAATTAATATTCTTATGAATGAATTCTGAATTAGGAAATATAAAAATTCGCGACCAAAATTTGCTGTCCTGGTTAGAAAATTTCAGTTAGGCTGCGTAATAGAGGAATTTAACAAGGTATCTGAGGTGTTCACGGAACTTGAGTTTAGAACTTTTGGAAGGCGTGTTTATCATTTTCGCTCACATTCAAAATTGAAATATGGTTCGAAAGTTTCAGTTCGGCTGGGTAAATTAGGAATTTAGCAACCTATTTCAAGTGCTTACGGAACCTGAATTCATATTTCTATAAAGGCTTGTTAATGACCTTTTATCATTTCATAAATGGTATTCTGGTTAGGAAGGTCCTATCAAACTGTTGGAACCTAAGTCCAAATCTCTAGGAAAGCATGTTTACCATTTTGCTTGAACCCTAAATAGAAATATAAAAATACTTTGCAAATTTGATGACCTGGTAAGAAAGTGGCAATCACGCTGATTGAATGAGCAATTTTGCAACCTATCTTAGGTGCTTACGGAACCTGAATCCAACACTTTGAAAAGGCGTGTTAATCGCCATTTACTTATTCCGCTCAAACTCTAAATAGAAATTGAAGAATTCGTTGCAAATTTGCTAACCTGGTGAGGAAGTGTCAATCAAGCTGATTGTCTCTGAGAACGCGTGTTAAATAAGAGCCGTTTACCATTTTCGCTCAAACTAAATAGATATTTAAAAATTTGTTGCAATTTGGCTGACCTGGTTAAAAAGTGCCAATCAGGCAAATAGAATAATACCATTTTCGTTAAACTCTAAACAGAAATTCTGATATTCGTTGTAAATTTGCTGACCTGGTTGGGAAGTGGCAATCAGAATGGGTAGATGAGCAATTTAGCATCCTATATTTTTACCGATTAAATGACACAGTGGTTAAAGCTTTGGCGTTTGGATTGGGAGGTACCGGGTTCGAATCCCGATAGGGGCAGGATGCAAAGAGAAACTTCAACAACAGATTACGATCTGCGGTGAAATATAAACACATCTATGACCTTCTGTTGGAGTGCAAAACCCATGGGTCGACCTATCTTCCATGCCACTATAGGCTGGCATGGAACTTGCAATATGCAGATGGTCTTAAAATTGGTCATATAACCGTACGTCCTCGAGTTGGCTGAGAGGCATAAATTCAGGACGTAAAAAGCATAACCGCAGAACAGCAGGGTGAGCCTTGAGCCCCAAAACAGATCACATAGTTATTAATTTAAAAAAACGTATATTTAAGGATTTACGAAACTGGAGTAAAAATTTTCGGAAAGGCGTGTTTATTGGCTGTTTACCATTTTCACTCAAACTAAAAATAAAAATTCAAAAATACTGAACAAATGTGCTGATTTGAGGCTCTAGTTTTGCTGGCTGCATTAAAAATTTAGCAATCTATTTGAGGTACTTACGGAACCTAAGTGTAAATCTCTGGGAAGGCGTGTAAATGGCCGTTTATTATTTTCGTTCAAACTCTAAATAGAAATTCAAAAATTCGTTGCAAATTTGCTAATTTTTTTCTGGCATACTAAGGTAAAAAGTTAGTGGCAATTTCTTTGAAAACAAAATAAAATTGGGAATAACTTTCCCTGATAATTTTGCTATGGAAAAATTATTCCCAATTTACTAATATTTACATGAAACTTTTTGCCTCAGTAGGCCAGAAAAAACTGATTTATAGATAAAAGCTATGTAAAATCTGCCACAGTGGCACTATTCTAGTAATTCCCTGCGAATAAGGAATTAGGGAAAGATTTTATATGTAATTTCTATTTTACAATTTTTTTTCTGGCATACTGAGGTCAAAATCTAGTGGTAATTTTTTTGAAACCAAAATAAATTTGGGAATAATTTTCCCTGCCAATTTAGATATGGAAAAATTATTCAAAATTTATAAATATTTGCATCAAACTTTTCTTCTCAGTAGGCCGGAAAAAATATTTGAACTGAAATTACATATAAAATCTTTCCCCAATTCCTTATTCCCAGGGAATTACCAGAATAGTGCCACAGGGAGTCAATTTGCGCTCCGTGAAATAATGAAAATTAAAAGTTTTTTTCATTAGCAGTAGTAGGTTTGCATTCCCCATAACAAATTTTGATTCCACACAGTAAAATTTAAAATTACGTGCGAACAATTCAAACTACTAAATTGCCAATGAAAATTTTTTTTCATATTCATTATTTCACGGAACGCGAATTGACCCTCTGGTTCGAAAGTTTCGTGTTTTTTTTATTGTTGTGTTTTAAATTTGTCTGATAAGTATCTACATTATCAAAGTATTATTTTTATTGGATATTTAGTCTGTTGTCAACTCGCGACCTTAGAATAACATGGTTCTATGTGCAATGCCTATGGTTTTGAGAAATCGGAGCTCAAAGTTCTAAAAGTGGTTTTCATTATTTTTATTTGACATTTTCCCAAATTTAAATTAAAATTAAAATTCTTTAAGTAACGAGATTTCTTATTTAGAAGGCTCTTCTGGGATTGCGTAATTAGTTTTATCGTAATTTAGAAAATAAGTTTGCAGATACAACGTTTTGCTAAATTATAGGATATAATTACAAATTTAACAAAGTTGTATGCAACCAGTTACAACTCGGTTATAGCATACACCAAAAAAATATTAAAAATAGGTTGTATCTGTCTTAAAATTAGAAAAACCAAATATTTTACTTTTGATCTATAATTTTTATTGAAATTTTCTGAATTCGCTGCAATCACAAAATTAATAAATTATAAAAATATTTTATAAACTGAAAAATGTGCGAAATTTTATCATTTTTACTTTTTTTTTGTTCAATTTATTGGAATAACAAAGTTGTAACAGAACAAAAAATAAAACAAAGTTGTATCGAAAGGCAATATGAAACAATGTTTGTGAAAAAAAGTTGTATCTAACAATATCTAAGTAGATATAGTAGTATTCAAATCTCGCTGGAATTCTGACAGTTCTCGCGCAGAAGTAATATGGCGGATACACAGTAATGTATTAAGTATAATATTCATGTTTATTGCTTACATTTTTACATTTATTTGTATTTAAATTGAATAGGAATTTTAGGATAAAATTAAAACACTAAGTTTAGATTTTATAAATTAAAATGATATTTAATTCGCTAAGTTAAGAATTAATTCCAAATTCCATTAAATTGAAAACTGAATTTGCTTTTCTATGTTGTTGTGGTTTTATGCGATACGAATAACATTTGGATATTTATTTTCCCTATTCCGTACCAAAATTAAATGTTGTCATTGTTTCCAAAAGGCGTGCAATATTTTTTTAGACCTATTAATTTTCACTTGATATATGGTTCTATTAAAACTGAAATATAATTATTTTTCATTGTTATTTATTATTTTATTTAGGTTTACTATCTAAGATAAATGCGACCCACCAAAATTTTTATAAAAAAAATTTCTACACCACTGAAAGCAGCGCAGAACAGTTAAAAAAATTTTTTTTTTAAGATTTGAATATTACTATAGAACCTTTTACCATAAACTACAAATAAAACGATCTTCATTTAGAACTTTGTTATGCAAATATCTCTTATATTATTGGTTATTTTGGAAATCCGACCATCCAACGCCATTGCAAAGAACGATCCCAATACATGTATAACTCAATTTATTCAAAAATGTCACATAGAACCTTGTTATTCTGAGGTCGCGAACTGTCAAATAGGCTACATGTATTTTTGTAGTATCATAGAAAAATAACTAAAATTTCTCATTTGTATAAAACGAGAGATAAAAATGAAATTCTACTGTCATGATTGTACTACTGTTCTACTGTCATGATTGTCATGTTATCCAATTCAAGCTTGATAAAGTAAACTTAAAAAAAAACACACAAAATATTCGGAATGTATTATAATTTTTATTTCATTTTACAGATTGATCCTTGCCATTTTTAGTTAAACAAGACATCATTCAAATGTCCTCCACGGGACTTCTTACAGGCCTTGACTCTTTTGAGGTAATTGTCAATGACTTTTCGGCACATTTCGGGCGGTATCTCGGCCATTACCTTACGAATATTAGTTTTCAATTCGTCAAGAGTTTGAGGATTGTTTGCGTAAACACGATCTTTCGCGTAGCCCCACAAAAAGAAATCCAAAGGCGTTAAATCACAGGATCTTGGAGGCCAATTGACATCAGCCAATCGCGAAATCAAACGTCCAGGAAATTTCTCTTGCAAAAGATCTCGATTTGCTCGTGTTACGTGACTGGTTGCTCCATCCTGCTGGAACCACATATCGCCAAGATCATAATCTTCGATTTTCGTAAAAAAATAATCGGTTAACATGCGGCCATAGCGCTCAGAATTGACGGTAACGGTTCGTCCATGGTTGTTGTCAAAAAAATACGGCCCAATCACACCACCAGACCACAATGCGCACCAAACAGTGACTTTTTCCGGGTGTAATGGCTTCTCTACAATCAATTGTGGGTTTTCTGAGCCCCAAATTCTACAGTTTTGCTTATTAACGTATCCACCAAGCGAAAAATGAGCTTGATCACTGAAGAAAATTTTGTTCGAAAAATCAGCATCGACGGCCTGTTTTTCCAACACCCAATTTGCGTATGTTCTTCGTTGTCCATGGTCAGCAGGCTTTAGCTCTTGTGTCAAATGGACTTTATACGGATGAAGATGCAAATCCAGATGCAAAATGCGCCATAATGAGCCATAAGATAGGCCTAAATGTTGAGGTCGACGAGGAATTGACAAATTTGGATCTTCTTCCACACTTTCAGCTACAGAAGCGATATTTTCAGCATTGCGAATGTTTCGATGATGCACAGACCTTACAATATCAGTAACAGATCCAGTTTGTTTAAATTTATTCACTGTATTCAATATGGTTTGCTTTGTAGGACGATTATGACGACCATAATCTGCTCGTAAAGCGCGAAATGTGGATACGACAGAATCACTATTTTTATAATAAGATTTAATAATTTTAACGCGTTGGTCGATTGTTAAATGCTCCATATTCTTAAATGGCAGAATGTCAACTAAATAAATGACAGCGTACTTGACGTTTATCTTTGACAGATGTCGGTATACAGATTTCTACTTTATCAACCTCGAATTGGATAACCCTTTATTTGTGAGTTTACATTGTGCGCAATGTAAAGTCACAAATACAATCAAGACATTGGAATTTAATTCGTTTTATACAAATGAGAAATCTATGTTAAACTTATTTTTCTTTGGTATTGTCGTCAATTAAATTTGTTTCTACAATTTGTACAATACTAAATTTTGTTCAAGAATGAAATAAAATTTTAGAAATATAAAGTTTTAGAAATGTAAGATTCAGCTATGAGTAAAAGAATGGTTTACGGAAGGAATAAAGGTCGAGCCACATAGGTTTCGTTCCGTTCCGATTCGTTTCGTTTTCAATAAGCTTTTTTAAATTCTCACGCACATAGCTTTCGTTTCGTTTTGAGTTGTTTTAGTGTTATTTGATAAATCGAACTTTTTAATTTCTCACAATATTGTTTCAATTCAATCAATTATTTATAATCTCATATCAATTGAAAAAAAAACGATAACCATAAATGCCAAAATAAACCTCATTATTGTTTAAGTTTTTATTGAAATTTGATCAACTGTTTCGGTTCGGTTCCGCCTTAAACTTAACATTGTGAGCATGTTTTCGGTTTTCCATACATTTTGACATATTTAACTTAAAGGTCGGAACGGAACGAAAACTATGTGCCCTCGACCTTTACCTTGAAAACTCTTATTCAAGGCGGCCGTGATGTATGTGAAGTCGGCCCGAAATACAACTTTTCAATTTTGGTGTGTTTCTTTGCTAAATTCAATACCATCCCGAAAAAATATCATAACTGTTATGGAAAAGGCATATTTCATCCCAAAATAATATTTTATTCTATTTAAGAAATATATGTTTGTTAATTAATATGAGAAAGCTAAATTAATCGTGAAAAGTTACCAAATTGATAACGCCATATTATACAAATAATAATTTAGTAATACTTAAAAAACAAATGTGTCAAATTGTAAATCTTGGTAGTAAATTGTTTACTTGCTTATAACGATTACATATAAGATACAAAACTAATATGAACTAATATAAACTTACAACAAGAGTAGGTTAAATATTTATTTGCATAATGAAAAGTAATAACCTCTTTCGCAATGTAACAATAGTTAGACATCAGTACAAAAATTTATACTCAAAATTTAATTGCTGGAATCCCGGAGATATCCCCCTCGAGATTATTTTCTCAAAAGTTAGGTCGATCCATCTCAGATATAACGCCAATAGTTCAAGTCTGAACGGCGGATGTAAAAGTGTGATCTAAAGCAAAATCTCAGCACAGCTTGCATTGAACTTTTCCATTTTATATAAAAAAAATCGGTTAAATTAAAAATTTAATTGCTGGAATCCAGGAGATATCCCCCTCCAGATTATTTGTTCAAAAGTTAGGTCGATCCATCTCAGATATAAAGTCAATAGTTCAAGTCCCGTTAACAAGTCGTATCCAGAGGCTTTTTTATCTTTGAGGTTTTTTACTTCTTGTTTGATTTCTTTCAGAATAACTGGTAGCACAGATGCCTCGTCTACTTTGCTTATAGGGGTTAGATATTCATTATCAGCTTTTTGCTTTTTTGCTGCTAGCGCAGGTTCCATCAACCATTCTAATGAGTGGCACTTGCATTTTAGGCCTTTTTAAACCTTTGATGGCTTTCCACAGGGAATAGTCTGTGTCAGGTTTACTTGTCAGATTACTTAAGAAGCTTGCAACTGACTCATTCTTAATCTCCTTTATAATTAGTTTAAGTTTGTTGCACAAGTTTTTATGATAATTTTGTATTCAGGGGCTCTAGTTCTCTGCTAAGTCTTTTGAGCTCTTATTTTCTTAGGTTGGCATTCTACTGGAGTGAAACTCACATTTTAATGTCCTGCCAGAATATGTGTTTGGCGTTACAGTTGCCTCCAATAATAAAAATATTGCCAAGCGATTTAAGAAGTTTGATGTAGTCTTGATAGTTTGGTTTATATCTGGGTGGACAGTAGAAATTGCTGATATACTATAGCTCTTGTTATTTTTGGTTTCAATAGATACAGTAGCTACTGGATTAGCTTCCGCCTCTATTTTTAATTCTTCATGGTGTTTTTTATTATCCTTAATAAAGATTGCTGTCCCGCCTCTAGCTCTTTCTGCTGGATGTAGTGCTTGATAGCACTGTTATCCACGTATTTTGGCATACGATGTTCTGGTAAAATTACTTTCTCAGATTAGGCATTTATCATTTTTTTCTTTTTAAAAATACTTCTAATTCTGAAATCCGTTTGTATGGACTAAAATGAAGGTAGTCAATAACTTCTCTAGTTTTACTTGACGCATCCGTTATTCTTTTTTCTTGGCCCATCGATTTATTTTGAAAGGAAAGGAGCTGGTAGTTTTTTATGATGTGGAATTTCTGTTTGTTGCTTGTAAAAAAGCCACTATCAAATTAAAAAATAAACTTTTTAACAGTTTCGTTTTGTTAGAATAATTTCTCAATATCATTATGTTTTCGAAAAGAAATAACGTAAATTTGACTTCTGAGGTAAACAATTTAATTTCCCTGGTAAATTTCAAAAATTACCCATTTGTTTAGCAATATTACGTTTTGTAAAAATTGAGTTTCAACTTCCAAGATATGTGATCTCCAGTTTAAACTGGGAAGCTTTAAGATGACGTTTCGAAGAACAAGAAAAAGCTATATAATCTACACTGTCTACATTGTCTACATACTCTATCTAATCCAATTCTCGATATTGTCCACTTAAAAATCAATTATGTTCGCTACTTTCGACACCAATACCACACCAGACGCACAACACTGGGTAAAACTTTTATTGCCCACACGCTTTATAATAAGAGAAGCCAGACATTTAAAGCGTCTTATTGGAAATGTCCTATTGGAATACACACTAAAAAATTTTCGGATATTCTATAAATTTATTTATACTTTTGTTCAGATAATTTATATTTATATGAAATTCTATATAAAAATTATAAATATTGAACCTATATAATTCGTTTATATAATTCTGTAATATATTTTATACAAATTCATAGTATACATACAATTTCTATACTTCCATTTGTATATTTTTTATAACCTTCAGTATAAAACTTCACTCTGTATACCTTGATTGGTATGAAATTAATATATTTATCATATACAAATTTTGTTTTATACGATTAGTTTTATAAAATTAATAGAAAAACGAAATTATTTTTGTTAAAAACGGGATTTTTATACTGTAGGCACCATTTATTTTTTTTTCAGTTCTGTGGATATCGTGTAGTGAGTAGAAGTGTTTTTAAGTTTTATTGTAGACTTGTGAAGTTGTGAATAGTAACTAATATAATTTGTTAACTATGTAGTGAACTATCATTAGTTAATTATTCGATTTATTATTATCGAATAATTAACTAATTTACTGGAACACTGAAAGAAATTGTGCGGAGATATTTACACATTTTGCTTTGTAAACCCAAATTGGTAATTATTACCAATAATGTCTTAATAAACTACGAGCCTGGTAATTTGTAGTGCAATATTTACCGTGCATTTTTGAATATTAAAATTTTTGCTGAGCAGCGTCTTATGACAAATTAGATTCATGCAAATCATTAAATTCTACCCTATTTTGCAATTTTTTCTCCAAATTTTATTTAAAATTTCAAACAAAAATTAGTCTTAAAGTAAATTTAAACCAGTACACAAATTGCCACAAAAATGCGTATTCGTCTAGTTTCCGGATTTGTTGGGAAAATGGTAATTACTTCAAAATAAAATAAAATATAAACTATTTTTATTTTTATCGTTCATTAGGAGTTTTTTTTAACCTTACTTCACGTTGCATCAAATGTCCGCTGTAACTTTGAGGATTAATAAATAAAAGTGCTGAAACGATATATGGTAAACACAAATTAAATTTGCAAAACTTTATGTGCATTAACTTCTGTTTGTTGCTTTCTTGTTTAAATTCCAGAATTTTATAAAGCAATTTTAGAGGACTGGACGAACTCAGTTCCCTGAACATTAATGCTTACATATAAGCAAAGAATTTAATTATTAGCAACATTATAACAATTCAATATCTTTCAAGGCAGTGAAGGAAAAATATATTTGATCAAAATTTACAAGTAAGTTTATTGTCAATCCGGAGATGTAATTAATTATCATCTTTATTTTAAGAAAAATCGATTGCCTTTTGTGAAAGTGAATAAAAAAAAAATTATTATAAAAAAAGTGTTTCATTAAAATTGGTTTTTAATAAATATGTTAAATATTAAATTCTGTCTCCTCAAACTCTCCTCAAGTTTCGAGTGTTTGCTTCTATGGCGCAAATTTTAAAATGCATTGTAAACCATTAACCTTGCTGTCATTATTTATGGCTCAATTTTTAATCAGTCTTCATTAAATATTACTCCGTTTTTTTGGGAATATCACCGATTATTTTTTTCGGTGGAGGTATTGTTCCTTTTACTATATAAAACATTTCTTAAACTATTTGGTTTCAAAGAAATATTTGACTTATAACCAAATAAATGAAAGGATTAAATGTTTTATATTTGAGTACAAATCGAAAAAATTATTCCGACTGGTTTAGTCGCTAAGGTTTCATTAACTTTCTCAGCATCTCGATCGTGGTGCTTGATCAACCACTATCCATATATTTTTGGAGATATGAATTTTGAAGATCTGCATTCGAAGTGGCAAATAAAATAAAATAGTGGCATTAAAAATAATAGACATAATTTTTGCAAAAATAGTCACCGTTTCATCTGTAAATAATTTACGAAAATTGATAACGGATGTTATTTGTCGGCTATAGTGTCTGAATTTAAGGTAGACCTAAACATCATATTTTAACACACTATCCCAGTATAATATTGAAAATGGGTCCTTAGCTTAAATGTCATCTATCCGTTATGAGTCATTTCACCAATATTTTAAAATTTTAAATAAAAATCAAAGGAATTTTAAAAATGTTTAAAGAAGCTTAGCAATTCGTCAACAATAAAAATTTTCAACTCTTATATAAAATTTAAATCTAGAAGGAAAAGTGGAAAATGGGAAAAACACTTTATTTAGTAAACAATTTATTCAAGAAAATAATTTATCTGATAAATCGTTAAATATATCGTGTATTAATTATGATGCACACTATCGCCCTGGACTATTCTTCGCCTAACCAGAAAGTGATGACAACTACCATAACGAATTTTATGAAATAAAGTTTATAATTTTAGAGAATGAGGGTATATAGCTATTGTATTTTTATCTCAAAAGAATTTAGCCACGTTTGACGAATTTCATAATGCATATGAGATACAAGCTATGGCACAGTCAATACTAAATAAATTATGTTTGAAACATTTTAAATTCAACAGAAGTTTCAACACTGCCGTGTCACGAAAAAGAAACAAAACATATATTATATTAAATAGTATCGTATAAATTACTTTACACTTAATTGTAGCTCTGTATACTTTTGTAAGTAACACATGGGCTGAAAAGTCCGGGGCCTAACAAAGAAAACACGTTTTTTTGTTCAAAATTGGCTTTATTCATCAACGTAATCTCCATCAAGAGCAAGACAATCATTCCAGCGCCGCTCTAACATTTCAATACCACTTTTGTAGAACGGTTTATCTTTTGCCTCAAAATAGACCACAGTTTCAGCGACCACTTTATTCAAGCAGAATTTCTTACCGGAGAGCATTTTTTTGAGGTCTGCGAACAGCCAGTAGTCGATGGGAGCCAAATCTGGCGAACACGGTGGATGTGGGAGCAATTCGAAGCTCAATTCATGTAGTTTTACCATTGTTTTAATTGACTTGTGACGAAATTGTTTTTGATCCATTGTTTTGAAACTAACAAAAGTAGCGTCCCGAATATAATGAATAGAATATAATGAAATTATGACAGCTGTTTTTTGAACGTTATTACCAACTGAACAAAAAAAATTGAACAAAAAAAACGTGTTTTCTTTGTTAGGCCCGGGACTTTTCAGCCCATGTGTTAAAATTAAATAATCATAACACTTAAAAAATAATATGGTTTTAATAAATATGTATATCGAGTTTATAAAATAATCTAAAACTGTTTATTTATGTGACAAAAATGTATCTTAAATTTCATCAATATTGAAAACTGAGTTCAATTCTAGCATATAGAATTTTCGAAAATTCTATACTAAAGTAACTAATTTTTATACGAGAACCAGATTGACATTTTCTATAAATAATTTATATAAATTTAATACTAATCCCTTATAAACAAAAATTAACATTTAATGGATAAACTTTATATTTTGAACTATATACAGATATTTATACGTTGGAGTATCAAATTTATACAAGTGACCTATAAACATATTTATATGGAGTAATATACATTTTATACAAGATTTTATAACATTTGTTTATAAGTTAAACTAATATAAAATCTATAAAAAATTCGTACGGAATTATATTTATATTATCATCGTATTAATTTTATACGAAAATTTTTTAGTGTGTAGTTTTCAATTAACTTGGCTGGTATAGAATAATTCTATTCTACCTGTAGTTTTAATGATCACCACCAGTACATTTGTATTGAATACTTTTGCAGTAAGACGCTTTTAGTCTACTTATTACAGACTTATTTGACGCAATCTTGAATAAGTCGGTCAAGCCATTCTAATTTATTGTACCAACTTATTTGTGACGTAATAGCAAAAAACAAAACGAAATTATTATTGTATTGCAAAAAAATTGACATGTTGGTCGTTGTCACTAGATTTGAAAATAAAAACTGCATGTATTACATTTAGTCAAGACGCAATTTTGGAGACATTTCTGCGTAGACATACTCCTAGCGAGGTGACTTATTTGAATAAGTCGGTGTCCACAATTAAGTCAGTGTTTGGAAAACAGCTTAAGGCTGCTTCACAAACACCGACTTATTTGTGGCCACCGACTTATTCAAATAAGTCACTTCACGATGAAACTTATTTGAATAAGTATGTCTACACAGAAATGTCTCCAAAATTGTATCTTGACTAAATATTATTATGTCACAAATAAGTCGATACAATGAATTGGAATGATTTGGCCTACTTATTTAAGATGGCGTCAAATAAGTCAATAAGTCGGTGTTTGGGAAAGGGCCTAAGTAACCAATTAACATTTCATACCCAAGTGACCAAGTGTTTATATATTTATGTAAGTGAACGTATTGTGTTCATTGAAAATTTATTAAAATCCAATCCAAATTCTACAAACGCAAATTTGGCATTACTTGAAAATAACAAATTTAAACCGTTGATGTGTTTAGATATGGATGAAGATGATGAGTCGACTTCACACGCAATAAGTGATGATGCAATACCAGTTACCGATTTCACCGTAGTGAAACAAGCCATCAAAAGGAAAAATGACAACAAATCGAATATCGGCAAAGAATATCAAAATCACCGATCAACAAAATACGAATAGGGACAACAGCGAAAACCCTTCAAAAAGAAACACTACGGAGAAGAGAACAGGGAAACCACCACCACTACACATCCATAACCAATCAATAAAGGACACTGTCGATTTGATGAAAGGAGCTCAATTGAAATTTTTTGAAGTGAAACGAGTGACTGCAGACAAGCACTCGGTCATGGTCAACTCAATGGATGATTATTTTAGAGCCCACAAAATTTTGAAAGAAGTCAACACTCAGTATTTCACTTACACTCCGAAAGGATTAAAACCTAAAACATTAGTACTCCGAGGACTAACCGAAGAAGAAGACATTGCTGGAATAAAAAGCGAAGTGGAAGAGAATAATGTAAATATAAAAATTATAAAAATAATTCAAATGAGGAAGAAGCACCTAAATGAAAATTCCAATAAATTGCCACTATACTTAGTGCAATTTGAACCAAATACAAATATGGCGGACATCCTCAAAATAAAAACCATAAATTACCAACGAGTAACATGGGAACATCTCAAAAATAAGAGCGACATAATGCAATGCCGAAATTGTCAGAGATTTGAACATGCGGCAAGTAATTGCAATTTATTATATCGGTGTGTTAAATGCCATATGAGTCACATGCCAGGAGAGTACAATTACGAATGAAATTGAACGTAAAGACATTTACTGTGTTAACTGTCAGAAGTTGGGCCATCTGGCATCCTTTAAAGGTTGTCCAATTTATCAACAGATGGTAGAGAAGTTAAAAAATAAAATAAAAGAAACTAAACTGAATCAGCCTAGATCTTTCAAGGCAACGTTGGTAAATGAAGAAAACGGTTCATACGCAAAAATTGTATCACAAAACAGTAAAGACGAATTGACTATCGCTAATTTGGCAAAAAAAATTGAAATAATGTCGCAAACAATTAAACAGCAAAGTGACCGAATTACTCAACTTTTAAGTGTAATTAATTCATTATGAATAAATTAAAAACTTTGGCACTAAATGTAAATTCGATCGTCAGCATCAACAGACGACTAAATCTTTTAAAATTTTTGGAACAACATCAACCGGATATTTTACTAATGTGCGAAACTAAATTAAATTTTCGTCATAACATTGAATTTAAAAATTATAATTTGATAAGGCAAGATCGACAAAATTCAAAAAATGGCGGAGGGACTGCGATCCTAATTAAACGAGGCATACATTTTGATCACATCAAAATCAGCAAATTGCAAAATTGTAAAGATCTGGAGAATACTATAATCAAAATTAAATTAAAAAACAACAAGCAGCTATATGTTATTTCAGTGTATTGTTCGAGTCACAATACTACAGAAGCTGTTCAACAATTTGACACGGAATGAACGAGAATGTTTGACATGCTGCAGCTAATGAATACCAATAAATACTATATAATAGCTGGGGATATGAATGCTCGACACTCGAATTGGGGCAATGCGACACATAACAGAAGAGGCATTGCATTAAATCAATGCCAAAACGATAACGGTTTCCTTTATAAATCAGCAATTTATAAACCAAATGCACCAACTTTTTTACGAACAAGAAGCTATTTGGACATAGCCATAACAGATAGCAGATTAAAAATTTCCACAAACGATAATGCGGAAATTCCAACGCATTTCTACGAAAGCGATCACCAGGCAATTGAGATCAACTGCTTGGAAATAGAACCGACAAACACATACGAAGATTTACTAAAGGAAAATTTAATATATCAATTCATTAATACCAATTGGGCGGTGTGGACAAGGAAATTACGGAAAATATACTTAAAATATAAAAACCAACATCGAATCAGCGCAAATATTGTTCCTGATGACAGAAACATTAATGATAAAGACGTGGAAAATTATATAAATATAATCACAAACATAATACATCAAAACCTAAGAATGACACAACCAAAAATTCGTCATAAAAATAATACGGAATGCTACACGAATATGACCATTGAACAATTATTTAGGCACAAAAGGCATGACCAAATTAAAACATTTAAAACGTCAAGGTTGTATAACTAACAATACACAACAAATTACGTTATATAAGGCGGAGATTAAAAGAACCAACCAACTAATTAAGGAAAATATAAAAATTCAAGTAAAGGTACATTGGCAAAATAAAGTCTTAGCAATAAAACCTGGAGCAAAAATGTTTTCGGAAATCAGACGTATGTGGAGGCCAAAACAAGAAAAAAACATAAATATATTGGAAATCGAAGAAAATGAAACAAGAAATATGCAATCGTTGAATATCAATTGGAATGAACTTCCGAAAACAGGTAACACGTTTGCCTGCCTCAATTCTCAACAAAATTTGGACATTATTGGACATTACATCGAAAAGCAAACCATATCAAATTCTGGACTTGAAAAAACACCACACGAACACATTGTCGGGCAACATGTAAAAATCATAAAAGAAAAACATCAACAAGAACAAGCAAATCTAATCACCAAGACAACGTTTACTTCTAACAATCGGGCAAACGAGCAAGGATCAGAAAACTATTTTATCAGCATTAATGAACTGAAAGATATACTCGCATGCTGTAACAGCAAAAAATCATATGGTCTGGATAGAATACCAAATGTAGTATTGAAATACTTACCAGAAGAAATCGTTACGGATATTTGCACTATATTCAATAATCTGCTTAACAATAGATCGTTCCCATCATGTTGGAAAACCGCACGAATTTTTCCGATTCCGAAAAAAAACAAAGATCCGAAAAATGCAGAAAATTATCGGCCCATCAGTTTATTGTCAAATTTAAGCAAAATTTTCGAAATAATAATCCACAACAAAATTCAAAATTATATTAACACCAACAATCTCTTACCAGACAATCAATTTGGCTTCAGATTTGGACATTCGACGAATCATGCGATCACAAAATTAACGTCTGATGTGTGCCGTAACTTAAATAATGATATGTGCACGGGCGCAATTATGCTTGATATGGCGAGAGCCTTCGAATCCGTGTGGCTAGACGGACTAATTTTTAAATTAAAAAAATTAAAATTTGATGACGATATCATATTCATGCTGTTAGATATGCTATACGATAGAAATTGTATCACAACAACGGGAGCTGAAACGTCCAACAATATATTTCGTATACACAATGGTCTACAACAAGGAACCATTAATGCACCGATACTGTTTAATATTTATACGAGAGATTTAATAACTAACGAGAACTTAAACTCATCAAACGTGCAAACAATAGCGTACGCGGACGATATTGTAGTTTACAGTGCTGCTAAACGAATAGACACTATACAAGATAATATTCAGTCAGCTGTTAGTTTCATCGCAGCATTTTTAAAAACATGGCGAATCAAAATTAATGCAAATAAATGTGAAACGATTCTATTCCGTCGACCATACCAATTCGCAACGAGCGATACAAAGAAAAATTCGAAAACATTTAAAATTAAAGTCAACGAAGTATATCTAATACAGAAGAAAATAGTGAAATATCTCGGAATAAATCTGGATCGGTTCTGTTACCTCACAGAACACATTAACATACAACTTGGAAAAGCCAACCAAGCTATTTTGATGAACAAAAAAATTTTCTGTTCCAAATACTTAGATTCGAAAGTGAAGAGAATTTGTTACCAAACACTCATTCGACCCATCATAACATACGGATGTCCAATCTGGTATAATTGTTCCGCCAGCTATATGGAACGAATAAGGAAATTCGAAAGATGTTGCGAATGGCGAAATGCTAGATCTGGTTACATAAAATATATTTCAAACCAAATACAATACAATAATTTTGGTATAGAAAGAATCGACTTATACATTATAAAATTAATCAGAAATTATTTGGCACGAACCACGATTATTGGCACAAACTCTTTAATTTATGGACCACATCACACAGATAATATTACGAGACAGTGTCCAAAATAATAAAGTTCCCGGCCCAGAGGCATTTTTGTAACTGGATAAGATTGGATATATACAGAACGATGATCAAATACTAACAATTTACCATGTGAAAAGGCAACCAAACGAGAAAGGATTCAACCCCGTAAAATTCGATAATCCGGAAGCATACATGAGATATAGTACTGCCTTTAAAAAATTAGACGATCAAAAGTTCATCGAACAAAAACAAAAATACTGGTGGTTGCAACTTCAATAATATTAAATTATGTTAAGTTGTAGATAGTTGTATATAGTATGGGGGAACGAAACTTATTTGGCAATGTTTTAAATGCTAATTTTTATGCCAACCAAAAATATTAATTTATGTTAATTTAACTCGATTTGGTAATAGAAGGTTAGAACCCTAAACAAAATTGAAAACAAATGTCTCCTGAGAATCTATTATAGGATCAGAGGATCTCAAAATTTATAAAATATTATTAATGTTTCTTGTAATATTCTTACATTTTCTAAAAAAAATTGTTAACGAGCAAAGCCTAATAAAAAGAATCATATTAATAAAAAAAAAAAAATTGACCAAGTGACCAACTTCGGTCATATTTTCCAATGCAAGTAATTGTAACAGACGTATCACAGAATTATCTTAACAATTTCTGATAAATTTCAGCGTGTGTTATTGTTAACACTATACCAGTATTAGGAAAATGTTGAAGATTTAAATAAAACAGAAGCAAAAATCTGTCTTAATTAAATTTGATTTAAAACTCTTTCATTTAGTTTTGTTATTTTGTATCTAATTAAAAAAAAAATATTCACAAAAATAAAAAAAATTTCACGTCAAATATTTATTTAATTATTTTATTTTAAACTAAAAATAATTTTTTTTTTGGTTTTCATAATAAATAGATGATAATAATTTATCATATCACAATGATAATAAATTAATTTAGTTTTTGTTTTGTTAAATTTTCTTTTCTAAATTTCCCAAAAAAAAATGCAGCACCCACGATGAACTAGCCGACTAAAATATGATATATCTGAATTTCCGTAACAATAAATTTCAAAGTCATAAATTAATTAATAAATAAATTACGTAGCTATGCATATACACACATACACAAAACAAACATATGAAAGGGAAAATATTTTTGACATTTTCATATTTTTTATTTTGTTTTTCATATAAATAAATAATTAAATGAAATTAATAAATTTGTTTTGCCACATGAAAAATTACCGTAATTAATTTATTTGTTAAAACAATGTGCTCGATGCAAACTTCAATGCTTCATTAGTCCTAAATACTTTTATGTAAGTACATAGTTTCCCTACATACCAGAAATTTTTAATCACACGCAGATGTGCTCTTAATTTTCAACAGCATCATTTGTAGATTTTTTTTTGTTTCCCTCAAATTTTCTAATAAAATAATAATTACGAGAACCATTAGAAAATTTGATTTATTTATTTATTCATTCAATGGATTTTTTTTTAACTATACGTACGTATTGGTTGGTAGGTTTAACAATTTCTTAAAAAATATTATTTCGTAAAGAAAAACAATTGCGTGTACTCGTAATATAAAGATAATTTTCTTATTTATTTATTCACGATTTTTTTATTTTTTTTTTGGTTAATGAAAATAAATAATTAAACTAACAGGTATATTTTCCCCGCGAGATATTATAAACTATAAATTTATATGTTTGCTTATTAAATCATTTTGCTTTATTAAAAAATCATAACGGTTTTAATAATGTTTATGGTAGTTTGTGTTCTTCGTATAAGTGGGATGAGAGGAATGAAATTAAAAATCTGGTGTCGGTATGTCTATGAGTAAACTATTAGACAATATTATCTATGGATATGAAATAATATCTGCTGTAATAGAAAATTTAGTATAATGAAGCATTTTAATATTTTTCAATTAAAAATTAAACAAACGATTAATGAAAGTTATTCTGGGTGATAGCCAGATATTGTTTTTACATTGGGGTGAGGTTACCGCGAAATATAATAATTCGCTAAAGGTATAACCAGAACCAGAGATACAACGACAAGATACATCGACAATATTTTATTTATCTGCCGGCGATGTCGCTTTTGTAAACACAAGAGCGCCAGCGTTGAAGCAACGAAACTGAAAAACTAATAACAACAAAGCCTAAAATATTTCATTCATCTTTTTATCGATCATTGTTGATCAAACTACAGTAGAATTCGTTTATAAGAAACCCTGCTTATAATGAACAAACGGATAATACGAACGATTTTTTTAGTCCCTTCAATTTACATAAGCAATTTTTCTTCTTCCCACTACATATAATGAACTTCGTTTATAAACTTATAATGAACGACAAATTTTTCCTACGAGTGCTTATGTAGTGCAAAAATCTACTGTTATAATGACCGTCGATTCTGATTTGTTCCGTTTTTTTTAAATTATATTTGTTTCTATTCATTCAGATACATACATAATTATGAGTATTTTTGTTTTTTATTGTAATATGTGTAATCTTAGGAATATACACACATAATAGTCAAAAAAATTAATAGAAATTTGAAACTTGTCGGTATTTTTTGATGTGTGTGTATGTGTTTTTTTAATTTTTATAAACTCGTGCAAAAGATGTACCTTTAAATGGAATAATTTTAAAAGAAAAAGTTGTACACTTTGCTGAAAAACTAAACGTCAATGAAATGATTTCAAACCAAATGGCGGCTGTCTCGGTTTGGTTTTCAAAGACATTGTAGGAGAAAAAGGTGCTGTATCGGCGGACGTTTGCACCGACTGGATGCCAGAAAAATTGCCCCGTATTATTGATGGGTACAGGAAACAAAATGTTTTCAACCTGGATGAAACAGGTCTGTTTTACAAGTTACTTCCTAACAAAACAATAGAATTTAAAAATAATTCTTGCTCATTTGGAAAACTATGCAAAGATCGAGTTACTGTTTTGGTTAGTAGTAATTCTGATGGGACCGAGCAGCTACCTCTGTTGATCATAGGTAAAAGCGCGAAACCACTGTGTTTAAAAAATATAAGACGATATGAAAACAATCGGAAGGCTTGGATGACATCTAAATATGTCATTCTAAATGATCGGAAGAATATTTAAAAGCGCTGGACAAAAATACGTAACCGAAGCGCGTAATGTTTTATTCATAGCAGATAACTGTCTATCACGCGCAAATTTACGCGCTATTAACACCCCTATTCCCCTAGTCACATCACTTCAAGTGACGTGACTACTCATCTTCCTGGTTACTAGATCGAAATCGAAACTAACAAAATAATTTTTTTTTTTTTTTTTTTTTTCCTGTATCTCCACTTTTAGGAGCATAGGGCGTCTACTAGACTTTTCCATCTGACTCTATTTGGGGCTACTGATTTTATTTCTGCCCATGATTTTCCAATGTTTTTGGCTTCCGCAATTACCGTTCGCTTCCACGTTACAGGTGGTCTTCCTACTTTCCTCTTTCCTTGTGGGTTCCACTCCAGTGCCGTTCGAGTTATATCGTCTTGTGATTTCCTTAATGTGTGTCCGATCCATCTCCATTTACGCCTTCGTATATCAGTCTCAATGCTCTCTTGATATGTTTGCCTATGCAGCTCGGTATTGGATATTTTGTTAGGCCAGAAGCACCTTAGTATTCGTCTGAGGCACTTGTTGACGAATACTTGTATCTTGTTTGTGATCTGCCGAGTTTGTCTCCACGTTTCGCAGCCGTATAGAAGCACTGATTTCACGCACGAGTTGAACATCCGTATTTTGGTGTTTCGAGAGAATACAGAAGTGTTCCAGACTTTGTGTAGCATGATGAAGGTTGCCCTGGCTTTATTTATTCGCTTGGTGATATCTTCCTCTGTCCCACCGGTTATTGATAGAGTACAACCGAGGTATACGAATTCTTTTACATCTTCGATTTGTAGTTGGTTGATGCTTATCGGTGTGGTTATTGCACTGTTGAGCCTCATTGTCTTGGTCTTATTGATGTTGATTTTTAGACCAACTTCGTTCGCTAAGTCCGATAGTTTCCGTATTTTCTGCTGCATATCGGAATATTTGTGAGTTAGCAGGCATATATCGTCCGCGTAATCCAGGTCGTTGAGTTTGTTCGTTAGCCCCCATTGAATGCCATTGGGTGATTCCCCGTCCATTTTTTTCATGACACTATCTAATACTACTAGGAACAGTAGTGGTGAGAGTACACATCCTTGCCGTACTCCATGATTGTTGTAGTACGTTTCACTTTGCTTGCCTTTGTGTTGTACTCGGTTGCCTGCATCCCGATACATTTCTTGTATGAGTTGGATTATTTTGATCGGGGTGCCTATTTCGCAAAGTGTCTTCCATATTGCATTCCTGTGTATAGTGTCGAAGGCGCGTTCGAAATCCACGAAGAGCAGGGTATAGTGATGAGTTCCATTCATTTGATTGCTCTATATGATGATGCGAATTGTATTTATATGGTCAGTGCAACTTCTCCCTGGTCTGAATCCAGCTTGTTCTTTTCTAAGTTTCATGTTTATTGTAGGCGATATTCTATCGAGGATGATCATTGATAACACCTTAATTATTGTGTTGAGCAGCGATATACCTCGCCAATTTTTGCATTCCCTTAGGTCACCTTTCTTAGGAATCATTATGGTCAGGCCTTCTTTCCATTTCCGCGGTATTTTACCCGTGTTCCATATTTCTGTTAGGAGAGGCGTTATGGTTTTCACCGTTGTGGATGTAGCGTGTCTGAATATTTCGGCTGGTATGTTATCCGTTCCGGGTGCCTTGTTGTTCTTCAATTTCTCAATTACACTACCAACTTCCCGCTCCGTTGGTGGATGGGTGTTAATGGTTTCGTTGTCAGCGTTATTGAGTAATGTGAAGTTTTCCGAGCTAATTGATGTTCCATCGCCGAAGTATTCTTGCCCATCTCTTTAACTGTGCTTCATCTGTTGTTAGTATTTGACCATTTTGATCCCTTATGGGATGGTATATATGTTGGTATATTTTCCTGTGACCTTCCGTACGCATTGATGTAGTCCGCGCATGTTTCTGATTGCTGCTGCTTCTTCTGCATCCTTGAGAATATTTTCCGTAAATCTTCTACGATCCGCCCTTGCCAATTTCTTAACTTCTTTTGCCATGCTTTCGTATTTGCTTCTTATTTCTGGCGTGTTCTGCTGGTTCAATTGCAATTTGAGATTTCGCCGTTCGTCAATTTTCAGCCATGTGGTGTCTGTTATCCATGGTTTGCGGTGGCGGTCCTGGTATCCGAGCGAGTTGGCAGCTGTTTCGGCATATGTTTCCTCGATTCGTTCCCATTTTTCTTCCATGTTGGTGGCATCATCAATGGTTGTCAATTTGCCTTCGAGCATGGCATTGAAGGTCTGCTTTGTTTCGCTATCTTTTAATCTTTCGATGTTGAATTTCTTTCTGTTTGACTTGTTGTTGTGTTTTTATAGCGACTGGTTTGATTTTGAATTGTGGATATTACCAATTGATGATGGTCACTATGGATGTCCGCACCCCTCATTGATCTTACGTCTTGCAACGATGAGAGGAATTTCTTGTTAATCATCACATGGTCTATTTGGTTCCTTGTTCTACCATCTGGCGAGGTCCATGTATATTTGTGGATATCTTTTGTGCGGAAATTTGCTACCACCACCTATGAATAGCTGGTTTGCGATACAGAAGTCGATGAGTCTTTCTCCATTATTATTTCTCACAGTGCTCAGCGCGTTTGCTCCCATGATGGTTGCCAAGTCAGAATTATCCGTACCAATTTTTGCGTTGAAATCTCCTTGAATTATCTTCACATCATTACGGTGTGTTTTTGCCATGGTAGATTGGAGTTGTTCGTAGAATTCATCTTTCGTAATCTCATCTGCCTCTTCTGTTGGTGCATAGCATTGTATGATTGTAATGTTTCTTATTTTCGATTGAAACCTTGCCATGATTATTCTGCTATTTACTGGTATCCAACATTCCCATTAGTGCCTTTTTCGCTTTTGGTGTTGTTATTATGCCTATACACCTTGCTCATTCATGTGTATCAATCTCGACCAGATTATAATTAAGAAGTTTCCGTTGCTCGTATTCATTTCACCACTGTTCTTCCATCTTACTTCGCATAGACCTAGAATTTCGATTTTGTAACGTTTCATTTCTTGCTCCAGTTGCGCTAGCCTTGATGTTTCTCAGTCAGAGTTCTTATATTCCAGGTTCCGATTCGTGTCCGTGTACGATAGATAGCCAAGGGTCGATTGTGTTGTTTGCCGGTTTGAGTTATTATTTGTTCTAGTTTCCGTTTCTGTAATCATTTTTGTTTCAGATTAATGGGTTGATTGGTCCATTGCATCCTAGCCAGATCCCGGGGCTGCTGGGTAAGGCATACTGGCATGCCGGGGGGGAGGTTTCGTTCCATTCCAATTTTTCCATTTTAATATAGTAAGTATATATCTTCTACTATGTTCCCAAGCGGTCACCCAAATTTGTGCTAACCCAAGCAACGGTTGCTTGACGTTGGTGGTGAAGTTGTTGTCGTCTTATCTATCTCTGCCACTCGCCCCAACAAAATAATTGTTCAATAAAAACGTTCTGGCTGTTTTTTAAATCTTAGTACACTGCTTTATAAATATTTCCTTGCAACTGCTATCACTCCAAATGACAATTTCTATCACTTGAAATTTTGACGTGACAAATAAATGAAAAAAAAAATTCAAACGCAAAAAAATTTGAATTATTTGTGAATTGTGAAAAGGATGGAAAATAAAAGTTGTTTATTTTTAGAAATTTTTGATCAATTGATCAAAATGCTTTTGAAATGCTCAAGCCAAAAATATACGGTTATAATGAACAGCGTTCATTATAACCAAATATTTGGTTAAAATGAACATACGTTTATAATGAACAAAAATATCTGTCCTGTGACCGTTCATTATAAGTGAATTCTACGTTGGTAGCAAGCATTGCAGCGGCGACCACAAAATTAGAATTAGATTCAAAAAGTAATTGTACGATAATGTCGCATTGGCTCTGTTAGCTTGCTATGTTTTTTTTGTATTTTAATTTGATACGCGTACCTTAATTTATGGCAATGGGTTATGGGATTATATTTTGATTATATGTTACTTATATGTTACGAATTTTATTTTGAGCCTCTTTATTAACCTGTATATGGTATAGTTTTTCTTTTTTGTTTTATTTATTACAAATGATTTACAAACCATCGTTCCCATTACTATTTTATTAGATTTTTATCGATCCTGATTGAATCTAGTTGATCAACCGGTTTCTTCCTTCGCAGCCTGGGCTTGGATCATCCAACATACGACGTATCTCAGCATTTTGGTGTAAACTATACGTTGCATGTGTTTTCTCGATACTGTTAAAGTTAGCCGAAAGTTTATAGCCGAAAGATAATGCAGATAGTGTCTTGAATACAGCAAAAATCAGTCATGAACTCGAATTTATGAGAATTTAGGATCGGGTTACATCATTCGGGTGAAGGAGAAATTATTTTAGTTTATAGGAATTTAAAAATCGATAGGAGTGAGAGTATAAAGAGAGTTTAAAAATAGTCAAGACACTATCTGCATTATCTTTCGGCTGGCAACTTTCGGCTAACTTTAACAAGGTGTTTTCTCGCGTGTTTGCTTACTTCTTCACTAACGAAATCCATCTTACGATCTCTATGGAGGTCGTCGTTTCTTATGTACCACGGTGCATTTACTATTCCACGTAGGACTTTGCTTTGGAATGACTGGATGATATTGGCATTGGTTTTCTTTGTACATCCCTAGAGCAGAATACCGTAAGTCCATACAGGTTTTATGATTTGCCGGCATAGTAGCAATTTATTATGTAGGGTTACCTCAGAATTTCTTCCAAAGAGCCAATCCATCTTTCTGTATTTGATGTTTAACTCTTCTTTTCTCTTTTTTACATGCTCTTTCTATTTTAGTTTCGCGTCTAGAGTAATGCCTAGATATTTTGCCGTGTTTGCATAGGAAATTTGCTGAGAGTACATTTCTTCTGGTATCCAGTTGACCTTTTTGTTGGTAAAATTTACGTGAACATAATTCGTTTCATTATGTTTTATTCGCCATCTTTTCGTCCAGGTGCTGACAATATAGTAGCTCTTTGCAATATGCTTGTGGATTCTTCTATGCTATCAGTGACTGCTAAGATGATCGTTTCATCCGCAAACGTCGCTATGTTAGTCTGCTCTATCATTGGCAGTTCCAAGGTGTATAGAATATATAAAGTTAGTCCCAGAACACTACCTTGTTGTACTCCTGCTGATATTTTATTTATTTCTGAATATTCGCCATCTAATTTAACACGAAAGTGTCTGCTAGATATGTAAGATTTTAGAATTTCATAAAACTGCTTTGGTAAGTCCCTTTGGAATTTATATTCCAAGCCTTTATGTCATACTCTGTCAAAAGCCTGTGCTACATCCAAGAAGACGCTTGACCATATTTTCTTACGTTCGAGCACCACTTCAATTATTTTTGTAATTTGGCGTACTGTTCTATTGTTGAATGGTTTTCTCTGTTTGAGTTTCGTTACGAGTATAGTTTCTCGAATATTTTTGAAATTATTGGGTGTAAGAAAATCGCCCTATACGAATTTTTGTCATTAAGTGGTTTGTTTGGTTTAGGTATCATGATTACTTCTAAGACTTTCCATTGGTTTGGAACGTATTTAAGTCTGAACACTGCGTTAATTATTTGCAGTAGTTTACGTAGTCTTTTTCAGGAAGAGCTTTCACTATTTGACCGGTAATTAAACCATACCCTGGAGATTTGTTTGGATTTAGGTTAAAATAGATTTCCTATTTTAATTCTTGTAATGTGACAGGAGATATATTGCAGTTATCCATTTTATTTACTGGTGACATGTTCTCCTCTGCAGTTTGTCTAGGTAGAGGCTGGAACGTGTTCTCGAGGTGGGTTGCAAACAACGAAGCTTTTTGATTTGCACTTGTAGCTCATGTTCCATCTTAATTTTTAACTGGTGGAATTTGTAGTTTAGGTCGTTATAAACATGTTGTCGCTTTCCAGAAGGAGTTTTCGGTATCTTTCTCGCCAGTAAGGCCACTTAGTTATTTATTAATCGATTCGTTCTTGATTTCTTTAGTTTGCAGCTTTAATTTATTGGACAAAAAATTTAGAGTTGTTTTATTGTATATTCTGGTGCTCGGCTTCTTTGTCACGCCTTTCTTGCTTTTCGTTTTGCTGCAACCAGTTCCCTAGCTTTCAGAGGGTAAATATAGGAACGGATTTGGATAGGTTGTTTATTAGTAGCAAAGAATCAACCCAGTTACAGACACCTAGATGGTTGATGAATTAGTAATGTGTTAGTAAAAAAATATAATAAGACGGTTAACACAAGACAATCACAATTTCTAATCTACTCGAGGAAGGATAAAGGTTATATAGGTTCAACGGATAATGATGGTATTTGTCATCAATAGTTGCATCTTTAAATCAGCAACCTAGGTAAAATGATAATTAGTTACATGGTAACAATACTATTCAACTACATATTCGACAATTAAATTACAAAGAAATATTGTTCGTACACATCTGCACATTCTCTGAAATATAATAATGAATTACTATTTTCCTGCTACTTGTCCTACCTAAATGGAAAAAATGTCAATAATAGCAAAAAATCATATATATTAGGGATTGAGGCAAAAACTTATTTATCCCATGAGTATTTATTTCTCGAAGCTTACAAAATAATAAAGCTGCAAATAATAAAAATGTGGTATAACTAAAATGGTACATCTAGAACTACAAATATAAAATTATAGTTAAATCGGCTGATGATAAGTAACTACCCTATTAACAAATTACAATTAAACTATACAGAAATGTAGCAACATGTGATTAATGATCACAAAATAATCTAATACAAATATGTTTATTAATTAAAATAAAATAATCAGGAATCTGCAAGATGACAGAATTAATATTAAGTAGCTAGTTAGTAGTAAATAATCTAATTAAAGAAGTGCCATTATCCCAAATATACAAATAAATATCTAAGTATGTACATCAATATTTGTCTGAATATAAATTTTAGTTTATAACCTCCAAGCCAAAAAATAAGTCATCCCATAAACTTTCCCTCCACCGACAATTCAATGTTACAAATAATCATAGTCATTTAATCTACATATTAAAATAATATTACTAAACCAATTGTCGTGAGTCAAGTTAAATCTTAAATATACAATTAAATTAAATTAAAATAAGACAAATTACAATTAAATTTAAATTAGAATTCGACCTATAATTAAAAATTTGTTATCTGGTTAATAATGTAAATATATTATATTCCTAGCGACGGCAATTGTCACTACAATGTAGTTCTTGAAGCAAACTATCTCTGAATTGAAACTGATCGCAAACACGAACAATTTGGAACCTTTTATATCCAGTAAAACCTTTTAAAAGAGCTTAGAGGGACGAAATTCTTAATTACAAAATATATAATCAACTGAACCCGAGACTAAAACGTGTTTTGGTTATGTACAAATTACAATTTATTAACTTTTAATAATAAAACACAGTATTAAAAACTGTATAATCAGGAAACTTCCCCATTCTCATCTGCGACGTCCCTAATCCTATAACCACCGTACAATAGAGAAGAAAAACGAACGAAACTACCACTCTTCATGCATACGATACACTCCAACCAGACTGTACACAACTTACACGACGTTCATCAAATCAAAGGTACCACCACGGAAAATGGCGGATCCCCAAACGAAACCCATAAACAATTTACCAAAACCAAAGATAAAGAAACAAAGTCGACGCCCAAGAAAATGAAAGTTCGTTTATCCGCCGCACCTGCTACAAGATACAAACTAATAAAGCCAAAAACTCTCCAGAAAACTCCATAGCATTTGCACGAAAGCTTCTCCCTGTGTTTATATCTGTATATCGATTTTGTCTCGTGAGTTACTCATTTAAAATGAGTGAAGCAAAAAAAATCGAATACGTACACAATGTACATATAATACACAACTATGTCTTTGTATTTGTATTTTTCTTTTATTCGTATTTGAGTCATTTGTATGATGAACAGTACCAAAATAACGCGATCCGGGCGAATTCTGCTCTCGAGCTGTGGAGTCATTATTTAACATGCTAATATTTTATATTTAACATTTTTTTAATCATAAATTAATTTTATATGTTTTAATAAAATTTTATAAGTAAATTTATTTTAAATTCCATAAATTTTAAAAATAAAATGTTAAATATAAAAAAAATCAAAAATACATAAACGACACAAAAATATAGCGTGGTTAACTCTTTGAGTGCCAAAAAGCGCAATTGTGCTCCTCAATACATTAGCCGAAATCATGTCGGCACTGAAAGTGTTAATATAAATAAACAAAAAAATAATGACATGTGGCTTGCATATGCAGTAAAATAATCATACGCACGAAACTAACACAAACACAAATGCTACTACTATATCATTCCGGTTACACTCATTTCGTTCACACATTTTGAGTCGAAATCCGTATACAGGTATTTTGTTGCTATCCGTAGGCCAACAGCTTGGTTGATCTCCAGAATGAAAATGAATTACTCTTGATCCCAAGTAGGTATTTTTTTGCTTTAAAATAACCTCCGATTATGATACTTGATCCAAGTGATTTAAATAATGTGCAATAATCTTCTTTAATTAAATTATATCTTTGGGGGCAATATATTGAAGATACTTCATAAAATCGTCTTAAAATCGTTTAAGATCTATAAACTGTTTGGTGTTTTCTTTTATAAACAGCGATGATCTTCCTCTTGCCCTTCCTGCTGTATGAATGGCGTGGTAACAGCTGTATCCATAAATTTTAAGATATTTAGTTGATGTAAAATGGGTTTCCGGTATAATAGGCATTAGCCCATTCGCATTCGAAATATGGTTACTAGATTTATTTTGCCATACGAATTGACACATTTTTTTTAAATTTAAATTTATTTTGCGATTGTAAAGTAGAAATCCACGAAAAGACTGCTACGCATTTTCCGAGGTCGCATTTTTAAGCATTTTTGTTAAAAAAGATGCTATATGGTTGCACGATAACTTGAGAACGGATGGATATATCAACTTAATTTCTTCACTAAAAGTTTAAGCAATTTATTTGAATGCGCCCTATTGATTTGGACATTTCTGTGTTTAGGGTGTTCGGAGATAGGTGGGGTTTTGTTAACCCCCCTCCTTAAAATTGATAGATTTTTTTTTATTTTCTATTCTATTTTGGTTTCATCGAACATGTGAATGTGGAATAAAAATATATCTCGTCTGGATGTGGGTTTGTGTGGGTGGTGTGGTTATGGGGGTGGTACGAGTGGTGGTATGGGAGGTGGAGGGGGTGGGATGAGGTGTTTTTGGTTTGGTGTGGGAATTTGGGATTTGGTGGATGAGGGTTTGTGTGGGTGGTGTGTGTGTGTATGTGTGGAAGTGTGTGTGGAGGTTTTAAAGGGTGATAATATGGGTGGTGTGGGTGAGATGGGTTTTGGGATTTGAATTGGATAGTGGGTGGAGGTGGTAATAATTTTTAGATGTAGTTTGTGGTTGATTGAGGTCAGTTGAGATATTGTGGATTGGGATCGGTTGGGCTGGGTGTAGATGGGGTTAGGTGGGTGTGGGAGTGGATGGTCGTAATATTTGAAATACGCAAATCATACTGCATAGAAGTTCTTTATAGACAACAAAAATGCTTTTAGAGTTCGGCTGCGAACCTTTCACGTCTTTTTTTATGTATTTCTACTTAACAATCGCAAAACAAATTTAAATTTAAAAAAAGATGTGAGAATTGGCATGGCAATATAAATCTAGTAACTATATTTCTGATCGAAAATAATTAATTTGAGACCGGATAGAGGATATACCCCTTAATGTTTTATTTGTTGTTGTTCGCATCATTTTAATAGAGCATGGATTTCATTTCATTTAGAGAGTCTTGCTTATCTAACCTGCTGCTTAGAGCTTAAAGGCATTTCTCTTGTTTAGCTAGACGAATGTTAAGAGCTTTCATGCTTCTTAGTATCTTTCGGAGCACTGTTATGTCCTCGGTAGTGCCCTCCGAAATAACTGGTTTTGTCATAACCAACTTCCGAGTATAGTTTTTTCTCTCCCGTTTTACTAGAATGGAGTTTTCGTTGCTCTTTGGTGAAAGTTTGATTAATTTTCCCCGGTGTTGCTGGATTCGTGTTTTATTTCTTATTCTTTGTAGCTCCTTCGCCATTTCTCATCCCCGGTAGTTTGCAGGAAGAGGCTTATTGCACTTAACACATTTTGCAGCAATATTTTTAATAACCGGGCATACTTGGGGGTGATGCTTTCCGGCACATTTCACGCATTTAGTCTCTTGTTGGCAATATTTCTGCGTATGATTAAAACCTTGACATTTTTTGCACTACGGTATTAACCTGCTATTTTTTTCAATGGCTCTATTTTAACTCTCATGTTTAGTATTGCTTTGATATTATACACATCTTCCACTTTTTGTTTTTATTAAAAGTGAGTATACTCTAGAGGGCTTCCACTACTCTTTTGTTAATTTGAACTCCTTGTTAAGTTTCGATTTTTTCTTTCTTAATGAAGTTCACAGCATTATCTATTTGATAATCCTTTTGCTTGAGATTCTCAATAATTTCCTCTTTTGCGCAGGTTGGGTGAAGACCTCTAGCCAAAATTTTGAGTAAAGCTTGTTCAATATTAATTAATTGTTCAATATTAATTTTCTAAACGCCATTATTTAGAGATACGAGTTTGTACTCGGCTACTGTAAGCGATTTCATAATCGATTGTATAGTGGAGAAATTTGATATCCCTACGACATTTATTGCTGGAGGTGATTTTTCTTTTGGTTTAGCTGCGGTTGTTGTTCTAGAGCTGGTTGTTTCTTGAAGATTAACTGGTTTCTAGAAACCTCTTTTGAAGTTGATGGTAAAGTTTCTGCCATTTCTGGTGAGTGTTGAGCTTTCCTATTCTTTCATGGTCTTTTACTCCGGTGCATCATCCAATTTGTTTCTCCTTATAATTCTTTTTCATCCGTATATGAAATGGATTAATGGCATCATCCATCGATTGCAAGGCTACTTAGGTGTCGTCCCAAGTTCTGCACGCGTTTCAACTGCTTTTTTGAGTTCCTCATTCTCTTTCTTTAAAATTATAAATTCTTCTTTCAATTTAGTTGTAAATTCCTTTATTTCTCTTACTTGTTCACGGAGTTCGGCATTTTCCTTCTCGTATTGAAATATATTTCCAGTTGAAGATCTTGGTGATCTTGGTAATTTCGAACTTCATTCAAATGGATTAAAAAATGATTGGCTCACCCCAGAATCTGTTGGACCTGCCTCCGAAGAGTGTGGATTTGGCAGCATATCAGCTGCTGTACCATCTGGGGTATTATATTCCATATTTGTTGTACTCCTTGTTTGTTTTAGTCAATTTATAACACTGGCATTGTTCCCCCGGTAGCACTTTCCTACTGCCGAAGCAGTACCAGCCCGCGCGACGACGGCGCGACTACCTTGGTGTTTCCAAGGCGTACATAGAGACAGCCGAAGCCCTCTCAGTATCCTACGCTGAGGGTTGTTTCACAACATAATTTTAATTTTGATTAAATAATTTAAATGACTATGCTAGAAAGGATGTGTTTATTAAAGTGAAGAAGTAAAGTAACTTCCTCTCACTACTTCATCTACATTGTTACTGTTTACCGAAAGTAAGTTATCAAAATACAACTAACAATTATAAACTATACACATCCAATTATTTACTAATACAGTTCTCAATTTGTTTTGGTTTAATAAAATTGAAATTTTAATTAGATGTCTTACAATTGGAAAGAATAATAAATATTTTGCGTATGGTTTTCTTCGTATTCAAATTATAAGGAAAAAATGTGAAAGATGTTAAACAAAACGAGCGTGGAGGATTGAAACCAAGATATTTAGGTGACAATGGTATGTCATAATTGTTTGGGTGTATACCTCTTGTATAAGCAATGTTATCATATTTTTAAATTCATAAAAATAAATAAAATCGAATAATTCCGAATTATTCATATAAAACAAATACGGTTTAGTACAAATAAACACAAATTACTAATCACGTTCCAAACATTTAAAAAAAAAAATTCATTAAAGTTTTTCAATCGTAATAAAATAATATTATTCGTGTAAACAATTAAAAAAAAATTGTTTTTGTTATGAAACAATAAAATGAGATGAAAAACTCGGTCAATCGAAATTTATTGCGAGATTCCCGGTATTAGCCGAGTTTACGTCTTAACTCAAGAGTGGCTGGTTAATGCATTGATTTTTTTTAATAAATCTTCTGGTCAAAATTAGGATCAAAACATTTTTCTGTTGTTTTTATTTCTTACACAAAAAAAAAAACTTAATTAAATTATAATTTATTAATTTAAGTATAATTTATAATTTTGTGAATTGAAATAAATGAGAAAACCATTCATCTTTAAATTTTATTGCTTTTTAAAAGAAATAATAACAAACTATAAAATGTTTTTATTTTTCTTAAAGTAATAAAATTTTTAGTCGTAAATTATTTAACTGCGTTGGGTTTTCTTAAGTATTTTTTAAATGTGTAAATAAATTAGATTATTGAAGTTTCAGTTATTTTAGTTATGGGCTTAATGTTTATTCCGTATACGCCACTATACGCCATTACTAGAATATAGCAACTTATTTTGAGCTGCAAGGTGGAATGGGGCGGTTTCGTCACTTTTTAGTACAATGGTTGAAAAAAAATGAATTACTTCCAGACGCCATTTATAAAATATGTTTATTGAATGTACCAAAATACAATTTAGTCTCTCAATATTTCATAAATAATACAGCATGCTCCGGCATTTTTAGTTCAATGTATAATTTTTATATTTCCACCAACACCTATAACTTTTTAAACAATCCACTATTTGACTCTGTTCACACCATTTCACTTGTACTATTTACTTTAACTTTCCGCACCGTTCACATTTTACGTAAATGAAAAATGAACGCTAGTAGCTTCAGGCTCCACCTGGCCAACCACCTTGACAGATTTTTCTGTGACATAAGCCAACGTAAGCTTGCGTGATCTGTATAAATCGTGAAATGGTATCCTTCTTTATACGCTCGAAACTTTTTAAATTAGCTAATGATGAGGATATTGTGGCAAAGTTTTGAATAAACCATCGGCACACAATTTCATCATATGGTGTTTACTATTGAAAACAACTGACGCATTGATTTATCCATGAACGCGTGGAGATTCTCCGCTGGCTGTATTTATATACTCTGGAAAGCTGTGAAATCGCAAAAAAAAATTTCCGAGCCGAATCCAAATACGCTGATAGTGCGGCACCACTATCCAAAAGGCCGCTACATTTAACTCCATCAAGTGTTACCAGCGCATAAGGGCGTTTATCGGTCGGATCATTGTGAATAATGGAAGATACAACATCCGACTTCATACGTTTTCTTATTTTCCAATATTTGCGGTGTCTCAAGCGTTATTTTGGATTATAGTAACGGTTTTGACTAGATTGATTAATATCCAAGATATCTGCAGTACTATAATTATTTTAGAATTTAATTTGAATTATAGATCTGCAAGAATCGCAACAATCAGTTTCGAACTTAATGAGATTATTGATTTGAAAAAATCAGTCATCTCATCAGGCCGCGGCGACTGACGTTGATATTTTTACATAGGAATATTGTCTATATATAGAACAATACCATGTAGTTGTACTACTAGCGAATTACTGCATAGCGTACGAAATTCGATTCTTTCATATTCTCCATCTATACTTCATTTTTACCAATTAACTTTTCGTTGTGTACGAATTCCTTTTTTATATTTTTACGTTGTTGTTATATTGTAATGGTTTTGTTGTGATTGTTCCGTACTGAAATAGACCAATGTACGGAACAATCACAACAAAACCATTACAATATAACAACAACGTAAAACTATAATTATTATTTACAAGACAAGAATCGGACACAGATTTGACGAAAGAATGGTTATTAACCAGAAAATTGTGCGACAAACGATTCTTCGAGAAATAATTCAACGAAAAACAAATATGAAAACTGCAATTTTGGAATAACCATTCGAAAACAACAATTAATCGAAAACACGATTCATCGAAACAAAAATTTTCGACTAAAAATTTCTGTTGAGCATCAGTATGTACTTGCAGGTAGAGATTTCATAATATTATATCGATTTTAAGGAGATTTTGAAATGGATTGTTGTCGTAAGGTGCATAGTTTATTTGACTCAAACTGAATTTCCATAATAATTCGAACATTTTGGGAATTTCTAGTGCATGTGGTTGGCCTCAAGTACTAAAATATAGGTTAGGTTTCAGTGGTTGACACTTAGGCCAATTTTGGCCCTTTTGCAAATTTACAATTATTAATTAAGAGCTAGCCGAGTGCTCTCCAGTTTAAAATCCTTTTAAATCGTGTAGAATGTATAGATACCATTTTTTCATCTACAATTTATATTTCAATGAAAAATCAATCTAGAAACCAATCTTCATTAGGATTGGTTATGAAATGGCTAAGTTTAGTCCAGCATAAACAGATAATAGAATTTTATCTAAAACTTACTTTAAAATCCCTGATCAATACTATTATCCAAATTGCATCGTAATTCATTCATTAAGAAATGGCGAAAAGAAATTTCAAAATTTCTATTACCGAGTTCCTTTACATCGAAGTGTTTTTGATGTCTGAACGCGGTCCATGGTAGATGGATTCTCGTATGTTTTTGTTTGTTCGGTTGGTATTGGTATTGAACGAAAATGGGAGAAAGAGAGAACAATGCGCATAGAGTGTGTGTGTAAAGCAAAACATTCCATAAGAATGTTTTTCTTATATGCCTCTCGTTTACATCAATGCGAATTGATGTAAACGCGAAACAGAGAAGAAAGACATTCTTCTGGAATGTTTTGCGCGTCGTTTGTGCGGTGCGAGAATTTTTTTTTTTTGTTGATTGATTCGAGTTTGGTTTTTTGAAAAGTAAAAGTCTCGTTTTGGTGTTGGAAAATAAAAGTCGAGTTTAGATTTTTTTGTTTTATGCAAATAAGCTGTGAACTAAAAGTTCTCAAATTTCATGATTTTATAGATTTTTTTTTGTTGTTGAACAAGTTAAATAAATAGTTGTAGTGATTATTTGGTATATAATAAATAAGAAAATTGCAAAAAAAACACAAGTAATAAAACATATTAAAAGTTGGATTTTGTGAATGTTATTGTTCATTTGGAAAATACATTTACGGAATAGGTGATTCGACAACAAAAGGACAACGGAAAAAGTTAAATGTATACATATATGGTGTTCCGTTATTGAGTAATACGAAAAAGAGTTTGTTGAAGAAATAGAATGCGAAGTGGAACTGCTAAATTTGTCGTTTGGTTCGTTCATTCAGAAATTAACGGCATCTTCATAGCAACGAATACAGGCGGCCAATTGAGGCTCGCCGCATTCAACGGGTACCGTATTTGAAAGTGTGCCTTTACGGGGCGTAATATCATCCAATATCGATCAGTTTTGCGGGAGGCCAACAATACCTACGGTGTACGGGTGGCCAGGTGAGGCTAGTTTTTTTTTTATTTTTGGGATCGGCGAGACAACGCCCAACTTATTTTGGCGGCCAGTCGAGGCCAAAGATTTTCGGCGGCACCACGCCCAAGTAACGGGTTGCCAATCGGCGCCTCGTTAATATTTGGTATCAGGGAAAGGCCCTGCAACGTAACGGGTGGCCAACCGGCTATTCGCGATTTTTCTCGGTGAGACACCGCAACCCAGTTTGGCGGGCAAGGACGCATCAACACCTTACTGGGTGACCTTGGTGAAGGTCAGGTACAATTTTTATTTTTATTTTTAAATTTTTTCTATTTTATTTTTATATATATTTTAAATTTTTTTGATTTTATTTTTATATATATTTAAAATTTTTGTGGTTATAATTTTGAAAATTTTTGTAATCGAGCGCCGCACAGCGGGTGCACGCTCGATGCATATTGTTCTTGCTTCTCGCGTCTCGCTTCTCCTCCCTTCGTTTCCCAATAAAATGAATTATTAATTTTTTCGGTTAGGTATGGTGGGAGCGGAGATTCCCCTCTGTGTCGGCGTAGTGGTTGCGGTCCCTTGGTGCCCGCATCCGGTTTCGTAACCAGGGCTTCGCCCCGTTTGAATTCGGATGGATGCGCGCACCAAGGCACCTCTTCCGTTATTATTTTTTTATTATTTATTTTGATTATTCGTTTCGTTCCTCAGGTTCCGGCCGACTAATTTCGGCGGAACATTCGATTATTATTATTATTTGCGTTCCCATTTATTTAAATTCCTGTTAATCACGGTGTAGGGCAGGAGCCATGCATGCCTCAAACCCCACGACCCTCGCACTTCTCGCTGAGAACGTAGCCGGCAAAATATCACCGTGGAGGCCTCTGCATGCGCTTAGTGATAACTGCAGGTTGGCAGTAGCCAGCCTGTAACAAGGATCATTTATATTATTTTATTCCGATGTTTTATTTACTGAAAAACATATTATACAAAATGAATAGAAAATGTCTGCTGGTAATTATACAGGGTGTCCAAAAACTTGCAGATCAAACGAAGCAGAGTGATAGGGGAGCTCATTTCCAACAAAACAGCCATGTGAAGTTTTTTTGAATTGTTGATGGTGCAAAAGTAATTTCAATTTTAGTGTTTTTTAGTAAAATCGCATGCGAACCCACCAAAAAATTAATTTAAAAGAAACCAAGAGTTCTTTTGTTTAACTTCTTTTTTTCCGATCTAGAAGAGTGTGTCTTTCCAATAAAATCATTTTTATAAGCTGCACTATCTTCTGTCAAATAAAAACTTTGGTTTTGTAAACTTTTTTTGTTTCTCAATTTTTTTTGTTGATGTTTAAGGGACGCCAGCGGAAAAAGAATGTACACAGAAAGTTGACCAACTATCAGAAAAATATGCGACACTAATGCAGATTTTAAAATGGTGTTATACCGGGCTATTCACAATAGACATTCCATTTATATTTTATCAATTTGTTTTCACAAAGTAAGTTGTGTTTATTAAAAAACGTACTTAACAAAATTTTCGAGTTCTAAAATAGATGCTTTGTCAGAAATAAAACAAAATTAATAAAATATTGTATTTTTTTTTTTTAATTTTCTTAACGAAACTTCAATTAGAACAATCCATGAATGAAATGCCACCACCCAAAAGAATATCGCAACAAAAGTTTGCATTTACAAAATGTTATTTAACATATTTTGAAGCAGCAAATAAGGCATATTTAAAAAGCGTGGCGGTAACCTCCCGGTGTAAACGTTTGGTCACTTTTATCAACTATAATTATCTGTAAAATAAGTAGTAATGATAAATTAGTAGCCCAAATACCATTCCCGAAAAATGCAATGGCAACACTAATTATTGCAATCATGACAATTTTTACTCTTAGCCCAAAAAATTGCAATTTTTTTACTCTCAGCTCCGAAAATCCTTGCTATCACGATCTTTAAAAACTTTCATGACAGTTTACATTTTATTAGCTGAGAGTAGAACAAATACTTTTAAAAACATCTTGTTTAATGTGTCTCTCGTCAACACTATCACAGAAAAAAATATTTACATCTTTTGATAGGTGAATGTTTAAGGAGCATCTACACGATGAAGAATTTTTCTATTCATGGGAGCTCGTAGATGTTTTTTAAACATTTAACTGTTAAACTATGTACACCGCTAGTTGGGCCTTTTATCAAATTTTTTGAAATTTTGTGAAAGGGATCTTAAAATTTTTATTTATTAAATTTTTTGACATATAAATACTATTACCTTCAGGGAGAGAGCTATAAACCGTGTTTTATTATTCGAGCACTATACGGCGCCGGATGGGATATTTCTACTGAAACTGCAGCTATTATTCACTGGTGTCGCTATACTGTTAAAAAAATAAAATTGTTCTTAACTTCATGCAGTGAAATCACAGTTCTACTTTTGTGTTTATTGTTGTTTGGTTTTTGTTTATTTTTTCTTGGGTTTCTTCAAAAATACACAGAAACCACTTTTTACTAAAAACTAAACAATTTCGTATTCGAAAATTGAATACGTGTATCTATATTTAATTTTTATTTAAAGTGTTTTTTTCTCGACTTTTAATAGACAAAATATTATTTACATGACATTGTGATATAAGTGATTCAGAAACAAAGAGGTCATCTACTTATAATATAGCTACAACAAAGAGTAGAAAAGTTAACTCCCTCCCCCTTTTTAACCCCTGAGTCACTGTGTAATGAGGTGGAGGTTCTCATTTTTGTAAGAGTTCGCGTGTATTTTTACAAAGTGATTCAGGAAGATATATTATAAGTAGATGACCTCTTTGTTTCTTGATGACTTGAATAGTCGTAAACATTGTGAATGTCATGTAAATAATATTTTGTCTATTAACAGCCGAGAAAAAAACACTTTGAATTTCGTATAATGTTTATTTCGAAACTATTGAAACGGGTTAGCTTAACTACCGTTAAAGCCAACCCAGTTTCACAGAATTGCTACTATCTGTTCGGTACCCCACGCGACATTGATCCCGCAGCTCAGTCGGGTAGAGGGATCGGTGTGGGTTTAGGGGTACCGCAGATTGTGGCCTAGATTACCGCATTAAATAAAGATAACAAAAACGGAGACTGGGGAAGAATGAAATTGGGGTATCGGACCCCAAAGTAGTAGATTAGCTCATCAGCCAATCGCTTGGGCAAAACTGACCGCGGTTGTATTTCGTAAAATGTTTATCTAAACATTTTACCCTACTCTACCTAACCTAATTAAAACTATCTGGCCCATAGACCCTAATTGTGAAATAGTTAGTAAAACGGTTTGATAGTGGTATGCTATCTAGGTCGGTAAAAGAAAAGAGCCGCTTAGCGTCAACAATTTTTTATTACCTTCTGTCGGTAGCAAAGCAACCCACTATCGTTATGTAATTGGTTAATAACACCGCACAAAAAAAATTCAAATATAACCAAAAAAATCCAATGAACACAATTAAAATTAATTCTATAAACAAAATGTTCTTTATTGTGACCAAATATTAAAAATAGCATAAAAACAAAATCCCAAATTTATACAAAACAAAATTAATTATCTAGCACTCTTAATAAACAAAAAAATACTTAACACTTAAAAAATAATGTATGAGGTATGACCACACGTGACGACCAACGTCGATTACTATAAAAAAAAACTTTCTTACTCCAGATTACACTTAAAAACTTCCCAACCAACTGTTGTCTTCACTAAAAACTGCCTGTCCCCAAACAGAAAAATGTTTTATCTACTTTTTGAGTTTCGTAGCAAAATTTTTGCGATCCCATCACAAAAATTCCTACAAAAACTGTACAACAACGTGACATCGATTTTGCTGAATCGATCCACGCGAAAATATTATTTCTTTAGTACATCCGTTGAGGAAGTTCGAACGACAACAACCACAATGCTTTTCATTATTTGCATCGGTCATTGTCATCTACCTAGACGTATCACATAATATTAAAAATAGAACAAATATGTACATTTATTATGTACATAGGCAGCGTAATCAAATTATTACGTTCATGTACATATTTGCGTTCATTTAACCGAGGCACATAAAATACTCTAATAAGAATGAATTATGTTACCTTTAATTAAATGAACCCTAAGAAAATGTGAAACTCGAAACATGACGGTCATAGTTGAAGATATTAGGAAATATTAGGAAATAAATAAATTGGGATAGGTTAGTAACAGAATTAGATAGAATTCTGTTACACTACAAAACAAAAATAATTGACATTACGTCAAAAGTTGTACACGAGAATGAAGTTTGCTTTGGTTTAAGGGTTGTACAAAACAAAGGCCTTTTCAAATGTTCCTTTGAAATGGATAGCGCCTTCCGATAGCTGCTGTGTTTTTTTATTCCCTATCCGGCTATTGAGCGGTAAAAGGGAAATTATCTATTCGAAATTTCGCTACTACCCGTATTGTCGCTGTACCATAAAAAGCTTTTTTATTGTAAGATTAAGTTTCTAATGATTTCAGGTGTTTATAAAATAAAGGCCTTTTCAAATTTCTCGTTTAAATGGATAGTGCTTCTGATAAATAGCTCAGCAAACGTAGAAGTACTTCCAGAACTAGTGCAAAAGTAGTGGAAAAAGTACTTATTTTCTTGTGAAAAAAGATAGGACATCGGGAAAAAATTCATCAGTTTTACAAAAAAAAAATTATAGTGGTTTCTCTTTTACTCTTATCACCTAAGAAATCATGCTGCCTCTTTTACACTATTCGCCTATTCCATATATAAAAAGTACTTTAAAACTACTTCTTAAGGCACTACTTTAAAAGTAGTTTTTTATAGTTGTTTAAAAGTACTAATGCGTAAGCATTTTTAGAGTATTTTTAAAAACTTAGTTTATACTGTCATTAAATAAAACAAAACAAATTTATAAAATCAATTATATTTTAATTAAAATTAATTCCTTTTAATTATTATCAGTAAATTCATGGTACTTACTAATTTTGTGTCATATTTATCATCTTCACCCAAAAAAAATGTTTTATTATTAAGTAGATTCAATGCTAAATTTAAAAGGATTTCTTTATAGAAATTTGCCAAAATGAAGATTTTTTAAATGTAAAGTTCTAATCCTTTTAAAACAAAAATTTTTGATAAAACCAAAAATAAAAGGTAACCATTTTAAAGTAAAATGTATCATTTATATTTAAAATAGAAACCGAATTAAATTCACCAGTAAAATTAAATGAAAATCACTTTAAATTAAAAACGACTTTTTAAAATTGAAATTTTTTGCATTTTAAAATAATATTAAAAATACAATTTTCTTTTCAAAGTTAAACGACATCTCTTCAAATAAAAAGTAAATTCAAGAAGTTTAATTCTTACAGTAATATTTTTCACACTTTCCACGAAAATGCCATCATTTTATTTTGACAAAAGGATACTATTTTAATCCTTATGGAACTTGTAAATTTGATAAGAGTCTTTTATGTTTCTTAGTTAAAAGGGTGAATTGTTAAAATGAGAGCAAACATAGTGTTTCGAAATAAAATATATAATAAAAATAAAATACAGAGAAATAATTTAAATTACACATTTTATTTCAGTTTCATTTCATATAAATTGTGATTTATTTTGAATGCATTTCTTTTATAAAATTAAATTAAAATTAAAACTAGTCAAAAAATTTCAAGTTTTCAGAAAATTCATTAAAATTTTACGAATTTTACGTAAAAATATAAAAACATTAAAAATACTGTTTCAATCTAATTACAGTCAAACCATTGTTTATAAAGTATTTATGAATTGGTGGTCCATCAATTTTTTCAGGTTTTATAAGTTCATATACACATGATTACACACCATGATTTGACTGTAAATGTTTTATAAGAGTATTAGCAGTGGTAAATTTCTTATCACATAAAAAACAAGCTAAAATTATATTCATTGCGTTTTAATAATTACTGTAGATTTTCAATTTGATTAATGAGATTTGTTACTGAAGGATTAATTATTTCTGGTGGTATTTTAAAAAAATATTGTTGCATGAATGTCCATACTAGCTTGCTTGTCTCGGTATATTTTAGATTGAATACAAAACATGATTTAATGGTTATATCTAAAGCTCTTATAAAAGTAGGTACGGAATACTTTACCCCATCCAAATATATATAAAACTGTTCTAATTTGTCTATTGATGGACCCACAGCAATAATTTTTGGTTGAATTTTCAGGTTGCGTTTGATACATTCACTTTTCAGGTTGTCGATATACAATTGCACATTGTTGATGCATAATACATGTATTAAAAAATCTTCTTCTGCATCCGAAACAGTTGGTTTGATTTTCTTGCTGATCCTCGGTGGTTGCAATAATGAGTTTAATAATAATGCTGCGATGCAACATTTAGAAACTTAAATGAAATAAATTAAAATTAATTTTTTAATGGATTATCCTCATTACCTATTTTCAAAACTAACTTACTTTCGTCTTCACAACTTTTATAAGTTTCATATAATTTTGAATTTAATTTTTCTTTTTTACTTTCATAGAACTTTTCTATTTTTGATGAAAAATCATTGTAATTCCGAATTAAAAGATTTCCTTTGTCCTTGTAAATAAATTCAAAATCGATGTCAATCTATATAACACAAACGACAAAAAAAATGGTTTTAATTATTGAGCTCATTAATAGCCGCATCTCTTGACAAAGTGGTTATGGTCAAATCAAAATTATGTATATTGAAACCAACACAAAAAATTAATATTTTCCTTAAATCAAAATTTTGATTCGATCATTGTTCGATTGGATCAAATTTCAAGAAATGCAGATATTATCAGAGATAAATATTTCTTACTAAATGATAGCCTTCGCTACTATTATACAGTGGCCACTCTTTTAATATTGCGTCTAAAGAAAATGTGTTTTTTATTTGGTTGCATCTATATTTGGCTGATTTTGTCCACCTGGACAATATTTCGCTCCACGGTTTGAAATTATTTTGCAGCCAAAGTTTAATTTTCTCCAAATTGTCTAATAATTATACAAAAAATATATTAAAATTCAAAAATCAATTTTAGCAATAGCAATAACATATTTACCAGAATCTATATCAATTTCAAAACATGGGGAGTGTGGAATAGGTTCAACATTATTTGGAAGTGTTTCTTTGGACATCCTTCTTAAACGAAATATCCTATTTTGATACATATCGTATAACTTTCCAGAAGGATTTTTTTTGGGTTTCTGCCTTGGAATATAATACGTTTCCTGAAATTATGGTAATTGATTTGGTCGAAAAACCGATTTTAACATAATAATATTTATTGAAACTATAATATGAAACAATTTTAAAATTATATTTACCGATTTTTCTGTTGGAAATAACTTAACTATTTCTGCGGCATAAGTTGACATATCTCTTAACAACAGTTTTTGTTGATTTGAAATAAAATGTTCGGTTATCGCATGGCAAATGTCTTTCTGGTGAGAGTTGTTTAATCTTTTACATTTTGCATAGAACTGAATCACTTCCTTGCCACGCCAAGTATTATTTAAAATGTTTCGTAGATCTGGAAATGTATTAACTGAGTGGCTGGGCGAAGATTTGGCCGTGGCTTCTAACGTAGTTATCTAACGTAGTTGTTTCACTATTACATGAACATGGAGTATTCGGCATCGGAATTCCCTGTAAAATATTGTATAATTAATAAAAATATATTGATAGTAATATAGACATTGCTTGCGGGCTAGTTCTATTAAATTCTATAAACAAATTTATTTTATAATTTATTTCTGAAATAAGTAAAAGATAAAAATCTTAACGATTCTTTTATTGATATTCAAATTGTGTGCGAAGTTGATTTATTGCCATAAATGATTACATAAAGTCAATTAGTGCATCCTAGCATTATTAATTCCATTCGATTAGGGCATGTGAGACAAATCGATTAGTTGACCTTTACATTTGTTCGATTAATCGAAAATTATTAATCAATTAAACATTTTCGGAAAAGATATTTTAACCGGCCTATCATTTTCTCAAAGTAAGTGTACCTCATTAATCAATAATCGAGAAATCATTAAACAATAAAAATGTAACTAAAAATTGGATATACACTTTTCTGTTCTCTACTATAGGGAATTGAATTATGAAAATGGGAAATTGCACTATAAATTAATAAAAAAGTGACAAAACAAAAATTGGGTTTTAATATATTTTATGTGACACTAGTACACGAATAAACAACAAAAATTTTAAGTTTAAGTAAAATTTGCTTTAATCGACTAATCGGTATACCAAAAAATCCAATTAATTGTTATTCAAAATTGATCAAATCGATTAATCGACTATGCCAATGTAATCTCAAATTTAAATGTTTCTCATTTTGAAAAGCACATGTATGTATTCACAAAAAATGAGGTTATGTTACAATAAATTTACTTACGATTTTTTTGCGCCATTCCTCCAGACCGGCTCTAAAGAGAACTTTTGCTCCGTATTTATCTAAATCAGGAAACACAGGTTCTATATCGGATCGCACAAATTTTTTTAGAACGTTTATATTTATTTTTAAATTCCATAAATAGTTAGAAATATCGTTTGCAATGCCCCAACTGTTTAATAAAACTTTAAAGTTTATTTCCGACTCCTCAAGTTGATCGCAAACTAAAACTGTGAAATCATTTGCAGTTTCAATTTCAATATTATCACTGATATTATCACTAACAAATTTTACACTTTGAATTTCGTTACTCATATTAAAATTGTATAACTTTTTTTAAAAATAAACCGATATGTACTCATCAAGAGATAAACACTTAATACAAAAATGAGGAAAACGGATAATGTATTAGTTAGTTAGTTAGTTAACCCTCTATCGGAATTTTTTTTAAAGGTTACATCTACAAATATTTTACACCGATTTATTAAAGTCGACAATTAATTATGAAATTATTTTAACAGTCTTACATAAAATTGTAATTATTATACAATAAGTATATACATAATTAAATTCTATTTTTGTTACTAGGTATAAACAATTTTGCAAATTTATTCGAATGTATAGGGTTAAATTGTATAAAAACAAAAATCATGCATTCCCGCTATTTTTCTGGTTTCTTTTTTATGTATTTTGTTTGTTTGTTCATTTACAGTTGAATTTATAAAAGATTTATATTTTAAATTAAAAAGAAATCTTTTAAAGTAAAAAAGGAAAACGTTTTATTTTTTTCGAATACATTTTATTATAAAAAAGTTTTATTTTTAAAAATTCAAAAGGAATATTATTTTTTTTCTAAAAGGTACATAATGTAACACATCATTTTAAAACAAATGAAATCATTTTAATTTTAGACGTTTCCTTTTATTCAAATATAAAATCCTTTTAAATAGTTTATTTTATATTTAAAAGGTATTTCTTTTTAATTTTAAATGTTATATTTTCTGTGTGTTCTAACCGAAGTTCCACCTCACTTAATTCCGGTATGGTTTTAATAGGGAAGATGGTCTCAAATTCAATTGAATTTTGCTCGTCTTCAATCAATCGCTTTTTCCACTGATTTGCTAATATTTTTAACATACACAAGAGTCTCCATAAGCATTTTGTTTTGAGCGTTTCGATGAATCTGGTTTCCTTTTTCGTATTTTTTAAATTTATCGTTTAATAAATAAATTTGATTTGAAATGTCTCTCAACTTGCACGATACATTTTCTGAAATATTTAAAGTAAACCAATTGTCAGTGTTATTTCTTGTATTTACATTTTATTAAACTGAAAATATAATATTTACCTGTTAAATTTTCGTTTTCTATAGTTTCTTGGGGAATTCCAATTCCAGTTAAGTTGTCAGTATTTGCGGAACTTGATCAAATCGGTGTCTGTGTTAAAAACGGAGGTATTTCTAATCCAGTAAGCTTATCTGTAGCAAATGGATTATCTCTTTCAGGGTTTTATTTTTTTGTGCTATAGTACTTAAATCTTTTTCTTGGTGGAAATAGTATTTCGCTATGTTCAACACTGTCTGCACTGGAAATTGAATCATCATTAATTTTTTGTGAGTTTTCTGTCGATGTAATGAATCCTAGTGAAATATTTTGGCTATTCAGTGTGTTTTGGGTAGTTGTCGATGACTGGAGATAAAGGAATATCTGTTAAAATAAAAGTAAATCTATTAAATAATATAAGTGTTAAAACGTTTTAAATATTTTATGTACTGTTTGTATTTTTATCGACCATTTTTACTTAATTGCTGGCTCAGGTTATTTGGAAATATAATATTCACATTGATTATTAATGCGAAAATTTGATAAACGAATGGTGCAAAATTGGTATTAGAATATATCCCTCATCTACTGGTACACAAAAATATTTATATAATATTTCTTTCATATAAAAGGTTTGTAGGTCTGGTTGAATACTGCGGCCCTGTACTACTCTAAGAATTGATGAATTAACCGGTTCATTAAAATAGTGTGCCCAATAACAGTTTTTTCTGCTGCAAGCGAGCCAAATCCAATAACCTTAACTATTTTTCTATTAGCTGTCAGACAATAAGAATCATTTCCAATTTCATTCGAAATATGAAATTTATTAAATTTTCTAACTTGTGTTAGACCCTTTGATTTCTTCTATTCGTCTGCATATAGTTGTTGTAGTATTTTATTTGGTTTTCTAATAATTCGTTTCAAAAACTGCATGAAGTTTTCAAATTTGTAGGCGGCAAACGAATCTAATGACCTAAATTTGTTACAGGCTAGCTACTGCCAACCTACAGATATCACTAAGCGCACGCAGAGGCCTCCACGGTGATTTTTGCCGGCTACATTCTCAGGGAGAAGTGCGAAGGGTCGTGGGGATTGAGGCATGCGTGGCTCCTGGCTTTGCTGTTAACTATATTTTCAACCCCCACTTTATGAGGCGACACTCGTGAATATTCCGGTACTCTTTAATGATAGTCAGCGTACCATAGATATAAAACGGTACCCTCGATTGGTTTAAAATTATTTTAGGCCACGTGATTATTGCGGCTCTTTCGCTGTTATATAAAAAAAACCTGAAGGACCTCGCAGTTGGCCACCCTTATGGTGGGGGCCTCTCCTCGATACCAAAATCACTCGGTCTTGATCGCCCGCCGAAAAATCGTATCTGTTGGTGTCGGCGTCTTTCCACCGTTAACCAACCGTCGTTGGGCGTTGCCTCGCCGTAAACCGTACGCACACCACACGTTTGCTTTTCTTCTCCGTACCAAATGAAACCAACCACTGATCACTTCCTATTTTATGATATGGATGACTTTTAAATTTCCAGGAAAATCGCACACTCATTCAACACAACAACGATATAGGTACGTTTTTTTCTTCAATGAATCACCACTCACAAATTCCAAGAAAAAAATTTCTAAATCTAATTTTCAATTGCACGTAAATCACAATCACGTTGGCTTTCTTTATTTGTTTTATTTTGATTATGCTTTTCGGTTATTTTAGATAACTGTACCAAATAATAATTTTTGTTTTTCGATTCTCGTTTATCTCAAATACACCACAATTAAGATACAACAAACTTTTCTGTAGTAAGTATCTTTATTGTTACAGTCTTCATACAAAAATACATAACTCGAATAATTTATGCAAATCCAAATATATCTCCACTTCGCAACTCTATGTACTCTAATTATTATTCAATCAAAAAAACTTTGCTTTTCTAAAACCAACTCGACTTTTTCTTTAAAAACCAAAACTAGACTGATTTTACCAAAAAAACTCTCACACCGAATACGACGCGCAAAACGTTCTAGAAGAATTGTCTCTCTTCTCTGTTTTTCGTTTACATCAATTCCCATTGATATAAATGAGAAGCATATAAGAAAAACATTTTTATAAAACGTTTTACTTTGCACACACTCGATGCGCATTGGTCTTGCTCTCAAGTCATTCTTCTTACCCTTGCGCCACCATAAGATGAGAAACAAAACAACAAATGTCGCTAGTGTGTTCAGCGCACAAAAACCAAACAACTCCGAAGCGAAGACACCAACCGAGGGGAATATAAAAATATAGAAGTAAAGACACCGACCGAGGGGAATATAAAAATACAAAATTGGGGTTGCGACCACACAGTCGTAACAAATTGTTTCACACACCGCGGCAAATGTAGGAGAGCATGGACATTAAAGCTTACTTTTTCTTCTCCGTATATTGTTGGAAATATTTTGACAAACTGTTGAATCATGGCTAAGGCTGCATTGGCATTTTCTATGCAACTTTTGGGATCCGATAATAATCTCACAGCACAATGCAATAATAAAACGTTGTTGATATATTTGATCATTGACTATACCTTTCAAAACTATAATGCCGGTATAAAGTAGAAACTGTCTAAATTCGGTGGCTTTCCATAAAGCTAAATCCTCGAAAGTTATACAACTTCGACCAAATTCAGATGGCGTAAGCGCAGAACACATTTTCAATCTTGTGCGTTGATTGCATCAATATTTATTTTAACACCTGCAATTTTGTTCCCCAAAATTTTGGGATCAATTGGAAATTGGGATACCATACCAATATCAATTGATTCTAAAATATTTATGGTAATGCTGGTCTCTTCTAACGCTGTAAGATACATCTGTTCGTTCATTTCTAATTTCAGTTTCAAAAACCATTCTTCTCTTAGCATATCTTCTTATTTGGCAACATTTGGGGCAGCTATTTTTGCCTATGTGGTATTGAGTAGTAGTAATAAATGCCCTAGCTGGGCTGTCACAATCAAATAGTCTTATGTTGAATTTCTTAACTGTTCCCGACTGCGCAATTTTGATACCATTTTGAATGAGAAATTCCGTTTCCTGTACGAAAGACTTTAAAAAGTCAACTGAGTGAGGTTTTTCGAAGCCTGAATAGCATCCAATTAGAAATGGCGATTCATTCGGAAAATCAGAAAAACTTCCAATTATTGGTCACAATACACGTCGGGAACTTTTGAATACTTGTAGCCCATCAATACCAACGTCAATTAAAATTAGGTCTTTCTTTAGTAGGAAGTTAAATTTATTGGATTTTACATGATTCTGTATTCCAAAATGAAAATACTCTCCTGGCGCAATGCCAATAACATTATTTTAGTATTGAGCAGTTGTCTTGCTGTTAATGGTAAGTTTCTTATACCAGAATCATTTAGAACTTTTAGTAAATCGTCTAAATGAATATGTGGAAATTTGTTTCTTATAGCCCATGATTTTAGGTTCCTTCTAATTATTGGTTCAGCATTAAGATCTTCACTAACATTAGGGTCAGAAATGCTGTTGCAACAACTAGAATGGTTGTCAGATTTTAAATGAGAGCAGTCGCTGGTATTATCAGATAATGGATTTCTTGATGTGCCTAGAACAACTTGACCAGAAGAAATAGAATTCACTGTATCGCTGTTTGAATAGTTCGAGTTTACCAAAGTTCCCGGTTTGGCAGGTCGGGCGAACGATTCCAAATTTTGATACCTTAACATATCATTTTTGTATATTTGCTTTTGAATAGCTAAGCGATTCAAGAACGTTTTCTTCGACATTTCTACTAATTTAGAATTAATGTACGTAAATAACAAAAATAATAAAATATTAAATAATTCAACAACATAATAAATGTTTACGACTTTACCGTTCAATTATTTTCTATTAATCACTCAATTGCAATGTCTTACGGCCTTACTATTTTTTATTAATATTATACACCACTAAAATAATAATATTAAATTATACACAACTATTTTTATTTATATTAAAATCAAATTCACAACAACTCAAATTTAAAATATAATTTAAAATTTAAATTTTCAAATTAATGAAAAATGGCGACTAAACTGGATCACACTAAACCAATTGTAATAGAAACACTCGTTTTGTAATTTTATATGAAAAATAGTTGCAACTGTATTGCAACTGTGTTGCAACTATATTTTGTATGTAGCTAAAGCTAGTGAAGTCACGTTTGCTGGGAGCAAAATATTTTTATGTCGATTTTTAACTAAAAAGTTGAATGATTATACAGTTAACTAAATTTAGTTATACACAAAAACAAAGCGCTAAATATAAGTTTTGATATAGGAATTTGGGTGCTCCGGATAAATATATCGGGCGCTAATAAAAAAACGCGGTTACAATTATTATGAAATGTCGTAATAGTATAAATAAAATTATATAGGCTGCGGGCCAATAGTCGGGTAAAAGTCAATTTTTAGTAAATTTTTCGGTAAATTCATTTATTTTTCAAAAACTCTATGGCAAACTGATCCAAAAATCTGTTCTAAATCCGATTTTTACCACAGTAAATAATTTACCCGACTATTGGTCCGCAGCCATAGTATTACAATACGCACCAGTTTTATGGTAATAATGGGTATTTTCGTTAATTCATTCTTTAGAAAGAATAGAAGGAACTGAATATCGATCACGTGACCTAAGAACATTCCGAACGAAGTGAACAGAATATTTTTTTGACATCATCGATTTGTTTTTATTTTTGCAGCATTTATTTTAGTTGTGTCTTTACAGTTGCTTGTGCGACGTTGTTTCATTATTGGAAAAATACGAAATACAATAAAATTATTTATTTTATTTTTTTTATTTTTATTTTAGTGAATTAATTCGTAATATAAATTACAGTACAATTTTAGCAATAAAAAATATATCAAATGAAATACATAATTCTGGTTATTATAATAAATTATTTAAAATAGTTTTCCTTTAAAGATAGTCTGATTCCAGATTTCGTCATATTAAAATCACAAAACATACTTAATTGATTATAAAACTTCGACATTAAATTGAAAGGTTCGTCACATCCATAATTAGTTTTATGAAAATCTAATTTCAGAAGGGTTCGAGTACGTAGATTCCTCACAGGGGCATACAAGTTAAGGTTAAATAATAAATACGGGCTGACTATTTCGCCATTTAGTAAATTGGAAATGAAAATAGCCCCAGCATGCTGCCGACGAATATCAAGTGGCTCGAGTTTTAGAGATTTACATCGCTCGGTATATGGAGGGAGGCCTAAAACATTCTTCCACCACATTCTACGATTATCAAACCCAATAGTTTTCCAGGCATAGAAAATTAAGAATGATTTCTGAACCGCCTCAATTCTCTTGACATGATTACTGTAACTTGGACACCAAACACATGACGCATATTCAAGTTGTGAACGGACAAGAGATTGATATAGCGAGATCAAAGCTTTCGGGTTATTAAACTCTTTCATAATTCGTTTAAGAAATCCTAACATAGAACAAGCCTTTGCAATTATCAAATCAATATGCCGATTCACTGATAAGGTTTGTGTAAACATAACCCCAAGATCTCTTACTTCAGTTATTCTTGATAACTTATCATTATTAATACAATAATCATGTATTACATATGACGATGAGCGGGTAAATGACATAATTTTACATTTCTTGGTATTCAAAAATAATAAATTATTTTCACACCAATGGCTAATTGCATCAATGTCCTTCTGCAGATTAAATGAGTCTTGCGTATTATTTACAGGGGAAAATATTTTTAGATCATCAGCATAAATTAGACAACGAGCGAATTTGACACATTTGGTGATATCGTTCAAGAATAAAATGAAGATAAGGGGTCCAAGATGGGAACCCTGTGGAACTCCCGAATGCACTTTTATCGGATTCGAAAATCTGTCATTTATTTTTACAAACTGTATGCGTTCAGTAAGGTATGATTCAATCCATTTTAACAAATTATTAGAAATGCCAAAAGATTTTAATTTTTCCAATACAATTACATGGTTGATTGAGTCAAACGCCTTACTAAAGTCAGTATAAATGACGTCAAGTTGCGCTTTAGCCTCAATCACCTCCAAGGCACGTTTTGAAAATTCCATTAAATTCGACACGGTAGATCTTCCACGGAAAAACCCATGTTGTTCGTCAACTATAAATGACTTCAGACCGAAATACATGTGGTCACAAACAATTGATTCGAATAATTTAGGGATCGCTGATAGTATAGAAATGCCCCTATAATTAGAGACATCACTCCTATTACCGGATTTGAAGATTGGAACAATATGTGAGGATTTCCAAACAACAGGAAAAATTCCCGACGAAAGTGATCCATTGAATAATATTGATAGAGGAAATACTAGCTCATGACCAAGTTTTTTTAGGAAACTTGAAGGAACACCATCTGGGCCACAGCCATCTTTAAACTGAGTGAGTGATTTGATAATATCCTCCGGGGTGATTCGAGGTATATGCAAGGTGGTGTTTGTACTATTATATGTTGTATCCGCAAGTGTTCCCTTATTAACATTATCTAGTCTATAAGTATTTTGGAAGAAAGAACCAAATAAGTTGGCTACGTCTATAGAGTTATTGCCCGAAACATTATTGTAAGACATTGTCGAAGGAAAACCGCATGTTTTCCTTCTAGACTGAACGAAATTCCAAAACGATTTCGGATTTAATATCAAATCATTTTGAACCTTGTTGATATAGTTTCTATAAGCTATTTTATGCATGGAATCAAATTCATTAGATACAGAAAAAAAGGCCAATTTAACAGAAGCATTGTTGGATCTTTTCCATTTCCGATATAATTTCTTCTTGCGATTACCTAAATTAATCAAGCATTTATTAAACCACGGAGGATTATTTCGATTATTCTTAAAAACAGAAATTGGAACGAATCTGTCGATACCACTAAACAAAATATTATAAAATAGTTGCACATCATGATCTAAGTCATTAAATGAGAAGCGCGCATTCCAGTCAATTGATGAGAAAAATGAAATCAGGCTATCAAAATCTGCACGTTTAAAAACATAAAATTTAGATATAAAATTATTCTTAATTGAGTTAGACAATAAAAGTTCTGATTGGTTCAGATTGACCTCCATCGACTTATGGTTAATATCATTAACAATATATGGAACGGGTGCTTCGATTACCGTATATAAATTAATCGAATTTGTAAAGAATAAATCCAAAAACCTACCAATGTAGTTAGGAACATCATTAATCTGGACAAAACCATAAGATAAGATGGAGTCAATACATGAAGTTTCAACAGTCGATGTCACGTTACAAGGTATGATATAATTTGCATCCACATCATATACCCATTTGACATTAGGTAAATTAAAGTCTCCCAGAATTAGCACGTTGTCGTCTATGTTGGTTGAAGATGAAATTTTAAACAAACACTGTGTATATTTAGTATACACCTCAGTTTCCGAATTCGGTGGAATATATAAACCAATGACATTTATTGATTTCTTACAGATGTTCAGCTTTACACATAATAGTTCTATAGTTGGGTCGCAATCAACTGTATCACTTACGATAGTAGAGTGGACAGCTATGAGTATCCCACCACCTTTTGATTTAGAACTATTTAATTCAGATCGATCCCGTCTATAGACAATGTATTCCGCAGGAAAGTACTCCGCATTGTAAATATCAGCATTCAAATTAGTTTCGACCAGTACATATACCGGATACCTAGATGCACAAACAAAACGATAAACCTCAGAAGATTTTGAAGCAATGCCACGAACGTTTTGGAAATAGATGAAATTTGAGTTAATATCAACACCGACATTACTATCAGATAAGGTTATATACGCATTCGAGGCTGCTGGCGAACTCCGCGAAAATTTGTCTTCTGATTGAAGTTATATTCCTTAATGAGGAAATGTTCGGGCCATGCCTCGGCCTTCATTATAGCTTCAAAGCACTCAACAGGAACACCAACCTTATATGAAACATATCCAGCGTTCTTTTCAAAACGTGTGCAATTTGCATCCACAATACGAAGACCACGAAGATCCATTTTCGCGGTGTAATGGCTCCAATAGAACCAATGCCCTCTGTAGCTGTACCAATTATAACATCTTTCCCAACTTGCATCTTTCCATTATTTTGGAAAGCCTTATTTGTAAACGTTATGGGTTTGTTTTGCAAAGTAGCGCCTTCGTCATTATTGCTTTGGTGTGTACGTGTATTATCAGCATTCTTTTTGTTGCATTTACGTTTATGTTTATTTTTGTGTGTAGGTACTTGTTCGTTTTGATCAGAAATAACGGCATTAACGTTGTCATTAATTTTATTCTCATTATTATCATAATTATCTTCACAATTAATGTTATTATTGTTTGTATTTGAAAATTTACTAATATTATGATGAGTTTTATGAGTTTTATTGATACTGTTATCGATTAAGTTATAACTTCGATCGTCATTCGTCATCACCGGAGTTATTATGAATCAACGCAAACTAATTGGAATCGGTTTAAGCACCAAAATCAGTTGGGATTTTGTTTTTGGATCTGATTCAAGTGATGAATTCGACAGAGAGTTCATAAATAATTATAATCCCAATTTAAAGCCCACTTTCGGATACTGCCCAGTATTTTCGAGTTTTTGTACGAAAGTATTTCGAGTTTTTATACGAAAGTATCGAAAAAAAATTTGTTGAAGTCGCCCGTGGACATCCAAGAGTGTTTTTTTTTAGAAACAGTAGTTGATGGCTGTTTGGTATTTGGCCAATACAGAATGTTTTCGGTAAATCACATAATTTTCTGACTATAAATAGTTTAACAATTGGTTTGTTTTTATAGATCAGTAGCAGATAGGTTTGGCGTCTCTATTGACGCTTGCTGGACCACAGTTTTTGATGTATGTACGCAATTACTAAAAGTGAACTGCCAAAACCAAATTATTGATTGGCCATCTAGAGAAAAATCTATCTATAGAGACAGATAATTATTTTAAAAATAAAACAAAATTCCCAGGTACTTATATATTCAATATAACTTTACAATAATAAAAATGTTACTTAAGAAATCATCGGATGCATCGATGGGACCTACATTCGTATTCCAGCGCCAAAACTGCACGCAAATTCCTATATAAATAGGAAAAAATTTCATTCTGTCTTACTTCAGGGCGTAAGTGACCAGGAACTGAATTGTATTAATGGTTATGCAGGTGAGGCTAGATCAATACACGATTCATGCTTATTCCGGCGGTCAAATTTATTTTCTAGGATTAAGTAATTTTTACATATTGTATATACATCTTTAATTTAACTCATCAGTAATCCAAATATAATAAGGCTCATTCGGCAGCACGCGTCACCATTGAACGTGATTTTTGGTTACTAAAAGGTCGGTTTCGGCGACTTAATAGCTTAAATACCAGGCGATCTGATTTAATTCCATTAATCATAATGTCGGCTTGCATAGCATTTGTTTGCATAATGGCGATAATTTAGCCTGAAATTTTTTTTATATCCAGATGATGGAAGAATCTACCCGGCATCCATTATCAACGAACGTAATAGCTACGCCAAAAGGAAACGAATTCTAAGATATATAATAAACGCCAAATAAAAATAAATTCATAATACAGGGTGGCGCACGAATCGTGCTACAAAAACAAAACGTAATAACTTTTTTTCTGTGTGACTAATCGGCTTTATTTTTTTTTATTGTATAGATAATTCAATTTTATTTTTATTTAACTAATTAGTTTTGAAAATGATAGACCGTAAATGACCTCCATGCTCATTCACGCATGTGCGACACCTGATCAGAAAATATTATTCATTGCGCACTGAAGGGTTGAAGTCGGGATCGCCTCAATTATTGTTGTAATGGACTGCTTCAATTCAGTCAAATTCCTTGGTTTCGTTTTAAACACCTCTTGTTTGACATAACCCCATAAAAAAAAATCTGGTGCAGACATAAACAAGCAATTTATGAAGTTGTTGTCTTCTTCGGCCATTTCAATAATTTTCCGGCAAAATTCCAGGCGAATAGGCAAATCCAGAGGTTTTAATTTGCTTGTAATTTGGATTTTGTACGGAAACAAGTTTAAGTCATCATGAATTATCCGTTGTAATGACCGTCTGCTAACTCCAATTTGCGCCGATAACTCTCGAGTCGAAACACTTGGATTTGCCTGAATTGATGATGCTACAGCTGCGATTGTGGCTTCGACACGAACATAGGGATCTCGATTGTACGGTCTACGTGCGATGCTTCCAGATTCAGCAAACATGCGTACCAACCTCATAATGGTCCATCTACTCGGGGGAGTGCCGCCAAACTCCCGCCTAAATTCCCTCTGGACGGAAATGATGGACTGCAAAGCATGGTAGCGCTGCACTATCCAAATCCTCGTTTCGGTATTCCAAGCATCCATTTTAGTAAATTTAAATAATAATCTGCAAAATAAAAAAAATAAAAAACAGATTAGTCACACAGAAAAATAGTTATTACGTTTTGTTTTTGTAGCACGATTCGTGCGCCACCCTGTATGTATCACAGTAAAAAAATAAAAATTCTTGCAAAATATTTAAAAACCGCTTATTGTAATTTATCTATACTAATTTGTAAAATAGTTCAAGGAATCTATCTTGTCGCTGCATATTTTCATCATAGCGTTTATTTTTAAGATCTTCAGTTTTCCTTTTTTTAGTGTAGTTGGACCAGGAGTGTTTGTTGATTCGTCAATTATACAATCGGAGGAGTCGTAATCACTGCTGCCACCTGCTCCAGACGAGTTTGATGAATTGTTAATCGTAATTGTCGAATCTTTGCTGGTGCAGTTCGCAGGAGGAGTTATCTCACGACGCTTGTTCAGAAATTCGTCGAATCATTCGAAGTACTCCCATTTTTTGTTCGAATTGAATTCTGATATTGTTATGGTCCTTTACCTTTTTATACATACTTTTCAACAATTTCCACTTATCATCACACATTTCTCCAATGTTTTTTTGTTTCTAATAGTGGACAGTTGGCCTAAAAATAAAATTCCACATATATGTGTTAATTGGAATACAAATATATACGCATCACATTTACATGCAATCTCGTTGCAAACTCTTTTATTCGGTTGGTGATCAAACATCGTGGAATGTTGAACAAATAAATCAATCAGGAATCTTATAACGCCTGGGCAATATCGCGTCCTTGGATCCTTTCCTGTCCCACCAAGATCAAAGCCTGAAGGACTAGGTAATGCTTGGTAGGTTCACTCAGTTTGTCAGTTGCCTACCAAATCTCAACAAAAAACGAGGAAAACGAAGAGCATACATTGCCAACTCAGTAGTTTGGTGCCACACAATAGTCTTTTTGAGAGTAGTTTTCCGATGATTTTTGAAATTATTGTAAGTAAGAAAATCGGCCAATACGAATTTTTGTCATTAAGTGGGTTATTCGGTTTAGGTATCATGATTACTTCTAGGACTTTCTATTGATTTAGAACGTGTTTCGTTCAAAGAATTAGTTTATGTAGTCCTTTTTCAGGAAGAGTTTTTATTATTTGTCCTACAATTAAGTTTTCTCTTTGAGATTTCTTTACATTTAGGTTAAGATTGATTTCCTCTTTTAATTCTTGTAATGTTACAGAAGATATATCGCAGTTATCGATTTTATCTACTGGTGGTAAGTTTTTCTCTACTGTTTGTCTAGGTTGGAACGTATTCTCGAGATGGGTTGCAAACAACAAACTTATAGCCCATGTTCCATCTTCATTTTTAACTGGTGGAATTTGTAGTTTAGGTCGTTTTAAACTTTTTGTCGCTTTCCAAATGGAATACTCCGTATCTTTTTCCTCAGTAAGGCCACTTAGCTTTTTATTAATGAATTCGTTCTTCATTTCTTTAATTAGTAACTTTAGTTTATTGGAATGGTAACAGCTGTAGTCATATATATTTTAAGATACAAAGTTGAAGTAAAATGGGCTTCCGACACTAGGTATATATTTTTCAATATTTAACACAACCATAACACAACCAGAATCCGTAAGTGATCAGGTAGCGGTTGATTCAGAAAAGAACAATAGAAACGCAGCTACATACGCATTTCTAACCAATAGCGAAGAATCCTGGATGTGCGAGATATACTTAAAAGAAAATCGAACCTGCAGAAAATACTTCGGATAGTTGCATATACCTACATGAAACGATTTGTGGCACATTTTAGAGCGAAAAACTACGGTGAGTTAAAGGCAATCGAGGTTGAAGAGGCAAAATCTATTTGCATTAAATTGGTATGGAATGAACAATTCAGTGAGGAAATAAACTTGTGACGTGGGTCAAACGCGTTCTTAGAGTTGCCGGGCGCTATGCTGGACCACTTTGTTTTGCTGCGAAAAAGGAAAGAGGTGGAACATGTTGAACAAAAGGATATTTATGCATAATGTTTGTTTTTCGGTAAAGGCTGTGAATATTGAACACAATTTCACCAGTAATTCCTTCTTAACTGCTGTAAAATGATTCGCGGCTAGAAGAGGTGTTCCAAAAACAATTTACACAGATAACCGATCGAATTTTGTGGGATCCAAATGAATTTAAAGCGAAGCTTATAAGTTAATACAAGACATTAACAATATTTATATGGATTCAGAGTACCAAAGCGAGATTTGTATAGATTAGCACTTTATCTCACTAACCAGCACCCTTCTATGTCAGATTGAAAATATATTGAACTCACGGCCAGTGCACTAATTCCATTGAGAATAACTACAAATTGTTCACTCCAGCCTATTTTCTACTTATTTATAGCTCTAGTTGGAATCCTCTCTCGGAACGTTAGAATTTTGAGTTGATTGGCGCATTTTATTTATTAATCTATGCAGTTTTATCTGTAAAGTACGAATAATGAAAAGATTTAGGCTGTGGAGTTTAATTCGCCGCATACAGTATCGATTTCGTAAGATTCTCCTATTCCAAAGATCGTGACAATTATGATGTCATAAATAAATTTCTATATGTTCAACCAGTTTTTAATTGAATATAAACTCCAGCTAAAATTATGATCGTGTTTAATCCAAATGATAATTAACTTTAAGCGTTTAAATCCACCAAATCAAAATACATACTTACGAGTTTTATAATCTCGCGCGATTATTATTTAAGGGATCTCCCATTGGGAAATTTAAACCAACAACAATAATACCAAATCTAAATTAAAACAAACAAATATTATGTAAGTGTATTTTTAGTACATAAAAAAATTTTCTATAATTTTCCAAATCGAAATAATTAAAAAAAAAAAAAAGAATTGATTCCATCTCGAGAGTAGTAACATCTGTTTAAGACGAGGAAAAAAAACGTTTTGTTTATTTTATCTTCCTCGGAAGATATGCTGCTGTATCAGTTCTCACATCACACATTCAGCCTCCTTCTTCATCTTGTTCTTATTGGCATTCCTCGCATACGTTAATCTTATTCTTATATTCATTCTTTAATTTTTCTACAGTTGTATGCGTAATTATTATTACATACGAGTATTATAATCAATATCATGATGATCAAATCAAGATAAATGATGAACATTTTTACCCGTTATATTATATCAAGATCATCATGTCTATAAGATGTTGAAGAAGAAAACCCTTTTGATCAAATTATAATTAGAATACTTAATTTTTTTTTTGGTTTGTTTATTTTAATAAGAATTAATTTTTAATTTGTGTATTTTTTTTTTTGGTTACTCGTAAAATCTCACTCTCTCTCTCTGTTAATAGATTTTCACTTTTCTATTCCAGCTCGCAAGAGATGATGACAAAACTCCATATAAATCAGCATCAACAAAATCAACAGCACCAGAATCGTGTACGGATGAGTAGTAATAGTAGCGGGAATCGATCAATAGTCAATGGGAGCGTTGGTGGTGTATCAACAGGATGTAATAATAAAGGTAAATAATTAGAATACGAACCACTATCGATTTTTTTTTTGAGGTTAACTTTTATAAATAAACAACATTTTCTATCGCCTGCTTACTTTAAAATTTCAAATTTTTGATATCTGTTTAAATTTGTATATAGTATACTGGCAGTATCAAGATGTCATTAGCTTCCATTATTCATAGTACCTTAGAATTTATGGTTTCAAATTAATTCTATAAAAAGGTGAGCTTGGGACGATACAAAACGGAGTGTTTGTGTTTATAATTTGTCAGGGACCTCTGGATTTCGTCATAACAGTCAAAGTGAATGGTTTGCTATACATTGAAATCGCATATTAGCAATCCATCCTTAACTGTACTATTTTGACAAGATTCAATGGGCTGTAGCGCAACATACAATATGGAATTATTGATGCAAATCTGGTTCAACGGTTTCCAATCTTGTGTTTTGTAGATGATATTACTAACATTTTATTAGCCGATAAAATTCTTGAAATTAATAGGACATCAAATAAAACGTCTTTCAAATAAAACGTCATTACGTGCAGACTGAATGTCTCAAACCAATTGTGGGAGTTTTCCTAAGAGTTTTTCGCTTTTTGCAAATTATTTTAAAAGACACACCATTTATGAAAAAGCAACTATACACTGAGAAAAGAAACTTGTAGTTTTGTAACCCGTTGCCACAAATGACGGCTATATCCCTCGTGCATATTTTAATTAATAAACAAGGGAACACCTTCGTACGAAGTGTATTTATTCATTTATTATTTAATCTTAATACTTAATAAACATATTTTATTAAACACTTATTTTTTATTTCGCAATATTAGATTTTTGAATATTTTAATTAAAAAATTCGTTCAAAAAGTTTAAAAAATCACTCGATCGATTTCGACTTGTTAGGTCATCATCAGGAGTATCTACTGATTTGTTAAAGTAAAAATTTGTTATATATGGCAGAAAAAAGCAAAAAATCAATAAAAGAAGGAGTGGCAAAAAATAAGCAATTAAAAGCAATAATAATTAATCTATTGATCGCGCAGGTGTGCGATTAGTCATCGGCTGAGTAACAAAATTCAAGGTATATTGTACATTTAATTACCCAACTAGGACTATATTAAAGTTATTGAATAAAAAGCTAAAGCGCAAAACTCTAACGGGTATTTATCAGCAGGATAATCAAATGCGGGAAAATTGGCGTCGCTTGGAGTATATAGGAAAAACGAGCCAACGGATTAGCAACATCGTGTCCAATTATACCAATATTAGTTTTGCCTTTCCAAATCTGGCGTTTAAAGGATTAATTGCAATGATTGTAGTTTCTCCTGTATTGGTCAGATTGGGCGCAATTTTGGAGTTAGAGCGAAAGAACATTTATCTGGTTGCAATCAATCAACTTTCCATAACCATTTAACTTTAGAAAATCATACCGCTAGCTTGAACAATTTAGACATATTACATATACAACCTAAAGGCAGACGTTTAGATACCTTAGAGTCTTACGAAATCCGAAAATCAATATTTCTTAATTAAAATGTCCTTAACGAACAGATGTTTAAGAAGTTGGCCCGAAATTTCCATCCCGAAAAGGCTTTTTTAGAAAGTGTGTGTCTTTGCTAAATAACATAAAAATAATTCCACCCCGAAAATTTTATTGTTAAATTAAAGAAAAAAATAAACAGCCCGAGAAAATTATAAAATTATATTACTGTTTGCAATGATCATCTAGAAAATCACTTTTTATCCATCACTTTCTATATTAACTGAAAGAAAATATGCTCATTACCAAATTTCCTTGTGGCAAACACAGAGATGACCCCTTACCTTGACATATGGAGTTAGGTGGGCCAATGTGCATAGAACATATATTCAGGTGTCCGGTCGAAAATAAAGAGGATTGATGGTGAATATTGATTATCACGAAAACCACTTTTTATTCATTCTTCAGTTGAAAATATGCTCATTACCAAATTTCCTTGTAGCATACACAGAGGTGACCCCTTACCTTGGCATATGATGCTAGGTGTGCCAATGTGCATAGTTCTAGAATTCAACTATTCTGAATAGAACTTGGCCATATCCGAAAAATATATATTGTCAAATCAGTTATTCAATGGGGATTTAAAAATGGACTTTAGAGAAGTTCTAGAGTTCGTCCGTGCTAGACAATTTCTAAACCAATCATGATCGAATCTGGTATGTTGATCTGAATCAAGGCTCCGACATCCAAGTTCCGGATTTTTCTACAAAACAAATCCGAAAACAATTGGTCAAGGAACTATCCAGTTAAGCAATAATCCACTCAAATCCAGCTTCCTAAAACTAAACTTTGCTAGAATTCCAATGCATCCCAATTCATACCCAACTATTAATTTATGCATCTTCCGCAGTATACTGCAGTATACACATCTCATTCAATCAAAAAATATCAAGGTTTACGTGAGGTGATGGGAATTGAATTGGATTTAGAACTCAAATCAATCGATATTCGTGTCTGACTTTCCCATGCAATTGCGAACCTGTTTCCGAGAAATATTGTTGAGCCAGATAAATTCTTTCATAGGAAATAGCGCCAGCTAAAATTTAAAAAATAGTCAACATTAAAAACCCGAGGCACATCATACATTTACTTGTCGTTACAAACGAAAATGAAAAATTTAAAACCATTTTCCCTTTGCCATGCCATAACACATATCGCACATGACATGAAAAAGTGACACAACTAAAAAATTAAAATTTTGCAGAAGAGCAAAACCAAAAAATACTAATTCAGCCAAACTACACACAATTTTGGTTTCTGAACTCAAACTACTGCGCAATAGATTTTAATTTTTAATTTTAAACCCTTATTTTAAATTAAATCATTAAATTTTTTTGCGCTCTAACATTTTTGGTGAAGGAAAAACAAAAATGATTTTATTGCGGGATATGAAATCTAACATTGCGCATCTTTCTAGCGAATTAATTCAAAAAATTCATTTTTTTGATCACGCGCGACATGAGGTCTCAACCATTTTTAAACCAGTCTACAAAAAAATATGTTTTATTTATATTATTTGAAATTGAAAATATAAGTACAAATTTTCACCGTGCATTTTTAATAAGAAGAGACAAAATTAATTTAATTAAATAAATTATAAACCAGTTAAATAAACATTAAAAGCAGTTAATAATAAATAATTGCTGCTTTTTTAATCACTATCCGCGGTGGGGCTACTGCGCGCTAAAAGGAAAATTATTGCGAAAATTCGATAAATCTCGGTTTCCATACGATTTGAAATATTCGGGGCTGGAAAAAGGACCAATATACATTTTTTTATAAATTTAAAGATAGGAATCGTTTGGTCAACCGTCATTGAGGATTGGTCACTAGTTGTTTTCGTTTGGTCATCAAAACGTCAAAAATTCGATAAAAGCTCCTTTTCCGCACGATGTAACAGTGTAAACAATGTTTTTCCAATTTTCACGTCCATGCAGACACCGAATAAAAAATGAACGGCGTTCTTCGAAAAGAGAAAAAGAAGAGAACGTGCTAAGGTGGTAAAGTGCAGACGCATATAAAAGAGTAATAATAATGTCTACGGAGATTTTTTTTTTAAAGATTTTTTTGTTGACATTAAAAATGAATTAGAATAAAAAAAATAAACAGGAGCTTTACATGTGATAATTTTTTACTTCCAAGTTTGCAAACAGGCGAAAACTAAAAAATGTCGCATCTGTGACAAAATGGCTGCCCAACGTGTATTTGCTTGTAAATTAAGTTTGTAGTGCCTGTATGTACATATTTGTGAACGTATTGTAATAAAAAAAACTTAGAAAAAAAAATTAATCAAGAATACGGAAGAATTAGTGCTGAAAGTTTACCATCGATGAGTAATCTTTGCATATTATGAGGGAATTTTGGGGCGTCTTAAATTATTGTGTAATTGTAACGTGACTACCTTGTTAAAGTTAGCCGAAAGTTGCCAGCCGAAAATAACAAAAATGATAATGCAGATTGTGTCTTTGGTTTGATAGCCGCAAAGAAAAATTCAACAATGTTGATCAATATATTTCAGCCGAAAGTTAGGTATTTAAGAAATATTATTCAATAATATAATTAACTTCTTTAAGTTGATATTAAAATAAAAGTTTTTTTTCAATTTTGAAGGAATTCTGATGAGGATGATTTCAATAGTGCAATTTCTGAAAAAAAATCAATAATTGACTCGGCGCTCTTGTTTAACTTAAAGTCGCATTGATGCAACTATGGCCATTTGATAGGCCCTAATGCCTGTTAACAACAGTCCAATTTTGAAGAAACTCTGATGGGGATACAGGGGTGTAATTTGACAAGATTTCAATAGTTCAATTTCTGAAAAATTCATTGAATGGCCCGATGATCTTGCTTAACCTTAATTCGCATTAATGCCACTATGGCCATTTGATAGGCCCTAATGCCTGTTAACAACAGTCCAATTTTGAAGAACTTCTGATGGGGATACAGGGGTGTAATTTGATAAGATTTCAATAGTTCAATTTCTTCAAAATTGTACTGTTGTTAGCGGGCATTAGGGTCTATTAAATGTCCGTAGTGGCATCAATGCGAACCACTTTGCTAATCTAATATTTCTCCACAGTTAGGCCGATGTTGACCAGCATGATGGCCTATCAAGTGACCATAGTGGCATCAATGACAAGGTATGCAAACCTAGAACGACAGACTATTCAAGGCATTTTCGATATATTCAATTAGCGAAATTTTGATAAATTTCACCTCTTTATCCCCTTCAGAATTTCTACATAATTAGGCCAAAGTTTACCAACAATTATGATATATCAAATGTCCATAGTGGCATCCCCATCTTATTTTATGTTCATTTGGAGCAAGGTCAATGTAAGGTCGGCGATTGAACGTCGTAGAGGAAAGACGTGTTTTTGTCTCTCCTCTATATAAATAAAAAATAATTTAAAATGTGTTCAATTAACTAATCAGTTACTAATAAATGTGAATATATAAATAAATAATAATAATAATAGTGTTTTAAGTAAAGTGATAAGTTATATGCATATATGTATATTGAATAGTTGTAATTGTGAGTGATGCGCTTGCAATGGCACAGAATATGTATATAACAATTTCGTTTATATGTATTTTGATGCCGTTGTTATAATGTGTCATACGCATTGTATGCAATTTTCCAATATGTATAGAACTTTTTTAATTTCAAAGGATGCTCAAGATAAGTGTTTTTTTTCATTTTTTCACTGTTAAATATGTATTAAATTTTGTTATTTCATAGTAAAACATAATTTTTATTGTAAAAATTTAAGTACATAAACTTATAACTGTGTTTTATAACACATAAAGGTGTAAGATATTATTATTTTCAAGTAGAGCGAGTATTGTTGAGGCGAGAAAGGGTTTTTTCAATTCTGTTTTGCTATGTAGTTAAAAATTTGTGTTGTTGTTTTGCGAGTAAATCGGTTTGATGACCGACGATTATTTTTCGTTTTTTCTGAGGTAATTTTGTAACCTACGTTTTCTTTTATATACATATTTACTTGTGCATTTATTGTGACGTACATTATATTTTGCATGGAGATCAGTATTGGAGGTGTATAGCGTTATATACATTTCAATAATCACCGAAAATGTGGCTTTACGATGTGTATATGTTACGGTTAAAGTCCGAAATGCGGCGAATGTCCACATTTACCGGGAAATGTACACATTTACCTATCCATTTGGTAAATGTATGTTCAATCTACTTCTACCTGCAAATTTAGACTATTTCCACATTTACCAGCACATTTTGGTAAATGTTCGATTAATTTTAATATTAGAAAATTTATACTAGTGTACTATTTAATTTCTTTTACATATTACATTTATGGCTTCCACAGTTAAGAATAGTTGAATTAAAAAAGGTTATTTTCTAAATTCGTATTTAGAATATGAAATAAGTTTTTATTTCATTCTAAAAATGTAAAATTTTCATATTATTAAATTGAATTTATGTGAGTATACAATCTAAAAATTATGGTGCACTTTATAATCTATATCAATTACGCATTAATGGGAGTCGCACTACGTGCCGCGTGTAGGAGCGGATTATATAGAATCTATTAATGACACCTACGGTCCTCCCCGTAGCCCTGCGGGGCTCTTTAGATTTTAATTTCGGGGGGGCGTAGGAGCCGGGATCTTCAAACATATCGCACTGCGTGCCGCACGTAGGAGCGGATTATATAGAATCTATTAATGACGCCTACGCTCCTCCCCGTAGCCCTGCGGGGCTCTTTAGATTTTAATTTCGGGGGGCGTAGGAGCCGGGATCTTCAAACATGTCGCACTGCGTGCCGCACGTAGGAGCGGATTATATAGAATCTATTAATGACACCTACGCTAAAAAATATTAAAATATTAAACAAAAAATATTAAATATTAAATTTTGTTTTTTTATCTATAACTTGTCACAAAAAAAAAAATAAATGAAAATGTCATAATTTTCCCGGAAAATGTGATAATTTTTCCGGACTTATAATTTTTCCGGAATTATACACTTTGAATTTTGTCCACATTTGATTTCTTTGCGTGTTTCTTTGTTTATGTATGTTATATGAGTAAAATTATGTTTTTTGATTTATTCGTATAGCAACAAAAGTTTATTATTTACTACGAAAACTGCTTCTTTGTTTTAAAAAAAAACATTTTTCATCTCGAAACAAAAATTAACCTTAAATTAACCCAAAACGACAATTAAACTAGGTAGGTGTGTTTGAAATATTTATCTATGTAGTAGTGCATATCAGAATCAGTTGAATCAAAAAAAATTGTTCCTGAAAAAAGAATCAAAAATTTTCCCACAAAATTAGTTTGTTGGTGAAGCGGAAGGAAACGAGGAAAGAATCAGGACGAAAGAATCAAAGTGTGGACCCGCTAATTTTTTGTGTAGTTCAAATGTTCCCCTCGAGACTAAAAATATAAGTAATCATGAGTAGTGTTGCTTTCACTAATCCGATTAGCTTAGCTAAGAAATGTGAAAGCAACAACTTTTGGCTTTAATTTTTAATGTGTTTTAATTTTTCTGTGTTGGTTCATTTTATTAATATTTATTTTAGTTTTTTTTTATTTTATCAAATAGAACAAATTAAATTCGGTATTTTGCTATCAAAAAAGAAATGCCAAATTTTACTACAAGTTAATTTTTCGAAATAAATGGAAAAAATAACGCCTTGCGGTAAACACCATAACCATACATTGGTTTTATTTCCCCTAATCCTAATTTTTTTTCTTAACATTAGTAGTGTTGCTTTCACTAATCCGATTAGCTTAGCTAAGAAATGTGAAAGCAACAACTTTTGGCTTTAATTTTTAATGCGTTTTAATTTTTCTGTGTTGGTTCATTTTATTAATATTTATTTTAGTTTTTTTTATTTTATCAAATAGAACAAACTAAATTCGGTATTTTGCTATCAAATAAGAAATACCAAATTTTATTACAAGTTATTTTTTCGAAAAAAATAGAAAAAATAACGCCTTGCGGTAAACACCATAACCATAAAAAGATTTATTTCCCCTAATCCTAAAAATTTTTTTTCTTAACATTCTAAAACAATCGGCTTAATACAATGCAATTGTTGTTGTAATCTTTTGAAAGCAACACAGCTATGATGTAGAATTTTAAAATTCTTAAAACATACCTCATTTACGTTCGAAAACAAGTTCCTTAGTCTATGATTTCAAACTCGTGTCTTTGCTGATAATTTGTGTCAGCTGATATGTTTGTGTAATTTCGTACTGTTAAAATCAAAAGCACTACATACATATCTACATATTAAGTTGAACTCAAATAATAACAATCCCAAATATTAATTTCTTGTAGGAATACAAGCTAAAGTTTTATTGGTGGAGCTCAAGGGCTGGTTGGAAACTTAAAGACTTAGCAAACAAATTTATAAAAAAATGCTAACCACAACATTTAAAGTCTAGTGTAATTATTACATGTTGACATGTTTTGGAACTCTTGATTTCTAACAAAATTTAATTTGCACATGGATGTTGGTAAACGTATTTAGTTATCATGTCTAGCATTCAATTTACGTTATGCTTTTTACCTAATTTTTTTCAAAATTTACTGCCCTTGCCGAACAAAATTCCTTCTAAATTAATTTTATTTAATCGAAATTCATCGAAAGTAAATCTTGAGTCTTTACAATCTTTACTTTTATTCTAACAATATAATTTTTTATGTGACAGACGACTATATTGGCACGTCTTTTGTAGTTTTGAGATGTGTCGCGTTACTACGTGATATATCATCTTTATTTCGCTTATGTTGTACTTACGACATTAAAAGAAATTGTATCTATCTCATCTAACTGATTTTATTTATTTTTAATTTAAAATAAATCGTATTATAAATCTGCACATTACACCATCAATATTAGAATGTACACTCGCATAAATTCAATTTGATAAAATAAAATTGTTGGGAAATGTTTACATTTACCAAAATGTAACATAAATGTGTACATATACTGGGAAATGTACGGATTATCAAATATTTTTAATTTTATCTTCACATTTACCTAGCATTTTGGTAAATTTGCACATTTCCCGGTAAATGTGGACATTCGCCGATTTCGGACTTTAACCGTAACATATATATAGCTTGTTATGTACTCTTGGCTGAGCTACTATGATTGGGTATATATGTATTGATTACGAATGAACAAAATACAAGTTCTGTTGAGTTTTTGTTTTCATTTTGCTTTATTTATATCATTACATAATTGTAATATTTACTTTTTGTGCTTCTGTGTGTAAATGTTTTTATATCCCTTTTTCAACCAAAAAAAAAAAAAATAAGGAGATGCCTAAATTAGGGTCCTAGCCACACAAGTGTGTGAGTGGAAGGTCATGGTTTGTAATGGCGTTTTTGATGGGAAATTTTGCTTGATTTGAAGTACAACCAACTCAATTGTATGTACAGTTATTGTGTTTTTTTTCGGACGAAGTGGGTTTGAGGGGAATGCGCAAATGTGTAGGTTGGTTCAAAACACATACAAAAGTAAATTTTTGACATGGTGCTTTTGCCGTACTCGCACAATTGTGTTGGTGGATCACAAAAGGGATATATGAAAAAACGATTAAAACAGAGATTTTTGAATGCGCTATTCAAATGCGCATTTTTGGCTTTATCATTGATTTCATTATGTGTGATCAATTTACAAAGGGGCGCGAGGATATGATGGACCTGTATTGCAATAGGTTTTCTTTGATATTTATGGTAGAGTAGTTGGAATTGGTTTCGTTCACAATGAACATTATGCTTCTCAACTGACGGTTGTATTCATATAATATGCTCTATCGTTACCTATATTTATAAGCTATTTTTGGCTATTTTAAATTGTTTTGTTTGTGTAGGAGTTGATGTAGTCATCAATTTTTACTTTAGGGACGCAAATTTGCAGGTTTACATAAAACCCTTATCTGAGGCTTCCGATTTGTATGTCCAAATTAGTCTCTACTGAATATTATAGATGTGTATGTTGAGGTTTGCAGTCAATTTCGCGGAAGTGGCATCAATTTTGAAATTTTAGGATGATCAGTCATACGATGAAATTTTGAGCTATAGGATTACCACGATACGTTTATAATCTGTCGTGGAATCATCACGGCTTTGTAAAGCATAAATGTTGTTGATTAGTGATGTTAGCAGGAGATCGCATGGTTTTTATTTTGGAAAAGTGAGTATCGAGCGCTCCTTTATAAACATTACATATTTTCTTGGTACATTTTACTCTGATTATTTATAAAAATGATTCTTTCCACAATTTGATTTTGAGATTAAGTAATTTTACTAATCCTTTATTCAATTTTATTCAGTGTTTATTATATTTATTTGTTTTAATTTGGATTGCAATTTAGAGTTATCAAGGTTTATCAAAATGTTTATTAACAACACTATTATTCATTGCAGTTCCTGATTAAGCTTATATATTAGTCCTAATGATCATTTTTGATTACAGAAGATCTTTGTAGCCGTAATACTTTCTAATTAAAAGTAAAAATTTAATTTAAAAAGCAGACAAGATAGGAATCATAATGGACATCGGGTCGATAAATAATTTGATATTTCTGTCAATATTTGACTTTGAAACTACAGATTGCTTGGAAGCTACAGTGTAAATTTGAAATGCAGTTAAATATTGATGTACATACTTAGATAGTAGAAAGATCATGGCATTTCTTTAATTAAATTATTTTCTAGTTTGTTGTGGGAGACTGAAAATTGGTGAAGGTTTTGATTTTGTTCTAGGTTGAATAAATAATTACCGCTGGTTGTTCTTTTCATGATTTAGGTAATACAGTTGACGACCATACAATATTTTAGAATGTCTTATTTTAATATTTGCTGAATCATTTATTTTATAATTCAAACGTTTAATAATTGATTGGGTTATTTGGTTATCAAGGATCCAACATTTGTGCTAGCTACTTATTATTAATTTTGTTATCTTACAGATTCCTGATTGCTTTAAATTTTATTCTAAAGTTTAATTTTTAGGTATTGGGGCTCTAAAACCGTGCCAAACATCCATTATTGATATAGTACCTTACAGATTTCAGATTAGCTGTTTTTGGAACGTCATTTGGTCACTTTATTTGTTGTTTTTAAATAAACATTTGTATTTCATTTGGTCACTTTATTTGTTGTTTTTAAATAAACATTTGTATAAGTTTTTGCCTGAACAGCTAATATATATGATTTTTTGCTATTATTGACATTTTTCCATTTAGGTAGGACATGTAGCAGGAAAATATTAATTCATTATTAAATTTCAGAGAATGTGCGGATGTGTACGAACAATATTTCTTTGTAATTTAATTGTCGAATATGTAGTAGAATAGTATTGTTGCCATGTTACTAATTATCATTTTGGTTATTGGGTTTTCTATGCAGCTGTACTTGTTATTGTTTCTCTCATCTTACAGATTCTTGATTACCTTAATAGTATAATTCTGTTAATTCGTTTCGGCAATGGGATTCTAGAACTGTGTCAAAAATTATGTTTGATGCATTACCTCATCGATTCTAGATTAGCTGCTTTTGAAACTGGATGTTGTTTCACAATATTTTTATTTAAAAAATATGCATAATTATGGCAGGGGTGGCAGTGACTGTTTGTCTTTTACATTATTTTAATTAAAACCATTATTCAAATTATTTTATTAGAAATAAATACATTCAGCAGATTTCAAAACCTGTGGAAGACTGAAAGATAATTTGCTCTTTTATTCTTTAATAATATTTGGGAATTTCTGGATTGGATTAAGTTTACATGATTTAATATGTTTTTGGAGAACCAGTTTAATTTAGTTTATGGAAAATTGAACTATTTAGTTTATTGAAAATGCAACTCATAATAATAAAGTTTTATTCCAGGAAATGTATGGGTACTCCTATATATGGGTACTTAATTAATTATTAATTTTTTTTTCAAGATGCTGATTGCCGAACTTTTATACCATAAAACCAAAAATAATTGTGCTGTCTTGTGCTTATCAATTTACTAACTATTGACTACTTAGGTGTCTGTAACCGGGTCAAGTCTATCATATCTAACAACCTTTCCTATCCCTCCATCTTGTTATATGTAAAAGGGGTGTACGGTAGGCCCGGCGTATCCGGGATCCCTGCTTTGTCTTGGCCGTACATTCTAATCAATCAATCAATTTGGAGCAAGGTCAATGTAAATATTTGTTTTTCTCAAGTTTAAATAGAATTAGGTTTTACAACAAACTTCGCATACTAAAACCTTCAAATTGGTTTCTGTTGATGTATTGTCGAAAGAATTTTTCGGCTGATAACTTTCAGCTGAATAATATTGATCAACGGTGGCGTATTTATATACTTTCGGCTGAGAAAGCGAAGACACTATCTGCATTATCGATTTTTTTGATCTTTCGGCTGGAAACTTTCGGCTAACTTTAATAGTATAACGTGGCTATCTCTTATTCGTGTTTCATGTTTACAGGTAACGGAGTTTTTTTTGTGTTTGTTTTGAAATTTAGTATCATAGGATTCAGTAGCGTGCACGATTTATGAGATCAAATAAAATAATTACTCGATCGAGCGCAAAATTTAATCAGGATTATTTAAACAGCATTAACATAATAGCCAATATTGTAATAACAAAGGGGTAATTTGAAAAGATAATCGCATCAATTAGGGGTGGACCTTCTGCGAAACAAGCAAACAAAGAGCTGAATGGAAGTTTTGCAAAATGCCAGAGTCGTTTTAGTGGATCAGATGGATGCGAATGTTCGTGGGCGCCGTTGAGGTTTACAAAGATGCAACAGGAGTTTCTGATGAAAATGCATTCAAGGGTCTTCCAATGTTACTGGATGGTAATGACGGTACTTGGTGGCAAAGTGTAAAAAGAATTGTGCATACTTTTGGCGAGGCATTAAAATGATTGAAATGTATGTTTGGTTAAACCAGACCCCCATAGAAATTTTTTCCACCAGTTAGATGGAAAACATAAAAAACAGAATTATTTAGAGAATTATTAGAGCATTATTTTCTAAATTGCCGCGAGATTCATTAAAAAAAGAAGTAGAATTAGATATGATTTATGGATTGATATCAAATCACACTCGTTCTAAGGTCAAGACAAGTTCCTTTAAAATGTTCGATGAATTAATTTGTTTGGCTCGTGACGAAGAGGACCTTTTTAATTATTTTTGAGGATATAGTTACAAAAGTATATGAATTTAAACATAATTCAAAGTTTTGTAGTTTTTGTAAGAAGCAGGGACTTATAAATGAAGATTATTTTAAACGTAGAGCTAAAGATAATATTAAAAACGAAAAAGTTCAAAAAGCTGTAGATATTTTGAATGATTCCCAAAGGGATGGTACTCTGAAATGTTATGGTTGTGGTTTGGAGAGATACATAGAAGCGAATTGTCCTAAATGTACACCGAGGTTCTCAGAACGTCTCATACAAAAATCAAGTGTTGCTACATGCGAATTAGAGGGCACTTTAGACGTGGAACTTAGTTCAATCCAGGTAGAAATATAAGCTTATGAGAATCAATCAGTTGGTAATATTTATTCAAAACCACGGCCTATCCTGAATATAAAAGTCTTAGGATCTAACGGTACGAGGCTAGTAGATTCAGCAGCAAAACTTAGCATTGCATCCTCCTCTTTGTATAAAATTCTGAAAGATTAAGGGTAACATTTTCATTCTAAGGGATTGTCCATAACATTAGATGATGGAACACATAAAATAAAAACCGTTTATTACACGTAAGCTGTGGTCGAATTGCAAGATATGAAAATTCTTACAAATTTCATTATATTTCCAACTCAACAAATCATAAAATACTCCTTGGGATTGATTTCATAAGTGAAGCCAAAATTATTTTGGACTTTAATGAAAACCGCTGGAAATTTGAAGAAAATAGATTAGATCCATGTTCCATCGTGCAGTCGATAAATTTTTTGTGTGTTGAAGAAGGTTGTTTGTTAAAACCAGATGAAAGAGATCAGGTGAATGATCTAATGGGAGCTAATACAGCATGTGCAGAACATTCTATTGATACCGGTGATAATAAACCTATATTCAGTCCACCGTATAAACTGTCATCTGAAAAGTCCAAAATTCTAAAAAAAGAGATAGAAATGATGATAAACGATGATATTGTGGAAGAATGTGAGTCTTCCTGGGCATCCCCAGTATGGTTTTAGTAAAAAAACCGAATGGCTCATACCGTTTCTGTGTAGACTATAGAGGTGTGATTGCGGTAACTGTCGCGGATAAGTATCGGATGCCTAATATAGGCAGCCTTCTACAACATGCAAAGCGAACATTGTTCATATCCACGATGGACCTCCGCTCTGGATACTGGTAGGTTCCTATTTCCGAAAATTTCAAAGACAAGACGGCTTTTATTTGTTCACTAGGTTCTTTCGGTTCAAAAGAATGAGTTTTGGCCTTCAAAACGCACCGGTCACATTTCAGAGATTGATTGATAGACTGAAATCGGCTATTCCCGAAGTCAGCAGGTTTGCCTATCTAGACGATATCACAATATTGTCTGAGTCATTTTAGAAGCACATGAGGCGCTTACAGAAAGTTTTTGACAGACTTAAGATTTTGAATTTAATAGGTAATAGGGAAAATGTTCGTTTTTTAAGGATAAGATTAAGTTTTTGGGCCACACCATTGATCGAGATGGTATTCAAGCCAATACTGAAAAGGTGGTTGCAATTTCTGAGAGAAGTTAGCTGCGTAGTGTCAAAGAGGTTAAGTCATTTTTACAGACATGTTCTTGGTACCGAAAATTTCTACCTCACTTTTCGGATATTGCTCGACCATTGAGCGATTTGACTAAGAAGGGTAGGTCTTGGGAATGGAATGAAGAACATAGGAAGCATAGTTAGTGATTCAAGAAAACCTGAGCGAATATTTTCTTAAGAAGTATCACACTGATCCTACAGCAGGCTATTATGGAATCGATAAAACTATAATAAAAATTAGATCAAAATATTTTTGGCTTGGGATGCGAAAAAATATAGCTCACTATATAAAAAATTGTGCTGATTACCAGAAATATAAAGTTATAAATCAGAAACAGTCTGTAATTCTGAAGACACCAATAACTATGCAACAGAGGTTCGAGGTGATCGCTGTGGATTTGTTTGGTCCACTTCCAGAAAGTCCAAAAGAGAACAAATGGATTTTGATAGTTGAGGATGTAGCATCAAGATAGTGCGAGTTTTTTCCGATTAAAACAGCAACATCTGAAGCAAACTAATACAATAAGTAACCCATTCTCAATGACAATTGATCAAACGGTTCCGTTTCGAACTTTCCAGACTTTTAAATTTTCCAGTTTTAAAGAATTTTCGCAATCATATGAGTCAAACCCAGTAAGACGGCTGCGAAGAAAGAAACCACTTGAGCTGCTAGATGCAATCTGGATCGACTACAAATATAATAAAGCTATAAAGGGGTCTAGTCAAAAGGATACAACCCAGTTGTAATAAATAAATAAATTAGATAAAAAAATTCGATAATCACCATTATGTTAGTCACCACGTAATGATGAATATGAAGGCTATTGTCGTTATCATCTGCGGGAATCATCATGGTTGGTGAAATATAATCTTGAATTTGGCTGACTTCCTAATTCAATTGTTGAGGGGTCAACAAGACAGATTCGTCTCGTATGTGTTGTAATGGATTGCGCCCTAATATAATGTTCATCATCATTAGATACAAGAATTGCTGCTTCATAATCTTAAAATGATTATTAGGCGCCGCGTTTGACGACGTTTATTGTTGAGTCTCTGATTGACGTTTGATTTGGGATTAATGCCAATAACTATTGTTGTATTTGTTCCACTACGTGCAACATATAAGCTTTCATCCGGAACCATAACAACAACAGGAACAGCTACATTGTCTCAGCTAAAAACAGCAAACATTAGTCAGAACCATATAAAGTCATTGGGAATCGTCAGCAGAATGAGCATGATCCGTTTTTAGTTGCTATGTACTTTTTAAAATTTTGGCTATACCAAAAAAAATCAGATGGGCTCACATGAGGTCAATGACAATCCGGCTAGATTTAATTGGTTGCGGCTATATTAACACAATGCATTGTGCTTCTAAGACCATAGTTTGTTTGGTTCCCGCTGTTAAGGCTGTATATGTTTCCGGGTGACATTATATGGGTCCGGCTTAAAAATCAGAAAGCGCATAACGTATTGTGCTATTTGTGCCACAGTTGGTTTAGTCCCGACTTGCTTGTTCCAGCTGACATTGTAGTGGTTCCGGTTGCCCTTGTTTGTTTCCGTCTGAAAGTTTATATGTTGCAGGATCATTTAAGCACATTGTGCAAACTCCTAATGGTCCCGGCTGATAAAACTCTGGTTCCGGCTGGATTTTAATGATTCCGGCTGGTTTGATATTGGTCTCAGCTGACAAATCAGATAGTGCACAATCATGCATAATTTATTTTGCTATTTGTGCCATAGTTGGTCTGGTTCTATATTGGGTATGGTTCCGCCTCGCTGTATGCGGTTCCAGCTGGCTGTATATGGTTCCAGCTGATATTGTAGTTTTTTACTTTTGTTTTTCGATAGTAATGGTGTTTGTGATTGTTCCGTATAAATACACAACCGTAGGAAATTCTTCCATTTGCGTCAATCTATCACGAAATAATTTATTTTCGATACTTGAACAAAATTAGAGAAAGACAATTTGTTCGCATTTGTACTAGTAGGTTGTGATAGCAATAGAAACGAAACATTTCATAAATGAAACAGTTGCTCATTTCAGTTTAGGAAAATGAGAAATAAACTTCGAAAAGTATCGAAAATGTGATGGTAGAACATGTCAGCACTGACATCTTAGTGTGACGCATTGAAGGATAACTCAGCTCAAACAGAAAAAGAACTTGCAGAACAGTTAAATGTCACTCAAGCAGCCATAAGCAAACGTTTACATGCCATGAAAATGATTCAAAAAGAAGGAAAGTAAGTACCACATGAACTGACTAAAGCCAACATTGAAACTCGTTTAATGGTTTGTAATTCTTTGCTTACAAGACACCGAAGTTGGCATTTTTTGTCTCCAATTGTGACTGGAGATGAAATATGGATTTACTACAATAACCCTAAACGCAAAAAACCATGGGTTCGTCCAGGCGAACCATCCACATCAACAGCAAAACGAAAGATTCATGGAAGTAAGGTTGTGTTGTGCATTTGGTGGGATCAGAAAGGTGTGGTGTACTATGAGCTGCTAAAACCAAACGAAACTATTATGCCTTAATTCCATGGAAAAAATTTGCTAACAGCATTTTTTTTACTGATAAAACGAAAACAAAAAAATTTTAAAAATCTATAAGAGTGACAAAGAAAAGAAATATTTTTTATTTGATTTTTATAGTAACATTTTATGGTTTTATCTTGTTGACAATTACATTTTGGCATAACCTAAATATTTCATAAAACTTTTAATTTGCACTTTTTCCTACATTTCCATTTTATTTTATATATTTTAATTTTTATTTACCACAAAAACCACCAACAAGTCAACAAATTTAAAAAAATTACAAATGGACAGTTGACTATAAAAATGGCGAACAATTTATTTGTCTAAGTCTGAGAAAAATTTCTTATCTTTACATACAGTTTTTGTAGATGTGCGAACAATGCTGCCATAAAAATACTTCAGTTTACATTTTTTATAGCAGCATAACATTTTTTATTTCGTACACAATCAGTAAAATCTATATTTTTTTCTCGCTTTTATTTTTGCCAGCAGATTTTTCACCATGGAACAAGCGCTTTATGCGTGGATTCCACAGTGAAACAATTTTTTTCAGTAAACAATACTGAGAAACCGTAAAGAGTAGAGTATACATATTAAAATTACGTTAGATTGACAAAGACAAACAAATGTTGCCATAAAAAGTATTGAGTTTCATACTTTTTATGGCAACATTTTCCGCTACTGCTAATTTTACTGAATTTTTTTTTGTTTCTTGCCCAGAACGTTCTCTGTCATTGACATAAAAATCACCACTTTTGAATGTGGAGTTTGAGCATGTTCGCCATAAGTTTCTTGAAGCAAACGAAAACTTTCAGCAGCTTTTTTCTTTTGATTAAAGCAAAAACGTAATGCTTCCCGCTGTTTTGTTGGTACGAAATTCGACATGTTTAAACGAGATTAAAAATATGTTTACGCTTTCACGAATAATGACAAACTAAATTTTAAAGTGGAATGTCAATATTTTAAAACGCCATAGGTGTGATTATAAAAGAATTTTTTGTACTAAAGTTACGCCATCTCTTAGAAAATTCAAAAAACCAAGTTATACACCCAATAGATAACGATAGAAAATATTTTGACTAAAATAAAATTTAAAATTTCTTCAAAATAAACGTGTTTTTCTGCAATTAAATACAAAAAAACTGGAACCGCTTAAAAAACGACAAGATTGACATAAAACAACGGTTTTGATGAAAAGCGGATTTTTCAAAACAAAAAGTGTTTGTGCTTAGCATTTTCGGTATGTCGAACTAGTGCCATCTATTGAAATTTAAATGAACTAAATTTTAAAATTTTGTTCGTTAATCGGTGGTAAAACAAGTTTTAATAAAAAATATTAAATTTGATTTAATAATAAATCAAATTTAATATTTTCTTATAAATATATGAAATTAAGAGTGAGAAGGGAAGGAAATAGTGGTACAATTGGATATATGGATGCTGAAAATCATGAAAATAATATGATAAACAATCTGAAAAAAAAATCATATACGTAACCTGTAAAATTCTTGTCTTTAATTTCCTATCACCTGTAAAAAAATAAATATTTCAATTTAAAAAAAATTATTTAAAATATAAATTCAAGAAATATTGCAAAATTATTATAAAATAATCATATGTATATATCACTAGTGTGTACTTGGCGAACAATTAAAAAAACATTCACCTCATCGCCATTTTGGTGTTTAACAAGTTTCCTAAACATATAGTCCCCTAGGAATAATGACATGTCGCTTTGTCTACTATACGCCGTCAATGTGGCCTTTACATGCCGCCACGTACTCTCAATCGTGTTTTATGTGCCTTGGTCACAAGATCAACAAAACTGTATGAATGGTTCACCGTGAGGTGACTGAACCCTTCATATCCCAGACTGTCGTAGGCCTTCCAACAGTCTGAGAATATTATTGATCCTGGCAAAATGATTTGTTTTATTAAAGTGACAAGCGTTTTCTTGTCTCTTTCTTGTCTCGTTCCTGTTCTCTCCACATGTCGGAGATAGTTTCTCTCACGTACTGATTCCAATCAGCAACGGTTGCGGAATAGAAACTATATTCTCGATTCAATCTCATAGCTCAAAATTCCAAACGTGATCAATAAAATATTGGCGATGGTCAATTTGATATTTGCAAACCATGAAATATCTCTAAAACTCTTTCGACTGGTGCATCGTACTCCCCGTATCATACGCCCGCAATCCCAAAAGTATTGTTCAATGGTGGGTTTCTCTCTGAGCTTCATCTCAGTCCCACAGTTTATATACAAAATTAAATTTTAGCAGGCCACAATCTAAATTATAAATTAAATTGTCATCCGATGCCAGGTACATTAAAAAAAATTATTTACAATACCGTCACCATTTCAATATTTGGGATGTACGGGTTTGCCTTCAATAGCTCTTGATATTTTTATTTCACGACTGCCGATATGGTATTAATTTTTTACCTAAAATAGGTTTAAAACCGAAATTATAATTAAGTTTTATAGTTATACTCACCTTAACCAAATTTCCCGAGTATTATGTTGACACTTTATAGTTGAACATTCGTTATGAAAATAATAATAAATTGTACAAAAGAGGTGCAAACCGCATATTGGTTATGCGGTTTGCACCTCTTTTGTATATCAGGGGTGAGCGCCAAAACTAGTTGCAAATTTTGAATGTTGTTTTTTTAAACTCTATTTTGCGTCGTTTTGTTAGGTTAGAAGCTACGAATATTTATAACATTTCAAATGTTAGCTTAATTCGTTGTGTGCGAGTGGAATCTACGAATATATAGAATCGAATTACGTATTTGATTTGAATTTGTGTATGCTTCGTCAACGGTCAATCTTGCAGACACAGAACAAATGGATTGTTAAACTTATTAAAATTTATTTTATTTATAAACGAAATTTACAAACATTTTGTATTTTGTTTTAAATTAAGCATTTAAAATTATTTATGTTTCGCTAAATATTTAAATACATTTTTATTTTGTATTACAATTTATTTTACTTTTAAAAATACCTCTAAGATGGCACTCTTTTATCAAATTAAATCAGTTCAAATTATAACCACCTTAAACAAAATTATAGTAAATTTTAATCCAAAAGCGGAAAAAATTATAAATAATATGTAAAAAATTGCAATATTTGTAAGGTGGCATCTGAAAATATTTTCATTTCTAGTTAATGTTATGACCATTTTGACAAATGCCGTGCTGCACGATTGATGATTTCAAAAACATTAGAACATGTCATTTTTGACATTTCTGAATAGTAGTGTGTCCGATGTATGTTTACGCGGTATATTAGTTTAGGGTTGTCCGACGTTTGTGTTTGGTTGTAAAGTGCCCATCGACAGATGGTGACTGTTCAACTCATGGTTAAACAGTATAAAGTTATTTCCGGTATTTTCTTACATCGCACTAAAAACTAAATTTATAACTCAAAACTAATCGACACTAATTTTGCTAACAATGCATTTGTGCATTTTAGATGAATATACATAATTTTATTTTATCTATATCGCGCTATAATGTAATAAGACACATATTTTTTCCTACCGTTGTACTTTATGTGAATATAATTAAGTACATTTTTGGTATTAGTGTAATCAATGTAAACTGTTGTTAGTATAATCTACGACAAAAATTAAACACTTAAACAGTTCAGTTTCGTTCTTAGAGTATTTAAGGCTTCACCCGTGGTAACCTCAAATACTCTGCAATAATTAAATCCAAATTATAACTGGATTTAAAATTGGTCCTTCGAGCCATTAACATTTATTCTTCGAGGCCATGAAAAGTACTAGTACAAAATACAGTTCACGCCAATTAACAACAGGCAGAGAATACAGTCCACGCCGATCAACAACAGGCAGAAACAGTCTACAGTCCACGCCGAGCAAGAACAAGCAGAAACAGTCAACAGTCGACCCCGAACTACAACCGGCAACCATCAAGCTGCACAGCGCAACACAAACTCGTTTTGGGTTCATCACCAACGTGACCCGTGCCATCTTCACTGCTAAACAAAAATGGAGGGTCTATTGCAGAATCAACTAGCAAAGGCAACCGAGATAACTCAGTTTATCTCGAACTATAAAAAAGACAGTGCAGATCGAAAAACGAAGAGGTACCTTGAGGCCGGAATATCGAATCTAAAAAAGTTGTACAATGAGTACGTAGACGGTGACAACGAAGTGAGGAATTTGAAACCTCCATTGGAAGCAACTCACCAATACTACAAAGATAGACAGACAGTATGTGACACCTATACAAAGTATATTGATGACATGCGGCAGCGTCTCAATCAATCATCCTTGCCATCAACTCCAGAATCAAGTCTTAAATTTAACTTCGACTATCACTACGAAAGTCTAAACAACAAATACAAAGGTATCGTAATAACAATAACAACGTTATTAGGGGATGGTCAACAACCGTCCACAGCGAAACCAATGGAAATTCGTCTACTACGAATAGAAATCCCACACTTCCATGGGGAGTGCATGGAGTGGGCAAGTTTCGCAGATACATTCAAACGGCTAGTTCATGACAACAGTCAACTTACCAACACACATAAAATGAACTGCCTCAAAGGTCATGTACAAGGATCAGCTGGGAGATTATTGAGCCATCATTATTGAAAAACCACTGGAAAGAACTACGATGCAGCTTGGGCAATTTTAGAAAATCGATGTAACAACAAAAGATTGCTCGTTTCCAACCTTCTGAACACTTTGCTGAACCAACAAGCTTGCACCATGGAATCGGCTGCAGCAATAAAAGGCTTACACGACATAACAACAGAGTGTTTATACGCCATCAGAAATACGAGAATCAGAATTGAAACGTGGAGCCCTTTCATCATTTTCACCTTACTGAAGAAATTAGATGCCGAATCACGACGTCTATACGAAAGCTCACTGGAAAACCCAACAGCGTCCGGAACAGCACAAATAGGCACTACTTGGCATTTTGTGCCCCCGGGAAGTCCTCACTTCGGAGGGTTATGGGAAGCGGGAGCAAAATCGACGAAACAAAATCTCCGAAAAATAATCGTAACTCATACTTTAACCTTTGAGGAACTTTCAACACTTCTAGCACAAATAGAGGCATGCTTGAATTCTAGGCCACTAGCTCCTCTTTCAAATGACCCAGAAGATGATGGTTTCTTAAGTCCAGCGCATTTCCTAACAGGAAGATCCATCATAGCAATGCCACAGCCTGACATCGAAGGTACCCAGATTACAACAAGATGGAATCTGCTAACCAAAGTCAGTCAAGGATTTCGGAAGAAATGGCACACATTACCTTTCGCGATTACAACACAAGCAAAAAGGGTTGCTTGAACAACCTAACCTTCGAATAGGAGAATTGGTGATCCTCAAGAATGAACATTTACCTCCCACACACTGGCCACTAGCCAGAGTATTCGAACTACACCCTGGACAAGATGGACTCGTCAAAATAGTTTCCCTTAAATACAAAGATAACACGCTTAAACGAAATATCACAAAAGTATGTCGCCTACTCATAACTAACAACTCAGAGGATCAGATGAACATGAATCAACAAAATAGTGACTGTGTCCGTTCAACAACAACTAAGGATGGAAACAAAACACAGCACGAACCATCAAAGGGCCTAGATAAAACAATTGCACCAGAGACTTATGATACCACACAGCTCAATGCAAAGTACAACCAATCCGACCAAGGCAAATTATCTAGCCCTAACAGTATTTTAAATTTGCTCCATACTAGGTTTGGCTCAGGCCCAGATTGATGTTACACCATTCAACCATTCGACTGGGATATATTTCGAGGATATAGGCAAACTTGAAGTGGTAGCCATGAAGTGGACGATAGTAATTTACTACAACATGACGAGTTATTGGGAGGAGATAGAAGTCTTTAAAGAAGCTCAGATTGAATTGGAAGCAACCTGCAAGGAACTCTCTAACTTAAGATGCGACATAATCCTACAACAACTTCAGTGGCAATTAAAAAACTTGGTCGCAGATAACGAGCTTCTATTGACAATCAACAAGGAACGGCGGCAAGTAAAACGGGGCTTTGGAGATACAGTCGGTCTTATGCTTGGTGACATGTTTGGACTTCTCACCCAGCGTGAAGCTGATCAGTATGAAGTCCAATTTGAGAATATTAACAACAACGAGAATCGTCTAATGGCACTGATGAGAAACCAAACATCAATAATAGACAACACAATCAAGTTGGTAAAGCACAACACTAACCTAACAGTCACATCGTTGAACAATCTAATTAAAGAACAACAGAAACTAAGATTGCGACCCAGTTCTACTAGCTACTGCCCTAGTCAGAGTACGGAATATTTACGGTAGTTTCAACATTCTACTGGCGCTAATCGATCCAGGATCACAGGCCACGTTTATCACAGAGCAAGCTGCACAACAATTAGGTTTGCCAAGAACAAGGGTTCTAGCCGAAATTTCCGGAATAACAACAACAAAAGGAAAACCACACCAACAGATTACAATCGATATATGTAAGTCCTAGATTCCCATCAATTTTAACATACAAACCAATGCCTTGGTTTTGAGAACCATAACAAAACCACTTCCAGACAAGAACATCCTGGGTTTGGATGGAAATCTACAAAGGGAAATAACTCTAGCCGATCCTACCTTCGACACTCCCGGACCTATTGATATTTTAATAGGTGCTGATATTTATGGAGAGATAATGTTAGAAGGCATAAAATAGGATCCACAACACAAGTGTATTGCTCAAAAATCACTACTAAAATGGATAATATCCGGCCGTCTAACTCAGGCGAGCAACATACCAACCGCTCGACTAAGTAGCTATGCTACGTTAGCAGATATTGATAAGCAACTCAAGCGCCTTATCAAGAACTACATCCAAAGCGAACCGTAACTACGGATGAAGTGGAGTGTGAAGATCATTATAAAACACACACAAGGTGAGAAAAAATGACTATGAGGTTCATATACCACTCAAAAATGACAAACTAAAAGAAGTGGGATTAGGAGAATCTAAAAGCAAAGCAGCAGCAAGATTTGTTCAAATCGAAAAAGATTCATGAAAGATGACAACCTTAAAAGGGAATACCACAAGTTCATCAACGAGTATATCCAGCAATTAAAAATGATTCCGGCACGGATCCTTCCCGAGTATACTACCAAATATAATATTGCCGATCTCATATAAATTTTTTCGACAACTTTTTTTTAAAGAGGGAACCAATGCACAGTAACCACACCATGCGGACACTTTTTTCAATAAATTTTACTTCAAAAAGTTTAGCTAAGATAACAATTTTGCGTGACATCTATACGACTCATGAACAAAATTTTACGAAGTTTAAATTTTTTTTAACGATCTTTATTTTCGACGATTTGCACATGCTGGATGCACATGTTGAAGTATTTACATACAGACTTGAATAAAAACGTAAACAAGAGCAAGATCAACTTTGAATTTTATCAATGGTTTTTACTTTTCGTAAAATATTTTTTTTGTGTTTTGTGTAATTTGATACAATGATATCTGGATATTTGATCCTTAAAGTTATTGCTGATTACGAAAAATTCATCGAATGAATAATTTTAACTTAGTTGGTTGGTGGGATTATTTCACTTATTTAAGCGTACGTAGTGAGAGTACGTAGTGAGGAAAAGCAACATCGAAACTTCGCGCTGTATATTTCATAAACCGGGCCAAATTCTTGGATATGCATATGATATCGTGCTTCTGGCCGAAGACCTAGCGATATCAAAGACAGTTTCATACCGCTCGATCACTGCGCACGAAGACTTGGTTTGGAGGTGAACAGCAGTAAAACCAAATATCTAACAACACCCAGGCACATCTCTATGGCAAATCTCGGAATTGGCGACCACAATTTTGATGGTGTCGAAAACTTTAAATACCTCGGGTCAGTTATAACATCACTGAATTAAATGCAGGCAGAAATAAAAGCCCGAATCGCTGCCGGACAACGAGTTTTCTACGCCCAATCAAGATTATTGCGATCGAAACATCTATCGCAGTCATGCAAGCTCGCACTTTATAAAGAACTAATAAGACCTGTGCTGACTTTCGGAAGCGAGAGCTGGACCATGACCTCTAACGATTGTAGATTGTTATCTACATTCGAAAGGAAGGTCATCCGTTCAATTTTTGGTCCAATTAAAGTTGCGAACAACGAATATCGGATTCGTATGAATCACGAAATAAAGCAACTCCTCGGAGGCAGCGATATCATGGGATTCATTAAATCCAATCGAGTGAGATGGCTCGGCCACGTTACAAGGTCCCCACAACAACGGATGATTAATAAAGTGTTTCACCAATAACCAGCCGGAGTACGTCGTAGAAGAAGACCCCGACTACGCTGGCGTGACGACATTGAACAAGATCTGCAAGCATTAGGATGTCGAAAATGTAGGACGAGAGGAATGGATCGGGATGGGTGGAGGGACATTGTGCGGGCGGCGAAATCCCTTCATGGGATGTGAAAGCCAGAGAGAGAGAGAGTCAATCCGACTGGGCTATATATATGTCGAACTTTGGTGAAATAAGGTTTTAAACGTTATATCATTTCATTTAAAATAAATTTATTTTGTAGGCGGAATATATTCCGAAATCTGGAAAAAATGCATTTTAAAGATATAAGTTTCAAGTTATATAGCGTTGCTAGCTTTCATCGTCACTACAATTTTGATTGCGGGTTTTTTCTTTTTTAATGGTCTTATCGAAGATCAGCCAAACGGGCCGTTTTTTAAGAATAAACGCATCAATTGATATATCCACCGAGATCATGCGATTTAACGCCTTAAGACTTCCTCCTTTGGGGCAATCTTAAATTGCAGTTCTATGCGAGTAAACCGCAAACAATTGATGCCCACAAAGTAAACATAACGAACGCCATCCAGCAAATTCAGCGAGATTTATTCGATTCATTGAATATTGGACCTCCTAATATTGGACCGATTCATTGAATATTGGACATTTGAACGACGTTATATTTCAAGCTTAAATACTATAAAATATTCTTCCAAACCAAAAAAAAAATTGAGTGGACATCTCACACAACATGTTTCATTTACATTTAAAAATCGAGCATCCTCGTAAATTTAATTTCAAACACATCAGTTTGAAGTTTAGCTTTGAGAACGATGTCGAATTGACATCGAAAGCTTAGCAATTAATTATTTTAATTTTAAAATCTGAGCCATATACCAATAAAAACCTTATATATTATTGGCTCATAAAATATTTTTTTTTAGTTTGGTTAATTTTTAATTTATACAGGAAATGATGACTTTTTCTAAAATAAAACTTTATTTCACCAAAGTGCGACATCTATATAGCCCAGTCGGATTGACTATTCTGAATAAATCTTCATACTTAACATTTTTGTATTAATTGCGAGATTCTTGCGAAGCTTAGTGGACTTCTGTGTACCAGAAGTGGCAGCTTCCACGGGGGCTTTTTCAATTTCTTCACTGATGTTAAAAAATTATAGATTTAAAGATTTAGTTTTCAACAAGGGTTGATTTTGTTGATTTTCTGAAATTTACGCAGGAGTTATGATTTTTGATTGTGCAAAACAGTTTTACCAAAATAAAAATAACTTTAATTTTTCGCTTTAGAAATCAAGTGGGGTGTATTCGAGATCTATGTATACATTCGTGGTAAAAAAAAGTCTGGTGGTGGCCACAACATATTCACCACTCTAATTGTTTGCAAGTTTTTCTGCATCAATGCACTTTGTGCCAATAATATTTGCTACGGAGACGTCGGCGTTCTTGCGTAATGTTTACAAAAAATGCCAACAAAAGTTTCCTTTATATAATATACTCGTAAATGTTAGGAACATGATTACTTATAACTCGTATTATGAAATTTTACTGGAAATAAAATAATAAATTTTAATTTTCATCCCAAGATTCTTTCTTTTATTGCACCAATTTTAAAAATTCATAAAATTAATTCATAAAAATAACAATCGTTAAATAATCCAAACGTAATCATTTATTAAATTTGGTTATGCAACCAGTTCCAACTAATTATTTTAAAGCAAAAAATCTATATATATATGGAAATGTAAATCTAAAACCTGATTCTATTTCCTGCCAATCAAATTAGATTTTTCATTTTGAATTAATATTAGTGAACTATTTCCATGTTCCGGGAAATCGCTTAAATAAGTGAAATAATCCCACTAACCAACTAAGTTAAAATTATTCATTCGATGAATTTTTCGTAATCAGCAATAACTTTAAGGATCAAATATCCAGATATCATTACATAAGTCAATCATCTGTTCAACCGCTAAGAAATATTAAAGAATTTAAGATTTATTTAATTTGCCCATATTTCATACTTAAATCGTTAAAAAAATTGCTACCTGCCTTTTAATATTATTAATGTATATTACATCTTGTAATTTGTATGTTATATTAATTATCGTTTATATATTAGCATTAGAATAAATTGCAGTCGAGAGTACACGATCAACGTAAAAAATAAGAAGAAACAAAATAAGAATTTAAAATTTCGTTTTTCTGTTTAAAGGGAAAATAATTTAATTCCTCGGAAAAATAATTTTGTAGAAACAATACATTTTTAATATTGGACGTTTTTGAATAAAAGTTTATTGCACATACATCATAAGAAAAAATAAAAAATTATTTTCATAACATTCATTCATTTAAAAAGCAAAACCAATCGATGCAAGAATAAATAAATAAAAAAGTGCAACGCTGAACTAGTTTACGTCATCGACGGTATTCCACACTAAGAATAAGTTTATAAAAAAAAAATGTCTAGTTCATAAACTAGTTCAAGGTCGATTTTTTTCATATGCGTTTTTAAAATACACACTCCTAAGGACAAGATAAAATTAGCACATGTATGCTTCCTTAGTTTTAAAATTAAAAAAATTATAATCTACATATTTATTATCCCTACTATCAATTATCCACGGATTAACAAATTATCGCTTAATAATACGAATAACAATGTTGCATATAACTCGAAAAAAATTATTTTAATTAAATTTAAAACAATAATAATAAGTCTTATTTACAATAACTTCTTTTTAATGGAGTTCTCGTATCATAAAATATCACATAAGGTACATAGGGAATATACGACACAAAACATAATTTTGTTTTAAAAGGACACAGAACACAAAAAAAATATTTTACGAAAAGTAAAAACCATTGATAAAATTCAAAGTTGATCTTGCTTCTTGTTTACGTTTTTATTCAAGTCTGTATGTAAATACTTCAACATGTGCATCCAGCATGTGCAAATCGTCGAAAATAAAGATCGTTAAATAAAATTTAAACTTCGTAAAATTTTGTTCATGAATCGTATAGATGTCACGCAAAATTGTTGTCTTAGCTAAACTTTTTTAATGAAAAAAGTGTTCGCATAGTGAGGTTACTGTGCATTGGTTCCCTCTTTTAAAAAAAAATTTGGCGAAAAAATTTATATGAGATCGGCAATATTATATTTGATACTACATACCACATCACGCTGTTTTAAAAGAAGATAGCACAACGAAGAAATTAAGAGTAGTATTCGATGCTTCCTGCAAAACAACAACGGGCACTTCTATAAACGAAATGATGCGTGTAGGCCCAACCTTACAAGACAATTTAACAACAATATTGATCAGATGGAAGAAACATCGTTATGTTATTGAGACGTTCAAGCAAATACAAGTAGCCAGCCAAGATCAAGACTTTCAACGAATTCTATGGCGAACAAATCCAAATATGCCAATGAAAGCCTATAGATTAAAAACAGTTACCTATGGAATAGCCTCTGCAACCTATCTGGCCACTAAAACTCTATAACAACTGGCCATAGACGAAGCATCAAAATATCCGATTGGGTCCAAACTCGCATTAAACGATTTCTATGTGGATGATCTATTATCTGGGGCCAACACAATAACAGAGGCAAAAGCTGCGCAGAGAACTTCTCTCACTAGGAGGTTTCAACCTTAGAAAATGGGTCAGCAACAATAATACAATATTAGAAGAACTTCCAGAGAGCCTTAAAAAAGCTGGTCTACACACGATAGAATTTGACGAGACAATAAAAACTCTAGGACTCCTCTGGAACTCTGCAACAAATACGTTTCAATGTAAAGTGTCTTTGCATGGAACTAAACCAGCGATATCCAAACGAACAATTCTGTCGAAAGCATCTAGGCTGTTTGATCCGGTGGGATGGTTAGCACGCGTGATAGTTCAGGCGAAAATTTTGCTTCAAGATTTATGGGCATCTGGCGTAGGATGAGATGAAAAACTTAATTCAAAATTTGAAGAGAGATGGTCAAACTACAAACTAGAACTACCACAGTTAGAGAAAATTATGATTAATCGATGGACATTCTACATCACCCAAGCCAAAATTGAATTACACGGTTTCTGTGACGCATCTAATCACGCGTATGCTGCAGTGGTATACAGCAAAATAAATAATAAAACAACACTAATTGCTGCTAAAACGAAAGTTGCACCGTTAAACCAGACAATATCGCTTCCAAGGTTAGAGCTAAACGCCGCACTGCTACTATCAAGGCTGCTTCAAAACGTCTTACTGGTTGAGCTTGAAACCTCGTTTGTTGAGGTGGTATTTGTTTGGTGGGACTAACTGATTCTAGAGATTGAAAACGCCTCTTTAGAAACTTCAAGAATTGGCTTGTTTCTTGAAATTCTCTTGGGTTTTCCAGTGAGCTTTCGTATAGGAACAGCACAAATGGAGCTGTTGAACGAGTATCGAACATACGAAGACATACGATCCATCGAGCTACAAGCCATTTTCGTTGGTGTTTCTATATATCATTTTGCTGTGAATTTATGTTGAATGGCCATTTTTGGCCATTCCCAAAGATGATATTATTTGCCGTGTTTCTTGACAACCATTGATCCGGATCAGTTCAAATTTTAAATGGAAAACTTGATCCAAATTTGGTTTCAAAACACAAATTTTGATTTGAAATCTAGTAGCGCCTTTACGTTGTTTCATGAAACATGAATTGAACCGGATCAGATCATGCGTCAAGAAACATGGCTGTTCTTGACAAATGATAATTTTTGTTTAAATTTGCACGCATTATTTTTATAAGTTAAAACATTTAATTATTTATCGTTTTTTATTTTATTTATTTCAAATTTATGGTGCACAATTTTGAATGTAGATTTTGGTTTAACAGTATAATACGCATTCATGCCGTGGAATAAATCACACGCGTCAAAATATAAAGAATTGTTTAAGGACCTCCTTATTATCTAAACCTAAAGTGTGTGCATGTACAAATTTCACTGAGTGTACACAACAAAACCATTTACATTCAATTAGTATTTATGTTCAAAATATAAAATGCCTTAAATTAATATTTTAAAAATTTACTATATTTACTAGCATTTATTTAAAATAAATTAAAATTCCTTTTAATTTCATAATCCAAACATAATGAAAATCCGGTCATAACTTTCATTAGAAACCAATTCAAACCGAATTCAACTTAATACACCGCAATAAATTTCCTTTTAATTGTTAATTGCGCCTTCACAACATCGTTAGGCCTCCGCAACCCGCGTACCACATCCGAAAAAGATCATAGGAATTTTATAAACATTTATCATTTTTAGTGTCTTAAATTTGATATTTAGTATTTACACAATATAAAACAAAATAACAATTATTATAAACAAAAGAAAAAGCAATTTTGATAACAAATGTACCATAAGTAATTGAAATCAAAAGATTTTTTTTTTTATTTTATTTATAAAGAAAATCATATTTATGGTGTTGTATACGATTGAGTGCGTCCCTCAAATTCGCTTATGATCTTCGATCGCATCTAAATTACATTTAAGTGTGTGACAAATGAAATGCTGTCACATAATAATGTTTCATGTTAAATTTAACGAAAATGAAAAACAAAAAAAAAAAAAAAAAAAATGTAAGACATAAGAAGATGATCATCATAAATTTTCGAGATGGAAAATTGTATATAAATTTTCTTTCGTGTATATGTATGTACATCAGATGGTGCGCGGCGCGATCATTTTCTATACTCTATTGAAATTCTCTGCGTTATATGTTCGTATACGGATCATGTGATAATAATTTAATTATAATTTGTGTTAGATGAATATTTTCCATGTGGAAATTTAATTAATTTAAAATTAATTAATAATTTTTTAATTTTAAATTTTATGTGGTGCAAAATAATTATTAATGGATCGGTACCATTTCTTCGGTTGGCTTGGCGCAAGGTTAAATTTAACATTTTGTGCAGCCCCGCTGGCATCCCAGTGAATCTTTCAACATTAAGCAGACGCAACTTTACCGAATTATGTATCGCACAACTATTTGTATATTATGAACGTACATACATTTGTATATAATACACGGATGCGTTAATAGTGTTATTGTTGTTGTTGTTTTAGTGTATATATACGAATTGTATATGTATAAGACCTGTGTACATATATGATGATCTAATAAAACAAACAATATTGTCCGGATGTTAAAACCACTCTTGACTTTATATACAATCTGTTTAGGTAGCTTAGGATTATTAATTTCGTTCGAAAATATTTTCAAGAAAATCAGCAGGAGTCTCGACATCGTTTATATAATACACGCCCGTACATAAAATTGTTTAGTGAATTATTACAAAAACAAAATATACACGAGATAATTTCCCGGAATGATAAAGTCTAATGATTTCCTTAATTACCGCAACAGCACCAAATTGTGAAACATTACTAAATCACTTTTCTTTATATTTGTATTATAATCTTAACATTTTTTTTCTTCAAAATATTTAAAAGATGCTGCAGCATTTGTAACTATATAAACATTTAATAAAAATTACGTTTATTTTTTGTTTTAATTTTAAATTCTTATTTTAAAAAATCTCAAAATAACTCAAATAATAATATTTCTCTTGTGATTTTCTTTATAAACAAATTACTGAAGTGCTGAGAAAAAAAATTTAATACCTTTTCTGTCACAGGTTTACTTTATAAGGAAAATTTTTGCTTTTATTTATCTGAAATTTTCATATTCTTTACCGCCTACAATGTCGACGTAATTAGCATAGCCTCGGTTAACCCGTGCGACGTGCATCGGCTGGTATCGTATACCTTCCTTTCAACTATGAAAACTATTATTCAATCAATGGTGGTCAGGGTATACTGTTACAGTTAGCAGAAAGTTTCTAGCCGAAAAATTGTAATGCAGATAGTGTCTTTGCTGGTCCAACCTCCAAATAATCAGCATACAGCAAAAATTTGTCTAAACTAATAAAATGTGTTGTTACTATCAGCTACAAATTTGCTCATCGACCATACTATGGTCATTAGATAGGACATATTCCTAGATAATCCCAGGTGGAATTAACGAGAGGTCTGAAGTGGATATAGGTTGGTGTAATGTAGTCCGAATAAGATACCAAAAAATCCGAAATTTTTGAAATTAAATTAATTAAATGGTTTTCCAAGCGGAATGAGGGGCAAGTCTGAAGCCATAGTAGGATCGATGGGAATGTGGGTAACTCAAAATTTACAAAAAATTTTATTAATTTAGTTTTGAATATTTCGGGTTTTCTTGTAATGTGGTATACATTTCACCCCCCCCCCCCCTATTCCCCTTCAGACTTGAACCATTTTCCGCCTGTGCTTATTGAGTAATATGAATTTACACGCCCATATCATAGTAAACATGTAATTTACGCAGCATGGTGCAATATTTAACAACGTACCACAACGTGATGCAACATTAAGCAAGATCTGATACACTATCCCGCAACATGTTACAATATAACGCATCACTGTGAAACATCACGCAACATGGTGCAACCTAATGCAACATGGTGCAACATTATGAAACATTATGCAGCATTGTGCAAGACGAGACCTCATCCAGTGGACTCCTAAACAAATTATTCAGAAATCAGAACTCCTTGTAATGCTGTATAAGATAGCGGAATTTTGACAGCGGAAAATAAGAGATTACGCTACTCGCCGCGAGATATTGGCCAGAAACTGAAAATAATTTATATGGCCGCAGAAAATCAAAAAATTCCAGTGAAAATTCTAGTCCATGAATGTTCCTTAAATTTTCCATATAGTCTCAGTATGATCTAAGCTATTAGAAAATTAACCGAAAGTATTGGTTACTAGTGGAAGAAATGCCGGAAAGACGGAATATTGTTAAATTTCAACATTCCTTATACCGATTTCCTTTACTTTGGAGATCAATTAATTTGCCATTTTAAGGATCACTTCTAATATTTTATTCCGCTGAGATGTTTTATTTATTGTTAAAATATATACATAATGAACAAAAAAATTTCCGCTGGTAATTACATAACAAAATAATTTCTCTTTAGTGGTAGTGCTGCCACTTGCGGCAAGTAGCGTAATCTCTTATTTTCCGCTGTCAAAATTCCGCTATCTTATACAGCATCCCCTTGTATTCATTTCCTTGCATTCTAAAACCCTGTCCCGTTAAATTTTTTCAAAATCGTTCAATCCAAATATTAAAGACAAAATAGTAAAAAAAGGCCCAAGTTAACATTACGCAACACAGTGGAACATTACACAACATCTCTCAACATGTTGCAAAATCATGCAACGTGGTGCAACATCACGCAACATGGTGCAATATGACCAAACATGATGCAACATCGCACAATGTAATGCAACATCCCACAATGTAGTGCAACATCCCACAATGTAGTGCAACATCCCACAACAGGCGCAACATAACGCAACATCATACAACATGATGCAACATGGTGCAACATTACGTAACATCAATATGACAAAACATTTTGCAACATCCCACAACGTAATGCAACATCCCACAACGTAGTGTAACATCACACATTGTGTAACATCCTACAACATGAAGCAACGGCACTCTTCATTGTGCAATATCATAATGCAACAGGGTGCAACATGATGAAACATTATACAGCATTGTGCAACATGAGAGAACATCTGGTGAACCCCTAAACGAATTATTCAGAAATCAAAACTACTTCGCATTCGAAAACCCTGTCCTGCCAAATTTTATCAAAATCGTTGAAGCAAAATATCTATTAACCCATTCGCTGCAAACGACGATTATACTCTTCTTTAAAAAACTCGAAAAATTTCAAAAAATACTACAAATAAAATTTATTACACAAATTATACATCAATTATTATGTATAATAATATATGTGCTGTGTGATAATATATGTGCTTTTACTACGAACAGAATGTAAACAATACCACTCAAAATAATATAAATGGCAATGGAAATAACTTAATATAATTTAGGCTTTGCAGCGAATGGGTTAAAGGCCAAATGTTAAAAAAAACCTAAGTTAACAGCACGCAACATAGTGGAACATTACACAACATCCCTCAACATGTTGCAACATCAAGCAAAATGGTGCAATAAGACCACACATGGGGCAACATCCATAAATGTACAAGGTGCAACACAACGCTACATCGTACAACATGCTGCAATATCTAACAACATACCACAACAGTATGCAACATGGCGCAACATTGAGCAACATCTCGCAACATGGTGCAATATCCCGCAACATGGTGCAACATAAAACTCCATTGTACAACATCATGCAACAAGGTGCAACAGTATGTAACATGGTGCAACATGATGCAAAATGGTGTACCATGGTGCTCCAAAAATCAAAACTCCTTGTAATCGATTTCTTTTACATTTAAAAACCCTGTCCAGCATATATTTATCAAATAGACCAAGCCAAATAAAATGTTAAAAGAAGGGTCCAACAACCTTGTTAAAGTTAGCCGATAGTTTCCAGCCGAAAAATAATGCAGATAGTGTCTTGACTATTTTTAAACTCTCTTTATACTCTTGCTCCTATCGATTTTTAAATTCCTATAAACTGAAATAATTTCTCCTTCACCCGAATGATGTAATCCGATCCTAAATTCTCCTAAATTCGAGTTCATGACTGATTTTTGCTGTATTCAAGACGCTATCTGCATTATCTTTCGGCTGGAAACTTTCGGCTAACTTTAACAGTATGGTCCAACACTAAATGAAATTTCCCAAATCGCATTCTATTGATTGCAAATGAAAATCCTTCTTCACCACTTTTATCAAAATTTTACGGGTAATAAAAAATGAAAAATGGAACATGGGCCCCACCGGATGACCCGTTAAATGAAATTTCCCGAGATCCCGATCATGACAATCGGTTTTTGTTACTCGAAAATATTATTAAAGTTTGCCGAAAGATAAAAAAAATCGATAATGCAGATGGTGCCTTCGCTTTCTAAGGCGAAAGTGTATAAATACGTCCCCATTGATCAACATTCTTCAGCCGAAAGTTATCAGTCGAAATTTTTTTTAACATCGAAGATGTTTTTGCGGTCGCATTATATAGGCAAAAAAATGCAACGAAATTTTGTCCCAAAAATATGAAACGGAATAAAAAAAAATAAAGTAAATACGAGCGAACCAAAACACGCTAGTTGGTGGGTGCGCCAATTTTATTTTGTGCTATCTCTATGCACCTATTTCTCACCTACGATATCAATTAGTGAGTATAATATTTCAAATTTTTTATTTAAGCATTGGCCCGTTGTATACACGGCTTCTAAACACCGGCCTCACCGTCCTCTCTTTTCCCCTTTTATCTATAAAATCGATGTTACGACGACATAAAATTTTTAACACAAATAGAAATGAAAATAAAAAATTTAAAGAATAAAACAATACAAAAAATCCCAAGGTTGATTGAGCCTAAGGCTAAAAATTTAAACAGCGAAAAGGCGGCTTGAAATTTTGCGCCTAAATAAAAAAGCTTAAACCGACTGATTGTTTTGGGCTAGAGTACTTGTATTTATATAAACCTAAAAATATTGGGTAGTTCGTGGCCTTTTTCTTGGTAGATGGCTTTACATTCATATATCTCAGTAACCATTGATCGTATCGCGCAATTCTTATGTGTGTTTGAAGGGTGACACTTTAATTTGCACTTCAAAACATTAAAATCGGTGAAGTGAATAAAAAGTTACAATATTTTAAACATGGAGATAAATAATGAAAAAAATTCGATATATTTTGCAATTTTATTACGACAAAGATAAAAACGCGGTTCAGGCTTGCGAAAAAATTTGTGCTGTTTATGGCGAAAGTGCTTTGTCAAAATCAGCAGCAAAGAAATGGTTCGCACGCTTTCTTTCTGGAAATATGGATGTCAAAGATGCACTTCTAGGGTCGACCAACCACTGCAAAATTCGATGAAATCATGCAGAAGATTGAAGAAGACCGGCATATAAGCAGCCATGCAAATGGTAGAGAACTAAATATTGATCACAAAACGGTTTTAAGCCATTTGAAAATGGCTGAATACCAAAAAAAGCTTGACGTTTGGGTACCACATGAAATAACAGTTAAAAATTTAATGAACCGGATTTCTATCTGCGTAAATCAAACGGAACGAAATCGAGCCATTTTTAAAGTGAATGAATGAAAAGTGGATAAGATAGGACAACGTTGTGTGAAAAAGATCATGGGCGAAACGAGGTAAAGCTTTCCAAACGATATCAAAGCCAGGTTTGTCGCCAAGAAAGGTAACGCTGTGTGTTTGGTGGGATTGGAGAGGAATCGTGCATTATGAGGTGCTGCCACCAATCCAAACAATTGATTCTTATCTTTACTGTGCGCAACTAATGCGTTTAAGGCAAGCAATTCAGTTAAAACCTCCAGAATTGATCAGCCAGAAGGGCATTGTGTTCCATCATGATAACGCTAGAGAGCACACACATCATTGATGACTCGGCAGAAACTAAGCTAAAGAGAGCTTGGCTGATTTTCAAGCACCCACCGCCACCGTCCTGATCTTGCTCCATCGGACTACCATTTGTTCCGGTTTATGCAGAACCATCTCAATAGTCTTACATTAAATTCAAAAGAGGCCCGCGAAAATGAGTTGTGTTGATTTTTCGCCTCTAAACCCTCGTTCTACAGTGATGCTATCATGGCTCTATACCAGAAAAACGACAAAAGGTGATCGATCAAAATGGCACATATTTGGTTTAATAAAGTTAATTTGAAATAAGAAAATTATTTGTTTCAATGTCAGCCAAAAAAGGCCACTCTACCTATTAAAAAATAAAAAAGTTTGAGCCGAAAAATTGATTTTCTGCGCGTCATCGTGTTTTGGTTCTCTCGTATCTACTTTATTTTTTGTTTTTTTATTTTTATTTGTACATTACGCCAATGCCTTCTATACTACTGGCCTTTTACTACTCTCATTTTTCGCACATGACGTCAATTTAAGTCTATACCGAGACTGCGCAATAATAATTTTAGGATATTTACACTAACAAAGCAACTAGAGAAAGCAACAACAACGTCGACTTAGCGTGTCGTCATCATTTGGTGTAAGCGGCCAGTAGTTTAGAAGGCATTGATTACGCTCACTAATTGATATCGTAGATGAGAAATGGGTGCATAGAGAGAACAAAAAACAAAATTGGCAGAACCAGCTCTCGTATTTACTTAATTTTTATTTTTTTTATTTCGTTGCATATTCTTGGGTCAAACTTGGGGGTTTTTCAACAAGACATCAATAGAAACCAATTTGAATGTATTATCATAGAAAAATCAGTTAGACATCGATGATAAAACAAGTTAATCTGGAACTAGAAAAATGCCAGAATACCTATCATAATTTCTCCTCCATTAAGCCGAAATGTGCTATCATTAGGGTCTACCAAATAACCATAATTACATCAATGATAAGGAACGTTAATCTGAAACGATTAGGCATTCTATACATTTAAAACATATTGAATTAGCAAAATTTTACTAGATTACACCCCTGTGTCCCCTTCAGAATTTCTCGACAATTAGGCCGAAGTTGATCAACAAGATCAAATGACCAAATAACCATAGTGGCATCAATGACACGGCGTGTTAACCTAGACCGACAAACCATTCAATTCATGTTCGATATATTAGCGAAAATATACTAATAATATAATTAGCGAAATTTTGCTAAATTACACCACTGTATTTTTATTATTTTTGCTCTTAATTCATATGACATTAAATTTAATTTTTTATCGAATCGGACATAGACCAGATTCAATTTTTACAAAATATTAGAATTGATTAGTGTTTCTTGTTAAATATTGATATCTTCTCGACTCAAAAATTCCATCTAATTTGTTTTGTTTGATGAGCATCAATCAACGGATCAGAATTGATTACTTTTGGCTGAGAAATTTTAGGCACTATCTACCTTATCGACAATTTTTTGCTTTCGGCTGGAAACTTTCAGCTTACTTTAATTAGGTTACTCGAAAACGCTCCCGGGGACCCAGGGACCCGGTCTTAACCAGACGATCCTCGAAAAAATAAAGAAATGAGTACAGGGCCCATCGTTCGACCGTCTGAATAAATTTTCCTGGAATCTGGACGAATCGCAATCGATTCCTGTGGGGCTATTTTGAAATAATCCGATATCGTATTTTTTCCGATATCGAAAAATCCGATTCGCCGCGAAATTTCCTATTATGATATTGTTTACTATTATGATATTGTCAAATTTGTCAAATATAAGCATGTAGTTAGCAATAATGCTCCAGTTGTTATAGTCCTAATAAATTCAAAATAAATAATTTAATTGTAATTATCCTTTAACTCTTTGCATTCGTTCGTAGACCAAAAAAAAGTCCCATACTGTATAAGATCACAAAAATTAAAACATTTTATAATAGTAATAAATGAAATAAATATAATACGTTCAATTCTTACCACTGTAAATTATTTTAATTCATTTAGCTAAAAATAATACAAGTACCCAACCACATCGAAAATAAATCGAGTGCAAAGGGTTGAATATGAATATTTTTTATTTAAATACACTATACTTACATTTTAAATATTGTTTAATTTAATTTAATTTAGTTTTTATATTTCGTAAAAATAATATATTGATTTAAATAGTTGAAGAAACACACATTCGATAACAAAAAATGAAATTCGTCACCTAAATTGCACTCGGAATTTGACATTCGATTTTCGGAAAATACGATTTCGTTTTCTCTATTTCGTTTCATAATAGCGGAATTTTCGATATCGGATTTTCTTAATAGCAAAATCTGCTTTCGGATCCGATATCGAATTTTCATAATAGCCCCCCGCTAAATGAAAAACCATCTTCACCAGTTTAAACCGGATGACTCCCTAAACCAATTCCTACAAAATCAGGACCCATGGCAATTGATTGCATCATAGTCTTTTGAGCTTAAAAAAAAGTTAAGAAACCTAACTGAATGATAACCCTATAACTGATTCGAAATCACGACTGTGAAGTTTCCGAGTAAATTAAAAAATAACAAAATTTGGCGGAACATAAAATTTGTCGAAATAACAAAAATGCACATGTATTAGTAAAACAGTTGGCAAAAGCAATGTTCGGTTTATTAAATTTTTTTGTTATATGAATGGTTAGTAACGCAATTACTAAATTAGCAACTTCTCAAACAAATGACAAATAAAAATAAATGGATTAATACGAAATTCGAAATGTTATATACTTACATTTCATTATAAATTGTAAAAATATTTTATTACGAAACCTAAACATGCGGTTTTCAAAACCAAAAATTACTCAAGAGTACATCTAATTTCTTACACTATCGAAATATATTTGGTAATAGATTTCGAAAAAGATAATTATACGTCGCAAAAATCAAAAACAAATCAAAATAAATGTTTAAAGTGCGTTCAATGTACATGTTTTTAAACGAGAAATTAAAAAAATTAAACGGGAAGGGATAGAAGAGATTTAGATTAAACGAGCAATTAAAAAAATTAAAAATCGAATTAATCTCAGAGATGTGTAAGAGAAACGGTATATGTGGCTAGATTACCTAATATAAGAGCTATCAGACGACACCACCCTTATAATATTACGATGACCTGCCTTACAGTGATCATCCCCTTGGTTATTAAGACAGTCATATTCATCGTCAACGCCAAATGGGTTCTGGTCATCGTATTGATATAAGGGAGGTGTCGTTTGATAGCTCTTGTCTTAAGAAATCTAGCCACATATACCGTTTCTCTTAGACATCTCTGAGATTAATTCTTCTATCTCTTCCCGTTTAATTTTTTTAATTTCTCGTTTAAAAACATGTGTACATTGAACGCACTTTAAACATTTATTTTGATTTGTTTTTGATTTTTGCGACGTATAATTATCTTTTTCGAAATCTATTACCAAATATATTTCGATAGTATAAGAAATTAGATGTACTCTTGAGTAATTTTTGGATTTGAAAACCGCATGTTTAGGTTTAGTAATAAAATATTTTTACAATTTATAATGAAATGTAAGTATATAACATTTCGAATTTCGTATTAATCCATTTATTTTTATTTGTCATTTGTTTCCGAAGTTGCTAATTTAGTAATTGCGTTTCTAACCATTCATAACAAAAAAAATTGAATAAACCGAACATTGCTTTTGCCAACTGTTTTACTAATACATGTGCATTTTTGTTATTTCGACAAATTTTATGTTCCGCCATGTTTTGTTATTTTTTAAAATTGTCGGAAACTTCACAGTCGTTCGAAATCCCCTTCCTGAAACTTTTCATTGGTCAGTAGGCAGCAACAACGTGTTGAATTTACATATTAAAATATTTTATTGTTAATTGTTCAGTTGTGAATTCGCGGATAAATTTACGTGATTTTTTCGTGTTAATCATGTGCCAGTCATGTCATCCTTTCAGCCAAAGTACATCAGAAAAGATTGATGCAGTGTGGCAGAGTGTTGCTGAAGGTCAAGGCAGCTCTTATCAACGCCGTACTCAAAAATTAGGGATATCTCTATCATGTTTGTTAAACAATATAATTGGCACTGCAGGAGTTGCAGGAAAATGACCATGAACGGCGGTAGAGATGATATTATTATTTCGCTGATTCCTGATAGAAACCATAATTTTCGACATTGTTGACATTTTCAATACATTTTCAATTTATGAACGTTTATGATATTTACACATCTTCTGATTCCCAGAATCGTTTTATCTGCTTGTTCGAAAATCGTTTTAAGCATAGCAAGTGTGAAAACTGTTGCGTAAGACTCATATTTGTTTATAATTAGTTTTGTATGTGCAACCGTCTTGTTGTAGTATTTTGACGCTATAAAATATTGAGATTATTCTGATCGCAGAGAAACAGAAAAATTGATGCTTTGGTTTTGATCGTCCGCTATCTGCGCATCTGTTTGCACATACTTCAGTTCGAAAATTTCGTCATCAAATTTTTGCTCGACGTCGATCGTCGCGCTTGTGTGATGCCGGCGTAGTCCGCATCAATGTATCAGCAGAAGTTCAGATCGTTTTTGCCTTGCAGAACGCGTTTGACTGCATTCACATGTGCTGCAGCTTACTTTTCCAAGTATCGGCTGACACTTCCAACTGCAAAGCTGATATCTGGCCTGATTGCGATGGCCAAATGCATCAGACTTCCAACTGCTTCTCGATACGGAAAATCCACTTCCTCGTCTGCCTCAAAATCTCCCAGATTTTGTGAAATGTTCAATGAAGTAGACAATGCATTGCAATCCGTCATGTTGAAACGTTCGATGACTTTTCTTGCGTAGCCTTGTTGATTTATGTGAATCGATCCGTCCGATCGCCAATCAATTTCAAGTCCCAGAAAATAATTCAACACGAAAACCTTGATCTCGAAATCCTTTTTCAAATGTTTGATGACCGGCGTAATGTCTTCCCGTCTCTCCATCACAATCAAACCGTCGTCGACATAAATTGCAAGGATTAACATACCATTTTTCCCGCCGCAGACGAAAACACACGGATCCGATTCACCCGCTCTTTATCCAAAATTTTTGACAAAAGCAGTGAATCTTCTAAATCTCCATTTAGAAATGCCGTTTTGACGTCGAATTGCTTTAACCTCATTTGTTTCGCAGCTGCCAACGCCAGGATCGCTCTGATCGATGTAAACTTCACCACTGGACTGAAGGTTTCTTGATAAAGTTGATGTCTTAACCTAAGTTCATGTACGACTTTTAATGAGCGAATCGTGCTCTTCGTTCATTGCACGCTCTCACTGTTTGCGATCACTCGATTGTATTGCCTGCTCGTATGCCCTCGGCTCTTCGCTAATTGCCAACATTGCACTGTGTTGCTTCGATGCAAAAAATGTTAGACGCTTCGCTGTCGTGATGTTGCTCTGATCACGCAATCTCGTTAGACAACATTTTTGCTATTCACGTTGTTCTGGCGTGATGAAATCGTCTGCGCCTTCATCATTTCCGCTCTCGTCACTTGCGTCCGCCTTTTCCTCATTCGTGCCATTTTTCTTCAGCTCCGATGTCGAACGTTGCCATGGATTCCTTCAACAAAAGTACCACATCGCATGATATTTCAACTGTTCCTGTCTTTGGATTCCATGCTCGTTATGCCTTGGAACGACTGTCGCTTCTAACGAAGATACATTCTCTTTGGCAAATGATCGCAATTTGCTTTGCCTGAAGCATCGTCTTCGCTGATTCGACGACCGGTTCGAATTGCTCACTCAGCACATCCGTTTTGCTCGGGTGTGTACGGCACAGTTCGTTGGTGATGAATACCGTTTTCCTTGAAAAATGCCTTTTCTTCTGCATTCACAAACTCCGTGCCATTGTCAGACCTGTCAATACGAAGTTTGTGCTTATCGTCCATTTGTATCAGCTTGACACACTTCTTGATCCAACTCGCTACTTCAGATTTATTTTTTATGAAGTAAACGAAGCGAAAATGTGAAAAATCGTCTTTTAATCGTCGTTTATCGGAACTATTTACGAAGTAGTAGCGTCTTCCGTTTCTGTTGCATTAAATGGAGAGATTGACAGTAAAAGCGAATTGGATTTTTCTCACGATTTAAATTCGGTTGTGGTAAACGACTTTGTTGATCAGGGTTATCAAAAAAATTATTTGATACAGCTGCTAACTAATTGAAACAATAGAGACGGTCGTCATTGCAATAATTTTTTCACGATATTAGCGCAATCGTATTTCGGTTACCACAAATTCGGGAGTCGTTAACACAATTGAACTAACTCGTAAAAAACAATAAATTTCTTTTAAAGTAGTTTTTATTTGTAAATTAACAGTATTAGTAAGTTTATAAAATTCATAAATTAATTAAACTATCTACTTTTAATTTGCAAATTTACCTATTAGCAATCCCACAAAACAAATGTATTTCCATTCGCAGACGTTGCAATAGAAGATGTGTGCAGGTAATTGATATTTTCTAAATCGGTTACTAAGAATTTGTCTAATTTTTCAATCTGATAAGCGAAGTAATGCGTGTGAAAAAACAGTGTTTCAAGTAATTTATAGCATATATAATAATCTCCATTTGATGATATTATATGATGTATAAGACCGAATATCGGATCATCATTATCGTACAAACCGACACATACAACCATTTGTTCTTTTACTAATATACTTTTAAAGTTTAGCCATTTAATTTTGGAAATGATATGCCTTTCACTTAATTTAATGTTAAATTTTGCGAAATCCGAATTAAAGAAATTAGAAGTGGGGCCATGATTACCGGAGGAATCATATATTTCTTGATAATTTAAAATTAAATTAGAAAACTTTAATTGGTATTTAATAGTCATTGTCTTTAAAATATTAATTCTATTGTTTGATATATAGCAACATATTTTAAATGTTTGATGCTTTGCTTCAAACCGCATTAAATAAATGGCAACGATTGGCCCAATATTTTCAATAACTCTTGGATAATGAAGCATAAAATGAAACTTCGGTTTTAAATGAGAATTAGAAACATCAATTTATAAAGAATTGTGATAAGGAATTAAATCTTTTAAAATGTTGCAGTGTTAGCGTGATATGTTTCTCTGAACACCAATGAAACAATTTCTGTAAGGGAGATAAACAATTTCCATTCTTGAGAAGTGGGAGGGCAATAAATCTCCAACTATTAGTGAGAAATGCCTTACAAACTCGTACATTCCAGAAACTGTGAGTTTCATCTTACTTTAAGAAAGGCTGTCTGAGTTTAACAGGAGTGGTTTTTGTGTTATCGGCCCCCAATTAAACATTTCAATTCGACGGTTTAACTGTTCTAGGGAAAACTATTTTTCTTTCAATATTGAAATCATCATTTCGTTAGAATAACGATAAGGTCGTAATGGCACACGCTTTTTAATAACTCGTGCATGCAATCTACGCTAAAATTTTGAGCCACATGAAAATTAGCTAAACATTTAAAAATAGAATATTCCTTAATTCCAGTAATTTTAACATTATTTACGTTAGCGTCTTCTTCGTAGTTGAGAGTATTTCTTAAATCATCGTTTTGCTCATAAACTACTCGTTTCATATTATCACTATTAGATTTACAAAATCGACAATAGTGGAAAGAATTAAAGGACTCTGAAAAACCTAATATGGAATTCACGCCCAAGTTATCACAAGTGACCACGCATGTAATTAATTTAATTATTTTATAATTCTTATAATTTATTGTAATACCCTCAATTTGTTAAATATTAAGATCTTTTATTAAAACTTTAAATATTTTTCTATTTCCAAACTTTTCCACTCTTCTGTAAAATATAACATAGCTAAAAGAATACTAATAATTTGACGATAAATAACCAGGAAGGCACATTATTTTAATATAAACCGCTCCTACTTTTTGAATTCCGCCATGACATCCTAATGGATTGAGATATTCAAAATCATCGAAATATTTATTTTAGAAATTTTAAAAATATTTGGATGTTACTAATTAACTAAATACAAACCAATGCTTGGAAAGGACGCTTTTGGAGTTCTTTGTCATCAAATTATTAGGTTAGCAGAACACAGCAATCTTCGGCAATTCGAGTAAGCGTCATACAATTTGCCTGACGGTTTTTGCCCGTTAATGGCACATGTATAGTACTGTTCCGGAATCTCACAGGAAAACACGTCGCAGATGATATTGGCCAAATATATATCGTGTCGGTTCAATCTACAATAACATTTCGTTTTACAAATAAAATTAATTTTCGCAAGATACAATTAATGCAGTATTTCTTACTCTAAATTCAAATTATTTTCTAAAACAAATTTTATAACTATTTTCGATGGTTTTATTCGATCGACGTTTGTAACTGTATTCGTTTTGCAGAAAAGAGCATATACTATTTTAAAGTCAATTAATTTAACGTTGCGAAGTTTCTGAAAGGATAAAAAATCAAGAATTAGAAATTTCTTCATTAAAGTATGACTAAATTAAAATACCTCAGCTGTTAAAGTGCTCCTTACGTAACTTTGTAGAACATTTCTGCCAGAATCTTTATTAGAATGACAATAACTCGTTCTGAAGGGTATTGTTATTATTTCGATGTCCTGTGATTGTTCGATCAAAGTATTCGGCATATTTATCTCTGTATTTTGCGCTCCGACATTTAAATTTCCGGTCAATGGTAAATATAAGTCCTCTTTTACTACTAAAATGTCCTCCTCCTCTACAGTTTTGGTTAAATAGAATAAGATAATATTTATATCAAAAAATATCATTAAAAGATATGTGAGCTTGCAGTTCATAAAAATGTATTATAAAGAAAATATTTAATTTTAGGTTACGAGTAATAGTTAAAAAAAAATAACCTGATTCGAGTTCTTCATTATCAATTGCTCCAAGCGACCAGCCTACCGAAGACTTATGTTGGTTAACATAGTCAACTAAGTCGTCGTCACATAAAATACATGATGTATTTTTATCGCAAAATTTTATATTTTTTTCAATATTAAAATGTTTTTTTTACTAAACAGATTTAAAAACAAAAAATTTAAATAAAATATAAAAAAAATTGTACAAATTTGATAATATACCCGCTCGCTGTACGCCATCTTTAGTTAACGTATTTTTCGATGGAACTAATTTAATTACGGCGGCAACGATATTATAAGAAACGCTAACGAAAATACTCATGCTGAACAATAATATAAAAATCAAATATTACTATTCAAATTAATATTGAATTGTGGGCAATTAAAATAATTTTGAAACAGTTGCATCACTAATTGATTAACATTTATTTAAAAATTCCGGTTTAGTTTAGGTTCTATGGCAAAAAAATTATGTACGACATTTTATTTTCAAACCATAAAAGTTAATTTTCTTCAAATGTAATAATTTTGAAATTCTAATTTACTCGCTTAAACTGAAAATGCACCATACACACAGTTCTAAAATTCGAATATTTTGTAAAATTGCCACTCATGAAATTGAAAATCATGCGTGTGTATCTTTTACATACTATAAAAAGTAATGCCCGACAAAAAACAAATGCGTGAATTCCACAGTGAAACAATTTTTTCAGTAAAAAATGCTGGGAAACCGAAGAGAGGAGAGTATACATATTAAAGTTACGTTAGAGTGATAAAGACAAACAAATATTGCCATAAAAAGTATTGAGTTTCATACTTTTTATGGCAACATTTTCCCCGCTTACTGCCAGTAAATTTTACTCAAAATTTTTTTTGGTTCTCTCTAACAAGTAAAGAATATATATTTTTATCTCGTGTTAATTTTACTGAAAAAAATAATTCACTGTGGAAATCAGGCATAAACCATGTACATTACACTAACGCGGCTTTTACATCAAACGAATATGCATCAAATATATTTGATAAATTTCTTTACGTTTCTTGCGACATCTATTATGCATTGTGAATGCTGGAAACCTCTTCGAATTTTGAATTGGAAACAAGATTAGAAACCGCATGAAATACAGTTATGTTTAATAAAAATGAAAGAAAAATGGAAATTTTTAGTTTCATTTAGACTGTAGAAACGGAAAATTCAAAGACATTCGTTTGACTCGATTTTAAATTTTTAATAGACACGAAAACTGTATAATACCACATTACTGGCTGGGCTAAGAGGATCCATTTAAATTTGAATATTTTTTTATCAAATATAAAAATAAGATATATAAAGCAACCACCTAACACTATTAGATTAAAACAACAATTGCGTAAATTGTTAGATCAAATTATATAATGCCATCTTCTTACTAAAAATCTGAAAAAATAATAAAATTAAACAAATCTAATTTCTCCGCCATCCTATTTCAATATTTTGACATAAACTAACAAGCGCAGGTTCCCGATATACTCATATTAAAAGTGAAATAGCCTGCTATAAGTAGTTTTAGTTTTATCGACAACCGCAACCTTTTTGTCGATTTGGCGTTTCTTTAATAAACTTTTGAGTTCGATAAGTTATTAATTTTTATCGAACTTTTTGAATAATAATAAACTCACAAATAAATTCTGAAAATTGATTGATTTAATTTTTTGTTGTTTTCATACGGTTTCATTTGCACTAAAATTCCAGAAAACTAAAACAAATAATTATTATAAATAAGTGAAATACGAATTTTGGATAGTAAAAATGTTTATCAAATAAAAAATTTCTTCGGTGTAAAACATGGGTAATAATGGTCGACAATACACATTTTCACACACCTCTATATAAAAAACATATTTAGCAAAGCTTACTTACGCGGTTATGTGTTTCTTTTCTTAATTAATATCGAAACACTTTCATTTTAAAATAAAAAATTGAAACCTTAAAAACAATTATTTCACTTCACTACACTCGTAAACACGTCCAAAGTATTTGAAGACTTGAAGAAACTAAATTACCTAAAAAATGAGAGATAATGTCGTTTTCATTCGAATAACGGGATAAAAAGAGAAATGTACACTCAATTAAAATAAAATATACCAAGAACAATACGCACCATTCAATTTGGTTGGTCTATTTATTTTTATTTGTCTCTCATTTATGTTAACGACGACCAACTGAGAGAGTAGTACGATTTCGCGAGGTTGTTGTAACCGAATTGATGTTGTGGTAATAAAATTAATACTTCCACAAACGATTGAATAATTATTCAACAATTGTGGCTAATCCATTTCGCTCAAAGTAAACACTCAGAAGGTCGCTAGGATGACCATTACATCAACATTTGAAGTTTTTTGTAATAAACGAATGATCCGTTTACGTAGAAAATAAATACGACTATCACAAACGCACAGTTCAATCCTTACTCCTAAAGTAGATACAACTAACTTATTCAGTTAGTACGACAGACGCACGTTTGCGGAATAAGAAACGAAGTTGTTATTTCCAAATATTTATAGATTTATTCGGTTCTAATCACGATTGTGCCTAAATTTATTAATAAAGGAATTGAAGTTTTACACACGAAGTTATTGCAATTGATTGGGCGCTGATGACTACCATAATATATTTATATCAATTTAATTGAATTTGCTTGCAATGGAATTATGTTATAAAACCTAATTTTCGTTTATCACAATGAAAAATTTTCTACTACAATCTCATGCCAAAGAATCAATTTTCTGAGTGTGGAACGGTCCGCACAAGTCCGTGTGAATTATATCGCCGCACGGCTTTGATTTCTCCTCGCGACTCTTGAAGCTGCTTCGATGATGTTTGCCGAAAACACAAGCTTCGCATGTAAAATCCTTATTAAAAAATTCAATGTTTTGGCTTTGCAGGAACGTTTTCACGTGGGTGACAATTTGATGTCCCAGCCACTAATGCCACGATTGAAGTGACGTCTTTTTGATTGCTACGTTTGCTATAGCTCCGAATTGTGTTGATTTGTCTGTTTTGAAAAGCACCTGGAATCAATTCTTTCTGCGAACTCCCACTGCAACGACGTTTCCGTTTTTCAGTATTTTGCATCCTTCGTTGTCCCATGCTCAGTTTGTGTCCATGATCTGTCACATTTCCGGATGAAAATAGATTTACATGCAAGTCCGGTACAAGTAGATGACTCTTCCCTCCATGGCTCGCTTGCGAATCCAATCGTTGCAATTGAAAGCACGAATACTAATGTCGTGAAGTTTTCAAACCACTCATGGCGGTGACTCATGTGATTCGTCGCTTCTGAATCCAAAATCCAAACGTTCCTGTCACCACTTGCTTCCGTGTGACAAACGAAAGCATCTACTGAAATGTCTTCTTGCGTTTTGTCGGAGGTGTTCTTCTTTTCTGGGCAGCCCCGCTTCCAATGGCCGCCTTTTCTACACTTAAATCACTTGCCTTCCGGCTTGTCGCTTTTATTCGCCGCGTTGTTGTTGTTATTCAACGAATTTTGCCTTTTGTTTTTATTGTTGTCCTTCTTTGAAAAAGTTCGCTTTGTGATCAGCGCTTCCACCTCCTCAACGCATTTCTTCCGCCATCAAACGCGCGTCTCCATGTCGTGTGACGGCTCCTTTTTGAAGTCGTTATACTTTTGTTGCAGAAAATAAGTGCTCTCCTACTTTTGCTCATACGTACTTGTGAGCGCCGTCCACATTTCACCTGCTGTCTCACATCACAGCCCATGATTAGCCGTATTGCGAATCCAAGTCACAATTTCCATCGCGTAATTTGCACTCGCAACAGTTATCGATTGTGCCATCGACGTAGTTGAAAAGTTCAGCTGCTTCTAAGATTTGGCGCATCTGGAATTTCCACATCTGCTAGTTTTAAATGCCCTCCAATTTTTCAATGCTGACACTTTCATCTTCCGTTTTGTTTCAATTGTGCTCACCGGGCTCGAAAATCCAGAAAATAATTTTTTTTTGTTGTTCTGGGATATTCCACTTGAATTGCGCAACGTGACTGCTTGACCGCTATGCTGCACAATTTTATTTCGAAATTCGCTGTTTTTATTTATTTTGCAGATTTCCGTGATCTGGGCTCATAACTTATTGAGTTTATTCTGATCGCAACATATTTCCGCTGTAAAAAGAAATAAAAAAACACTTGAACTATTTTGAGAACGAATTTGCACGTCCTGTGCATATGTGTGAGGGTCGACTTGAACAGAATACTCAAGTCAGAGCGAAGTACTAAATTCAATATGTAGAGTATTAGAAAGAAACGTCAGAAAATTCTCATTCTCTGAACTGGGTTTTCACTTTTGAGTCGACATGCGAATTCAACCTGTGATATTATGGTTTTTGCAGTGAGTGAGTCACCCGAGTGGGACTACCAATTTTTCCCGTCGCTTTAAGAAAAGTGTTTATCAGTTCAGTAGTTATATGTAGGAGCTAGTAACCAAGAACGACGGACTAGATTCGAGAATTCCTAGGTATGATTCTAATTGGCACTCTGAACTTATTGGTAAACGCTTCCAAATTTTTATTTTCTCGAATGCGTTTGATCATTAACTTTGACTTTTGAAATTTGATTTAAATCAAATTAATTTACCAAAAAACCGTTCAATCTAAATTGAATTGTTGGTGTTCGATCGGAGCCAAAAAACATTTTAAAGAAATTTTAAAAACCTATTCAGACATAATGGAATAAATCAAATCGAACGATTACAAATATTTCCAAAATTTTAAAATAAATTTAAAATGTATCTAAATATAAAGTTCAGGTCTGAGATCGCAATATTATTATTATCATTATTGAAAAAAAAAAAAAAAAAAAATTAACGCCTTCGACTAATATCGAGAAAAATATCTTATCATAAAATTACGAAAAAAAAGTGTTCGGCAATAAATATTCTTAAAAATATGTTTTCCTTCGTGGATGCTATTAAATATTATTTTTCTTCTTAACTTTTTGTATTTTTTAAATTACTGTCTTAATAAAATATATTTTTATAGTTGTACGTGTTGATTGAAAATAAAATGTTAACCACTTTGGTTATTTTGGTTTAGCTTGGTTTTATTAAACGGTTTCCATTTTTGTTCTCTCTTCTATTTACATTTCTAGACGATGAAATTCCAACAACACATTCAAACCATATTCAAGCATTAAATTCAAATGAATTACATCAAACCACAAATCATTCGCGTTACTCGCAGAGTCCTCAGCACACAACATCGATTTCGGGGCCACCATCAGGAATTGGTAATGGGGCACCGTCGAATCATGGATTAGGACAGCCGTATGGCGCAGAAACTAGTACATTTGGCCCGCTCTATCACCACCATCATCATCATCCGCATCATCATAGTCCATTGTCACATGGGGGTTATGGTAATCCTTACGATAAATTTAAAATGACAACAAATCATTCACGGCCCGGATCGTATACGGGGGCATATCAAAGTTTTTATAGTACATCGTCGCATCAAATGATCAGGCCGAATGGATATTTGGAATTTGTTCCAAGGTGAAAATTATGGGGTGCGTAACGTACTCGTACCATGACGATAAGCTCGACCTCTCTATATAAAACAATTATATGTTTTATAAATACTTACTCGGATATATTTACAATATATGTATAATAGTCTTAAGAAGAAGAATTATGAAATAAGAAAACCAAAGAATTTTTTTTTTTGTTAAAATAAGAAAATCATTTATCAATCAATTAACAGTTACTTTAAAGTTCATTAATTATGCAACAAATCATTTAATTTTTTTTGTTGTTGTTTTATATAGAAGAATAACAGATGACATGAATTTTCATTTTGTATTTTCTATTTTCACAAAAATGTTTTATTTTATTATTTATTTATTTTAATTTTTTTTATTATATTTTATGTATTTTTGTTTGTAGTTTTTCAATTTATACATTTTTTTTTGTTGGGAAAATGACAAAACAAATGATAAAAAATTTGTAAATTTTGTGTCGAAACTTTTATCCATTAATTATTTATCATCATTTGTTTTATTTCATTTTCAATTATTGGAAATTCGATTTGAAAAACAAAAATAAATCTCAGAATATAAATTATGTTTAAAAAAAAGTTGTATGTTGAGTGTTTTTTATTTTATTAAAAATGGTGGATGGGATGAAAATTGAAACACTTGGTAAGTAGGTATTATGATTTAGAAAAAATTTAAACAAATGCTCTTTCCATCCTGTCAATGTTAGCCGAAAGTGAAGGAAGTCGATAATGCAGATAGTGCCCGTTTGCTTTTTAAAGTAGGTTTTAAATCCGTTTCATTTATTAACTGCTGCGATTAAAAGACTTGATACTCACACTTTCATTTGGGTCATTTTCCAGCCAATTCAATTTAAACGTCCAAATTTTTAGAAATTTACAAATTTTATTTTTTACTTTTACGACATTTATCAGCAAAAATGTTCCTGATGAATCATATATGGCCAGTCTGAGATGGTCGTTTGTGTGTGACAAAATGCGTGGATTCAACAATGAATCAAATTTTGTCATTAAACAAATAGCGGGAAACCGAAAAGAGAAGAGTATATTTAAAAAACGTTAGAGTGACAAAGACAGCAACTTTCGTTGGTTTTTTTATAGCAAAATAGTGACAGATTGGGGGCAACATAACCTAAAATTTTTGAAAATACACGATTTTAACGAAACACAAAAGTTTTAAGCAGCACAAAAAATATACCCTCGTCTCATTTTTCTCTTGACATTTCACTATAATATTTTTTCAACCATAAATTTGTCGTAGTGTGTGAAAAATATTTGTCACCGCATACAATTTTTTGAAGGTGTGTTAAAAATCTTGCCATAAAAAGTATTGAGTTTCATAGTTTTTATTGCAATATTTTCCCCACTTCCTCAATTATTTTGCCAGTAAATTTTACTGAAACATTTTTTTTGTTTCTTTCTAACAAGTAAAAGATTTATATTTTTATCTCGTGTTAAATTTACTGAAAAAATTTGTTTCACTGAGGGGTTCATGCATAAGACGGATTTATTTACTTATACATACATTTCTAATAAAAGGATTTTAGTTAAATGAAAAAAATATATTTACATTTTATTAAAAACATCAATTATCTACAAATACCTGGAAAATTAAAAAAATGTAAAAATCTCATTTATGTATGATACTTTGTTCTTCACACTCTCTGTTGGTGCTTCAAAAAGCGAGGAATATTGCCTTTTTGTCCAATATAAAACAATAAAATATAATTTTTATATATAAAAGTAAATTATTATAAATAAATTATTAAATTTAAATATAATTACAGAATGATTACTATCTGATAAATAAAAAATTATTGCGAATGTGACAAAGAGCACATAAAATGCAAAATAATTTTTTTATGTTTATCGATTGTTTGCAAAAGATTGCGATAGAAAGAGAAATGGTGAAAACGTGACATGGTTTTTTCTCGGATAGAGTACAGTCGTTTGAGTGGGCATTCACTTCACTTCCATTTCCAAATTCAAATTCAACCATATCAATAAAATTTACACCATTATGTTGATTCTGGCTTTCTTATAGAAAAAAGGAATTAGGAAAGATATTTTCATACTATGGTAATCAGTTGGTATACATTTTTTCAAAAACAAAATTAAATTGGGAATATTTCTCCTATGCAATTTCGAAACGGAAAAAATTTTACCTAAATTATAAAAATTTTAATGATATTTTTGACAAAAATGCTATGTAAATATTTTATTGACGACTGTTAAAGTTGGGAATGTGACATCTAGTGCATTAAAAATAAGCTCATTGAGTCTTTTTTTCCATGAAATTTTAGCATGGCATACTTTATAAAAATAAAAATTAACATACAAAAATATATGCTACTGAACTTAGCCGAAAATTTCAGGCGAAAAAATTCCTGCATTATCGACATATTTTGTATCAGGTGGTAGTACAAAATACGGTTGATATTAGCCAATAATGACATGTTATTGGATGCTACCTTCCTGATGTAGATTTTCGCCGAATTTTTTTTTCAAGTATCATGCTGGAAACACATGTGCAGAATTCTGCATGAATCAAAATTAGACACTAGTGTATTGAGTTAAAATACATGTACGACGCATGCCATGCAGAATTCCGCACGTCATCTCTATTTCTAATTTGATTGCGCATCCGTCGGTGTTGACAACATGAAAAAAAATAAAACTAGAAATCGTCGGCAACTTCACGCGACATTCTTTGATATTTTCCAATTTTGACACTAAATCGTCGTACCTAATGACATGCGTCGAGCTTTTAATTTATTTCACTATCATGCTTCATAAAATATTTCCTGATTTTTGGTACAGGTGTTTATTGTTAATGCCACAACTCTAATTCATAGTCCCCTAACACGACAAATTATAAATACGGGATTCACCAGTTTACGAATTGGTCTAAACTCCACCCAGGTCGTATTACTTTTACACTTTCGAATTAAGTGATATTGATTCTTGAAAAAAAATTTCTGCGAAAATGTACTGCTAACTTCCAATATCATGTACAAAATAGCTGATACAAAATATGTCGATAATGCAGTTTTTCGGTTGAAATTTTCGGCTAACTTCAGTAGCTTCAAAAATATACTCAATAAGTTTAATTTTTTTGGCAAGCAATGCGTAAAGTAGGACGTGAAAAGCGAACCGCGAAAGAGTTGGGAGTGCTTCGCCCCCAGAACAGATTGCATAGAATAAAACAAAAAAAAATTTTAATTTTTTTGCCGTCAGATCCACTTGTAGTTGTTTATGGGAAAGTCAGAATCGACATACATGTAATATTCTATAGTCAACGACTCATACACTTCGTTGCATCATAAATAAGCGAACTATTAATTGCTTTCCAGTCGACCAACCGCTAGAACTTATAAATACTTGTGAGTAGTTAAGAAGAACAGATGACTGAAACATAACCTACAAATTAATTTCGTTCTAATGAACCTACAAAATTGAATAATTATTTAAAAATATTTAATTGTTGTTAACCCTTTTAAATTTCAAATTTTTCGCAAATCTAGCACGAGGTGTCAGGGGCACACACCGGAAAAATACAAAAAATTTTGGCCGCCGGAAAAATACAAAAACAATTTGTTTGCTTCAATTCTTGGAATATTTTTATTCAATTTAATTCAAACATCGTCCAATATTGGCTATTATGAAATTTTTCGATTTCGATTTTTTTCGATATCGAAAAAATTCCCCCCATTATGAAACTAAAAAAAAAAAACATTGAAGCGGTTTTTTCTTAACGCACCATTTAGTTGACGAATTTTGAATTCAACCGTTCGTTTTTTTTTCAATGATGTTGATCATTTGTTTGTGTGCAAAATTTATTTGAAATTATTAGTTTCAGTTATTAGGCTTTTATGTTGATATTATCTTATCCTTTAAATTTTCTGGTTTGAGCCTAGGAAATAATAAAACAACGTTTAACGTTTGATAAAATTTTAAGGTAAATTATAAGGTTAACTAAATATGTATATAGAATAAAATTAAAAGAAATATAGAAATTACCGGTATTGGTAAATTACGATGTAAGTTTTATTGTAATTATTTATATTTAAACCGGTTAAGAAATAATACGTTTTCTAAATTATTTTAATGTCAGCTTGTTTATCTAGGACCACCACCGCCAATCAATTTGATGAGGTGGTCAGTTTCATGGAAAGAAATGAGGGGATCGTGACAAATTATGTAAATGGTTCCCAATATAAGGAATAATAACTATTTTCTATTTTCCCCGACTTCTTATCGAAATTTCTCGATATCGACAAAATTTGAGATCGAAAAATTTCGAAATATCGAAAAAAAAGAAATTCAAAAATTTCAAAAAGCGACGATTGAAGTTTGACCACACTGAGATGATGAAATTTCAAACTCCCCTAATTTCCACATAATGTTTTAGTCAGGTTGAAAGTCTGATACAGGAAACCATATGCCGTCTAATTCCGGTAAAAATTTGATTTTCTTTTACAAATTTAGCAAGGGATACCAACGCCTTTTTGTTTTTTCGCCGAAAAATACAAAAACATTATTTTGCTTCAATTCTTGAAATATTTAGTCAATTGTGAAGGTTGACTAGTTTTGAATAAATCGTCGGTTAAATTGGATCAAAACATCATCCAGTTTTCCTATAATCGACGATTGAAGTTTGAATATCCTTGGATGATGAAGTTTCAAACTCCCCTTACATAAAACGTTATATTCCGCTTAAAAGTCATAATTTGCACATAGCTTTTTAGTCAGGTTGACAGTCTGAAAACAGGAAACCATATGCAGCCTAATTTCGATAAAAAAATTTAGCAAGACGGGAGTGCACCTCCGGTTTATAGTCGCCGGAAAATTATATTTACAAAAAAATTATTTTGCTTCAATTTTTGGAATATTTAGTCAATTGTGCAAAGTTGCCTAATTTTGAGTAAAGCAGCGTTTAAATTAGATGACGGCATCGCCCAGTTTTCCTATAATCGACGATTGAAGTTTGAAAATAATTGGATGATGAAATTTCAAACTCACCTTACATAATATGAGATATCGCACTCCCCATACATAATTTGACATTTAAGATGACAGTCTGAACACAGGAAACCATATACCGTGTAATTCTGGCTTTCACTACTGATTTAAAAATATCATCAAAAAAAAACAAATGATAAAAAATTTGTAAATTTTGTGTCGAAACTTTTAACCATTAATTATTTATCATCATTTGTTTTACTTCATTTTCAATAAATTTGAAAAACAATTCGATTTGAAAAACAAAAATAAATCTCAGAATATAAATTATGTTTAAAAAAAATTGTATGTTGAGTGTTGCTCTTATTTATTTTATTAAAAATGGTGGATGGGATGAAAAACAAAACACTTGGTAAGTATTATGATTTAGGAAAATTTAAACAAATGCTCTTTCCATCCTGTCAATGTTAGCCGAAACTAAATGAAGTCGATAATGCAGATAGCGCCAGTTTGCTTTTTAAAGTAGGTTTTCAAACCCGTTTCATTTATTAACTGCTCTCAAGTATATTTTTATTTGTGGTTTACCACGTGAAATGGAACACGAAAATTAAAAGACTTGATATGAACACTTTCATGTGGGTCACTTTCTAACCAATTCAATATAAACGTCCAAATTTTTAGAAAAATACAAATTTTATTTTTACTTTTACGACATTTATCAGCAAATTGGACTATATTTTATGTGCGACATGTTCTTGATGAGTCGCATATGGCCAGTCTGAGATGCTCGTTTGTGTGAAGTCATGTTTGTGTGTGACATAATGCGTGGAATCCACAATGAATCAAATTTTTTCAGTAAAAAATACTGGGAGACCGAAAAGGGAAGAGTATATTTAAATTATGTTAGAGCGACAAAGACAGGAACTTATGTTTGTTTTTATAACAAAATTGACAGTCGGAATACTGACTGATTGGGGGCAACATAACCTAAAATATTTGAAAATAAACGAATTTAATGAAACACAAAAGTTTCAAAATTTTATTTTACTCTACAATGAACGACGTACGTAGCACCACAAAAAATATGCCCACGTCGCATTTTTCTCTAATAAATTTTACTGAAATTTTTTTTTGTCTCTCTCTGCCAAGTAAAGGATTTATATTTTCATCTCGTGTTAATTTTACTGAATAAAATTTTTTCCCTGTGGAATTCGCGTATAAGACGGATTTATTTACTTATACTCTCTCTCTCTAGCTTCACATCCCATGAAGGGATTTGGCCGCCTGGCACTTATACACACATTTCTAATAAAAGGATTTTAATTAAAGGAAGAAATTATATTTACAATTTATGATACACCAATTATCTACAAAATAGCTGGAGAATTAAAAAATGTAAAAAACAAACTACTTTGATCTTCACACTCACTGTTGGTGCTTCAAATGGAGAAGAATATTGCCTTTCTGTCCAATATAAAAAAATAACAAATAATTTTTATATATAAAAATAAATTATTATAAATAAATTAATAAATTTAAATATAATTACAGAATTTTTACTATCTGACAAATAAAAAGATTTTGCAAAGGTGACAAATTGTTTATCGATTGTTTGCAAAAGAAGACGATAGAATGGGAAACATTGAAATAGTGTTCCTGATTGCCCCGCTTAAGACATTATCATGAAAGAGTAAGTGAATAGGCCATACCTCGTATTCCAGTTATATGGAAGTTGTGACAGTGCGACATGGGTTTTTCTCGGATAGAGTACAGTCGTTTGGGTGGGCATTCACCTCACTTCTATTTCAAAATTCTAATTCAACCATATCAACAATATTTACACCATTAGGCGATTCTGGCTTTCTTATAGGAAAAAGGAATTAGGAACACACAGATATTTTTCTCCGATCGTAGGAAAAAATATACCTTTCCGTTGTTTTTTCGAAACGAAAAGCTCATAATTCCAGTATGTTGTATTTGTTGCTAAGCAACAAGTAATAATAGTACGAGAATATTTTTTCTGGCCTAGGCCGGGAATATATTCCCGTATGGATTTTTAATTGTTTAGAAGAAATAAAAATACACTTATAAGGCCATACGCATTAATTTATTTTAATTTAACAGTATACATACATATGTGGATGATTTAAATTTTGTAGATAAATGAGCGAAATACGCCAGAATGACGTTTTTCGAAAATGATTTGATGTGTTTAGATTGACGATAATCCATAAAGCGTTTATAAGCATTTTCGTATTTTTCCTTCGATTTTTGCGGGAGTAAATCACATGTAGCTGAATTAGCTGCTTCCACGATATCCGGCGGGGTACAAGATAAGGATAATTCGCTTTCACTGTCCATATCCCTTAAATTTCGTTCACACGTTTTTTATAATGTCAAACTTGACAACTTTTGAAAAAAAAACAAAATGTATTTATGTCTTATGATGTCGTGGCTAACTATAATAAATAATACTAAAGATTATTTTGGGTTTATATTCGTTTTAAAGTCCGATCGGAGAAAAAATAGTCTGTACAATTCGGAGGAAAAGTGCATTCGGCTATTGCCTCGTCCGCCAATTTCCACTATCGTCCGGGAATGCAGTACTTTTCCTCCTAATTATACAATATACTATTTCCGCAATTTTTTTTCTGGAATACTATGGTAAAACAGTTGGTGTAAATTTTTTTCAAAAACAAAACTAAATTGGGAATATTTCTCCTATCCAATTTCGAAACGGAAAAAATATTTCAAACATGATTTCTCAGTAGGCCAGAAAATGATATTTACTAAATATTTTAAGTAAGTAAATATTTTTCCTGATTCCTTTCTCCTATAGGAAAGCCAGAATCGACCTGACTCAATCGAAAGACTCACAAATGTATTGCTTAAGTAATTCATAACCTACAATTTTATTTCGTTCTGATGAACCTACAAAAATTGAAAAATTATTTAAAAATATTTAATATTTAATTGTTGTTAACTCTTCTAAATTTAAATTTTTTCGCAAATTTAGCAAGAGGTGTAAAGGGTACACACCGGAAAAATACAAAAAGAATTTGTTTGCTTCAATTTTTGGAATATTTAGTCATTTATTGTGACAGGTTACTAGTTTTAAAACATCGTCCAAGAGGGCTATTATGAAATTTTTCAAGTTCGATTTTTTCCGATATCGCGATTATGAAACTAACAGAAAACATCGAAGCGATTTTTTCCGAATGCACTACGATGACCATTTAGTCGACCGATCGAATTATTTATAAGGTTTATTATTTATAATAGTTATTATTTATAAATAATAACTATTTTCTATTTTCCCCGACTTATCGAAATTTCTCGATATCGACAAAATTCGAAATCGAAAAATATCATAATAGGGCAAATCCGCGTCAAATCGAATTTTTTCGATATCGAAAAAATCGAAACTCAATAATTTCTAAATAGTCCCCCAGTTTTGGGGAAATTCAATAATTTCTGAATAGTCCCCCATAATTTCCACATAATTTTTTAGTCAGGTTGACGGTCTGAATACAGGAATCCATATTCCGTCTAATTCCGGTTAAAAAAAAGTGTTTTTTTACAAATTTAGCAAGGGATATCCACCCTTTTTGTTTTTTCGCCGCAAAATACTAAAACATTGTTTTACTTCAATTCTTGGAATATTAGTGTCAATTGTGAAAAGTTGGCTTTCCATACGACGATTGAGGTTTGAATACACTTCGATGATGAAATATCACACTCTCCTTACATAATTCGAAATATTTCCCTCTCCAAACATAATTTGCTAATCAGATTGATAGTCTGAATACAGGAAACCATGGCTGACATGTTAGGTTCATTAGGTTTCAGTGGTTTACACTTAGGCCATTTTCTGGCCCATTGTGATACCACGCATTCATGCTACATCATTAATCCATTCACCTATTCACCTGCTCACACAATTACAGTGGCTGACATGTTGTAACTATCACAATTTTAACGGTAGTAAGAATAACGGTACATATAATGGTATTTTTGGAAGTAAACATTTTTTTTCTTTCATGTAAATTTTTAAATTTTCATCAAAGTAGCACGGTTTTTTCGTCGAAGCGAAAATAGTGATAGTTACAACATGTCGGCTCATATGTCGTTTAATCTCGGTAAAAAAATATTTAAATTTTTATTTCACAAATTTAGCAAGCGGTATGTACCCCTTTTTGTTTTTTCGCTGGAAAAATACAAAAAAATAGTTGTTCATCAATTCTTGGAATATTTTGTTGATTGTGAAGTAATGACTAATTTTGAATAAAGGGGCGTTTGAATTGGATCAAACCATTGTCCACACTGAGAAAAATTTTGGTTTTTTGTTTTCTAAAAGTTATAAATTTTTTTGAATTTAAAAAGTATTTTTTTGAAATTAAATGAAATTTTTGCAAACTAATAAATAGCTTTTTTATTTTAATAGCATATCTTGTAAAATGATTTATAAACTACTTCTTAAATTTAAAAAGTTTATTTATTTAAACAAAATAATATTTGAAAAGAAAAGTTCTAGCATTTCAAAACAATTTTTTTTGATAATCATGACAACTTATGAAAAAGTTTATATATATTGTTTTGCCAGAAATCCCGTTGTTTTATTTTTCAATTCGTCTATATGTGATATAATTCGCCAAATCGATATGTTCTTGTGTTATACTAAAGGTATGAAGGTTTTATTTTTTGCAAGGCAACCTGATGAGTAAACAAGAAAAAACTTGAAGAAGTTCTTATTATAATTTTTTAAAGGTTGTGTGTATTTTTACACAATGCCTCTGAGGGTTAAAAACTTTAGGCGAAAAAATTTATTTTAAAAATAAAAAAATTATCCTTTAGATTTTAAAAACGAGACTTTCGCCTAAAAAATATATACGTATATTTTTTTAATTTTATGTGTACATTTATGATATTTTTACTGGTTTTTTTTTCTCAGTGCAGTTTTAATATAATCAACGATTGAAGTTTGAAAATACTCGGTTGATGAAATTTCAAACTTCTCATACATAATTTGCATATAATTTGTTAATCAGGTTGGCAGTCAGGTGCAAGTATGAGCACGGATGCAAATGCAAGCACAGGTGCAAGTACGAGCACAGGTGCAAGTTTGAGCACTTGCACATGTGCCAGACGAGTACTTATGCCCGTCGGCAGTGTTACTACAGAAGCAAAAGGGCAAAGAGCTATTTGTCGCATATTATAGTCGACCCCTCTCTAAATCAGAGAAAACTATTGTGTAATTCGCATAGAACTGTTGACTGTGGTGGATAGTGTTAAACATTTCCAAAAAATATCTGGCAATGAAATGGTTGTTGCAGTTTACCATTTGAGTGCCAGATATTTGTGGTAATGTTCAACTCTATCCACCACAGCCATAACATGTCTACGTGTTACGCAATAGTTTTTTTCTACTTTAGAGTGAGACTTCGTGCAACGTTTGCGTGCGAAGTTAAGCACAAATCGTCGGTAATATAGGAGCATAATCCTAGGAAACTACTTAGTTGGCCAATAACTGATACTAAGTTATTTAGATCCGTTCGCGTGTTCAAGGTGTCGTTAATGCTCGCTAACGGATAACTGTCTTTCTTCGTCACTTAGTTTAATTTACGGTAATCACCACATAATGTTGCCCTTCTTTTTTTGGACAAGAACCACTGGCGAGCTCCATGGGCGTTGGACTGCTCTATTACTCCGTCACGTTCCATTTTTTTTAGTTAATTCGGCTGTCTCTTGTTGCTTCGCGAGCGGTTATATCTTGGTGCTAGCCGGGTTGGGGTCGATCGATTTTAAGTTGCACAAAATTAATTTTTTCCTAATTTGTGATATCTAACAGTTTTGCTGAAACATGGCTTCACCGTGAGCGGATGATCTTCTTCTGCCTATGGTTTGGTGATGGGCGACATTGTTTCGAGTGGCGGTTGGTAAGACAGTTGTTTCCCGCAGCTGTACCGATGACTACGCTTTTTCTAATTACATATTTTGTTGAGGAGCTCACGTTCAAAACACGTACTGGTACTTTCTGCTGAATTTCGTCAAAGTGCTCAAAGTCGCAGGTTCCACAATTTCTATGTTGGTATCTCAAAGCTCACCGTCAATTTTCGCGTAGATGCTTTTTTCGCACGTCCTCGACTATAACTCGCAATGCATGTCATTTCAATGTGTCATTTTAATACATGGTTATCCAGATCCACGACCATCTGGCATTTTCACTATCCAGTCAACAGGCGATATACGATGTCAGTGGATTCACACTAAAAAACCAATAACTGCGACACGTAATCCGCTCCTATGTAGTTGTGTGATTTAACGGTTTTTGGGACATTTTCTCTCTCCCACCAGCTTACGACAAGCGTTTTTTTCTCCTGGTATCGTTCAACGCCTCTCTTATCTCGTACGTCAGCTTATCTGGAGCGCTGAACTTGGCCGCTTACACTCCCTCTTGTAATGCCCGGGTTGTTGGTTAACGTTAGCTTGAAAAGTTAGCTGTGTTTTCGTTATTTCCTCTTTTATTAGTGCTTTTTTGCTTGATATCCACCTTGTTAAAGTTAGCCGAAAGATTCCAGCCGAAAGATAATGCAGATAGTGTCTTGACTATTAATTAAAACAGTTTAAACTCTATTTATACTCTCGCTCCTATCGATTTTTAAATTCCTATAAACTGAAATAATTTCTCCTTCACCCGAATGATGTAATTCGATCCTAAATTCTCCTAAATTCGGGATCATGACTGATTTTTGCTGTATTCAAGACACTATCTGCATTATCTTTCGGCTGGAAACTTTCAGCTAACTTTAACAGTATGTGATATCCCTTGAATTCAGCTTTTGCAACTTAAAATTTCCTCTGCTTTTAAAATTTCCCTTCAGCTTCCGACAACTGATTCTGTTCGTAACGTTTTATTTAGCAGGCTATTCCCAATAGTTTGCGATCTATGTGTTTCAAAGCGAGACTTTATTTCTCTTCTAAGCTCTCTAATTTGAAGATCTTGTGCATGCTGGAGTTGGTCGAGTTTTTCATTTTGCACGTTTTACTGTTTACGCAAGCTGGCTGTTTTGTTCCATTCGCAGTTTTGCCAATTGGATGCTTTGCTACTAGGGCAGGCCTATTTCATCAACTAATTTAGTGTTCATTCCCTTTAGTTGAGGCAAGAATGTCCTCAGCATATCTCCTATGTCAAATGATGGATTCCGTTGTTCAGGAGTTTTGTTCTTCATTCATCGCATCACTGATGGTCCAGGCCACGGTGATGATTGTCGTGATCTTTACCCGTCTGTTTCGCTCTTATTACCTTCGTTTTAAAGCGCGAGGCTCTGTAGTTTTTCTCTCAACTGGGGAAAATATGTGGTTGAATAAATAAGAGAATTGTATTGAACATTTGAGTGTCAATGACTATGTCAATTAAGTGAGTGTTGGCAATACGAGACCTAACGATGTATTTGTATTGGTTGTCCATTATCTTGACTAATTAACGTATCGGCTAAGTCAACCCGGCTATTATCGAAAATGAGCTATTATGAAAATTTTCGATTGAGTTTATTTTCGATAATATCGAATGTTTATGACTGCTCTTTATGTGATGAACAAAAACGAACCAGGTCGATTCCCAGCAAACAAACGCTGATAGCAGAATGAAATAGATGGAAACATTTGCACACGTCGAAGCGAGAAAACAGATAGATTTAGTTCGGTTTCTTTTATGCATTGCATTTTTATCCCCACCTAATCTCTTGTTTATCAATTTCATTTCAAAAATTGTTATTTCATTTCTATCAGTCTCCAGATTTCAGCTGAAGGTAATAGACGTTTGTAAATGTTTTTCAGGTGGAAATACATGGATAACATATAAAGTAAGTATACAAAATTAAAAAAATGTGTAATTGTATCTGAATGACAATACACATTTGGTGCAATCAACCAAAACCAAACACAATAATATATGATTGTGTTTGGTTTTGATACAACAAAATACATTAAAAAAATATTATTTTCTGCTAAACCAACGGTAAACAGTTACATATAATACTCAAATCGAAATGAAAGAGAGATAAATTAATTTTAAGGGGAAACAAAGCCGAGTTTTCGGTCGACAACAATACGAATAGCATGGAATTAGGTGCATCAATTTGAAGTAAAAATTGAGCGCTTTATTTATATGCTGTTTATAGAATCCGCGGGACGAACCGAATGCGGATTGGAAAATGCATATAATTAACACGGAAAACAATTGCACAACAATTTATTAAGTTATAAATAAAAACATTTTAAGCACTTAAATTTTTGAATATTAAATTTAAAAAAAATTTCCAAAAAGTTTAAAAAATCACTCGATCGATTGCGGCTTACTCATTTGTAAAAATATTGTTTTTATATTTCCCTTTTACGGCCGGACAAAATTTTTGTTTTCTTAAATTTAAGTCCACTGTACACAAATGTGTACGAAAAAAATGACAGGTTGTAATGTCTTGCGAATTTTGACGGATCTTAAATAAATCGGAATTCTCTTTGGAAAAGCATTATAATTTGATAACATATAAGTTATATAGCATATTAATTATTTTATTATTATTATAGTTATAGTGAGTACAAATGTGTACGTTGTTCCAAAATACATACATACAAAAATAAATTTTTCACATGATTCTTTTACGTACAAGCACGATTGTGTTCGCGGGACAGAAACGGGATATAGTAGGAAAAATAAATAAAATAAGGAGACCAAAAATAGGCAATAACAATTAGTCTATTGATCGTCTCAACCTTCTGTTGTTTATACGGAAAAAATTAATAATAAAAACTTGGTTGGGGGGGGGGATGGTAAATAGCAGTTAAGCGATTAGTCATCGGCTGATTAGCAAAATTCAAGGTACATTGAAGTACATTGTTTTACTCGACGTATTAGTCATATTATTAAGAGCGTGAGAATAGAACAGGACGGAATCCGTAATTGGTGAGAAACGGATTTCGTCTGTTCGTTAAGACATTTTTGGTTAAGAAATATGGATTTTCGAATTTCGTAAGATTCTAAAGTATCTAAAAGTCTGCTTTTGGGCTAATTACAAATCAGTAGATACTTCTGGCCTAACAAGCCGAAATCGATCGAGTGATTTTTTAAACTGAAAAAATTTTTTAATTTTATTTTTGTTAAACAAAAAAGAAGTGCTAAAAAATTGTGTTTATTAAGTGTAAGTGCGTTTTGCCAGGTGTGTACGGCAAACAGTGTTAATTGTTATAAATCAAAGTAGCCAAGAACATTTGTATTGATTTCCATACTATGATACTTTGATTTAAAATTTTGTTTTATGTTTTTATATGCAGTTTTCAGTCGGCAATCGATTCGCTCCCGCCTATTATAAGTATAATCGATTGATTATTATAGAATTTAATACAGATGCAAAAATGTAAGTTATAAATGGAATATAAAATAAATTTTACGTTAATATTAAATATGTGTTATTTTAATATTGTTTTTTTAATTTTTTCAAATATAGGACAGCTACAAACGCAATTTAAAAAATTCCAAAAAGGAAGGTTTTGAAAAGATTTTTTTAAATACGCTGCAATTTAAGGAATCAACCAATATGAAGTGGAATGGAGTAATTAAGCTGTTGAATGCTGTAGACCTTTCAGAGAAAACCATAGAGGGTTGGAAAAAGTGAGTATATATTACAAAATAAACAGTAATAGCTTTATTAATCAAAACATTGGAAAGATTTCAAATACAACACAAAAAATAGAATGAGAGAAAACAAAAAATCAATTACAGGAACGGGTGAAGCCCCATGTACAGTGAAACGGATGAGTAACAACGAGGAGAGGGTAAGCAAATTGCTGGATTATAAAGTAGAATTGGAAGGCGTGATTGCATGAAGATTTGGATGTGGTTTAGAAAATTCAACATCTAACCCAGACAGTTCAACTGAAAATGCACATAACACCTACAATAATAGCGATTTAGCTACCATAGAACCAAAGACACCGAATATTTCAGATAATGAAACTAGTACACCAGTGCCAATCAATAACAACACAAAAAATACCTCACTCATCCAATCCAATCTGAACCGTTAACAGCAACAGTTAATGGAAATAGGGAGAGAACTGTAATACAACCAAGAGAAATAGCAAACTTGCTTATTAAAAAAGCAAATTGAACAGCAAGAAAAGTATTATAATACAAACAAAAGGCAAAGAAAAGAGCTAATTAATGTATTGAAAGATAATCTTAAATTTGAAAAGGATAAACGGAAAACGAAGCAAACAATGTTGGCCGAGAAAACTGCCGATCAGAATTAAAATAATACATTGATTTTATTATTGACAATGAAATTTGAAAATTGAAAGGTTTAATTGAATTTTTACAGAATAAATATTTTCATAAAATCTAACTATTTAACTATATTTTCGTTGCCTTCGTTGTCTTCGATCGAAGTTTGATTATCCTCACTCGCATCCCGTACCACATCATTTTCTAGGATTGGAACGTGGTATCGTACACAAATTATGGAGTGCGCAACACACATTTATAATTTGTGCAACCTTTACAGGTTGATAGTGCAGCTCCCTTGCATGCAGCAAACATCTAAAATATTTTTAATATAGGTATAATGTAATTAATAATTTGTATAAAACGTACATAAGTTTAACATTCGTTATCTTAGATTAATATACGTACGATCTTTACGTTTAAACTATGCGTACCCTTCATATTGAAAAAATGATGCCATTTTTTTCTGAACGTATGATATTTATGTGGCTGCCATCCACACAGCCTATGACGCCTTGAAACACATATTAATTTAAATAATTTTCCTTCGATTTCATTTTTCCCTCGTCAGATTGTTGGAAATACATAAATTTCCATTACTACTTAAATTTGATTCCAATATCTGTAATGTTTCTGCCATCACTACGGACACGGCAGATTGAGGCATTGCGATAAAAAAATCTTATCCAACCCCCCGCTGTTATGATTCTTCTGCTAAAAAACGTAAAGTGGCCGATAGCTTCAAAATGAGCGATATGGCATCTATCCATTTTAGCTCGTGAAAATGAGGTTCAACTTCACTCAGAATATCTCTGAACAGTTGCTTCGATATTCTGGATAATTTGATGAAACTAAAAATATACAAAAATTATTGTTAGAAATGGAATAATTATGAAGATTGTTATTGTATTTATTACCTTTTATTTGGCATGTCGAGCACGTTTGAATTACCACGAGATTGTTTTCGCTGAATATTGACTAGTGCCACTTCATCATCTAATTCATCATCACTCGATTGTATAAAAAAAATCCAATGCTCGATTCCATAATATAAATAAAACACTATCGAAAATTTCATAATAGCTATTTGCGATGTTATGGAAACGTTCGATATTCTCGAAAATAAACCCTATCGAAAATACCATAATATGGTTTTAAATACCATGATATATGGATGGGAAAAAGAAATCCGTTATTTTTACGTTTATTTCGTGGCTTTATTTAGCTTGGCTACAATCATTCGTTTTGGCTCAAATACGCACCCATTTTGCAATAACTCGTTGCCATTTAGAAGGCAATTTGCAAGGCCACATCATTTAAGGCAATTTCAAACAAAAAAAAACTGTGATAGCCAGTTTTTACAAGCCTCTCTTGAGGCCATTTTTACACCAGTAAGAGCGTTTGGACAAAAAGAGATGATAATCGGTTCTAGCACCAACGTCCGGAAGATAAACTGGATTCATAATAAACTCTCAACCAAGTTTCCGGAGCTTCTGGCGTGTCATCATGTACGTGTGAGGCCTGGCATTATCCTGGTAGGACACGTCCTATTGGCTAATTCTGACCGCTTCTGGTTGATTGCTGCCTTCAGTCGGTCGACTGGTTCGAGGTTCGAATTTGGCGTTTGCCCATCGAGCATCAGCTCATATTAGATGATTTCCTTCCAATACCACCAAACCCATGGAATATGTGACCCATTTCTCGAAGTCAGTCACCACCCGCTTCAGAAATTGCACGATTTCGTTTCGTTAGGCCAAGGATTCGCAGAGAGATATTGTCCATCAAGTTTTTTGTTTGCGGCAGCCTTTTGCAAATGATTTAAAACTCTTTTGTGGTTCATTTACCTCTCCTGGGCGATGCTACGACAGCTCGCATGTCGATCTCCTAGATAATTTCTAGGATTTTATCGATATTTTTGACGATAATCCTTGGGGAAATCGGTGGAAATTTCCCCAATCGGAATACAGTTTCCTTGGAAATTCTCTACAGGGTGTCCCCGATTGGGATACTATTCCGTTAAGAGGTGATTCTTTGGTTCATTTCATGAAAAAAAATCGTATGGTAGTGGGGGGTCAATTTTTGATATCCTTTGAGATACAGGGTGCTTAAAAAATTTGGTTCGGCAAAAAAGTACAAGCAAATATTAAACTGTAACTTACAAAATATTACAACAAAGCCTCATTTGACGGAAATTGAATAGACTATATTTAAGATCCTATTGGCTATCTTGCATCTATATCCATTTAAGAGCTATGACGTTTTAAAGATAAAAAAAATAAAAAAATGATTTTATTTTTTATAAAACTGAGTTTTTCTCAAAAAAATCCCCTAATAAATTTTTTTTTTACCTAATTTTAACCCGCTATGATCTCCTCTACAATCCCCCAATCCGTTATTTGTACCCACGTGCTACAGTTTTTTACTTATGAGATGAAGAATGAAAACACTACACACAAATTGTAGTGTAAAAATTGCAACAAGAATTTTTCATCAGTAAAATAATAGGCGACGAAATTATTTTACACTACAATTTGTGTGTAGTGTTTTCATTCATCATCTCACAAGTAAAAAACTATAGCACGTGGGTACAAATAACGGATTGGGGGATTGTCGAGGAAATCATAGCGGATTAAAATTACGTAACAAAAAAAAATTATTAGGGGATTTTTTTGAGAAAAACTCAGTTTTATAAAATAAAAATCATTTTTTTTATTTTTTTTTTAACTTTGAAACATCATAGCTCTTAAATGGATATAGATGCAAGATAGCCAATAGGATCTTAAATATAGCCTATTAAATTTCCGTCAAATGAGGCTTTGTTGGTTGCCACCAACAAAGCCTCATTTGACGGACAATTGATAAATATTTCGTAAGTTACAGTTTAATATTTGATTGTAATTTTTTCCGGAACCAAATTTTTTAAACACCCTGTATCTCAAAGGATATCAAAAATTGTCCCCCACTACCTTACGATTTTTTTCATGAAATGAACCAAAGAATCACCCCTTAACGGATTAGCATCCCAATCGGGGACACCCTGTATATTATTCAAATCTTTCGCGGACTACTTTGATCATTTTTTTTTCCTAAATTAAGAAACATAATTTTTTCCCCTACTAAGGGAAAAATTCCTACTGGGCAAATCGATTCGAAATTATTCGCTTAGTAGTGAGACGAATATTAGTAAACTAGAAAACAAATTTGAAAAAATGATTAAAGTAGCCGGCGAAACATTCGAATAATATGGAGAATTTTAAAGCAAATTGTATTCCGATTGGGGAAATTTTCACAAATTTCAACAATACGGCCCCATAGTATCGGGGCCATAGACACCATTTACAATACAGCCGCCAGACTTGCGTTTTCGCCTTTATCGAGGCAAAATTGTAAAATAAAGCGAATTTCCTCATTTTCCACCTCCATCCTTGTGACGCTATAACTCACAACTGAATCCTGCTGGCCTACTGCTATTTGTCACCACGAGGTATTTGTGTTTAATTATATATGAAGTTAGTTACAGGGATTTTGGGTGTTGACTCTGAAATATACATGTCAGCGATGTGGTTGTCGTCGATGAGCGATCGACTAAATTGTTGTTCGGATGACGAAGCCAATAAATATAAATTTTTCACAGTTATTGTTAAAATATGATCATTTGTGTTTCGATGATACAAAGATTCATAAATTTTGACCGATTGTAACAAGTATGATGTGTATGTATCGCTATGTGGTAGACTAAGCGACGCGGCGGTGTTATATGTACGAGTATTTGTGTAAGTATTCCATTTATCTTAACTAAAGATGTAAAAATATTAGAAAAATTATCGAATACGTTCATATATCCAAAATACTCGAATTACCATAGGCCGTTGAGCAAAAATTACAAATTACAGGACCCCACACTATAAAGAAAGTGTCAAAACATAAATTTCACCGCAGGGTGTCGAAATAAATTAAGAAAGGAAATGAATCCCGGTATCAATTTCGGGTTAAAACGTAACTTGACAAATGACCTCAAAATGCCAAACATCGAAGGATGAAGAAATTATGATCCCGTACTAAACTGCTAATGCAAGTAGTTTTATTTTACACAACAACAACAACAGCGGCGCAGAATAAGATCCATCTTAGTAAAGTCTAACGAAAACAATAAATAAATATAAACATAAATTTAATGTTTTTATTTTCTAACAAAAAAAAAAGTAAAAAAATGTTTTTAATAGTGAAATGTGTGAAATGATAAGCTAAAATGTTTGTTTATTTTTAGAAAGGAATTAGGAGAGGATGACTTCTTTTAAGAACTTTGAGTATATCAATCGACAAATTGAGATGATAGAATTTTTTTTTCTACGTTAACTTTATGATTTCCCTTTTAATTTTTTTGGTTTTGTTTTTGTATTTTATGTTTGGAGTTTATGTATTTTTATGAAAACTGCCTCGCTTTGGAAGAATATTTATTAACTGTTTTTGTTTTATTTATTTGTAAGTGATAATGAATTTTACATCCGCATCTGGTTTTATGGACCAAAAGAAGAAACAAAATCGGTAAGAAGTGCATTATGTTTTTTTAATGCTTTTCTTTGTATAGAACAAAATTTTGTTATGCGATCTGATGTAAAATTTCAGCTTGGGCGTTTCATTAATGTTTTTTGGTGGCAGGCAGTCTGTGTCTGAGATTTAAGCAAAATGTTTAATTTTTTTTATTTTTATTTATTTATAGTATGTACAATCTTATCACATGATAATTTATTACGTATGATGATAACGCACTTATTTGAAACAAATAGCAATCAATATTCTGTTTAATTCTTCTAAGACGTCTCAGTTCTTGTGTTATGTCAAGAAGTTGTATTGCTTCACTGTTATGGTATATTGCAGTACGGATCCGCTCGAAACGCGATATTTCAAAATGCGTTATTACAAATCAAGATGTGACAAAACGAGATATGGTACAAAATGTGGTATGGTACAAAACGCGATATTTCGAAACGCGGTATTTCAAAACGCGATATTTTTTAAACGCGATACGGTGCAAAACGAGATATGGTACAGAATATGCGTTGCGAAGCGGCGGGAGCGCAGCGACCCACCTGATACCGATCCTATATACTATCGTTCCTATCGATTTTTAAATTCCTATAAACTGAAATTAAATTTCCCCTTCACCCGCCTGATATAACCCGATCCTAAACTCCCGTTTTGTATCATATCCCGTTTTGTACCATATCGCGTTTTGAAATATCGCATTTTGAAATATCGCGTTTTGTACCATATCGCGTTTTGTACTGTATCGCGTTTTGAAATGTCGCATTTTGAAATATCGTGTTTTGAAATATCGCGTTTTGAAATATCGCGTTTTGATAATTCGCGTTTTAAAATATCGCGTTTCAAATGGGACCCGTTGCAGTAACCTTCTTTCATGTTTGATGACAAATTCCTGGATCACTTCATCAATCCATTTAATATTTAGGTCGTTGTGTAATTCCTCGTTGGTTATACGTAGCGAATTTCCTCGTTGGTTACGTAGGTATTACGGAGCACCTCTGCTACGGCTGGGTAAAGTTGGAGTATGTTTGTTCATGTGATACTCTAAATTTACTCTAAACAATTAACCTCATGCAACACTCCTCTAGAAATGGGTCCCATTTGAAACGCGATATTTTAAAACGCGAATTATCAAAACGCAATATTTCAAAACGCGATAGGGTACAAAACGGGATATGGTACAAAACGTGAGTTTAGGATCGGGTTATATCAGGCGGATGAAGGGGAAATTTAATTTCAGTTTATAGAAATTTAAAAATCGATAGGAACGATAGTATATAGGATCGGTAGCAGGTGGGTCGCTGCGCTCCCGCCGCTTCGCAACGCATATTCTGTAACATATCGCGTTTTGCAACATCGCGTTTTGAAATATCGCGTTTTGCACCGTATCGCGTTTTGTACCATATCGCGTTTTGAAATATCGCATTTTGAAATATCGCGTTTCGAGTGGATCCGTCTAGAAATATACCTCTAGAAATACGGCAGGGCAATATTTCTTCTTTTCAAATGCTTCTTCTATATATCTTCGTATGTCTTCCACTTTAGATACAATTCTTTGAAAAAAGAAATATTTTTATATAAATAGTATGCATATTTCAATTGGATTTTTTATTAATTTTTTAAAATGAAACTCCCAAATAAGCGACGAACCTGATTTTATTAAATTTATGGAATAATAAAATTTATTTCCAATTTTTACTTATTTTATTTAATTTTACACAAAATAAAATTTATTAAATTTTATTATAAAAAATGATTTTTTTTATTTTTCACGAGACAGCTCAACTGATGGTGGACCCTAAGCGCTTTTCTTCTTTTTACTTAATCTCTCCCTATAAACCGACCGGTGCAAACAAAACCAACGAACAATATATTTCGACGCCACCGTACTTCCTCCCCAGTATGGGAATAAACGATAAAAGTTAACGAAAACGCGTGGGTAATATTACACCCCTGCGAGTCCGGGTATTTCTCGGAATTACTCTGATCTCCGGCACTGGATTAAAAGTTACGCCCTTCTTTGATCTTGAAACTCCTTGCATCGATGTGAATGGTACTGTTGAATATAAACCAATGGGTTGCGAGATATTCATGCATTTTCCATCTGTTGTGTCAAGAACCTCTGTTGCCTCCTGAAAACATGGCTTCAATCTATCTAATCTATTGACACGTTGATTTCTCTATCTCTAATCCTGACCTTATACAATTTTTCATTACAAGCTAACACCTGAAAGGGTACTTCCTAGGGAGGCTGAAGTGACGCCCGCACTGTATCAGTACGTACAGAAACACTGTGTACAATTAACCAATTCCTTGAACACAAATGATTTAGTTTTATTATGGTGAGCAAGAGGTATTGGCAACTGGCATAATAACTATAAAGTGATTTGTAAGCTCTTTTATAAAATCAGTTTGTAATGCTGAGGTATTGTTCGCTGAGGTAAGTTTCGCCAAACATCAACTCTGCTAAAGTACACTTAAAATCTTCCCGATACACTGTTCTCAAACCCAGTAATGCAGTTGGTAACACCTTTGTTTACTCTTGTCAACCATGACACATTATTGCAGTCTTAAGTGTATAATGATACCTTTCAATAATTCCGCTTGCCTGGGGATTGTAAGCAGAAGATCGCTTCCGCTTGAATCCCATTAAAACTGCTAATTCCTTATGTAGCTCGGAATCAAATTGACGTCCTTGATCAGTAACCACGTATAAGGGAGTGTCAAACCTTGAAATCATCCGTTGTATAAGGCAAATGGTACGGTTTCTGTTTTAATATCAGAGGCAATGGAATTGCTTCCGTGCATGCTTGTGCCAAATTCCTAACATCTTTTTTAATACCTGGCCATACGCGGATTGACTAGTCACCAATTTCACGGTGTCGATGTGTCATAAATAATCTAAAACTTTGAACCAAAGAGTGGTATATCTTTGTAAAATTTAACCCAGAATCTGGCATTAACTACGTTAGAAGGTCCTGCATGTCAGGTTGTTCCTCTGCCAATGCCTAGAAATCAATACTAGGCGTTTTTTGCGATTTCCTCGATACGAGAGAGCGCGTCGGCTACAATATTTTCGTTGCCAGATAAATGCCGAATATCAGTTGTAAACTGACTTATATAGTCCAGGTGACGATACTGGCGAGGCGATAAAAATTTTAACGAAATGCAAAGATTAAAGGTTTGTTGTCTGTGTATAGGACAAACTGACGACCTTCCAACAAGATAAGATAAAATGTTTACAACGCAGGGCAGCTGTTACGCTGGTGACCTATAACATACTTCATGCTACGTATGGCCATGTCTAGATGATCACAAATTTTCCCGAACAACGCAGCAACTGAATTTCTTGAGCACATGCATACTACTACTACTACTACTACTACATTCTAAAATCTCCTAAATTATTCGAGAAAATCTGCGACATAAGCCACGATTCGGTGCACGAACTGACTAGGAAGCCTGAACCTGCGAGGGTTTCTAGTACTATAGGATAAGGATGTGTTAAATGTTCGAACTTATGAGAAAATCTACTTGAGCGAACTGTTGTTTTTCTACAATACAGATCGATGTTTCTCCTCACAAGTGCACCATCACAATTTCAAAATTCCCGTGTTAGTAAATATTTATTATATTATGTAAAGTTAGAAGGTTAGTTGGATTCCGTTGAGCATCTTCCTTCAACTCACCATGAAGATGAGGAGGGTCTTTTGTCTGAAAATTGATATCTAAACATATAATATAATTTTAAGCAGCACTATAAACCTTTCCCCACAATTTATTTCAGGATGTATATTTCCGCCTCAAAATTCAAAGATATGCGGATCTATCGATATATAGTCTCCCTCCCCTGGCATATTGAATTTACTTTATTTTTCGAATAAATTTTAGCACCAATGTGAGGTTCGAACCAGTGACCGTAACACAACAATAAAAAAGACAATGTCTAATAAATACATACGTTAAATTATTATTATTACGCTCAAAATAAGAATAACAAGAATGCCACTCTGAAAAAATTCCTGATCTCATTATTGATAAAAAATGGAATTAATTTGATTATTTTAGAAGGCCACGAAATTATTAGGGGAAATAATTTTTGAAAATGATTTTACATATTGGGCAGACAATTATATCCCTTTTGTGGCCAGAAAACGATTTTTTTCAAATGTGTATGTAAAAAATGACAGGCTGTGACGTCTTCCGGACTTTAACGAATCCCAGCCAAATCGGAATTCCCCTTGAAAGAAGCATCATAATTCGACAACACACAAATTGTGTAAAACATCAATTACTTGCTTCAGATAACGCATCAATCACCCTACCATTAGTATGCACAAACGTGTATGCTGGTATAAAACACCTACAAAAACAAATCCCTGACACGATTCTCCATCGTATATGACCCTCACCCACACAATTGTGATGGCGGGCTGGAAAAGAGATATGAAACTTTGGCAAACAATTTTCATCACACCCATCCCCCGATTCACACGGAAGAATGGTTCCGCAGAACACCATCCAAATCGAAAGCAGGACCCTTATAAGAAAACCGTATAAATCGAAAAAATACGACAAAATTCCTAATCCATCGTTTGGTTTCTAACCCTAATGTGACTGATGCGTTACCCTGGCACTCTTCGACGTCCATCCTTATGTCTAAGTCACAACAAAAAATCCAAATTTTTTGAGAGTATAGCGGGTGTTACCGTGTTTTATTATTTAAATTATAACACTCACTATATTTTAGTATAAAAACAATTTATTTAATATTTATTAGTTAAGTTCACAACTTTAGATGGCTGACGATTATTCGCGCACTTTTCACTTTTCTTTTATTATTATTATTTTTGAGACCGTGTCTCTTTGAAATTCTAAACGCGACTACTCTTTTTCGTTTCTTCATTTCCTTTCTCGTCGTCCCGGTATTAATTCTCGATATTAATCGATAATCGATTAATATCGAGATTCGCGCATGTGGATGGCGAAATATCTATATTCAGCAAAACGAGCAATGCCTCGTAATTAAGCGGCGCGACGTATAAATAGTTTTGCTACGAGGAGTGCTACGAAGTGAAAAGGATTTTGATGATTTTGAGCCGCTACAAGAGCTTCTAGTTCAATTGACAGACTACGATCACACTCAAAAATGAGAAACTTTACAAGTTGGACGAACGTGAGAGCAAAAGCAGCTCCTCTGTACGAGTTAAAGTAACAAAGGTACTCGTGCAGCCCTATACACTTTACACGACATTTAAAAGAAACGGCATACAAACACTTTATAGTTCTGTGTTACATGTCAATGTATTTCGCCGTTTGCACCTCTGTTTATCTATTTCATCCGATCCACGTTTACACTTCTATTTATTGTAAAAAACCATCCAACATTCCCCCACAACCATCGATAACCCATTTCACCGATGTAACACGTTGATCTATTTAAAGAGTGTTCTTCGTTATGCATTTCATAATTGCAAAACAAAAATTTAAAAAAATCAGTTTCCATACAAAATGCATATACCGTATCCCAGTCACTCAACCAAGATATTCCTTCTTCACTCACATGAGGGCCAACAATTCACCCACTTTAACGAAAATATATGTATATTGTTCTATATAGAAATAACAAAAAAAAACTTAAAAAACATATTTTTTTTTGTTTTGTTTCCTCAAACCGTGCAAAAGCGAATTGGTGCCAAAAAAGTACCATGTAAATCGGGGGATACGTGTATTTAAACAGTGCACTCGAATACTACAGGCTACACTGCTTTAAAAAATTTGCTATGTGACGTCAATTTATGTCGTCAGTTTCCTCATTTTAGGCAGCACTAAAATTAAAAAGATTTTTTTTTGTGTATGCTGTCATATTGATCAGAAAAAATTGTAAACAAACAACAAGAAAAATATTTTAAAAATATATTTTAAAATTTAATAGAAAGCTATTGGTAAAAGTATTAATTCATAATATTATTATACAATTATGCATTTTAAAATGCTTAAATATGTAAACACGTATAAAATGTATATACATTTCCTATAATTTACGAGAAGACATAACCTTACTTTTAGCACACGCATAAAAATATTTTTGTTTCTGTTACTTTTCGTTTTTTCATTTTATGAACATGACTGCTATCTACAGTTCAAAGAAAAAACTGTAGACATAAATTTAATGACATAGCAAGCAGTGTGGCCTGTAGTATTCTAGGTGCACTGATTTAAATAATCAAAAAATATAAATAGATACATGTATGTTATGTATATAAAAATAATAATAATTACTTACAAGAAACGATAGTATACTTTACAAGGATAACAATTACCGCTTGCAAATTTTTTTTATTTTATTTTTCATTTACACCTTGTTTAGTTTTTATTTACGAAAATATTTTTTCATTTACACTTTACAAGTGCACCAGCACCTAGAATACTACAGGCCACACTGCTTGCTATGTCATTAAATTTATGTCTACAGTTTTTTCTTTGAGCTGTAGATGGCAGTCATGTTCATAAAATGAAAAAACGAAAACAAACAGTAAAAAAAAAATATTTTATGAGTGTGCTAAATGTAAGGTTATGTCTTCTCGTAAATTATATGAAATGTGTACACATTTTATACGTGTTTACATATTAAACACATTTTAAAATTATAATTGTATAATAATATTATGAATTAATACTTTTACCAATGGCTCTCTATTGAATTTTAAAATATATTATTAAAATATTTTTCTTGTTGTTTGTTTACAATTTTTTGCTTATCAATATGAGAGCAAACACAAAAAAAATTAAAACAATCTTTTTAATTTTGGTGCTGCCTATAATAGCCAAAGAGAAAACTGACGACATAAATTGACGTCAAATAGCAAAATTTTTAAAGCAGTGTGGCCTGTCGTATTCTAGGTGCACTGACATTACACACAATACTATGATATTCGCTCAGGAGAGCAACAACAAAAAACATTCACAATCCATGAAAATTCATTGAGCCATGCTACACACGGTTTCATAAGACCGTCTTCACCTTCCTTTCTTTCCCCTTTTACCTATCAAATCCGTTTTAACTGCGACATTAAAATTTTTGTCCGTGAATCCGAAATGAAAAAATAGAAATGAAAATAAAAAAATTTAAGTCCATTTTTGAGATGTAGATTTTTGTTTAAATTTTATTTTCGAGAGAACAGAATAAAACAATACAAAAAAATTTGGTGTTTTAAACAAAATAAGGGGTTAAATTGACAATAAAAATCTATTGCGACTTAGTTTGAAATCAGAAGCTGAATTCGTGTGTAGCTGGGCTCATTATTACACGATCGTATAAAAATCTAGTCTGATTTTTATGTAATTACCATTTACACACACAGGCACACGCAGAAAGTACATATATAATTATTATGTAATGTAATCAATACCAATATATTATGTGTTGGTATTGATGTAATAAATATCAAAAATATAAATATTTATATAAAAACTAAATGAAAAAGAAAGCTTCCCTGACTCATATATTATACGATTACCTATGCAATATATAAAACGTCGTATACCTTGCAAAACCACATTTTCGATGGATCGTGCACCTTGTTAAAGTTAGCCGAAAGTTGCCAGCCGAAAATAACAAAAATGATAATGCAGATTGTGTCTTTGGTTTGATAGCCGAAAAGAAAAATTCAACAATGTTGATCAATATATTTCAGCATAAAGTTAGGTATTTAAGAAAAATTATTTAATCCTTCATATAATTAACTCCTTTAAACTGATATTAAAAGAAAAGTTTTTTTTTCAAGTTTAAAGAAATTTTTATGAGGATGATTTCAATAGTTCAATTTCTGAAAAATTCATTGAATGGCCCGACGAACTTGTTTATCCTTAATTCGCATTGATGTCACTATGGCTATTTGATAGCTCTAATGTCTGCTAACAATAGTACAATTATTAAGAAATTCTGATGGGGATACACGGGTGTAATTTGGCAAAAATTTCAATAGTTCAATTTCTGAAAAGTTCATTGAATGGATTGGCGCTCTTGTTTTTCCTTAATTCGCATTGATGCCACTATGGCCATTTGATAGGCCCTAATGCCTGCTAACAACAGTACAATTTTGAAAAAATTCTGATGGGGATACAGGGGTGTAATTTGAAAAAAAAATTCCATAGTTCAATTTCTGAAAAATTCATTGAATGGATTGGCGCTCTTATTTATCCTTAATTCGCATTGATGCCACTATGGCTATTTGATAGGCCCTAATGCCTGCTATCAACAGTACAATTTTGAAGAAATTCTGATGGGGATACAGGGGTGTAATTTGACAAGATTTAAATAGTTCAATTACTGAAAAATTCTTTGAATGGCCCGGCGCTCTTGCTTAACCTTAATTCGCATTGATGCCACTGTAGCCATTTAATAGGCCCTAATGCCTGTTAACAATAGTCCAATTTTGGAGAAATTCTGATGGGGATGTGGGGGTGTAATTGCATAGTTTGCATATTTTTCAGTAATTGAACTATGGAATTCAAATTTCCATCAGAATTTCTTCAAAATTTTACTTTTTTTACCAGACATTATTGCATGAAAGTTTATTGAATTGCCAATGTATTTTTCAGAAATTAAACTATGGAAATTTTGTTAAATTGTCCACCGTATTGCCATCAGAATTTCTTCAAAGATTGACTGTTGTTTACAGGCATTAGGGCCTATCAAATGGCCATAGTGGCATCAATGCGGATTTAGGGTTAAAAAGAGCGCAGGCCATTAAATGAATTTTTCAGAAACTTAACTATGGAATTTTGTCAAATTGGACCCCCGTATCCCCATCAGAATTTTGTTAAAAGGTTCCATTAACCGGTTAATTTCGTTTCGCATACGAGGGGGGGCAACTTCGCTAATTCAATATTTCTCCACAGTTAGGCCGAAGTTGAACAGAATGATGGCCTGTCAAGTGACCATAGTGGCATCAATGACAAAGTATTCAAACCTAGAACAACAAGCCATTAAATGCTTTTTCGATATATTGAATTATTGGAATTTTGATAAATTACACCTCTTTATCCCCTTCAGAATTTTTACATAATTAGGCCGAAGTTGACCAACAATTATGATATATCCAATGGCTATAGTGGCATGCCTACCTCACACCTCACTTTATGTTCATTTGGAGCAAGGTTAACAATATTGCTTTTCAAATTGAAATTGATTGATGTAAACATTTGTTTTTCTCAAGTTTAAATAGAATTATGTTTTACAACAACCTTCGCATACTAAAACCTTCAAAGTGGTTTCTGTTGATGTGTTGTTGAAATAATTATTCGGCTGATAACTTTCGGCTGGATAATGTTGATCAACGGTGACGTATTTATAACCTTGTTAAAGTTAGCCGAAAGATTCCAGCCGAAAGATAATGCAGATAGTGTCTTGACTATTTTTAATCTCTCTTTATACTCTCGCCCCTATCGATTTTTAAATTCCTATAAACTGAAATAACTTCTCCTTCACCCGAATGATGTAATTCGATCCTAAATTCTCCTAAATTCGAGTTCATGACTGATTTTTGCTGTATTCAAGACACTATCTGCTTTATCTTTCGGCTGGAAACTTTCGGCTAACTTTAACAGTATGTATTTATATACTTTCGGCTGAGAAAGCGAAGACACTATCTGCATTATCGATTTTTTGATCTTTCGGCTGGAAACTTTCGGCTAACTTTAATAGTATGGATCGTGCAATGTGTATCCCGTTATACAATTAATATACAAGTCTCCATGTATGAATAATGCACAATATCATTATATCACTTTTATTTATTATTTTTACGTAGCACAAACACATTAAAAACACAATTTTAATTTAATTTTTTAATTATTAAGGAGAAAGGAAGACAAAAACACGTCTTTCGCCTTCGACGATCAATCGCGACTCACAAACTGACGATCAACAAATATCTAAAATGTTTAATCGACGAATACGCAGCCTGTTGGCTCTGAGTTGTTACTCATACGTGCTATAAAGCTTTTGCGCATCAAAAAGCTTAACGGAAAAGAATCTTAGCGGCTGAAACTGTCCGTCAACCAATTGTTGTATAACCTATAGCGAAATCAGATGCATCGAACATTAATGCCAGCGGGGCATTACAACATGGATGGGACGATATTGTTGCGTCAGTAATGATAACCTTGTGTCGCCTTTTAAACGCTGAGATCGTTTGTTCATAACAATCAATTTTTCGTTTATGCAATAATGATGACATTTTTAGGAATTGATTAAGAATGACTTGGCTACCAACTGCATTAGGAATGGAAATACGGTAAAAATCGTCTCATGTCCATTATCGTTTCCGGTGTCTTGTATTCGTTACTTGATACAACCTTATCAGGGGCTGGTTTAACACCCAATTGACTGACGATATGGCCGAGAAATTTTACCTCGGGCTTTGCAAAAACACATTTCTCCGCGTTAATTATTAAACCATAGTCACTTAAACGATATGCTTTAAATGCTCTTCAAGGCTTGTATAGAAGCTGTCAGTAAATCGTCTATAACGAAACCCAATTCATCCAAAACTGTATTGTATAAACCTTTGAAATGTCTGAGCCGCATTTCGCAACCCGAATTCATTCGGTTAAATTCAAACGACCCAAAAGGTATACAAATTATCGTCTTAGGAATATCGTCTGGCTCCACCGGGATTTAGTGATACGCCCTAACCAAATCCAGCGTTGTAAAAATACTACAACCGTCTAATTGATAGGAAAAATCCTGAATATGCAGAATTGCATAAACGTCCCGAATTGTACAAGCATTCAACGCCCGGTAATCCCCGCATGGTCGCCAAGAACCATGCTTCTTCGGCACAATGTGTAAAGGACTAGACCACGGACCTTTCGTCCGAGCGCAATACCCTAACTTGATCAAACGATGGCTTTTGTTTTAGGAAATAAAATGTAAAGGAAAAAATAGAATGTAATTATCTCGAACGGGTCCCATTTGAAACGCGATATTTTAAAACGCGAACTATCAAAACGCGATATTTCAAAACGCGATATTTCAAAACGCGATACAGTACAAAACCCGATACGGTACAAAACGCGATATTTCAAAACGCGATATGGTACAAAACGCGATATGGTACACAACGGGAGTTTAGGATCGGGTTATATCAGGCGGGTGAAGGGGAAATTTAATTTCAGTTTATTGGAATTTAAAAGTCGATAGTAACGATAGTACATAGGATCGGTATCAGGTGGGTCGCTGCGCTCCCGTCGCTTCGCAACGCATATTCTGTACCATATCGCGTTTTTAAATATCGCGTTTTGAAATATCTCGTTTTGTACCATATCGCGTTTTGTACCGTATCTCGTTTTGAAATATCGTGTTTCGAAATATCGCATTTTGTACCATATCGCGTTTTGTACCATATCGAGTTTTGAAATATCGCGTTTTGTACCATATCACATTTTGAAATATTTCGTTTTGTATCATATCTCGTTTTGTCATATCTCGTTTTGAAATATCGCGTTTTGAAAAATCGCGTTTCGAGCGGATCCGATCTCGAACAAAACATTATTTTGGGCATCAAATAGAAATAGAATTGTATTTAAAAAAAATTAAAATCGGCGCGTAATTCTAAAAAATGAATCCAAATTTTCGAAATGATATAAACTAAATATAGAATAAATAAAAAAAATGAAATCTCATCTTTTACTACCTAGGTAACAAAATGTCCTTTACATCTCTAAATGTGGGTACATCAAACTATGTGAAATTATTGGGTTTTAACTACGAATATTGAAAAAAATCTAAGTAATTTTATTACCAAAATGAAATAAGGAACGAAAAAACCATTACGAAAATTTTCGTAACGTTCCGTTGCGAAAATTTTCGGAATCCTATTTCAAGAATACCATTTTAAGATTTTTGTTATACTTTGACACTAACTCGGTATCAAAAATTTTCGTAATAATTCAAGAATAGAGCCCCTGGTTAATAATTAATTGATGGCAAATCGTTATTAATTTTGTCTGCTAATTCAGTTACTTTATCCAACCGTTCATTACTAACCGCTAAAATTGCCTGCATTTCTCGAGGCAACTGCTGTAACCACAGATTTCGTAAGGCCTGATCGGAAAGATCGTTGTTGCTAGTAATGCGCTTTATTGACAATAATTGACTATATTTTTGATCACCTAAACCTATTCCACCTAAATCGTTGAAGACGCGCCGCGTCCGATTCGGTTAAATTATTAATTAATAGCAGAATATTTCTTCGTGTCCGGTGGATTCTCAAGTATGTCACTTACCAATTTAGAGATATTTTTCGTCGAGAGCCTCTACTACATAGAGTTTAATTATGGAATAATAAAATTAATTTCCAATTTTTACTTATTTTATTTATTTTTACACAAAATGAAATTTATTAAATTTTTTTGCAAATAAATGAAATTCTTTATTTTCCACGAGGCGCTCAACTGGTGGTGAAACCTTTACTAAATGCTTTTGACCGGCCCCATGTTGACCGGCCCACTGTCAACAACGTTAACACAATTAATCGATTAACAAATCTGTTGGATATTGAAGAACGATGGGAGATATACTGTGCTCCGACTCACTTTGCTGCAGCGATGGCATCCACAGATTCATCAGCCGTATCAATTGGTAATGGACATATTTTCGTAATTGGTCGCCGCATATATTTCGTCTTCGTTTTTAGTGTGACGACTCGAGTTATTCCATCGGATCCTTGATGTTTTTCTGTAATTCGTGCCAAGAGCCATTTGGATGGTGGTAAGTTGTCTTCCTTTAACAAAACGAGATCACCAATGTGTATGTCAGCTTTCTGTTGCATCCATTTTGGTCGTTGTTGTAATCGAGTTAGATAATCTGTTGACCATCGTTGCCAAAAATGTTGGTAAATTCTTTGCGTGAGTTGCCATCGAGAGCAGTAGTTTTGTTTGAAATCGAGCATAGTTGGTTCAGGAACAGAATTGATAGCATCGCCTATCAAAAAATGACCTGGTGTAAGTATTGTTAGGTCTTCGGGATCATTTGTAATGGGACATAGCGGACGTGAATTTAAAGCGCCTTCGATTTGTATGAGAACGGTACTCATTTCCTCGTACGTTAATTTGGTTTCGCCAAAAATTCTCCGCAGATGGTACTTCACGGACTTTTTCCAGCCTCCCACAGGCCACCGAAGTGAGGTGACGATGGCGGAATAAAATGCCAGGTAACTCCGTCATTTGCTAGATGTTCCGTAATATCAGATTGTAGTTGCGTCATGGCTTTCATGTGGTTACGTTGTAGCTCCGTTGATGCTCCAACAAATGTTGTGCCATTATCGCTATATAAATCCGAGATTTTGCTACGGCGAGAGGTCAATCTTTTGAATGCTGAAATGAAAGCAATAGTGGTCAGGTCACTTACGATTTCCAAGTGGATAGCCTTTGTGCAAAGGCGTACGAATACGCAAATGTAGCCCTTATATGCTTTGCTTCCTCTTCCCTTTGACATACGTAACAAAATGGGACCAGCATAATCAACTCCCGAATGTTGAAATGGTCGGATTTGATTGACTCGAGGATAAGGAAGATTTCCCATTAACTGATTTCTGGTCTCAGCTGTGTATCGAAAGCATGTAGTACATTTATGAACATACTGACGTACTAGATTTCGGCCGTGGATGATCCAATAGTTTCTGCGTGTGTATCCAAGAGTTTGCGTAGTACCACCGTGCAGAGTGTTAATATGTGCTTGAGCAACTATCATCAAGCTAATCGGACTATTACGAGGCAATATGACTGGATGTTTGGCTGCGTATGATAAGCAGCTGTTCTGTAGACGACCTCCAACTCTTAATACAGACTCTTCGACCAGCAAGGGATTGAGGGATGCCAAGGCACCTTTAACGGGTAGTTGTTTCGTGCAGCATTTAATCTCCTTTTGGAAATGAATTTGTTGTTCGTATTTTAACCAGAAAGTTAGAGCTGATTTTAGTTCGTCTGCAGATAGAAAACCACATTTTTTGTTAATTTTGGTATGAGTACTTACATTATGAAGGAATCGTCGTATATATGCCGTAATGCGAACCAACTTTGTTAGGCATGACTATTTGTGAATAAAATTCCATGAATCATTTCTATACATCGTTGAGATGACGGGTTTGCGTTCTTCCAAATCGATATTTTGGTTTTGTATGGGTTGTTGATTCGGCCATTGAGAAGAATGTTGTCTCAACCAGGAGGGGCCAATCCACCAGAGTGTATGAGTTTCTAATAACGTAGGCGATAATCCCTAGTCGCGCAATCGGCTGGGTTGCTTTCTGTAGGTACATGCCTCCAGTGACTGATGTTCACGTTGTGGATTTCCGATACTCTATTCGCGATAAACGGTTTCCATCTGTTGGGATGTCCTTTTAACCAACACAGTACGACCGTGGAGTCAGTCCAGGCATGCATTGTACATTTTTGATATGGTTTTATGGATGTAATCTTTCTGAATAATTTTGCTAGCAACACAGCTCCACATAACTCAAGCCGCGGAATTGACACCTGCTTAACTGGAGCCACTCTAGTCTTTGCTGCTATCAGTCCAATATGGTATATGCCATCAGAACCTAATGAACGAGAATAAATAGCGGCTGCATATGTGACATTAGATGCATCGCAGAACCCATGCAGCTCGCAATGTTTGTTGGAAATAGTGTTTAGCCACCTCGGGATTTTTATCCGAGATAATGATGACAGCTCGCTTCGGTAAGTAAGCCACGATCGTTGAATAGACTCAGGTACGGGATCATCCCAGTTTATGTGGGCCAACCAGAAATTTTGCAGCATGATTTTAGGAGTGATGATGCACGGAGAGACCCAACCCAAAGGGTCAAAGAGACGCGATACTTCAGCCAATATGATTCGTTTGGTAATTTTTGGTTCATTCGATAAGGAAATATTGTAGCCAAATTCATCTTTTGTGGGATTCCAAAATATACCCAATGTTTTAACTAACCCGTCGTTATAAATGTCCAGTACCGACTTTGGATCATGAAATTCACTAGGTACTGCTCGCAGAATATCAGCATGATTTGACGACCATTTGCGTAATTCAAATCCACCTGACTCGAGGAGACTCCTTAGCTCTGATTGTAGTTTTAGTGCTGCTTCGATGGAATCACCACCGCTCATTACGTCATCAACGTACATTTCGTGTTGAATACTTTCCGCTGCTAATGGGAAATTGTGTCTTTCGTCGAACGCCAGCTACATTAAAGTCTTAATGGCCAGGTAAGGTGCACTCGAGGTGCCATACGTCACTGTGTTCAGCCGATAATCAGTGATTGGTTCATCAGGGTTGAATCGCCAAACGATTCTCTGATAATCTGTGTCATTAGGATTTAGCTTAATCTGCCGATACATTTGTTTGATATCCGCCGTGAACGCTATCTTGTGTACCCGCCAATTCATTATGATGGATATCAATTCAGGTTGAATCGTTGGCCCTACCATCAACGTATCATTCAAAGATACCCCATTGGACGATTTTCGAGAGCCATCAAACACCACTCTTAATTTGGTTGTGGTGCTGCTCTGCTTGAAGACTGGATGATATGCCATGTAGAATGCACGATTCATGTTTGTGTACGGGTCACTGACGATTTCCATGTGATGTTGGTCTAAATAGTCCTTCATGAATTTAGTGTATTCTTCACGAAGATGGTTATTCTTTTGGAACCGTTTTTCTATGGATAACAGCATGGCAATTGCTCCATTCCTCGAACTTCCAAAGGTGGTTTCATTTGGTTTGAAATCAATGAATGGGAGGTTAACTATATATTTACCGTCTGGTGATCTCTTGTGTGTCTCCAGATAATACTCTTCGCATTTCCGTTCTTCTGCTGAATGAACCCTGTTTGATAACTCCTCGATTTCCCAAAACGATTTTAGTTGATTGGAAACATCGATGCATGTATGCAAGTTTAATATACCAGTGGTAACCGATGACCTCTTGCTCAGTAGTCCAGTCTTTCCTGTTAGTATCCAGCCCAATGTTGTATTTTGATCAAAATAGGTTGGCCATTATGACCCTTGATGAGGCCATCGAGAAGCAGTTCCCCGAATATATCAGCCCCCAACAATATATCAATACCACTTGGCTTAAAATACAACGGATCAGCGAGTTTTAAGTTCGAAATGTGATCCCATGTCGAGGTTGCCATTGGTTCGGATGGAAGATGTGCAGTAATTACTTTTATCACTAGTGCGTTAGTTGATATTTTGAACTCAGAGTCTATGTTCGATTGAATTTCGAGTCTTACAATAGAACTCGTCGTATATTGGTGGTCACTGACCCAACTCCAATAATTGGGATCATCATCGAGGCACATCTTAATCCTAACCTGTTGGCTGCCTTCTCGGTTATGAATGTCGCCTGCGAACCCTGATCCAACAAAGCTCTCAATGTCATTTGTGGTCCAAAGGCAGATTTGACCCTGATGAGTGCTGTTGCCAATAGAACTGTTGAATTGGTGGGCGTAACATGAGCGCTAACTACCTTGATGCTTGAACCAGACGTAGCCTCGCCAATTTGAGGTCGTGCGTCTTGCGAGGTAGAGTTCCTAGAATTATCATCAACCGGTGTTGATTTTGAGGTTTCGTGCACCATTGAGTGGTGCTTCTGGCTGCATACTGAGCAGCGTTTCGTGTTTCGACATTCATTACTCCTCAGACAGTTGGAACATAGCTGGTTGTCTCGTACAAATTTTCGCCGCTCTTCAATTTTCATCTTTTGGAATCTATAAAACAAGAAAATAGAGGGTGAGACTTTTGACATAAAACACAAGACATAGCTGTTGTATGGAATGTTCTCAATGACGGTTCTGAGAATCGCTTTTTATCTGCTTTCGGTTTACATGGTGTGATAGCTTCTAGAATTCTAAACCGGTCTTGCAGAAAGAGTCGTAGATTCTCCCACGTTGGAAGGTCGATGCTTGATGCGTTTGCCATCTCCCATTGTTTTAAGCTCTCAACATCTAACTTTTGGACTATCAAATACACGACCCAATCATCCCAATGTTTAGTAGGTAAAGTGATGTTGTTTAGCGCCCGTAGTGTTTCACTATAGTCGTGTCTAATAATTTTTTGATAGCTGCCGACGATTCAGCATGCAAGTTAGGTTGTGACGTCAAACATTTAAAATGATGGTACACTATCATCCTTTTGTTATCGTATCGATTTACCAAAGTGTTCCACGCGTCCTCGAAGTTAGCGTCGGTAACTTGGATGTTTCGAAGTAACTGCTCTGCTTCGCCAGACAAATTCGTTTTCAGGTAATGTAGCTTCTCTACATTAGAGATCGATTTGTTTTCGATTTGAACGAGTTTGTTAAAGAGATCACGAAACGAAGTCCAAGTTAAATGATCCCCGGAAAATGTGGATAAGTTGATGCGTGGTAACTTGATTTCGGATTTTGAACCTTGTGGTACCGTTGTTGGTGGTGAGTTAACTGTTTCTGGAGTGTGTTTTGCGATCATTTCGGTAATTTCTTCTAGTAACTAAATAAATTGTTCTTCTCCCGCTGAATATGCATCGATGTCGATCTCTTGTAATCTGTCAGCGCGAACAATCTCCGAATAAATGTTTTTGTATTCTCCTAAAAGTTCATTAAGAACGTTTAAACGTGTACTAAGGTGACTTTGAGTAAGTCGAGCTTTCGGAGATTTCTTAAAATTTATCTCAAACCGCTTCAATCGTTCGATATGTCCACCGAAATTGAGGTTAGTTTCACTCATAGTGGCACTTTACAAATCACGGAAAAAAAATTGGTTACAACGAAGAAAAAACTGAATGATTCAAGAAAAATTAGCACTTGATTTTCAGCTAAGATAACTTTTTCATAATGCAAACTTCCGATTTCTTCATTTGATGTTTTTATTTAAATCTTAAAATAATATTTTTTTATTGTTGAAAGAAATTCAATTTCTTAAAGTAAGAAAATATTATTTTGTAGAGAAAATCGCTTTTCTTAATTTATAATATCTATTTCTTCATTAAAGATAACAAATTTTTGTTTTAAGGTAACCGTATCTCAAAATGTAATAAATTAAGGCTTGTATTAAGAAATATTACATATAATTGTATAATCTACACTTCTTTAGTTAAGAGTTATTTTCTAATTTCTAGATTGCTTTCGAATTTCTAGATTGCAGAAAGTAACTTCTTGAAAGCTGTAGTAGTATTTCTTGTTTGCAGCTATTTTTCCTGTTTTTTTGAGCAACATTTAATATAATTTCCAAAATAATAACGATACACATTTATTATATGTTTTTTGTTTTATTTTATTATAAAAAATATAAAAATTCAATTTAATATTAATTAGCTATAACATACAAATTACAATAACAAAATACAAAAATAATTAAATAGAAGACATAATTCGCTTCAATATTTTTCTTCCGTTGGCAAGTTTACGAAAAACTAAAGGTTTTAAGAAAACTTATAACTGGTTTTTACAATATCAAGATCAACAATAATAAAAAGTTCATTATTTTGACATAGTTTTAACATGCAGTAACAAGTAAACGTCGGTAAGTTTTGATTAAATTATTAAGGTTGAAAAAAATACAAAGTAGGTTTGTTTTAAAAAAAATTTCAGACTTAACATTAGTTTTTGTTTATACTCGTACTCGTATCTGTAGTTTTGCAGTAAACTAAATATTTTTTTCCAGGAAGATTCCTATTTCTAAATTTATTTTTCAAATAGCTTGTTGTATAAGCCTGCTAGCTTTTCAGCCCCTTTATAATTGAATTCCTGACAATAAGACAATAATTAGCAATCATTATTATATATAACTCATTCTTAGTTACCTTTCTTGCTCTAGGAAAAAAAAGCTCGATATCACTAGCAATTGTTATAAATAAATCAGCTGATACAGGGTCTTCTACCAATAAATCCACAACTGTAGATACTAGTAGATTACGGGTCCTTTCTTCGAGCTGTGTTAAGATTTTAGACCATTTGGTTGAGGCGATAAACTGTTCAAAGTACTGTGACTTTATCATAGTTGGACAGTTTTAACAAATTCTGCTGATGATATTTCTCCACTTGATGGAGAAGAAGGGGCTGATTGATGATGTGTCCTGCTCCTGATACACTCAGACAACGATGAATAAACAGAACCAATTACTGTTGCCATTTAAATTTAGAATTTTCGTCAGCAATTTCTCTAACTAAAAAAATTAAAATACACCTATAAAATCATTATGCACAAACAACTCACACAAAACACACAAAATAGAGCGATCACATGTTAATTTAAATTAAAAATATATGTGATACAAATATAACTTACATTTAACTACTCAGCTTCACTTTACTTATTTTTCCACTTGAAAATATTTAATTTGACAATCAAAAAAAAAACACACGTTGTTTCTATTAAGAGCGCTACAGACGATCCGATTTGGTCGGCCCGATTTGGTTGGATTGGATATAATTGCCGTGTTTCTTGACGCTCATTGATCCGGATCAGTTCAAACTTTATATGGAAAACATGATCCGAATTTTGTTTTAGATCACAAATTTTGATTTTAAATTTAGCAAGCGCCTTTGTGTTGTTTCATGAAACATGAACTGAACTGGATCAGATCAAGCGTCAAGAAACACAGCTAATGTTGTCTACAGACGATCCAACTTGCCATCCGATTTTGACAATTTGCGTCTTTCTTCTCTACTTTCTATATTATTAAAATTTAGTTTTGTAGATTTGTTAATACCATAGAAATACGTTGTATAATATAATTCGTGGTAAATAATATATAATTAAAATTGAAATTTGTTTGTTTTACGAAGCATCATGTCATTAACAAAAAGACAAAAAATTGGTGTAGTGCTAGCAGCTACACTAACCATCAATACCAGAGAACGAAAACTGTGGGCCAAAAAATGGTTAAAAGAGCGAAAAAAATTTAGCCATATGATGCTACTAAAAGAATTAAATAGTGATGACTTTCGTAACTATTTACGAATGGATTACAACAGTTTCATTGAGTTGCTAAGTTTAGTGGGTCCTTTAGTGAGTAGGAAAGATACATTAATGAGAGAAGCAGTAAGTGCTGATGAACGTTTGATAGCTACATTAAGATATTTAGCAACAGGGAGAGACTATGCCGATCTGAAGTTCAGTACCGCAATATCACCACAATTGTTGTCGGAAATAGTTCCAGAAACATGTAAAGCGATTTATAAAGTTCTCAAAACCTATATTAAAGTAAGTATACAATGAATTTTATTAAAGATATTCAAATTTCGCTATTTATTTAAATGAAAAATATAAACATAATCTTAAAATTATAAAACTGAAATAAAGTTTATAAAAAGATTTACTTCATTTGTAAATTATTACAAACAAGATAATCCTACAAGCTATACTGTGATGTGCCAATAAATGTGGATGGTTCTTGTGCTTCTTCTTCTTGCGAAATATTTTGCTCTATTATTACTGGTGGCCTTATGGTAATTCTATTTGCAATTGATGTATTGGGCACTGGTGATTCAATGTTGGATTGCGTTGTAATAGGAGAAAAGTGAAAATTTGTTGAGGAACTTGCTGATGGTGAAGATGCTACATAATCATATGTATATGTGTTATCTAAATTTATAGAAGTTTGTAATGTTAATTTGTCCAATTTTCCATAAAATATTATTTCCGAAAATAGTTTTTCGGCAATACACCTCTGCATCTTGGACAATTCCTTTAACTGCTGTCCCACGCTCCTACCATAAGCCTCGGCAGCGCTTTCTTCGCCTGTTAGTAAATTTTGTGCAGTAGCTATCAAGTTTTCTTGTTTTTTTAGTAACGAAGCAGCACGCTTTTTATTAGTTGTTTTTGGAGTTTCACTCACATTGCTCTGTATTTCAGATACCTGCAACAGAAATGGATTGGATTAACATATCAAGACAATTTGAGACAATGTGGCAGTACAATAATTGTGTCGGTACCCTGGACGGCAAACATATTTTAATAACCAAACCACCAGGAAGTGGATCATTATATTACAACTACAAAGGAACATTCAGTATCGTTTTATTTGCGGTGGTTAATGCAAATTACGAATTTATATATGTTCACACGGGTATAAACGGCAGTGTTTCTGACGGAGGAGTTCTTAAACAAACTGCATTTTACAAAAAATTAATTTCAGGGGACTTAAATTTACCAACGTTTTCGGTATTGCCTGGTACAGATGTATTGGCTCCTTATGTTTTTTTAGGAGATAGTGCATTTGCTATGAATGAACATCTTTTAAAACCGTATTCGCAGAAGAACTTAACGCACGAAAAGAGAATATTTAATTACAGATTATCGCGGGCAAGACGGGTAACAGAGAATGGATTTGGTATTTTATCATCTCGATTTGGAGTTTTTAAAAAACCAATATTACTAGATATTGATAAAGTTGATTGGATAGTTCTTGCCAGCTGTGCCCTACATAATTATTTAAGGAAAAAATCGAAACGTTATATTACGCATAACACTTTAGATTATGAAGATATAGACAATGAAATATTCCAAGCAGGCGACTGGCGGCGAGAAAATCCTCTACTAAGACTTAATAGGAATACCCAAAGAATAAATACAGAAGATGGTAAACGCGTGAGAAATATATTCACTGATTATTTTAATAAGGAAGGTAGAGTACATTTCCAAGAAAAAATGATTAACATACTAGGTGAAACATATACCAACATTTAAAAAATGTACATACCTCATGATCACAACTGGTCGATGAGTCCACGCCGCTTCTATTAACCGTTTCCTTAGTATTTAAAAAAGTTAAATATTCAAAGTACCATAAAGTTGGTACATAAATGTCACCGGTACCCACACCTGATGTTTTACTTTGTTCAACCTAAAATGAAAATATGTACCATTTTAATTATTTTATTTTATGAATAAAAATATAATTTAAAAAAAAAATGTATTTACTTTTTTTAGCTCTCTTCTGTAGGCGGTCCTCATATTGTCCAACTTCCGTTTGACAGTGGTAATCGTGGCATCTTTATCAACCTCTTTTAGTTTTTCCAATAATGTTTCTAGCGCCGTATTTCTAGCGTCCCTATTGGAATATGAACTACATGTTATATCCCATAGGCAGGTAAAGTCTTTGTACATTTCCAAAAAATCTATTATAACCGCTCGTTCTGTAGTGACAGCCATTTCAATTTATTATTTTGAGAAGTTTTTTGCAACTGCTAAATTCTACGCACAAATACAAAATAACACTACACTTAAGAAATAAGCATGTGCTTAACAGATGGATTTAATTATTTTTGTCCTTTATGTTTTTCGTATACATAAGACGAATAATTTTTATTTTTTATTTTTCTCTGTACTTTACTCTCCAAAATTTCATACACTACTGTTGAAAATCGTCCGACAACAATACACACCATCCGATTTATTTGGTTGGTCGGACGGTCGGATGAAATTTTCATCCGACATATCCGACTTAATTTTATCGGACCGACATGCATACACACTATCCGATTTTACATCCAATCCAACCAAATCGGTCCGACCGTCCGACCAGATCGGATCGTCTGTAGCGCTCTTTAAACTGTTCACGGGATAATGAATGTTACTTATTTTATATATATTTCTCAAATGTTTCACTCGTTTTCTTTATTTAAAAAATATAGAGTGTACATTGAAAAATCCTGTTCTATAATTAAAAGTATTTTCTCAGCTTGAGACATACATATTAAACCAAGAAATATTATGTTAAGTTTAAAAAATTACTTTTTTGTGATAAGAAAAACTTTTCTCGAAGTAACATAGTAAATTGTATTTTAAATTTTTGAAATTTTTCTCTTGATTAAAGAAAACTTAGAATGACTGAAGATTAATTATTTCTTCAATCAAGATAACTTTTTTGAAATTCTAGAATTCATTAGTTTATCAGAAAGAGAAATTACTTTGTTATTATCAAGAAACGTTTTCAATTTTAAAATGTTGTATTTTAATAAAATTTTGTTTTTGTTTTAAGAAAATATTAAATTTCTTGTTTTAAGAAAATGTATGATTAAATTAAAAGTATTTCTCTTCAAACTATTTTTTTTTTCTTATTATAAAGAATTTATAGCAACGATAAATACAAGAAAAATAATTCTCAAGATGGAATTTAATTTTAAAATTTCCGTCAAGAAATAATTCTCTTCGTAAGAAAACCATTTTTATAACTAGAAATGGGCATAGAAATTTGGTTTTTAAACTAAGCAAAAATATTCTTTATTAAATAAAGAAAACGTTTTCTTTAAAATAGTAAGTTTATTTTTTTCCGTGAATGTACACTAGACACGTGGTTTCACTAAATTTACACACTGTTACACGATACCGTTAAATTGAATTGAAAAATAACTGGATCGACTAAGTTAGCTACGATCCGTTTAGTTGAATCGAATAAATGCTGAATCGCTTAATTTCACTGCGATCCGGCTCGAAGGACCAATGATCGATTCGTTTAACTTTGATCTTCAATTTAACTTGAAAAAACCACGGAACAGAATTAATGGGAGAAGATGAAAATAAGATCACAAAAAAATATTTGACTTTTATATATTTATTTATTTATTGTTTAATTATTATTTTTAATTTATACAAACACCACGTCTGGTTTCGATGAAGTCCAAAATCCAAGAGAGCGAAAAGGGTTTTTTATATACTGTTTATATTGGAGGTTGAACCTAGGTCGAGTCAACTTGTAGTTATCTTCAGGTTAACCTTGAAGTTAACTTTTAGTGTTTATATTGGAGGGTTATCTTAAGGTTGAGTCGAAACCAGGTTATAACTGTCAAAATCATTCTAATTTTTCCCTTCAAAAAATCATTCTAACTTTTTCTTTCGAACTAGTTACATAGAAACATATTTAAAAAAAAAATAAAAAAAAATAAAAAATCGAAAAAAAACACAAAAATATGCTGCAGAATTTAAACACAGATGCGCTTATACAAGAAAAATATGAAAAATTGCCATTGTTATTTTTAAATTTATTGATTATTTTTGTTGTTGTTTTTCGACTCGACTCTGGGCGTTTATATTAACCAGAGTTAACTCGACCTAAGAAATTTTTTGGATTGAGTCGAGTTAACTCCAAGTTAACTTTTGGTTATTGGAGGTTGAACCCAGGTTGAACCTGGGTTCAACCTCCAATATAAACAGTATATTAATTTCACGTTTTGCCTTTTTTCCGGTTTCTGCATTATTTGGTGTTGTAATACGCGTGTTCGTCACTGCGTATAATATGGCGCAATGGTAGTGTTGATCTATTCCATTTTCCTTGGGTGTATTCATTCAATGATGGATGACAAGTGTCAAAACGTAACCAAAACAACGTCGTCAAAGTTACGGCTATCAAATATCTCGGTAAGTACTTCAATTAACTTTAAATACTTAATTAATTATAATTAAATTTAATCCTCATCTAGATAATAATACAGCGATGACCACCTAATTATTGAAGGTAAGTATAGTTTTGTTTGCGTTTTAACAGGAATTTATGTTTTGCAGATTCGAAATATCCAATGGTCAAGGTCAATGATGGCAAATAAATTCAATTTTGATTCCCAGTGTGTAGTTTGAATAAAATAAAGTTTGTTGCACATATGGTGGAATTCCGTGTGTTTTATTTAATGTGGTTGTTATCAACCGACTTGTGCTTGTGTTTGGAAATATTTAATGTCTGGCACAGACACTTACTCTCTCACTATAAACCGGCCGGTGCAAACAAAATATATTGCGACGCCACAAATTAATACAATTTTGATTTTGTTCTTTCGCAATACAAACTGACCCATTGGTGACCATCAACGTCAAAATGTGGTGACGAATCGTGACCTAACGATTACCTAACGAAATTTGATAAAAACGGTATAATTTTCTTGCTCAAATGCCTGCGGTGGTGGTTTCTATTTCTGGGTACATTGAGGTACCTGGCGTTCAATCGTCAATTATTTTTCATATACATATTTGTCCAACAAAACTACCGTTATAATATGTATGGCACGCTACAAATGCTTCCGCACGATTTGGTGTATTAATAAAATTCTAGCAAGCCATATTCTTATTGAGTTCAATGAAACGTTGCATTTTCATATGGATACTTCGTTAGTAGGAACCTGGGATGTATGGAAATGTTGTTTCTTAAGATTTGTATCACAGTTTAAAGTTTTGCTACTAGAGATTCTGTATTTACCAATATCACGTTTCTTGTAACTCTGAAACAAAAAACTTCAAAGAAATCATCATATCGTGCATCCGTCTGCCAAATTCAATCCAAAATTAGCAAAACCACCAAAAATTTATTAACCGTGGTTTAATTGTTTTCGGCACACGACTATCACTAAAAAAAATCTTTTCATCTTTTAAAATTATAGCTTGCGTTATTATTAAGAAATTATAAAGGGCCCTACCACATATATAAACCGCGCAGCATCGAAGTCAAAAAGTCTACCAAACCCAACCTATACAGATTGAAACATTTTATAGGTAATAAAAAAAACTGTTTAAAGACTTATCAACAGTATCACCAAACGACGCAATCCGGTTAATGTCTTCAAGAATCTTTTTAAAAAGAATAAAAATTAAATAAACAAACGAACGAGCTGTATTAACACTGTGCAGCACATATCACATGCGGAAGCGTTAAATGCAACCGAGCTACACGATCGTGACAGTGTTAAGAACAACCAAAAAGCCATACGATCTATATGTATGTATGTACTTACAAGTTGTATAAATTTTTATGATCCTTTCTGAATCGTCTGCATATATAAGAAGATGATGTTCGTCGTCTATAAAACATTATTTTACGATCCGTGGAAAGGAATTAAACCAAAAATTGTGCGGTATATTGTTAAATTTAGATCTATAGAACGATCTTCAAGATCTTGTTAAACACGCATATTTCAAACTGTCGGCATTTTTGTTTTTATGTTTGTTGCTGTGGTGATCGACAGACGTTTCATGAAAGTTTGATAAAACGAAAATAAAATAAAAGAAAAACGATCACGACTCATTGACACTTCATAATCAGCTTTGCATAAAGTTGTAAATTATTTGTTATTATTTGTAAGAATTTATATTTATTATATTCATTTCATGTTATTAATTTATTTATATTTTTTATTTGTCTAAAAATAATTTATTTCATAATTTTTTGAAATTTACAATAAATTTTTTCTTTTTTCGTGTGTATGTGGGCTAATATAAATGTTTTACTTTTTTTAATTTAATTACAAACATTTTATTTTTTGGTCGAATAATTTATTCGATTTTCAGATTTTTTTTTTATTTTGAATTTTATAATTTAATGTTTTTAAAATGGTAGAAATGTGATGGGGCAACCATTTTGATCAGCGATAAAATCAAATTGAATTGGATAAATCGTGTGTAGGCGGAACTAAGGTAATTATGTTTTTTAATGTTGCTCAATAATTTGCGCAGTTGTACGTGATATATGTGACCATATTTTATATATTAATTAAATGTTACTAAACTGCTAAAAAATGGGGGCGAGTGGTGGAAAAAAACTAGACGACAACACCTTCATCAGCAATGCCAATTGTTTGGTGGTGTGTTGTAACCATTTGGAACCACATGGGATTGAATGAACCAATCCGAAGCCAAAAATTGTCATAGAAACGAATTCTATCCAGGTGGTATAATTATTTTGACCTAGACAACCATTACGGTCAAGCCTACCTGACGTACTCTGTTAGGTAAATTACACAGCGCATATTAGCAACGACCAAAAGGAACAACACAATGCTCGAGTGAGGCATCTAAAAAGCGGAATAATAACATCAATATTCCGTTTGAAATTATGAATGTGATCAATCTCAGTTGGATTTGACTAGCAACCAGAGCAGCCCAAAAGCTCAACAGCACCCGAAAATAGCTCCACCACAGCATAACTGTATTTCACGTGCAGAATATTATTGGTTCGTTTACATAAAACTGGACAATTTTGATCCGGATTGGTAAACAGGTAATTGCTTGCCCACACCGCCTTGAAAATCGAACTCAGACATCTCGTAGTGTTTGTCCAATCTGCTTACAGGACATTTGATTGCTGAGTCCAATGGATCGTTGTCTGTTTTTTTTTTGATGGTGAAGGCATTACTTCTATCGGCTCAATAACTTCTTCCGATAGCTCATCGACAGTGCTATCGAATAGCATAGCCGTTCGGCATTATTGGATGATGATTGCGCCTGCCGAATATTGCAACTACTTAAAAGTCCAGCCTGAGAGGTATCTCTAGGTGATGACACTGTTGTAGTCTCTGCTATCTTGGATTTGAATAATTAAAAAGGGGATGTATTGAGAATGTAATGTAATAGAAATTTGGGACAAAAGCTGCTCATATCTTTCGAGATGTTAAACATCAGAAATATGAAGAGGCAAAGCTATTATAACGTACCGATTGTTGAAGAAAACCTTTTCGAAGGTACCCACAATTATGAGTATAAATCGCAAATAATACAAAAGCAGACGCCACCCGAACAGAAAACTCTGAAAAAATTTCGACTGTGCGTCAAAAACTTGTCCAGTGCCGCGCATTTGATCTAGGAGACGATACGATATCTTTATTAGTCTTTATTACATTTGTTCTATTTTCAAGCTGTTCAATAAATAAGATTCCCAAGGCAAATTATTTTGATTCTATTCGTTTATAAAAATTTCCGAACACACGCCAAACAAAAAACTTAATGACAAATACTTGTCATAAAATAGCGAAAGCTCATTTTCTTTTTCAAACAAAGTTTTTTGTATCTGTAGGTTGGTCGTCTGCGGAACAAGTACCGCAAAGATAAAAATATTTTAACTCGCAGGGGTATTTTTATATGGAATAAATGATGGAGAAATTTTTTCAAGCGTTTTTGGTTTGTGCGGATCAAAAATTATAAATTTTCAGCCGGCTTGAAGCAAAATTTCTACATGAACCACCGCCTTTATTCTTTTCTATTCTCCTTTTATTTCTAAGACAACTCGATATGCATTTTCAACTTTTAACCAAATTATTAACTTGTTTGTAACTGCAGCATTCAGGGGTAGATACTCGATCGGTTAGCAAGCAAGCAATTTCCTGAGCCAAAATCCTGACTACTCAATCAATTTTACCAAGGAAATTTAAATTTCAAAATACATTTTTCATAAAATTTTTGTTTATTTTTGCGACATTCCTAGTGTTCAGTCCGACCAAAATGATAAAAATTATCATGATATATTTTATCAGCTTTTGTCATAAAACGCACTCATTTATCACAAAAAAAACCAAAAATATTTTTGATTCTGGCTGTCAAAATTTATACATTTTATTTCTAATGTTATTGCGCTATGATTTTATATGGACAGGAACAACATTTTGTTCAACTTTAATGTTATTTCGTATTAACAATAATACATTAAAAACAATGTAGTTCAAATCAGTGTCTGGAGTAAACTCAAAAAAATATATTGTCTGTGTATGATTTGTGTGTGTAGTTTCTTTTCTGTGTTTTTGTTCAATCTTCAATGTCCGTTTCATTTCCTCTGATGGCGGCCGCATGAAATGTGTCTCGACTCGAGCCTCAGCTCAAGTTAAAAATGAGTGATATAATGCAAATTGTTGTTGTTGTAATGAAAATGTTGTTGTACCGACTTTTTGAGATCACACATTTTTAAGTTTTAACTTTGTTGGCTCGGCTCGAGATTCGAGTGACATTTCATGCGGCCGCCTTGAATGATTGATTAGGTGCGACGTTGTGTGGTTAAAATTTTTCGTGTATTCATGAATTGGGCGAGAAAATATGATTTCCTTTACACATATAAATGCCATCTAAAAACAATTTGTGAAAATTTTTAGCTCAATTATCTGCAAATCTCTGTCGTAAATTATAATTGAATGAATGTTTAAATGTGTGAATTACTATGTGTACTCCCCGGGTTTGTTTTATTAGCTAAGAAAAGATGTGAAGTATTAAACTATTGTGAAATACACTTAGGCATTAGTAAATAGTAAATTATTGTTATGACAGCGCCAACAACGTTTTGACGTGCAGAATCAATTTATAATTATTTTTTCAATTTGGTTGTTCACTCGGGTTTGACATAAAATATACGGAGTGAAGTCAGGTCACAAAAAATATCATGATAAATTTTATCATTTTGGTCGGACTGAACACACCAATTACAGTAAAATTTACGGCTTCAAAAATTAAACAGCAAATTTTGTGTTGTTCTACTGTGCCATCGCACAAAAAAAACAAAAATCGTATTGAAAATATAATTTGAAATTTAAATTTCCTTTGTAAAATTGATTGAGTAGTCAGGATTTTGGCTAGCAAATTGCTTGCTTGCTAGCGGATCGTGTATCTATCCCTTAGTTTACTTTGTAAAAAATAGCATAATATAAGAAAATACAACGCCATTGTGACAGATTGATTTGATCGGTGCATGTGATATTACGAAGCATTACCATATTTAGGCTAATATTTTCAACCATAATGCCTCTATTACACCAAGAAAACTGTACTGTCAGTAAAAAATACTGAGAAACCAAAAAAAGAAAAATTATATAAAATTGCATTGGAGTGAAGAAGACAAATATTTCATTTTTTTTGTTGTAATAGCAAGATTTTATAGCTAAATTTTGGCAACTATAAAAAACATAACCAAACAAATTTATTTTTGGTGCGGCTCGTTGTGTGTGTTGACAATTATTAAGTTTAAAGTGGTTTTTGAAACAAATTACAATGAAAAATAATGTAATCAAAATTAAGCGAAAAGACCGTTACCATAATTAACTATAAAAAATTTGATGGTACATGTGTGAGAAAAATATTTTCTATCGCTACACAATATTTGTTCATATGTATTGAAATGTTGCCATAAAAAGTACTCTTGATACATATTTTATAAATTTATTATAGCAACATCACAAACACATACACAAATATTTTGTCAGTAAATTTTACTGATTTTATTTTTTGTTTCATTCTAGTATAAAGAATATCTATATTTTTATCTCGTTTCGTTTTTACTGACAGTAAACTTTTCTTGGTGTAATAGAGACATAAAAACGAACCCAAGTTTGCTTTATGGACAGCTGTCGGTGGAAGACATCAACCTACATATAAATGCACCAAAAGTCTATTTTGCAATCACACAAACAAACATTTTAAAGTACCAAAATCTAAAACTATAATAAATCACAAATTTTGTTTTATAATTACGAATCAAAACTAAACACCAATAAATAAATAAATAAATATTAAACGGAAATAAAATAAATATTAATAAAGAAAATTGTTGAAATCCAATAAATGTTGTAACAAATCATAACAATTTATAATATCCACACAATCCATCTGTCATAATATACGCATTATCGTATGCAACCTCCATCTACATTAAAATAACCATAAGATCATTTTAAAACACACCAAAATATGAATTATTTATTATCGATTGTAGCGTATCGTATCGTCGTGGTATATTCTCGAGATGAAAATATAAAAAGGAAGCAATTATTTATTTTGGTGCGTTTCGATCTATCTTACAACCCAACCATTTTTATATTTTTATTCAGAATAATTTTCTTACGTTGATTTGAATGTTTGGATATCTTCGAAAATTTCTCTAGACTTCTTCTTCACATGCTTCTACTTACGTACATATACGTTTTTTTTTTGGGTGATTAATGTTTTGTGTATTTTAGGAATATAGTTTAGAAAAGAAAAACAAAACTAAAATAAATTAGTATATAAGTAGTGTACGGGTTGGGTTGGATGTAAATCCGATATATGAGTAATGATGATTAGAATGGTACAAAATTAAAATCCTCTCGAACTTCAACATGATCATATCGCATATGGGGTTAAATCGAAATGGTCTGGTTATGCTCATATGAAACATGGGTGGTATCGTGAAAGAATTACAATATTCGAGTTATATTTTGGTATGATGATGAGCGATTTATTGATTTCGAATACCGCGGGTATATATGGAAGATCGAGTAGGAAGTGGGTCGATTTGTTGAAAACCCAAAAACCATTATTGATGCGATCTAATGCGGTGTTAAAGTTACGATTTGATACTTCGATTTATTCAATTTTTCATCTAGATACAATCCTCGGAAAATTCGTGATTGTAGACGACAAATTTAAATGATTAATCTGCTGTTTTCATACCAATGCTTTTCAATTTTTAAAATAACATTTTCTGTCTGCGTCTGCTGTGGACAGGGCCGGCTTGATATTTTGCGAGGCCCTGTGCACGACGAGCTGCGAGGGTTAAAACATTAGTAATCTAAAAAATCAAATACACCTTAAATACATACTTTAACTTAAAATTATATAGACACATATTTAAGTAAAATTTCAGCAAATTTATACAAACATTTAGCTCAAGGAAATTAGGGATCTTTGACAGTAGATATTTCATAAAATCGACCCCGTTTCCACATCACCTAACATATTAATAAATTGTGGAGGTAGGAGAGTCGATGTGCTTTTTATAAAGAGGTGTCCCCAAGAGGCTTAGTCTTCTATAAAAAATAAAAATTCATTTTGTAATACGAACAGTACCTGTTACTATAGATAGTAGAAAAGTATAAAACAATGGAAACAGGAACAACTCTTTAATATATTTCAAATTCAAAAATTACTAGCTTAATTCAGTAAATAAAAATACGCTATTTTCTAAGCGGTAATCTATATCTATATATAGATATAAAGAAGAAAAGTATGTATGTAACTATGTTTGTTCCACAAGAATTTTTAGTCTACTCGAGCCATTGCTCCCAAATTTTGAACGAATACTTTTTAGCAGCCAAGAAAAAATATAGTGATCAAAAAATGTTACCCCTTCCCCATGCTGACCTGAAGCAGGAATTTACAATATATTTGCAAACTTTTGATCCTTTATAGCGATTGCTTTCAAATTTAGCACGAATACATTTTGGCAGCTGAAACTATTTAGGGACTTCAAAAAATTTGTTTGTTTTAGCTCCGGAAGGAAAATCAAAAAATGTGGTTTACAAGCAAGCATGGCGGTAAACCCAACAAAATATTTTTTTATTAGTTATAAAATAAAAAAAACACTTATTCAAGTTTAGTAGTTCAGTTTTAACCCGGGCAAAGCCGGGTACTTCAGCTAGTTATCATACAAAATAAATCATTTTAAAAAAGCGCTCTTGCCTCTGCAGTCAGAAATGACATCGGCGAAGTCGATATTTTTGGCTGTTTCATTTTCTATTGACTACATTGATAATGATGTAAATCTTTCATGACTAATGGTGCAGCGTAGATAATAAAAAGTTAATAATTTTCAATTTTGAAAAGGATCTTTCGGCTGATGCAACATAGTAACCGGGGTTGTTAATAATATTTTCAATACGGTGATTAGGTTTGGATACATTTCAGATAAATTGTTAGAAAGGATGTACCGTAGTACTTCTAAACAAGTAGATTTTTTTGGACAATATTTCTAAAGAACAACAATTTCTGACTTAAATCATCCGGATGAAACTCTCCTTCGAGTACAGCATGTACATTTTTGCAGGTATTCGAAATGTCTAATTCGTTCATACTTTATAATTTCGCTACATTATACAAAAATCCATTGTTGTGCGTTTCATATGATTCGAATCGTTTCTTAAATGACACAATTTTCCATCATTTATAGCATCATCGCCAGCTTCATAATCAAATAATGGTCGAATTTTCTTATGACGCACGATTTTAAATATTGGGGCAAAATTTAATTTTAAGGCAATCACGTTGGCTTTAGCCAAAGCCAGATTGAAACCAGTTTTTCTATATTTTTGAAAAAATGATAACTCTTTTAGATGTTTTATTGCCAAATCCATTTGCATGTTGAGCGTTGCAGTATTTGACTGACGAAACCAACTTTACTCAACAAATCGTACCAAATCGTAATTCTTACAAGGAACTCATAAGAAGCCAACTGGTTATATATTGACAAAATTTCGTGCTTAATTTTATTGTCAATTACGGAATTTCCGAGCTCAGTTAAAGCATCTAAAATTTTTGGAAGTTGTAGATATATAGCTTTGACACTGTCGTTACGGCATTCCCATCTGGTATCTGAAAGTGGTTTCGGTGTTAGATATATCACATGTTTTATTAAGAGATCCCATCGTGTCGTTGATGTAGAAAATGTTATATACACTTTCTGAACAATACCAAAGAAATTAAAAGCTTTAACGGAAGATTTAGCAGCATCACCGAGTAATAAATTTAAATTATAGCAACTACATGGTACGAATAATGCCTTTGAGTCTCTCTTGTAATATGAGTTTGCACTCCATTATATATTCCGCTCATATTTGATCAAAATCCTTGCCCTAGACATCTGACAAATTGATCCCCTCACCTTGTAAAATGCTGAGAAATTTTTGAAAACAAAGCTCGTCCGGTTGTTTCTTCAACCACCTCGAATGTTAGAAAACTTTCTTTAATCTCCACAGCCAATTTAATTAAATCTAGAAAGCGGAGAATTACAGAGAGCTGCTCCTTATGGCAAACATCAGGAGTACAACCTAGTATAATGTAATAATATTTTTTTTATCGAAGCTACAATTTTTTGTCGAACTTTATTGCTCATCGCATTAATTAATTCGTTTTGAATAGAATGCGATAAATAAGTATTGTCAAATAATACGTCAGAACTACCTCTAAAGGCTAAATTGTGTTCTGCCAAATACAATGTATAGCTACAATAATGCGTTCAAAAATGCATGTCCATCGTTGCGACTCAATTATAAAATATTGTTGACGTGCATGGTCGATGGTTTTACCAGATTTTATAAGCTTTTCTGTATTTAGCCAAGTCTGTAAAGATTCTAAATGCTCCGTGTTTCGCTCGTGGCTCGATAACCGTTCACCCAAATGAGCTCAATCACATAATCCTTCATTAGATAAGAATGCACTCCAAACGGAGAATAATTTGCAGACAAAACACCATACTTTTTCAGTACTTTTTGAATAACATAACCAACGCCGTATTTGTTCGTCTCCATTTGTTAATTTTCTTTTATAATATTTAACAGTGAAACTTCGACCCAACTTATTCTTATACTCATCAAATTGTGTAGGACCATGTCGAATTATTGTACTTCTATTATTATGCGATAAGCTAATAGGCAATGTAGCAGGATCATTAATTACAAATTTGCTTGTAGCTTGGACTAATATTTGTAGAGTATTTTCTTCATCTACATCAGTATGGATTTCTTCTTCAACTTCGATATCGTTTATTGGTTCAATGGCAACCATTTGAACGAAGTTTTGCTGTCCATAGGTAGTTTGAAACGGATTTTTGGTTTGAAAATCTTCTGCGTCATTAGTAGAGACTGCGTCTTTATCGTTATTATCTACCGCTTTATTTTCAGCTTCGTTTGGTTTCTGTTTTTTCGAACGGTTGTATGGTCTAGAACATTCGCCTTGATCATTTTTAGTTTTCGTGATATATTGGAGCAGACTATTTTTTGACTATTTAAAAATTGCTCTTGTTTTCTTTTCCTTTGCAATTTCTCATAGCCGCTCATGAATTTCCTTCCTCGGTTTCTATCCCTCCCCGTCATCATCAACAGAACAAATCAAAACAAAAAAATGTAAAAAAAAGCGCAACCTACCTACTAACACAGTATTTATTAAAAATATATTCCAACAATATGAAAATAAAAATTATGTCTGTGGTAAATTTGATTAATAAAAATTTTCACCAATAAAATAGATTTGAGTTAATCAAACAGTACGCATATTTTGGTCCAAAAATAATGACAGGAGAGAAGAATTACTGGAACGCAATAGTGTAGAATATAAGTGTTTTTGTATTAGTAACAAACAAATTTGTTCGGACGTCGCGCCACACCACCATTCGCAATGTTTTTATTTTAAGTTAATAATTTTATATTTTGTAAATTAACAAATTTTATATTTTATAAAAAAAACAATTATAAAACATTTCGTGTTCAATAAAACGACACGTAAAAAATAAATTCACTTTCCTCAAAATTTAGCATAATTTTGCTATTGTCAAATCCCCCATCTAGATACCATGAGAAAATGTCACAAAACAGGAGTGGCAGCACCAACAATTTGAACCGATTCCACCCGATTCGATAAATGTTGATGCCTATGGTCACAAAAACAACACACATACATGCGTAACAAATGACAGCACACTTATTCAAAATTGTGTATTATAAGTCGTAAACGTATACACAAATTTGTGGTTTCGTCTCCCAATTCTTGATCAAAATAGGCATTCAGATACATTTTTGTTACGTATCACCACAATGTAAGTACAAATATTACTTTTATTTACAAGAGAAAATAATAATGTGTCTTTATTATGTAATAATATTGTTTTATTTTAATCGCATAACTTGAGGATTCCCCATAAACAAAAAAAAATATAATTTGTGTTTACCTTAAAAAATTAATTTTATTACTGTTGAGATCATCGATTTGGTGATATTTGAAATACGCAAATGAGGCAACAAAAATGCTTATAGAGTTCAGTTTGTGTATAGTCCGAACCTTTTCCGTCTTTTTTTATATTCCACTCGCTTGTATTATACGAGTATACAGCTCTTACTCGAAAATCGTCTTACCGAAAATGTAAAGTAAGAGCCGCACTGGAACCAAGACAATTCCGAAAATTATTTGAAATCGTTTTCTTTTTCCTAATAAACAAAGGATGGACAGTAAACTTTTCAAAATTGTTAATTTTTTAAATCATAATTTAATAAATAAAACACTGCTGCCTAATTTTAAAAAATATTTAAATAATTTTTTCGTATTTTTACCTTGAACTATGAAGTACATATCTGTACTGACAACATACAAAAGCCAAAAACAAATAGAAAATTCGTCAAAAGTAAATAAAAATAAACAAAGTTGAAAATCTCGCAGTGCATCTATTGTATCAAGTGTATGTCAACTGTTTTTTGTAGTCGACTCTGACACTAAATTGACTTTGATTTCCGAAAATTCGAAATTCTAGACAAGGAAGACACATTTTTGCTTTCTCTATTTCACAGTAGGTACGGTTTTTTTATACCACAGTTTTTTATGTATGCCGTATCCATGAGTTATAATATATCAGTGGTTGAGAGTATGTTTGTTTTTTTAATTCTAATACCAAACTCCTCAACTGTTTATATTTAGAATGAAATAATTAAACTTAGAACTAACTATTACCGACCAAATTTCACAGTGGTTAAAGCTTTGGCGTTTGGTTCGGGAGGTACCGGGTTCTAATCCCGATAGTGGCAGGATGCAAAGTGAAATTTCATCAACAGATTACGATCTATGATGAAATATTACACATCTGACCCCCTGTCGGTGTGCAAAACCCATGGGACGGCCCATCTTCCATGCCAGTATAAGCTGGCATGGAGCTTGCAATGTGCAGATGGTCTGAAATCGGTCCTATAGCCGTACGTCCTCAAGTTGGCCGGGAGGCGTAAAGAAAGGACGTAAAAAGCATAACCGCGGAAGAGCACGGTGAGCCTAGAGCCCCAAAACAGATCACATAGTTAAGAATAAAAAATAAAAAAATTAAACTTGGAGAAGCACCCAGAGTCTAAACGAAATATTTCGAATTTAATGGAAAATATTAATTTTCTAATACGTGCGAGTACATAAAACGAGTATATAGTGTGTATGCTATATTTAACATAAATATTTTTTATAACATTATTATTTAAAGTTTTTATTATAAATTATATTGTTTAGATTTTAGTTTGTGTTTTTAATAATCCGGCCCTGGCTGTGGAGAGAAGCGTTATGTTGATTATTTCATTCAATCCCAAAAATGCACAATAAGCCTCCCATAAAATTATTCTAAAGTCACTATCCTTGAATTAGCTACCGTAATGTGTACTTTATGGATTTAAACTTAACATAATTCAATAACCGTTTAACGCTGCTATAAATCAATGTGGCCCAGATGACAATCGTATTGCTTGATTATTAGTTATTAGTCTAGAGTGTTAGGAATCGGCTCTAAAAGTCGTGCTTTTGATAATGGGTTTGAACCTCTGCAAATATAAGATTAAGAAGGAAGCTTTGAATGAGTCTTAACACTTTGATTATGATACCATAATTATATCTGTGACCTGGGCGAGAACACTTCATTAAAGTACATACTGAATAGAGAATATTTGACATTTTATATTTTTTTCCTATACGGGGTAGAATTAGACGATCAAACGAAGCTGTTTGATAGGGGAGCTCATTTCCAACAAAAATAGCCAATAAATTTATTTCGAATTGTTGATGGTGCAAAAGTTAGTCCACTTTTAATGTTTTTTAGAGAAATCGAACCAACCAAAAAATCAATTTAAAAAAAAAACCAAGAGTTCTTTTGTTTAATTTTTTTAATTGCGATCTAGAAGAGAGTGTCGTTCCACTAAAATTATTTGTATAATCTTGCCTTCTGTCAAATAAAAACAATGGTTTTGTAAGGTCTTTTAGTTCCCCAAAAATAGTTGTTAAAACAATGTACTACAGAAAGTTGACCCACTTTAAAATCACACACTTTAAGTTCACACACCCGGCTGACTATTCACAACAGAATGTTTTTTTTCCTTTTTCTTACAAAGTAAGTCGTGTGTATTAAAAATGCACTTAAAAAAATTTCGAGTTCTAAAATATATACTTTGTCAGAAATAAAGCAAAATGAATAAAATCTTTTTTTTTATTAATTTTAAATATTGTAATAAGTGTTAGAAGTGTCCACCATTTGCAAAAATACATAATCGCATCTCCTGCTCAGACTGGTTTACTCTTTCATAAACCACACAATACTACCAACCCCACATAAACAAGTCTAAAGTTGTTTCACTATACTGAAGCCACATATTTCCACGTGTTTGTAGAGACACGTCCTCGCGTAATTCATCAAAGTCGCTTTATAGAAATCTTAGATAGGATTCCCCGTTGAACCGATGAAGTTCAAATGGGCCAATCAATTTTCCGTCGACTATTCCCGCCCATATGTTCACTCCAAATTGGTATTAAAACTGAATACGCCACACAATTTAGGGATGTTGCCCCTCCCTTTTAAAACATATTTCGTCACTCCATAAAATGTTGTTAAAAAGTTGCGAATTTTCTTGTCATCGACGCTGCATTTCTTGACAAAATTGCACCGTTTTTTCATGGTCAGCAGGTAAAAGGTCTTGAACACTTGATTTATTTTTAAAATATATATATACCGTGGCACTCCCGAACGCTTTGTTAACGAGCACTAATATATGGATCGTTTGATTCCAGTTACTCTATCTTCGTCTATATCAAGTTGACCTTGTGTTTTATCTCTTTTTGGGCGAGGGACCTCGCCTTCACTGTACATTTGATGTACGTTTTGAAATACTGTGTAATCGGGAAAGCGTTCCCGACTTGGATATCGTCTCTGGTATTCCCCCCCTGCAGCCCTGGCGTTGTCATTACATAAACCATAAATGAAATGCATTTCAGCAAATTCGCTGTTGTACTAATCCACATGGCTTATTGACATTTTAATTATAAACGTTCGAGTATTTATGAAACTACTAATAAGAAATACAAAATGTTTATCTTTCTATACATCAAATTTTGTTTGATTAGGGCTACTAGATTTGCTTACAAAAATTCGGATATTTTAGTTTACAATCGTATTCATCATTTTGTTTTATTTCTAACAAATCATCTAATTTACGATTCTAGAAATTAAAAAAAAAAATTGATAAAAAACATTCTGTTGTGAATAACTAGGTGTGTGGTGCGATACCATTAATCTGCATTAGTGTCGCATACTTTGCTGATATTGGGTCAACTTTCTGTAGTACATTTTTTCCCCGCTGGCGTCACTTAAACATTAACAAACATTTCTGGGAAACAGAAAGACTTTACAAAACCATTGTTTTTAATTGACAGAAGATAATACAGCTTATACAAATAATGTTATGAGAACGGCACTCTCTTCTAGATCGTATTAAAAAAGAAAATTAAACAAAATATTTCTTGTTTTTTTAATCGATTTTTGGTGGGTGCGACTTCTCTAAAAAACACTAAAAGTGGAATAACTTCTGCACCATCAACAATTCAAAATAACTTTACTTGGCTAATTTTGTTGGAAAAGAGCTCCCCTATCACCCTGCTCTGTTTGATCGTCCAATTCTGGGACACTCTGTATATATATATGTATATACAAAAATGACGTGTGTTTGTAACATTAAAGCTCCAGAACTGCTTTACCGATTTTAATAAAAATTATTGTATATGTTCTATGATGATGGATGAGTGATGAGAATGGGTTATAGCTGAAAATGGTCCACCGGAAGTTGCAGCTTCCATAGGAGCATTTTCGATCGATAAATTTAAAAACTACTACACCGATTTCAATAAAAATATATATTTATATATGTTCTATGGGTCGCGAGGAGTGTTTCTGTAATTTTTGGCCGAAAACCGTCCATCGCAAATGGCAGCTTCCATGGGAGCTTTTCAATTTTTGCAATTATATTGAAAAGATATCATTTACAAGAGAAACTACTAAGATCCAAAAGATTCTAAATTAATTTTGCAACGATACCGGTCTAGATCGGTTTTTCTAAATTTAAGCGAAAATAGGAATCATCCGTTTTAAGATCCGAGATGGCGGAATTTTGTTTTATGCAAGGCGAGATGGGGGCGGTATTATTTTTGGTACCTACTAAAATCTATGCGTATAATGCCGTTATGTGTATCATTTTCGGGTTTTCGGAGGTACTGATTACATTACTGACTTTTGTTTTTTGCAAGGCGTGATGAAGGGACGGGATGACCGAGTTGTTTTGGTACCTAACTACTATCCTCGCAGATCTTGCCGATATAAGAGTCTTCTACGCGATTTTTGCGGTACTGATTACATAGCTCACTTCCGTTTTTTGCAAGACGTGGTGAGTGGGGGGTGGGCGGTGTGAATTTCGGCACATATCTACGCCTATAATGCTGACATGGGTGTCATTTTCGGGGGTGATGATTACGTTACTGACTTTCACTTCTCGCAAGTCAAGATGGAGGTTTTTTTTACTTACCTATACTATCTACCTATAATGCCGATATGGGGGTCATTTTCAGGAAAAACACCACAACCAAAGCATTTTTTATCAAATATTCAAAAATATAATAACTCTTTTCAAATGACTTATTTTAGTGCTACAAATATTATAACTGATAATATTAGGCCAAAATTCAAAGTTCAGGGCCAAATTTACCACTCTGCAGGTTCTTTATTACCACTTCCATTTAAAACATCTATTGAAAAAATATTATCTGATAATTATGAAGTAGTAATTAGAGCCAATAAAACTCCTGGAGCGCACTCTAGGAGATTCAATGTGCAAACAATTAATGAAGTTGCAATAGTTATTGCTGGAGACCAATTTGAATAGCGTGACTTTAAATTACATCATAGAAATGATAGACTTCAACGTGTTTGCGAATCCCATAGATATTATGAAATTTATTAAATGAACATTTACAAGAACATTTACAAAAAATGAATCAAAGACAAAATCATGTTTATAAAAAAAACGAACGGGGTTCAAGCTATAAAAAAAACGAACGGGGTTCAAGTTTATAAAAAAACGAACGGGGTTCAAGCTGAACCGCAAATGTTTGGTAAAACATATGGTCAAAAATTAAAAATCACGTATGTCATCGCTAATTACAAGAAGTCGATGGTTATCCAAACACTGCAGTTCCTTGCGGAGCTCGTGCATTTTGGGAGTTTGATTTTGGAGGCGATGAAAAAATTTGAAATTATTTTTAGCGATGTACAGTAAACCCTCGATTTAATCGACCCGATTTAACGGACGCTCGTCCGTTAACAATTTTTATTTTCCATTTTTCGGTTATCGATTATGATGGATGAATTTGGGGATTCTTAAATAATTTTTGGAAGAAATTGTGGAATATGGCCAGAAATTTTCTTAAAATCAAATAATAATTCCATTTCCATCCAATATACAGAATCTCATCATAATTAGTTAAAAATTGATCGAGTTCCATCCCTCGTGCCCATATTCCAAAATTTATTCCCAAAATCATTTAAGAATCCCATTGCTATCCAGCATATCCAATCCCATCATAGTCGGTTAAGAACTGATCGAGTTCCGCCCGAGGAGACCATATTCAAGAATTCCTTCCCAAAATCATTTAAGAATCAAATTCCCATCCAGCAAATACCCAATCCGATCATAATCGGTTAATAATTGCTCGAGTTCCGTCCCAGGTGGCCATATTCCAGAAATTCTTTCAAAAATCATTTAAGAATCCCATTTCTATACAGCATACCCAATCCCATCATAATCGGATAATAATTGCTCGAGTTTCGTCCCACACCCTGGGATTCGCGTTTCCTGAAATAATTAAAATGAAAAGTTTTTTTCAGTTTCAATCTAGTAGTTTGAATTATTTGCACGCAATTTTAAATTTTACTGCGTGAAATCAAAATTTCTTATGGGGAATGCAAACCTACTCGATTGCTGATGAAAAAAAATTTTCATTTTTATTATTGCACGGAACGCGATTTGACTCCCAGGTGGCCATATTCCAGAAATTCTTCCAAAAATCATTTAAGAATCCCCGAATCCATCCATCATAAATCCATCCATCATTAAATCGGAGGTCTGGTAAATTGGACGTCCTTTAAATCGAGCGTCTGTTAAATCGGGGTCCGTTAAATCGAAGGGTTACTGTATATCTCTAAAAACAATTGATTGTTTTAGATTTTTAAGATTTTTTAATTGGGCTTAGTGTGGGCTTAGTGTCCGCTCCGTTTTTTTCTCCTCCGTTCATTGTGTTCATATTTTCGTTTTTTCATATAAATTGACAGTTCTCATAAAATGTACCGGACGGAACGGATACATTCTGTTTGAACCTTTATGTTTTACTAAACATTTGCGGTTCAGTTGTAGCTTGAACTCCGTTCGTTTTTTTTGTATTGAATTTAAAAAGAATCTCATTAACGCGGTACCGTTGCAATATATTTAAGATTTAACAATATATAGAATATTTCAAATTGAAATTACATTATAAGTACGATTATCTTACGTCAACTACTTTCTACTTAAACTTAGTGGGAATATAATGTGTATATTCTTATCAGGCTAACACACTATAATTATAAACATGTTATGAGTTCTGTACTTCAGCTCATTATAAAGGAATATTCATTGGTAATATATACATTAAAATAAGATTACAGATACATTCCTCCTATATATGATATTATGAACAACAGTTTTGTTTACATACAATTATTACTTGACTCTGTGTACTTATGTACAAGATTAAACGGTGAGAAAAACAGATGCCCTCGAAAATTTGTTAAAATTTATTTCAATTAAGATAAATTCATAAATCTTGTTCTTAAGTTTTTTTTTGTGTGGTAGACGGTTATGACTGTTTCGTCTAATCGTACTGATTGAAATGTATACAAGTTTTAAATTTATTAGTATATCACCACTATTCAGTTGCGTGTATAACTGTATATACACAATACAAGTACTGCTTACAAAATCAGGTTAGAAACAGCTCATCCGAAGACAGACGCGCCAAAATACTATAAAGGGACCCTTTAGGCCAAGCAAATGGGGTTTCTTAATTTTGGCGATCGTTTGAAATTATTTTTCATTTCATATAGATACAATTCAACCTGTAACTGTAGCATAATTTTATATTAGGAATAAATGATATTTTGTTAACAATCGGTTTGACAGAGACAATAGTCAGAAATAATTTATATTTTCAATTTACAATAAACATCAAGTCACACTGTCAAGATTACCTACATAAAACCACAGTACTACCACCTTTTGGAAACAAATTTATTTAAGAATTTCGCTAGTAACCGCTAGATGTCTATAATACTGAGAAAACAGCGGTTTTTATAATTTTCCTAAAATAACAAGTGAACGAGTTAAACGTTTATAAAAAAATATTTTTATTTAATCATTATCGGATTTTACAACTCTAAATTATATTTTAAATATTTTACCGTTTTAAATTCTATCATTTAGTGCTTCCATCTTTTCCATTAGGGGCTCTATTCTTGAACTATTACGAAAATTTTCGGTACCTAAAACTTTTGTAACACCGTTTTCGTAATCGTAATGGAGAAATCATAAATTGTTATTCTTGAAACCATTACGGAAATAAGAAAGAGGGGAATACAAAATAATGACATTTCGTAATGAGGTGATTAAAAATATCATTCCAATTGAAAACTTTAGGCGAAACGGATGTTTTTTAAATTATGTCGTGTCTTTCACTACCATAGTAAAAAAAAAATCTAAAATAACGTAAAAATTTGTGATCAATAAATTTTACGTTATTTTAGATTTTTTTTACGGTATATTATCAATGTTTCATTAATACATACTTGTTGCAATGAAATGCCAAACTATTTAAATTTTTGTAGTTAAATCAGCTGTGCTTAAATAAAGATTATGGATTTCCCAAATATAAACTAGTATGTAGTAGTAAACAGAAGATAAAAGTGGTCAAACCTAAAAAACTCATATTTTTAAGAATAGAGGCGGGTATAACCAGAAATGTCTTTAGTTTTAGGAAATAAAATTTGAAAAAAAACTAGAATGTAATTATCTCGAACAAAACATTATTTTGGGCATCAAATAGAAATATAATTGTATTTAAACAAAAAAAAATTAAAATCGGCGCGTAATTCTAAAAAATAAATCCAAATTTTCCAAACGATATAAAATAAATATAGAACAAATAAAAAAATGAAATCTACTATTTTACTACCTAGGTAACAAAATGTCCATTACATCTCTAAATAAATAATTTGGGACATTAAACTATGTGAAATCATTGGGTTTTAATTACGAATATTGAAAAAAATCTAAATAATTTTATTACGAAAATAAACGAAAAAACCATTACGAAAATTTCAAGAATACCATTTTAAGATTTTCGTTATACTTTGACACTAACTCGATACCAAAAATTTTCGTAATAACTCAAGAATAGAGCCCCAGGTCGTTTTTTTCGGCTAAATTATGAACTAAACTTTTTTGAGGTGACCTTACGCTATTCGCCGCCAAGTTACAAACGAAAAGTCTCCTCGCGAGGTAACTTTTCCATTTAGTTGTCAAATGTCATATTTGGTATTAATGCAAATGTGTTGCTGTGTACAAATTTTTACGTGTTACTTTTTTTTATTTTTTAACATTTCGTAGTTTATAATAACATTTGCAAATAATGCAACTTCATTTTCACCTTCCATTATTTTAATTTAATCTAATATTTTCTTTATCCACGAAAAGTCGAAAACTAAGTATTTCGAATAGTCAGGCGCAATGTTTATTGTGAACCTGTGAGCAAATTATTTTAGTTCATAATTTAGTCGAAAACATCGACTTACGGCAATGTTCCGACTTTCCCTTGGAATAAGGAATTGGGAAAAATGTTTTCATATCAGTTTTGTCCATATTACATTTTTCTGGCCCACATTGAAGTTTAGTGCAAACATTTTCAAAACAAAGTTAATTGGGAAACTTTTGTTCCACACAATTTTTCCAGCGAAAAAATATTTTTTCATTTAACTTTGTTTCGAAAATATTTACACCAAACTGACTCCCTCAGTAGGCCAGAAAAATACAATTTAGACAAAAATGCTATGAAAATATTTTTCCCAATTCCCTATTCCCAGGAAAAACTATTCTGGTTTTTGTCATTTCACATTTGACAACCGTGAAGATTGGTCGATAACAATTTACTGTGGCGCATCTAACGCCACAACAACGTGGTGAAATTATTAAAACATTTTATTTAAATAATTGTGAATACGCAGAGAAAATTACGTGTTTTGGTGTTAATCAAGTGCCGAGCAAATCAACCATTCAGTGTGTAATGAATATTTTTCTAAATTTCCATAAATTGGAAGACTAATAATAATTTTGGAAATTTCCATAAATAGGCTGCATCCTTCATGTTTGCTAAAAATTCTCAAAAAAGATTTTTATTTTCCCCGTATAAAATTCAATTAGCGCAAGAGCTGTAGGAAAACGACCATGAATGGCGGCGATATTGGAATGCTCGATTTTTACATCTCGGTACCAACCTCCATGTTTGCCAGAAAAAACATTTCGAGCAACGAAGCACAGTTCGACTTGGATAGCTTGGTTAATAAACAGAATTGCTGCTATTCATGCATTGAAAACCTTTAATTGATACACCAAACATAACTACACCCTCATAGAATAACCGTATGGTGTGCCATTTGGGCCGGTGGCATCATTCTGCCATATTTAACTGAGGTGCTAGAGGCAATGCTGTAACAATTACTGGTGAGCGCTGTAGAGACATGTTTGAAATCTTTCTTCCCGAATTGGATCAATTAGGCATACAGAACACGTGGTTCCAAAAAGACGGTGCTACATCACACATAGCTCGTCCAATACGAGGCAAAGTTCGCGAAAAATTTTTCCCGGCCGAATAATGTCAAAAATTGGTGATATCGATTGGCCCCCACGGTCCTCTGATTGACCGCTCACAAAAGAAATGCGTACACCAATAAACCAACGACTACCTCGAAGCTTAAGGACAATATTAGATATGAAATTGCTGAAATAACACCAGAAATCGGCAACATGATCGACATCAAATATAAATCATAAACCCCTATTTCATTTAAAAGTTATTAACTTCTTCTTGTCCAAATCGCAAAATGTAAGCCTTTATCTTCCGGATCTTAAACCATCACGAAAATTTTGTTAAATGGCTATGGATTACATTATTTTCGCTGGTAATCTCAGTCAATACGTGGAGATGCTTCTGTCTTTCTTAAAAATTTGCAGATGTGTTGTTCAATTTTTCCGTTGATCGTGGTTCTAATATTTTTAATGAGATTTATTTGCTCAACCCTTGTCGTTGGAAGCCAGCAGATAGAGGACGCTACCATATACAGCTTCGGAAACGTCACAAAATGCATGTATTTGGAGACGAATAAAAGGAATCTGGAAGTTGGTTAACGAATCATCCCACTATGCCTTAAACTATATCTTTTGGAAGAAATTTTTAAAAAAATACAGTTTTAAAATAAACTATCCCAATGGATGGATGATAAGCCTTTGATACTGTCGACAGGATCCTTCATTTGGTCTACACTTTTTGACTGTTTTCTTGATAAACCTTGAAAGAAAATTTTTCTGATGTAAAATTCCAAATAATGCTTAGAGTTTAATCGAAGATTTGCTTTCATTGAAGCAATGATCAAAATCTAGGTTTCTAGAGTTACATTGTCTGGAGGTAAAGATTGTGAACACTGAGCCTGAATTACATATGATTTCTGTTGTTAAAACCATTAATTGGCTTTGGTGTTAGTATTAAAACAAAGTAAAGTTGGCTGCCCTGATTGTATATTTTTTTTTCTCGAAAAACAAAACAATAGTTCTATACGATAAATTTGTCAAACAGTGACTTTTTCAAATATCGCTTGAGCTTTGAAATTCTATCATCTTTCAAGTCATCAACCAATGCATTAAATAATTTGACACCTTTATAAAAAATACTATTTTAAGTCGTCGTGTATTTGTAATTACGAAGGCGATAGTCCAACGAGCTTCGTGTAAGTTTTTCTGTAACAGAAAAATTGGTGAAAAAATCAGTAGTATGCCTCATTAAACCATGTCTAATCTTATAGATTGTCAAAATATAATGATAATCAACTTGTGACAGAATAGGAAGATTTGTTTCATTATAAAGGAATTTACTTGGAGTCAAAACTGGTAAATTTCAATCGCTTTTAGCCCTTTGTTTTGAATAATTTGTAAGTCATTCAGATGAACATCACTTGAGGAACTCAATTAAATATGTTAAATGTTAAGTGAGAATGAATAAAACTGTAATAAATACTGTATTTTAGAGAATCTGGAATAAACCGCCCAACACGCCGCAGGATACCAATGATAGGATATATTTTCCGGTTAATTCCATTGATGTGATTAATCCAAGTGAGCTGCGAATTAATTTTCAATCCAAGATACATAGCGCAGTCAACACGTTTAATTTTCTCATTTTTAAATTTAATGTCATTAAAAATTTGTGATGGTTTATGTTTTAAGTAAAAAACAATGAAATTGGATTTAGTAGCATTTAATACTAATTTATTATTGTATCATTTAGCCAGTCATTAATAATGGCCAAATCACTTTCCATATCATTTTGAAGCTGATCATAAGTGTTAGAGCTGTAGATAAGTGCGGCATCATCAGCAAACAGTTGAATCTTTCCTTTCAAATTTTGATTGGAAATGTCGTCTACATAAATCAAAAACAGAAATGAGCTCAAAATGAACCCCTGTGGAACTCCAACCGAGATATCAATAGTTGAAGATTCATGATTGCCAATACGAACAGTTTGTTTCCTATCACTAAGATAACTTAGTAATAGTATTAAGGCACAACCAGAAATTCCAAAACTTATAAGTTTTTTAATTAATATGGCATGATTGATACAATCAAACGCCTTCCTAAAATCAAGAAATAAACATGACAAGCGATGCATAAACTAATTCTACAAGATTTAGTGCGGCAGAAACAGTGCTATAACGGGTCCTGATGGCTATAACGGATCCAAACTGATTAATGTTGATAAGTTGATTAAAATCTTGATGGTCCGCTAGAGTTGTGTGAATTACTCGTTCAAAATTTTTAGAAAAAACTGAAAGAATAGAAATTGGTCGGTAATTGTTAAGAGACAAAGGATCACCAGATTTCAGAATAGGGGTAACGCGAGCAATTTTCAGAAATGATGGAAATACACATTCATTGCATTACATCATCCATGCATTTAACGCTTTGGTTAATAAAGGAGAAATGATATGCACAAGCATTTAAACCATATGCATAGTGACGTAATCATAGCCAGGGGAAGACGAAGATTTTAGGTTATTTATTATGTTATTAATATCATTTTCAGCTAATGATCCAAGGGCTGTTAGCTGTCTTTTAACGGAAAGTGGTGTTGGTGTACGAAGATGAATGTTAGATGCTGATGGACTAGAAATGTTTTTTCCAATTGTAGCAAAAAATGTATTAAACTCATTTACAATTATTAGATGATCAGTTACTATGGTATCATTAATGTTCAGTTCTATAGAAATATGTTCATTATTACACCTCTGAGAAGTTACATTATTGGTAAGAATTTCATTTATAACATTCCACATTTCCTTCAAATTATTAATGTTACCCTTTAACTTAGTAGTGTAATAGGATTTCTTGGCATTTTTAACTGATTTTTTGAACTCTTTATTTAATCTTTTAAAATTTTCTTCAAAATATGTATTTAGTGGATAATCCTTATATAATTTGTAATATTTATCCCGAAGAACCGCTTGCTTGGAGAGCTTAACACGAAACGATGGCTTTTTATATGCAGATATTTTAACTTTAGTGGTAGAAGTTGTAGTATTTTGATTGATTGAAGCAAGGATATATTTAAAAAATGAAACGAAATCAGAAGCAGATGATGGTGAATATTTATCTGTAATGTCAGTCATTACTTTATCGTAATCAATGATATTTCACGTCCCTTAAGCTAGCAGAACCCATACAGCAGAACATTACAAGATAGTATGGATAATTATAGGCTAATTATGGACTAATTAAATGCCGCATTAAAAAATTTTGGGCTCCATCCCTACCAACTAAAGCGTGGATTCTGCTAGCTTTAGACAAAGTTAGCAGAACCCAAAACAAGAAATGATTTAAAAACAATTGGAAAAATAAAAGTTAATTTTAGGCTAATTAAATGCTCGTATCACCATAGAACATAAAGAATTTGTCTTTATGGTCAGATAATATATGATCGATTATCGTTCTTGTGGACGCTTGGATTCTCGTAGCATATAATGCGTCTATTGCATTGATGATGAAGTAATTATTTAAAAGTAAAGTGGAAAAATAATTACAAATGTGCGATTTTGAACTGGCTAAGACATTATGATTAAGATCACCTATAATGATTTGATTTTTGTGAGTGGACATAAGATTGTCCAAAAATCATAAAAGTTTGATGAAACGTGTGAGGTAGTTTATAGATGCCAGTTATAAATAAATTTAGGATTTTAGAGTAAGTAACAACGTATTGGTTTTCTAAGAAGGAATGAGTCTTAACCAAATTAAATCAAGGTCTCGATGAATATATAGTACATGGCAACGCCACCACCAACCAGTTCGAGAGTAGCGAGTATTATGAGTAGTTAAATTAAAATATTTGGTTTCAGACTCCAGCAAAAAGGTTTCCGTAAGTATGATCATGTCAACTCTCTGCTTGAACGAAGATAATAAAACTTCAAGCCCACTTAACTTATACTCTAGCCTGTTGATATTAACATATAAAATATTGGCGCGATCTCCTTATAACGCGTTTTCGACAAGCGAATAAAAAAGCGTGAATGACTCAAGAAATATTTAAGGATTGGTTTTATACTTGATTGAAGTGGAAGGCTTTATGATTGAAAAAAATCTTAGTTTTAAAGTTTTGTTGATCGTTGATAACGCCAGTAGCCATAGTAAGGAGCACCCAAATGTGAAAATCCTTTATTTTCCTCCAAGCTGCACTTCATTAACCTTTTCGAGGACACACAATTATTCAAGGATGTTTCTCACAGGACACAATAAAAAACAGAAACGCTTCCTGTGGGACACAGAAAACCACATTCAATGTTAATCATATGAAAACAACGTCGGTTATTACCGACGTATCCCACTGTTGGTCAATTGAAGCGTCGGTAACGTGTCCGCGAAAGGGTTAATACAGCCGCCGGACCAAGGAATCATCCGAACTTTCAAAATGTATTACACACGGAAATTTCTTGAAGCCATTTTCAACAGATTAGAAGATAAAGAAGGTAAAACTCTTCTTGAAGTTTGGAGAAAATTTTGTATTTTAGATTGCACCCAAATTGTGTCATTAGCTTGTACAGAAATCAAACAGTGAGTGAGCACTTAATGCATGTTTGGAGGCCTTTTTTACCCCAAATGGTTCAAAAGCAAAATGATATTTCAGATCCACTAACAGAAATAGTAGCAGTCTTTACTATTTCTGTACTTTTGGCAACATAAGATTTGCAGATAAACACGTAGAAGATATAGAAGACGTACTTCAGGAACAGAGTTTAAATGAGGAAGAATTGGCGGAATTAATTGATGAGTCTACCTTCAATGCATTTGTGGATGAAAACATTAATAACAAATTCCTTTAAAACTTCATTTATTATTTAAAAAAGGACTAGATTTGGCTAGAGAATTAGAATTCAAATTAATCTAAAATATCCCTTCAACCAAACGCAATGAAAAATTTAAAAGAGAATTTCAAAATTGCTTGACTCCATATAAAGAGGTTTTGGAAGAACCACAAAACAAAACTACATTTGAAAACTTTGAAGAAAATGTGTAAAGTGAGGAGAATTTTCCAATTAGAAAAAAATATTTAGATGGCTAATATTAATTGGCAGTGATGTTAAATAATACATAACGCAATATAGTATCATTTTAATATTTATTGGAATTATTTTTTTCTAATTTAGTTATTAATTTTATGAATTGAATTATGCAATAAAATTAGATTAAAATATCTAAATAAATTATATAATCTTTGTCGTTTTATAAAATTCATTCGTGAACACTATTAATCTCAACCTGATAATATGTTTTGAGAATGCTTTTTAACATCGAAGATGTTTTTGGCGTCGCATTATATAGAAAGATGCAACGAAATTTTGTCCCAAGAATATGCAACGAAATAGAAAAAAATAAAAAAAAATAAAGTAAATACGAGAGAACCAAAATACGCTGGTGCGCCAATTATGTTTTGTGCTCTCTCTATGCACCTATTTCTCATCTACGATAACAATTAGTGATATTACGCATAACGGGTGTTTTTTTAAGCCTGATAGAACTTGAAATTGTTGAAAATAAAACAAAAAATTAAATTTTTATGAAAAATATACTCTGGCAGATATCAGTGTGAGTATACTCTGGCAAATCATCGTGAATAAACGGACGCTTGAACAATGCTACGAAATTATTAAAATTTACTTGAGAAAATCAATCGTCGATACTCGCAACTTATAGACTAACGTCAATGGAGATCATTACTTCACCATGATCAATGATTTTTTGTTTGAAAATATGGATGACATTGATCCGGACGAGATTTGGTTACAACAGGATGGCGCTACGTACCATTCGGCGACCGCAACCAATGACTTATTAAAATCAAAATCTGGCGATAAGTTGATTTCGGGAAATGGACCTGTCAATTGGCCTCCAAGGTCGTGCGATTTGACACCCCTTGATTATTTCCTGTGGGGCTACGTGAAGTCACTTCAACAACAATTGAAGCGTTGGAGGCCAGCATTGTACGTGTTGCTCGTAACATACGGCCAGCAGTGCTCGAAAAAGTGGCCCAGAATGCACTTCGTCAAGAACAGCCATGGTGCCCATATGTCCGAAATTATTTTCATGTTAATGCCATGTATTGATCTTTCAAATAATAAAAACATTTGATTATAATTTAATTTTTTATGTTATTTTTTACAATTTCAAGTTCTATCGGACTTAAAAAACACCGGTTACAAATAAAAATAAAAAACCAAAAAATAAAGTAAATACGAGAGAACCAAAACACGCTGGTGCGCCGAAAATCAATTTTTCGGCTCAAACTTTTTTATTTTTACTATATAAATACAAGTACTTTAGCCCAAAACAATTGAGAAGGCTTAAGTTTTTTTATTTAGGCATTAATCAACATTTCAAGCCCCATCTTCGATGTTTCAATTTTTAGCTTAGGCTCAAACTTGGGATTTTTTATATAGGTTTATTTAAGTACAATTTATATTATTTCCCAGTTTCTTATAACGCGCTTATATAGCGTGACAGTGGTTTCCATATAACGCGATGTAAGTTAATATGATTTTTTTTTATTTCTATAACGCGATAACGCGATTCCCATAAATGCATTTAATTACAATTGAGTTCCTTATAACACGGTTTCCATATAACGCGGTACGAATTAATCGCGTTATAAGAGAGTTGACTGTATTGTATGCAAAAACAGAAAAAAAATGTTATTGAAAAAATTTTAATTTGTGTAAGATTTAGTTATTTCAATAGATTAATATTAGCAGAAAGTAAACAAAAAAAAGATAATGTTAATAAAATTAAAAAGAGAAAAAAGAAAGTAAAATGAATAATAATAAAAAAAAAAAATAATAATTACATTACATTACATGCAGTTATTTAATTTTCGCAACGTCATGGATTGACCATATGGTTTTTGGTTGATCAGCATCAGATTTTTTTTATGTACAAATTATTATGACAAAACCAGCGGGTTATGGAAAGTTGATTGATTGCAACCAGATAAATGTTCTTTAGCTCTAACTTCAAAATTGCGGCCAGTCTGGCCAATAACGACCTAACAAGTCGAGATCGATCGAGTGATTTTTAAAACTTTTTGAACAAATTTTTTACTTAAAATATTCAAAAATCTAATTTTGCGAAATAAAAAACAAGTGTTTAATAAAATGTGTTTATTAAGTATAAGTATGTTTCGCCAAGTGCATACGGCAAATAGCGTAAAAAGTACTTTAGGCTTAAATCTATCCGCCGATTTTCTCCTAATTTGTATCATTTCATGTCTTGTGATAGTTTAGATATTGCAAGAATGGTGCTTTGCTGATTTGCTTTTGCTCTCACAATTTTTTTGATGGATTGCCTTTACATTCAACCCCAACCTGTTTTTCATACACCATTTAGGAAAGCAGTTCAAGTCGGCTTGTAATAAATCTTCGTATCGTCGGCATACGGAGATGAATGAATTCTTAATAACACCAGCAGCTGCGTTTGTCATTTGTCGGGAGGACGAGTCATGAACGGAAGACATTTGTCTTAACAACAGATTCCATTGAATTGGACATGATCCTCTTATAATGAAAGCACGATTAAAACGAGGCATCGATCAGGGAGCGTGCATGTGCTAGCACTGAATAAACGTCTCTTGACTAATTCTAAACAAAAATCCATTTTCTAACCTGTAAACTTCAAAACATCGACTCACCTTTTCTCCTTACTTTCTTTAACTTTTTATCAGTAACTATTTTCACCGAAGCTTTTGCATCAATTTGGGATCATGTACAATGTTTCGAGATGTTTGGCGTTTTTCAAATTAATTTTTGCATGCACTTTGTAACTGGTTATTTGAGTCCGAGTCACTTAAACCAGTCAAATTTGCTTTTAAAAGAATAGTCATGTTCGTACTGGTGATATTTGTGGGTTGTGTGTCTTTCATCCCCGCAAGAAACTATAGCTAAACATACATGACCGTTTTTTGTCAACTAATTTTTCTTAATGAATTGATCTTTCATCACAGAATGAGTGTTAATTCTACAATGTCTTGAAGAAAATTAGGACTTTTCTCTGTTGTTACAGAAAAAACGATGAAATTTTTAAAGTAGGATGCGATAATAACGATAACTGTTGTAAATTTTTTAATGTAAGAAAATTGTCATTGAGAAAACAATAAGGACATATACAAAATTACGAACCTGCTATGTAGCAAGGTTAGGAGGTAGCAGTTAAAATACACCAAGATCTTCTGAAATAGGCAAGCCAAACATATCAAATGTGCAGAGAACCATAAAAAAAAGAATGTCAAAAGGCGCGAAATGTTGTTCCAACTTTTGCACTGTGCGGAGACAGGATGCCAGTAGTAGTAATCGTTATGTAGTGACCAATCATGAACGAGTTATGAAGAACCAAAAAATTAAATTGATTATATCTTATGTCTTCCACTTTAGATACAATTCTTTGAAAAAAGAAATATTTTTATATACATAAATGGTATATTCATTAATTAATTTTGTAAAATGAAATTCCCAAATAAGCGACGAACCTGATTTTATTGAAAATACAATGTTGATTTTGTTTTTTCGCAATAAAAACTGACCCGCTGGTGACCAATCCTGACCAAACGATTACCTAACGAAATTTGATAGAAACGGTATAATTTTCCTGCGATGAGGTGCTACCCGAGAATTTGTTTTTTAATTGTTCATTATAAGTGACCAAACAATAAAATCTAGTGACTAATCCTGACGAAACTATGACCAAACAAATTCAATCACCACTTTGTCAAAACCTTTAGATGGGGTGCAGAGCCCTTAACTTCTGTTTCTGATTTAAAACAAAAGCTATCGCGAATTTAGAAAATTGAATTTAAAAAAACAGAGCTAATGTTAGACAATTAACCTTTACTTTAAATAAACAGAATTTTAGGACAATTATCCGGTACAAGATACTTGATGCCCAGTTTAGATCATATAGATAGTCCGTATAGTAAATTATTAATTTCCAGGCCTGCAGTATGGATATGAACTGACAAATGATAGGCAAGAATCCCAGACTTCATTTGAATTATTTTTTCGAGCTATAATCTAGGCATTGTGAATGCATCAGTTCTCAGGCTCAATGACTTCCCCAGACATTCCGTAATAATCAATTATACCGTAGCTAAAATGAGGTGTAAGCGTTTGCTCGACTTTCGAATCTAAATATTCAATTATCGCATAATGTACCATACACATCGCTGTAGGTCGTATAACACATAAAATGTCAATCAAACTCAAAGGTGACATGAAACAAAACATTTTTCTTCATCCCTAAAAAAATTGATCAATCGATATGAATGCATAATTCTTCCGGATCTTATAGACCAACAACCACAACCTAATTAAAAATCCATAAATCATTAATTAGGCCAAAAAGATAAACCATAACTAATTACATTTTAATAACTGTATATGCACCAAATCGAAATATTTCTAAGATCATCATACTCGTACGATCATATACACATCGAGATGATCACATAAACAAAACTATGTGATGTGCCCCGATATCAAGTTTAAAAACACACAACACAAATTTTTTAATGTTATTTGATCCCGTAAGTATAACTTCTTATTTATATCGAAGTAGAATGTAACAAAACGTCAATCAATTTTGACAAGGCAAGTAGCTCGAATGTCAAAGAAATTACCTCATGTATATGTGATCAAGTATGATGATCAAGAGAGACTTTGCATTTTGTTTTCGTTCTTTTCATTTTTTGTTAGTTTTGGTTGGCTGAAAATCATGATTTTTTCATTATTTTAGATTTTTTTGCGGTCTTCTGCCTATAGTCAAAAGGAATGGCACTATGGTGGATAATTGGGTGTTTATATTAGAGAGCGCGATAAATAAACATGAATTGTAGTTATTTAATATTTTTAGTTCAAGATGGGTGCGGAAAGCTGTTTATAATTTAGATGTTACTGTCGCTTATATTATGTGTATATGTGCGAGTAGTTAGTAGATGTGAAGATTATGTATAAGTTGTTTAAGATTTGGGTACAAAATATGCCGCCGCAGAAGTCCGCGGTTATTTGTTTGTATTTAAATGGCGCTTAAAATTGTTTCATATTGAAAATATGACAAATAGCCAGACTTTATTTATTTTAAATATTTTACTTGTCACTAACATTCGCTGACACTAATTACGAAAAAATTTAAAATAAATATTTCGTATTGAACTCATTGAATGAATCCGCGCCATTACTCAATATTTTTAGCAATTTAAATAAATGCGCGAGTTGGTCAAGGTTTTAGCAATCTTTATTTGCTAAAATATGTTTAAATGGCTGAAGGACATAAATAGTTTGTTTTCGGTGATTAGTTTGGTTAACTCTTCCATATTCGTCTTGTTTGTATTGTATTTGTGCATAAGTGCGTAAAATTCAAGTCCGATTTTACGAAACTTATTGCCGGGGTCTATCGTCAAAAACGAAGTCGGCTATATTGGAATACGTGTTACCATTTCTTTAACTGCTCCAAAAAAATACGATTTCTCAAACTTGATTTTTTTTTTTTTTTTTTGTAATAAAACACTGCATCCAGCTTCTGTAACAGAAACATTAAAACAGAAGCTGGATGCAGTGTTTTATTACGAAAACAAAAAAAAATTCAAGCTGGTCACGTTTATACCAGCATTTCACAACATTAAATTAACAAGATTTCTCAAACTCTTCGAAATACGCTTCTGTCTCGGCGATAACCTCCTGGTTTAAACAGAATGTTTTTCCTTCAACTCATGTTGTAATGTTAGGGAAGAGAAAGAAATCGCAGAGCCAGGTCGTGGAGCTTTTCAACGATCTCCTCGGTAACAACGTCTACTAACCTATGAACTAAACTGAAATTTAGTATGGTGTCGTTTGACAGATGACAGTACACAATGACAATGTCAACTTCCCTCAGCAATGCCACCTGTTTTCAAACACGGGTACTTATTGATCGACCCTCGTGTATACTCAAAATCGGCAAAAATTGTTTTATTAAATTCAATACAATTGTTACGAATTTTGAAGTTCTGTTGAATTTACTCGGATGAATCCAGATAAAATACAGACAAAACCATACAAAGAATAAATCGAAGGAAAATGCGTCATCTTGTTTGTTAGCCAGTACACTCACTGAACTATATTTTGACATTTCATTGCTTTTTACAATTTGACAACTGATCGAAATACACAACTGATCGAAATATACTCAACACTCCCACCTTTTGATACAGTTGCCTATTTTACGTTACAATATTTTTTTTTTTTTGAGTCTTTCAACCTTTTTTATTGCAATCATATTGCAAATATTCTCGAAGCGATCTTTGTTCAATCCTTTGGTAAAGATGTCTGCCAATTGCTCGTCCGTTGGCACATAATTGAGATCAAACAACCTCTTTTGATATCTTTCACGTATGAAATGATATCTCACGTCAATATGTTTGGTCCTTTTGTGAAACTCTGGATTTTTCACCAACCGTATTGCGCTTTGGTTGTCCATGTTAAGCACTGGCTTATCTCTCATGCCCACCAGTTCTGTAATTAACCCGTAAAGCCAGATCAGTTCTTTCACAGCCATTGCTGCCGTAACCAACCAAATCACACTGTCTACCTCCTTTAAAATAGATTCCATAATCAGCTGTTCCCTTTATATACTTGGAAATTCTTTTCACTGCATTCGTCGGCTTTTCAAGATTACGGCTTGCAACTCCCACTGCATATTGTATGTCAGGTCTCGTTGCAACGCATAAATATCTTAAGCTTCCAACAGCATCCCTGTATTGAAAATCTTTATTTAATTCAGAGTTTTCGAACTTATACTTGCTGTTTCATTTATATCGACCGGAGTCGATACGCTTTTGCATTCTTCTATGCCAAATTTAACCAAAATTTTTTCGTGTATATGCCGCTTGACTTAGATAAATGTCACCATTTACCATTTTGCTTATTTCCATTCCAAGGAATGTATTCACTTCAAGCGTTATTATATCGAATTTTACTTTTAGATGTGCAATCACCGGAATGATATCGTCTTCATCATTTGCCACAATCAATCCGTCGTCTACATAGATTGCCAAGAAAATTTTCTTGTCGTTCTGCTTTCGTATGAACAGGCATGGTCTTTGATGCGCTGAAACCAAATTTTTCAATAAATGCCGTGAAACATTTATTCCAGCATCTTGATGCCTGTTTCAAGACGTACACTTTTCAGAAGCTGGTTCACCCTTCCACGTCCATCGTCGTATCCAACTGGTTGATTCATGTATACTTTCTCACTCAGATCACCATATAAGAATGCCGTTTTCACACCGAATTGACAAAGTTTCATCTTATCCGCCGCTGCAAGTGATAATATAGCACGAATGTATCTTACCACTGCACTGAACCTCTCTTGGTAGTCAATTCCATATTCCTGAATGAACCCTCTAACAATCAGCCATGTCTTGTAACGCTTAATGCTGCCATCAGTGTCGTACTTGATCTTATCTGATTTAGCGAACACCCATCCACTCTTGATCTTTGACGATGATGCGTTCTCTTCATCTACTGCATTCTCGAAATTGCTGACTTCTTCGACGTCATCTTCATCGCATTTGTCTTTGTTGATTTCGTGTGCTTTTTCACTATCTACTTTCCCCTCGTGTTTGATCGGAATTTCAACATTGTCTGCCTCTACAAATTTCACATCTCTAGCAAATTCAATTTTCTTTGACTCAGGATTCAAAATGCGATAGCCCTTAATGTTTTCATCATATCCAACAAAAATGGATTTTGTTGCCTTTGGATCAAGTTGTTGTCTTTGTTGCTTCGGAATGTGTGCATACACTTCCGAACCAAAGACCTTCAAATGATGAAAAAGGGTTGGCTTACTGTACCATAATTCAAATGGTGTTTTTCCAGTAATACTGCTCATGCCCGTTCTGTTTAATACAAAAACTGCCGTGTTAACCGCCTCCGCCCAGAATTTTTTATCCATCTGCTTCGCATGTATCGTCGACCGTGCAGCCTCAACCACCGTTCTATTTTCTGTCTCTGCTGATCCGTTTTGCTCTGGCGTGTATGATACCGTCCGCTGATGCTTGATACCATTTGCTTCAAAAAAACTCTTTACATCAGAATTTACAACTTCGGTGCTGTTGTCAGTTCTGATGATCTTCACACTGTGACCATGTTGCTTCTCCGCAGAATTCACAAAGTTTTTTATTTTCTGAAAAACTTGTGACTTATTTTTCATACAATAAATAAATCGGAAATGTGAGTAATCGTCCTTAATTAAACTACTTGGAGCCACCGAACGATTCTGTTTGAAAAGGTCCACACATGTCCACGTGAACAGTTTCGCCACATTTGTTCGATTTCGTCTGACTGCTTTTGAAGTTCTCACGATACTGCTTCCCCGTCAGACATCCTTCACAGAGAAATTGTTCGTCGATGTATTCAATGTCGTTTTTCTTTAGAAACTTGTCCAAACCTGTTGCCGAACTGTTGTCCAAATCTTTCATGCCAGCTTCTTAATCCATTCTGCTTTATCGCCACATTTGCCATGCCCTCTGTTGTCAATGCCTTGAACTGCATTCTAAATATATTTCCATCACGTACTCCCACTGCCACGACATCTCCATTTCGTTTTAATTTACATCTATCTTTGTTCGATTCCAATGTGAATCCTTTATCCATTGCGTGCGTATCTGAAAACAAATTGCTATGCAATTTCGGAACGTACAAAACATCTGATAACTGTTTCTTGCTCCGTTGTTTTCCGTCGAATGACAAGATTTCAATCATGCCACAGCCCGGTGCTTCGAGTTTTCCACCGTCTGCAATTTTGATTATTCGTTCTGGCATAAGTTGCCGAAAAGTTCTGAACCAAGCCCCGTTGTGACACATGTGATCACTCGCACCTGTATCCAAAAGCAGCTATCTGATCGTATGCCCTCTGACGTACACACAAAAGCTTCACCTTCTTTGTCTGAAGTATTTGCTGAAGAGAAAAAACTTTTATTTCCTTTCTCGAGACATTTCAATGTTTTCGCTTTACTCTTTGTTTTGCAAACAAAGCCTCACTCGATTCTGGCACACCTTTCGCTATCATGCGGTTTTCTTCCATGACTAAGCGTGCACGCAATGTGTCTAATGTTCGATCCGCTTTGCTTGTAGATTCCTAAGCGCTGCTAAGAATTGTATTCATCCGGTAATGCCATGATAATACGCGCAATTATCATTTCATCAGAAATATTTTGACCCAAATCATTCAATTGTTGCACCATGTCTTCCACCTTTGCCTAGAATGTCACCATGTTCTCTGTTGCATCCTTTGTAATTGAGAAAAATTTCTGATTAATTTAATTTGTCCCACATTGCCTTCGCACTTGTACAATTTCTGATGTGTGTAACAATGTTACTCGCCACGGTTGTTCCGATCATTCGCTGTGCACGTGCATCCATTTTCAACCATGCATTCAATGAATCGCCTGCATCACTTGGCCTTTCACTTGTCCCATCCACAACATCAGAAAATTCCGAAGCAATTAAACCAAGTTTCACTTGAAATTTCCATGTCAAAAATTCCTTCGCCTCCTGCAATTTTTCAATTTTAATTGTGTCTGCTTCCATTGTGTTCATTGTTTTTCCACAATATAACGCGCAAAAGTGAATTCGACGCACACCGAAAATTTGTGTTTTTTTTATACGAATTGTCTATTCCAAAAATGCACCAATAAAATTCGAAATTATTTATCTTTCCACTAATTTGTGTGCATATACGCAAGATTCTATCTTTTTCATGCAAAGATATCCTTCCCATAAATTGTCTGATCCAATTCGCACTTTTTGTATTCACTTCATCAATCGATTCTGATCACCGATAATGAATTATTTTTTAATATATTTATGTCTTTATTACTTATTTTGCACTTTCAATATGTCCATGTGATATCTTTTCTATCACCACAATGCATGTAATTTTTCAAAAAAAAAAATGTTTTAATTTTTTCTTACAAAATAACACCACTATTGTATTCAGCAATTTTTGTTTAACAATTTAACTATGGTCTGGCCCATAACCTGTTGAATTTACTCGGATGAATCCAGATAAAATACAGACAAAACCATACAAAGAATAAATCTAAGGAAACGCGTCTTCTTATTTGTTAGCCAGTACACTCACTGAACTATATTTTATTTGACATTTCATTGCTTTATACAGTTTGACAACTGACCGAAATACTCAACTGATCGAAATATACTCAACAAGCTCGTAGTCCGAAAACTTGTGATCTCAACACTCAAATGAGGCCGGTAGGAATGTTATAAAGGAGTTTTATTTATCACATGAAACCAGCCTTAACGAACTAAACTAGTGTCTTACGTTGACTGAAGAGTAGTGTCTTTTGTTGATGTTGCATCGCCGCAAAGCTGAACAAATATCGGTGTTGATTCGAACAAGGTTATCGAAACGTGTTGCTTTGAGGACTGTGGTAGATAAATTGGTGGATTTGCCTGGTGTTCACCACTTTTGTTGTTCTCGTCTTTTGGTAGTATATAGCGAGCACGCAGTATGTTTCATTCTCTCCTTTTCACAGAATATTTTAAATTCCTGGGATGTAAGTGTGTTTCTGGTGCTCAGGTTGAAGTGCAGTTAGAGAAGGATTATGCAGAACTCACCTAATGTTCCGCCTCAGTATGAAACCACAACAAGTCGTCAGCTCAGTATTATCTTGTCGTAAATACCAAAATGTCGTCTTTCTCTATCTAAATCTACAATCGATTTTATCTCAGGTTATATGGTTTCTGAGTTACAGATAATTTATTTGTCGTAAATCCACACAACATCATAAACTGCTTATATTTTTATCGTATGTCAGAAATTCGGGAGATACGACAAAATCACTAACACACATTTAACGGGTGATTTTTTTGTGGTTAGGATTTTCATGCATTAGTATTTGACAGATCACGCGGGATTTCAGACAAGGTGTCAAAGAGAAAGATGCTCAGTATGCTTTGACATTTCATAATGAATAGACTTACTAACGAGCAACGCTTGCAAATAATTGAATTATATTACAAAAATCAGTGTTCGGTTCGAAAAGTGTTTCGCGATTTACGTCCGATTTATGGTCTACATAATCGACCAAGTGAGCAAACAATTAATGCGATTGTGACCAAGTTTCGCACTCAGTTTACTTTATTGGACATTAAACCAACCACACGAATGCGTACAGTGCGTACAGAAGAGAATATTGCGTCTGTTTCTGAGAGTGTTGCTGAAGACCGTGAAATGTCGATTCGTCGCCGTTCGCAGCAATTGGGTTTGTGTTATTCGACGACATGGAAGATTTTACGCAAAGATCTTGGTGTAAAACCGTATAAAATACAGCTCCTGCAAGAACTGAAGCCGAACGATCTGCCACAACGTCGAATTTTCAGTGAATGGGCCCTAGAAAAGTTGGCAGAAAATCCGCTTTTTTATCGACAAATTTTGTTCAGCGATGAGGCTCATTTCTGGTTGAATGGCTACGTAAATAAGCAAAATTGCCGCATTTGGAGTGAAGAGCAACCAGAAGCCGTTCAAGAACTGCCCATGCATCCCGAAAAATGCACTGTTTGGTGTGGTTTGTACGCTGGTGGAATCATTGGACCGTATTTTTTCAAAGATGCTGTTGGACGCAACGTTACGGTGAATGGCGATCGCTATCGTTCGATGCTAACAAACTTTTTGTTGCCAAAAATGGAAGAACTGAACTTAGTTGACATGTGGTTTCAACAAGATGGCGCTACATGCCACACAGCTCGCGATTCTATGGCCATTTTGAGGGAAAACTTCGGAGAACAATTCATCTCAAGAAATGGCCCGGTAAGTTGGCCACCAAGATCATGCGATTTGACGCCTTTAGACTATTTTTTGTGGGGCTACGTCAAGTCTAAAGTCTACAGAAATAAGCCAGCAACTATTCCAGTTTTGGAAGACAACATTTCCGAAGAAATTCGGGCTATTCCGGCCGAAATGCTCGAAAAAGTTGCCCAAAATTGGACTTTCCGAATGGACCACCTAAGACGCAGCCGCGGTCAACATTTAAATGAAATTATCTTCAAAAAGTAAATGTCATGGACCAATCTAACGTTTCAAATAAAGAACCGATGAGATTTTGCAAATTTTATGCGTTTTTTTTTAAAAAAAAGTTCTCAAGCTCTTAAAAAATCACCCGTTATAATACAAATGTCGTATGTCCAGGTTGAACAAATATTTCGGGTCGGCGCTGAATTCTGCACTCCATCAGAGGGTCTTAGTTGATTGTAATCGATGATGAAAATTCGATTTGCATCTAGCCTCTGATGGGATTCGAACCTAATACCTCCCGGTCCAAATGCCGATGCTTTAACCACTGCACCACTTGTCCGGTATAATTAACATAATAACCATTAAATATTTTGTTTTGGTGCAAGCTTACATGAAGCAGTGTGCTCAGATTCACTATACGGAAATTTGCGAAAAATGAGTGAAAGTTCTTCAAATAGTTCGTACAGTGTTTTTGATAATTCGGATATGGATCCGGACTATAAAGCTACTGATACATCTAACAATGATGAAACCGCTCAACATAAAAAATTAAGTCATAAGTAATTGACATTTTTACATGGTTTTGTTGTTGTTTGATGTGGTCGAGTCAAAAATAAAGAACTAAACACAAATCACATAACAGAAATTACTGCCGGTTTTGCTTTTCAGTGATAATCTTCATTTATATTTAAAGAACCGTTTACTATAATTCAAAAACTATACAGTTATTTTATTGCGATTTGTTATTTCGAGGTCCTTTGGTAATGCCAGCTAGACCAGATCACATATCAGACACCACGAATACCAAGTAAAGTTGTAAATATATAAATAAAAACTAAACGGTGTGTAGGTATTTTGTTCTACTACAGAGGAAAGTAATATGAAAAAAAAACAAATTTCTAAACTCTCTTGAGCTATCAAAACAATAGGCAACCGGAAAATCAACAAGTGCAATCGGAGGAGTTTGGCGGTCCGACAGCTTCTAGATCAGATCTCGCAGTATTACCACCAGACAGTGCTCCAAACAATATAAAGCGAAAACGACTACTCAATAAGGAACTATGGAAATCGTCAGTAAAAGAGCCACGTAGAGAACAAGGAAAAAAGTAACAAGATGCAAAAGGAAATTAGCTGTGATTGTAAATTCGAATGCTTAAACATTTTCTCAGACGATCAAAAGTGATCAAAAGAACATCAACGCTTCATTTTGATCCCTTGATTCAACTGGCAATCAACACTTCTATAGTAAATTTATAAAATCAGTTCCCACCTCAAGAAAACGTACAAATAAAATTGTTTCACGTAGAACGCGCACCTTTGAATATTACTTCGGAAAAAAACTTCAAAATATATCAGGTATGTAAAATATTCTTTTGTAAGACATTAAATATAAATGAAAAAGATCATATACAGGGTGGCTGAGACCAAGTGTTACCAAATGAAAACGCTGTAATTTTTTTAATTTTGATTAGTTTTTATTGAAATTTCGTGGAATATGTTGAAAACATATATTACATTTTATGAAAAACATGTTACTGCTCGATATGACCTCCTTTGGCTCTGATTATTTGATTCAGTCTTCCATAGAAAGCATTGCATGCTGACCGAACGTGGGCTTGCGGAATTTTATTCCATTCTCGAACAAGAGCTGGATTCAATGCATCAACACTTTCGTATTTTTTAGTGGACACCTTATTCTCCAAAATGGACCATATCGAGAAATCCATGGGATTCAAGTCTGGTGAATATGGTGGCCATTTTTTCGACGAAATCAGCCGCGGAACGCAATTTTGTAAAAATTTGCTGTGTCGCTCGAGCTTTGTGTGACGGTGCCGAGTCCTGTTGGAATGTCCAACGGTTCATACCAAAGTGTTTACGTGCCCAAGGTAGCAAAGCATCGTTTAGGATCTTTTGGCGGTACACCTCTTGGTTTACCTTGACTCCATGTTCGATGAAAACCAGAGGAGTGCGTCCATCTGCAGTCACTGCAGCCCAAACCATAACATAAGCTGGTGATTGCTTGCATATGGCAACTCTTGTGTCCAAATTATCGTTGGACTTGTGCTCTAACCAAACACGATCATTTTGTTTATTCACATACTGTTGAATGGTGAAAATTTTCTCATCAGAAAAGACAATTTTTGGAATCTCATCACGTTCGGCCAAGGCTTTCAATGCTCGTGTTGTTTCAAGCCTAACTTTTTTTTGTGTCTCCGTAAGATCTTGAACTTTTTGTATCTTGTAGGGCTTCAGGTGTAGTTCATTTTTCAATATGGTTTGAATGCTGTATCGTGAAACATGTAGACGTGCGGCTAATTGATTGGTACTTTGACGAGGAGTTTGTTGGATACGTTTCTTCACCTTTCGTATCATTTCTTTTGATGTTGCTGTCTTTTTAGGACCGCCTCTGTTGCGTTTAGCGATGCTACCAGTTAAGTTGTATCGAGTTATGGTTCGATACACAAACCTTTTATTCACATTCAAATGCTGCAGCTGATGAACTATTGTTGTTTGTGAATTTCCACCCAAATTCAGTGCAATTACACTATTACGTTTGAATTCCATTACGATTTTTTTATGAAGATATTAATTTAGAACAATTATTTGTTGACCACATGTAAACAACTAACCAAACTTCAATCTGTCAAAAAATTGACACGCGAAAATGACAACTACACAAATGACAGCAGAGTGAAGTCAGTAACATTTGGTCTCAGCCACCCTGTAATTATTTAAAAAAAAATTGAGAAAACGCCAATTTTGGAGTTGCACGGCAACCTTTGCAAGGGAAACATGCTAAATTAAAACTCTCAAAATATTTTTGAAAGGGGACTTATAATAAGGAAAATGTACTATTTGTATCACGAATAGTGTGAATCTCCAGTTAAATAACACGCTTATTACAAGATGTTCAATGAGGAGTTTAATTTTTCATTTTTTAAGCCGAAAAAAAAAACATTTACGATAAATGTGCCGAATTCGAAGCAAAGAAGAATGCATTTTGGTCTGAAGAAAAATCAGTGCCGACATGTTGTAACTATCACTTTTTTCGCTTCGATGCATTTTCGATGGAATAACGGTATTTTAGAAGTAAAAATATTTTTTTGTAAAAATATTACTTCTAAAATACCAGTTAGTAAAACACAAAAGGGATATAAAGAGAACAAAGGCCGCTTTCAGCCGGGTGGCCCAAGGAAATCAAACGAGAATTTATTCCCAAAAATTTTCCAATGCGGAAGAAAGCCACAACTAACAAAAGAGAAAGCAAAAGATATTAAATCAATGCTGAAATATATGCCGGTAGTAGACGTAGATTTCTACAATTCTTATTTAAAAGACTAAATGAAATATTAATATTATGAAATTTTGGGTTATTCTGGATAATAGCCAGATAGTGTTTTTAATCAAGGTGAGGTTACCAAGACATTGGGGAGGTTTGGTTTCGAACTAATGAAACATTGAATTTTTTGTATTTCAAAAATGAGACGACCGAATTTTTTAAATACAAAAAATTCATTGTTTCATTAGTTCGAAACCAAACCTCCCCAATGTCTTGGTAACCTCACCTTGATTATTATGAAATTGTTTTGTTACCTCCTATTATTTATTTTGATTTTTTTATATGTCATTTTATTTTAAAACTACTGAGTATTTGTTTTTGAAAATAAAAGATACTCGTACATTTAGACGATATTTACGGATGTTTTAGTTGCTTTCTAATTTATACCATTAACAGTCAAAGGTTCATTTTTATAAAATAATCTTACGTTTTTCTAAGATTTTTACAAATTTTATCGTAAGTCCATAAATTTTAATGTGACTTATGTCTTTGATAGTCAGAGGGTGTTTGTCGTATAAGCAAATTTTTTCCAGGAAATGAGTTTTTATTCCGACTATAATAGTTAAAAAACTATTATTTTTTGTTTGTACAACTTCGAAGATTATTCGAAAAATTGGAAAATTGCTCGTGATTTTCCGGAAAAAGTAGTGGATTTATTTAAAGTGGAGGAAGTGGTAATCAATATATGATAAGGTAGGTTTGGAATTATACTATTAAATTTAACACTTTTCGTTGATATTATCTAAATAAGCTTTCAAACTTAAAACTCAATTTCTCAAAAGTGACATATTTGAACTTACGACAAGAAAATACTGAGGCGACAGAGTGTTCTTATCGGCTTCGATAAGAACACGATTTAAAATTTAGAACATGGAACCACCAACTCTCAGATCAGGCATCGTACTCCAACCTCGATCTAATTGTACTACAAAAAACTAGAGTTATCGGCAACAAAAATGTCAATTACAGTCGCTTCGGTCTTACTCTCTGCCAAATCAACAACTTGGAGTTCGAAGTTGCTTTTCGAAGTTGCTTCTGTTCAACACCAACTCGTAAGGGATTCCAGACCAATAAACAACCGGATCTGCATAGTCAGATTGCACACACGTGACTTGAAGGCCCATTTGTGAACGTATATGCCCCAACAAACGTGAAATCAGAACATGCAAAACGCACACTCTACTATACCACTTGAAAGTTTTTTTAAACAAAATTGTCCAATACGATGTAAAGATGCCCACACATGCGAATCCATAAAAGTACTTGGAAATCAAATGATGGAGTTCAAGTCTATCAAATTGATCACATCTTCGTGTCCAAATGACTTTTTTGTGGTATTAAAAATACTAAGATGAAACGCGGCACCAACTTCGATTCTGACCACTTTCTGGTACTTCTAAACTATGCTGTCCATTTATCAGCCTGGGATAATAACCGATTCTAACGAATCTCGCGTAAGAATGATGAAGAATTGACTATTCAAGTTGCCCGGGCCAATTTTGATTCTATGGCATTAAGAAACTCATGGGCAACCCACCCCCCCTTGGAACTCCAAGGTGCGGCAATCTTCTTTTGTCATAAAGGCATTTAATTCGACTGATTTTAATTCCTTGTCGTACAACATATGTAATTCACGTAACTCATTTCGAGCGCCTAGAAATTTCGTAGCGTTGTGTGGTTAAGTCGTGAACCACTTCAATGTATATACATTGTCCTCGTAGATAAACAGATACATTTCCAAATATATACACCAACAAAATATTTGAACGACCCACTTGCAAAATAGTAAACGGCCCGCTAAAATCGCTTCCGGTAATACGATACGTTGGTAGTGATCCCATAAATTGTTCACGAAGCCGGCCAAAGCTTCGGAAGCTAACAATATTTGTGTACCCCCTTTTCACCCGATGAGTCGGCGGCAATAAACTTTGATGTTGCGTTGATCAAATGGCAGATCAGCATTGTAGAGTCCGCCCCACACGTAGTAACTCTTTATCTATAAATGCACCACAACATACTTTCCAAATGTGTGATATCAGCTTCATATACATCAATTTGGACCATTCGCATTTAATTCACTACGTTGTTGGTCATCAGTTGTTTACAATTATACATACATAAACCTTAAGCAATACGCCATGATGCTAGGCATTCCTTATAAGTGCCTGGAAAGCTGCTTTGCTGACTGCTTTGTACTCCAATTCGTTAACGCTAAAGCAAATTTTGAAATTTTAGGCCATGTTTATTTATCTTCTTTCAGAAGCCGAGGTCCGTATACCATCACAAATCCAGTTCAGTCAATTCATTTGGTAATCCTCTTAATATAACGTCTGCCGAATTGCGAGCTGACGACTTAGACTGGTGTTGAATTCTCAAAATACGATTCAAAATACACACTATTTATGTAGCGTAGGACGGGAATTTATTCGATGTAATGTTGTTTGAGAATCCGCTCAATAACACGTTGTTTCAATCAGGGTACCCATCAGTACGGCCAGTAACAATGCACAACTCGAAACGGTTTATATTTAGTGAAGCCCTCTCGATCGAGCATTTAATAAATAATTTCACTCTTGGAGCTCAAATCCGCTAGTCGCCAATAACGACTTCTTTTTCGAGACTTTTTGTCTCGCCTAAAGTATCTGCACCCGTCAGCAGATCGCCTACATAAAAATCTCACTGCAATATTTCACTTGCCCTTGGAAAACGTTGCCGTTCATCGTATCAGCTAGATGAAACAGCTTGCGTAGGCTAAGAACGACGCGCTACCAAATCCATACGTGACCGAAATCTCCATCAAATGCACGGTAGTTCACTAAACTCCTCGTAGCCCAAAACCTCATGAGACGATAAGTTTCGTACATCAGCAACAATTGCTTTTACATGTAATCTAAAAAATAAATCGTTTGCTGCGGCAAAATGCTCTACAATTTTTCTTGAATCGTTGGCCCAATGATCAGAGTATCGTTTAAAGAAATAACCGTTTCTGATTTTGATGATGTGTTAAATCTCGCAATTTCGTTGTTGTATACTGTGTTACGGATGGCGCGAAGCCAACCCGCAGATTTCCCTAAGCACACAGAGGCCTCTCTCACTATAATGTTTTGCTGGCTAGACCTCATGGTATTGGCATGGGTCGTGAGAGAATTAGATACTTGCGAGCTTCTGGCCTACCCCGTGGAACAGAAATAAAATTAAAATAAAAGCAAACTATAAAAAAAATGAATTTAAATTAAGTCGACCAAAATTTGTCGAACGAAATTTGGGGAAACGTAATAAATTAATCATAACCGGGTGTGTCCATCCGGCGGCGACCAGTCTTCTAAAGAGAAACCTCCCCCCCCCCCCCCCCCTCGAATGACCCATGGCAGCATAATAGGGTAGGGATGTATTTTCAGCAAACCAGGCATCTCTCTCTTCACCCGGAGAGACTTCCAGGTAATTCCCCACAATTCACACTACGGTTAGATGAAATGACGAAATCTGAAAAGAACGAAATAGAATACAAAACTGAACGGATTAAATTTAGTAGCGAGACCCGACGTGCAGCCTATTCGCGTGCCAAGCAACTGTTCCAGTGCCAGATTACTCCAAATATATATTAAAATAAAATAAAATCTGTAAAAATTGAAAAAGAAATAAGGATTTGAAAATTGAATAATGAGATAGAAACTAAATTTGACTTTACTTTAATTGCGAATAGGTAAATCAAAAAAAAATTTAATCAACCAAAAAAAAATATATAATGGTACCTGCTAGGCTTAGTTTAGGTCGCCCTGTACGGTTGCGGCGTTCCTTTCCGCCGAAATGGGTTGGACGTCTTGTAACGTGCGTTACATTGATGCCTCTACTAGCTCATTTCAACTTGGTTCGCACACTGTGTAACATCGATATTTTGGTATTACGCGTAGGCCACTGCTGTACACAACCAAACTATACCGGTTAATTGTCATTGCGCCCGCGAGGTTTGCAGATACGTATTGTTATAGTATACCTTGGGCGAAGTAGATTAACGATTATGACTTGCATGTTGGTGTATGCACCATGTACAGACCGCAAGTCATGCGATAATTGCTTTGTTATTGCATTAGTAGATTTTTCTTCTTCTGTATAACCAAAATACCGGATTTATTTTCTTTTTTCTGGTAAAGGATAACAAATAATTATTTTTGACTATCATTCAATATAAAGTAGCTTTTCGATGCGGAGACGTGTGTGCATCCCAAGAAAAATCAACTCAAATTTAATTTAATATATACATAAATTGTTGGTGCATAGATTGCACATTAAAAGCAAATTTTTTGTTGATTAAATAGTGGAACTTTGAAAAGTGTCCGAGTGAAACATATCAAATAAATTGTGTGCTAAATAGTGCAATAGCTAAACTAATAATAATAGTACTAATTACTACTAACTAGTAAATAAATAGTAAAACCAAGATAATAAAAGTGAGTCACCCACGAGGGTTGTGAATTTTTTTTCTTTCTTCCAAAAAAGTGTGTTAGAGTTTATACGTTACGCATCCAAGATTTTGGTGCTTGACTTTATGAAAAAGTAAACGCTCAATTTACGAGCTAATTGTGTGGTTAGTCATCGAAGCGGTATAGTGGATTTTTTTTATTTTGGAAAAAACTTCATGTGATACGCGGCCAAGCGAGTGCTATTTAATACAGCACCAATAAAATTCAAGCTGGTTAATTAATTTAGTGCAATACGCTGAGCATATCGTATCCAAATTGTAACGTCCGTGTTGTGCGTCCAGATTATCAAATTAGATCGGGTGTGGTTGAATGTGTAGTGCGAAAATTACCTAATATAACTGCACATAAAGCAACGGTTGTATTTGGCGGCGTCCTAGTAAGGCGAACGATTGTCAGTGGTAGAGATTCTGGTGAAGTCTTGGTGTTCCACCGGAACAACGTAAGCAGTTCGTTGAAGATTTCGGCGGTGAGGTTGGTGTGCTCTACGGTATCCGGATCCAGTGCTAGCAGTCATCAGGGTCGAGGTCAGGGACGCAGAGCTGCATGCGGCGAGGTTGAGCGGATGGCGGCGTGACTGAACAGGGTTTTGTCTGTGTTTTTTTTTAAATTTTATTTTTCCGTTTCTTTTCTCACTTTCTAATATGCATTAGGTTTTATAGAAATTTACTTAATTTGTTTCTTTTTTGCTTTAATTCAAATTTCTTTTGTTTTTTTTCTTTAAATTCAGTTTATTCTTTCTTTCAAATTTAAATTTTGGCAGTTTTGGTTTAAATTAATTGCTGTTTTTTTCTTTTCTTTCCACATAGCAAATATTTAGTGCCCGGATGCAGAGAAGCGCTTTGTCTACGTTCGAAGAGGCGAGACAGGTAACCTTTTCATTTATATATGCTATATATGCGTTTTTTAGTACCGTTTTAAGTACCGTTCATCGAGTATTCCGTTACCAAATTAAACAATTTGAAAATGTTGCATGGAAGAAACATTTTTCTTTTATTTTTTTTTACTCTTAATTAATACTTAGTTAAAGTTACACCTTGTGACTTTGTTGAAATGTTCATTTTCTTTATTTCTTTCTTATATTTCTTGTTTTGTTTGTGAATAAATTTTTTTATAATAAATATGCATATGAAATTGATTATAAATATAGAACTAAATATGCGTCTGATTTTGAAAATCCGGATGGACGAGTGAGCGGAAATGGACAGGAGTGAGTTGAGAGAGTGAGGTAAGTGATGAAAGTGAGTGTGTCAGAGTGTTCTTTTCGTTTAGTTCCCCTTGTAATTCCGAACGGGTTAGCCAGAACACGACCCCACGGCCACATTGTTACCTCCACCACTGGGCTAGCGGCAGAAATCATGGCGTGCTCTAAAGAAAAAAAAAATACATATTATTAACGATTAATTTTTATAATTAAATTTTTGTGCTATCGGCAGTCAACGTCGAAGGCTGTCGTTACAGTCTTTCCGCCTTTTGTTGAAATTTTACAAATGGCTGGTTGGTTGGCCACCTGTAGCTTTGCGGTGCCTCTCCCCGATACCAAAACAACAAATGGCCAGCTGGCCACCTGTTCATTGCGGTGTTTTCACCGATACTGTTGGGCGTTGGATCGCCAAAACCGAAGAAAAATGAAGCGGCCTCAACTGGCCACCCGTAAACAATTTGGTTTAACCGTTAATACACGTTTGGCGTTGGTTCGCATTAACCGTAAAATTGGGATGGCCTCAACTGGCCACTCTTGAATAATACGGTACCCGTAGAAATTAGTTACGGTGACAACGATTTAGACAAAACTCCGATTTTTCTAAATTTCCTTGATAACGTAACTAACTAAATTATCGAAAAATAATTGTATCCGATTAGATCCTCTTGTCACAAAAATAAATTTATAAATCAAATATTTTCAATTAAATTTGTATTACTAAAACTACAAATTACATTATTAATTTTTTTCCCAGATACCAATCTCACATTCCCGGAAAATACTATGCTATTATCAAAGATGATATTATTTTCCATTTTATGTAGTAGCTGTTTTCATGAGCTTTAATTTCATATATGGTACTCAATATTTTATAAAATGTTTTTAGGCAGTTTTGGAAATAGGCATCGTTTTTAACACCAAGCAATTTAGAATGTGTAACGTTAGTGGCGCTCTCGCCTGTATCTTGTTACCATTCTACGTTTCGTTAGTAGACAAATTAGAGCAGTGCCGAAAATAAGTCGTTTTTCATGCGTGACAACGGGTGATGACGATGTACTACCACTTAGTACTGTGTTCGCTGAACCATGTCGAGTGCTTATGCTTCCAATTTGTGTTTGATAAATTGGTACTGGACTAATAATTGATTTATCCCCACAGTCGATGAATATTTATAATCAGCTGACGCATTTTCATGTGACTTTTGACCCGATGAAGGATGTAACAATGTGCTATGATTTAACTTACATATACGACATATGAATCTCTTTAACATTCGCGGACACTGTGACCAATACCAATACAATTGATATACAAACGTTCATAACTTTGCTTGCATATTAAACAATTATTCATGGTATCTGTGCTAATGCCACTTTATGCAGCTTATAGTTTTTAATATACCGATTTATTTTGTTCTTGACTGGGCTGGGAAATTGCCTCTAGAACGCGTATTGGTTCTCTAGAATTTCAAAAAATTCATCATCTTCTAACACTTCATCTATACGCTCGATTCCTTTTCTACTTCAGTGTATGTTGCGGTACCTATTTAGACAAAAGGATGCACCAGAAATGCTTATTGAGAGATGTAGCTGAATTCTCAACTGTTCGTTTAATGTTGTACAAATTTTCCATGTGCAACTTTCTTGTACGAACATCATTAACATACGCGACCTTCCACACTTATGGGTAGTTTGCTGCCAAACTATCTTTGCTACTACTAGTAAGTACCAAGGTTTTGAGAAGGTGACATTTTATGTTGTTATGTACCGCCTCGAAATATACGTATCGAAATGACAACCACACGACTCGGATTTGCCATCAAAAGTTAATATTGTAATATGGGTGGTAGCTGTATGTACTCAGGCCGCACTCTGTGTGACCGTTGCTAATATTATTGCTTCTATTGATTATCAATAAAAGGTTTGTTTCAACGTCACTAAAAGCTTCTTCAAAGTTTTCTCTCGTATCACTTTGTGATGATATTCAACATCAAATTTTGTATACAACAAACGTAGATGATGATTTATTCACTTGCCGTGAAAAAGTATAATCAATTTTTTGGCTTGTGTTTGGTATATTTGGGGCCACTGCCATTTCCGGGCACAAATTTCTATCAAATTTGCATGAAATTTTATTCCGAATAGCCAAACCGCCTATATTGTAGAGATGCCGAATTTTGGTGAAATAAAGTTTTTTTTTGTCAAAACACGTCATATCCGGAAAATTTTTTAAAAATAATATGAACTAATTTTGTTTGAAACTTAATTTACAATATTTTTGTTCTTAATGGTTGAGTATTTCGAAAATGTTAAGTAAAAAAGCCGTATTTTTAGTGTTTTAATTAGCTTTGAGAATCTTAGTAAATGATTCTTAAAGATTTTCTGGAGAGGCTCAAATTCATAAAAATGAAGAATAGTACTGAAAATCAGCCCTCAACCAATCAAGAAACTAGATCTTCCAATTAAAATAGCACATTGCATATTTAGAAAATATTCCGAAGGCGAGGTATTACATTGACAGGAACCAAAAACCCCATCACATATTCAAAGTTTCTTGTCCCAAAATAACTGGAGAACGATTTATTGAGCATATTTCAACATGTTTCGAATTCAAACCTCATCCAAGAACATTTATCATCCATATCATATTGCTCAAATTTTATAACTTTACAAAATTTCTTGTTTTAGCAGAATTTTATCAAAATCGTTTAAAAAACTGCTAAGTACTATTTACTTAGACAAAAATAGGTTAAATTTCAAAAATTCAAAAACTAAATCTTTTAAGAATCCAAATAGCAACATACCAAACAAATTCTGCTATATTCCAGAATTTTCCAGAAATAATCATGTCAGAATCTTATACGAGTATATACAAACCGACCATGAACAAAATTGTTTAAGTCCAAAATTGTATGGCCAAAGCCCATTTGAATAGCCTACATTGGTATGCTAATGTAATTAAAATAAAAATTTGAAATTGACAAGTTTTATTTGCTCAGTTTTGTCTATATTCTAAAGCTTAAACAAAAATAAAATTTGGAATCATCATACATCAAACCAAAATTTTATACAAATTGTTTAAAAAGTGGCCGAGTTACATGTAGAAAGTTCCATTTAAAATGTTCCATAGCAAACATATTTCAGAAACTACCTACCTTCATCCAAATCGGTTATGAAAAGGTTGAGTTTTATTTAGCATAGCACCTGTTGGCCATAATCCAGAACTTTCCAAAAAAATTAATTTACAATCCTCCAAATTAATTCCAACACGCACCAGCCGCGTCGACCACATGCCCGAAATTATATTCAAATATTAATGGCAAGAAATTATCTGTCAAATAAAGCCAATTTCATGGATATTAAAAACATTTTTCTGCGTTTGAAATAAAACGCAGAAAAATGTTTTTAATATCCATTAAATTGGCTTTTTTAAAGTTCTCCGCTTCTAAAACTTATAAAAATTCAAAATTAATTTTTATTCCAAAAGGCGCCTCTCAACGTCAATATTCGCTTGGGAAGATATGTATGATCCTACCTTTATTATTTTAATATCAGACATTTAATATTAAAATTACAGAATTCTAATGATTTCGCAGCTTTAATAAATAGAGATCTGTCTAAACAGAAAAGGAAAGGAAAAAAAATAAAACATGCCGTGGAACATCAGCGTAGAGTGCATACGGAACCCAAGCACATTAAAGTGTTTGCTAGCCTCTTTCACTATAACTTTGACCAATTTTTGGTTGTGATTATAATTTGTATTAATTCTGGCCAAATAGCAGATCTGATGTAACTGCTCTTATATATATAGTTGCTCGGGCTTAGCAGCATAACATGTGCTTCTCAACCTCCCGAATAAACAGTAATCAACCTCCACACGACCAATATAAATATTCCCAGACCAATGTTTTCTATTCGTAACACTAGCAGCTTGCCAACAATAATTTAAATCCAACACAAAAAAATTATCGGCGTCAAAACTTTCATGATTCATTTGCCAAACATTTTTATTTATTTAATATATTTTTGTCACGCATATGTACAACAAGCAAACAATTATTATTATGTTGACTCTGACAATAATTCATAATTTTTGCAATTACATATCAACAGACATTACTCATTTTTTAAACATAAGGAAAAATATATTTTTACTAGCAATCCTGACATCTAAAATTAAGTAGTAGAAATGTTAAAACATCGAATTTTCTATGTTTCTGTAAAATGTCAAACTTTGACATAAAACGTCAAATATCGTAAACGCCACCGAAAAAAATACAAACATTTTTTCGAGTGGAAAATTTTACGTAAAATGACGGCGAAACCCGGTGAGAAGGCGTTGGAAGCTATAAAAGAGCTTAATAAATCAGTTGTGCTGTTTAAAACGCCGGAAATTCCGAAGCCCAAAAAGGAAAAAATACAAATCTTAACAGAAGAGCGATATGTTGAGGTTAGAATTCTTAGAAATACTAAAAAATTATATGTGATTAATATCTGTATTGTATTTTAGGAACTAGGAAAAATTATCCAGCGTGACTTTTTCCCTGACCTGGAGAAGCTTCAAGCCCAGAATCAGTACTTAGATGCTATCGAAAAAAATGATATTAGTAAGTTGCGTGAATTATATGCTAAGTACAGTGGTAGAAAACCTGCCTCGGTCTCGGGTCGAGAAAGCCCCGCTACATTTGATACGCCGGTTAATCTGGGATGTGAACCAAATACACCGGAACGATCAACACGATCGCATAAATCCACTACATCTAACAAAAGTGAAACAAAAAGTATAATCGATAATCACAGTTTGGATTCGTTTCTGCAGTCGCACACATCTGAAGATAATCACAGTTTTCATGAAATTATTGAGGCGGCCGATCGTAAGTTACAACAAAAATTTTCTGTACTTTTAGCCGAAGAAGAAAAGCAAGCGATCAAAATGGCCAATAGTTTACAACTGCCGAGCATCGATAAACAGTACGAAATGATCGAGGGTCCAAAATCGGTGAACACCTGGACCTATAGAAATAGAAATTATGTTATGTTCGTCCCGGATGGTGTTAAGTTGACTAAAGAGGAAGAGATTGAGATGGCCAAACGAAAAATGAAGATTATACATAATAACACGAGACTGCAAAAGAATCCGTTCGACGATAAACAAAGTAAGGAAACAATATTTGAAATGGCCAAAACGCAATCGAAAACGTTAGACGGAAAAGTAGGAGTCGATGGTAACACGCTGAACAGTAAAACGCCTCAAATCCGTGGATTTAGTATGGTTAAATCACCATCTCCATGTCCTGGTGTCACTGACAGTCCGGTCATGACATGGGGTGAAATTGAAGGAACACCATTCCGATTAGACGGTAGTGATACTCCGGTTCGTCCATCGACCGGTCCCGCATTTCGAATAGCCGAACAAACTCGACGGGAAGTAATTGCTCTTGAGTTGGCGGAGAAGGCAGGCGAACGGTTACGCGGACAAAAAGCAAAAGCTATCGAAACCGCTAAACGAAATATTGCTTCACCATATGTTCGTTCGTCCATAGATCGTTTGGCTTCGATGTCTCCGGCAGCGCGTCGATTGGCCAGTATGAAATTTGGAATAAAAGACTCGGGGCTTATAACGCCCAGCCCAACAAATCGTCGAGATGGTTCAATATTTAAAACACCAAAGCCAATTTCCAGTCCGCTTGTGAAAACGCCAAATCGTAAAAGAGGTGCATCGAATCTAATGAATACTCCGCAAGGAGGTGGTGGTACACTAACGACATCACCCGAAACGATTACCGACGATCTATTGAAGATTCCAGGGACTGCAACAAGGAGTAAGGCGTCTGATTTTTTCTAATCGATTTTATTTAAACGGTGTGAAATTTCTTCCCAACATCCAAATTTGTAGGCTTAATGTTGTGTAAATATATATTTGTTGTATTTATTATTTTAAAATTTTATTTTTAAGATTTAAAAGCGCTAGAAATTTACTGAGTAAACATTATTGTAACATCGATAAAGCACGCACGATAATATTGTGATAATTGATAAATTATGTTGTATCTTTGCTGTTTAATAAACTCCAGATTGCGAAACAGTAAATTGAGAAGAGTAAAAAAGTTGAGTTTATATTTAAAAAATGTTATGTTGGGAAGTTCCACTGTGGTTTGCATATTGAAGAGATTCATTTGAACGAACGAAGATATGAGCTATGTTTTTTTAACAGAGTGAGCTATGTTCTGGGATCACACACAGCTTATCGATTTACTTTGCAAAGCCGAAATTAAGTGAAACTGAATTCGTTCGGAATACCTCAAGCCGCTTGTACGATTTAAACCTGTGGGATAGAAACTTAGATCACATCGCTCATTTTCTGAACAATTTCTTCATTTTCTGTCAAAAACATAGCTCAAGTGTGCAACGGGGCTTAAAAAGGACGTAGCGAAGCCGTTTTCAAATAATGTTGTGACTTCTGCTAGAAATTGCCTTCATCTGTGTTGGAAATCGGAATTGTTAAGTATTTATAGTCATGACTCAAACCAAAACCTAACAAATGTCGATACCCAAAATGGAATGCCTGCACAAAAGTTAGGTGGAGAAGACGTGTGTTCAGATTTTCCGTTGCCATGATGTGTTGTGCTATATACTCGCGTGGAAAGGCGCAATCAATTCATTCGTTTTTGTTTCGTTTCTGCTACATTATACAGTTTTCAATTTTCATACATCTTCTTAATACTCTCAATTCGTTTCAGTTCGATTCGCTTTCGATTATAAAACTCGTTCATTCGTCTTTCTTACAAGAATTTACTACCGTGCGGGTTATGCACCATTCTACTATTGAAAGTACCATGCATTTCCCTTTTATTAATTATAGTTATAGGTGGCAGTAGGCGTTCTCTTAATAGATTTCAAGGATTACTCAAGGATGATATCCTTTCACCGAAAAATATGTTCTTACACCAAAATAAAAATTTGCTTCTAACAACATTTCTGTTTGATTATTTCGATTAATTTATTAGGGTTAACATAACAACACAAACTAATGATTTAACTTAATTTTTTTACTATAATATAAAATATATGGCGAATAATATTTGAAGTAGAACCCCGGCACTTCCTATCTCTGAGGTGAGAGATTTTTTCTTTCTCGTGATACAGTTCTCTTTCCCCGTGGCCTCAAATCATAAACTCTCGATGACGAACGATCTCGGCCACCCGCCCTTGGTGTTTTATGCGCAAAATATTTTGATACCGTATCGGGTAAAAAAATTAACGTTACCTCAGATTGGGGTTGAGCTGGTTCAATATGTTCCCCAGATGTGGCTGGAGTGCTTTGTGTCAATACTCGCCGTGGTTTACGCGGCCGGATACAATCAAATGCGCCTACAATACTCAACGTCTTGTAAAATATATATACTGAGACCGTATTCCGAATTACATAGTACGGTACATGTTTAATCCATTCCGTTATAGGTCGAATTCGTGGCAAAGCTGTGCCATATATCGATGCTTCAATCGATTGAGCAAAATTATGACAAACAACATACAGCGCCTTGTTAAAATATACCCATGTAATTGTTTGTAGCACGTTCGAAATCAGCAGGGTTATAAACATTTTATATACAAACTGTATTACTACATTCTTCTTCTCCACCCATTCGGGCGTTTTGATTGAATTCAAATATGAGAGGATCGCTATAATGGACGATTGCGTAAACAAAAAGGACGAAAAGTTGACATCGAATTTTGATCTGAGTATAAAAATTTCTTCAAAATGTAAATAAAGGCCGACGGCCGAGATGAGAAAATTTTCAATGCTTAATAAACCTGGTGATGGCCGCCTTACATCGTTCGTGTCACTACTAGAATTTTCCATATTTTTTTTGTTTATAGATCCAATGCACCAGTTAATATTATACTATTTCTTTTCTAACTATTTATAAATATTATTAAGATTTAAATATAAATGATTAATTAAAAAATAAAAATCTTGTAAAAATAAAATTTCAACTAAAATTATTAAAACAAATTCCGCAAAGTTGTTGCGACATTTAGGGCAGGCCGCTGGCTAGATTGGTCGCATTTGTTGCGTTCCACCGTGAATACATATTTAAAATACCGTTATAATTTATATACATACGTTGATTTATTAATAATAAAAAATTAATGATTAGTATAAAATATTACATTGAACGTAACTTAAGGCTTAACCTAAAGAATCGAGTGCCCGAAAAATCGAGGCGAGTGGGCCCGTTTCAATACATTTTCGTAAAATTTGTTTCGCGTTTTCTCCACTAACGAATCGAGTCGATCAGCTAGATCTTCATAGCTCTCTGCCTGCGTGTAATCGATTGGATTTGTTTTAGGTTTGTGTAAAAAAACCTTGCTCGGTACAAACTGATAGGGTGGAAATTCGGGTGTTTCTTCTATCGGTTTTGGTGGTAATGACACTTTTAATTTTTTATCACATCCGTTATTCGCTTTAATACGATCGTATCCGATTTCTTTGTACGTTACTTCGGTGCGTTTAATTTCGCTTGAATTTTCAACCGATTCGCTCCTCGAATTTTCGCCACTACTGTTCTCCTGGCTCGAACTATCATCCCAATTCCATTTCGATTTTTGCGGTTTTAATTCGATTACGTCACGTTCCATGGCAAATAATCGTTCTTCGGGAATATTTTTATGGATTATTTTCGGTAAATCAATACGCGGTAATTTGCTAGGACCAAACCAAAATTTCGATTCTGGTATATTGTATTTCGATTGGTCGAGTAATCTTTGGGCCAATGTTAAACTAACCGGATCGACTGGAGTATTATCGCTCGATTTGGGAAAATCTGGCCCTTCAACAGATTCCTGTATAGGATAATTAATATACATACGTTAAGTTTATAGAGTAACGGATTATTCAAATGTGGCACGCATTTCCAACCCAATTAATAAAACACTCACATTTTTTTATGTATATAAAATTTAAATAATTATAGTTTTATTAATTTTTTTGGAGTGCGGCGCACATTTGTTTGTACAAAATAAATTTAAAAGTCGTTTATTAGCTCCTTTATGTCACCATAGCAATTCTTTCGTTTACAGCTTGGACTCAGGATCCAATGTAAATCCGAAATTAGGTTTAAAAACCCCCTGCGATATTTACGGTACATTTTAGATAAACATCTTTTTAATTCTACCTTATCTTGGATCGGATTCATAAGGCTATTGCATGAGCATGTCTCTGGAATAAGGGCCGGTTTTACAATTGATGAACTTGAAAATAAATCATTTCCAGATTTAAAATTCATCAAAGACGATTGATATCCACCACCACATCGTGAGCATGAATTTCCAATCAGTGGTTGTGTGCCCGATAACAAAGTACTGGTGCAGGGACAACTATTTTTGCCATGAATATTACAGAATGATATGGTTGCTACCTACAAATTAATATTAAAATTTATTTAACGTTTCGATCTCGTAAGAAATGTGAACTTACGCTTGTGATAACATATCCAACTAGAACAAGTAGCAAACAGCTTTGTATGCTCATATCTGGTTTATGGTGTATGGCAGATTAGAAATAACGTGTAACTGAACTATCCAAAACATTTCGAGATCATTTTTATAGCAGTTTTGTGTATATTTTTACATCATTGAAATGAATTTATGTTGAGTCAAGTGAAAATATTTTCATAGAACATTTTATAAATATTTGGTAACCTTCTAAGGCCATGGTAAGAAATGTTTATGTAATTTATAACAATATTATAATTTAAAAATTATGTAATATAATAATGTAAATATTGTCACAGATTCTTATTACAATACTAAATGTAACACAACTACTCAGTGTATAGTAATCCCAACAAGAACCACTAGTTTTTCTTAGAACTTTACAAAGACAAATTAGAAACGTATTTTTGTCTCTGCTGTATTTCACGTAAATTCAAAAAATATTCTCCCAATATACAATGCGCACGGAATTCCGTTTACATTCGCCTGCAAAAACCACACTCTTTCTATGGAAAGAACCATGTAAAAGTACACGGAAGTTCATACTACCTACTCTACACGCCAAAGAAAAGTGTCACAAAAATTCCAGTCCACAAAAATGGTGTGAACAATGAATCGCGACTAAAAAAAGAAGAAAAAAACAAATTGGAAAGTAGGTGGATTTTTGATGGAAATTGACGTTAAAATCGGAAATTTACATTATCTCAATTATTTACGACTGATTTATGATTAATTATTATTTTGTTATCATTTTTCACATCCAAATTTATTGGTCACAAACCCTTGATACAATTATTATTGGTTAAGGCTGTGTGCCAAACTTCAGGTAAAAGTCAATTTTAAGTAAATTTTTCGGTAAATACAATTATTTTTCGAAAACCCTATGGCAAACTGATCGAAAAATCTGTCCTAAAACTAGTTTTTAGCGTAGTAAATGGTTTACCTTAAAGGATGAAACACACCAAGCAAGCAGCAGCAGCGAGCAGCGAATTTAAATTTTGGCTAATTTGGCTTAAGGACATTAAGTATTTTGTAATTATAGATAGATAGATAGATATTTTTACAACGCAGGGCAGCTGTTAAGCTGGTATCCTATAACATACTACATGCAGTTTAGTATGTCCATGTCCATAGTTGGTACATTCCTTTGATGACGCAACAACGGAATGACTTGAGCACATGCACTACTACTACTGCATTCGATTATCGCTTAATCACCCAATGATTGTATCATCCTGAGACAAGATTCGGTGACCGAACTGACTAGGTATCCTGATCCTACGAGGTTCTCTAATTCTACAGGTTAAGGATGTTATAGGTTCTAATAATAGAAGAACTACAAGAGCAAACTGCCGTTATACAACGTACCCCAGTTCGGTTTTTTTTCCTTCTATATTTACCAATTACCGCTTTTCTAATACCCGTTAATATTTTGACCATTTATGGTCTTTGAGAAAAACAGTTAATTTGTTAGTAAGGATAAGTAACTTCCTTGTTTGGTCTATTTCTCACCATAAAGATGAGAAAGACATTAGAAGTTTTGATGGTTTAATTCATCATTCCAATCACATTAAAGATGAGGAGGGTCTACTTTTTATGTTTTATTTTTCTCCAGTCATCTATATTCTCAATTTAGCTGCAATAGTAATAACATAATTAATTGTCTTATCAATAAAACAATTTTTTTTTTTTATTTTTATATATATTTTTATTAAAGAGGAAAAGCATAAATGGAAGAAACCGAGCTAAATCAAACGTATTAATTAGTAAGTACATACAATATATATATATATTAGCTTCCATACTGCATAAAAACCTCTTATTTTTCCCCATTTTCAATTTCCATTGATTATTAACTAACATAATTAATTATAAATACATTATACTTCCATTATTTTGAAAATCCAACTCAATACGTGATGATGGTATGGATTCCCTAAAGATTCTTATTATCTACAAAGAAACAATTAAACAAACAAATAAATAATTGAATTCCAAGGGATTATTGTAACAATCGATAACTTTTAGGACTACTACTTAGCTTTATTACAAGTTCAAAATTCAAATTTTAGTTTATCTCTAATCCAAATGCGATGTTCTTCATCAATATGCCAGGATACAGTTAAAAATGACGTCCACACTACTACTACTCTAATAGTAAATCAGCTCACCTTTGGTAAAATATTGACTCCGACAACCATGCTTTAAAATTTCCTATAAATCCATTAATTAATACAACAATTTACCCTATACCCATGCATCATTTAGATATAAATATACTTTATTATACACATTAATTTATCCTAAAACAATTGAGTTTGTGGTTTAAATTTTTAATGTAACTATACTTCAGCCTGTCTAGTTGAGTACACTTTGTTTTTTTTTTAAATTTTATTATTATGTTTCACTTAATATTTCCTTTAATATTCTCTCCTTTGGCTTTGTTAATTATAAACCATAATTTAGTTTAAAGCGTTTTTATTGTCCCCCTGATATTGCTTTTTCCGGGCTTAACACAATTTTTTGTTATTATTATTATTAAAGTCTAAACCACTTACGATACTTGTTCAAAACCAACAATTTTAAGCCCTTAACTCAGTTTTGAAACACAGATACCAATATACAACAAACTATAGAATATTGAGTTGGTTACACCAATGCCTCCTAAACTACAGGCCTCTTACTACTCTCATTTTTCGCACATGACGTCAATTTATGTCTAAACCGAGACTGAGCAATAATAATGTTAAAATATTTACACTAACAAAACAACTAGAGAAAACAACAAAAACGTCGACATAGCGTGTCGTCATCATTTGGTGTAAGCGACCTGTAGTTTAGGAGGCATTGGTTACACCAACAATCACTTGTTAATTTTTTCTTTCGCACCACTACTTATTAAACTATTGCGCACATGCGATGTACACATGGATTTATATTGTTGTTGGTTATTACCTGTTCCTATAAGTATACCTTTATATACACCCAAAATATTACAACCATATCCCCAAGTACATGCATTCTTATTATTAACATAAATAGCTCTCAAATTCCAACCCCTCAACCAATCCTATAAATAACTTAACAATAATTATAGCCTACTCCTAGAATTATTAGTAATTATCCGTAGCATTCGCTTCCTATTGGTTTACGTTAATTTCTCAAATATACGATGATTTTCACATTCTAGTTTGCGCATCTTTGTTAAAAATTTTAACTTAACTTAAAATACATTCTTATTTTATTCCAGTTCGTCCCTCTTTGTTCATTTAAAACTTTACTTTTTATTCTTCTAATTTTTTATTTCCGTTTTCTTCTTTTATTTCTCCATTGTGTCATTTTTTATTATGAATTTAATCTTCTTTTTTCAATAACTTAGGTTACATCTTCATCAGACCATTCAGTTTCAGATGTTCCTCCAGAAGTTGATCCCTCTTTAGTGTACAATGTTTCAGCCTTTTCTTTTAGTTTCTTTTTATCTTTAGCCAGTTCGTCCCATTCGTGTGATGATACGTTAAATTTTCCAAAGTCTCCTTTAAGTGACGTATTCCAGGTAAAGCAGGGTCTTCCAATTTTCTTTGCTTTATGTGCGTATCTTACTACTGCATTCAATATATGTCCTCTGTTTCTTCTTAAAACGTGTCCCCAATGGCAAATTCGGTAAACCGTAATTCTTTTTGAAATAGTTTTCCCTAATAATGCCTGTCTAGCACTTCTACTAGGAAGGCGCAGAGATGAGAATTTAAGCATTTCTGAAAGGATTCTCCTTTCATATCGCTTTAACTTTATTCTATTTGCTTTTGTTAATGCAGATGCTTTAAGTCCATACGTGAGAAGTGGTGCTATTATTGCCTTATACATTTTAACTACAATGTCACAAGGTATTTTGTTATTTTTAACGAAGGATGATAGCATTCTACTTATTCCCAATGCTTTACCACATCTAGCTTTAACTATTTCCTTCCGATTTAATTCACTTGTAAGCTGGGTACCCAAGTATTTTATTTTATTTTTCACCGCAATGTTCATTACTCCAATAGATAAAAATTTTGGATGCGCGCCCTTTTCTAATGGTGATCTTATTAGGATTTCAGACTTATTTTCATTTATTTTTAACCCAACTGTTTCTAATAATGATACTAATTCCTCTGCAATATTCGATAACTGTTCTATGTTAGAATTTAAAATCACAATATCATCTGCATATGCTAATAAAAGCGGTTGTCGTATCTGCTCCTGTTGGTTTAGTTTAACATATGGGTGTATTTCAGCTAGTGTCTGCGTAGTACATTGTCTAGAACTAACGGGTGATTTTTTTGTGGTTAGGATTTTCATGCATTAGTATTTGACAGATCACGCGGGATTTCAGACAAGGTGTCAAAGAGAAAGATGCTCAGTATGCTTTGACATTTCAAGAACTGAAGCCGAACGATCTGCCACAACGTCGAATTTTCAGTGAATGGGCCCTAGAAAAGTTGGCAGAAAATCCGCTTTTTTATCGACAAATTTTGTTCAGCGATGAGGCTCATTTCTGGTTGAATGGCTACGTAAATAAGCAAAATTGCCGCATTTGGAGTGAAGAGCAACCAGAAGCCGTTCAAGAACTGCCCATGCATCCCGAAAAATGCACTGTTTGGTGTGGTTTGTACGCTGGTGGAATCATTGGACCGTATTTTTTCAAAGATGCTGTTGGACGCAACGTTACGGTGAATGGCGATCGCTATCGTTCGATGCTAACAAACTTTTTGTTGCCAAAAATGGAAGAACTGAACTTAGTTGACATGTGGTTTCAACAAGATGGCGCTACATGCCACACAGCTCGCGATTCTATGGCCATTTTGAGGGAAAACTTCGGAGAACAATTCATCTCAAGAAATGGCCCGGTAAGTTGGCCACCAAGATCATGCGATTTGACGCCTTTAGACTATTTTTTGTGGGGCTACGTCAAGTCTAAAGTCTACAGAAATAAGCCAGCAACTATTCCAGTTTTGGAAGACAACATTTCCGAAGAAATTCGGGCTATTCCGGCCGAAATGCTCGAAAAAGTTGCCCAAAATTGGACTTTCCGAATGGACCACCTAAGACGCAGCCGCGGTCAACATTTAAATGAAATTATCTTCAAAAAGTAAATGTCATGGACCAATCTAACGTTTCAAATAAAGAACCGATGAGATTTTGCAAATTTTATGCGTTTTTTTTTAAAAAAAAGTTCTCAAGCTCTTAAAAAATCACCCGTTATATTAAAGAAATGTGGGGATAGCGGACAACCTTGTTTCATTCCTCTATTTTTCTCTACTATGCTTGTTCGTTGCTGACCCACATAATCGATGTTCTTTCCCATAGGCAAGTCTTCACAATCCTATTTATTAAATAATGCGGTATATTTCCATACTTCAACATAATTGTGACTGATGTTAAATCTACACTATCAAATGCTCTCTTGATATCCAACGATAAGACATACAGTGTTTTGCCTATTCTCCACTCTTCCTCCATGACTCTTCTTACCGTAAACATATGGTCGTCCGTTGAACTATTTTTGAGAAATGCTGCTTGTTAAGAGCCCATAGCTTCCATATGTCTTGTTAGTCTACTAAGAAGTATTTTCGCATATATCCTGTAACCAACATCTGTAATAGTAATTCTTCTATAGTCAGCAGTCGTTTTAGGATTTGTAATTTTTTTAATAGGGACTTGCACCGTATCCAACCATTCTTCTGGATTTGAGTTCGTCATCCAGGCTACTTGAAACACTCTCAGTAATAGATTCCATCCCTCTTCTGGGAGGCAACCAATTAGCTGAGTTGGAATCTGGTCTATTCCTGGTGCTGTGCCTAACCTTATTTCCTTCACCGTTGACATTAATTCTTCCATATCTGGTGGCTCTTCAATAGGCCAGTGGTCTATTTCATTTATTAATGCGACTGCCACTCCTTGAGAATTTTTCAATTCCTGCTCCCACAGGGATAGTGGAATATATGCACCTTTGTTACGAATGATTTCCCGTCTGTGTTGTCTAATAAATTGATAGTCCTGAAAAGAAATCAAAACAGGCCTCTCTTCTTGCACGTCGGCATTCTTGATTATACATTTGTCTTTTATCCGACACAACACTATTATCAATACTACATTAAGTATTTTGTAATTATAATTGAAAAATTTAAATTTAAAGAAATTGTATTGAATGAAGTTGCATCTGTCGCGGCATCAATAGGTTCCACACCCAGCAGCTTCAATTTGCTGATCTTTGCTGCTACTCATAACCTCGACAAAATTTGCACAATTCAATTTTACTACTAAAACAAAACAATCTGCTGCGCTGCTTGGTGTGCACGCCCATAAGCAGCCGTTAGTGTGGATTGCTTGGAATATGTTGCGCTGCTCTTGGTGTTTCATCCTTTAGTTTGGCACACAGCCTAAATAAGATTACTAAGGCTGTATGCCATACTTAAGGTAAAAGTCAATTTTAAGTAAATTTTTCGGTAAATTCAATTATTTTTCGAAAACCCTATGGCAAACTTATCGAAAAATCTGTCCTAAAACCGGTTTTACCGTAGTAACCGATTTACCTTAAGTTTGGCACACAGCCTAACTAATAATCGGCATGGGTTGAGTCTCGGAGTTTCATTTTTAATTTATCTGCTAAAAAAGCATTTAAAAAATTGTTTATCAACTATTTAAGATTGAAACTTAACTTTAACTGAACCATTTTAGAGAAAGAAACACTAATGCTGGAAACAGACGTGCGGAAAAACGCTTGCGTTTAAATTAGCTTACACTACTTTAAATGTAATGAAATACATGTATTCCGCATAGCAGGCGTTTTTCCGCAAGTTGTCTCTATTTCTAAAAAAACGCGCCGCAGCAGTATTGACTACATAACAAAAAAAAAAAATATCATGAATTAATATTAACATCACGACGGCTTTTCAATTTTTTGACAGAAATTCGAAAACATTTTGTATATTGTTTACTGAAAACACTACCGAAAAATAAAAACGCGATGTCAGAAACATACGCTCATGTAGTTAACTTGCTTTTTCGCATGCGTATCCGCATGCGGAAATTCCGGACGTCTGTTTCCAGCATAAAGCATGCGATGAGCCTATTTATAAACTCCGAAATAAATAATGAGCAACACACTTATAATATTGCAATTATTTCGGAGTTTATCAATAGATCAAATTGTTTTTATTTTTTTGCTATAACGAAATTAGTTAGAAAGAGACATCAACACAGTTGAGCTGTATAGTATTGTACAACACAATATAGAGTAGTTTTTTGTTTCAATTCCACTACAACAGCATTTTTGTGCGGAAAACTAGAACATTTACCGATATACCGGTCACACACACACAGAAAATTTATAATTTTTCTCGTTGTTAATAATTTCCTGCACAAAAAAATGTTGTTGTAGTGGAATTGAAACATTTCACTTTTATAAATTTAACGATTATTACACGATCCTAAGTTCCTAAGTAGAATTGGTGAAATGCTGTGTGTTTAGTTCATAATTCGTCTGATTTTGTCAGCAAGTAGTTGGTGAGTTACAATTAAAAAGGGATATATAAAACAAGTTACTTGTGTCACTTTTAGAATGACTAACCGAAAATGGTTGTGGACTGAAGAAGAGTTACGAGTTTTGTTGGAGGAAAGTGATGAAGATGATCAGGAAATCACTGGACAGCCTACTGAATTATCCGACACTGTTTGGTAATGTTTTGTTTAGAGTAAGCATGTGAGCATGGCAATTGGTGCCTTTTCGTGGGAGAGTATCCTTCAAACAATACATTCCATCCAAACCGGATAAATGTGGGGTGAAAATATGGTGGATATGCGATAATTCGAATTACTGCCCTCTAAAAGGTATTCCATATTTAGGAAAGGAGGGTCATCAAAGAGGAACCAATTTGGCGTCGAATGTTGTAAATGAACTATGCACACAATTTTTTTACAGCAATAGAAACGGCACATTCGACAACTATTTCACAAGTTTTGAATTAGCACAACGACTACTGAGTGTTGGATTAACATGTGTTCGCAAACTTCGTAAAAATAAAACTTGTATTCCCCCAAATTTTTTACCTAATCGTCAACGTTTAGCAGAATCAAATATTTATGGATATCGAAAAAATTTGACAATGGATCGTTACGTTCCTAAAAAAACTCGTGCTGTGATTTTACTGTCATCCATGATGATAAAATAGATGCAGAAAACCATAACAAATCGGATATTAATTTACATTATAATTCAACGAAAGTAGGAGTAGATACTTTGGACCAGCTGTGTCACGCATTTAGCTCCAAAAGGAAAACCAACCGATGGCCACTTGCCCAATCTTTTAATATAATAGATGTAACTGGAGTTGCATCGAAAATAATATGGTTGAATATTTATCCAGACTGGAATGCTAACAAGAAAAATACTCGCCGCAAATTGATTTTACAAAGCCTTATTCAGGAATTGATTATGGCCAACATCCAAAAACGTAGTACTGCGCGTCTATTTGCCGTTAGAAAGACACAAGTCCTTTCATCTTGTACTTCAGAACAGCAACCGGGTGACGCTGAACAAACCCCCAATAGTACAAAAAAGCGTAGGTGTTATATGTGTAATCTAGCCCTTGGATGAATGATCCACCAGCTTTATAACATCTGCCAAAAGAATGTTTATAATGAATATTCAGAAAAAGTGACTGTCTGTAATGGCTGCGTCAATAAATAATTAATTCCTTAGTTAGGCCCTAGTTTTTATGAAATATTATTTTTGTTGTTGAATTTTATAAATAGCGGACCCGACTGACCTGCCCGAACGTTGGCTTGCCTGCTATAAGCGGGCTCAGCAAACGGTTCTTCGATATTCGAATTTTCCATAAACTATATATTAAGTGACATTTGAAATTGAGTAAGACATTTCCATTTTTCCGCTTCGCCATTGTGTGATTTGCTGTTGCCCAAAGTAAAATAAAAAATTAATGCAATTTCTCATTATTCTGCGCCGTTCAATTCTCGTGTCACAGCGGGACGATATTTAGTGCTTGACATTGGCACATTTCGCGAAAGAGGTAAGTATAATAATGTGATTACAAAAAAGATATTGCTGTTGTTGCATGTGTGTAAATGTCTGACAGTTGCGTCCAAAAAAAAGAATCCGCTTCATTATTTGCAACAAAAAAGGCTGCATCAAACTTTTGTTCACGCTGAACATCGCTGTAAATGATGTCTGTTGCTGGAGGGTTAGGCGGTGGTATACCGAAATGAATCGGTGCGGCATATTCGAAATGAGAATGCAAATATCTTCAATCTATATTAATGCCTCGTTATATATTAGTGGCATAAATTGATATTGGGATATTGATCAGCGGTCCAAATGCGATGCAAAACATTAGGTTAGATTGATTACCATTAAATGCGCATGTATATATAATTGAAATTCATTGAAGATCATATATGTTTGATATACACAACGAACCGAACGTCAAACACCACAGAATTTGACATCAGCGCCGCCTATGGTACAGAAACATAACTATGAATTATTCTCAGAAAGTCAATTATTTACTACGTTTTTTTTTCATTTTATAAAATATTGGGGGTGGTGGGGGAGGGTGAAATTTTGGGGTTATATGTTCTGATATGTGAAAAATAAAAAAAAAATATATATATATCGTCAAAAAACAAAAAAAATCATAGAACCCGATTGCAGTGTAACCTACCGGGTCCAATTGTGAATCTAAACCATCTAGGAACCCATTCAAACGCACACACAAAAATTCATTAAAATCGGTCCAGCCGTTTAGGATGAGTTCAGACACATACACACGAACAGAAAATTTTGGTGTAGTGGGGGTAATGAAATTTTGGGGTTATATGTTCTGATATGTGAAAAATACAAAAATAAAAATAAAAAAAATATTTCGTCAAAAAACAAAAAAAAATTCCTAGAACCTGATTGCAGTGCCACCTACCGGGTCCAATTGTAAATCTAAACCATCAAGGGACCCACTCAAACACACACCCAAAATTTCATTAAAATCGGTTTATCCGTTTAGGAGGAGATCAATTACAAACACACGTACAGAAGAATTATATATAACTATAAAGGTAAACATGAAATTTACAAATTTCTTGAATTTTCTTCCAAAATGTTTTTGAATCCGAGAGACTCATCGCATGCCTTTTTTACGTAAGTCAAATGACCCAAGCTGATTAGGGTTAAATAATCGCCAACAACATAAATTATCATAATACAAACTAAAAATCGTGGAAAACACAAGAATGTACCTGTTATCTCCACAAGTCTCAATATGTGACGGAATCCCGTTTAAATTAGATGAATTTTTTTTGCAAATCAGCTGGGGCCCTATTCCTGAATACGATACGAAAACGAAAGTACAAGATTCCTATTCAATTTTAAATAAGAATCGTACGAATCTGTTTCAATACAAATATGAATTTTGTACTTTCGTTTTCGTATCGTATTCAGGAATAGGGCCGCAGGCTTTTTATTTTTAACATTTCATTATACATATTTATGCTTGGACCAAAGCAGATTAAACATGCCAGGTACAATTACAAATATTTTTATATGATATATGCTCCGAAGAGTCTCATTTCATGCACTTTATCTTGTTATATAATTCAATTATAGGGTCGTTACTTTAATTTTTGTGTTTCAAATCGAGCTTTATGATATTTGTAGTTGGCTTAAAATGTTTAAAAAATACCAAGGACCGTTTCTACTAGAAACAAGGCCGTTAGTGGCCGCAACCCTCCGCCACTCCCACTACCGGGCATTATTTCTTATGACATTTTTTTGAAGCAGTGGTGTGTTGCAATCAGGATCGGGGTTGGTTTTCGAATGACCGCGGTGATATTGGGTTTGGTTGGTGGTTGAATCTTGCCACCAATATTTAGCTCTGATTTGCTTTTGTTTAACAGGGTCTATAAAATGTCTGGGTTAAATCCTTTTTGATTCTTCCGTCTTTCTAAATGATATATTTTTGAATATCTGGTCCCTGCATCCTCAATATAACCTATATCTTGTCTAAGTACGGGAAAGTCTCTGGTCCTGGGTTGTGTTGTTGTTGGCAGCTCCATTTTTTGATACAATCTTCGGATAGTTAGAGGCAAATACTAATGAGTTTTCTGTATTTTCTGTGGTTCTTTTAACATGGTTCCTAATTAGTGTTATGATATGTAAATGCAGTCATTGCCAAAATTATTATATAGTTTCTGATTTGATATGTATTGTTTGTAGTTTGTGCTAGCCTCATGATGTTTGCTGTGGCATTATTTAAACATTTTCTTTCACCAAATAGGACAACCATATATTAGTATTGGGAGTACCAAAGTCTTGTATCATATCTGCTACACTCTCACGCTGGTGTGTTGAGAGCAGAATAATCTCGTTTTGGCATGTAATATCGCTTTCGCCTTCACTAGTTGTTTCTGTCTGCGTGTTCGTCCAGAAACAATAATCTATCAAAATGTATGCCGAGGTACTTTACAGATGGTTTTTTGCATACAGTTCGTACCAGCTATATCGACTTGGAAATTCTCCCATTTGTGTTGTGTGTCAGATGTTGATAACTAGTCTCGTTTACGAAAGAAAATTGTTTCACATTTCGCTGGATTTATTTTAATTTTCCATGTATATGCCAATAATCCGTTGCAAAGTTCACGGCATTTCGGACATTCTGCATGATGATTTGTATTTTCTCGTGCGCACCGTAAATTACTAAATCATCCGCATGGGCGATCGTTTGTGTATCTGAACACCGTTATGAATATTAAAGGTCATATCAGAGATTTTCAAGAGATTTGTCGTCTTGGATTTACAGTAATATAATAATTCATAGATTAGCTGCAGAATATCCTTATCATAATGCATTTGCGCCAGCTTATGAACTAATCCATCGAGCCAGATCGATTCGAAAGCTTTTTTCATATCCACTAAGCACATACCGGTACATTTTTTCTGATTTCGGTTCCTGCATACATCCGATGTTGGTGCATTGTTGAGTGATTATACTTGAATTCTAATTGATTCTCCGATACTTTTTGGGGTTTACCGGATCTTTATCTTTTTTTCGAATTGGCAATATTTTTGCAGTTTTCCATACTTGCGGGAAGTTTCGGTTGTTTAAGCAATGGTTAAACAGGCAGCATATTTCTTGTTGTATCAATTCGATGCTTCAATACCATACACACGGTATTTTGTCTAAACCATAAGATTTTTTTGTGTTTAGGAATTTCATGATTAATGTTAGTTTCTCTATGGTTATAAAGTAATTATTTTGTATCTGTGGATTTGTTGCCAGATTATTTTTAGTGAATTTTATTTTGGTTATGTTATTATTTTTTTTTGCATGTGAATTGTGATTTTAACGATTCAACTGTTTGTTTTACTATTTGTTCATTGTGTGGTTTACCTAATGTGGGGTTTGGTATGGTTATTTTTTCAATGCGGTTTCCAATTAATTTTAGGTTATCTTGTTGTTCGAAAATATTGTATTGTGTGTCCTGTTTGTCTATTTGTGCCCAATCAATATTTAGTGTTTGCATACTCTGTATTTCATTTTCTTCCACTTGCAGTTGTTTAACGTTTAGGTCTGCCTTTGTGTTATTATTTGCACTGATTCGCTTGATTTGATTAAACATTTTTGGTCCTGGCCCTAGATTCTGATCAAGTGACAAATGTCAAACACCAATTTTTTGTGACATTGTTCTAAAAATTCTGCTACAATTTTGTGACAAATACTTGTGAGTACTGACAATTTTAATAATATTATCATTGTTTTTTATTATCGTGACTTATAAGTTTTGAGTATTATAATTTTAAAAACCTTATAAAATATCTGATATAACTTAAAAATGTAGCTGCTGTAAACTGCTGTAAATGTCATATATCATTTTATCCGAATCGTAAATTTTCAATGACTTCAATTTGTACCACTAAGCAAATGGCACGACAAATTGTCATTTTGTCGGAATCTACCCCTGGTGTTATTTGTTCCATGTGTTGTATCCATTTTTTGTTTACTCCGATGTGGCGAGGTGGCCAAGGCTGGAAGATTTCCAGTCCTGAACTGATTACTGCCCAGATTGTTAACAGAAAATTGAATGTATTTAATTGCAGAGGCTTCCGTGGCGGATTATTGAGTGAGCCCGGCTATGGCTCAGTGGTTGGGGCGACTAAACATGGAAACTTGCAAAAAAATATCTGTAGTTACCGCCGAATGGTGAACTCTAATTAAAATTTAACAAAAAAATCATCATTTACAATAAATTTTACCATAACCGAATTTATTGAACAAAAAGAACAAAAGGAATTAACGGAAATAAAGAAAAACAATTTTTAAATACTATTATACTACACCGTGTTTACAGAAAATTAAAAAAAACGCAAATTAAAATAAATAAAAAAAACCAGAACGGAGCAAAATAATTATAACCGGTTGTGCTCATTCGGTGGCGACCGGATTTCTCCAAGTGACAAGTACCCAGTCTGCTGAAGAGATCCCATCCTCCCCGAATGACCCATCGACCTCGAAAGGCCGATGCCCAGCCGCAACGAGGCAGCATTAAAGGGTAGGGACGTTTTCTTAACAGACCAAGCTTCTCTTCACCCGGAGAGACCTCCAGCGAATCTCTCACAATTCACACTTCGACTACGAGGAGACCGCGTCGATTTTACGGTTGCAACCAAATGGACGACACATTCACTGGACGCACCACTCTGACTCTGTGGATGTCCTGCCTAGGGGATGAAGAGGAGTGGCAAGCCCAGTTTGTACATATGGAACCGACATAGAATGGAGTCTCCCCTCCCACCATACCGAACCGGAAATTTAGTAATTCATTAAAAAAAATACGACGAAAGAAGAAAAAGAAAAAGAAAGATAAATAAATCCAAAGTGCGTCCGATACCATAAAAAGGAATAGTCGGTTGGCTACCCGTACGTTGCGGGGCCTCTCTCCGATACCAAAAATACGTATAGCCGGTTGGCCACTCGTTCGTTGCTTGGCCTCTCTGCGATACCAACAACACGAATAGCCGATTGGCTACCTGAACGTTGCGGGGCCTCTCCCCGATACCAAAAGCACAAAAAGCCAGTTGGCTACTCGTACGTTGCGGCCCTCTTCAGCCAAGTCACGTAAGGCAGCCCGTCGAAACGGCACTCTTCGAAATACATTACCCGTCGCAAATGTATGGTGGCACCGTTTTAAAGCAATACCGCGATTATCTCCATATAACAATCTGGTGGAAACGCTTTAAACCAAAGCGTTTAATATTTGTAAATCGCATAAATCAGCTCTTATGTTTGGTTTCTTTTTTTCAAATGAATGATGTAATATAATATATTTTTTTCTGTTCTACAATGACGAGTTGTCTTGGGCGCAGCACACATAAAAAAAATACAAGTACTATTTTTATATATGTACTTTCTTTTTAATATTTCAATAAAAATATGTTTCTTATTATAAATTATTTTTCCTCTCATGAGTAAACCGGTAATTTTCATTAGCTTAACATTTTAATTTATTGAAAACTAATCAAATTGTCATCAACAAAAATATAATGCCAAACAAATGTTTTTCTTTTTACTCAAAAGCATACCACTCACAAGCTCGATTTTTAGTATTTTTTTTTTTTAGATCGGAACTACACTTTATATAAACCAACGCGATCAAAATTCAAAACCAGACTAAAAAACTAAAAAAACGCTTGCACCAAATAACCAAAATGCAGAAAATATTTGGTTTTGTATATGTTTCCTGTTCTCGCACATGCAGTTCATGCGTGGTGCAAAAAGAGAATGAACGTGACGCGCCAAAAATACAAAACAAGAAACACAGAAACAAAAATATTCATCTACATCTTAACTGCTCGTACACATGCACCAGGGCACACATTGGTCTCGCTCCAAAAATCAATATTTGATAATGCTATAGACCATTTTCCTCCAAAAAATTTGACAGCTGAAGCTGTATGGCAAACAAGAACAAACTAAAATTTAGTTGTAATTTTTAAACTTTATGACACCACTATTAAAGTTTAACGTTTAAAACATAACTACAAACAATTGTACTGTTAAATTTTTTTTATGAGAATTTATGAATAAAATAAAAAAATACAATTTTATTTTAATGGTTTGCCATACACGTTCAACTGTCATAATGTAATTTTGACGTTTGAGGAAAATGGACTATAGTGTGGTTAAGCTGACCAATCCATAGTATTGCTACTCATACGAGAGGGCCACAACGAACAATAATAAATTAAAAATTAAGAGAAAAAGACGAAATCGGGAAAGGAATTAAATGTTATGAGTACAATATGTTCACAACGTTTAGAATTTTGAATCCTTTCTGGCTAAGTTCCTCAATTATATCTTCGTTTGAGCATGTATGATGTAGCCGTCAGGGCATGTTTGGTCACGTGAACAATTCGATTTTTTGAGCGGTGATTGCATTTGATAACATTTTGTAAGTTTCTCGGTCAAGTGGATTCCAAACGTTATTATTCAGTGCAGTGACGTAAAGTAACACATTTATCGTTTGGAACTAGCTTCATTATTTTTTAATTGTTTTGTATTCACTAACATTAAGTATGTTGATGGTGGAGGTGGTATATCTTTATGTGTTGGTTGATTTTTTTGCATTTCCCCTTGGTTGATTACGTTTGATGTATTAACTGGTTGCAGTGGTCTCTGTTTCAGTAGCACTGATACGTTCTTATGTACCTTCACTAGGTACGTGGATGACTGTTCAGGTCTTTGGGGATCATGGTTTTCTGACGCTTTGTGTTAATTGTTCCACCTCAGGTGAAGATTCTGCTTTTATTTTTTTTTGTTTTGACGTTTAGTTTTAATTTGTCTTCGTATAAATCAGCGTTTTCTCTAGCGACATCGTGGTGGTTTTCTGGCATTACGTTCTCTCTGCGTTCAGTATTTTCGTTCTCCTGCTAAGTAGCGGGATGCATTTGTCTAGGTGGTGATCTAGAGGTTCTTGTGCTTAGTATGAATGGGTTTCGCAATGGTTGGCTCATCCCAGAATTAGTTGAGCCTGCCTCGTGTGAGAATGGATTGGCCAACTGTGCAGCTGACGTACCACGTGGGGTCTGAATCCGTTTTGTTGTACACTCATTATTTTAATGATTGGTTTATTGTCCCCTCCCCTAGCCAGATTTGGTCTGCATATTGTATTTTATTTCCCACCTACCCTTCGGTAAGCCGGTTAAATAACATTACCCTATCCGCCACCATGGGAACGTGCCACGATGGGAGTTCGGCATCTCCACACGAGACGATTTTCATGTGTTTAATTTTTTTAGATGGATGCCGAGTGAGAGATGTAAATACATTGGCGGGATTTATTAAATTTAAACTAAAAAATTATAATATGTGTGTATTGTAAATTAAAAATTACAAATAAATAAATTTTACAAAAAAATGCAACAAAGATTTCTTTAATTTCAAAATAAAACCACAACGCGAAAAGTACTATTAAAAATCTGATCTAGTAGCATGCAAAAAAGTTTGTACAATCAGTATCGAAACATATATGAAATAAACCCGAATTTCCGAAGAAAATTCACCTTATTTTCACTGTGACTTTTTCTCTTTTTAGTCGGGATTCACACCCACACTGGAATTTTTGTGACATTTTTCTTTGGCGAGTAGTACGGATTTCCGTGTATTTACATAGTTCTTTCCATAGAAAGAGTGTGGTTTTTGAACGCGAATGTAAACGGAATTCTGTCGAGATTGCATATTGGGAAACACAGGAATGTACGTGTTATCCTATCAATTGCTACATTAAACTGAATCCAATTTTTATTTTTCTTATGTAACTCCTCCGCAGCCTCGAAGCGAAAGATAACAATTTGCTACAGCATTGTGGTCTACCGAAATTTTTGATTATTTTTATAATTCATGCATATACGGTCTGTTGACCATTTGAGCTATGTTTTTTGTGTGATGTGAGCTGTGTTTTTATTTTACACTTCCCGTTTAGGTTTCCAAAACTGAAATAAAAGAAACCTTGTGGGTACATCCCAGGAACCCAATCTTGATCAGAAAATGATTGATGTGAGCTATGTTTCTATCCCACAAGTCTAAATTAAAGAAGAAATTAAAAAAATCAGGGCGTATGGGTCGCTTGAGTTAAGCTCATCAATTCGGTTTCACTTTGTTTCGGCTTAGAACAATGAACCGAGGAGGTCTCTAAACATAACTCACTTTGCTTAAAAACATAGAAAAAGAAAAATTTAATTTAGTTCAATTCAAAATTATTTGTGCAATCCGCTTCTGTTGAATCTGTTGAAACAATAAAAATAACATAATAAATTCACTATAACTAAAATCTGTTCGAGCACATTGTGTAGCCGATGCAATTATTAATATGTTGTAGTGGGCACACAACATGGCTGCGTGGCACACAACTTGACTTTTATTACCTCGGTGTTTTATAAAGTTTGAAAGGTCTAAGGAGTTCCACGTCATTTTTTCAGACAATCCAAGTTCAGTTTGATACAAAATGATGATGATGCTTGCGGCAATACCAAATACTTTACTTGTGAAACCGTTCTCGGATCATTGTAATTGGTCCTACACCATTGAAGTTCACACATCCTTATACCGTCAATCGGTTTTTTAATATGGTCCCTTCTAAAATTTAATCGAAAAATTAAATTAGAATCAATCCGGTTTTGCTTAACAGCTAACGCTATCTTTTTTTTGTTTTCCGCGAGACACTGTAATTTGTCACTTTCAAATTTTCAATACATTAGCGTCACAAGAAATTCTCAAGTATCTTTCCACATACCACGGCTGGTGTCAATTCTACTTTATCATGGGCTTCGATTGCTGTAATTAATTCATCATTGCGGCATGGCTTCCTCTGTTCCACGCAAAATTCGAACTTTGATGCTCTCTGGTGAATCACGGTATACCCGGTCGTATTGGAAATGAAAAAATAATAGGAGGTTCCGCATGACGAAGTAAAAGTGATCAAATTTAAGGATGAAGTAGAGCACACGAGTAATGAAACCACGATCATCTTCAACAGCGTTTATCTAAAATATATAGGACTACAGTTAGCTCAAAATAAAATCGAGGCAGTACTAATCCCCAGCAGAAAACATAGCAGTATACGAAATAAAGTAAATCCGGTGGGCATGGTAAATCTGGTATCATGATTGATGCAAGGCTCTCATTCAAGCAGCACATTGAGTACGTTAGGCACAAAGTAGCTGTAGTAAGTGCGCCCTTTTTGGGGGCCTAAACAAAGTCTCCGTTGATTGTTGGTTAGTGTCATCACATTAATCTTATTGTACGTAAGCCAATTGACAAGTTCATAATGGCTGATTACATCGTTACCGAATTTAGTACTGAAAACATCGATTATTTGAGGTACATGTAATCAATTTCTTGGTTATACATAATCGGTAGGATATGAATTTTTCGGCAAATATAAATACTTGCATTTGATGGGGGGTAACTATCGGGTTATACATATTTTACTCCAATTCGGGATGAAGTTGGACCAAAAATATAAAAAAATTAACGAATTTTCGGTAGAAATGAATTAAAATACAAAATCAAATTTAGTTCGATACTTTATTATTAAAATATAACATTATTTGTATTGTCAATGTTTCATCAGATGCTCTAGCTTTTTCAAGTAATTGAAAATGTCGCAAATGACTAAAACCCCTTTCAACATCACAGTTCCCTGATTGCATACATTAATACATGTCTACTTAATTCTGGATATATGCCTTGCGCTTCAATCCTAAATAGGAACACATCTAAATTTAAAATTTGAGGATAATTTTGGCGTTTGGATCGGGAGGTAAGGAGTTCAAATCCCAATAGGGGCAGGGATGCAAAGAGAATTTTCGTCAACAGATTACTATGATCAGTGATGAAATAGAACACATCTATGATCCCTTGTCGGATCTATGGGTTGGATCTATAACCATCCGTCCTCGAATTGGCTGGCACTGGCGTAAAAGTAAGGACGGAAAAAGCAAACCGCGAAAGAGTTGGGAGAGCCTTGGCCTCAGAACAAACTGCATTGATAGTAAAATAAAAAAAAAACGTTAACATATTCTGATAATTCTGTTTTTATCTTACTGGTAATGTTTGATGAATATTTTAAAATTTGTAAATTTTCCTTAATTAGCGACCTTTCAAAAGGGTCAATAATTGAAGCTGACTTTCAAAATTCCATAGTAGCAGTGATGATAGCATTCAATAGCATTCAATTTTTCACTTAGCGCTTCTGAATTTTTTCCATGCAGTTTCGAACCAATGTACGAGAGATATCTGATAATGTTTCCATTATGGTCATCTAAATTTATAACAAACTTTCTTGCTGCAACATGCATTAGATGAGAGGCATTTGTGATGTGTAATAGATTGGGTTTATTTGCATCATCTCGTATTTTACGAGATATTGATTCCATGTATACTCCGTTCTGTCCATTGATATGGAAAGCATATCGATCCATTTTTTAAACAATTTTTGATATAACCTTTCATAAGACTCCTGCAATAGTTGCGCAATGTTTATGTTATTAACAAAAGTAATGTGTACCAAACATAAGGACGTTTTTTGTTGAATTTTATTATAAAATTTAATTAAAGTGTTTACTATAGGTCGACCGGCAACATCACTACTTTCATCAAAAATGAAGTTAATTTTTGCATCTCTAATTAAATGTTTAATTTCATCCAACTCGGTATAGTATTATACACTTTAGGTAAAAAATTTTTAAGCACGGTTTCGTAGTGTGGCAAATCGTTTAACAAAATCACCTAAAACACTATCACATGTCCTATGGCTTAATCCAGAATGACAAACTGCAAAAAAAAACAATCAAAAATGACTTCCCCTTTATTCTCGTCTATAATTTTTAGTCGTACTAAAATATCGTTTATAGTGTCGGTTGCTGTCGGTTGCTTTTGATATATTGTAAAATATAAGTTGTCGAAAACTTTTAAGAACATTTTGGCGGGAAATTTAAAGAAGAAGGATTTCATGATATTTTAAGTTTTTTTTATTAATCCTTATTAACTTACCTTTAAAATGAGCCCAAAATCATAATTATCGGACAATTATTTTTCTTTTTATTGACATATATACAACATCATGATTATAGTTTTTCTCAAAATTTGACACCCTATATCTTTAACAACAACAACAAAAAAAAAAAATTAAAGTATTTCAATTTTTTTTTTCAATCAAGGCTACACATTCAAAACATAAAAATCATAAAATTAAAACATGACTTACAAAAATTTGTGATTTCACGTATTTTTCACCATAGATTTTTGTATTGCACGTGCGCTGCACTGTCTGTCTCTCTGGCACTATATCCCATCAAGGGATTTGGCCGCCTCAAATGAGGTTTCATAATCATATTTTCATTTCGGATAATGAGTGATTAATTCATTGATCCTAAACCAGCCGTGAAATTTTTTCCTTGTCACCACCGGGAATCGAACCCGGGACCTCCGGTCGCTGGAGCAAGCATGCTGACCACTTTGCCACCGAGGCGGCCGTGCGCTGCACTGGGATTCCCAAAATTAACTAAAACTGCATAAAAATGATTTCGCATATCATTCTTATTACAGCGAAATAGAATGAGAAAGAGTAATAATATTTTATCTAAACGTATAGAAAATTCTCGTTCTTACGAAAATTTTAAATAAAAGGGCTAGAAACTTCTAAAATATTTGTTGTATGTATGAATGATGATTATTTTATTCTTATGCATTTTCATTTCGTCATTTCGAAAAATCGGTTAAACCCGAAAAAGTCATACCCTAATAATCGGTGATCAGCGCCTTGTAGCGCACTCTGTGGCGGGTTTATGCTCTTGGATTGAGTCGCAAACTTTTGGCTACACCAGTAATATTCTTAGTTGGACGTGTACGTGCGTTCCATATACTCAACGCGTACATTTTTTTAACTCCCGCGACACCCTGTTACATCATTATTATTTTATACCAATCTATTTATTAATACGCCTGTGAGTTCTGCATCTATAGTACACTTTTAGGCAAATTAATATTACTGAAAATTATTTGCATTACCGGTGCATGTACCCAATCGTACGAAAGTTTTTATTGATTTTTTAGTGTTAGGGGATTTTGCTGTGGCATCCAAATTTTTTCTTCGTTTTTTTTGGAGTGAACACAATACACCCGAGACACACAATACTACACGAGATTTTAGTTTCTGGTTGCAAACTAAGTCGTAATAGATTTTTATTGTTAATTTAAGCTCTTATTTTATATTGTATTGTTTTATTTGTTGAAATTGACATTGATCCTTGTTTTATGAAAATTTGTAAGTCAATTGGATTATGTTATGCCATAATTTTGCTTTACGTCTTCGAATTGTCTAGAGTGAATTACCAAATTTTTAGAATTTAGACGAACATTTTTCTATGCCGTACATTAAAAATTATTTTGTGGGCAGTTCTATGCCGTACATTACTTTTGGGTGGGCAAAAAAAATTATTTTGTGGGCAGAATTCATTAACATATAACTCATTTGTTTTAATTGAAATTTAGGCGTGCGTAATGAAAATTTGAAAGATTAATTTAAACAATTAAGTGATGTCATAATTTTGCCCACCTCATTTAAAATATTTGCACACCTCTTAAAGCTATGAATACATTAATTAAAAGGTTAAACCAAAATTTTAATATTCCATGCATTGCTCTATAGGGTGGTGAGAAAACTAATTAGTGACCAAATACATTAATGCGTGGACAAATCTAAAACATAACTTACATATTTAAATTGAAAATTAAGTGCGCTTCATGAAAATAGATTTCGTACATAACAGGGATGGACAAAATTTTTTAATTGGTGAGAAAAACTATACCATATGAAGAGCTCAGCAGAACGATATTTCTGCGAGTTTTTAATTCAAAATGACATGCAGAGTGAACGTCGAAGCTATTCCACGCTTATAAGTCATCCTCCAGTTGTTTTCAATGAGTATGGGAAGACGAAGCAAATCGTATCGATGCCAATCGTTTAAAATATCTACCATAAACTAACCTAAGCGGAATCGTGAGAGCACAACCGTTTTTGAAATATGCACGCCTTTGTTGCTATGTTATACCGTCATAATATTCTAAAATCAAATTTTGGGTATATTCCTTTCAGTTTGGTAAACGATGCTCGTTACGCCGTTTTCTACGTCAGTTAAATCAATTCGCATGCGAATATTACTTTACATTGCTTTTTATTTTCCATATATAAAATATTTACAAAACTCAGGATCTACCTATCATAGAAAATATCTACCGAATCCTTACATCACGTTATCCTCCTCTTTACCTTCGCCCTCGTCAACAAATAAATGATTTGTTTGCAACGCTACATCCTTGGCGTCCTCAAACGCATTCTCGACTGTAACTGGTATATTCCTGCTTGGCTCATTATGACGATTTTTTATAATTTCACGTATAAATTTCAAAAGATTCTGTTGCTGAGTGATAATTGCTGGTGCCAATTGGCCCATCTCATTTTGAGTGTTCCACTTCTGAAAATCTTTGTACCCGTATAGCACTTCCCGAATTTTATTAAAATAAAGATCTTCCTCTGGGTCTGGATATGGGTGTGGCGCGGCCGCGCCAACCATATGATCGGGTAATATTATTCGAAGATTACCGTTATTTTCTAAATATCTATGACCAAACTGATCGAATACATATCTTGGTGATTTTACAATTGTGTTTTCGGGGTCTGCTCGCCCCGGAATGTACGTAATTGGAGCACCAACATGATTATATTCAATGTAATGAGGACGGTGTTGGACTACGGCCGCAACAGATGGTGAACATCCACATTGCATACAACTACCACATTGGCAACCAAATCCGTGTTGATTTGCATATTGTGTGCCGCATTCCAGGCAATCACTTCCTACCTCGGGTAAATATTGTAAAATCATGTCGTGATTTAAATCTTTGCGTTGCCGTAAATTTTGTATGGCCGGACATTCTGGGAGCTGTTCATCAAAGATTGATCGCTTTTTAACAACTTTGTTCTTTAATGTTTTGGGTGATTTTACGTCTTTGACCGAAATACGGATCCGTTTTGGAAATTTAGCGGCAGCTCGTTTTTGTCGATTTACTAATTCGTTGAATAGTGTTTTAATTTTTTCGGTATTAATTTGTTTCATTTCAAATTCTTTTATCTCGAACCCGGTGCCACCATTCGAATTTATAAATTTTTTGAGCGGTGCCACAGTATGAATCGAAAGCATATTACCCCAAATAATTGATGGTTTTTTAGCTTTGGTTTCGACTAACTTTGATTCCCGTTTATGTCGTGCCTCTGAGTCCACGGGTTGTGATGTGTTCGTATTTTCGTCTGAGTCTTCGCTTTCGTTGTCATCTAACTTTGGCTCACTTTATAAAGCATATTGAAACAAAAATTTATAAAAGACGAATTCATATTGCGGACGGTTTGTATGTGTTTCAGGTACTTACTATACATTTTCGAACCTATTATTAATTTCTTCACGTAATTTTTTCGATTTGGAATCTGTTTTACTCATATCGAATGGTAACAGTTTACTGCAGTCACACGACTCATTTTCGAGACTAGCGAACTTCCCAGGGTCTTTATCGATGTAGAATATCTGAAAAATAATTAAAATTAGTGTCGTGGTACTATATCTACATCCAAGATATTCAATTACTTTGCCATCTGTTTGAATGAATGTATCGAATGCTATAAAAACAATTAAAACACAGTAGATGACTTTCATTATGGCGGAATATGGAGACGATGATCCCATTCAGCAGATGGGTATACAACTGACTACCGGCAAACCGCAATTACGTATTATGTACGTGGATAAATCTTGGAACAAAAATTCAAATTTCAGACACAGCATGTTTATTACACTTAGACAGTATAACATTACTTAACAAGTTAGAATGAAAGACAGACACATCATAATATTATGAAAAATATAATTTTCAAGTTCATTTCCGTATTTTGATATGGTTTTACTGAAAAATGAAAATTGAGCTGCATTTTTAGTGACGCGAAGCAAAACCAAGTTATTCAGGTTAATGCCAACTCGAGTACTTTAATTAATGTATATATAAGTGTACGGATAGCATTGAACTGGCATTAATTGTGTGCGGTTCAATGACACATTTTAAAATTTTTATTGAAATAATATTTATTGGCTTAATACTACAACTCCTAATCTCTCTGTAACTTTAAAAGTTGCACATTTGAAAATTTTTAACATTTATTCTCCAACTTTAAACTTAACAAAATGCGTCTAATTACACAATGTTAACGAACAATTTCATGGAAACGAAATTATTGTGATAAGTGTTATACTAGCTTCCAATTTTCTAAATAAAAATGTTTAATGTTATGCTACTAAAATATAGATGTCACTTTTTTGCACGTTCAATTTCTTGTATAATTTTTTATAAAAGAGGATTGTTTCTTGACTGTCATAAAGAAGTTAGCACTTTTTTGTAATTTGGATATCGTGAACCGGTTAATTTCATAACTCATAACTTGTACATGGAATAAAAATAATTGTTTGATAATCATCACGGCGGTTTCTAGGTAACGTTAAATAATAATAATGAAATGAATTATTTAAGAAATATAAGAATCCGAGCGATTAATAGAAACTCTATAGAGATTACTTTGCAAATTTCATCAGAGCAATTAATCGCGCCAGAAATCGCATTTCGAGTAGTATTTGGTTGTGCAGATTTGTACCTCCAACGGTAAAATTTGTGCTTAACATATTTTTGGATACACGTGATTATAACACCTAAGATTTTGATTCATTGTCAGCCAGATTTGGCCGTAAAAAGCAGTGCTTTAAACTTGCACCGACCAAATACCGTAATTTGTTGCAAATTTATTACAATAAATCCCGTTTTTATTACAGTTACCGTTTTAGCAGTGATCTCGGGATGGTTCTTGGGCCAGAATTTGTTACAAATTACTTACATTGAATTAGTCAGGTCAAGACGATCTCTATAACTTGCATAACGGTAAACTTCATCCCAAAACGATTACTGATTTCAAAAAAGTCAATTTAATCAATTTTAATAATTTTTTACATCGGACTGCCACCAGATTTTAACACAAATGTTGCTCTAGAAGTTTTTTCGAGGGTAGTTCTTCCTTATGCAGGTGTGAAATAAATTATTGGCGTGAATACGTCTTTAAATTTGCTTGCATATAGGGGGGCAGTTCAAAAATCATCTACATCCAAAATTTAATTACACCACTCGATAGCTAAAGGATCAAAGAATTTGTTACGTTGAGTGGGGACTCCGACGAATCGCTTGTATTGAATTCAGAATCTCATTTCCATTCAACATATCCAATCCCATCATAATTGGTAATTTCATAACCGATTATGATGGGATTGGATATTATGTTGGATGGAAATGGGATTCTTAAATGATTTTTGGAAGAAGTTTTGGGAATATGGCCACCTGGGGGCGGAACTCGGCCATTTCCTATCCGATTATTATGGGACTGGGTATGTTGGGTGGAAATGGGATTCTTAAATGATTTTTGGAAGAAGTTCTCTAACATGGCCGGCTGGGGCGGAACTTGGTAATTTCTTAACCGATTATGATGGGATTGTGTATGTTGGTCGGAAATGAGATTCTTAAATGGTTTTTGGAAGAAGTTCTGGAATATGACCACCTGGGACAGAACTCGGTATTTTAAAAAAGGATTATGATGGGATTGGGTATGTTGGATGGAAATGGGATTCTTAAATGATTTTGGGAAAAATTCTGGAATAAGGCCACTTGGGACGGAACGCGATCAATTCTTAACCGATTATGATGGAATTGTGTATGTTTGATGAAAATTGGGTTCTTAAATGATTTTTGGAAGAACTTCTGAAAAATGGCCTGCTGGGGCTTAATCGGTAATTTCTTAACCGATTATTATGAGAGTGGGCATGTTTGATGGAAATGGGATTCTTAAATGATTATTGGAAAAGTTTTGGAATATGGCCATCTGGGGCGAAACTAGGTAATTTGCTAACCGATTATGATGGGACTGAATATGTTGGTCGGAAATGAGATTCTTAAATGCTTTTTGGAAGAAGTTTTGGAATATGGCCACAAAAAGTGAACTTTCAAGGCCATTTTTCCCGAAACATTGCACGTATCACGTCATATTTCCGTACACGTGGTACAGACTCTCACTTTTTTTTGTGTCAGGCTATGTGGAATTGGTTTCAGAAGTTTGAAGCTCCAAATATGTAATTTACTGGATATTGGGTCAAACGTTACTCCATTGACTTTTTTAACATTAGACCCAATATCTGGTGGCGGTCTAGTGTAATAAATTTTTAAATGTGGCAAAACCAGCATTTAGATCGTAATTTGAAACCTACACTTTCTGATGCCAATTCCGTCTAAGGTATAAAGTTGACCTATCCTCGACAAGACTTCTAATGCAACATTTTGCACAAAACCTGGTGGCAGTCTTGTGTAGTAAAATATTTAAGTTGGTTAAATTGACGTTTTTGAAATAAATAATCGTTTTGGGGTGACGTCTTGAGCTAACTAAGAATATATATTTAAATTATAATTTGGTTCGAGGGTCATTCCGATATCATAGCTACATCAAAAGTTACAATTTTGGTGGTTCAGGTTTAATCAATTGAAAGCTAAACCGATCACTCGTTCCTATGGCATAGGTTTCATTGAGGTGGGCTAATTTGGTCGGCGCAGGTGTAAAGCATTCTAGAAAAGCTTTATTTCAACTATCTTTTCATAATTTAAATTTTATGGGTATCCGGAAACCACCCATAATTTTTTTTGAGTGAAAATTGGGTTGAAATGAAGGTTGTGATTGGTTCTATAGATTATCAGCCTGTTCTGGCTGATACGGATGGAGTATACACAGTGAATCTTAGTCTTATTTTGTAACGCCAGCTATGTATCGCTGACGATAACAAAAAAAATTATTAATGTAATTAACAAAAAAAAAAAAAAACATCAAATCAAAGAGTATTTCCCGAGTACGCCATGCCAATATGCCGCTGCTCAGTCGGTGGAGGTAATTTAGTCGTGGATGTCGGCGTACTCTGGTATTAACTTCACAAATACTATATTGGCAACATGAAGGGAAAGCACACCACCTCACTCATCACTCCCAACACTTACCACAGTTCGGTTCACTCCCGGTCTATCAACCTATCAACACATAATGATTAATAACACCTTACAATTCATTCTCAACAGGTTAAACATTATTTCTTTTATTTAACAAAAAAAAATTTGGTGTATAAATATAAATTTTTAATTATTATTAGTTTAAGTTTTTATTAATCCAAACTAGAAGGACCACAAAAAAATTTTAAGACACAAAAAAAGAATTATAATCAAAAAAAAATTAATTTGATATGACCTTTTTTTTAAATATAAATAACCGTACGAAAGAAATTCCTTCAGATTTTGAAGGTTACCTGGAAGAAGAGAAGAGTCCTCAGACGAAGAAGCGCTTCCTACACCCGTGGCCTCTGCAATGCATTGAATTAAATCCTACTAAAATGAAGAAAAGAAAAATAAAATCATATTAAGCTAATTGTAAAAAAAAAATTAGATAAAAAAAATAATTCACCTAAAATTATACCGAATTCATTAATAAAAACTTAATAACTTTAACCATACGATTTTCAAGTAAAAGGAAAATTTATCCAAAAGTAAAATTTATCACATGTAAAATTTAACAAGCAATGAAAATGAAAAAAATAAAAAAAACCCAATGCAACGCTTAGCCGTAAATATTGGATTTCCTCTGGGTGTTCAATCCCGCTGCCAGCATGCGGTTATCTCAACCTTGTCAGCATCACTTGTCCTTGCCAGGTTATATTTTCGGTTTAACGTCAACTGCAAACCTTATAAACCGAATCAGGGTGGTAGATAACACGAGGTTGTTCCGCTAGCTGCACTTGATGCACCGTCGATAGAAATCCGTTTATTTTTTTATTCCCAACGGGTGATGTCGCAGTTTAACGTTTTTTTAACGTGTTAGCTTACTACGTAAATCGAACACTTCTTAAGCACCAACCGTAAAAGCACATAATCCGAAGTCGCGTTGGTTCAGATGTGTATCCTTCAAAGATTGGTCACCATCTCACATATATTTTATGGAGTCACACGAACAGTATCCAAGATGTATGTATGTGCCTTTTTGTTTTATTTTTCAGACTCGTATTCACAACTACCATCAAAAAAAATATTATGTCTAAGAGCACAAAAAAAAAAAAATACCACAGCTTCCTTCACTATATTATGCATGCAATTTTGCTCTTATACCTGTTATATCTTCACCATAGATATATTTGTTTCCACTCAAATCGAACAAACTTCTATGATTATTCCCCTTTTGTTGACACGGGAATTTTTCTTTTCACTTTATAATTATAATTAATTTGTGATTAAATCAGAGTTTTTTGTTATATTTTATTAAATGTTATAGTTTATTATTATTTTATTAACAGAGTACTGCACACTCGAAAAATCAGATACCAAGTGATTGATTTAGTTTAAAGAAACAAATCAGGTTATCGCAAAAAAAAACTTTGATATTTTTTCCAACCAATCAGATGCCAATTTCAAAAAACCTTGCTTATCATGCGATACAACAAAAACGTTCAGGTGCACACACCGAAAAATAAACAGTCACCGCAATGATGTTAACAATTGCCTACCCCTCAGGCGAAGGTGTACAAGAAAATTAACTCATATTAATACGTTTTAGGCGCATACGACAATTCACCACCGCTTAGTGTCTCGGCATAGCTAAAACAAAAAAAAAATGGAACGAACGTTACAATTTTCAACGGATGTGAAGTTTTTCCTAACTTGTCCTAAAACCAACAACAATGTTTATAATTAAATTTAACAGTGTAATTTGAGTGCGCGTATTATGATATTTAACGAATTTGAGCAATGAAAATTAGTCTGGGGTGGGTAGTTCTATTAAAAGGTCGACCGATTAGTCATTGCTAATAGTTTCTGTACCCTGTTGGCCAATTTATGACGACACACAAAGTTCTGCCGATCGTAGAAACTGCCACTATTCGAATATACGTGACACGGAAATGTATCGGTTCCGTTGAAAAGTTGAAAAATTCCCCAGCCTTATAGGGTTTAAAAGGTCCGCAAATTTGTTGATTTATACAAGTTCTGAACTCCTATAGCTATCTAACGATCTAGCTATCAATTCGAATATACGTGACACGGAAAATGTATTGGTTCCGTCAGAAAGAAAATATTTTTTACAGCCTTAGCGTTTCAAGGGTCTGCAAATTTGTTGAGTTAGGGCCTTAGGGTTGTACTAGACCCAATCCAATTAAAAAACATAAGTTTTCCGGAAAATCTAGGGGATCATCATAAATTGGTTAACAGGGCATAGAAACTATTAGCAATGGCAAATCGGCGTACCTTTTAATAGAATTACCCATCCCACACTAATTTTCATTACTCAAATTCGTTAAATATCATAATACTCGCACTCAAATTTACGATCAGCGGGTCGTTATACTCGCTAGATAGATAGTCATAGGAGTCCAGAACTTATCTTAAGCAAAAAATGTGCGAACATTTTAAACCCTAAGGCTGGGGAATTTTTCTATTTTTCAAAGAAACTTCAACGGAATCTCTTAGAAATATCTTTTAGGTCAAAGCACTTTTTATGCTAGTTTGTGGCATACAACTTATGAATATTACACCCAGTGTTCCCCTAGATTTTCCGGAAAATTCAAGTTTTTTACACTCAGAAAAAAATATGATAAATACATGATTGCATTTACCATAATATCATCATTGTATGTTAAATACAATTAATTAAATGATTGATTTTATCATACTACGATATTCTTGATCATTCTTCATCATAAAAATGATGATCACTGAAAAATTTTTTTTTTGGAGTGATCATCATTGTTATGATGAAGAAGATCAAAAAGAATGATCAAGAATATCATAGTATGATAAAATTAATCATTTAATTAAATGTATTTAACATACAATGATGATATTATGGTAAATGCATAAATATTTACATGATTATCATATTTTTTTCTGAGTGTAATTGGACTGGATACGATGAAGCATTTATGAAGCAGTTCTTTATTCGCATAACTGTAAATAAAATTTACTTTCAAAATTTTTAATATTACATTATTTAATTTAAAATGTAGTGTAGTTGATCTTCTTGTTATAAATTGAACTAATAATATAATTTAGTAATAATTTACACTGTTAAATTACGTTTAAAAAGAAATTTTGTGTTTAAACCAGTTTAGGGCAAACGTCACGTGATTATATAGTCGTATGAAGTTTGTCCTAAAATTTGTTGTTGCTTTAGGACAAACTTCATTCAAATTATTTTCTAACAGAGTCAATTTACTTCAACAGATTCTATACATAATGGGATCCACTCGAAACGCGATATTTCAAAACGCGATAGTGTACCAAATGATATAGTATATAGCGCAATATCCCTTTTCCGGCCAGACATTTTTGTTTTTCTTATAATTAAGTTCATTGTACACAACTGTGTACGTAAAAAATGACATGTTGACCGGATTTTAACGGATCTTAGTTAAATCGGAATTATTTTTGAAAAAAAACATTATAATTGGATACAATATAAATTATATAACATATTAACTATTTGTTTTTGATAGCATATTAATTATTTTAATATTATTATAGTTATAATGTTAATTTTCAGACGAAAACGATTTAAGTGGTATGCATAAATGTGTACGTTGATCCAAAACACATACAAAAATAATTTTTTGATTTTTTGAATTTGTGTTTTTTTATACTGCCGCTCCTATCGATTTTTAAATTCCTATAAACTGAAAAAATATTTCTAACTAGGGAGCAAAGCGACGGGCGTAGCGACCCCGCCTGATATAACTCGATCCTATATAAATGGTTTTCCAATAAGAGTGATATAATTTCTTTAAAAAAAAAACACACTAATTGTTAAGGAAATTGAAATGTTTTTTATTTAATGTGAAGTACAATCGATACGATTAGGTTCTGAATAAAACGTCATTCAAATGGCCTCCACGACTTCTTTTGCACGAACAAATTCAGTATTGACTTGTAAAGCTTGAAGATAGTTTGGTTTATTGCTACAGACCAATGACTTCAAATAACCCCACAAGAATAGTCTAATGGTGTTAAATCACAACTTCTTGGAGGCCATTCAATATCACAATTTCTTGAAATAATCGATTCTCCAAACTTTTCTAGCAATAATTCAATTGTTGCACTTGCTGTGTGGCACGGAACCCCGTCTTGTTGGAATCACATGTTGTCAAGATCAACTTCTTCCAATTTCGGCCATAATAAGTTGGTTATCTTCGATCTATACCGATCTCCATTGACAATAATGGTGTTACCAGCTTCATTTCGAAAAAAAATACGGACCGATGATTCCACCAGACCAAAAACCACACCAAACTGTCAATTTAGGTGAATGTAATAGTTTTTCATGAATAATTTGTAGATTTTCTTCCCACCAGAATCGACAGTTTTGTCGCACCACTCAGATGAAAGTGACCCTCTTCGGAGAAAATGATTTTCTTTAAAAAATCGTTATCGTTTTCAAGTTGTTCCAAAGCAAAATCAGCAAATTCAAAACGTTTACGGTGGTCCAATGGCTTCAGTTCTTGAGTGAGAACAATTTTATATGCATGCAAACCTAAATCCTTTCTTAAAATCCGCCAGGTTGTGGTTTGAGACAGACCCAATTCTTGAGAATGTCTTGGAATCGATAAATTGCGGTCTTCAGCAACACTTGCCTGAACGGCAGCGATATTTGCATTAGGCAAAAGCGTACGAAAAGTTGCAATTGGAGAACGATTAATTTGGGAATAAAACAAAATAATTTGTAAGCGTTGTTCTTGCGTATATCTCACCATGATGAAATTGTAAACATTACTAAATACAATGAAACAAAAAATGGCAGATCATGACATATTACAAATGGTCGAAACGTCACTTAAAAATCATATCATTCCTATTGGAAAACCCATATACTCTTGCTCCTATTGTTTTTTAAATTCCTATAAACTGATATTAAATTTTCCCTTCACTCATCTGATATAACCCGATCCTAAACCTCCGCTCCTATGGATATTTAAATTCCTATAAACTGAAATTAAATTTCCCCTTTTGCAGAATGTACATAGCGACGGGAGCGCAGCGATCCCATTTGAAACGTGATATTTTAAAACGCGAATTATCAAAACGCGATATTTCAAATATTACAAATACGCGAAAAGGGATATCGCGCCATATACTATATCATTTGGTACACTATCGCGTTTTGTACCATATCCCGTTTTGTACCGTGTCGTTTTGCGATATCGCGTTTTTAAATATCGCGTTTCAAATGGGACCCGCGTTTCAAACGGAAGTATAACATATACTTCAATGTTAAAACGGATCTCTGATGTGATAATCGCGTATCTCGATTAGAATTCTACTCAGTTTTTGTAATAACAAGGGATTAACATATGAGTTCGAGGGCAAATCGGGAAAATGGCTTATTTTAATTTAACAAAAATCTTTCTCAACCGGTTCAAATAAATTAACAGAATTCTAGTTTTCAATTATTCCTGCTAATGTTACTTTTGGGGTACCTTATTGAGCTGTGAAAATTGTTACCTCACAAGGATTGAACTATTGGACAATTGTACAACACAAGGGAGCCTAGTAAAGTTGTTGTACAACAGAAAGGAGCCTAGTAGAGGGTTCATGAAATTGTTCCATATGGTAGCAGGTACCAATTTTAAATTTGACACGAAGCAGATGGTCTTCATTTCGGAAATTTTTATGAAGTTCAAAAACTTCGTTATAAATGAGCTTGTGAGCTCAAAATGGGGTTGGGCTTCAATCAAAATCGTCTAACTGTATAAATAAATAAATAAATAAAATAAATAAATAGTGGGAAAAATATTTTCAACCCTTTTCTCAGCAAATTGAGATTTAATTGTAAATCCTGAGTGTGTTACAATAAAATTACCTCTTTAAATGGAAAATGACTTACTTGAATGTATTGTAGCCATATCTTAATTGATTTTAATGCTAATTTAAGCATTTTATTTAAAATGTTTGAAACAGCCTGTTTAATTTGTACCGTTTCAAGTCTAATTTTGTACCTAATTGGCTAGATTCGTGCATTTCATGGGCATGTAACGAACAAAACAAATGTGATGTGTTGTGTTCAATACTCATGCAACTATAGGCCTAAATGGGTTGAAATTTGAAGTTCGGTTATTTTTCTTGAACCCTAAGCGGACAGGAAAAATTACAAAACAAACCAACGGGATCACAACCCATCACTGTTCACATCGTGTTCTGGGTTTCGCTAAGAAAAATTAAAATGTTTACTATACCATGTCCAAACCATATGGAACACGGTATTAAAACATACACTTTGTACTAACGGCCACTAGGTGTATTAGTGTTCAGCCAAGAGGGTTGGTGCTACTTACTAAGCAATCAAGCAGTAAAAGTAACTCGCACGTCATTGTCAATGCAATAACTTTTTTTGGTGATTTGCCATACACTACTGAACAATTCACAATAAATTTGATGGTTTATAGGAACTTAAGTTCGGTTATAAATTAGGGTTGTTGTCCTAAAGTACTGGTTAAGTCACAATCAGGTCTGTAGCCGTTGAGCCTTATTGCTGAGCACATAAACAAATTACATTTGTCTAAAAAAGGCACTTACACACAAATTTCCAATTCAAATTAAACTTCATTACTAAATTTAGTTTATTAAAATCGGTATTTAAAAAAAAATTAAAATTGCACTTAAAATGTTCGACTACTCGACATGTTCGTTAATTTGTTCTTCATTTTTTAATTCCTCTAGAAGGCCTCCTCTACAGCTACACTGATTTCACACACAAACTGAACATTCTTAGCTTCATTGCATATTGTTCCGGCTTTGTTGGTTCGTCTATTTGTGTCTGCTATTGTGCAAGCAAGGCATACAAATTCATTGACCTCTTCTATTTCGGCTTGGCGTACTAACTTACGGGAAACCTGATATAACACCGGGAATGCCACCGCCCGCCCCACCGTTGCCCACTGAATGCCATTTTAGGATGCGCACATCCGAAAAGACCAAAAATGTCGGTTGCAATGTGTTTGGCCAACTAAGCAAAAAAATGGATTGTCCGAACTTACTTTACCAAAGTTTTGGTAAATTAACCGTTTCCACATGGAACCTTAACGCACTTTTCATGAATATAATTTATTTACGAGGTTTCCATCTGTCCTTAAATGCTTTGGAGCGGGGATCTTTAATTAGATCTTGCAAGAAAACAACGATCTAAAACACCATAGCATTCGTTCGGAATTTAAACTCAAAAAGGGCATCACAATATTGGATCGGCAATCTTAGTCACCTGATTCCAATCCGGTCGAAATTGATAGGCACTCCTGAAGATTAAGCTAAAAATGTATCACATAAAAAATTTGAGCGCTCTAGCACAAGTTGTCTGAAAGATATTGAAAAATTTATCACCACAGTATGCAGAAAAGTTAATTGATAGTATGGACCAAAGGAGCCAGGCAACTATTAACAGCAATGGTGACTTTACCATGAATTAGTTGATAGCGCCCTAGAAAACACCACAAACTTTCACAATAAAAACAAAAAAAAAATCGTTGTTTTATTTTTACGTAGTTTTTTGCCGTACACGCTCTTATTGCACATACTGTATATTGATGAATTCCTTTGGTTAGCTGGCTTCTGACCAGGCTGAAGTAGAACGGTTTATATCAGCACTTCATCTGGTCTGAAGCCAGCTTGTTATTTTCTTAATATAGAGTATACATATTTTCGGTGAAATTCTATCCAGTGGCACTATTCTGGTTTTCCCTGGGAATAGGGAATTGGGAAAAATATTTTCATAGTATTTTTGTCTAAATTGTGTTTTTCTGGCCTACTGAGAAAATAAGTTTGGTGCAAAAAATTTCAAAACAAAGTGTATTTGGAAACTTTTGTTCCACAAAATTTTTATAGGGAAAAATATTTTCCCATTTAACTTTGTTTCGAAAATATTTACACCAAGCTTGTTTCCTCAGTAGGCCAGAAAAATACAATTTAGACAAAAATACTATGAAAATATTTTTCCCAATTCCTTATTCCCAGGGAAAACCAGAATAGTGCCACAGGAAGAAAAAGATGCTAAATTGTTGACATCTTCTAGCTGTTTGCTAGTATCGTCGATATTTTCGACGGTTCTGTAAATTTTTAGATCATCTGCGAACATTATAATCTTAGAATCCAGTATTGGCTTATCCCATTAACTAAAATCCTTGTGATAGAAGTACCTTGAATTGGTTTCGATCTCTTATTTCCCATTTTTTTATATGAATTCAATTGCTTAAATATGAGCCTTATATGGTTGGTGGAGTCAAAATTTGAATAATAGCTCTAAAGTTTTGCAATGGCTGTTGGAATCGAAGGTTTTGGCAAATTTTGGTAAATTGTGTGAAGTTTGTTGGTGGCACGGTTGTTTGTATATATTATTTCTAAATTTCTGTCTGGTGCCGATAAACATGTACTCAGCATCTGAGCTCATGTTAAAAGGTATAGAAGTTCGTCTACTTTTGGTTGTCATGCACAAAACTAAAATCGCCTGTGATCAAGATGATATCAGAATATTTGTCAGAAACTATAAGTCGACCACCATCAGCTTTGAAAGTCATATTATTTACATTTTGGTAATAAAACCTTAGCTTAGCCCTGCCATCTTGTAAGTTATGATATCGATCATTATAGCTGTTTTACCAATTCCGCAAGCTTCGCCGTAATGTCACTGAGATTCTCTTGACTTGCATATAATGCCGTTCTTATTATAGTAAATGCAATTGTCTCCTTTCAATCGGTGTTGAGTGTTGGTCTTAGCTGGTAATCTTTTCGCCTTGGGTTCTTTAGTTTAGATTCTTCATCTTCGGAGGTCGAAAGCTGTTCTTTCATTCCATTTTACTTTTTCTCCCTCCCACACTCCTCCCTTTTCTTCCCTTCCCCAAATACGACTAAAAATGTTCGTAGGTTTTTGGGTATGTCAGGATGGTATTGATAACCGATCTATCACAAAAAGCAGAAAGTGTTTAAATGGACGGACGAATGTCAGAGGTCTTTGAACAATTGAAATTGGCATTAACTCGAGCACCTGTATTGAATCATCCAGATTTCAAACGATCATTCAGTATTCAGTGCGACGCTAGTTGTACTGGCGTTGGTAGCGTTTTATTTCAAGTTGGGGATGATGATGACGAGCATTTCATCGCTTATATATGTCCCAAAAACGTAACGCGGCACAGCGGAACTATTCTGTTACGGAATTGGAATGCCTCGCCGCTGTGCCGAGCGTAAGGAAGTTTAGGGTCTCTCAAAGCTGATGCAGCAAGCGGTTGCGTCCGCTGTATGTAACTTCCTCGAAAAAAAAATTTGTTTGGCATTCTCCCTCCCACAGTCAATCACCTCTGACAATGGCGCTCAGTTCGCTTCTCTTTATGCTTAAAGGAATTATTATCCAAATTTGGTAGCATGCATGTGCTTACTGATAAGTATTCACCACAGTGCAGTGCAACTGTGCCAGTAAATAGGTCCATCCTTGCGACCATACGATCGTATATTAAGAACGATCACCGCAAATGTGACCGCCACCTGCATGAGATTGCTTCAGCCTTGAGGAATATGGCCCATAGTTCAACTAAATATTTGCCAAATTACCAGATGTTTGGACATCATTTTATTGGGCACTGTTGCGAATATAAACGAGAGCTAAATTTTCTGGAAAATGATGACATTGTATTTAAGAATAAAGCTAATCGGCTCGGTATGGCACAGCAGAACGAACTATCTCACTTACAGGAAGCATGAACGTACCTATACAATCTGCGAAGTCGTAAACGGAATCTTGAAATCGGCCAATCGGTTTTTGTGCGTAATTTTGCTTTTGTTTTAAGTGACGCAAAATTAGAAAGTTGGAAATGTTGCCTACGAAATATCTTCGTCGAATGGAAAGTCGATCGGAGTCTATCATGTCAAGGATATTCGGGAATAATTGAGTTTACATATACTAATAATATATTTTTACCTTATCTGACTCTAACAAACAGTTCGTTAAATTTTTTTTCTGCCCAGCTTTTGACACACTCAGGGTTCGATTGTGCTTAGTTAGTGTAAGCTAGTAAGTCAGCACAACGAGAATGAATCTCAGCAAGAACAGAAAAGGAAAATACGCAATCCCAAAAGGTCTGTAATGTAACTTCATTCGAAAAAAAAAAAATAGATGTAACGGGTGATTTTTTAAGAGCTTGAAAACTTTTTTTTAAAAAAAAACGCATAAAATTTGCAAAATCTCATCGGTTCTTTATTTGAAACGTTAGATTGGTCTATGACATTTACTTTTTGAAGATAATTTCATTTAAATGTTGACCGCGGCTGCGTCTTAGGTGGTCCATTCGGAAAGTCCAATTTTGGGCAACTTTTTCGAGCATTTCGGCCGGAATAGCCCGAATTTCTTCGGAAATGTTGTCTTCCAAAACTGGAATAGTTGCTGGCTTATTTCTGTAGACTTTAGACTTGACGTAGCCGCACAAAAAATAGTCTAAAGGCGTCAAATCGCATGATCTTGGTGGCCAACTTACAGGGCCATTTCTTGAGATGAATTGTTCTCCGAAGTTTTCCCTCAAAATGGCCATAGAATCGCGAGCTGTGTGGCATGTAGCGCCATCTTGTTGAAACCACATGTCAACTAAGTTCAGTTCTTCCATTTTTGGCAACAAAAAGTTTGTTAGCATCGAACGATAGCGATCGCCATTCACCGTAACGTTGCGTCCAACAGCATCTTTGAAAAAATACGGTCCAATGATTCCACCAGCGTACAAACCACACCAAACAGTGCATTTTTCGGGATGCATGGGCAGTTCTTGAACGGCTTCTGGTTGCTCTTCACTCCAAATGCGGCAATTTTGCTTATTTACGTAGCCATTCAACCAGAAATGAGCCTCACCGCTGAACAAAATTTGTCGATAAAAAAGCGGATTTTCTGCCAACTTTTCTAGGGCCCATTCACTGAAAATTCGACGTTGTGGCAGATCGTTCGGCTTCAGTTCTTGCAGGAGCTGTATTTTATACGGTTTTACACCAAGATCTTTCCGTAAAATCTTCCATGTCGTCGAATAACACAAACCCAATTGCTGCGAACGGCGACGAATCGACATTTCACGGTCTTCAGCAACACTCTCAGAAACAGACGCAATATTCTCTTCTGTACGCACTGTACGCATTCGTGTGGTTGGTTTAATGTCCAATAAAGTAAACTGAGTGCGAAACTTGGTCACAATCGCATTAATTGTTTGCTCACTTGGTCGATTATGTAGACCATAAATCGGACGTAAATCGCGAAACACTTTTCGAACCGAACACTGATTTTTGTAATATAATTCAATTATTTGCAAGCGTTGCTCGTTAGTAAGTCTATTCATTATGAAATGTCAAAGCATACTGAGCATCTTTCTCTTTGACACCTTGTCTGAAATCCCGCGTGATCTGTCAAATACTAATGCATGAAAATCCTAACCACAAAAAAATCACCCTTTACTTGTTGTCGTCGAGGAAAACTGCAATACGAATGGGGTTGAGGTTCGCGATTCTGCGTCCGAAAACACAGAAATCATCGGTTAAAATAGTTTGAAACTACTGTTGGCAACTAATTAAGTTTTAATAAGGAATCTTATCAACGAGACTGAGATTTATTTCTCAAAATGATCAAATTGATTCTCTGCCACCGCGAAGAACTCGCCGTTGCTATATTTTTAAACCTGAAAGAGCTACTGCAACACTTTAATATCAAATTTTGTTGAGGGTATAGCATGTTCGTTCGTTTAGATGGCTGTATACTCCAACTGGTCCGAAACATCAGTTTTGGCTTATATGTATCATCACCTGAATAAATGTAAAACATTAAGATCAAGTATGATCAAGTTGCTTGAATTCACCTCGAACTGCTAATTCTAATGGATATTTTGTAACATTATCAAATTTGCGCGTTCGACAAAATACTGAGTTAAGGATGAGGGTGGTTGCAACTGGAACCTCATTTTCATCGCAGACATCCAGCAATTTTAATGCCGTTATCTTTCAACCATATAATTTGCATAATTTACTAGAACGAGTTTATAATATTGAGGTGTATCATACCTATAATCAGCCATTATAATCCCGATTGTGAGCGACATTTCAAAAAGAACGTTCCTCGAGACGTGATGGTAGATATGTGAGTGAATCGCCGTACCTCATAAATAAAGATTTTTAATGCTAGAAAATCTGCTTAACAATGATATGGGCCTGCGGGGAGAGTAGAAAAACTCCTTTACTTTGTCATGTAGGTCATCGTCCGCGTTTAATAATTGATTTTCCAGAACTGGAGGCTGGATGCATTTTTCATCAAATTGGTTTGAGGTGTGTAATACTAAATGCTCATTGATACATTTAGTTTGGATTTGGTTTAGTTTAACGAAAATTGCCCATCCCAAACCTGGAATCTGAAATGGTACTGCTAAATCCAAGTGTTGTAACACAATTAAAATTCTAGGCCTAGCATTTTCATAGCAGGCAAACGGTATATTTCGGTAAAGGTAGCTGAATTTGGTACTATCAATTTCCATTGTTTGCGTTTGAAGATCGACTCGTGCAACCGTGTAGACGTTCGATATCTTGTAATCTCCAGATCGACTAGACGACTGCGTTTTTCTGTCCGTGTTGTACTGCCTGTCCATTATAATTCTATAGGCTCTTTTGTGCACCATCGAGTGTTAACTTATTTGCCACCTCCTCGTCTAGCAGAGTTACACTGGAACCCTTGTCCAAGAAAGCATATGTTTTGACGCTACTTTCTCGACCATGTAGTACCACTGGTACTATTGATGACGGCTTCCTTTACATCCATCTATCTCACATTCTACACGAATCTGGCATGCCCAAAACTGATGTCTTTTGTAGCATTTTCGGCACAGACCGTTTGTTAGTATGATCTTCCAATCTCAAGATAAATCGTTTACTCGAGTAAAATCCAGTTTCAGGGCAGTTTTTTTCGATCAGTTCGCTATAGAGCTTATGAAAAATAATTGAATTTACCGAAAAAATTACCTAAAGTTAACTTTTACCTTGAGTTTGGCACACGGCTAAAATACGTCCAAGATACCAAGCTAAAAATACGTCCAAGATACCTATCAATTTGTTTAGTGTTCCTAAAAGGCAATATAATTGGCTATATCAACCAAACCTCATTCGCCATTTCTGGGAATGGTCAATCAATGTTGAGGCTGCGCGCCAAAAGTCGAGTAAAAGTTAATTTTAAGTACATTTTTCGGTTAATACAATTATTTTTCAAAAATTCTATGGCAAACTGATTGAAAAATCTGTTCTAAATCCGATTTTTACCATAGTAAACGATATACCCGACTATTGGCTCGCAGCCTTAGTGTGAATAAGTAAGAATTTTAAAAATAAAACAATTATTTAAATTAACAGTTAGTACTTCAAATATGAAACTATCAGAGGACGACTACGATTTTAACCTGTTTTTTGACAAATTAAAATCAAACTAGGTAGCCGTATTTTGTTGAGAATTAAAATATTAGAGGTCAGGGCTGACATGTTGTAACTATCACTATTTTCGCTTCGATGCATTTTCGATAGAATAACGGTATTTTGGAAGAAAACATTTTTTTTCTTTCACGTAAATTTTTAAATTTTAATCAAAGTAGCACGGTTTTTTCGTCGAAGCGAAAATAGCGATAGTTACAACATGTCGGCCCAGGTTTCGAATTAGAGGTGTTTGTATCTGAATTTATTTTAACAAAGGACAAATTTTCATCATAGTTGGCTTACTTATTAGTAGTAATTATGATTCCAATTCGAATTGTATAAGCCTTCAATTTTTTTGGATTTAGATGCAAGCGAACTCGAAATTTATTACTACTGATAAATACGCCAACTATGATGAAAATGTTTTATTTGTTATGATAAATTCAGATGCAAACACCTCTAATTCGAAACCTGACATCTAATATTTTAATTCTCAACAAAATACGGCTACTGATCGACTATACAGTATTGAATGATTTTGCTGATCGATTAATGGAATTGTTATCACCATAGTTGGTTGGGTGGTGTTCTAGCGCCAAACCGTTACAGCATACTCCACGTGAGATCTTACATAAGCGTAATATAATGTATGTATATAGATTATGTATATCCATGAATTCCCCAGTCCACCACTTGACAAAGCCAAACATGGAGTTAGCCTTAGCAAGCGTAGTTATCTATATGACGGTTAAAATTAACGTTTACATAACAAATGTGACTCCCAGATCGATAATCTCACGTACTCGATATAATTTTCCTTCTTAATATTGAGGTGTAATGAATTTTGGACACACCACTCACTAAGTCTGTTGAGTCATCTTGCAGTTTGTCAACATCATGCTCATGTGTAATTGTATGAAAAATTTTTACGTCGTCAGCAAATATTAGAACATTTGAGTGTTTAATTAACTTGGCTATGATGATGATGATGATGATGATTTTCTATCTCATTTACCACTTTGTAGGTAAATTCGACCAGATTGATAGATGTCGATCTTCCAGCCATGAACCCGTGTTGGTATAGATATAGAGATGTGACGTATCAATGTAGATTTAAAAGCATTACACACAATCAGCTCAAATAATTTTGTAACATGAGACATCCTCTCTCATACCCGATTTAAAGATAGGTGTTATTTTTGAAATTTTCCATTTATCAGGAAACACGGCTATGGTTATTGATTGGTTGAAAACTTTGCAGAATGGATTTGTGAAGCTACTCGCAAACCTTTTTAATATAAAGGCGGGTGTATTATCCCGGCCACATCCATCTCCAAATTCCTTAAGGCTGGCATAACATTGTCTTCATGTATGACAGGAGGAATAATAGAAGTATTGTTGTTGAATATTTAATCAGTTTATCCCATATTATCACAAGGGCTATAGACTGAGTGGAAAAATGCTGCAAACATGTCTGCTATCGCACTTTTGCGCCCGAGGAGCTGGTATTATTATAAGTCATATTGGAAGGATATCCCTCGATTTCTCGTTTGGATCGAAAGTATTTCCAAATTTTTTTAGGATTTAATTTGATTTTTGTTTCAATACTTACAAGGCAAGACCTGTACTTAAAATTGAAAATACTAGCTTGTCTGTTTCCAATCGAGATTTCATCATTTTATAGTATAGGCTTATATTTTCAATTTTTTAAATTGGTCAGCAGGACATCGAACCACGGAGGATGATTTTTCGGTGCTTTATAGTAAAGAGGCACATGAAGTTGAAAGCCTTGGAGAATGAAGACATAAAATTTTTCAACATTTTCGTTCGCATTGTCAAGATTTAAAATTACGTCCCAATTTGCTGCTTTCTAAATAATTTTGCAAACCGGCGTAATTTGCCTTCTTGAAGTTGAATTTCATTCTGGGAAGGTGCTCAGATTTCTTCAGGTTACAGTAGGTTGTATCAAATACAATGTCCAAAGGTTTGTGGTTGATATCGTTTACAACAAATGGATTCATTGATTCAGTTACTTTGAAAGCATTCTCCTCCCTCAGTGGTGAAGACCAGATCCAGAAACCTATCGATGTTATTAGCAATCATATTAATTTGGTTGAGGCTAAAACCAAGCATGGCATCGATGAATAGGGCCTCTGCATCGTTATTGATATTACATGGAAGAATGCAGTTAAACTCCATGTCATGTTTCCAGTTGATATTTGGAAAGTTAAAATAGCCAAGTATAAGAACTATGAATTGGATGTTTTCAGGACTTCATCAATCGCTTCGACGCAGATGGCATAGCAGTCGCAATTTGACCGAGACGGCATGTAAACTGTATATTTAACTGTATATTTTAAAGCATATTTAAAATTTTCTGGTGTTTCTGAAATAAATTTTCAATCGTAGGAAACTTAATTTTTGCATGGTTTTGGGTATATACTTATCCAAATTTAAAATAAAAAAAAATTTCCAGTCACAGTTTTTTATGGACATTTCGAATTAATGAAGAGATCTAAATACTAACAAAATGACTTATTACCTTTTATATCTTCATCACAGATATAAATAGATAACATTTGCCTATTTTGATCTTCGCACAAATCTTCTCAAGTCTTGATGGAACTAATTTAACAGGAGAACTCTCTAGATTTGAATGTGAGAGGCTTGAATATTGAAATACACATCCTCCTGGATGGTACTAATCTTAACTTTTACGTACGCGTGTTACGCTTTTTATTGGTACGAGGGGTGTCTTTTATACATCGGAATTGGGCAACCCTAAGTGCTGATATCTGGTAATTGACGTTTCTATCGTAAAGTTTGAAATTTTAGACGGTATATTTCATCAGCACGTACTTTTATAACGCTGTTTTTTTGTTAGAGCGATTCCAAAATTTCATTCCGGTGCAGAACTGGAAATAAATCGTGAACATTTTCCTGTGATTATTCTTTACAACTTTCGACGTGGATTAACTTAACAACAGTGAATTCGTTCAAAGTGGTCGCAGTTCGCTCAACGAAACGAGAAATTGATCCTGTGCATGAACTAATACTGATTGAAGCATCGATTGGACCAGCATACATTCTATATTGCCTGAACATTTGTCCTTCAAAAAGGCTTATGCGGGTTGAATCTGGTTCCACATAATGTGACAACCGCTCAAAATAAGATTCCAGTCTGTTGGTCGAAAGAAATGCTCAACGTGCATTAATGCAACGGCCAATTTGCCAGAAGTCTTCGGCTAAATAAGGAAAATCAACTGCCGACGATGGATCATTCTTCATCGCGACAATGCGAGCTCTCACACATCGGCCCGAAAAACTGAATATTTGGGCGGTCAAACAAAAATTCGAATTAAATGGTCATCCGCTGTATATAGTCCTGATTTAGCAGCCAATGACTTCTTTTTATTCCCGCAAATCAAAAAAAACTTGAGAGATCAACATTTTTAGACATGTGAAAAAGTGGTTGATGCGTTCAAAATGTATGATTTGGAGGTGCAAAAGTGTATTGATCTTTATGGAGAATATTTTGAAAACCAATAAAGCCATTTTGGATATTAGTTTTTTTCTCTAAACCCGAAATCACACGAATTTTTGATATGTTCGGGAATCCAATACCAGATCAATTTTACATCAATATTAATCTGTAAATTTCGATGACTAAAACTAACATTACGGTTGGTTCGCAATTTTTTAATCATTTTGGCTTAGTGACTCAAAGCGTAGTTGTTGATTGTTATACAAAGGTTTATGATCTTTAAAGCTCAATTGGGATGAAAGCCTCCATGAGTTCAATTACATGATTTCACGTCATATTGATCCTATTAAACGGGTTATGTTACCTCATCCCGAATTGTACGCGGCACAGCTTTTCCCTAAAGGTTTTTGAATATCGACCGTGCATGAAATAATCGATAACCAAAACCTGCGATTTCCTTGTCGGCGGAAGCAAAATACAATTATAGAGCTTGCATCTACAATTTGCTTCATTTTCAGCGGTTCGCTTTACTTACTGGCCAATAAATGGAGTACAATTGGTGAGATGGGTATACAGATTACGTGCGCTATGCTAAATATAGAGGATTCCAGAACAATTATTGGTAAATTGGGAACAGCAGCACAGATTGATGCACAGACAGATCAGCTATTTCTAATCGATGTCCACTTACCAATACAGATACGGAAAATGATTCAGTATTTCGAATCATTTTTGTACATGCCACTGCCCAGTATCATTTTTCCATGAACTGGAAATTTCGACATTCCTCTCCCTAATTTATGATTTACAATGATGGTTTGTGGTCTAGCGGTTCGATCGGCCTGTACTTTGAATATTGGGATAATCTTACACGGACACATTCCTATTCGTGAAAAAAAACTATTCGGTTGTTGAAGACAATATTTTGGGTAATATACGTTTTGGTGCATTAGGGACACGTCTTGGCTTAAGATTAAAAGGCACAACCAATATCATCTCCGGAATTGATGCTACATCAGTGCCAGCAAATCACAACACAACAGTCTCGAACTAGCAATTTCTCAGCAAACCTCTATTTTATGATTTTGCCTAAAATAACAGATTGTCAACCAAACGTGCCAATCAGTAGATCTGATATTAATATCAATGCAAATATTCAGTTGATCCGGACTACGATACCCCACACCAGATTGATCTGCTCATTGGCGCTTCAATGTACTTTGAGCTATTATCAGTAGGTCAAGTCAAAATGGGTAATCATCTTCCAGTCCTTCAAAATACGCAATTTGGCTGGGTTATCTCAGGAAAAATTCTCAGCGCTTCAAGCTCATCTGCCCTTATCGACTAAGGTTATCTACTTCCAATTTGAATTGTTTTGGAAGGTATATGAAATACCAGAAGGTACCAAGGCTATCACCACATTTGATCATCCCGTCGGCAAACACTTTGCGGCCACACACACACAAGAGACATTGAAGGCAGATTTATTGTCCAGAAACTCTGGCGCCCCTTGGTAACTCATCAAACATGGCAAAATTACGATTATTCTGTCTCGAAAAACGTCTAATGAGACATCCAGACATACGTGAAATGTATCGTCAACTTATGGACGAATTTATGTGCTCTCTGCCACATGAAGCAAGTTCCGGAAGCCGAAAAAAAATCCAACCAACTATTATTTGCCACATCACTGCGTGTCAAAGCCAGACGGGAAAATCATCAAATGGCAATTCGCTCAACGATTTACTATCAGTAGGCCCTGTAGTGCAAACCAATAGATTTTTTATTCTTTGTCGTTTCAAGATTCACGCCTACACTATCAGTGCCAATATTGTCAATTTCTATTCGACTGTTACTATCAATATATCTATTGGCGTGACGACCCAACTCAGAGGCTGGAAACATACCAATTGAACCGTGTAACATATGGTGCTTCATCTGGTTCCTTCTTGGCGACGAGATATCTTCTCCAACTGGCATTGCAGCGATTCGTCACTCAGGCGCCATAACTCTTCAAAAATTGTGCTCAAACTCGAAGGTGGTACTATACCTGACATTCCAGATTCAGAATGTGAAAAGGTACTCAATCGCTAAGACAATTTCTTCGTTAGAACCTTGGGATTATTATGGAAACATGGGAAGGATGTCTTCAAATGTAAGGTCCAAATTTCTTCAGACGAACGCATAACAAAACGTACTGTGCTTTAGGAAGTAGCACGCATCTCCGATCCAAACGGTTGATAACGATTGATTCAAAAGTTGTGACAACTGAAAGGGCGTTGGGATCAAGCAATACCTATATGCACCTCAATACCGAATGGCAAACATTTCGCTCTGAATTAGTAAGGCGATAAGCCGTTCCTCAACACTTTTTTTGATGGCATCAAGGAATCAAAATACATACAGCTGCACAGGTTCGCGGATGCCAGTGAAAATGCGTACGGTGCGGCTATTTATACATGTTGTTCTTTAGATAACGGTACGGCTCGCCTAGAATTGAGCGCTGCCCTTCTTTTTACACAACTAATGCGCAAGGTTTTAGATAAAATAAATTTTGCCGTGGAAAATGTATTTTATTGGTCTGATTCGACAATTGCGCTATATTGCATTCACGGTACAACAACAAATTAGAATACGTTTGTTGCTAATCGAGTCAGCATCATTCAAAATGTATGTATATGCGAATCACATCCATAAATACAAGTCACATCCAAATCCAACACAGCGAATATTGTCTCCAGGGGCATGAAAGCTGCTCAATTATTAAACTGCGAACTGTTGTTTTCGGGTCCTTCATTCCTACACTCACCTGAGTCCGATTCGTATTTTACATTTTCCTCGAGCGCGAACATAACCGATATTCCAGAAGCAAAGAAACTTTCGAAAACCACAAAACAACGATGACCGCTCGCCGTAATCGAGTATGCGGCAGGTTTCTACTCATTGTAACAAATTTGGCTCTCATCAACAAACTTTGTTGGAGCCTGCTCTGAGTTGAACGCAATGTACAAGATGCTACAGTCCGATGAAATTGAACAGGCAATTAAAATAATGTGCAGAGATGGCCATATCAGTTTAACATATGAAGAATTGGACACCCTGGTAAAACAGGTCGAGACGGTGCTCAATTCATGTCCTCTATGTGCAAACCAAACATCCAATACTGATGAAATATTCATACTCACACCAGGTCACTTTTAAATTGGTCGTCCACTAGTGAAAATTCCAGAAACTGACATAAGGGAGAAGAAGGTGTCTCTATAAAACAACGATGCGAAATGCTTGTTCAATTAAAACGGCATTTCTGGGATAAGGTGGTCCAAACATTGAGGTTGGTGAAATCGTAATCATTCGTGACGACAATGTACCGTCTTTTAAATTGAAAAAGGCTAAGGTCGCTGAGGTAGGGCCGGGAAAATGTTAACGACACATAAAAAAACTGTACCACACTGTTTCGCTTCGCGAAACACAGTTATCTTTGAACGGTATACTTTTTGTTCTAAAATAAAAAAAAAATAAGATCACCGTTAAAAAATTTCGAAATTGTTCAGCATCCGTTATTAATTTTGATCGTACCCTATCTAAATCTTCGAAACGAAAAACATATTCAATTCCATTGTCAAGTCAACAAAATTCAAAATTAGTATATCAAGTTTCATTTCTTGCTAATTAGTCTCAGTCGGTAATGGTAAGATAAATGATTCAACTTTGTGATGGAAAACTCCCGCGATGCCACACCCGAGTACATTTATGAAAGACATATTCAAACATCATATACAGTAATTCCATAAAGCATTTCGCATACAACATATAAATTCATACTTAATAATTTATAAGAATTCGTGTTGTTGTGCCAATTACATATTTTATTATGCTGAATTGTGGTCATAATTTTTTCATTCCACTAAACTAATATAAACCAATTTGTAGTTTCTTAAACCTACATTAACCAAAGTAATTTTGAAATGCAAAATATTCAAAAATAAAATTTTTATGTAGGTAAAGAATGCGTGTAATTGAATACTTTTAAATTGGATCATTTTTTTTTGTAAACATTTTGCATATGAGAATAAAGGTAAGGCACCTAATAGATGTTCTGAAGCACTTTGTACTACTGTAAATTAGATGTACAGATATTAGATCTACTTTGTAAAGGATGGAAGATGATTTAAGTTTAAATAACAACTACGGGGTACCACTTTAAAATTATCACGTTGCATAGACTGAAGTGCTTCAAGTTTAATTAGCTAGTTCATGTATGCCGCTGATTTTTAAATATTGAACCGAAAAGATTTAGCCAATACATAATTTTGAAACGTATTATGGACAAACAAAGTTTTACTAATTTAGAACTGATTTAGGGAACCATCGAGAGACAGACACAATATTTAAAACGATAATTTTTCTTCAATTAGAAAATATTTCAATAATTTACAAATCATGAATGCAATGTTCAACTATTTGAAACCGAAATTTAGGGTTTGAAAAGCTTTTAAACTAACCGGATAAGTGCCGTAGTGGTGGAAGGTCCGGTCGTAAAAAGAGCGAATTTTCATCATCTCCTTGTGATGACAATTGGATTTGTTTGTAGTGAAATTGAAACACTTTTAGATAATTTGTAACATTTATATTGGAGAAGTCCCTGAGTCTGTAATAGGGTCGCTGTATAATGATCAAATAATTTTCTAATAATTTGATTCTAACTGCGAGTTCATACGACGGATAAAAATTTCGGATTTTTCTATCCCAGATTTTTTTTTCAATATTCTCAACTTTTTTATATGAAAAGAGGCGTGCCCGTTTTATAATTTACGTGATGTAATTGGTTAAAACGATGGGATAGTAAAATAAAAGATTTTTATCCGTCGTAGAACTCGCAGTAAAGAAGGCTATTTTAGACAATTTTCTACTTTTATATCTCCTATCCTAGAGATGTTCACGGGGTCTCATTTTTATGAGCGAATAGCTAAATTAAAAATTTTCGTGTGTTGTGAACGGAACGTACGTTGTGAAATTATGACGATTTTTAATTTGTCTAGACGCATTTCTAAGTTTGCGGTTATATCCCCTATCCCAGAAAGGTTGGGTCAGAAATTTTAAAACATGGGAATTTTACCCAGTTGACATCCCCACATTAAGGTACGAACCCGATTTATTGCAAAAACAATCGAATAACAGAAATCCTAGAGAAGTTAACATGGTCACGTTTATACTTTTTGATAGTTCAATGTTTCGACTTTCGACAGTTCCGGACAGAGTTCGGTTATGATGATATTTACTGTACCATACAAAAGTTACAAGTTTCTAGAATTTGAATAAATTTTAAAATTTTATTTCAACGATCTTAGTGATGCTTTAACTTTACATTTAAGCTTTACGTTTTATTTGAGTTTGCTCAATTTTATCGGCTTGTTTTTGTGAATGTGGAGTCATGATGGGCTTGCGATGGGTATATTTATTTGTTGTATTTTAGCGATTTAGGGTTAGGAAGGGGGTACACTATTTCTCTATAAAGCGGAGAACTGTATTGGGTTTGACAAGTAACGTAATATGTATGATCAATTTACACATCAATTTACAGGTAAATTTGCCGGTTTGCATAGAACCCTTGCCTGGGTTTTCGATTTGTATGCCCAAATTGGTCTCTTTGCTGAACGTTGTGGATGTGTTTGTTAAAGATTACCGTCATTTTCGTGGGAGGGGAATTGTTTTTGAAATTTTGTGATGATTGGGCATACGCTGATATTTTTGAGCTATAGGATTACAGGGTACGTTTGTGATCTGTCATGAATTCGTCACGGCTTCTTAGAGCATGGGGTTTGTTCATTGGTGATGATGGCGGCGGCTCGCTTGGTGGATGGTAGAGGCCTCACAAAGACAGATTTCGAGCCATCTATTGAGATTGTTTCGGACTCCTGGATAAACGTTACAAATTTTTCTTTCCATAGTTTGATTTCGGAGATCCAGGTGTTCCGCGTTTGAGTAATAAATTATAATATTTTTTATATTTTTATCTTAATTTGATTGGCAATTTAGAGATATCGTGCTTTATCAGAAGATCTTTGAAGCAGTGATGATTTTTAATTGGAAATAAAATTTTAATTTGAAAGCCAGAAAAGCAGACAAGATACAAGTGTTTTCATTATATATACCCCTCCTCATCTTTAGGATGGGTTGAAAGGATGAGGGTGAAACTATTCCAAATAAAAAATTAAAATGGAAAATTTGAATAGGTGATTGACGCTTTATACGAAAATACCGGATTGTATGTTGTAAACGATGGATGGATGGCACTGTAAATATCGCCATAACCGAACCCTGTCCGGAACTATCGAAAGTCGCATCTTTGAACTATTCAAAAGTGTAAACGTGAGTCCGTGAACATCTCTAGGACTTCTGTTATTTGATTATTATTACAATAAATCGGGCTCGTATCTTATTTGGGAATGTCAATTGTGTAAAAATCCTATTGGAGAAAACTCCAAAATTTCCAATTGAGAAAGAAATTGAAAATGAAGAAGTTTTAAATTTCGAAATACAAGGTGAAAATCATTATTCGTGTCCCTTTTTCGCAATATTGATAGATAATTTTCTGACCTATTCGAATATATGAAAGAGATCCCGTGAACATTTCTGGTATATGGGATATAACCGTAAATGTAAAAATGTCTCTGGGCAAGTTAAAAATCACTAAAATTAGATCCCATTCGCCCCACTCATAGGGTTTTGACTGATCTATCTGGCCATGTAGGTGAGACCCCGTGAACATCTCTAGGATCGGATATATAAAAGTAGAAACATAGTCTAAAATAGCCTTCTTTAGAATTAAAAAAAAGTTTAGAAAATCATTTTACGATTTTCTCGTGTTTATTTCAAATCGTTAGAAAATTATTTGATCTTTACAGCGACACTATTAGGAACTTAGGGATTTATCTAATATAAATGTTAAAGATTATATAAAAATGTTTCAATTTCGCCACAAAACAAATCCAATTGGAATATTTTTAAATTTTACAGTGTAAATTTTTTGGTATTATTTTTGGTATGTATTTCACAATCATGAATATATCGAAGAATTAAAGAGTCGCGATAATCTCAAGACTGGTTTTGAGAGTGCAAAGTTTGTAGAAACAGGATCAATGTAACAAATAACGATGGCGCAGACAACGTGTAGGAGCGTAGAAGTTGAAACGAGTAAGTACATCGTCGCAATCTATTCGCTAAGTCAGAACGTCTCGTCGGTGATCAAACGTTGTAATTTTAATAATTTACAACGATCATTATAGATGGAAGAACATATTGGTGCACTCGCTCAGTAGGTAAGCCGCGAAGTGCGTAAAAATAAATACTTCTGAGTGCTCTCAAATTCCCAAAAATGAATGGCAATGATAAAATGGTGGCCGAGAGAATGACGAAACCCTACATTTACCCACATTCAACAATCATAAACGACCAACTGCAAAATTTATTCAAGTCACCTTGCAGTTTAACACAATCAGAGACACCAGTAATTTTAGCAAATATTTTCATATCATCTGCGTAAAGCAAACATTGTCCAAATTTAAAACAATCAAAAACATCATTGACAAATAATGAGAATTAAATAGGTCATACTGCAATATACTGCAACCACTTGTTGAAAATATGTTCTAATCTACCATATAAATGTCCACAAAAAAGCTACTAGATTAGTAACGGTAGACCTATTCGGGTTAAATCCGTATTGAGCAAGAGAAATTAAAGTTTTCACATGAAACAACAATAATTTCTGTACCATGAATTCGAAAAATTGTGGTATGGTAGAAAGGATAGCGATCCCGCGATAATTCCTGATATCGCACTTCTTTTGCCAGATTTAAAAATCGATCGAATGAAAGATCCCCAGTACGTAGGCTTTTGTTAAAGATTAGAATCATTGTTTGGGCTAAAATTCTTAATAAGGTGGAAAACCATGATGTCCAGCCATCTTATTATTATCAAGTTGAGATAAGCTAACATAAACTGCTTCTTCAGTAAACTTTAAAAGTTTAAAATCAGAGCTATTGCGATTATTTATATGCTTGGTACGTCTCAAAAAATTTAGCAAACATATTAGAAATATCAGAGGATTGACTTGCGGAAGAGTTCTGAAAAGTAATTGGAGTAGGAAGTCCAACAGCCTTCTTTTTACCCTTTATGAAGTTCTAAAAATACTTTGGATTAGAATTCAGATCATCTTCTATATATTTGCAAAACGTAATTATTATAAAAGTCTTGTTTTTTCCAAGACGAAGCAGTTGCATATTGTACCATGGCTCACGAAAACTAGGTTTGTTTTTATTTGAAGAAACATACATTCAATACCAGACTTGAGCAGCTCGTTCATCAATAAAACAATGTCGTCACGTTCGAGAAAGCCCCAATTAGAATCGAGAAGAAATTTGTTTAAAGAAACGTAGTCAGCTAAAATCAAAATGAAAAGAATTACTAAAAGTACAAGTGTTGAAATTTTCTTGATAGATACAAATCGTGATTGGAGTGTGATATACGTTCGAAACATCCTGAAAAAACTAAATCGACTATTGCTTACCCGGTTCAACTGCATCATAGCTAAGTTAGCAAAAAAATCAGTAATTGCTAATTCTTTTTGGCCAGACAGAAGAAGAGTGAAAACTCCATCAACATCAAACATCAAATATAAGGAAGATTGAAATCCCCTGTAATCACTAGTTGTTCATTACCACAAACGAAGGAAACAGCAGAACTGTTGAAATTAATGATTACAAGAGGATAGATGACCCGTCAACATTAATACGAACAGCAGTTACATCATAAATTAGATTGTTATTTGATTAGTTTTACAATAAATCGGGTTCGAAGATTATTCGGGAATGCACTTGGGTAAAATTCTAATTGACAAAATTATCAAAATTTCCGATCTATATATGAATCCCTATTTCCCTTGGTCACGGCCATAACTTGAGAACGACTTTACCGATTTCATTCGCCTTTTTTATAGGTTTAATCAAAGTGTGTTTAATACTTCACTAGCTGACCTGTGACTGAATAATCAATCACGTGATTACATTTTATTGAATTTTTGGCTAAGAAATGATTAAGAAGATTTTTTAAGATGTAAATTTGATGTACTTTTATCAAAAATAAAGTAAATTCATATACGCTATTAAATATTTAATAAGAAATGTACAAAAGGATAATAAAATATCAATTTACATTACAATTTACATGCGTATAGAATCTCTACAAAAACAACATTCTTTGTTGTGATGCGCCCGTCCCAATCAGCTGATTGATCGCTTGTCTCAACCATAAACACCTTGAGTCCGTCAAATGAGCGGCATCGTGAAAAGGCCACATACAGCTGATCGTGTGTAAATACGGGCGCCGCCGGCAAGTACACTCCTACTTTCTTTAAGCTTTGGCTCTGACTCTTGTTGATGGTTATGGCAAACGCCAGCTGGACCCGAAATTGGAGGCGAGACATTTTAAATGAGAAGGTGCTTTGCGAGGGTGAGAGCTTCATGCGTGGGATGAGAATGCGCTCGCCTTTTGAGAAGCAAGTCAGCAAACCATATTCCAGACTACCGGTTTATTTTTGCGACTGGCATGCGTGTTTCATTGATAAGACCCTTGCTAGTTTTTAGATTCCTCATCAAAAGAACGATCGCGTTTACCTTTAGCGGAAGTCCGGACCATTCAATCTTGTTGAGAAACTCGACGGGTAGGCGGAGTTCCTCATTCATGTCGTCACTCTCAACTTTATCAACACTAAGTTTGACTTCTTGTCCGCCGGGCAGGGGGGTGCAAGGATGGAGCGCTCGGCTAGTGTTGTGTTGATGTCACCATACACGAAATCGATCACACTTTGAGAACTGGAACGGCGCGAAGTGTGATCGATTCGGTTTGCACATTGCCGTTTTCAATAGAAAGCAAGTATTGCGCAAACTCGTCCTCACCTTCATCGATACGCATGTTCTTGATGAGTGTAAACTTGTTTACCAATTTCCAAAGCGGGTTCAGCTTGATGGTCAATTCGCAAGTTCGCGCGCGTCTCGCCTTTGGTACTACAGGCAAACACTATTGGAAGTCACAACACATGAGGATGATTTTCCAGCGAATGAAACACCCTCTTCCGGCTTTCCTCTGTAAAAATCTCGTAATAGTCTGTCTATGATTGTGAGCGCTGCCCCTGGCATGATGCTGGCCTCATCTCCCATGATGAGTCGCGCGCTTTTCAACTTGGCAGCGTGCGAGGAATTTGGCTTCATTGACGAAACTGATGACTCCATTGGATCCATTGGAACCAGCAGTTTGAAAATGTTATGTAGCGTACATCCATCTTCCATCAAGCTCGTGGCGATTCCAGTGAAGGCGGAGTAAATGGACTTCAAGCAACGCCCCTTGGCAAATGCAATGATTGATTGCAATACTAAGACCTTTGCTGACAGGGTTTCAGATTCGAGCGCGCTTCGGACCTGATTAATGACGCGCTTCTGGTCCTTATTTGCACTCGAATACATGTTGTCGAAACGCGCCATTTCTTAATATTAAAATCTCAAAAGGGAAAAGCACACAGTTGTCGACAGTTGCATAACCGAAACTAATGTACTTATGTAGATTATATAGTCGGTTTACCACCACTCAAAAAGCAGATAAACGTCACGCTATAGTTCAAGCATGACATTAAGAGCTTAAAAAATTATCCGGTTACGAAATATACTGAGACACAAATCAACCGCATATCGGACGAAACTTCCCACTTAACCTTTGCGCATAAATTAAGAGATCCTACTAAAGTCGATCTTCACTCGCAAAATTTTGTCATGACGATAGAGTGCCATGACAAAATTGTATTTTTTATACTCACACCTCGTAACACCAAAATGTTTGTATGTATGTAAAATCATTTTATGTTCTCTGTTTTGTTCTGTATTGTCACGATGTAATGACGGTTCAAAACAAACATACATATTTTGTCATGACATTCTGGCGTCGTGATTATTATATAAGATGCACAGTATAGGGAAAACGTTTCTTGGCTTACACCTATTTCCCGTGCACGTTCCTTAATAAAACATATATTCTGCACATATATGAAAAAATACCATTATTTTTCATTAAAATACGCGCACGGGAAATAGGTTAAAAAGGGAGCACAAACTAAAAATTGAGCGTATTAATATATAAGATACTTTTAATTAGTTTTCGAATTAATTCCTATATTAAAAGTTTAATTTAGGCTGTGGGCCAAACTTAAGGTAAATCGTTTACTATGCTAAAAACCGGTTTTATAACAAATTTTTCGGTCGGTTTGCCAAAGAGTTTTTGAAAAATAATTGGATTTACCGAAAAATTTACTAAAAATTGACTTTTACCTTAAGTTTGGTACACAGCCCTAATATCGATTTTTCGTAAGGTTTGATAGACTAACACGTGGTATACAATTATCATTATACAAAAAAACTAAAGGAGACAATTGTTTTTATTTCCCGTTGGAAAAATTCAAAATGCCACCAAATAGACGAACCAACTTTTTTTTTCCCGAGAATTATTTAATTAATTATTCATAATTTTACTTGGCTACGGAGTTACAAGTATAAGTCTGATGATGTCCGATCAGCATCGATAATTAAGCCAACTAACTTAAACTACAATTAAGTTAAATCAGGTTATTTAAATCGTAGGTAATTAAAATGACATTAGTTTTTTTATTTTATACATATATATTTTTTGATTTGTCAAGACGTTGAATAATAGGATTTTCAACAAACTCTAATTTATTTTTATATCTCATGTAGTGTTGGGCTCCGTCTTCGTTAATTAAATTTATTTTGTTCTACTCGTAAAGTGTAATCTTGTAGTGTGGTATGTTTTTGGAACATTTAAGATTAATTTTTAAAATTTGTTTTGCACAATTTGAATTTTCTCTTTGTGTATGTTGGCGGCGTTCCACCATAAGGGAGAATCGTACAAGATTACACTCAAGATTACCGTTCTGTAAACCAGGAGCTTATTTTCAAAGGAAAACCCACTCTTTTAATTTTTAGATAGAGTAGAGTATGTAAAAAAGTTAAGAGACTTTGTTGGAGGATGCCAAGATACCTGACTTGCTTTTCCCAGCTTACAAGTTAATTGTTTATGGTTAAATTAGCTTGAGGTATGAGATTAGTTTAAAGTAGTTATTTAATTTATAAATTATATCTACGGAGACTTGTGGCGAATGTGTAAATTAAGGTATCGTCTGCAAAAAGTGCAATCTCGCAATCTTGTGTTTGTGGAATATCGTTTAAAAAGACACAGAATAATGTGGGACTGATTATTGAGCCCTGTGGAACATCTGCTCTTGTGTTGATTAATGAAGACCTATAGAATATAGAATCTGAACATAAAACTTACGGTTTAAGAAATATGTTTAAGTAATTTGGTGATGTACATAAAAAATTTGCAGACCTGCTTTTATGACCATTTATCCAAACCGTATCAAATGCTTTCTCGAGGTCTATGAAGGACCATCCCTGTAGACTTTTTCATATTTCTCTGATATTTGATATGATTACGACGAACTTGGTGTTTAGAGGAATGTTTATGTCAAAATCCGATTTGCTGAGGAATCTGAATATTGTTAGTTTCCAGGTGATCATTTAGTCTGCTTTTTAATAAGCACTCGAAAACTTTACTTACAAAACTAAGAAGACTAATTGGTCGATAGCTGTTGATATCAGAAGGATTTTTGTCCGGCTTGGCAATCGCTACTACTTTTAAGATTTTCCATTGAGTAGTAAAATAATTTAGTTTCAGACAGGTGTACCAAAAAGATTAGAGAGAAATATGAAACGTGACTCAGGTAGATGATTTAACATTATTTCGTTAGACAATTATTATTAAGTTAGACTTGTCTTGCTCTGAATAATCATCAAGATTTCGAAGACTAAGTTTTATATCCTTAGATTCTATGACGTTTAGAGATAATTGATAATTACTTTAAAATGACTCTGTAAGGATTTCACATTTTTCAGGTGTGGAAAATGTTTTAGTATTATCTATCGGGTTGTTTAATGGAGGTATACCTATAGACGATTTTTTTATGAAACGTATTGTTTTGTTTGCCAATAGGGTTTGGAGCGTTTAATATGTTGGTTTAACTTACCATGCCATTTAATATTAATAATCTCATATATTTTTTTTCTAATTACGTGGTTTAATAAATTTACTATATTTTTAAGATAAGGGTAGCGATTTCGAATCCGTTGTCTTCGCCTATCGTTTCGAAGTTTAATCAATAACATTACTTCATCCGAGGGTATTAATTTATACTTGGATGAAGTTATTTTTATTGGAACAGTCAAGTGAATAGCATCGTCTATTTGTATGGAGCTCGTCGTAGTTTCAGGAAAATTAAGCGCCTTGATTGGTACATAAAAAAGTCGGCATCTATGTGACTTTGCAGAAGAATCAGTATGCAAAATAGACCTATTAAGCATATTACCGGTAGATGGTCGGAATTTAGCTCATTTTTTTATTAAATTTTATTAACCGGACTTTTATAGTTATTTTGGAAGTAGAGGGGCACCAGGATAATGTAATACCTTGTTTCAGCTATTGGTTATGAAATCATATAAAACACGACCACCCTTATTTGTTCTGCTACAATTTCAAAAGGAATGTCTGCAACTGAAGTCTCCACCTAGAATGAAGGCTGAGTTAGAGCTCATGAGTCGGATTAGATCATGTCTAAAATTTTTGTGGAGTATGGAGTATAAGCGCATGTAACCTTTATTATTCTAGTAGGAGAGACAAAAGTAGAGATAATTTTTCAGTGCTTTGTAACACAAGATTGGGAAGAACTGTGTATTGAACAAAATTTTTGATAGCTATAGTAACACCCCCACATGTACGATCAGAATGATCATTCCGATAAATATGATAATGGGGTATGTGAAATGCAGTGAGTCGAATTTATGACATTACCAAGAATTACTCCTATTCTGTTGCAGAGTATAAATTAGATTTGTTTTGTGGATCCGCTTGGCTTGTAGATGATACGTTGGTGTTGAACAAATTAGCAAAGGTTGGACTAATATTATTTACCTCCGATGAATTATGATGTTATCCAAATTTGGAAAGTTGTTTGTTGACCAATTGTACTTAGGTGATGATTTGGTAGCATTTTTTTAGTTAATCTCCTCCCGAATATGAAGGAACTGAGAGCGTTTTGGACAAATCACCTAATTTGCAGAGCGGTTTCCGTTACAATTTATACATATATAATTGGTTTTAGCATCCTTGATTGAGCATTCTTGGCCATCAATATCGCTGAGACTGCAGTATTTAAACTTTGATTTCATGTGCCAATTTGTCGTAGTATGTCCACACAATTTAGACATTTAATTTAGACACAAGAAACAATTTAGACATTGTGTCAGGCGTTCAAGTTTTTTATGGAGTCCTAACTGCAAGATATATTGCCGATGATGTGATGATTTTTTAACTGTTCAAAAGTACAAGATATTGGAAACGAAGCTAAATAGATAGCACTATTACTTCATCTATTATTTTTTGGTGTCACTTTAGTAATTTTTGAGGGCGTGATTCCGGCTTCTTTAATATAATATTCAACCTCCTCAATTGGCAAAGATGGCAAGCCGAAGAAATCATATATAGAGATGCTAGTGAAGTTTATCCAAACTATTCCAAAAAATACAACAACAACAAACTTATTGTAATATTATTGGTGTAAGTAAACATTCAGGCGAATTAATATTGTGTAATTTTGACGAGATGTGATTTTGTAATTAGCCTTTGATTTATTCCAAAGTCATTCTTAGCATTTTCTAAGCGTTTAGCATGAACTTCAGTGACATTGGTACACTGTCTAAACCCAAACGAGTGTCCCTAGTAAATTGTTTGATTTTCTAATGGGTCTGACAAGGTGTCCCATGAGATTTAAAAATTTGATTTTTTAATGGCACTTTGGTACATTCCAAAGTCATTCTAAGTATTTTCTGTGGTCAGAACAAAGTTTATATGAAAGAAAATGTTGGGAAAATCCACTGGAAAAGTCGGAAAATAAAAAAATGATGTTTTCGTACAGGATTTCGCCCAGATGGTTATCTAGAAGAGAAAAATTGGAAAATCTGATTCGGGCTGAACCGATTTTGCTCAATCAATTTTTTGTTGTATTCGCAATTGCCAGGAGATGGTTAGTATGAGAGGTTGGGTTGATATGTATGTCTAAATTAAAACGGAACGTGTAAATTTTATCCGCTTCAATCAATCAAAACTACTTCCAAGCAGTACATTAATCTGCGCAATGTCATCGCTTCGGACGGCGATGCAACCAACGTCGGTCAATTGACCACTCTCCCAGCGACATATGTTGGCAGCCCACGGCATACGCATGAATATGCGCAGGATGGTATAACGTACATATGTGCGGCATTACGGAGGACCACATTTGTTCATCACGTTCACTTGCAATCAAAAATGACCTCAAATTACCGGCAATCTACTGCCAGGACAAACTTCCAGCGATCGCTAGGACATCACTGCACGTGTGCTTAAAGAAAAACTCAGAACGATGGTTTTCGGACAGCCACGTTGTTGGATGTACTCAGTAGAGTAGCAGAAGCGTGGATTACCACATGCACACATTCTGCTGTGGTTAATTGAGAAAATCAGACTAGATCAAAACAAGTCAATCATCAGCGCCATAATACCAGACACAGAAGCAGACCCTGAGTTGTTCGCGGTAGTTTCAACAAACATGATTTACAGTCCGTGCGGAGATCACAATACAGATTCACCGTGTATGGTCGACGGGAAATGCTCATAACAAGATCCGCGTCCGTTGCTGGCATACACAATTAGTGGAAACGACGGTTATCTACTATAACGGCGTCGTTCACCCAAAGATCATTGCAGAACGGTCACTTTGACAATGAAAGGAAAATATGTCGTGGTCGATAATCGCTATATCGTTCCGTATTTCAAGCTTCTATCGAAAACATTCGCAACACACTGTAATGTTGGGTTCTGTAACTCCATTAAGTCAATTAAATATGTTTGCAAATAAGTGAAGCGTAACCTGGCAGTGTTCGGCATTGCTGCTTTGAATGCAAATGATAATGTGTCAAGATACCAATTGGGCCGTTATGTCAGTTGCCACTCATTAGAAAATCTAATAGTTTACTAGGGACACTCGTTTGGGTTTAGACAGTGTACCAGTGTCACTGTCACTGAAGTTGCTTAAAAAATACTTAGAAAATACTGAAATGCTTAGAAAATACTTAGAATGACTTTGGAATGTACCTAAGGGCCATTAAAATATCATAATTTTAATTCTCTTGGGACACCTTGTCAGACCCATTAGAAAATCAAATAATTTACTAGGGACACTCGTTTGGGTTTAGACAGTGTACCAATGTCACTGAAGTTCATGCTAAATGCTTAGAAAATACTTAGAATGATTTTGGAATGTATCTAAGGCCAATTAAAAAATCATATTCCGTTTAAATTACGCAATATAAATTCGCCTGAATGTTTACTTACACCAGTACTATTACAATAAATTTGTTGTTGTTGTATTTTTTGGATAAGTTTGGATAAACTTCACTAGCATATATAGAGGTTATTTTTTCTTCCAGCGTGTACGAAAAAAAATCTGCTTTTTCCTTTTTCAATTCATCTGTAAATTGTTGATAGTGTGTTGGATCATAAACCGATACTTTGAGCCCCATTGAAGTGAGTTTCATTTGAAATTTCATTATTTTTAATTTTTTCAGTATTTGCCGTACGATGTTTGAATCCAATTTCGTCACAATAGGTCAACTTAGGTCGCAAAACTCGCAATGCTACAAGTCAAAGATGTATACGAGCAAGTCAAACTGACGAGCAACGCGAAGTGTGAAATGAAGTTGTTCGAAATCGATGGAATAGAAATCAACAACGTGGAATGTTGCGCTTAATCCCTATCGAGCTGCATTCAATTATAACGTGACAATCGATTACAGTTCACTTTAAATCGTTGCTACTAGACATTCCAAGCGAATATTAGAATATTCGAAATTCGAATATATTCGGCTTGTTTTGCACTATTCGATATTCGAATATTTTGTAACGAATATTCGATTTTAATTTTTTGGTTCAATTTCAGATACAAAAAAATTTGAATCGTACTATACTCAAGCAAAATGTTAAAAGCCCTAATTTGGTCCAACTTAAAAGTAAGAACTATTATCAGGATGTTTAAGGTATCTCCTGCAAAATACTCAATTTTGCAACGAAACGTTCCAATGTGGGAAAAAATTATGCTTAAATTGGAGATAAAAACGCGCTCGAATTCGTTGAATATTATGCTTAGGCAGGAAAACGACAAACTGTTTCTGAAAGTGAAATATTGGTCAAAGATAAGATACTAGATTTTCTCATGCTGGTAGAAACAGCCAAAGGCGTCTATAAATTTTTGTTCAATAAACTTTCTGGGTGGGATGAAACATTATTGACACTTATTTTTTACCTTGAAACAGGAAATATTATACGCTCAAATGAATATTTTAATCTGCTCCGATTTCCTTAGCGCAAAAAATAATGGAAGCAATCGATCGACAATCGGCTAATGACGGTAAAAATAGCCAACATTATGAGCTTATCGGGGGACTGGGTTTCAGATATTTTGCTAGAAGAAAGTGAAACACCACCAACGGTAACGAATGAACTGCAGAAAGAACTCCAGAGCCATTAGCGGAATAACGCAACAACCAAACTCTACAACTAATAAAGAGATCGTAACGAGTTTTTCCCACAGCAGATGTCATAAAAATAAAAAAACCGTCTGTTTTTTGAAACTTTCAACCTTTTACTATTTTTAAAATACATTTTTTTTAAAATAAAATAATTTTGCCAAAAAAATTAAAATACACTTGAATGCAAAAAATTCGCACAATTGCATTTTTTCTTTTTTTTAATTTTCTCGTGAATCGAAATGTTTTTTGAACCAAAACATGTCAAGTTAAAGATCATTTCATCACCTATCCAATGATGCCACATGTGCGTATTCTCTGCTGAAAATCAGAGCAATAACAACAATAGAACCCAACAACCCGAAATCACTCGTTCTAAGTAGCACCAGTTGCGGAGCTTGTGGCAAATATAAAAGGGTACGATTGTCATCATTCGCGTATCAACGCTTAGCCTGAACCACACCAGAGTTAGCCGCTCAAGTGGTTGCACTAATTGATGCGAGGCAGAACCAAAGTGAAGTGGGTCGTTGACTAAATGTCAACCGATTTTCCGATCGTCGAGTGTGGCAGAGATATCAAAAAACTGGCAGCTACAGCAACGACAAGGATCTGGCCGACCTCGTGTTACAACACAGCGAGATGACCGCTATTTTGTGGCGACTTCGTCGCTAAATGGTGGTGAATGTGGTTCAACTAGAACAGCGCTCCAAGATGTTCATGAAGTCGAAGTCAGTCGGTGGATAGTTAGAAGATGATTTCGAGAAGGTGATCTGACTGTACCCAGAACAGCAATCGGACCAAAAATAATCCCAGCCCACCGATGAGCCGCGTTCAGTTCGTTTAAGAGTATTTGGGTTCTACAGAAGAACAATGGAGAACAGTCCTCTTCTTTGACAGGTGCAGGATGTGTTTACATGGCAACGATGGGCGGGGAAGAGTGTACAGAAGACCAGGAGAGTGATTTGCACAATGTTGCATTGAAAAACGTGTCTCGTATGGCGGTCGATCGTGCATGTTCTGGGGTGGCATGTCACTGCGTGGTGAAGATAGGTCTTGTATTCATCTCCGGAGCGAATACTGGTTGTCGATCAAGAGGATTGATTTCTCAACAGTACATTGAGGAAGTACTCAAGGACTACGTCGTACCTTTTCCTGGTTTTATTGGTGAAAACTTCCTGTCGAATCCCATGGAACATTTACATTTATGGGACGGGCTGAAAAAAGGCAAATGGAAAAATCGAATGGAAACTGTCATTCGGGCTATGGGAGGGAATACTTCTTATTAGTAAAAATGTTTTTTTTGCTTAATTCCATGTTTTAATTCGATGTTTACCATTCATCTTCATGCTGACAAATTAACAAAAAACGTGTACTTCAGAGGTTGACCCTAAAAATCCCTTTTGTTAGCACGGTATAAGTTCAAAAAGTACCACGGCACAAAATTAAACAAACATTGAATTTTTTATTATTTTTGAAATTTTGGTGAAAATTGAGCAATGTGCGAATATGTTGCACCGAAGTGTAATGTTCATATATTAATTATTACTAAATTAACGTTTATTTTTTGTTATGTTTTGAAAGAAACCGATTTTTTTTATTGTTAACATTAAACTTTTGGACGAATAATTCGAATAATCGAATACTCTCAATTTTACTATCCGTTATTCGAATAGCTCACTTGACCGAATAATTGGAATGTCTAGTTGCTACTGAACGTTGTGTGTGTAAATTGAATCAATTGGTATCGCCACCAGAGCCATTACATTCATTGGTTTCCGAAAATGGGCCGGATTCTAAACATTTTTTGACTCATATCCAGCAAAAAAATAATTGCTTTCAAATGGCGTCATTTGGCGCAACATAAACTATTCGGGAAACAATAAAATTTTATCACCATGTGACTGGCGCAAAATACGTTGGCAATTCGTTGGAAGTCCGTGGCATATGCACGAATATACGCTCAATATGTCATATCGTATGTACGACATTATGGCACACCAGATTTGTTTATCACATTCACGTGCAACGCACGGTGGGCAGAAATTCGACGAGAACTATTTCCAAGGCAATCACGAAAATTAAAATCACCAATGGATTTTATTGTGTTCGGCAAGACATAAAACGCGAATGACATCGATGATGTGATATCAGCGGAAATTCCCGATAATGAAGAAGATCCACTACTGTTTGAGATTGTTACAAAAAATATGATTCATGGTCCACTGATGAAAATGGAAGGTCAACAATAATCAAAGTGAATCAACAGGACATTGAAGTTGATAATCGTTGGGTTGTTCTGTTTTCGCCGTTACTCTCCAAGAGATTTAAACCACACATAAATGTCGAATTTTGCCATTCCCTAAAATCTATTAAATAAATTTGCAAGTACGTGAACAAAGGTAGTGACATGGCTGTGTTCGGAGTTGCTGCCGAAAATTCCAACGATGAAATCACTCAATTTCAAATGGGCCGCTATGTTAGCAGTAACGAAGCGATGTGGCGTATTTTTTCATTGGCTATACATGAAAGTCACCCCACTGTTGTTCACTTGGCCGTACATTTGAGAAATGGTCAAAGAGTGTATGTTACAGCGGAGAACGTATTACAACGAGATGACAGGCCGCCATCGACAACATTGACCAGTTTCTTTGAAAACGTGCAAGAATGATATGACTTTGCCCGAACGCTGCTTTACTCCGAAATGCCAAGATATTATACCTGGAATCAATCGTCAAAGAAATTTCAACGGCGGAACCAAAGACTGCCAGTTCCAGGTTACCCACAAGTATTGTCCATCGATACACGAGGACGAGACTTTACACGGTCCATCCCAGCCAAGATGAGTGTTTTTATTTGCGTTTACTGTTAGTCAATGTTCGTTGCCCAACATCTGGGAACTGTTAATGGTGTATTGTGCGGCACATACGGAGAAGCCCGTTAACGTTTGGGATTAATAGAGAATGTCACTCAATGGCACCGCACTCTCGAAGATACTGTGATTTCGTTAAATGCTTCCCATCAACACCGATTGATTTATGGAACAAATATATAGATCATGGCCGAAGATTTATTGCATCAGAATGCGTCTTAGAATATCGAATGCAGATTTTCAAATGAACGAAGAAATTCACAATGAAACATTCATTTTAATTGATGACATGACCTTGATGCTTATCAACAAAAGATTAATACAATTAGAAATAACAACGACTAATCGCCCAATGCACGACGAATTTAATCAAGAGTTGAGACGCGAAACCCAATACGATTCCGAGGCATTGAGAGAAACCATTCAAATCAACGTCCCCCATTTAAACCCGCAATCATGCTTCATCAAGTATGAGAGCTACGATGTAAGGCGGTCGAACAGCTCATATTCAGCACTCAAATTGCCTTTGAACATGCAAATTAATGAAACTCCAACTTGCATCGTTTCGAGGAATTCTGCGATGAACAAAATGTTGCAGCAAAGCAAATAGATCGTTTGAGATGAATGCAAGATGGAACACAAAAAGTCTTTGGAGGCGTTAGACCGCACGATATAAGATTTACGAAACAACCGAAACTGATTCCAAGATCAACGCGAGCCGACGAACTTGATGCATGTTTGAAATCGTCCATTTTATGGAAATATGTCAACACACACAAATTAAATATGAACATGCGAGTCGTAATGGTAATGGTAATGGCAAAATTCATGTTGACACATCGTCTGGTAACATTACATTCCGTGGCAAATTTTGTAACTTTACTGAATCAAAGACCGTAATCACCGAGATGGTGTTCCCAAATATTGCTCAAATTTACAAAAATTATGTTTGGTTGAGCGAACGTGTCATATTGACTACAACAAACGTTGATGTCAATGAAATGAATTTTTAGATTCAAAATAAGATAGCCGGCGAATTGATGACATACACATCGGTTGATTCTGTTACTCTTGGTGAAATTCGCTGGAATTGCCCGGACTACCACCTTATGCTCTGCAATTAAAAGTCTAATCGGTAATCATTATGTTGCGGAACATAAACCAGTCACGCCTTTGTAATGGCATCTGGCTAGCGACGAAGAAATTAATGAACAACGTCATCGAAGCCATAATTTTGAAAGGGAAGTACAAAGGCGAAGACGTTTTAATTCCACGCATCCCTATGATTCCGAATGACATGCCATTTGACCGTTTAAGGTAACAATTTTCAGTGCAACCTGCATTTAAAATGTCAATAATCTTAAAACTGGTTTTTACAAATCGGTTTCTCGATCGGCCAAGGATCGAAAAGAAATTCGACTACGATCTTAAAAATCCTGCGTGCTCTGAAAGAAGCAGTCACAGTAAAGTCGTTTACGTATGCGGATGTGGACTAAATTTCTGAGTTTTTTGATGTTGCAACCTAATATATAATATTATAATTTCGATACAATGCTCAAAATCACAAGGATTATTAGGGCGAATATTTGAATTTTTCAAAAATTTTGCGATTTAAAACTTTTGTGAAACCACCACCCAATTTTATTTTTTTTATTTTAATGCGGTTAACTGTTTCGAACAGCTTAATTTGTTCACTATTAGATGTCATATGATCACAGTTGGTAACATCTCTGAGGTTTCTGGAATCGGCCATATAGTGTAGCAAGTATTTTGACGAATATTTGAATTTTTAAAAAATTTTGTGAATTTAAAAAATTTATCGACTAAAAAATTATCGTAAAGTCCAAATCTTTTTATTTTTACGTAGTTAACTTTTACAAAATATATGCCCCCACTTGGTAACATCTTTTTGTTTTCTTGGAATTAACTAACTATAGTGTTGACGAATATTTAAATTTTTCAAAAATGTTCCACATTAAGACTTTTGTTGAGACACCCCATATCTTTTTATTTTAAACTGTTCCAAACAGCAGAATCTGCCCACTCTTAAGCGGTATATGCCTACACTAACCGGACAAGTGGCGCAGTGGTTAAAGCTTCGGCACTTGGGCCGGGAGGTACTGGGTTCGAATCCCATCAGAGGCTAGATGCAAATCGAATTTTCATCATCGATTACAATCGGTGATGTTAATAAACACAACTAAGACCCTTTGATGGAGTGCAGAATTCAGCGCCGACCCACCTTCCATCTCAATGTACAGGTTGACATGGAGCTTGCAATGTGCAGGTGGTATACTGTGGTTGTGTGAGTAGGTGAATAGGTGAATGGGTTAATGATGTAGCATGAATGCGTGGTATCACAATGGGCCAAAAATGGCCTAAGTGTCAACCACTGAAACCTACGGTGAATCGGCTTTAATCAAAAACACATGCACGTGGTGGAAGATTTATTTCAATTTTGGTGAGATAACCGCTGAACTTTCTGTGTCTAACGAATAAATTCGTACTATTGCTCGACTATAGTTCCGAAAGACATGATTTTTTTCAAAACTCAATATATTAAAGATAGCTGAAGACATATTAGAATTAATCCATTCCAATCCCACTTTCATAAAGCGCATTATAACTGGTGATGAGACATGGTCTTATGAGTTTCACTGAACCGAAACCGAAAAAACCACGTCGAAGTTGGTCAAAAGTCAATGTAATTTTTACTGTCATTGATTATCACGGTGTTGTGTTCTCGGATTTTTTGCCAGAAGGTCAAAAGATAAATAAATAATATTATCTGCGCATTATGCGGCATTTGAGAAATCAAATTCGTCTAGAAACCCCAGGCTCACGGAAAGTAAACTCATGGATCTTGCACCACAACAATGCACCATCACACAAGGCTATCATTGTGTTAGAATTTTTTGCCAATAACTCAACAAATATCATCGAACAACCACCGTATTCACCTCATATTGCTCCGGGTGACGTTTTTCTCTTTCCAAAACTCAAATTACAACTTCGCGATACCCGTTTTCAGTCGATAGAAGACATAAAAGAGAATTCGCGGCTAGGACTGAAGTCGATGTGGGACAATGCGTTTGAAAAATGTTTTGATGATTGGATTACTCGTTGGCATAAGTGTATTATTTCGGAAGGGGCCGAAAAGGAGGGAGGGGGGGGGAGTGATGCAAAGTTTGAATGTATAATGAGTATTTTGTGTTTTATTGACCAATTCCCGCTATTTTTTTGAGAGAAAATACAGAGAGTGTTGAATCCGCTTCGGCTAGATAATCTAACTTTTCTCCCTAAATTTACGAGGCATCCATTTAAAAATAATCGTAGTGTCGGTTCAGTCATAAATTTGTACAATCTCAGAACTAAAATTTAAGCACATTCTTTAGCAAAACTAGCTGAAGTTGAGGAACATGATAACTGTGGTGGATCCTTTAGATTTTGCTTTAAACCTATGCTAAATTTCTTGATTTTTGTACCTGAGAAACCATGCCACTTTATTTACTACTAAGATCGTTTTTACAGTACTAGGTGTTAACATGGAATTGATAGGTCAAATAAACGATCAACCTCTCATAATATGTCGCTTTTTGATAAAGTTGATTGAGCGATTAACTAAAATTTTACTGGTAGACTCTATAGATCGATCTATAAAATATCTGACTCTTGAACAATGGATATCATTCTGCAATTCGATATTACTCGATATCCATTTCCTTAAATGAAAGCAACATGATAATAAAAAAAATTCCATTTCTTTCGTCAATTTTTATGTAATCAATTTTGAAATAGAATTTTGGTTTCGATGTGCAGTCTAATTTAACGTTATTGTTGCAATAATCGAAGCAGTGCTATATCTATCAATGAGTAATAAATCGTGTCGAACTCTTTGTGTGAGGTAGATAGTTAGTAGCACCCAATTTTTAGTCAGGTATAATTGCTAATATGTGACATAAGTGGATACAATCTTCTATAAAGTTGTTATAAACTGACCAAACGGCACAATGGTTAACCCTCGTCCGGCGGCATAATTTTACTACGCTAAAAGGCGGCAGATGTACAATTGTACTTTCATATATTTTATATGAAAATCGTCACTGTAGTCATAATTTTTGTAAATACATAATATTTGGAATTTCCACATTATTAAAATGTAGAGATCTCACAAATCTTTAACTCTCTCCGGCCTTTACAAGAAGACTTATTAGTATTTAAAAACAATAAAGGTACAATTGTACCTATGCCGCCTGACGAGGGTTAAAGGTTTGCCGTATGGATCGGGAGGTATCGGATTCGATTCCCGATAGGGGCTGGATGTAAAAGGGAATTTTCATCAACAGATTACGATCTGTTATGAAATGGAACACAACTATGTCCCCCTGTCGGACTGCAAAACTCATGGGGACGACCCATCTTCCATGTCAGTATAGGCTGGCTGGCATGGAGCTATACAATGTGATGATATTGATAAAATTGGACCAGCCTTGGCCCCAGAACAGGTTGCAAAGATACTAATAATAAAAGGTTGTTATACATAGAATAAAACTGTTTAAAAGCAAGACTGATGCGAATGGCACATGCTGTTTGGATATCTCTCCTAGTTGGGTTTCACAGAATTACCCTTCGGTTAGCTTAGGTTTAATAAGGTGCGAATGCTTTCGGTCTCCCAAAATATTGTCAATAGCTGATCCGGACCGTCCTCGGTTCATGTTGTTATCTTATATGGGTGTACATTTTTTTCGTTTTTCCAGCCGTTTTTTTATCTGAATAACAAAAATAGTTTGACGAATGGTTGGATTTGTGTGTCCTAGGTGATTGAACTCTACATTGTCACAATATTGTTAACAATGCTACCTCTAAAGCGTTTCTTAAACTATCATTGAAACAACTGCCACGTGCTTCTTGCACAAATATTATTCACTACCCTACTCGAGACTGCTTTTGTAAAAGTCAAATTCAATAGTGTAATTATTGTAGTAGCAGAGCAATAATGGATAATCCAACCGGAAATATAAATTATCAAAATGTGGAGGAAAATCAATGATAATTTACCTCAAGTAAATCCATCTACTGTCCAAGAGAGAGTAGTCTGGGATCGAGCCGCAATCCTTTCGCTTATAAGGATATATGAGCCAAACATACATTTATTTGGGTTGGGATTTTGGATGGAAATTGGTTTCTTAAATGATTTTTTGAAGAAATTTTGAAATATGGCCACCTGGGACGGAAGACGGTTATTTCTTAACCGATTATGGTGGAATTGGGTATGTTGGATGGAAATGGGATTCTTAAATCATTTTTGGAAGAAGTTCTGGAATATAGCCACCTGGAATGGAACTCGGTAATTTATTAACCGATTATGATGTGATTGGGTATGTTGGATGTAAATGGGATTTTTAAATGATTTTGGAAGAAGTTCTGGAATATGGCTACCTGAAACGGAACTCGGTAGTTTCTTAACCGATTATGATGGAATTGGGTATTTTGGATGGAAATAGGACTCTATAAAGATTTTTGGAAGAAGTTCTGGAATATGGTCACCTGGGACGGAGCTCGGTATAGTTTCCTAACCGATTATGATGGGATTGGGTGTGTTGGATGAAAATGGGATTCTTAAATGGTTTTTTGAAGAAGTTCTGGAATATGGCCACCTGGGATGGAACTTGGTAATTTATTGACCGATTATGATGGAATTGGGTATGTTGAATGGAAATGGTTTTCTTAAATGACTTTTAGAAGAAGTTCTGGAATATGGCCACCTGGAACCTAACTCGGTAATTTCTTAACCGGTTATGATGGGATTGGGTATGTTGGATGGAAATGGGATTCATTATTGATTTTTGAAACAAATTCTGGAAAAGTTGCCATCTAAAACAAATCTCGGCCATTTCTTATCAGTATCTTCATTGGACAAAAATCGATGATAAATTGCTCTACTCGCTATTTAATGAAAAAACCAAATTCAATTTTTTATTTTTCTAATAAATTGTCTAGTAAAATATATGTGTAACCATTGTTAGATAAATTTCTATCCTATATCGTCAATTTTTTTATATCATATGTGACGATAACATTTGGGAGCAAAGATCTAGGTTTTAACTCTTTACCGTGCTGGCTGGTTAGTTCTAATCGAATGCGGAAGTCGAGAGAAAGCGATGCAGGACGAATTTTGCTTATGACCTTTGATACCACATATCAGGACGAGTTATGGGCGCCACCAATCCAATACCACATAAACATATGTTCTCCATCCTAGGTGTTGTGTGAGTTTGCAAAAAAGAGTTTGTGATAATAATCTAGGAAATGGCTAATATGGATGGAATTTGGATGGAGGGCTAAGTCCCCGTGGGAATTTTCGAAGCCGTCAGCCTTTACAATTATTTCATTTCAAAATGTTGCATTAAATTTAATGTTGCACAAAATATTGCTTTTTTTATTAATCTTGCAACTACAAAATGTTGCAATAACAAAATGTTGCAAGTACAAAATCATGCAATTACAAAATCTCGCATAACAAAATTTCGCAATTTTTTTTTAGTAGGTGTCATTAATACATTCTACATAATCTGTTCCTACGTACGGCACGCAGTGCGATATGTTTGCTGATCCCGGCTCCTACGTCCCCGAAGTTCAAATCTAAAGCCCCTCGTAGGGCTAAGCGTAGGGGAGCGCAGCGACCTCCCGCGTGCCTGTGAGAGTTATAGGAGCCGTTAGCCTCTACAATTATTGCATTTCAAAATGTTGCATTAACAAAATATTGCTTGTTTTTATTAATCTTGCATCTACAAAATGTTGCAATTACAAAATGTTCCAAGTGCCAAATCTTGTAATAAAAAAACTTTATTAATTATTTTGTGCAATTAGAACTAGAATTTGGCTTTTTCATCCAACAGCGATTACCGTAATTTATCATTGACTTTCGTCCAATCAATCAGGTGGCAACTTTTCTACAAAAATCATTTAAAAAACCGATTTCCATCCAACTTATTCGATACTATCATAATCAGTTAAGAAACTACCGAGTTCCGTCCCAGGTGGCTATATTCCAGATCTTCTTCCAAAAATCATTTAAGAATACCATTTCCATCCAACATACTCAGGTGGCCATATTCCAGAACTTATTCCAAAAATCATTTAAGAATTCCATTTCCATTCAACATACCCAATCTCATCATACTCGGTGAAGAAACAAAACTGTTCTACGATAAATTGGGTCCACGATAAACTGTTCTACGATAAATTGATTTCACTGTAAATTGTTTCCACGATAAATTGTTCACTATGGACTGACAGTAAATTATCGTGCAGTGATATTTTTTATTCAACCCGCGCTGTCAAAAAATACTCCGATTTTTTTCTATTCAACTTAAGGTTCAAACAGAATAGATCCGTTCCGGTCCGCACATTTTGTTTCCGCTCCGTCCGTTCCATTTCCTAAAACACAATACATCCGGTCCGGTTGTCAAAAACAGATATTAATTATTATGTCGATTTTAATCAAAATTAAATTTAATGAATTTGAAATTATTAAAATTGAATTTTGATTTTATTTTGCGTTAGTACGAGTAATTATCTTGAACGGGAAAACTTTGAATTTCATATGGGGTAGTATGAATTCATTTGGGAATAAATTGATTTTGATGTTGGTAATTGGAAATTTGAAGCTAAAAACCTATATTGCGGAATATAATTGCTTCTGATGAATCTCTTTTGTCCGTAAAATTTCGTTCATCGACCTCTATTTTCGTGAAGTTTATCCTAACTTGTCCTAAACCCAACAACAATTTTAAGACAAGTTTAGGAAAAAATTCACTCGACTTTATAGTAACGTGAATTTTGTCCTAGACGTTCCTAATTTTAACAGTGTAAAATAATATCATATTTGTTATATAAACACTATTGGCCAGTTAAAATATTTGAATTATTTATCAATTTATAATATTATATTTTAGTAAATTAATAATCTATAATAATATAATTAATTGAAAAAGTTTAATTTATTAATAAACTTACGATTAGAGTTCAAAAGATTAAGCAGAAAATCAAAGTAAAAACCCTATGTCCTAAGATACTTCTAAGAGCTTACAACTTTAAGAGTAGACTTTTTCACTTTGAACTAGACCCAATCCAACTAGAAAATACAAGTATTCCGGAAAAACTAGGGGAACACTAGATCTAATATTTAAAAGTTGTAGTGAGTATCTAATGATGGTGGTTCATTCCCCTAGTTTTTCCGGAAAACTCGTGTTTTCTAGTTGGATTGGGTCTAGTTCAATGTGAAAACATCTACTCTGAAAGTTGTAAGCTCTTAGAAGTATCTTAGGATAAATGGTTTTCACTTCGACTTCTATCTCTACAACTTTTGACGATTAGACCAAGTGTTCCCCTAGTTTTTTTCTAAAAAAACTTGTGTTTTCTAGTTGGATTAGGTCAAGTTCAAGGTGAAAACACCTACATACTCTGAAAATTGTAAGCTATTAAAAGTATCTTAGAGCAAAGGGTTTTTATTTCGACTTCTACCTCTACAAACTTTTGAATATTAGACCCAGTGTTTCCCTAGTTTTTTTCCAGAAAACTTATGTTTTCTAGTTGGATTGGGTCTAGTTCAAGGTAAAAATACCTACTCCCAAAGTTTTAAGCTCTTAGAAGTATCTTAGGACAAAGGGTTTTTATTATTCCCGAAATAATATATTTTACACTGTTAAATTTTATTATTAATTGGAAACGTTGTTGTTGGGTTTAGGACAAGTTAGGACAAACTTCAAGTACGTTCGACCTCTATATTGATTTGCTCCATAAGTCCATGAGTGTTAGTCCTACATCATCACAAGTTACACATATATTATTCAGTATACATGCCGCAAATACTGCACTATGCAGTGTTAAATTTTTTTTGTTTGATTACAGCGTTTTTATATGGAGTAATTACAGGTACGGGTCGTAATTGGCAAGGACAGCCACTATCTCGAAGCAAATACGAATTATAATTTGTGTAGCTGCCGCTTTGGTATAAAGGACTGTTTTTAAATACTCTTGTGTCATTTAATGATCCAGGAAAACGAACGAAAGCATCATTAAAAATGTAGTTGCGGTCAACTACGGCTTGTAACTGAATTGAGTAGAATGACTTATAGTTGATGTATACGTCATGTTTGTCCACCGGGCATTTGATTCGTATGAGGCATCTGTCAATGGCACCTATAGTATTGCCAAAAATACGAGATTTTACGCGCCTAAAATGTAAATGAATTTTTATATTCTTTCCATTTAAAATATAATTTACATCGTCAAGATGGACGCGCAATTGACATAATCTAACCGCTAAAATAATGAAAATACTTAGTATTTAAATGCGTACGTACCTTTTTAGTTTTTGTTGAAAAATTACCAAAGTTATCATTACGATCGTGAAATAAATTTCTACGTTGGAATCCATCTTTTGATTTGCTGTCAAAATTTTTACCTAATACACACTGCAAAATTAATGACCACGTTAAAAAAAAATCACTGTGATATATTTTTATTCAAAATTGTTTTTAACAAAATATTTTTAACATATTTACTCACGGCTTTAGTGTCCGCTCCGTTTTTTTCTCCTCCGTTCATTGTGTACACATTTTCGTTTTTTTTTATATAAATTTATAGTTCTCATAAAACTGAACGGATACATTGAACCTTTAAGTAAATTTACATCGCGTGTTTATTTGTGAACGCTTAAGGCGATGATACATGTACAGTTTATGCCTTTAAGACCAAAAATTCTGCTGATTATGTCAACAATTCTGCGCGCTGGTTGGTTAAAAGTCGGCCATATTGAATCGCCTTAAAGGCAAAAAATTAAAATTGAACAATTCCCAATTTTGGTATATGGCAAATTTTTTTAACCTGAAAAGTGGCAGACAAAACATTCAGACAGATTATTACAACGATAAAGTGTCGGCTTGAAAAAAGTTGGATAATTATAATACAATTAATAATATATTTAACAAAATCAACTTTATTTTATATATCTATTCATTTTTACAAATCTTGAATTATGTCAAAATATTACATGTATATATCTATCTATCTTCTATCTTCTATCTTCTATCTTCTATCTTCTATCTTCTATCTTCTATCTTCTATCTTCTATCTTCTATCTTCTATCTTCTATCTTCTATCTTCTATCTTCTATCTTCTATCTTCTATCTTCTATCTTCTATCTTCTATCTTCTATCTTCTATCTTCTATCTTCTATCTTCTATCTTCTATCTTCTATCTTCTATCTTCTATCTTCTATCTTCTATCTTCTATCTTCTATCTTCTATCTTCTATCTTCTATCTTCTATCTTCTATCTTCTATCTTCTATCTTCTATCTTCTATCTTCTATCTTCTATCTTCTATCTTCTATCTTCTATCTTCTATCTTCTATCTTCTATCTTCTATCTTCTATCTTCTATCTTCTATCTTCTATCTTCTATCTTCTATCTTCTATCTTCTATCTTCTATCTTCTATCTTCTATCTTCTATCTTCTATCTTCTATCTTCTATCTTCTATCTTCTATCTTCTATCTTCTATCTTCTATCTTCTATCTTCTATCTTCTATCTTCTATCTTCTATCTTCTATCTTCTATCTTCTATCTTCTATCTTCTATCTTCTATCTTCTATCTTCTATCTTCTATCTTCTATCTTCTATCTTCTATCTTCTATCTTCTATCTTCTATCTTCTATCTTCTATCTTCTATCTTCTATCTTCTATCTTCTATCTTCTATCTTCTATCTTCTATCTTCTATCTTCTATCTTCTATCTTCTATCTTCTATCTTCTATCTTCTATCTTCTATCTTCTATCTTCTATCTTCTATCTTCTATCTTCTATCTTCTATCTTCTATCTTCTATCTTCTATCTTCTATCTTCTATCTTCTATCTTCTATCTTCTATCTTCTATCTTCTATCTTCTATCTTCTATCTTCTATCTTCTATCTTCTATCTTCTATCTTCTATCTTCTATCTTCTATCTTCTATCTTCTATCTTCTATCTTCTATCTTCTATCTTCTATCTTCTATCTTCTATCTTCTATCTTCTATCTTCTATCTTCTATCTTCTATCTTCTATCTTCTATCTTCTATCTTCTATCTTCTATCTTCTATCTTCTATCTTCTATCTTCTATCTTCTATCTTCTATCTTCTATCTTCTATCTTCTATCTTCTATCTTCTATCTTCTATCTTCTATCTTCTATCTTCTATCTTCTATCTTCTATCTTCTATCTTCTATCTTCTATCTTCTATCTTCTATCTTCTATCTTCTATCTTCTATCTTCTATCTTCTATCTTCTATCTTCTATCTTCTATCTTCTATCTTCTATCTTCTATCTTCTATCTTCTATCTTCTATCTTCTATCTTCTATCTTCTATCTTCTATCTTCTATCTTCTATCTTCTATCTTCTATCTTCTATCTTCTATCTTCTATCTTCTATCTTCTATCTTCTATCTTCTATCTTCTATCTTCTATCTTCTATCTTCTATCTTCTATCTTCTATCTTCTATCTTCTATCTTCTATCTTCTATCTTCTATCTTCTATCTTCTATCTTCTATCTTCTATCTTCTATCTTCTATCTTCTATCTTCTATCTTCTATCTTCTATCTTCTATCTTCTATCTTCTATCTTCTATCTTCTATCTTCTATCTTCTATCTTCTATCTTCTATCTTCTATCTTCTATCTTCTATCTTCTATCTTCTATCTTCTATCTTCTATCTTCTATCTTCTATCTTCTATCTTCTATCTTCTATCTTCTATCTTCTATCTTCTATCTTCTATCTTCTATCTTCTATCTTCTATCTTCTATCTTCTATCTTCTATCTTCTATCTTCTATCTTCTATCTTCTATCTTCTATCTTCTATCTTCTATCTTCTATCTTCTATCTTCTATCTTCTATCTTCTATCTTCTATCTTCTATCTTCTATCTTCTATCTTCTATCTTCTATCTTCTATCTTCTATCTTCTATCTTCTATCTTCTATCTTCTATCTTCTATCTTCTATCTTCTATCTTCTATCTTCTATCTTCTATCTTCTATCTTCTATCTTCTATCTTCTATCTTCTATCTTCTATCTTCTATCTTCTATCTTCTATCTTCTATCTTCTATCTTCTATCTTCTATCTTCTATCTTCTATCTTCTATCTTCTATCTTCTATCTTCTATCTTCTATCTTCTATCTTCTATCTTCTATCTTCTATCTTCTATCTTCTATCTTCTATCTTCTATCTTCTATCTTCTATCTTCTATCTTCTATCTTCTATCTTCTATCTTCTATCTTCTATCTTCTATCTTCTATCTTCTATCTTCTATCTTCTATCTTCTATCTTCTATCTTCTATCTTCTATCTTCTATCTTCTATCTTCTATCTTCTATCTTCTATCTTCTATCTTCTATCTTCTATCTTCTATCTTCTATCTTCTATCTTCTATCTTCTATCTTCTATCTTCTATCTTCTATCTTCTATCTTCTATCTTCTATCTTCTATCTTCTATCTTCTATCTTCTATCTTCTATCTTCTATCTTCTATCTTCTATCTTCTATCTTCTATCTTCTATCTTCTATCTTCTATCTTCTATCTTCTATCTTCTATCTTCTATCTTCTATCTTCTATCTTCTATCTTCTATCTTCTATCTTCTATCTTCTATCTTCTATCTTCTATCTTCTATCTTCTATCTTCTATCTTCTATCTTCTATCTTCTATCTTCTATCTTCTATCTTCTATCTTCTATCTTCTATCTTCTATCTTCTATCTTCTATCTTCTATCTTCTATCTTCTATCTTCTATCTTCTATCTTCTATCTTCTATCTTCTATCTTCTATCTTCTATCTTCTATCTTCTATCTTCTATCTTCTATCTTCTATCTTCTATCTTCTATCTTCTATCTTCTATCTTCTATCTTCTATCTTCTATCTTCTATCTTCTATCTTCTATCTTCTATCTTCTATCTTCTATCTTCTATCTTCTATCTTCTATCTTCTATCTTCTATCTTCTATCTTCTATCTTCTATCTTCTATCTTCTATCTTCTATCTTCTATCTTCTATCTTCTATCTTCTATCTTCTATCTTCTATCTTCTATCTTCTATCTTCTATCTTCTATCTTCTATCTTCTATCTTCTATCTTCTATCTTCTATCTTCTATCTTCTATCTTCTATCTTCTATCTTCTATCTTCTATCTTCTATCTTCTATCTTCTATCTTCTATCTTCTATCTTCTATCTTCTATCTTCTATCTTCTATCTTCTATCTTCTATCTTCTATCTTCTATCTTCTATCTTCTATCTTCTATCTTCTATCTTCTATCTTCTATCTTCTATCTTCTATCTTCTATCTTCTATCTTCTATCTTCTATCTTCTATCTTCTATCTTCTATCTTCTATCTTCTATCTTCTATCTTCTATCTTCTATCTTCTATCTTCTATCTTCTATCTTCTATCTTCTATCTTCTATCTTCTATCTTCTATCTTCTATCTTCTATCTTCTATCTTCTATCTTCTATCTTCTATCTTCTATCTTCTATCTTCTATCTTCTATCTTCTATCTTCTATCTTCTATCTTCTATCTTCTATCTTCTATCTTCTATCTTCTATCTTCTATCTTCTATCTTCTATCTTCTATCTTCTATCTTCTATCTTCTATCTTCTATCTTCTATCTTCTATCTTCTATCTTCTATCTTCTATCTTCTATCTTCTATCTTCTATCTTCTATCTTCTATCTTCTATCTTCTATCTTCTATCTTCTATCTTCTATCTTCTATCTTCTATCTTCTATCTTCTATCTTCTATCTTCTATCTTCTATCTTCTATCTTCTATCTTCTATCTTCTATCTTCTATCTTCTATCTTCTATCTTCTATCTTCTATCTTCTATCTTCTATCTTCTATCTTCTATCTTCTATCTTCTATCTTCTATCTTCTATCTTCTATCTTCTATCTTCTATCTTCTATCTTCTATCTTCTATCTTCTATCTTCTATCTTCTATCTTCTATCTTCTATCTTCTATCTTCTATCTTCTATCTTCTATCTTCTATCTTCTATCTTCTATCTTCTATCTTCTATCTTCTATCTTCTATCTTCTATCTTCTATCTTCTATCTTCTATCTTCTATCTTCTATCTTCTATCTTCTATCTTCTATCTTCTATCTTCTATCTTCTATCTTCTATCTTCTATCTTCTATCTTCTATCTTCTATCTTCTATCTTCTATCTTCTATCTTCTATCTTCTATCTTCTATCTTCTATCTTCTATCTTCTATCTTCTATCTTCTATCTTCTATCTTCTATCTTCTATCTTCTATCTTCTATCTTCTATCTTCTATCTTCTATCTTCTATCTTCTATCTTCTATCTTCTATCTTCTATCTTCTATCTTCTATCTTCTATCTTCTATCTTCTATCTTCTATCTTCTATCTTCTATCTTCTATCTTCTATCTTCTATCTTCTATCTTCTATCTTCTATCTTCTATCTTCTATCTTCTATCTTCTATCTTCTATCTTCTATCTTCTATCTTCTATCTTCTATCTTCTATCTTCTATCTTCTATCTTCTATCTTCTATCTTCTATCTTCTATCTTCTATCTTCTATCTTCTATCTTCTATCTTCTATCTTCTATCTTCTATCTTCTATCTTCTATCTTCTATCTTCTATCTTCTATCTTCTATCTTCTATCTTCTATCTTCTATCTTCTATCTTCTATCTTCTATCTTCTATCTTCTATCTTCTATCTTCTATCTTCTATCTTCTATCTTCTATCTTCTATCTTCTATCTTCTATCTTCTATCTTCTATCTTCTATCTTCTATCTTCTATCTTCTATCTTCTATCTTCTATCTTCTATCTTCTATCTTCTATCTTCTATCTTCTATCTTCTATCTTCTATCTTCTATCTTCTATCTTCTATCTTCTATCTTCTATCTTCTATCTTCTATCTTCTATCTTCTATCTTCTATCTTCTATCTTCTATCTTCTATCTTCTATCTTCTATCTTCTATCTTCTATCTTCTATCTTCTATCTTCTATCTTCTATCTTCTATCTTCTATCTTCTATCTTCTATCTTCTATCTTCTATCTTCTATCTTCTATCTTCTATCTTCTATCTTCTATCTTCTATCTTCTATCTTCTATCTTCTATCTTCTATCTTCTATCTTCTATCTTCTATCTTCTATCTTCTATCTTCTATCTTCTATCTTCTATCTTCTATCTTCTATCTTCTATCTTCTATCTTCTATCTTCTATCTTCTATCTTCTATCTTCTATCTTCTATCTTCTATCTTCTATCTTCTATCTTCTATCTTCTATCTTCTATCTTCTATCTTCTATCTTCTATCTTCTATCTTCTATCTTCTATCTTCTATCTTCTATCTTCTATCTTCTATCTTCTATCTTCTATCTTCTATCTTCTATCTTCTATCTTCTATCTTCTATCTTCTATCTTCTATCTTCTATCTTCTATCTTCTATCTTCTATCTTCTATCTTCTATCTTCTATCTTCTATCTTCTATCTTCTATCTTCTATCTTCTATCTTCTATCTTCTATCTTCTATCTTCTATCTTCTATCTTCTATCTTCTATCTTCTATCTTCTATCTTCTATCTTCTATCTTCTATCTTCTATCTTCTATCTTCTATCTTCTATCTTCTATCTTCTATCTTCTATCTTCTATCTTCTATCTTCTATCTTCTATCTTCTATCTTCTATCTTCTATCTTCTATCTTCTATCTTCTATCTTCTATCTTCTATCTTCTATCTTCTATCTTCTATCTTCTATCTTCTATCTTCTATCTTCTATCTTCTATCTTCTATCTTCTATCTTCTATCTTCTATCTTCTATCTTCTATCTTCTATCTTCTATCTTCTATCTTCTATCTTCTATCTTCTATCTTCTATCTTCTATCTTCTATCTTCTATCTTCTATCTTCTATCTTCTATCTTCTATCTTCTATCTTCTATCTTCTATCTTCTATCTTCTATCTTCTATCTTCTATCTTCTATCTTCTATCTTCTATCTTCTATCTTCTATCTTCTATCTTCTATCTTCTATCTTCTATCTTCTATCTTCTATCTTCTATCTTCTATCTTCTATCTTCTATCTTCTATCTTCTATCTTCTATCTTCTATCTTCTATCTTCTATCTTCTATCTTCTATCTTCTATCTTCTATCTTCTATCTTCTATCTTCTATCTTCTATCTTCTATCTTCTATCTTCTATCTTCTATCTTCTATCTTCTATCTTCTATCTTCTATCTTCTATCTTCTATCTTCTATCTTCTATCTTCTATCTTCTATCTTCTATCTTCTATCTTCTATCTTCTATCTTCTATCTTCTATCTTCTATCTTCTATCTTCTATCTTCTATCTTCTATCTTCTATCTTCTATCTTCTATCTTCTATCTTCTATCTTCTATCTTCTATCTATCTTCTATCTTCTATCTTCTATCTTCTATCTTCTATCTTCTATCTTCTATCTTCTATCTTCTATCTTCTATCTTCTATCTTCTATCTTCTATCTTCTATCTTCTATCTTCTATCTTCTATCTTCTATCTTCTATCTTCTATCTTCTATCTTCTATCTTCTATCTTCTATCTTCTATCTTCTATCTTCTATCTTCTATCTTCTATCTTCTATCTTCTATCTTCTATCTTCTATCTTCTATCTTCTATCTTCTATCTTCTATCTTCTATCTTCTATCTTCTATCTTCTATCTTCTATCTTCTATCTTCTATCTTCTATCTTCTATCTTCTATCTTCTATCTTCTATCTTCTATCTTCTATCTTCTATCTTCTATCTTCTATCTTCTATCTTCTATCTTCTATCTTCTATCTTCTATCTTCTATCTTCTATCTTCTATTCTATCTTCTATCTTCTATCTTCTATCTTCTATCTTCTATCTTCTATCTTCTATCTTCTATCTTCTATCTTCTATCTTCTATCTTCTATCTTCTATCTTCTATCTTCTATCTTCTATCTTCTATCTTCTATCTTCTATCTTCTATCTTCTATCTTCTATCTTCTATCTTCTATCTTCTATCTTCTATCTTCTATCTTCTATCTTCTATCTTCTATCTTCTATCTTCTATCTTCTATCTTCTATCTTCTATCTTCTATCTTCTATCTTCTATCTTCTATCTTCTATCTTCTATCTTCTATCTTCTATCTTCTATCTTCTATCTTCTATCTTCTATCTTCTATCTTCTATCTTCTATCTTCTATCTTCTATCTTCTATCTTCTATCTTCTATCTTCTATCTTCTATCTTCTATCTTCTATCTTCTATCTTCTATCTTCTATCTTCTATCTTCTATCTTCTATCTTCTATCTTCTATCTTCTATCTTCTATCTTCTATCTTCTATCTTCTATCTTCTATCTTCTATCTTCTATCTTCTATCTTCTATCTTCTATCTTCTATCTTCTATCTTCTATCTTCTATCTTCTATCTTCTATCTTCTATCTTCTATCTTCTATCTTCTATCTTCTATCTTCTATCTTCTATCTTCTATCTTCTATCTTCTATCTTCTATCTTCTATCTTCTATCTTCTATCTTCTATCTTCTATCTTCTATCTTCTATCTTCTATCTTCTATCTTCTATCTTCTATCTTCTATCTTCTATCTTCTATCTTCTATCTTCTATCTTCTATCTTCTATCTTCTATCTTCTATCTTCTATCTTCTATCTTCTATCTTCTATCTTCTATCTTCTATCTTCTATCTTCTATCTTCTATCTTCTATCTTCTATCTTCTATCTTCTATCTTCTATCTTCTATCTTCTATCTTCTATCTTCTATCTTCTATCTTCTATCTTCTATCTTCTATCTTCTATCTTCTATCTTCTATCTTCTATCTTCTATCTTCTATCTTCTATCTTCTATCTTCTATCTTCTATCTTCTATCTTCTATCTTCTATCTTCTATCTTCTATCTTCTATCTTCTATCTTCTATCTTCTATCTTCTATCTTCTATCTTCTATCTTCTATCTTCTATCTTCTATCTTCTATCTTCTATCTTCTATCTTCTATCTTCTATCTTCTATCTTCTATCTTCTATCTTCTATCTTCTATCTTCTATCTTCTATCTTCTATCTTCTATCTTCTATCTTCTATCTTCTATCTTCTATCTTCTATCTTCTATCTTCTATCTTCTATCTTCTATCTTCTATCTTCTATCTTCTATCTTCTATCTTCTATCTTCTATCTTCTATCTTCTATCTTCTATCTTCTAACTATGTTTGTTCCACATAAACTTTTGTTCCACTCGAGCGATTGCTCCCAAATTTTGCGCGAATGCTTTTTAGCAGCCGAGCGAAAAGTATAGGTGACTGAGTGGTCAAAAAATGATACCCCTCCCCATGCTCACCTGTAACCAGGAATTTACAATATATGAAAACTTTTGATCATCTCAAGCGATTGCTATCAAATTTTGCACGAGTACTTTTTTGCAGCCGAAAACAAACATAGGGGACTTAGTGATCAAAAAATGTTACACTTTCCCAATGCTTACCTTGAATGTACAATATATGAAAACTTTTGATCAACTCGAGTGATTGCTCCCAGATTTTGAACGAATACGTTTTAGTAGCCGAGAACAAACATAGGGGTTAGCGATCAAAAAATGTTACACCTTCCGTATGCTCACGTCCTGTAAGCAAGAATTTACAATATATGTGCAAACTTTAGCGCGTGCTTACAAAGCTAGCACAAATACATTTTGCCAGCCGAGACAGCCGTGAGAGTGTTAACAAATACTTTATATGTATCAATATTTGTTGAATATCGACCGTAATTACTTGATGCACCTGGAATGCCTTCTCATATCTTGAAAATGAAGAAAGGATCATCAATAATACTTCTGCGGAATCTGGACCCGCCAAAACTATGCAGTGAAGCACGGCTTCGTGTCAAAAGTCTTTTGCCAAATGTCATCAGAGTCACTGTATTGACGGGGATTGCAAAAAGAGAGGACGTATTTTTACCTCGTATACCGTTGATACCAACCGACTTGCCATTCAGCTTCAAACGAGTCCAGTTCTCAGTTAGACTTTCATTTGCCATAACCATCAACAAAGATCACGGACAATCCCTTAAGTTTGCAAGCGTGGATTTGGAAAGTCCTTGCTTCTCTCATGGCCAGTTGTATATGGTATGCTCAAGAGTAGGGACTTCAAAAAATTTGTATGTTTTAGCTCCGGGAGGAAAATAAAAAATGTGGTTTCCAAGCAAACATTGCGGTAAACACAACAAATTATTTTTGTATTGATTTTATTCAATTCAATTAAGTTTTTCTAATTCGTTATAAAATAAAAAAAAAACACCTGTTGAAGTTCAGTAGTTCAGATTTAACCCAGGCAAAGCCAGGTACTTCAGCTAGTTCTCTATAAAAGAATCATGTTTTTTGCCTTATAAGGTACTGTAAATTAACCATCAGAACGCAGAATTATTATGCCTTAAAGGCAAAAATTGTGCATTTATCATGGTTACCTCGGTGTACAATGCCCACGGTAAGTCTGCTGGGGTTGAATTAAAAAGTAGAGTATTTGGCAAAATTTTGGCAAAAGACGCTTCACCTTTAATTACTGTCCGATCAATTAGCAAAATATCTTTGACTGCTTTGATTCATCCGGATTCGATTCTTGAAGAATATAAAGTTTATATTTCAATGTCAATATTCTTAATTATACCAATATGGTTTATTTCAACGTAATTTACCAAATTTATGAAAATCATATAGCTGTCAAATTTAACACGTGCAGTAGGATTCCAATATTATTTTAAATATACATAATATATGCGCGCGCGTCAAGTTGATTTCAATCTGTATATGATCTCGGGCTCTCATATACATTTTACTACTTTACGTTTCGTCCGTATACCACCATCCGGTGTTATTTATTAAACACACCGGGGCTTAGTACCCAAAAAATGCATCTAGAGTTTCATTGATATATGACAGCATATTACAAGCCAACATTCGGTGAGATCCATTTTATTTTGCACGTGATGCATTTTCGAATTATTTAAATTTGTTGGCCGATTACGTCAACTTCTATTATGTTAACGCGAACAAAGACCCTTACCATCGCGCACCCCGTCCAGAATGAGTTTAGTATTTATTTACTTTTCTTCAATTTATTTGTAAATATTTTTAAACATTCGCATATTGTTTTGCTTTTAACACTTTGTTGTTTTGCATTAGGTACGGAATGTATTACGCATATAGTGCGCGTGCTTCATGCGATTTATTTTATTGTTAGATAATCGCATGCGGCAGACTATAATCGTATTATATAATTCTTAACAGAGCCGTAAATTAAAGCAGACACCAGACACGAATTAAGTTTATTATAAAAAAAAAATCGGTCGGATATGCGAGAACGAGGAAATATGCATTCAAAATTTTAGTTTAGTTTGTTTTGTTAAATAAAACATAAACTTCCAAGAATTTGTATGCTGCTGCTTTCTCAAGGAAATGTTAGATGGTTTCATAGTTTTCATAACAATGAGAATAATAAATATTTGTTTTAGATATTTTTAGTTTTTTATTATAAAAAATTAAAATAATAATATACAGTAGTTTATGGTGTTTAATGACTACCACCACATCCACATCCACCACTCGACGAATATGAAACGGGTGAAGCTTCAATGTTGCATGACGAGGCTTGGGGAGATTTCTCGACAATCACTGTACGTTGTGTTTGTGGTTGTTCGATATTTTTGATTACCCGTAATAGAACTGGGTTCAAACATTGGGCTGGTGCGGCTGCAGTGAGTAGTTTTGGTTGGATGCTTACGCATGATGGTTTATGGATGAGGACTGGTTTGATTACAACAGGAGCGCCTGGCACAATAAAACGAGTTACGGCTGGTTTAATGTAGATTGGGCGACTGTGATGTTCGATAATTTTTGCTTTTTTAGCTGGTACAACAATTGGTTTGAGTTGTTTAACGATAGGTTGCTGTTGACCACTATTTGGTGTACCAGGGGCCCAACCGCTTCCTGCGCCGGCATTCCAGCCAGCTCCTACTGCACCAGCATCACCAAAACCACCAGCGCCGCCTGCCCATCCACCAGCGCCGCCTGCCCATCCACCAGCGCCGCCGGCCCATCCACCACCGTGAGCACTTTGGAGAACAACTGCTTGGGCGGGTCCATGGCCACCGCCTAGATCTGAGTCGCTGTATGCAGCATCTGCACAACCAGAGTCGGCTGATACACACTATATAAAAAATACAAAAACAAATCGTAAAAATTCTGTCACTATAATTAAATGCCAAATCATTAAATAATTACCAAAACTCCAGCTACAAAGCAAACACAAATAGCTAATTTATTCATATTTTTGTGATTTTTATTTTTTTTTTTTTATTTTTTTTATAAATTAACTTATCTATTTATCCAAAGTATTCACAAACCACTGTACTAGTTCGCGTGATTACAATGCATTTAAATACCATTTAAAAGGTTTTTGTTTAACTGAAAATTTTACTACATGACTTTTGAAGCATTTTGTCTCTTTATTATTTTTATATAAATGTTAAGTACATTTATGTAGAGTAGTGGAAAACGGTAAATTTTATATTTATTTATTATTCATAAAAAAAATCATTTATTATGGTCTATGTTGTTATTATTATGGTTTCGTTAGCAAATTTGTTTATAATTTTATATTTATATAAATACAACAAAATTGTCTTATTGTTTGTCTTATTGCAACCGAACATTGGCGAAGTATAATTTGTTTACTAAAATAATTTTATTGCATAACACTCGAATTTTGTCTGGTAATGTTAGAGTACCAAAACTCGAGTTGATTATCCGCTGCCAATATTCACTGCACACATACATATTACAATGTTTCAGAATACGAGCGAGGTACAGACAAGATTATAAAATGGAAATTTCTTGAAAAAATGTTAAACTGTTGTAAAACCTAAAACATAATAATAATAATAAAGGTTTTAGTTTCTAAAGTATACATTACAGTGACTTAAAAAAGTGCACAGCAAATTAGTTTGTGCAAAATAGAAATGTTATGGCTAGGGCAATTTCCCCTCAGTTTGCTAAACAACTAACCAGGTTAATGGCAAAGTTAAAAAATAACCGTTATTAAGTAAATTTGTAGAAAAAAACGTCACGATTAAAAAAGGCCGGATGTAAAACTTCCTTTCTTATTAGTGTACAATATTTATAGTAACGCACATTTAACCCTCAAAAGCATATATATCCGCCTAAAAGTGAACTTTACTTAAACTCTTTGTCGGTTTGTCTGTGTTACTTAAACTGTTAAAAAATTTATTTATAAACATCGTGTACTAGCCAAATTATCGGCAAGTGACAGATGCAATATATTTTAATTTTTGTAATTGCATTAAATAAATACAAATTTGGGGCACTCTAGTGATGGAAATTACACAACCCGCATAAAGGCGGAGCTATGAATGAGATGAAACTTTAATTTTTCAAAATTATAATTTATGTTTTTAGTTTTTATTAGTTGTAACGCCGACCGGACAAGTGGTGCAGTGGTTAAAGCTTCGGCACTTGGAGCGGGAGGTACTGGGTTCGAATCCCATCAGAGGCTAGATGCAAATCAAATTTTCATCATCGATTACAATCGGTGATATTAATAAACACAACTAAGACCCTCTGATGGAGTGCAGAATTCAACGCCGACCCACCGTCCATGTCAATGTACAGGTTGACATGGAGCTTGCAATGTGCAGGTGGTATACTGTAATTGTGTGAGTAGGTGAATAGGTGAATGGGTTAATGATGTGGGGTGAATGCGTGGTATCACAATGGGCCAAAAATGGCCTAAGTGTCAACCACTGAAACCTAACGGCGGCCGCATTTGCGTGATTCCCAATATACAAGGTATGTGTGTCCTACACAAGAACACACCAAAAAGAAATCATAAAAATCTGCTACATTCGTGTTTCATAACTGATAAATAGACAGAACAACAACGACTCGGGATCAGTCTAATCAAAATTTTATACTTAAAAATAATTAGCTGGTGTTTGTGATTGCATTTTCTAATTTTAAGAATCCCTGTAAATACCTAGTGCTAACAAAAAAAAAACAAATATCGAATAGACTTAATACAACGTGTGGGGATCGCGTTATTCTATGTTACACCGTGACATGATTGATATGTGCATGCAACACAGTATATAACGAGTGCGATCTAAAATAGTATAGTGATAAATTTGTATGTGAACCCGATCGCTTATATTACGGGTTTTATATAAAACAATTTTGGTTTAATTCCGTTTGTGTGAAAGTAAAGACTAATCAATAAAATCTAATTTCTAATGAACGTAAAACCGATTACATATTGTTAAATAAATTCGTGTGATATGTGTAGCCTAACTAAATTGTGGAGCCAGAGAAACAGGCCAAATGGGCGAGTAGTGTTCATTTGCTTTTAATTTTTTTTTGTACCCTAAGAAGTTTCATTTGGAATGATAAAAATAAGAAAGAAAAAGTTTGAAAATTTTATAAGTTTACTATAAAATAATAAATTGTAACTAATAAAATAACTAGCTGAGTTACCCGGCGTTGAACGGGAGGTATATATTTCAAATATCTTGATTGTTATGCGAGAATTCTCTCTTTACATCGCTGTAGTTGCAATCACATATGAAAAGAAAATTATAAGTAGTTGTATTCAGTAACGGGTGCCTCCGTTAATGCATCCAGGCGAACTTTTGTAATGATATTATTGGACATCCTGTTTGTGGGGATATTTAATTAATTTTGGTTTGGTATTTGTTACCAGTTGAAAAATAATTATACTCCATTTTTACAAACCTTCAACCAGATCAAAGTTAATAATAAATATAAAGATAGTTTAGTTAATAATTTTTATCATAAAGCCTTTTGATAAACAAAACTTTGGTTCTTCCATTTGGTGTGTAAATAAATAAATTTTTTGCCGTTCCCACTCTGGAGCAAGCAACATACAGTTGGTCATGTGAAGAGCATGAATTTTCCAAAATAACACCAGCTATTTTCAATGATTGCCCCTGAGCTTTGTTGATTGTCATTGCAAAAGCAAGGCGTAATGGGAATTGTAGTCGCTTGAATTCAAACGGCAAATCTGTGGGAATCATAGAGGAATGCACGGAATTAGCACATCTTCTCCTTTACTTTTACCGGTAATAATCGTTGCTTCAATCACATTCGGCATCAATTTCTTCACACAAAGCCGTGTTCCGTTGCACAATTTCGGTGGATCTAAATTTGGGAGCAGTATTATTGGTGAACTCTCTTTTAAAAATAGTATGTGTGGTGGAACACCAGGTGGCTCCAAAGAATTAAGAAACTATTGGATTATTGACGGATTGATTCACATCACTAACCGTGTCGGTAGATTTGTATTTCATTAGTGGCCTGGGTAGTTCCGATTGAATTTCATTTTTTAATTTATTAACGCCGTCATTTTTGGAACCTAAAGATTGTCTTAAATTTAAATTAATAAAATTAATTTGAATAGAGGTATGATTTGTGTATAACAATCGCACGCTAGATTTCCTTTTTGGTGTCTAAATTTTTTCGACTAAGGCGCTATTTCGGAACATTTAAATAATTGTATCTATACATACATGTAAAAATGAATTCTTGATCCAGGGCAGACTTCCGGATTGGAGCATGTCACTAATTTCATATAACCCCTTTCCTAAAGTCATTCCCTTCAAAAAATCTTAAAAAAATTGAAATTTTAGAAGAAATTTGTACCATAGCCCCTTGACCCAGCCCCTTCAAAAGTATCGTGGTCTTGGTCCTGAACATGCAACATATACATAGTAAAAATTTCATGACGATCGGTAAAGCGGCTAAGGCGTTATTTCAGAACAATCAAATAATTGTATCTTTACATGTAAAAATGAATTTTTGATCCAGGGGCGGACCCCCCGAATTCGAACATGTCTCTTATTTCATATAACCCCTTTCCAAAACTCATTCTTGTAAAAAAATTTAATTTTTGGAAAAATTTGTACCATGGCCCCTAGACCCCGGGGTCCAGCCCCTTTCACAATATCGTAAGATTGGTCCTGAACATGCAAAATTTGATGGTAAACATTTGATGGCGATCGGTTGAGCGACTGAGAAGTCATTTTGGAATAATCAAATATTTGTATCTATATACATGTAAAAATTAATTTTTGATCCAGGGCTGGGCCCCTCGGATTCGAACATGTCAGTAATTTCATATAACCAGCCCAGTAAACTCATTTTCGTGGAAAAATTTAAAGAATATTAAAATTTTCGAAAAAATTTGTACCGCAGCCCCTAGACCCCGGGGTCCAGCCCCTTCCAAAATATCATAAGGTTTGTTCTGGATATGCAACTTGTACATGGTAAAAATTTCATGGCGATCAGTTGAGCAACTGAGAAGCAAACGTATGTGCAACTTTGATTTATTTTTTGATGTTTACAAATACAACCTGACATTTCGCATTGATATATTTGACGTTTCGGTTTGTGTTAATTTGTCGCCGTTTATGTTTCAAATTTGAATGAAATTTAAATTGAGTTTAATAAACAAAACTTTTTATTTAAAGATGATCAAAAATCTATATATGGTCATAATGTAGCAGACTCTGAATACTGACTAATTTAATTCCAAATAAAAATACCTAAATAATTGGATCATGTATACATATACATATTATAATATAAATATAGTCAATTTATATAGGTCAAAGCATCCATCCATTTTTTCAACAAAAACATAAATATGTTTAAAAGAATTTGATTGTATCTAAATAAAAAAAACATTGCTTTGAAAATAATAAAATATTTTTTATCTGTACCTCCATATGTACTGATAAAATTTTGTCTAAATTTAGTTAGTTTTTATGTGGGTTGCATGCGCAAAATTTGTATAGCAGTTTGGCTGCATACATGCATTTTGATTTAAACGGAAAAAATTATATCGAATATTTTTTTCCACTAAAATGTGCGCTTGGTTCCTATACAGGTATAATTTTTTTTCGATTAAATAAAAATAAATGAATGCAACCAAACTGCTATACAAATTTTGTGCATGCAACCCGCAAAAAAACAAATTTAGACAAAAAAATCTAAATTTAGACAAAATTGAGGGTACTTATAAAAAAATATTCATTATTTTGAAAGCAATTTTTTTATCTAGCAAGAATCAAACAAATTTCTTTATAATCATTTATAATTTTTATTGAAGAACGAGAAACACCAATTCGCCTTGATTTATATAGTTTTACTATAAATTTATTAATTTTTTAATATATGCGAGGATCGATTTATTTGGGTATTTTAATATTTAGAAAATAATCTAGGTAATAAATTAGTCAATACCGGATACGGATAATTTTAAAATACAAATACATATTTGTTTATTGAACTCAACATTATTTCATTATTCAAAATGTAAAAGAAACGGCGATAAATTACCACAAATTGAAAAGTCATTGGGAAATGTCAAACATAATAAAATGAATCAAAGTTGCACATACGTCTGCTATGATTTAAAAAATATTAAAAGCTCAACGTACGTTTTTCTAGCAACTACAAGAAATTATATCGATTTTTTTTCGCTAAAATCTGCGCATGGTTCCTATACTGAGCAAGCAGTGCGCTGTCAAAAAATACTCTGTGTTCTTTTATTCAATCTGTGTAATTTTACTCTGTACACTGCGTTTTTATTTGTGAACTGTGATTACACAGTGCATACTCCGTTCTTCAAATTTTACTCTGAAATTAATATCAGTGTACGAAGAGTGTGCAAAATAAAAAACAATTTATTACGCTATGCACACCGGATAATTTTACCCAGTACAACCTTTGCTCGGTGTACACTACCCGGGGTAAGCCTGCTTGCTCGGGTTGAATAAAAAAATAGACCCTGTGTTCAAATTTGCTGCCGTGTAGCCTTTTACCTAGCTAAACACATGAGTATATAAATCCGGCCTATATAACTAAGTATTATTACCATAAGAAAATTTCATTAGCCATTATCATATTATATTATATATTTACTATAATGCATCCTAACTTACAGAATTTTCTTTGATTTTTTTTTCTTCTCATCTTTGTTAATAATCACTGTGCTAGTTGAAAAATGTGACAAGCTGGGCACCCAGGTGGTAAACCTACTTCGAGTACGCTAAATTCAATGGTGCTAGTCCCATTTCAAAGTTAGTCCCCATTTTTGAGATATCGCTATCGACATGTTTTGGCTCTGAGTCAAAACATACCCTCCTTTTCACGTTGATAGCTCCTGAACCATTAACATTTTCGTTGTGCGTTCTTCAGAAAAGTTGTTGCGCAAGTCAAGACCAACAACTTTGCTGAACATATCAAGACCGAAAAACAACATCTACAATCACATTTTTGTGTTATTTATCCATATATGTGTGTTTTACTCAGGCCAAGGTTAGCTTGGAGTGGCACTTCTGCACACTTAGACCAGGAGTGCCCCGTTGTGATACCACAGGAACCTATTTCCCCTTTACCCCTGTTCAAAACCATTCGGAGTTACGTATACGTACCGCAAAATATCTCGCACTTCACATTCAGCGAGATCTGAAAGGCTGGTCACACTGGACACGCAAAAATACCTATGCCTTCTGTAAGTTATTTAAAGTCTCTTCTTCATTTTCGTCCATGCAACTTCTACAAAGTCATTCGTCTGTAGACCCAGCCTTCTCGCATGTTCCCCAAAAAGGCAGGGTCTTGTCAGTTTTGGCAAAACACGGAAAAAAAAACTGGCTACAACGAAGAAAAAAGTGAATGATTCAAGAAAAATGAGCACTTGATTTTCAGCTAAGATAACTTTTTCATAATGCAAACTTCCAATTTCTTCATTTGATGTTTTTATTTAAATATTGAAATAATATTTTTTTTATCGTTGAAAGAAATTCAATTTCTGAAAGCAAGAAAATATTATTTTGTAGAGGTAATCGCTCTTCTTAATTTTTAATATAATATTTCTTCATTAAAGATAACAAATTCTTGTTTTAAGGTAACCGTATCTCAAAATGCAATAAATTGAGTCTTGTATTAAGAAATATTACACATAATTGTATGATCTACATTTCTTTAGTTAAGAGAAATTTTCTAATAATTAAAATGCATTTTCTGGCAGAAATGTTTTTTTTTTCTTGATAGAAGAACCCATTTATAAGTTGTAGAGAAAGAATTGCTTAAATACTTCATACGTCTTTCTTGAAAAATATTTTAAATTTCTAGATTGTAGAAAGTTACTTCTTGAAAGCTTTAGTAGTATTTCTTGTTTCCAGCTATTTTTCCTGTTTATTGGAGCAACATTAAATATAATTTCCAAAATAATAACAATACGAATTTATTATATAGTTTTTATTTTATTTTAATATACGATATATAAAAATACATTTTAATATTAATAAGCTATGTCACACAAATTATAATAATAAAATACAAATATAATTAAATAGAAGACATAATTTGTTTAGATATTTTTGTTCCATTTGGAATTCTCTACACGGGATGATTCATATAAGTTTTTTTCGACACAAACATAATAAATGCGAAGATCAGCATCGTTAGTTATAATTTTTACGCAATGAATTACCAAGAAAACTTGAAAATCTCTGGCAAATGAAATGGACCCATTGATGTTCATTATATCCTCTATTTTTAATGTTGCAATTTTCTGATTTAATTATTTGGGTGTTTTCATCAAACCCTTTGTTTAGTAAAACTGTGTACCATATTTCCATTTGATGTTTGTTGATAAGATAATTCCTGAAAATAACCCTCTATAAGATAATTCCTGAAAATAAGACAAGACAGATCGACAGAATTGTTAATTTAATAATAAATTAATTACAATTAATTAGGTAGTAATTATACTATAAAACTACTTGTAAATAAAATAGTTAATATTCTATAATCACACAATTAAAGGTTTCAGTTTTTTGAATATTTTATTAAAAGTGGGTTATTATTTAAAACAAAAACTAGTAATAAAGCTACATGCACAATAAAAAATGTGTAAAATTAATTTAATTATAAATACCATCTTCATTAATTAAAAATGATGAGCTATGTAAAACAAGAGTAGCATGTTCGTCAGCCATTTCTCTATTTATGAAAATTAAAATAAAATTATAAAACCATATGCACAAATAACTCTCACAAAATAGAGCGATCACTTGTTAATTTAAATTAAAAATATATAACTTACATTTAATCACTCAGCTTCACTTTAATTATTTTTCAAAACCACTTTAAAATATTTTATTTGAAAATCACAAAACGCACGTTATTTCTATACAACGTTCACGAGATAATGGGTATTACTTATTTTAGGTAAAAGTTGATCTAACGGTGTGCTCTATAACTATATTTCTCAAATGATTGACTCGTTTTCTTGTTTTAAAAACTATAGAGTATAAATTTAAAACTCCTTTTCTATAATTAAAAGTATTCTCTCAGATTGAGATATACATATTGAACCAAGAAATATTATGATGAAGTTTAAAAAATTACCTTTTTGTGATAAGAAAAACTTTTCTCGAAGTAACATAGTAAATTCTGGTGTTCTGAGTTATAATTCCAAATTTTTCAGAATTAAATGAATTTTTTGTGATAAGTTTAGGAAAATGTAAAATATGAGTTTGTACTTAAGTCGACTTTAGCACTTTTGACTTGCGACTACATAATTATGCATTTTTGATTTATATATATAAATTATGTAAAATAGAAAGGTATTTTCCATTATGACTGTGAAATATTTAAATTTAAAAATATATAAAGTATTTGAAATTTCTAAAAATCTTGATTGAAGAAAACTTAGAATGACTAAAGATTAATTATTTCGTCAATCAAGATAACTTTTTTGAAATTCTAGAATTCATTAGTATATCAGAAAGAGAATTTTCTTTTCTACTATCAAGAAACGTTTTCAATTTTAAAATGTTGTATTTTAATAAAATTTATGGGTTTGTTTTAAGAAAATTTAAAATTTCTTGATTTAAGAAAATGTAAGATTAAATTAAAAGTATTTCTCTTCAAACTAACTTTTTTCTCTTATTATAGAGAATTTATAACAAGGATAAATACAAGAAAAACAATTCTCAAGATGGAATTGAATGTTAAATTTTCTGTCAAGAAATAATTCTCTTCGTTAGAAAACTTTTTTTATAACTAGAAAAACTGGTATATTCATAGAAATTTGGGTATTAAAATAAGCAAAAATATTTTTTATGTAATATAGAAAAAGTTTTCTTTAATATAGTAAGCTTATTTTTTTCCGTGAAGCTTCTCACAGAAGATTCGGCTCCTACCTTGCCGTTTCGAGAAACATTAGTACACAGGTAAGACTAAATACAACTGGAAATCGGCATACTTAGGCCAAGCAAGACGCTCATCTCAGATAAGATACAAAGAACACATCACAGGTACATAAAATCAGGTTTCGTACAACACATAAAAACTGAAAACCATACACTAAATTCAATAAAAATGTAACCGTTTTGCACAGAATCAAAAAAGGACTGAAATTAAACAGGTGTACCAATTTGACTCATGAGTCGTGAGTCAAATTAGGGCCAAAATTCACACCCTGAAAATATACAAAAACAAAAACACCCACAATTTACCTCAATAAAATTTACGACCTCCATAACTTAAAAACAAAGGAGGTACCAAACAGCAGCGCCTAGCTACAGTCTATAAAGAGCTTCAAAATAAATTATGTAACAGTAGCAAAAAATAAACCGAAGAAAAGATTATTCTCGAAATCGATATTTCTAAAAAAGTTAAAAAATTGGCACAATAAGTAAGAACTAAAAACTGTAATAATATAAAGTGACAAAAGAATACAAAAACCAAAGTGAAAATCGTCTTGTGAAATCTGGTAAAATAAATAATATGGATAATTGTTTTAAACTCAAGTGCTTTTGTTATGTGTGTGGAAAATTTACAATTATGAGCAATCGCCGCAAAATAAGTGATGAAACCGCTGATTTATATCGACAAATAGTTATTAGTGGTGTAAATTGGACGCCGTCTTTTGTTTGTACAACATGCATTTTCCATCTGCATAGATGGCAAAACACTGGAGTCGCAATGCCATTTGGTGTCCCGATGATATGGATCGATCCACAAGGACATGATGTAGTTCAATGTTATGGGTGCATGAATTATATTCTCGGTACAAACAGAAACAAAATTGGTTTTTGACATACACTGCAACGAGAAATACTCATCTACCGCTGCCGCATTCAGATGAAATACCTGTTCCGGAAAGATCAAACCAAACTGAGGATTATTTACCAACACCATTTGAATCAAGTGAAACCCTAGAAACATCTGCATCAATATATCAACCATCAAATGTCACTGTTCCATGCAATCACATTGAAATCTCGCAAAGTCGTTTGGATATTATGGTACGACGCCTAAAACTATCGCAGCGGCAAGCCATTCTTTTGTCAAAGGATTTAAAACAAGTGAAATTTTGGCTCCAAATGTTCGGATATATATGTAGCAATAAATTGTCATCGTCATTTTACGAATTTTTTAAAATCAATTGAAAATAATTCACTCGCTTTTTGCACTGATATCCTAGGTTTGGTATCCACAATGCACAATGCACATAATCCTGAAGATTGGCGATTGTTCATCGATTCCTCTAAAAGCAGCTTGAAGGCAGTTCTTTTTCACGTTACCAACTCAAAGAATTCCATTCCAATTGCACGCAGCACAAACACAAAGGAAACCTATGCATCAATGAAAAAAATCATCGATTTGATTAAATGCAATGACCATTAATGAAAAGTTTGTGCAGATTTAAAAGTGATAGCTCTTTAAAGTGGCATGCAATTGGGTTACACTAAAAAGATGTGTTTTATGTGCTTATGGAATACACGTTTTAAAGGCGACCAATACAACGAACGGAACTGGGCTTTACGTGAGAACATTAGATTGCGATACGACAGCATCGTTGAGGCTCCACTTGTGCCAATTAAAAAAAATATTGCTACCACCACTTCATATCAAGCTTGGAGTAGTTAAAAATTTTATAAAAGCACTGAATCCATATGGAAATGCGTTCGTCAAATTGCGTCGCATTTTTCCACGGTTAAGTGGAATGAAAATAAAAGAAGGTTAGTGTTTACATCTATTCGAATGTAAGTTTTGATCAAATGAAATTTCATCTCGCATCTTGTTTTTTATTACAGGAATACTTAATGGACCAGAGATATTCGTCGTTTGATGAACAATGGTGCATTTTAAAATGCTTTCAGTGAACGAGAGCTGTGGCATGAAAATGTGTAAAACAAGTTATTAAGAATGTTCTCGGAATTAACCGAGCCGATGATTGGCGCAGATATATTGAAAATATGCTGACTGCTTTTCATAATATTAACGTTAGAATGTCACTGAAAATACATTTTTTGCATTGTCATGTGGAAAAGTTCGCTGAACAATCACCAGCCGAATCCGATGAGCACGGCGAGCGTTTTCACCAAGTGACGGCAAGGCTCAAAATGCACTCTTGGGTGACATTTGTTGGAATTTGCAAGAGGAAGAAGATCGACACGAACAAATCAGAAAATTAAAATTAATAGTTAAGAAAAATGTTAATTTTTTAGGAAAAAATTGAGAAAAATCACAATAAAATCAACTGAATCAATTTAGTTTTCTTTTAAATAGCTTTTATTGTATCTATATTTACCGATGAGATGTTTATTCGATCGATTTAAATTCAATAAATGGACAAAAAATGATAAAAAACGTGTTTTTTCTTCAAAATGAAAAGCAAAAAATAAAATAACACAAAAATGTGATTGTAGATGTCGTTTTTCGGCCTTGCGCAACAACTATGCTGAAGAAAGCATAACGAAAATCTTAATGGTTCAGGAGCTATCAACATGAATATGAGTGTATATTTTGACAAATTTTTGACTCAGAGGCAAAATATATCGAGAGCGATATCACAAAAATGGGGACTAACTTTGAAATGGGACTAGCACCATTGAATTCAGCGTACTCGGATTAGGTTTACCCCTCGGATGCCTCCCAGCTTGTCACGCAAAAAAAGTTTGCAATTCAAGCACAGTGTAATTTGCCTGGAAATATAGTTTATTTGGCTTTTAAATCTAAAATTTATTTCAAATGTTTTATAATTTTTCCGCTTTAACTAGTTTTAATTGAAATGCTATGAAGTGTCAGCTCATTAAGGTGATGAGTCAAAGGTGGGTTTCGGTGAATACTGCTGCGATGATTCGTTGCCGTTCGTCCTTTTAGCGGTGTAATAAAATATTTCCTCATGTTTCTGGAAACCCCCACACCCGTACCCTGAGCTATAGTCGGCTATTAACACCGCCCAGAAACCACCACCGCCCAGAGGGAGTAATCTGTTAGTGAAATTCGCATTTCGCTACATTTATTTAAAAAGAAGATTAGTGGAATGTGTTGTGGTGTCAGTTTTAACGTGTATTTTTGAGACTTATTTTGGGGAGTTTAAGTGATGCTGCAAAATCGACGAATACTCTTGAACAATATATTTCTCCATACGATTTACCATGTTTTAAAAATGCTCCAATCTTCATCAAAATTCACAAGGAAAACCTGTAAGCTATGCTGAGCAATTACGCATAACTTCATTTTTGCTTAAAACCATGGAACTGCCGGGATATTGGTATATTGTGCGAAGATACAATTCAACGAAATATTCATAAGAACTAATATGCCGTAACTATTGGCAGTTTCCCATGGTTCTTGGCAAAAACGAAGTTATGCGTATAATTGCTCAGCATGGCCTAGAGATTTTCCTTGAAAATTTTCATGATGACTGGAACATTTTTAGAACATTAGAAGAATTTGAGCTGTTGGGACAAGTTATTGATGTGAAGAATCGAAACGGTGTGTGTCGCTCAAGAACAACTGAGAATTGCTGCTGTAGCCCGTAGTGTTAACGAAAACTCAAGTTTATCGATTCCTCGTCGATCTTTGGAATTAGACATTCCACAAACGACATTGCACCGTATTTTGCACAAAAACTTAGGTCTTAAGGCTTTTAAAGTTCAGCTAATACAAGAACTCAAGCCGGTCGATCACCATAAACGACGTATCTTCGCTGATTGGGTTCTTCAAATGCACCAAATAATCTGAATTTTCATCGACAAATCATTTTCAGTGATGAGGCCAATTTTCACTTCGGAGGCTACGTTAATAAGCAGAATAGTCGCACTTAGGACTCAGAAAATCCAAGAATGATTGTTGACAATCCTCTCCATCCTCAACGAATCACTGTTTGGTGTGGTTTGTGGGCTGGCGGTGTGATTGAACCTTACTTATTCGAAAATGAGGCTGATGCAACTGTTACGGTGAATGGAAAGCGCTATCAAGCTATGATTAATGATTTTTAATGGCCGGAATTAGAAGATATTGATGTGGGCGACGTTTATTTTCAGGAAGATGACGCTACCTGCTACACAGGCAATGAAACAGTCGCATTTTGCATAAACGTTTCCTGACTTGTGATTTAACACCTTTAGACTTTTTTCTTTGGGGTCACGTGAAAGATAAGGGCTATGACAATGCTCCACAATCAATTCAAGACCTTAAAGATGGAATTCGTGAAGTTATCGAAGACATACAGCCGCAAATGTTCGAAGCCGTGGCGGCCATTTGGCTGATATCGTTTTAAAATGTTAATGGCATACCTTCTTCTTTACAATACAATAAACATTGATTTCTCTTAAAAAATACTCGATTTTTTAATATCAAAATGAAACCTCTCATTGGAAAACCTTTTATTTTAGTAGTTGGGGCCAACCACTTGCACCATCACTTACCAAAGTGTTTGAATTATTTAACTAATTTCAGTTTGATCTCAATAAACCATGCACCTCATCACAATAATCCGTTTCAAAATCTGCTTCATATCGGTTTAATTCTATTTCGATGAATTGTAAAATATCCATAGTACATCTTTACCTGCAAGTACTGATGTTCAAAAGAAAATTTTAGGTTGATCGATATTTTGCAGTTCCCGTTTTGGAAGCATAGATATGCAGCCATTAAATTTAAAACGACAATTTTGAAAGTAAGGCGATTTAACTAATCCCGCGGGGTTACGTTTGAGATCGATTTGGATAAATACAAGGTACAATTAGGCGCAATACAGTGCTTTACCACACAACATGGTGTAACACAACATCACGGACTAAGATGCTACACGCCAAAACAATGAAAAAAGTCAAAATTTAAAAAAAAACATATTACATCAAAAATTTAAAATTTACCGGCTAACAATCGAGACTCCTCACTTCAGAAAATCGTTGCATTTTTTTGAGTCCTTCGAGCCGAAAATGCAACAGAAGAAACTTGCGTACCTTTGGAGGATCACTAAATGACCAGAGTGGAGTATTAAACGTTAATAAAAAGTGTAGCTACACATTTTAACGAATTATCAAAAAGTTTAGCTGCACAAAAAAATTGAAATTCGACACACGTACGTGGTTTGATTAGAATTAAGTCGTTTATTTTAAAAGTGGCATAAGTCACTTATTATTTAGTTACAATTTAACGGTATCTCTCCATTTAAAAAAAAAATTTCAATCAATAATAGTTATAAGTATCCTGAGAAACCACATACGAAATTCGAAAATCAATATTTCTTAACCAAAATATCCTTAACGAACAGAGAGAAATCCGGTTCTCACCAATTACAGACCCCGCCCTTTTCTATTCTCACGTACGCAATAATATACCTTGAATTTTGTTACTCAACCTATGACTCATCGCCTACTTGCGCGATCCGTAGATTAATTTTTTATTGCTTATTTTTTCCCTCCTTTTATTTTTATTTATATTTTGCTTTTTTCTACTATATAACAAAATTTTTACTAATACAAATCAGTAGATACTCCTGATGATGACCTAACAAGTCGAAATCGATCGAGTGATTTTTTAAACTTTTTGAAAAATATTCAAATTATTCTGCGAAACAAAAAACAAGTGATTAATAAAAATGTGTTTATTAAGTATTTGGCATGAAATATAATATACAACGGGGTGGAGCATCTACACACAAGAGTTAGAGGGATATATGTTAATTATGTTGGTGTTGCCTGATTTTTTTTCATTTCGGGGATAGAATCCGGGGGGATAACTTTACATACGCAATTAAGTGAATTTGGCTAAAGACGCTTCCACGTATAGGGATATATCCCAATCACAATATGCAAATTGTCTTGAATTTATTTTTACATATTTCAAACACCATCACAGGTCCAGAAAACTAAATTCCACACTCGCCACTTATGGTTCCGATGATTTTCTGAATTAAAAAGTTTTAATTTTTTTTTATACAACAGGTAAATAAACTTATTTTTGTGGTACTGTGATTCTCAATATTTATTGTTTATTTTTAATAATTGAGCCGTTTATTGTGAAAGTGGCATAAGTCACTGTTTTTTAATCGAGATATTTACATATGGAGTTTGCGTTTTAACATGTTTAAAAATATTGATGCCACATTTCGAGAAGATATACTTGTATGTGGTTTCTCAGGATACTTATAACTATTATTGATTGAAATTTTTTTTTTAAATGGAGAGATACCGTTAAATTGTAACTAAATAATAAGTGACTTATGCCACTTTTAAAATAAACGACTTAATTCTAATCAAACCACGTACGTGTGTCGAATTTCAATTTTTTTGTGCAGCTAAACTTTTTGATAATTCGTTAAAATGTGTAGCTACACTTTTTATTAACGTTTAATACTCCACTCTGGTCATTTAGTGATCCTCCAAAGGTACGCAAGTTTCTTCTGTTGCATTTTCGGCTCGAAGGACTCAAAAAAATGCAACGATTTTCTGAAGTGAGGAGTCTCGATTGTTAGCCGGTAAATTTTAAATTTTTGATGTAATATGTTTTTTTTTAAATTTTGACTTTTTTCATTGTTTTGGCGTGTAGCATCTTAGTCCGTGATGTTGTGTTACACCATGTTGTGTGGTATAGCACTGTATTGCGCCTAATTGTACCTTGTATTTATCCAAATCGATCTCAAACTTAACCCCGCGGGATTAGTTAAATCGCCTTACTTTCAAAATTGTCGTTTTAAATTTAATGGCTGCATATCTATGCTTCCAAAACGGGAACTGCAAAATATCGATCAACCTAAAATTTTCTTTTGAACATCAGTACTTGCAGGTAAAGATGTACTATGGATATTTTACAATTCATCGAAATAGAATTAAACCGATATGAAGCAGATTTTGAAACGGATTATTGTGATGAGGTGCATGGTTTATTGAGATCAAACTGAAATTAGTTAAATAATTCAAACACTTTGGTAAGTGATGGTGCAAGTGGTTGGCCCCAACTACTAAAATAAAAGGTTTTCCAATGAGAGGTTTCATTTTGATATTAAAAAATCGAGTATTTTTTAAGAGAAATCAATGTTTATTGTATTGTAAAGAAGAAGGTATGCCATTAACATTTTAAAACGATATCAGCCAAATGGCCGCCACGGCTTCGAACATTTGCGGCTGTATGTCTTCGATAACTTCACGAATTCCATCTTTAAGGTCTTGAATTGATTGTGGAGCATTGTCATAGCCCATATCTTTCACGTGACCCCAAAGAAAAAAGTCTAAAGGTGTTAAATCACAAGTCAGGAAACGTTTATGCAAAATGCGACTGTTTCATTGCCTGTGTAGCAGGTAGCGCCATCTTCCTGAAAATAAACGTCGCCCACATCAATATCTTCTAATTCCGGCCATTAAAAATCATTAATCATAGCTTGATAGCGCTTTCCATTCACCGTAACAGTTGCATCAGCCTCATTTTCGAATAAGTAAGGTTCAATCACACCGCCAGCCCACAAACCACACCAAACAGTGATTCGTTGAGGATGGAGAGGATTGTCAACAATCATTCTTGAATTTTCTGAGTCCTAAGTGCGACTATTCTGCTTATTAACGTAGCCTCCGAAGTGAAAATTGGCCTCATCACTGAAAATGATTTGTCGATGAAAATCCAGATTATTTGGTGCATTTGAAGAACCCAATCAGCGAAGATACGTCGTTTATGGTGATCGACCGGCTTGAGTTCTTGTATTAGCTGAACTTTAAAAGCCTTAAGACCTAAGTTTTTGTGCAAAATACGGTGCAATGTCGTTTGTGGAATGTCTAATTCCAAAGATCGACGAGGAATCGATAAACTTGAGTTTTCGTTAACACTACGGGCTACAGCAGCAATTCTCAGTTGTTCTTGAGCGACACACACCGTTTCGATTCTTCACATCAATAACTTGTCCCAACAGCTCAAATTCTTCCACCAGTTTCACTATTTCCGGCCGAGAAGGTGCGTTACGACGACCCAAAAGCACTTTACTTTTGCGAACTATGAGTGCAAAATTTTCACCATTTCTGTAGTGAATTTAGTGGCGTAGTTTTAACTTGTCAAATGTCAAAAGATGACAGCTTCAAAATTGACAGCTGTCCAAATAGCAGGCTATTAAAAATGAAACTTCTTATTGGAACCTATATATGAAAACACGAATAATATTGGAGTAAATGTGATAAGGGATCATCTGCTCTCGTTCCTTCTGGTTAAATTTAAAAAAATTGTATTCCCGTGCTTACGTGAGTTTTTATGTCAAATCCTACTAGAATCATGATGACTAATGATCCAAATGCAAAAACACAAAAAAGCTTGCCAAAAATTACCTGATTATGGGACAATATACAATTTCTTCAGAAGCAAATTTTCTTAAATATTTTAGAATTGAATGCTGTGCTAAATTTGTATAAATTCGTCTTTTTGTCACTCGTTGGATCGATCGTAAACTCCAGGTAATTCACGTAAATATGTTATTTAACATAGATATTTTGTTTGTTTGTTTGTTCCGAATGGGCGTCTCAGCCGCTCAACTGATCGCCATGAAATTTTTACCATGTACAAGTTGCATATCCAGAACCAACCTTATGATATTTTGGAAGGGGTTGGACCCCGGGGTAGAGGGGCTGCGGTACAAATTTTTCTAAAATTTTAATTTTCTTTAAATTTTTCCACGAAAATGAGTTTATGAGGCTGGTTATATGAAATTACTGACATGTTCGAATCCGAGGGGCCCAGCCAGCTCTGGATCAAAAATTAATTTTTTATAGATACAAATATTTATTTGATTATTCCAAAATGACTTCTCAGCCGCTCAACTGATCGCCATGAAATGTTTACCATGTAAATGTTTCATGTTCAGGACCAATCTTACGATATTGTGAAAGGGGCTGGACCCCGGGGTCTAGGGGCTGCGGTACAAATTTTTTCAAAACTTTTAATTTTCTTTAAATTTTTCCACGAAAATGAGTTAACTGGGCTGGTTATATGAAGTTACTGACATGTTCGAATCCGAGCCGCCCAGCCCTGGATCAAAAATTAATTTTTACATGTATAGATACAAATATTTTATTATTCCAAAATGACTTCTCAGTCGCTCAACCGATCGCCATGAAATCTTTACCATAGAAATGTTGCATATCCAGAAAGAACCTTACGATATTTTGGAAGGGGCTGGACCTCGGGATCTAGGGGCTGCGGTACCAATTTTTTCGAAAATTTTAATTTTCTTTAAATTTTTCCACGAAAATCAGTTTATGGGGATTGTTATATGAAATTACTGACATGTTCGAATCCGAGATACAAATATTTGATTATTCCAAAATGACTTCTCAGCCGCTCAACTGATCGCCATGAAATGTTTACCATGTAAATGTTGCATGTTCAGGACCAATCTTACGATATTGTGAAAGGGGCTGGACCCCATAGTTGTTAATCAATGGTACAACCAACACAATTGTGTATATAGTTGTAGTGTTTTTTTTCGGACGAAAATAGTTTTAGAAGGAATGCGTAAATTGAGTCAAAACACATACAAAAACAAAATTTTCCTTCAACAAAATGTATCGCTGACTGGATACGTGTCGAAAAATAATAAAATACATAAATTCATAAGAAATTCATTTATGTTTAATAAAATTTTTTTTACATTATATTCAATAAAACAACAAATTAAAAAATTATATTTCTAAAAACAAAAAAAAAAATTCGTGTCTTCGACCGATTCGCGCCTTCGACCCATTCGGCCCTTCGACCCATTCGGCCCTTCGACGTATTCGGCCTTTCAACATTCGGCCCTTTGTACCTATTCCTTGAAAAATGGGTTAAAGTTTAATAATGTTCCGAAAAAAAAACAGATTCTAATACCCTTGACAGACTAGGATTAGCTAAACGCGTTTAATCATTTTTTCGAGTTTATCTCTTAATGTGTCAACTTCGAGATTAACTAAACGAGTTTTGTTTTAGGTTTAGTAACTAAACCGGTTTAGTGCACAAATCTCTCAATATTTTGAAGTTTATCGCATAAAAATGGGTTTAGCGAGAGCGCCATCTAACAATGAATGTTAAAATTTATAAATAGGACAATGCCATTTAGTACTGTGATACAATGATAGATGCCGCTTTCTTTTTGAGTTATCCCTTTCGAGTTTTTTTTGCTCCAATTTAAGTTCAAACTACACAAATGTGTATGTAAATAATGACAGGTTGTAATGTCTACCACATTTTACCGGATTTTAGTTAAATGGGAATTCTTGAAAAAAAACATAATAATTTGATAACACATAAATTAAATAACATGTTAATTATTCCTTTTTGATAACATCAATTATTTTATTATTATTATAGTAAGTGTTGTGACGAAAACAAAATTAAGCGATATGCACAAATGTGTATTGTGGTCTTCAACTTACACATAATTCTATGTTTCACACATTCGTTTCTCGTAATCGAAATTTACATACACAATTGTGTATACGGGTGGGGTTAGGGTTATATTCCTTTGCCATAATAATTGTGTGGGTAACGAAAGCGTATCATGTCAAAATTTATTTCTGTATCTGTTTTGGTCTAACATACACATTTGTGCATTCCTGTTACCGTAGAGTAGTGCCGGAAAATATACCATGGTATTGTATTTGGAATTCATATTTTTTTGTAATCTATATTCAAATCTCGCTGGAATCTGACAATTCTCGCGCAGAAAAAATATGGCGGATACACAGCGATGTATTAAATATATATTGTATATATATATTCATTTATATTGTTAACATTTTTATGTTGTATTTGTATTAAAATGGAATAGGAATTTTGGGATACAATTAAAACACAAAGTTTAGGTTTTATAAATTAAATTGCGTTTAATTAAAATATTTTTTTTATTTGTACCACAATAACATTTGTTTAATACCGATTCCGGACAAACATAGCGCTACCGTATTTTATTATTGAAACAGGATTTGCTAAACTTCATAGTGTGTCAACCTAATTGGATTACTACAAATCCTTACAGATTAACTAAACTAGTTTAACTAAACGCGTTTAGCTAAGTCCTAGTCGGTCAAGGGAATAACAGTTTTATTGATGCTTTATACGACCGAGTATGTTATGCGTCTCGCAAAATTATGTTTAGAATTCGGTGAAAGGTCGTTTCATCAAATTTTACTCTAAAATGAATGTATACGACGGCTGTGCGAAAAACAATTTAATACTCTGTACATACTGCACAATCATTTGACTCTGTACAACCTTCCTTCGGTGTATAATACTCGGGGTAATTCTGCTCGGGTTAATTGATACTTAAGACCACATTGTGCTAACAAGAAAACTCAATGCTAATCTGCTGACAACTAGTCTCGGTCGAAGTATTACCGTAAAAGCTGCCGACGTAGTTTCGATCGAAGTATTTTCTATGTATTAGTTACACAAACGGGAAGTGTGATTAGGGTCGTTGTCTTGCTGTAGGATGAACCCTTTTTTTATTGATTTTATCACCGACTGACTACAAAGCATAATTTTCCAAAATATTTCTGTATTCGTCTTTTCTTAAAATTCCATCAACTTGGAAAAGGTTTTCCACTCCATGATGAGCGAAGGCTCCTTGACAAGCACAGAACTACCCTGTGCTAGGTTGTTGGAATTGTGTACTGTTCTAGCATTTCGTTTGCAGAACGTCGCATATAAACTTTTAGTTTAGTGCCAAAAAGTTCAAATTTGAACTCATCGGTCCAAAGAACATTTTTGAATTGTTCAATTGTCCCACCTTTATGAACTCTAGTCCACTGCAAATGCACCTTATTTTGTGGCCGAACAAATGTTTTTTTTTCGACTCGCCTTGATTATAAAATAAAATGACTTAATAAAATAATATTTCTCTTTGATAATTTAAATTATACTGAGAACGACAAAAAATAATGGGATTTTTCAAATTTTTACATTTAGGGAAACCTCGTGTTTTATTCCGTATCACTTTTTTGTTTAGTATAATGTTATTTGTTTAAAAGCGCTACACACGATCCAATTTGGTCGGCCCGGACCGTCGGTTACTAAATCGATGTTGTCTACAGACAATCCAACTTGCCACCCGATTTACTATCCAATTTTGACAATTAGGTTTAAATTTTATTTTACTTTGTGTGGCATTGTCATTGTTTTCCAAAATCTTTAATCACCCAACCAATGAATTAAAAAAAAATAAACTCGTGTTTGTTGTTTCTTGCTCGAAATTTACCATACAAATGAAATGAAATTGTCCAACAACGATACACACCATCCGATTTGGTTGGTTGGTTGGACGGTCGGATGGAATTTCCATCCAACACATCCAACTTGATTTTATCGGGCCAACTTGCATACACACGATCCGATTTCCAACCAAATCGGTCCAACCGTCCGACCAAATTGGATCGTGTGTAGCGCTCTTTAAAGATTTTAAAATAAACTATACTCAATTAGTGAAGTTAATACAACATTAATCATTTTTTGAGCATAAAAAAATCGCAAACAATTCCGAGAACAGTTTGAGTAGTCGAAGAAAAAAGACGCGTTCTTGTCTTTCTCTGTGTAGTAAAAAATTAAAATTAAATTTGATGTGATAATAATTTAGGGTTTTAGGTAATAGATAAGGTGTTAATAATTCAATAAAAAAGTGGATTATAATAAAATTTGTTTATTTTAATACTGTAAAGTAAATTTAACATAAATTAAAAATAGAAATTGTGTGTCACAGTAATGGTGAGTGCATCACACTCATTTTTTTACTGTGTGGGGATTCCAATGGATTCATAAGATAAGTGTTTCTATTATTTTAATTCATATTTTATATAAAATATCCAAATAAATTTTAATTTTATTTATATAAATATATTTTAGTAGATGTGCTTGAAATAAGAAAATACGCATTTGTAATATGTGGTGGTAGTGTCGTGACTAGTGATGTAGACCGGTTTACGTGTGTTTCAGAAAACCCTACCCCAACTTTTCTTTTCATATATTTGAACCATCATTGAAGAAATAACCACCTTCAGCATTCAGAAACTCTTCTCCCATCCAATCCTCTCTGGTGGGGTTTCAGTCCTAAACCTCTGATCAAAAAATAGGGACGTGATGGTATAGTCGGTAGTATTTGGGTAGTATGTTGGGTGTGAATTGTATTTCTAAATATTTTTTTTTATTGTTATAGGAAAAATATAAATAAGTTAAATGATAGTGAAGTAATAGTTTTATTATATATTAACATAGCTTGGTTATTTTCTTAAAGTGTGTAAAAGTGGAAAATGAAATTTATAAACATACTGAAAAGAAAAAGAATATCGTTTATGCTCGATTTAAGTATGTTCCCAAGTATTTTTACTTTTAATTTTTCTGGCGATATTCGTACTTTAGTACTAAACTTAGTCTAGTATTTTTCTAAGTTTGAGTTGCAATTTATTAAAATAAAACGTATGAAGCGTGTCGCGAAAATCCGAAACTGGACTAAACTCATATAAACATTTTATTGCATGTGTATGCGTATTGAGAAATATTTGGCGGGAACAATTGTGCTTGTGTTTGTTTAAACGGCAATTTCAAATTTTGGTTGTAAAATTAAATGTTTTTAAAGAAATATTTTTGTTTTTCTAATATAAAATGATTTATTAAATTCATTATTGATTACTTTGGACATACATATATATACATTTCGATTAAATTATTCAGTTTTTTAATTTCTAATATTTACACTAGATTTTTTTTTAAATAATTTTCCTTGTTTGTCTTTTATATAATAAAAGTAATTTGTGGATATTAAATCGGTTTCGATAGAGTTCGTAAATTTTTCCATAGTACAATCTAAAATGTTGAAAATAATATTATAATTATTAAATTTAACACGGAGTAACGTAAACCATACCTCACATTATCTTTATTGACCGTTAAACGTAAACTTGCAGCTAAGCTCTTTGGTCAACAGCTCTGTAAAGTTTGCCCTATTTTAGTTCGTGACCATCTTGCTTCATAAATAATGATTTCTAAATATAAAATAGGAAAACAAAATATAATAGATTGTACCAAATTATCTCGAATGAATCTTTACATTACCAATTGTTCTACAGCCTTCCTATATTCAATTAAATTAATATCAAAGTTGACAAATGTATCCGCATGGTTAAAAGTTACTATAAACTTAGCGTTCTCACAATAAACTAAATAACGCCATTTGTATAAGCATATGTATATAATACGTATACGCTACAAACACTATCATTATAATGTGAAGTTTAACTTTCGTTAATTTTGGATGAAAACGAAGGAAAATACTGTGCTCAATTTTTACTTTCGTTTTGTTATACTTGGGTTTATATTATTTTAGACATACATATATGTGTTTGGAAAGGTTCATTGTAGCTTTAAAACGACTATTTTATTAATTTGGCAACACTGCTCTCTTTCTCTATAATGAAAGAATGCGGCGTAAAAAATGACATTTATCCAACCGTTCCACACGTGATGTAAAAGAAGCAGCTTCTTTTTCGTCTCTTTCCCCGCTTACCTATGAATAGTAATAAAAAAATTTAAGTCCATTTTTGAGATGTAGATTTTAGTTTAAATTTTTTTTTCGACAGAGCAGAATAAAACAATACAAAAAACTTGTGTTTAAATAAAAAATAAGGTTTTAAATTAGCAATAAAAAATCTATTACGACTTATTTTGAAGCGTGATGCAGTGCTTCTTTGACATCCCGTATGGATCTACTAATCCACTCATGAAATAAGAAAATTTCCAGCACATTTTTGACATGAGTTTTTATTTTAATTTTATTTTTTGAGTGTATACCCGTGTTGCCAGATTTTCCAAGAACAATTTCCCAACGTCTTCGTAGAAATTCCCGATTTTTTCCGATTTCTCCGATAAAAATTCCCGGCAAAATTCCCATGATATTTTAATTAAAAAACTATATTTAGTTTCAATATTTTATTGTAAAACCATAACTTTATAACGCATAAATAATATTTAAATTAATTCATTGTACATAATTTATAAAAACTATCTATATTTGAACAAGTTCGAATGATAACATCCTGATTAGTTGGTTTGGTATAAATTTGATGAAGTTAGCAGATAAATGCTGTTGTTTTGGTTCAAATGTAATGCAATTTCCCTTTCTATTTTGCATTGCTGATATAAATACACATACTCGTAATGCACTTAAACATTCATCACCAAGACGATTTCGTTTTTTTACCTTAATATCTGTCACCATAGAAAAAATTCTTTCTGCATCCGCATTTGAGTGTGGTAAGGTTAAAATGAATTTAGCAACTTCACTTAAATTTGGGAAAACGTAATCACCGTTGATTGCCTTTTTTGACGATATCTCAGCCCAAAATTCTTCGACTGTTAGCTTCTGTAATTTATCCTTTTGTGTTTCTGAAAACTCGTACGGTAAGTCGCCCCATTCGTCCTGAAGCCTATATTTATCACAGAAATGATCAACATAATTATACAGTTCAGTTAAAGTTATCGAAAATTTACGGTTGAAAATAATAAGGGCAGATTCTGGATTTAAAAATTCAACGACTTTAAAAAATTTGTCGTTTAAGGGAAATTGTTGCAATATTTTATAGAAGCATTTTTCTACGAATTGAACACAATTCTTTTGTATAATAAACTTTCGTTCATCTGATAAAAATTCAGCCTGTTGTTTTGAAATTGATACGTTTAAATATTCATTAAACTCGGTGCCGCCAACAAAATCATTAATATTTTGTTTGGTTTTGTCGTTTACAATATTTTCAAACAATAAAATGTTTTCTTGTAAGACTTCATCAATACATTGGGGCTTTAAAATCATTTTAGCGACAATAATCAAAATTTTTTTAGACTCGTCGTACAACTAAAATAGAATCACTTTGAAATAGCGCATTGAATCGATTAAAATAATTAAGAATGTTTTTTAAAAACAACAAGTAAGCTCTAATTTCGTGATTCTGAAAATGTTTCATTATATTTGCAACTTTCTTACGTTTTGTATATGATTGCTCGTATATAAAAAAATGGTTTAAAACATTCCAATTCTTGAGTATATTCACAATACATGGATGCATTGAGAGCCATGAGCCATCTCGTCGATGCCGGAGAAATAATTTTCCTTTTTGCAACACTGAAATACTCCTGAAATTCAGTTAACACAGCAGCACTTTTCGGACTTTCTGAGACGTATATACCAATGTCTCTTAAAAATATTTCACAATCGGGACGATGAATGGCATATACATTTAAAGAGAACTATTGGATGACTGACATTTTGCTGTAGTAAGGTATAGAATGAGTTGTTACATCCGATCATGACAGCAGCTGTATCAGATGCCATTCCAATTATATTTTGTAACGGGGTATTTCGGTTTAATAAGCAATTTTTAAATTGTTCGTACAAAGTTCTAGCCGACTAATCAGTAGCATCAATATTAATTAATTGAAGTAATTGTGTACTAACTTTATTGTATTTCACATACCTGACAAGCACACATAAATTTTTTGAATTACTGATGTCGGTGGACTCGTCTACAAAAATTGAAAATTTGGTTTGTTTTAAAACCTCAGTTAAATTCTCATCCTCCACTTTACCTAACACATTCGTAATGATTTTAGAGCATTTGGTACGTCCTAAATTTATTTCCTGGAAAATTTCGGAATCTATAAATATATTTTTTAATAGGGGAACCATCGAATCAACTATTTTAATGGAAATATTATTACCAGTCAAAAAAGCTGTAAGTTTAAAGCAGTAAAAACTGCTTGCGGATGGGGTTTGCAGCATATTTTTCAAATTAGTTTTATGTTTTTCGCCAATATTGTGACGCTTGAGTTCAGTAGTTCCACAATTTATTTGGGATCTGCATGCTTTGCAAAACGCTTTTGTCTTATCTTATTTAACGGGCAAGAGACAACTTTTAAATTCCATGTCTTGCATCCATGAGGTTTGAAAATTTTTCGCCTTAGTAATTTTTGGTTTAACTAATTTTTTTCGTTTTTCTGGTGTATTAAGTTCATCAGTATCACTAGATTCTGTGAAAACTTGCTGGATGCTTACTGAATCTATTATCAAAATTAACTTTTATTTAAAACAGAAATTAAAAAAATATTAACTCTTAACGTAAATTCGTTGCAAGAAAATTCCACAATAAAATCACAATTTTAGTTGTTTTTTTAATTTCCGTCTTTCTGACAATTTGTATTAAATTAGAAGTGTCAGAAAAATTAAAACACAAACTTTCCAAGCATAAACTATTAAAAAATTCAACAAAAATGTACATATTTGTTAAAATACGCAATTGAATTTTGCTGAATATAAATATTACCACGCGCAATGTAAACTTACTTTTTGTATAGCCAGGGTAACTTGAGTAACTTTTGATACCAACATTAAAAAAATTAAAATTACTCAGAAGTTACCATGGGATATTTCCGAAAACGCCTAATATGGATGTGTAAATCAATCTAAATTTATACATACAATTGTTATATTACACGATTTAAAATTATTTTGTTATATTTCGTATTTCGTTATTGTATTGGATTAGACAATTTATAATCATTATTAAATAACAAAAAATAACGTATGAAATATCCCACATTTTTGACAATATTTGGGAAAAAATCCCACCATCTGGCAACAGTGGTGTATACACCCATCTCTTGCTTTACGAATTAATTCGTTCCTACGTAAATCTCGTTAATCGAATTTTCAGTATATTTTTGAGTATTTTGTTCAAACTTTACCTAAGGCAACTAACAAAAATCGGATAAGAATAATTACCAAATGAGTAATAAATAACTATTATACAACATTGTTTTTGCAGTGGCCTTAAACTTTTGAACGGCGGCGTATATTTGGCATGGCGCCTATAGTCACATGCCACTTGAAGGGCCTTGGCTTCGAAAATTCATATGTAATGGCACTTTTGTAGGAATATTTAGCAAATCGATATGTATTATAGAAATACCAATGTTCTCGATAACTCATCGATTAGCCGTACCTGATGATGCCAGAGTAACTCTCTCTCTCTCTGGCTTAATATCCCATTAAGGGATTTGGCCGCCTCAAACAAGGTTTCATAATCATAATTTTATTTCGGATAATGAGTGATTAAATCATTGATAAAAAAACAGCCGTGAAATTTTTTCCTTGTCACCACCGGGAATCGAACCCTGGACCAAACGGTCGCTGGAGCAAGCATGCTGACCACTTTTTTTTATTTTTTTTATTATTATTCTTTATTTTAGCCTTATATTATTGAATACATTATTGTTGATGAAAGAATATTTAAAGAACATCAAAATCCATTATTAAATTCAATGTAACCTCTGCCCAACGAGGTTCTCAGGTTAGTTCCCTAATAATTTATTATAATTTTTATCTATACTTTAAATAATTTAGTGTTTATAATTTTAAACAATACATTATGTTATAAGCTGGCATAAAATTGGCTCACTAGAAAAATTGCCATTACTCATTTACCTTAAATCAATTAAAACTTAATCTAATAATTAACCTAATTGTGCTATGCTAAAATAATTTCGATTATTGTAACCACCAATATTTCATTTTTCGGTTTTGGTAGCTCTCTAAAGCACTTCTTTTTATTGCTGTACTGAATCTGCTATGTTCTTCCAGATTTTCGTATTTTGTTGGATCAAACCATTTTTCATTTGATCTTCTATTAACATGGTATATCACTGGTATACCATTTTCGTTTTGGATGTATCCAATTTTGTCTAAATAAACAAATGTTTCTGGACCTGGAATATTATTTTGATTTGTACATTTGCTTAGTATTAAATTATTTGTGTAGTATATGGGCCATAAATAAGGGAGTTTATGTGGTAGGATGTTGATCTTAGGATATGGTTTCGGATTAGTTGAATGATATGTAAATCTATTCTTTCGCCGTTAAATTTGTTGTAATGTGATTGGTTGGAAACATAATGTTGATGTCCTGTCTCTGCTTTGCGAAAAACTCCTCTACAATGTCGAATGCACCTTCTCTCGAAAATTCTTAGTTTCTCCATATAACAGGGGCAGGTGTTATACCAAATTTGGCATCCGTACGTAATTATTGGACGTACTAATGTTTTGTAGCAAATTTCTTTTACCTTTTCATCAATGTGTTTGTTGTAAAATATTATTTTATGACTCATAAATGCCTTTCTGGCTTTTGCTAGTTGTTGTTTATGTGCTCTTTCATGTAGCACAACCGATCTATTTTAATACCTAGATACTTCACCATTGGTTTTTGCTCGATCACTATATTGTTGATTGACATCGTAAAGTTTTTCCAATTTCTTCTTGTGTCTCTTGTTGCAAGGTTGATCGGTTTCCGGAACAGAATAGTCTCACATTTCGATGCGTTCATTTCGATCGACATCGTAAAGTTTTTCCAATTTCTTCTTGTGTCTCTTGTTGCAAGGTTGATCGGTTTCCGGAACAGAATAGTCTTACATTTCGATGCGTTTATTTCGATTCGCCACGTATGTAGATAATCAACGATGAAATTAACTGCTTGCTGGAGATTATTTTGTATCATGTTGATTTTTGAGTTTGCACTGTACATGATAATGTCATCTGCATACGCTATGGTTTGAATATGCTGCGAGTTCAGGTTTGTGTTTCCTAACAGATCTGCTGTGTACAGGTTGAATAGTAGTGGGGCCGTGATCGATCCTTGCTGTAAACCGTTGTGTATTTTGAATAATTTACTGGACATTTCGCTTACATTGGTCGTTATAAATTCTCTGTCGTAGAGCATCTCGTATAAAACGTGTATTAGATCAATGTGAAATTTCTTTTTGTGTAGTTTGAATAAGAGACCATCTAGCCAAACTGATTCGAATGCTTTCTTCATGTCGATTGTTACTGCTGTGAATTGTGGAATGACCATGTCTAAATCCGAATTGATTATCTGGTAATAACTTGTGGGTGTTGGTGTGATGCATGAGTTTTTCATAAATCATGATTTCGTATATCTTCCCCAGATTAGATAACAAGCTAATCGGTCTATAGTTTTCCGGATTTGTAGGATTTTTATTTTTCTTCTTAATCGGGTAAATCTTTGCGGTTTTCCAACAGGTTGGCAATGTCTTATTATTAAGTAAGTTGTTGAATAGAACGCATAACTCCGTAATTATTTGTTTCGGTAGGTGTTTTAGAATAATAATTTCTCATCGTTTAATAAAATATTTCTCATCGTCTGGGTCGTTTGGCGTGCTCGCTCTATTTGTAGTGCTAAACTCAACCTTTGTGATACCATCGATCTTATTTTGAATCTGTTGTCGTTTTATGGGTAGTATTGTTTGATTTACTACTTGTTCGTGTTCCGGTTTCCCTAATATTGGGTTACGAATGGGATGTCTTTCAATATTATATCCAAGAATATTTAGGTTTTGTTGTACGTTATAACTGAGGTACTTTGTACCTCTTTTAGGGAGACATGTCCAATCTATATTGATTGAGTTCATGGTAATCGTCTCATTTTCTTCAATCTCCAAATGTTGAATATTAGTCTCTGATTTCGTTTGATTTACTCGTTTAATGTTAGAGAACATCGTCGGACCAGGTTGAATGGATTCCAGTTTTTGTTTCCACCTTTTGTTAACTGCTAACTTTATATTTTGGCTTATTAGCTCGTTTATACGTTTAATCTCAGCTTGTAGTGTGTCGATCTGATTCGTATTAGTGGTTCCGTTCCTTTTACCTCTTTTGATATAGGTAACGATTCTGCTTTTATATTTATAGAGACTTTCTATACGATTATTTGTGTAACATTCCATGTTATTTCGCCTTCTTGGTGCATTCATAATTATATTTTGCGTGATTAATTCCGCAATGCAATTTATATACTCGTCCAGTTCAGCATCTTTTACATTTCGGTCATCCGGTATAATTGATTGCCGCCCGTTATCTCGCAGATAATTTTTATATAATTTGATTAGTTTATGTTTCCAGATAGTCCAATCCGTATTGTAAAAGTTGAATAATTGTGTTTGCTCATCTGCAGAATTTGTTTCGTATTGATTAATGTCCTTACAAATTATTTCAATCGCTTTATTGTTCGTTTCGATGTTTAGACGATTGTCTGTGACTGCTATATCAAGGTAATTGCCGGAACGTCTTTTTCTATTAGCCACCGGTTAAGCCTTATACCTCGAGCATTGTTGCCCCAGTTCATGTGTCGTGCATTTAAATCACCTGCTACTATATAAAAATTCTCGACATTTTTCAGGTCTAATATATCAAATAAACTATTCCAGTCTTGCTCGAATTGAGCATCTGTCGCTACGTTATTACTACCCGAACAATATACCGCAATGATGTATAATTGTGCCCCATTATTAATTTTAATTTTAATGACTGTCATTTCGATTCCTTTGCCATTTTGTAGTTCATTTAGATGGATGTGTTGAAATTTGATTTTGTTATTAACTATGATAGCTGTACCCCCTCCTTGATGTGAATTCGGTCGGTCTTGTCTAATGATCTTATAATTTTTGAATGTTATTTGGTGATGTCTATTGATTTTTGTTTCACTTAGCATAAGTATATCGGGCTGATGCTGTTCCATAAACTTGAGCAGGTTAAGTCTTCTGGAAACGCTGACTATTGAATTAACATTTAATGCTATTATCTTCAAATTGTTCATAGTTTATTTATGATATTAAGAAGTTGAGCTATTTGTTCATTTTGTTGTTCGATTATTTTAGCCATATTTTCAACTTTTGCTGCTAAACTGTGTACTGTTAAGTTCTCATTTGTTTTATTTTTTAAAATATTAGCGTATGTACCATTTTCGGCACATACTGGGGTTGATTGTACCCAAGCAGGTATATTTATATTTCGTTTCTCACTTATTTTTTACTACAGCTTCTGAAGGGTTTGTTGATATACTGGGCAACCTTTATATGATGCCGGATGTCCCACGTTCTTACAGTTTATACAGTATATTATTGTATTTTCTACCTTTTCTTTTAATGTACAATCACCCGGTTTATGTAAATTGGAACATTTCACACATCTATAGTCTAAATTGCAGTTGGCTGTCGTGTGGTTGAATCGTTGACAGTTTTTGCACTGTATAATGTCTCGTTTTTTTGACAGTTGTTCCCAAGCTACCTTTTGGTAGTTTATAATTCGAATATTGTATACTCGGCTCATTGTTGTATTTGGGTCAAATTGTATAATGTACAATGGTAATTTGCGGCTAGTTGGTGTTGTGTGTTTGGTTTGCATTTGCACTATATTGTTTATTTTGACATCCCCGGTGGTTTCAAATTCTTGCTTCATATCTTCAATATTTTCTTCTTCGGATAGCCCTTTTAGTACTAAAGTTTTGGGTTTCTCGTCTTTCGGTGTATACGTAAAATATATAGTGCTAACCTCGTTGAAACCCTCTTACTTTTCTGTAATCCTCCAATTTTCGAGATACACTGAATGTTTATCATTACTTATTCTTCTTACTTCAAAGTTCGTAATTTGCAATCCTTTAACCAAATCTATAGTATTTTTTATTGTCTGGTTATGTGTGTGTAGAGGTGGAGGTTTAATTTTTTTTTTTGCTGACTCATCGTCGTATTGTTAACTCTTTTAGTGCTCCTTCCCGATGAGTTTTCCTCTTGTATAGCTGTATTATACGATCTTTTAAAAACATTGACGTTGTTTCGTTTTACGTGATTTTTTAACTCTTCGAACGTATTTATGCCGTGGCAGTTTGAATTTTCTTCGTTATTTTTAGTATTCGATGTTAGTAGTATTTTAGGTTCCGTCTCGGTTTCTAAATCGTCCTCTATGGTCATTAAATGTTCGAAACTGTTTTCACTTACGAAGTTCGGACCTTGTCCTATCAACACCTCACTGTTTGTTTGCCTTCTTGTTAGTTTAGCTATTTGTGCTCTAAATTGTTTTAATATTTTTATTTGCTTTTGAAAGCGGTCTTCTTTTGAAATCAGTGATGCTGCAGTGTTTTATGTTTTTACTGCGCTTTTTAGCTATTTTTTCACTAGTGCTGGCTTTGTTCTGATCCATTTTAACCAGCTATAAGTCAAGCTGGTCCCTGTTAATCACGAGTTGATTTGATATATACCCAATACCGTTATCCTATATACACTAGGTGGCTGTATATATGTACAATCCACTTTAGAAATATTTATTACTAGTTTGTACCGATTTTCAATACTGTTTACCCGATTTGGCACATGTGCCACACTCAATTAAAGTATGCCTATTTTTTCAAACTCAATTGTTTTTTCATTTAAATGTCACTAAATATCTTTTATTTATTTTTTTGGATTTTATCCACTGAATATAACGAAAGTCTGTATATTTTACGTGAAACACTATATCTTTGACAATTTTTTCAATTATAAATACATACAATCAACCATTTATTAATTAACTAATAATTAATTATTTATTTAGGAATCGAACTTGCTTCCTACATTTTGAACGATGTGCACCTAACGACGTGCGCTATTACACTGCATGCTGACAACTTTGCCACCGGGGCGGCCAGAGTAACACCATTATGAATAATTTTTAGGAATAATCTCTTATTAAGGAAAAAATAGTTTTCCTTAGAATTCATTTCGAAAACATTAATTACGTCGGCCAAACTAATAAATTTTTATCGCACATTAATCATCAAATGTTTCCAGACTATTTTTATTAAATAATGTCTACGTAAATTTTTATGAAAATATTTTTATTTTTTTAAAAAATATACAAATAAATAACATAAATAACAATAACCTTTAAAATTTCATTAACACTAAACAAGAATTCCTCTTACTGATTGCAGCACACCTGGTATCGCATAGCGTAATTATAATATTTCCATTAGCCTAAAATCTGTGAAGCAATGTTCGTTATGTTTTAAGATCATCTGTGTTTATGAACTCAATTTAACAATTATGTTTATTTATTTAATGTTGAAAATATATATATGTACAATTTTACATATGAATATTTTTTTATTTAACTTTTTTAATTATAAATTCTTTTTTCAAGAACATAAATATTTTTGTTACAATTTTATTTCCAGTAAAAAGTCATGTCTTACGGATTTTTTGAATGATAAATAATATGGCTACTATTTAAACTGTAACATAATATAAAAGATTTACAGTATCTGTCTGAAAATAATATAGTTAGTTAATTTAATTTTTTTATTATTATAAAAAAACACACAAATTCTGCCAAATATGAAATCATTTGTAGCTATTGTACTCGTATTCGGAATTATCGTAAGTGTCATTATTTTATTCCTGGTGTATTAATTTGAGATAAACGACTGTAGAATAATTTCAAGTTAATAATGTGTTTCTTTTTTTTTTTTGTTAATTTTATAGTCAGTTTCCGCAAATCCAAATCCAGCATGTGGTTGCCCAGCATGGGAACCCGCACCCGATTGCGGATGTTGTGATGGTGAAGTTGGTGGTACCCTAGTTGATGATTGTAACCCAGCACCACCACCGGAAACCTCATTGACCCGTATCTTCGGTCGTCCAATTCAAATCAAACCAGAAGATGCTGAATTAGTTCTTCAACCAAGCCCAGTTATTGTTAAACCAACACTCATTCACCGATCATCACCAGTCATCATCCGACCAACAATTATTTCACGACCACAACCTGCCCGCGTTTCAGTTGCTCAACCAGTCTTCCGTGTACAAAACGAAGTACAACGATTACCCGCATGCAGTGCTGGTGGACCAGGCATTGTTCAAGGCACATTAGCAGCATACAGTGGACTCGGAGGACCAGGCCCACATGGTGGTGGCAAACTCTACTAGATATTAGGAGCAACATGATTAATTTAAGTTAATTTAAAGTAATTAATATAAGGAATAAGAATAAGGAGACACACACAAAGAACGCACAAGTAACAATAACACTACAAAAGGAGATGAACAAAAATCGAAATTTAATTTTATAAAACAAAAAATTGCATTTCAAAATTTAGTGAGGACCTTTTGTTTGGTATAATAATGAATAATAATGAATGCAGTTTGAAAGCCCAGTATTATAAAAAAAACTATTTGTTTGTTTTAATTTTGTTGTTAATTTTTTAGAATTTAATCTAAAAAAAAAACTGTGCACATTATCAGTAAATGTAAGGAACCACTCCGTAAAGTGTATAGAAAATTTATTGTATAAATTTTGAGCTGGAGAATGAAGCAGGCACGTGATCAAATTAATGTTTGATCACAATAATAAATCATTTAAATTAGTAAGATTATATTTTAAAAAAAAACAAAAATTTATTTCATTTTCATATAAATGCTGAATAAATAATTCCATCATACGGCAATCGACTTAACCAGCATCTGTATAACGGTTTGAACATCAATTACCACACTCAGGAAAAAATATGATAAATACATGATTGCATTTACCATATTATGATAATACTAAATTATTGTGATATTCCATATCCTACAATGAATAAAAATACTATCAAACTTACTTTATATGATTAATAATATCATTGTGTGTTAAATACAATATTTTTCATTTGTGATGGATCATCATTGTTGTGATGAAAAGGATGGCTTGATAAAGAATATCATATTATCATACAATCAATCATTTAAATAATTGTATTTAACACACAATGATATTATTAATCATATTAACAAAGTTTGATAGTATTTTTATTCATTGTATGATAGGGAATATCACAATAATTTAGTATTATCATAATATGGTAAATGCAATCATGTATTTATCATATTTTTTTCTAAGTGCATGTAAAGCTGTATTATGTCATACACAGAACCCTTGAAGAAATCACTAGTTGAATGCTTTACAGAGGAGCATAGACCTGAAAAAATTATGATAAAAAGTATAAAAAATTTCAATTGTAGACTTTGTAAGATGTGAAAGCCTAAAGCAGCTTAGCGCGGCTTTTCAAAGAAAATCTTGTTACCTCTTTCGATTAAAGATTAACAAGTTTATTATAACACTAAAATGGTATAGAAGTTTAAGAAAAATATTTTATTTAATATTGGGATGTGTTCGATCTAACAGCCATTATAAACGTTTCCAATAATAATTTTCTCTTTGCAAAGTTCTCATTTTAGAATACTGCGTTAAATAGAAAGTTGAATTACTTGAAATAGTCGTTGACGTGATATTGGCGCATTCGTGAACCTCGGAAAACATTGAATGGGAATCAACACACGTCCATAGGACGAAATGCGCGTTATTTTGCGTTCTCGCATTTACAGGAAAAGAGAACGCGAGTATGTTACTTGCCTCCGTGTCCAAATATGCCTTATGCAGTTGCCATGGTATCAGCTTTCGGTATCGTCGCAGAATGACGATTTTGTCGCCAAATAATATACAATTGGAAGCAGCTGATAGCAATCTATGTCAATTGTAAAATTGCCAGCGGATTTCAAATAATTAACGATTGCTGATGGGTAAGATGTAAATAGTTTTTTCGATCTAAACGTGGTTTCTTTTTCGAGGTGGATAATGACAATCACGTATTCTTCATTGTCAAATAGGGTTGTTGCGATGAGTCGTAATAAAATATGGGGGTGGTTGGTTACTAGTGGAAATCTTCTCCCAGTGATGTACCGATGAAACTTTTTGACTGCGTACATAAGAACATGAACTTCATTCTCCACTTGGCCGTATTTTTTATCAGCTATTGTGGGAGTTCACAACGCATGCAAAATCATTTTCTCCGTTTCGTCTGAATAGATATGGGAAATCGACACTCTGATTCTCGTGTTGCTAGCATCAGCGTAGATTTTAACAGGAAATGCTGGATCGTAATGAGTGAGGAGTAATTCGGATGTGAAAATGTGTCTGAATGTAAAATTATTGTTGACATTCCGGCCACGCGAATGTCAACAATAAAGGCAGTGATACATGTACAGATTTTGCCTTTAAGGCAAAAAAAATTGCCTTGTACAAAATTGAGAAATATTCAATTTAAAATTTTTGCCTATAAGGCGATTCAAGAAAGCCGACTTTTAACCAATCAGCGCGTATAATTTTTATGCCTTAAAGGCAAAATCTGTACATGTATCATCGCCTTAACTTTTCCCATTTGATATTTGTGTTCAAGACTCAAGTTTGTGGAGCTGATTATATGAAATTACTGATATGTTCGAATCCGAGGGGCCCAGCCCTGGATCAAAAATTAATTTTTACATGTATATAGATACAAATATTTGATTATTCCAAAATGACTTCTCAGTCGCTCAACCGATCGCCATGAAATGTTTACCATGCAAATATTGCATGGTGAGGATCAATCTTACGATATTGTGAAAGAGGGTGGACCCCGGGGTCTAGGGGCTGTGGTACAAACTTTTTCAAAAATTTAAATTTTTTTACGAGAATGAGTTTTGGAAAGGCGTTATATGAAATAAAAGACACGTTCGAATTCGGGAGGTCCGCCCCTGTATCAAAAATTCATTTTTACATGTAAAGATACAATTATTTGATTGTTCTGAAATAACGCATTAGCCGCTTTACCGATCGCCATGAAATGTTTACCATGTATATGTTGTATGTTCAGGACCAAGCTCGCGACGATACTTTTAAAGAGGCTGGGCCCCGGGGTCTAGGGGCTGTGGTACAAATTTTTTATCAAATTTCAATTTTTTTAAGATTTTTTGACGGGAATGACTTTAGGAAAGGGGTTATATGAAATTAGTGACATGCTCCAATCCGGAAGTCTGCCCTGGATCAAGAATTCATTTTTACATGTATAGATACAATTATTTAAATGTTCCGAAATAGCGCCTTAGCCGCAAATTTAGACACCAAAAAGGATATCTAGCGTGCGATTGTTATACAAAAATCATACCTCTACTATAATTGATTTAATTATTCAAATTAATTTTATTAATTTAAATTTAAGACAATCTTTCATCACTTTAACTGAAGACAAATCTCTGAACACTTATATTATCTATTATCCATTATCTTATCTGATATCCTATTTATCATATCCTGTTTTGAAATGTACCATAGTCAGCGAGTTCTAATTTCCACATAACTTCAGAAATAATTAACATTCTATTTTAATCCACTATTGCAACCGGCGGCTTTTAATGAAAATAGTAGTTTCATACTAAACGCCAATAGTTTATTACTTTATTTAGTTTATTATACTTAAATAATCAATGATTGTTTCATTAAATCAATTCTAGGAAAGGTACTAAAAAATATTGTACGTATTAGCTGATTTACTTTGAAAAGTACTAGCGTTTTATATTTGAAAATAGCATCTTCTACAAGAAACATCCTTGGATTCAAATTATTGTACATGTAATAATTGCCTTAGTTTGAAAAAACTTCTTTTGTTTTTCGAAATGTCATTTTCAACCACAGTTCGCGGTAAAACGTATCGAAGTGGACGTAGTTTTAATCGTTTTGAATAAATTAATATTAATTTGTGTTTCGGATGCCGTTTTTCTCGATTAGTTAGCTATATTGCAATAAAATAATTGTTGGTGATTATTTTCCAGGTACTAAATATTATTTCAAGTGAATATACCTTTCTTATTAAATTTAATTTTTCAGTTTATAAACGTGTTAATCTATGATTACTTTTTGAATGTAGGTAACATTTGATTTTCCTTAAAAAAAAACCCGTAAAGACATTTTCAAACACAGTTCGCGGTGAAACGTATCGAAGGGAACATTAATATCGTTTTGATAAATTAATACTAATTTCTGTTTTGAATGCCCGTCATTCCTGTATAATTAGCTACACGTTTCATTTTTGCTTAAAAATGCCACCGAAAAAAAGATCAATTGGGCAGGTAACTGCAAAGTCGAATAAGATTAGAGTCGCAAGGGTGGCTGAATCAAGCGAACAGCTTGAAGCACGACTTGCAAACGTTCGAAGCAGGATGTCTTCTTCAAGAGCTGATGAAACAACTGAACAGCGCGAAACACGACTTGCAAACGTTCGAAGCAGGGTGTTTTCTTCAAGAGCTGATGAAACAACTGAACAGCGCGAAACACGACTTGCAAACATTCGAAGCAGGATGTCTTCTTCAAGAGCTGATGAAACAACTGAACAGAGTGAAACACGACTTGCAAACGTTCGAAGCAGGATGTCTTCTTCAAAAGCTGATAAAACAACTGAATAGCGCGAAACACGACTTGCAAAAGTTCGAAGCAGGATGTCTTCTTCAAGAGCTGATGAAACAACTGAACAGCGTGAAAAACGACTTGAAAATGTTCGAAGCAGGATGTCTTCTTCTAGAGCTACTGAAACCATTGAACATCGTGAGGCCCGGCTAGAAGTCGATCGGTTACGATATGGACGATTAATAGAAACTTTTAGAGTTGATTTAAAGTTAGCAGCATTCAATTACGAAAAAGACTATGATTACAATGTTTCAATTGGGCAAATGGAAAACATTTGTTTGTATTGTCATGCTTTAAAGTTTCACAACGAATCACCTGGAATCTGTTGTTTAAATGGAAAAGTGTACTTGCCTCGTCTGGATGATCCACCTGAACCTCTTCAGACATTTTCTACAAAATATTCGAAAATACAACTCTTGCTTTCAAATGACATCTTTTGGAGCAACCCAAATTGTTAAGGGTGGAGGTTTTATGCCTACATTTAAAGTACAAGGACATAAAATTGGATCACTTCTTCCTCTCTCTAACAACGACTCCAAGTTTTTACAAATTTACTTCATGGACAACGAGGAGGCGGATACTGATCAACGTTGTGCTATTAGTCCCGGAACAAAACGTGAAATAATATCAAGTTTACAGATTTTATTCCATGAACGCAATCATCTGGTAAATTTATTCAAAACTGCATTGGAGCAAATGCCATCAGATGACCACAGAGTAGTTATTCGAGCAGACAAAACACCGTCTCGTCAACATGAAAGACGATTCAATGCTCCAACAATCAACGAAGTTGCTATTGTTATGGTCGGAACGGATTTCAACCGACGTGATATTATTATCCATAGACAAAATGAAAGCCTACAGCGTGTTACTGAAACACACAGATCGTATGATGCTCTTCAGTATCCAATACTGTTTTGGCAAGGAGAAGATGGGTATCATTTCAATGTGATGCAAACTAACCCAACAACAAGTGCTGCGATGACGAAAAGGGTTTCCTGCATGGATTTTAATGCGTATCGTATTATGATTAGAGCACAACAATCAAACCACATCCTGAAGTGCCGTCAACTTTTTCACCAATTCATTGTTGATATGTATGCTAAAATCGAAAGTGAACGACTTCTTTTCATTCGCTTAAATCAGTAAAAACTTCGTTCCGAGGAATATATTCACTTGCGCGATGCAATTGCAAATGATGGAAACGTTGCTGACATTGGCGAATTGTTCATATTACCAGCTACGTATACGGGAAGTCCAAGGCACATGCACGAATACGTTCAGGATGCCATGACGTATGTCCAAAGATTTGGACGTCTTGATCTAGTTATAACGTTTACGTGTAATCCAACATAGGCTGCGATTATAGATTTACTTCTAATTGGATAATCATCGACCCATCGGCATGATCTGACAGCTAGAGTTTTCAAACAGAAACTCATAGATCTCATGAACCTCATAACTAAAAATCATATTTATAGAGAAACTCGCTGCTGGATGTATTCTATAGAATGGCAGAAAAAACGCCTACCACATGCTCACATTTTGATTTGGTTAAAGGACAAGATTACTCCGACTCAAATTGATAGTGTTATATCAGCTGAATTACCCAGTCCCCAAGAAGATCCGATACTTTTTGAAATCGTTAGCAAAAACATGATACATGGGCCATGTGGAGCCGTGAATCCCAATTCACCTTGCATGAAAGACGGAAAGTGTTCGAAAAAATATCCCCGAAAGATGTACCAGAAAACACAAACTGGTGACGACGGATATCCACAATACCGGAGACGAAAACCCGATGACGGAGGACACACAGCCACTATCAAAGTAAAGTGCATCATGAGGTAGATAATAGCTGGATTGTTCCTTACACTCCGTTACTGTCGAAAATATTTAAAGCCCATATTAACGTTGAGTACTGCAACTCGGTTAACTCAATTAAATATATATGTAAATACGTCAAACATTCGATGAAGTCACGCAATTTCAAATAGGGCGTTACATCAGCAGTAATGAAGCTGTCTGGCGAATTCTGAGTTTTAATATTCACGAGCGTTATCCAACAGTTGTACATCTCAGTGTACACTTAGAAAATGGACAACGAGTTTACTTTACGGAAGAAAATCTGTTACAGAGAGCTGCGCAACCAACGAATACGACATTAACAGCCTTTTTTCAATTGTGCGGAACATATTCATTCGTTAAAACGTTGTTGTATCATGAAGTTCCAAAATATTATACATGGAACACGTCGAAGAAGCAGTTTTTCAGAGGAAAGCAAGGCACAATTATTCGGGAGTACCCTGGAATACGTGGTTCTGATGCCTTGGGCCGAGTTTATAATGTTCATCCTAACAATACGGAGTGTTATTTTCTGAGAATGCTGCTTCATGAAGTAAGAGGACCGACGTCTTTTCAAGCACTGAGAACTGTAAATGGCGAAGTATGTCAAACCTACAGAGAGGCATGTCTTAAACTGGGCTTACTTGAAAATGATGAACACTGGGATAGAACACTGACCGAAGCATGTCTTATGTGTCGTCCAGCACAAATACGCAAGCTCTTTGCAATCATATTAACAACATGTACACCTTCCGATCCTAAAGGTCTTTGGGAAAAGCACAAAGAAAGCCTTAGTGAAGATATACTTTGGCAAGCACGTAGAACAATTCCCGATATGGAAATACAGTTTTCAGCAGACATATTTAATGAAGCACTTATATTACTCGAGGATGCATGCTTATACATTAATAACAAAATCATTTCCCAACTCTGGTTGCCAGCACCAATACGCCATGGAAACATTGTTCGTGATAGAGACCTATTACGAGAACAAAATTACGACGTTGGTCAGTTACGAGTTTTCGCTGAGACTTGCAATATAACACGAAATCCGGGAATAGCCACGTTATTAAAAACACGTAAAATCATTATTTGGGATGAATGTACCATGGCACACAAAAAAGCATTTGAAGCGGTTGATCGTACTTTGCGCGATTTGCGACAAAATAACCGACCAATGGGAGGAGTTCTAACACTACTATCAGGTGATTTTCGTCAAACTTTGCCAGTCATTCCACGAACAACACCTGCTGATGAAATTAATGCCTGCCTGAAGGCGTCTCATCTTTGGAAACACGTTACGAAAATCACACTATTTACAAACATGCGTGTGAATTTACATCACGATGGTAAAGCTAAAACATTTGCCAGGCAGTTTTTGGACATGTGTAATGGGAAATTGCCAAATAACCCTGTAACATATCGTTCCCGCCTAATTTTTGTCAAATGTTGCCATCAATAAAGGACGTGGTAATGAAAGTATTCTCAAATCTGCCAAATAACTTCAAAAATCTGATTGGCTGTGCGAACGTGCACTCCTAGCTCCCAAAAATGACGGCGTTAATAAATTAAATAATGAAATTCAATCGGAAATACCCGGGCTACTAACGAAATACAAATCTATCGACACGGTTACTGATGTGGATCAATCCGTCAATTATCCAATAGAGTTTCTTAATTCTTTGGAGCCACCTGCTATTCCACCACACATACTATTTTTAAAAGAGGGTTCACCAATAATACTGCTCCCAAATTTAGATCCAAAGAAATTGTGGAACGAAACACGGCTTTGTGTGAAGAAATTGATGCCGAATGTGATTGAAGCAACGATTATTACCGGTAAAAATAAAGGAGAAGATGGCCAACTGTATGTTGCTTGCTCCAGAGTGGGAACGGCAAAAAATTTATTTATTTACACACCAAATGGAAAAACCAAAAATATTGTTTATCAAAAGGCTTTATAATAAAAATAATTAACTAAAATATCTTTATATTTATTATTCACTTTGATCTGGTTGAAGGTTTGTAAAAATGAAGTATAATTATTTGGCAATTGGTAACAAATACCAAACCAAAATTAATTAATTATCCTCACAAACAGGATGTCCAATAATATCATTACAAAAGTTGGCCTGGATGCATTGACGGAGGCACCCGTTACTGAATACAGCTACTTATAATTTTCTTTTCATATGTGATTGCAACTACAGCGATGTAAAGAGAGAATTCTTGCATAACAATCAAGGTATTTGAATTATATACCTCCCGTGCAACGCCGGGTAACTCAGCTAGTAAAAAATAAATTTCACATTCGTGGTACAATTTCCTCAGAGTAATTTAGCATGTTAACCGTTAGAATACTACGCGGCGCAAAAGCGCTGCGAGTTTCAGTGTGTGTTTGGTGCTCCGTGGGAGTGGACCTCGTGCGTAATTTGTAACGAGAGTGCATTATACATTTAAAAATAACTTTTTACCGTTTTTTTATATTATTAAAAAAAAATAAGCATGTCACGTGCTATTCTTTCGAACGGTGATTCGATTCCTAGTGATTCTATGGAGGGTGAAACAAATAGTGATGATAGCAGTATTACAACGCATTGAAGAAAAAGATTGAGGATTGAAAGTGAGTCTTCTATCTCCTCTTCGTCTTCAGAAACAGAAGAAATACCAACTTTTGCCAAAATTCCTCCGACAAAAGTGTTTTCTAAAGCAACAAATGATTTTTTCGAGACTCCTGGACCTAGACGAGCAATAACTGCTGTGCGACTCGATTTCTAAATATTGCTTGGGTTTTTTCTGCTACAAAGGAGCTAAAAATACAGATGACAGAGATTCAGTAGAAAAATATGGTGTTGGATTTGCGGTAGTGCAAAAATTGTTTTCAATTGGAAATAACCTGAACAAAGGTTACCATTTGTTTACAGATAATTTTTACACAAGCTTACGCTTGACCAAAGCCCTTTTGGAACCAAATACATATCTAACTGGAACAACAAAAAGAAATAAATTACAAAAATATTGATATTTTGTGTTTATTTTTTCATATTCATATCAATGAACATTTTTTCTTTTCGTAATGAAAATTTATTTCTTTTAATCGTGTATTTTGTATGACAGTTGATAATTTTTTTGATCTACCAAATCTGAAACCTGTTTCTTATTTCAGATCGACCAGATCAACATAATTTCAGATTTCCAAATCTGCTCGATTTACGGATATGAATAAGAAACTCAGCTTTAATTGTTTAGCAAATATTTGATTCTTTGGCCGAATCTTCCACTTCCACTTCAACTCCAAAATTTCATTTTACATCCTGCTCTGTATTTATTGCATTATGTATAGGGATATTTTTTTAGTATTTAATCTTTGCTAATTCTTGCACTGAGGACTCGCCGTGGTTTCCATTTGTACGATAGTTATTCACTTGCAGTCACAATCTCCACTTTTAAAACCACAAAAAACGATTTAAAACACAATTTTTTTTAAATTTATTTTATTTTTATTATTTTAACGTTTTCGGTCACTGAATGACCATCTTCAGAAAAAATTTTGCAACTAAATTTAAATATACTAATTTTCCGTTTAATCTTTGCTATCTATTCTGGGGCTGAAGCACTCCAAACCCTTTCGCAGTTCGCTTTTCACGTTCTTTCCTTATGCAGTCACCTGTCAAATCGAGGACGTACGAATATGGGCCTTATTTCAACCTTCTGCACGTTGCATAGCTCGTTTATATTATAATTTTATGGACCAGTTTTTTAAATATTTTTCTAAAGGCATTTAGTATTCATATCGATCATTATAGTTTACAATGTCGCTTCGTTACCGTTTGTGAATACGGGAATGAGAAATGCCGATTCCAATGTGGCCGGGGAAAAATCAGAATTTAACGCCAAGTAGAAAATTATCAACAATGGTATCGCTAACTCATCCTATGAGTGAAAAACAAAATAATTTCGAACGAATCGACACGGTATAACGTCCATCAGGGCTGTACAGTCCTTGTCCGCAGTGTTCAACTACAAATACGGGCGAAACCCCTTGTTCCCATAAGGCGATATATACGCTGATATGTACGCTAGAATGTCCCTATAACCTGAGGATTGATTGACGTAACTTCTCTATTACCCGACATCGCATGAGACCACTTCTCAGGTGGGTCGTCCCCACGATGTGTAACGTATCCGATTTGTATGTACCTATGCGATGGATGCGTTGCAAACCCCGGACCTGTATGTTTACCTTGTATTAGACGCAAATAATTTTATGACTTGTTTTTTTGCCCATAAAATTATATGGTACATATTTTGGTGATGGAATCGAGGCGGTGGATCGAGAAAAACGAATTCAGTTGTTATTTAATTTTGGTGTAGAATATTAGTGTTTAGTTATAAATACTTTTTAGTATAATGATTACTAAATAAATTAGTTATTATAGCAATAATATTTGTCTACATTTTGATGTAATAATTTGTGAAATATAATACTTTTTGTTAATGTTGATAATCGTTAGTGTATAGTGACGAGTTAACCCAAAATACAGTGAATTATTTAGTGCATAAATATCCAGTTAGTGATATCAAAGTGTTAAAACGCGAAGAAAAAAAACACATAACGGGGATAACCGGTTATTCGGTATCCCACTAAGTGATTCGGGACATTTTTTTTTTGAATTTGTGATTCTTATAATCGCAAAGCCGCGTCATTGTATGCCTCGGGAGGAGGGACGGTTGGGCGGATAACGAACACTAAGAAAGAAAAAAACGTTAAAAATATTGTTATTGTGCAAATAGTGTAGTGCCACGATATGAATTGTACCGTGTAACGCCAGATTATACGTTACAACCTCCGTTCAACCACAAGGACCGAGAAAACGCGGGAGTAAGAAATCTCACACGTGTACAAAACGGAAAGCTGCAACGGAACCGTTACAGCTAAGTTTTTTGTGTTTCATGTTATTTTTTTGTTTCATATAATTTTTATGGGTGTCTACGTATTCGAGGAATAGTAGATAAATAATTGGCTGCAACTCGAAATGGACGATTGAAACACAAATTCAACCGGATAAATCGCCAGAATTTGTTGGTGTGTCGTCGCAAAGATGAAGTACGGCCTTGTAGAAACTCCAATCGAAAGTGGTAAAATGAACATGCAAATCGTTTGGCTTACAATTTTTATTTATATAAAAATATAATTATGCGAAATGGTCAACTAGTCAAAAAAATTATAATGTTTATGTTTAAATTTGTTGAAGTGTTTATGTTTATATTTTTGACGTAAACATATTTATGATGGGCGATTGAACGTCGTAGAGGAAAGACGTGTTTTTGTCTCTCCTCTATATAAATAATAATACATATTTTGTTATTACAATCATATTAAAATATAATTTTTATTCTAAAAAATTTAAGTATATAAGCGCTAGGTAACTGTATTTTATAACACATAAAGGTGTAAAATACTAGTATTTTCATGTAGTGGGTTATTGCGAGTATTGTTTGGGCGAGAAAGGGTTTTTTTCAATTCTGTTTTGCTAAACTCAATTTTTGTTGTGGTTTTTGCGAGTAAGCATGTTTGATGATCGACGATTATTTTTTCGTTTCTGAATATGGTAACCTTTTGTTTTCTTTTATATACATATTTACTTGTACATTTTGTACATTATATTTTGCATAGAGATTAGTATTGGAGATGTATAGCGGAATACACATTTCAATAATCACATAAAATGTGGTTTTGTGATGTATATACATACATATGTAGCTTGTTATTCGCTTTTGGCTGGCTCAAAATTCTCAATCATAGAATATGATTGTGTTTGATTTTGGCTGGCTACTAAGATTGGGTATGTATGTACTGATTACATACGAACAAAATACAAGATCAGGGGAGTTTTTGTTTTCATTTTGTTTTATTTATATTATTAGATAGGTGTTATATATTTTCTTTTTGTGCTTGGGTGTGTAAATGTTTTAATATATGAAAAAACGATTGATCATGGATTTTTGTTGTTGTTTTTCAACCGAATGCGCTATTTTATTCTAAATAATACGCATTTTTGGCTTTTTCATTGTTTTATTTTGTGTGGTCAATTTACACATGGGCGGCGAGGATGTGGTGGGCCGGTATTGCAATAAATTTTCTTTGATATTTATGGTAGAGTATTTTGAATTGGTTTCGTTCATAATGAACATTATGTTTCTCAACTTACGGAAGGTTGTATTCATATAATATGCTCTTGCGTTACCTATATTAAGCTATTTTTGGCTATCTCAAATTGTTTTGTTTGATTAGGAGTTGATGCAGTTATCAATTATTACTATATAAGAAGGCAAATTTGCAGTTTTACATAGAACCCTTGTCTGAGGTTTAGATTTCTATGGTATGTCGAAATTAGTCTCTGCTAAATATTATATGTGTTTTTGTTGAGGTTTGCCGTCAATTTCGCTGGAGTGGAATCATTTTTGAAATTTTAGGATGATCAGTCATACGATGAAATTTTGAGCTGAATAGGATTACCACGATACGTTTATAATGTGTCATGGATTCATCACGGCTTTGTGAGGCATTGATGTTGTTGATTGGTGATGTTAGCGGAGGATCGCATGGTTGCCGTGTATTTTGATTCGGAAATGACTTTATGGGTTGCAGTGTATTTGGTTTTCATTTTAGAAAAGCGGGTATCGAACACTTCTTTGTAAACGTTACATATGTTTCTTGGTACATTTAGCTATGATTATTTATAAAATTTGATTTTGAGATTGACTAATTTTACTAATGCTCCTTCATCCGGTGTTATTCAGCGTTTGAGTATTAAAATTCTAATTAAATTTAAAAGTCAAAAGAGCAGACAAGGTGAACAAATAAGGCTATTTACCTTGGTTTAGAATAATATTTAATCATTGTTAATACTAATGAAATTTTAAAATAATTATAGTTTAGATTTAGATTAATCACATTACAGTTCAGATATAATATTTATAATAAACATTATAATACAAATAAAAGGGAAATCAGCTAGTTTAATCTTATTCTTAATCTTGAATGTTGAATAATTATATTATTAGTATTCCAGGTTGTGTACTATATCTACAAATCTCCTCCAGGTTGATGTATTGGGTTGTAGCAAACAACCACTATTATATTAATGCTAGTTTTTAAATTAAATTAAATTTAGAATTAAGTTTATAATATGTTATTGTATGATAGAAAGTATACTTATACTTGGTAAAATAATTAAGCTAATTTATGATGGGTGCTGATTAATGACAAATATTCGGATGTGATAATGTTTTAAAAATGGATTGGAATAATTAAATTAATTTAATCCGGTTTTAGGAAGGGATTCCGGAATTAATAGTATCTATGCATCTCAATTTACTAACAAATTTAAATTCTAAGACATTGGTGTTTTGGAAGCAATTTTGTTGGCTACACTTTCGAATTTTGTAAAGTGAAATGGTAGTTATTAATCTTAAGTTAATTTACAGGAAAATTTCGGAAGGCGACCCGGTTAATAACTATTTAAATTTAGTATTTAGTTATAATAAGTTATTATAAGTTAGACAGTTTACTTATTCTTGGTAAAGCAGTTAATCTATTTTAAGAGTAGTGCTGGTTAGTTACGGATACTCTAGGTGTTAGTGTTTAAAACTGGTTTATAACAATAATAAAACTAAATTAAATATTTATTGTTAAGGAAAGAATTCCGGAATCAATAGTTCTTTCTAATAATAAATTCTAACAATTTATTGACTCTAGGAGATAAGCATTCTGGAAGCAGTTTTGATGGCTATACTTAACTAAAATATTTCAAAATAATAATTAATTTCTGATGTGTTCCAAAGGGAAGCTGACACAATTTGAAAGTAGTTTTAGTTGTGTCAGTTGTGTTAGTTGTGTTGTCTTGTGATGTTAAACTTACTAACTATCGGATATTTCTAGGTGTCTGTAATCGGGCCAGGTCTGTCACATCTAAAGTACCTTTCCCATCCTTTTGTTGTATATAAAGCAGGTGTATGATTGGCGCGGCAGTAACTGGGATTTCCTGCTTTAAACTTGGTCGTGCATTGAAATCAAAACAAAATTTATTAATCCTACTTTAATTAATGATGAATTGATATTTCAGATTTAGAGACAGAATAATAATATAATTCTTAGTGTAGGTTTATTTTAGTTAGGTGCTGATTCCCAGAAGAAATTGTTGATGACCATTAAAACTTTTATCCTTTGTATTGTCCTGTGCTGTACGATCCCAACCTATCGGCTATTTCTAGGTGTCTGTAACCGGGCTGATTCACTCCCATCCAATTAACCTATCTAATCCCTCGGTTTTGTTATATGTAAAAAGAGTGTGCGGTGGGCCCGGCGTCAACCGGGAGATCTTGTCTAAGAACTTGGTCGTGCATTCAAAATCAATCAATCAATCAATAAAAATATAATTATGCGAAATGATGTCTTGCTTGTTCCACGGTTGATGATAAAGAGAATGATTTTACAAATTTGGGTTTTTAAGTTGACATAAATTTCGGAGTTTCGGAATTACCTAACTCACCCTATGAACAATTATCTTAAAATATATACTATTTACTTATTATACACCGAAATACAATTCGGAATTAACTTGATTTGACATTTGTACTATCTACGTGCGAGTACCATCTACTTTACATACATTCGGAGTAGGTTCAATGGGTATATTTGGTATGAGTGTACGTAAATGTCATACCAAATGATGGAAGTGTCATCGTCTCGACATGTAAACAAGGTAAGTAGTTTTTATTTATTGAAGTTAAATTGTGCTTAAAATTCTAAAGTAATAATTATTATGTTTTTTATAGATAATTGTCCTGCCGGTGATTTATAACAGATAAGTATTTCCATATAGATATTGATAAATTCTAATAATATAATTTCTATTCTAGGAACATGAATTGGAAGCAATATGGATTACAATAATAAAACTTTGTGTACAAATATTGTTTGAGTGTAACATGACAATAGAAAATTGGTGTATATGTGTGTATTAAAAATTATATAAAATAAAATTAGGATCAAATTTCTAATAATAAAGGATGTAAATTAAGGTGTTTTAATTCATTATGTGTTGTTTTGTGTTATCCAATTTTCAGGTGGAAAATACCAAATGGTGCTCGTGTTGCGCGGCAACAATGGGTAATAGCGTGCAGATAAATGGTCCCCGTACGAAGTAAAAAAAAACAAGAAAAAGTGTAGTAATGTGTAGATAAACGGGTTATTGGAAGGAATTGGAACCGTTAGTCGCTGCAAAGTGTTAATTTTTTTTTTCGTGGTTGATGCTAAATTTTTTTCTTCAGATAAATGCGATTTACTTTAAATCATTGTTCCACCTGGACTACCATACCCCCCCCCCCCCCATCGCTCCTGACTCCGTAGTCGGAATTATGCAACTGCACCAGGTCTGGAACAGTGATATTCTGTTAGTCCGCTCAAAGCTAATGCGAGCGGATACATACTTTACATAACCGCGACTGGATGAAACTGAAGCAATTTCCGTTCCGATTTTCTAAAATAACGAAGAGCTATTCGTCATGCTCTAAAAATATGTTCAACAAAAGGCCATCGACAGAATGTATTCTATGCGACACTGGGTCGTATTGATAAGCTTTTAGTTTTGTAATTTGATCGTTTAAATTTCGAACCAATTTGCATGTTGTGAAGAGAGCTATAACGGTTTGGGCCAGTGTGGTATCGAGATTCTATAATATCCAAAGAGACTTGACCGGGTATGTTCTGCTGTATCGAAGGTCAGTAACGAAGTGTATTTTGTTCGCCACAAGTAATTTACGGTTTTTGGTGACTATGCGGCACCGGTCAATCATTTTTTATAGAGCCTCAATCATCCGCTGCCAAAGATTGAACAACTATTTCACACGACCGTAATGGTCGTAGAAGATTTGATAAATTAGGGCCGGATTTAAGATACGAGGAGACTAGTGTCAGTTTTTGC